>OU830609.1:2415562-4831125 GCA_917563865.1 Phyllotreta cruciferae | reverse complement strand
GTAGTCGGAGTCTAATCGTTGACATTATAGACAGTACATGATCTTGTACTTGGATTGTATACTGGAAATAATTTTGCAAAATGATACTTATATTATAAGTGCATAATTATTGAATCTTCTATGATAAATAGGTAATATATGAGAAACTACCCCTTATAAATAGCATATTTTAGAATTTTATAAAAATTAATAATATATAAAAAGAAGAGTTTCAATAATTATTTTAGGTTATTTATATGTCATTTTCAGATTATGTTGTGAATATGATTCTCATTGGTAAATGTTCATAAAATTCGCATTTTTAACTATTGCAAGTAGTCCATTAAATATCGAGAAATGGCATCAAAGGATAAAAGCTTAAAGGACGCTCTGAAAGAAATATTCAAAAGAAACAAAAGCGGTACAAGTAAGTAGCTTTCTTTAGGTAAAAAAAAACAGTATAATAATGTTTTTATGTTGTTGTTTAGGTAGTTTCGGCAATCGAAGCGAAATTGTACACGTTAGCGAAGAGGTACTTCGAGATTTGAACAAAGAATCCCCCTTAAGCACTAGAATAAGGGTACTGAAGGAGCTATGTGTGAAAGTCACCGAAGGCAAACTAGAACATGTAAGTAAAATTCACAACACGCTTTCCTTATCGAAATTAAACAACCTTCAATATTCCAGACAATAGTAGAAAAATTATGGAAAGGGGTAGATGATTTATTCGGCTCTCAATACCCCACCGAAGTGCGCCACTTGGCCTTCTACTTTCTGCAATGTCTCTTGAGAGGCCAATCGAACATAAGCGAAATAATGCGAGCCATCTTCTTTCATTTCATCACGAATCACAATCTACCCGAAGACACAGGACAGAGATTCGATTTGCTAAACATTCTTACATCAAACGGAAGGACGTTATTGCATTTCGAGGAAAAGGTCGGTAGATTCCTGCTGAATTGGATCCCAGAAATTTCGCAAGCCGGCAAAATCGAAGAGTATCTGAGCATGTTGGATAATTTAGTCAGATACAATGCTGCGTATTTAGACGACGAAGTAATCTCTGGTTTCATTCAGTAAGTTATAAATAACAATAAAATACTGATTATAATCGATTACTTTTTGTAGACATATATGTGTGTTATGTTGTGGTTCAAACACTAAAACCGTTAAATCATGTTTAGAAATCATGTCTTCTATAGTAGCCTACAGTAACATGCCTCCTGAATCGCTACCCAAATTTATAGGGGCACTATGCAGAACTGTCGTTATCGAAGAGTATTGCACTATGAGTTGGACTGTGAGTTACATCAATTTGTAGGTCACAAATCTTTAATCAAATTGTTTTAGGTGATGAAGAAGTTGTTGGGCACCCACATGGGACACTCGTCTATATTCACTATGTGCAGAATTTTACAGGAGCCCGATTTGAGGTCGGATACTGAGCTTCTGAGAGGCGCAGTGTTTTACACTCATATGGCTCTATGGAGTTCCACACCGTTGACCAACTTGCATTGCCCACCTAGTTCTGTTTTACCTTCCTTCCTACAGGTATAACTCTATATAGATTTATTGCTAAATAATCGCACAAATCTATTTTAGGCAGTTAAATGTAATCAAGCAGCTGTTGCTTTCGAAGTTGTAGCCGGGTTAAAGCAATTAATCCAGCGTCACGTGACTGAATTACAAGACCCAGCTTGGTCTATATTACTCCAGATTTTACTCCACATTATAACTAATATAGGTAACTAACTAGCAGTTTCTGTTATTACATTTCTTTTAACATTAACAAATTTATAGATCTCTCATCATCGCATGATGTGAACAAATTGGTGGCTGCATCCATTCACGATACTCTCAATCTGATCGAGCATCTGATGAAAACCGATTGCTTCTACGGCTCTGTTAAACAATTCTACGATATCATTGAGGAATGCTCTGCGGTGAGGCCGGACAGCTCGATTTTGGGCCTCATAAATTATCAAGCGCGGAGTATTGTTCCCATCGAGCATCTCTGGTTGACAAATCTCAATAATATGCTGCAGAAGTACTTCAAGCCGGACGTTAGGACTAGCGTGAGGCTGAAAGTTCTGGAGGTTTTGACTCATGTAATTAAATTGAACAGGTATGTAATATAGTCCATGCGTGAGGCTGTGAACTGTATTTTTTATGAATTCTAGGAGATTATATGAAGATGAACTAATAGACAGAATAGTGGTACCTCATATGGGGAGTATTGTGCAATGTACTGACGTTACTGTGAGATCTTCTGTAGCATTATTGCTAATTGACTTGTGCCTTGATTGTGAATCCAAAAAATGTCTTGATCTGCTCGATATATTAGAAAAGGTTAGCGCCATTACAGCATTGTACTAAATTATAACTAAAAGAATTTGTTTTTAGATGTTACTTAGACCTTTCGAAACTCACCCACCAGACACTATTCCTCGTCCAGAGCTCGAACACAGCGACTTAAAGTGCCTAGTTGAGGGTCTAATAAAAGTGTTTGTTATCAAAATTCACAAACTGCCATCGACGCACGCTGTAAAAGTTCACAAGATGCTCGTGACTTTCTTGGAGTTGCACTATAAGCAGCAGAAGATCCTCGAAAACGTTCCAATCGTCAGAAAAATGGTAACTGTTTGAATTCGAAAATGAAAACACCGATTAAATATGATTCGATTTTTAGATTTTGGAGTGTTTACTGAAGTTACGTGCAGATGCGAGATATCATTTAGGTTACCAAAGCGGCAACAAAATCAGATTCAGTCCCTATTTATGCGTGGTGTACAAAAACACAGACAGAGGCAGCCTAGGATCGCCTGTACCTCAATCGCCGGCTCCTGTACAAAGATTGCCGGTGACAGTAACCCAATTATCACTCAAAAGAGCTTTTAATGTGTTCACAACGTGCCTATCAATGGAGAAAGGTATGCTATTTTACAACAAATTGTGTATTAATGTTAATTCGTGTATGTTTTAGATTGGGAAGTATTACATTTAGTGCTAGTTGAATTGACTAAAGGTTTACAAAATAAATCGTTAATACTCTCGAAGCATGGAAATAGCGACCTCGACGTGCTCGTAGATGTTCTTTGTTCAATGGTGACTAATTCTCAAACATAAAAGTATCAGAATATTAATGAATGATGTATTTTTAGGTCGTCGATAAGACTTACAATTTACCAGACTCCTTAAACATAACGATACCTCGATCAGATTTTTACGCCATCGTTTTGTTGGTGATCGTGAATTTAGCGTCCTACCACAGTTACCTGGACCAAATCCACCAACAGAAGATGATACGCTGCATCATAAAGTGCCCTAATTCGCTGGGCCCGCGGAGCGCCAAACACAGCATATCCGCTTTGACGATATGCGGCGTAGAAATGAAAGACGCTATGGTGAAGATGCTGCCCGAAGTGCTGCTCAGTTTGTCGAAGATTTCCGCTACCATTCACATCGCTGTACCGGTGCTGGAATTTTTATCAAGTAAATATTTTCATACTACTAATTTAATAATTCCTGGTAACATATAGTTGGTAGTATGACAAATTTATGGTGACGTACATCCATAGACCAACCCTATTGGTCTATGCGTACATCTAACTTTGTTTAGGACAAACTATAAAGACGTTAGTATCCTCAACTCGATTATTATAAATGTTCAATTTTCAGCGTTGAGTCAACTGCCTATGTTGTACGCGAATTTCGTAGCGGAGCAGTACATGTCCATTTTCGCCATAGCTCTGCCATACACGAACCCTTTCAAGTACGACCATTACACGGTGTCCCTAGCCCACCACGTCATCGCCGTGTGGTTCCTGAAATGCCGGCTGACATTCCGGAAGGACTTCGTCAGATTCATCACGAAGGGTTTGCAGACGAACCTGTTGCCGTTCGAGGAGGGCGTGTTCAATCAGAACCTGAGCGATCTGAACCAGGACAGTTCGGATCGTAAGCGTAGTTCAAGTTTGACGGAACAAGGCTCGAGGAAACGGTCGGCCACCATGTCGTCTGTGAGAGACAAATCGATGGGGCAAAAACCTGGCGAGAAAACGACCACTTTCTACCAAGAACTGACTGAGACTTGTATCGATTTGATGGCAAGATACGCGTATTCGCCTTGCAGTGCACTGCCTAGAAGGTAACAATCGAATTCCTAAATATCTACAAGGTTTTAGTTAAACATTGCACTATTCATGCCCTTGTATGAAACCTTTGTATGAAGTAGGATCATTTTGCAGGCTACCTGTAGCTGATTTCCTAATGACCGGAGGCCAAAGTATGTGCTGGTTCATCGGCAACAAACTGATCACCATAACGACGAGCGGCTGCTCGAAGAGGATACTCAAAAACGGGCTGTGCGATAAATGCCTGGCTATTTGCAGCAGCCAGAACGAAGGCAGGAAGACTAAATCCAGCAGAAGTGGCAGCAATGAAACAGAAGATTTGGATTGGATATCCAGGCAGAATTCCAACGAGAAATCCAACACGAATACATCCGTTAGTTCGCCGACCGAAGACAGTAAAAAATTGAGCGATAAATTGGAAATCGTTTCGAATAAACTACAACAAATCGCCGTCAACATTAAGCAGGACAAGGAGAGTTGTAATTGTTGGTGTACGGGTTGGGCGGAGATTTACATTAGAAGGCCTACAGGAGACATGTCTTGGGTGATGAGGATCCAGAACAACATCAATTTCACCGAGGAGATATTCGAATTTCCCTTAAACGAATTATCCACTCTCTTTAGGCCTTCACTAGATCCTGAAGAAACCGGCGCAAATGAGAGACCTCCTTTGAGAAGGCAATTCTCCGAGGATAACCAAGAGGAAGACAAAGCAACCGGATCTAACGCTAGCTTAACAGGTTTGATATATTTTTTAAAATATTTACAGTTGTAACGAGAAATATTTTTGCACCAGGTTCGCCCAAAAACTCGCCTTCGCGGCAAGATTCCAAAGACAGCGCCGAAGGCGAATCGGATTACATCTACGACGACGGCACCCGGTCCCGCAACCCCGTGCGCAGATCGAACTCCAGCCCGGAGATGTCGGCCAGCTGGAAGAACCCCTTCTGCCACCAGAAGGTCGCCGAAGACAGCAAGAAAAACGCGGACGACGACGGCGGCAAGAAGAACAAGAGCTACCAGAAGGACATGCGGGTGAGTTGCGAGGCCATACCCGAGGAAATCGCCGGCTCGGGCACGACGCCGCCGTCCAGCGACTCGCTCCCCGTGGCCGGGAAACCGGACCCGATGGGGGCCAGTACCGTGTTCAGCACCGCGCATCATCCGTCTCTCATGAGCTGCCACAGCTATCCCGGCTCGTCGCCGCCCAAGGAGAGCGGGATATCCGCGAAACCGTACCAAACTGTGCCGCCCACGCCCAATATTCAGACGTCCAGCCAACAGCCGGAGTTCATCAGGCGACCCACCAATCTGCCCAATTTGACCAACTTGGTGCCGTTGAGCGCCAAACCGCCGCAGAGCCCTACCCAGACTTCGCCTAGGTTCTCCAGACACGCTCACTCCAGCGGTAGCAGAGACAAAGGAGATAGTGCAGGTATATTTAGTTTTTTTAATTTGGTCTCAGATTGAAGTTGAGCGGGAAAATTTCATAACTAACTAATTTATTGATATTATTCCAGGTTGGGAGATCCAGAAGAGTTCCTCGGCGTCGATAATCGAACGAAACGTATCGGGGAACTTGAACTGGGCGCGGGAGCGCGCCAGAGAGCGGAAGAACAGCGGCAGCGTCGAGCGATTGAGCACGCTGGACCCCAATCAGGCGCAGATGCGCGACCGCGTCCACACCATATCGGTGTCCAGTCCGGCGACGAGGATATCGCGCTCGGACAGCGTCCCCGTGCAGCAGTCGAAGGCCAACCAGCAGAAGCCGCCGAAGGAGCCGCCGAAGAGCGGCGTCAATCCGAGCTTCGTGTTCCTGCAGCTGTTCCACGCGAACATATTCAACACGAAGATCGAGAAGCCGGTGCTGGTGAAGATGACCGATCCCATACAGAGGGCGATGAAGATTTTGGATCATATACACCCGTTCGAGACGCATTCGATTGGTGTGATATACGTGAAAGAGGGACAGGTCGATTCGGAGGTGGAGATTTTCAAGAATCGATTCGGCTCGCTGAGGTATATTGAGTTTCTGCAGCAGATCGGGACGCTAGTGAAATTGACTGATTTAGATCCACAGGTGAGTTTAATTAATGAATTACTAATATCTAAAAGGTGCAGGCGAAACTTGGCTAAGTCAAATTCTAGCCAAGGTGAGGCCACTGTGCCATTCCTGCTTCTTATGCATCCATGAAATCGAGTCCAATGAAGGAATCGATACTCCTCAATGGATGCTTAATGGATCCTCCTCAATGTTTATGGCCCCAAGGGCCATTACAGGGATTCCAAAGATTTGCCTGCATAGCACAGTCCAATGTGGACACACTAAGAGAACATTGTCCGATGTTTCAATTACCATACCGCAACCCCTACATAGGGGCCTTCCCTCTAAATCTAAGTTATAGAGGTGTTTCCTAAGACAGCAGTGCCCTGTTAGGAGTCCTGCTATCTTCTTTAACCTACTCCTTGGTTGTACTACAGCCGCCCTAGCGTCAGTCTATCAGTTCAGACCCTGCAGAGTACTCCAATGAGCAAGGTGTTGGTTTGGTTCTCCAACCAATTCCTCGTCTCCTTGCGAATAGTTTAAACTAACGAATTAATACACAAACTTATGCTTATGCTACTTATTTTTTTTAGAAATTCTATCTGGGCGGGCTCGATCATCACGGTAATGACGGAAAATTTGCTTACCTGTGGCAAGACGATATCATTCGAGTGATGTTTCACGTAGCTACTATGATGCCTAATCAAAAGAACGATCCGAATTGCAACGACAAAAAGAGGCATATAGGTAACAATTTCGTTACGATCGTGTACAATGAAAGCGGTGAAGAATTCAATATAAGCACGATTAAGGTAATAATGCATCTTCTCAAATGAAGTTTATAGTTAAAGAGTATACAGGAAGTAGATATAGTAAAACGAATATTTTGAATAAATTGACACGATATCCTTCTATATTTTAGGGTCAACTAACGTTTGCTAGCATAATAATCCAGCCTTTAGATCTTGGCTTGAATAGAGTAGTGACAAAAGTGAAAGACGATGTAGCTCATTTGATAACATCCTGCGAACCTAAACTAGTTTCGGATCAGAACGTGGGCGTATTAGCCAGGCAAATGGCGCTGCATGCGAATGTAAGTGAATAAATTACATATTAAATTCGTATCGATTTCTAACGTTTCTTATTCTTAGATGGCATCATTGGTAATCAAATCATTGAAGAATCCAGCGAGCGATCCTTACGCATCTAATTGGCTGGAGCGTTTAAGGAAAATCAAAAGTATCAGAAACAAAGTGATAATGGATCAGAAAAACGAGGCGAGCATTTCGAGCATTTATCCCAAAGACGACGGAAAGAAGAACCTTATGGAGGACTTTACCGACTACACGTAAACGTTATTTTTTCTCTTAATCGTTTATTTGTTTCAACGAAGATTTTATGTTAATTGATTTTATTAGAATGTTTGTCGATTAAAAAGTAAGTTAATAAATATAAAACATAAATTGCGCTAAGTTATCCGTTTTTTGTGATAACGACTCGGTATAATGCTTTTTAATCGAGTTTATTTTAAGACTTCTCTACATTTACAGTAATTGTAAATGAAGAAAACTATATAAAAATTGACAGACTTATTACGATTATGTAAGTTGATTTAGTTAAGTTATATTATAGTTTCGGTGTTTTAAAACGAAACCCATGTTTTAAATGATTATTGTATTGAATAGTATAATAAATATTCTTTTATAACTCCTATAATCTAACGTGTAATTCGCCCTGTAAACGCAATTGGCGTGATTGTTTTGTTACGTCGAATTCGGTGACATTTATTTTATGGTAAAAAATTTCTGTCAGTAACATGTTCTAGTTTTACTTCACAAAATTCATAATGACGGATCTGCGAATATGCGAGTGCCGGGATCCCGAAGACCCAGACCTCTGCGGGAAGCATCCCATCTACTTGGAAGCGGCCCGAGTCACATTCAGCGAGGACGATCTACCCACCGTCATACAGGATGAGCTGTGTTGGGCCTTCGACGTTCGAGAGGAGAGAAAGAAGAGGTTCCAGGCCAAGGGAGTACCGCCCAAGGAATCCCCCTACGAATTTCCGTTCGCCCTGTGCAGGGCGATGCAAATACCTTGCAAAGTATTACATGCAGCTATTATTTCTGTAAGGGTCTCACTACGTAATTTCGTTGCAGAAAAAGAAGAAGAAGAAGTGGGTGTGCCCGCCTTTGCCGAAGAAGGTTACCTTAGAAGATAAGTACATAATGACGCAGAAGGAGTACTGCAATTACTTAGCGCAGCCGGTGAAGAAGCCTCGTTGCGAGTATTGGTGTCCTGTTAAAAGGAAGCGGTGCGAAATAGAACCTTGCCCGCCGCGTTTCGTCCAGCTGGCCATCCCCCACAAACGCAGGGTGTTCTGGAATTGGAAGTGCTTCCACCCCATTCTAACAACCGAGATGATACTGAGACTCGAACAAATATTGCACACCGACAAGAACCTGGATCCCAGAGATGCCAGGTTAAAGAACAAACATTAAAACAGTAACGATTCAGCAGCTCGATATATTCGCGAATCTCATGTACTCATTCATACGAATAAAACAAGTTATTTAGAGCGTTTGGTTTTGTAGATGGTACTACAAGAAGCTGGACAGGCTGAAGCGGAAATGCTTGCGAAACAGGCGCCGTTTGAGGCGCAAGAGGCTGAAGGAAAGGGACGCCGGCGACCGCAAATGGCTCGAGGACATGATCCAGGAGATGGCCGAGCTCATCACGAACCACATACGGGACGAGCCTCTTTTCGCGTTGAACTACAGGCAACTTTTATTGTCTGATACAATACTCAACAAACTGGCCGAGAAGAAGGTGTTCAAAAGGCCGAAGCGCAAAACCAAGAACCATTACAAAAGGACCCTCGTCGAGGTAATCACATTGTACATGGCCTCTGGAAATTGACTGTTGGTTTCCAGATTAGCGACAAAATTGCTGTTTGGATAGACACGTTGACCAGATACGTGGATACGCTGGCTGTGGAAGACCCTGACGACTTCGCACCCTTAACGATATCTTCGGTAAGTGACGGGGAGAGCGAGGATAAATCCGAAGGGGAGGAGTACGTTTGCGGAGAAGAAGAAGGTAAGTGGGATTGATATTCTATATACAGGGTGTATCAATAGTGCGGTAAAGCTCATTTTCTCATAATAACACATAAATAAAAAAAATATCATTGCCTTTAAAAAGGGTATGTTTGGTTCGGCTTTGATTTATAGAGCACTCTGTATAATTGCGCTTTACCGCACTGTTGGGACACCCTGTATATGTATAGCATCTAAAAATAATGAGAGCACTATAAATTAGCGTTTAGTCTGTATGCATGCAGAGTGGAACCCGGGTTCAATCCGAGATCGACTCGCGTGTAAACACGGGTCGAGTTGACTCGTCGTCTTACAAGTAATTTTGTCTTAAGTTGATCTTTTCATAATAATCGTTAAAAATGAACTCTAGTAGTGAAGATATGTATTGATAGTAATGATATCTAGTGAATTAATGTAAAATGTATTTGTTTTTCAAACCATTTTCAACCAAATTCTTCTTTTCGATGCGTGTTGACAGTTTATGAATTTAGCCAATATACAAATTCGCTGATTAGTCCCACAATCGAGGCACTAAATTGTTGACAACCTGTCAAATTATCAGAAGCAAATGTAGGGTTAAGTGCCTGACATGACTTCAAATTTGTTAAACATTTGCGTAAAATGTAAACGCATTTTCACGAAAACCGGCCGGTTATACAGGAAAATAAACCGCTACAGCAGCACTTCAACGGTCCGGAATGAAGTCGACAGTAAAATACGAACATTGGGAATACTGGCCCACATTGATGCTGGTAAAACGACGACCACTGAGAGGATGCTCTATCTGTCCGGTTTGATCGATCACATGGGGGAAGTCCACCGCGGCAACACGGTGACCGATTACATGCAGCAGGAGCGCGAGCGGGGCATCACGATCACCTCGGCCGCGGTGAC
This sequence comes from Phyllotreta cruciferae, assembly GCA_917563865.1. NCBI lineage: Eukaryota > Metazoa > Arthropoda > Insecta > Coleoptera > Chrysomelidae > Phyllotreta > Phyllotreta cruciferae. The sequence continues at coordinate 4,820,977 of OU830609.1, read as the reverse complement.
TTTCTACTGGAGAAAGAACCAGTTCAATTTGATCGATACACCCGGGCACATAGACTTTACGATGGAGGTAGAGCAATCTTTGAACGTCCTGGACGGGGCTGTAGTGGTGCTGGATGGTTCGGCTGGCGTCGAAGCCCAGACCATTACAGTCTGGAGACAAGCCGATAAAAACAAACTCCCTAGGATTATATTCGTGAATAAAATGGATAAGTACAACGCCGACTTGGAGCATTCGTGTCGGATGATCGAAAAGAAATTGGAGATTCCTTATTTGTTGCTTCAGTTGCCTGTGAAGAAAAACGACAAATTTGTGGGTATAATCGATATCCTAACTATGGAACTGCTAACATACGGTACAAACTCTGATAAAACAGTTAACAAGGAGCGCCTTACGCACGAAACGCATAAAGAAACTTTCGAAAGTACCAAAATAGCAAGATCTCGATTAATAGACAAATTATCAAATTACGACGACTCGTTAGCTAATAAAATAATAAGTTTAGGATCTTTAGATACTGTACCAACCGATGATATAGTTAAAGCTTTAAAACGAGCTACTATAAATCAAAAAGCCGTTCCCGTACTAATCGGAAGCGCTTACAAAAACTTCGGAGTACAAAATTTAATGGACGCTATCGTTCTATATTTACCTTCAACCGACGAAACAAACAGCATTTACAAAGCTTTCGAGGGCAACTTGTGCGCTAGAGCTTTCAAAGTCGTGCACGATAAACACCGAGGACCTTTAGTATTTCTCAGGATATACAACGGGCAATTAAAAAAAGGCCAAAAAATCTACAGCATCAAACAGAAATGCTCGGAACAAGTTGGCAGGCTCTATTTAGCCTACGCTGACGATTTTAAGGAAGTGGAATCCATAAGTTGCGGAAATATCGCTGTAGTAGCCGGTCTCAAAAACGTAATGTCCGGAGATCTAGTCACCAATTCGAATTCTGTCGGCCAGAAGGCCAAGGCGAACATACTAAAGACGATTAAAGATGAAAAGGACATCGATAGGATACTCGGAATTGACGTGTCGGTACCCGAACCCGTATTTTTCAGATCTATTGAGCCCCCTAACACGAGAAGCCAAGCTTCATTAGATCAAGCATTAGTGGAATTGCAGAGAGAAGACCCCAGTTTGAGAGTCACTCACAATCCAGAGACCTGCCAAACTGTGTTGGGAGGAATGGGCGAGCTGCATTTAGAGATAATTAAAGATAGGATTTTAAGGGAGTACAAAATCGACGCCGATTTGGGACCGTTACAGATAGCTTATAGAGAGTTACCCAACAGTAAAGCCACCGATATGGATACATTAGAAACGAAAATAGCTTCAAGCAATCAATCGGTAACTATTAAACTAACTGTTGAACCGATCGATCCAAACGTACCAATAAAAGACACGTTGAAGCTGGACAAATCGCCCGAATACGCCAGCAACATAGCCACGATATTCCCCAAGCATCTGGTAGCCGTGAAGCAAGGCATAGAGTTCGGCCTGTCCCACGGCCCCAAAATCAACTGCCCCATAGTCCACACACAAGTCATCCTGCACGTTTTGCACGTGGGCAAAGGCACCTCGGACACCTTCATATCCGCTACAGTGACGCAGCTCGTCCAGAAGATCATCAGGAACGTCGGCACCACCATTTTAGAGCCGATTATGAGCCTGGAAATCGTGACTCCAGAGGAGCATCTGTCGGGAATATTGGCTGACTTGACGCGCAGAAGGGCCGTTATTAACAACGTGGGCGTCAGAGGCAACTCGAAGCTGGTGTTGTCCAAAGCGCCGCTTTCGGAGCTCAAAGGGTACTCCACTATATTGAGGACTCTGTCTTCGGGCACTGCCACTTTCACCATGGAGCTGGACGAGTACGAGAAGATGTCTCCGTCGATGGAAGAGGTGGCCATAAGAGACGTTAGGGGGTTTTGATGAAATTGTTAGTCGTGGATTGATCTGTGATATTCGATTTTATTTTGTTAAATAAAAATTTAGATTACTATTAAATCGCTGTTTTCTTTTCCCCTTTTTTAGAGGACGACGATATGTGGGCTCTGTTAGAGAAGTTAATTAAGATTTACAGATGTAAAACTCCGATTCCTCAGTTCACAACGGACGTAAGTTTGATACCACGTCGTTTGTGCCTATGGAAAGAGCTTTGTTGTTTCTTCAGGTGGACACCATGCCTTGGTTAAAATATCTGGACATTTTCGACGCGCTGCTGTGGTTGAGGGATTTGATAAGGCAGCAGGGGCCGCCGCCGCCTCCCGGAAAGGTGGAACAAACCTTGGTGGAGTGGTTGGAGGAAACCGCGCCGGAGAAGATCACCGAAAGGACTTTGAAGCAAGTGCACGATTACGCGTGCGCCATCGCGGATAAACTGAGAGATGCCGATCGTAAGTATTTCAACTATTATTTGCTATTAATTTACAGGGTGTCCAGAAAATATGGAAACGGTTGAATATCAGTTAAATATTGGTCTAATCAGGCCTAATTGTATAATCAAAAAACACGTACCTATCCAATATTTTTCATTATAAACTTGCCAATTTTGATACGTGTAACTTAATACAAAGTTACACCTCTGAGAAGTTATAGGCCTGCAAAGAGGAGTTACAAAAATTATAAAAAAAATTTAATATCTCAGTAATACTCAATCTTAAAATAACTAAATTTGGATATTATGAGTGTACTCGAGAGCATTAGTCGATAGTTTAGGGGAGATCATCAGTTGATGTTATTTTAAAGAGGGTTGAATAGGGATGATTGCTCCCTTAAAATGTTCAAGAATTATTAATTATTATACCTGAGATGGTTACAAAATTATTAGTTCATTTCATAGGTAATTTAATAAACTTTTTTCTTTTTGTTTTTTAAAATTCTTTGTCGTTTTGAAGAAGAACACTAATAAATAAAGTCCATGTACATTATCAATGTTATTTAAAATCGTCGATAATTCAAAAGTTGTCTGTGAAATTAAAGGCCAAATTTTAGAAACCGAAAATTTATTTATTTATATTACTAAGAATTTTTTTAAATTTGTATCTCCACTTTGAAAGCCTGTAACTTCCTAACTAAGTTGGCTTAAACAACATATTTTAGGCTTCTCTAAACGCCCCTGCTCTATGTTGGTTCTTATGCGGGACACCCTGTATTTTCTTTGAGTTCTAGTCAACTTAATGTGTATGTAGCTGGTACTTAAAATTGTCTCATGTCCAAAATGGTGCAATTTCATTAGCCAATTTTTGACATGAATCTCTGAACTTTAAACCGAGTTGATACCCCCCTTTAAACATTTGATTAAGGAAATTGACATTTTTAATCGAAATGAAGAAGAATACGTCACATTTTATGTTTGTTTTGTCAGTTTAAATTTTCGTGTTCATTCCATTAAATGTTAAATGTTATCATAAAATTCATCTCTGGAAGGAACCATTCCAATTCATTAAAAAAACAACTAACAAAATGATCGCGTAAGTACTTTCTTTTTCCAAAAAAAAAATACTAATTTAACATCCTAATTAAACCTAATTAAAATTTTCTCATTGATACAGCGGAAGAAGAACCCGAAAGAGCTGTAGCCGAAGAAGAAAAACCACCAAGTAAGCCCCTAAATTAAATCTTCATATACAATATTCTAATATCGTTTAATTCCAGCACCACCTCCAGCGGCTAAACCGGAACCTCCGCCGTGTAAAGAACCGGAACCCGAATCCGAACCAGGTTAGTAACCCCACCAAAAAAAAATTCAATACAGCTCAATAACCTCTCCCAACAGAACCAGATATGCCTTGCGAAGCGGAAGAAATCCCTGCTGTTCCTTGCGAATGCCCGGAAGACGGGCCAGTAAGTTACCTCCCTACACATTTACCCCACTCTAATTCGCTCCATTTCAGATGATATTAGGCCACAAGCCGTCATTTATAAAAGACCACTCGCCCGACGCCATTTGTTGCCTTTCGCTGAAAATCTGGGCCGTTTGGCTCCTGGAAGTCTGCCATAACGCTCACGTTTGGACGAAATGGATGCACGAAATCATACGAAAAATTAGAGAATTCGCCGCCACGGTTAGAGGCGACATTAAGCTTCCCAATGGACAGAGAAAAGTGTTGTACAGAGAAGAGTGGCGGCAATTCATTAAAGAAACCGAAGAGAAGGTGGTTTATTGGATGGATTACAGCGAGCACGTTAGGGAACTGTCCCAAGATATCATCGAAAACTTTCAAGGGAAACCCGTTTATTGCTGTCCTAAATGTTTACAGGTTTAATTACTGCTTAGTTAATATTCCAGTAGTGTTCTTAATGATTTTTTTTTGGTAGGATCATTTAATTAGGAACGTTGTAACGGCTCATGAAACGTTGGGAAGTCTAACTGATGCTATGAATATGGCGCAGAGTTGGAGAAGATGTTTAGATGGTTTAGTAGCCACTTGTGCTTCTATATGTGACATTGAAGAGGTTTCATCCAGTGAAGAATCAGGTAAACTAACTTTATGTACTTACAGTATAGCAGGAATGACTATAGATGTTTGCTGGAATTGGACTACTCTTCTTTTTTTAGTACTAAGTACAATCGAAATTTGCGAATATGCCGTATGTCCGAGGAACATAAGACCTCCTAAAGGGGGAAAACGACCGCCGTGTCCTCCTGCTGATGATTCCGACGATGATGGGGGAGAGTATCGTATTTTGGAGATGGATCCGAGGGTTCAAAAAACCGATTGCTCTTGCATACAGTGACATTTCGGTCTTCGGTTGGGTTAAAAAAGATGAGGATTCGATTGCCAACACTAAAAATCATTTGTTTTGTAACGTGATCATTAAAATTTTAACCGAAAAAGTAAATTTTTTTATAGTGGAGCGTATATGATAGTAATGTAAAATTGGTTGCGTAATTTCCAGGGGTATTAAAAATTTAGTTGGCGACATTGATTTTTTAGACTTTTGTTTTATGTCACAGGTCATTTCTCCTGTCAAAATATAAAAATAGAAAAAATGTTAAAGTTTAAATTTTAATCTGATTATTTTACAATAACACGCTAATCCGAGCCATAAGTTCAAAATGAATCTCGAAGATGTAATCTATTTATCATTACTCGTGTTTTCCGTAATATTCGGATTATATTACAGAAAAATTGACAATGTAGAAAATAGGAAAATTTTAGGAGCCCTAGTTGGACTTACAATAGCCTTGATAGTCTCAGGATTGCACGTTTTCCATCTTCTAATAACCGTTGCAATAAACGCTTGCATAATAATATTAACGAACAAAAGGTAAGATATATTTTACACCTCCGAATATTTTTGTAATTTATTCCAATTTTAGAAAATGCCACATTGTATCATTTATCTTCTCATTCCTGTACTTACTATTCTTCCGTTCCACCGTTTACTTCGGGATACCCTACCCCCCTTCGCACACGAATCTCGTGCAAATGATGCTGACCCTAAAACTAGTAGGGCTTGCATTCGAAGTCAACTCAAATTTCGAATCTCAGAAGAAAAAAGACGAGGCCAGTAAAACTGAAGAGCAACAGCTCGAAGACGAAACTTCGCATTTCGATTTATCATTCACCGATGTTTTTTGTTATACTTTCAACTATTGCGGAGTACTAACAGGTGATAAACTTTGTAAGTTGAAGCATATCGAAGCATATAATTTAAGAGTTTGTTGTTTTTTAGGACCCTATTTTCGGTACAGGACTTTTCGAGATCACCTATACAAACCTTATTACAAGTACGATAATTATGTACCTGCTCTTAAGAAGAAGTTATATTGGCTACCGTTTTTAGGAAGCATACATCTTATTACTAATTATTATTGGCCACTATCAGTAAGCGCTTTTACTTTAGCGCGTCATTAATGACTTTGTTTTGCACAAACTATATACACTTTTTTTTGTTTTAGTACATAAACTCCGATGAGTTCCTAAACAGCTCGTTTTTGTACAGAATTTGGTACGTTTGGCCCTCTTTCGTAATATTCAAAAGTAGAATATTCTTTGGACTAATCTTAACTGAGATTGTATGTGTAGTAGGCGGTATGGGTGTATATCCAGAATTTTCAAAACCAAAATCCGGACACGGCCCTACTCAAAACTTCAAGCAACTCAAACAAACGTAATTGAAATAACATCCTCAAGCGAATGTATTCCACGTAATTCGTATTTCAGTACAAACCCTGAGGCGTTAAAGTCGCTGGATTACAACTATGATACAGTCCACTCGATCAACCCGTACGGTACGGAAACGGTGCCAACAATGCGGGAGGCCATGAGGCACTGGAACATGACTGTGCAGTACTGGCTGGCCAATTATGTATACAAGTAAGTAGGTTTACAAGTGGTTGTTGGTTTTGTAAATAAGTGTTGTAGGAAGTTCCCATACAAACAGTTTCGTGTACACGTTACCATGTTTATGTCTGCTTTGTGGCACGGGACATATTCGGGTTATTACTTGTGCATTGCCACTGTACCGTTTACGCTTTTATGTGAAGATGTGTGGGTGAAATTGTTGTTGGAAAATAATGATTTCTTAGTAAGTAGATTATGTAGAAAGTAGGTTGGGAGTGGTATAATATTGTTGTATTTTTTTCAGTCTAAGACGGTTTCCAAAGGATTATTGCTGTTTATGAAAACGCAAATGTTTTCCTATCAAGTCATGTCGATGCTTTTGTTGGATATTCACAAGATAATGCGGTTTTACAATAGTGTTTACCATTCCATTGCCATTGCATATGTTGGGCTGTATTTTCTAGGCAAGTATCTGTTGAAAATCAAAAATCGTCGATTACGGAAACAGATTAAATGAAACAAACGAGATTAAATATACTCCAAAAATCTATAAGGGATGGGAAATATTGATAGTCAAAAATGATTCACCCTATAGGTACATTTGAACAAATTTTTATAAAGTTGTAATATGGTTAAAATATTATGATTTTTTTTTATTTTATAATACATTATATTTATACTTTTTTGAAGCTTATCATGACAATTTTATGTTATTAATTTTATGTAATTTATGTATATTTATGGCCTGATTAATTAAACATTTTATTTACTAAAATGAGTTTTTAGTTTCATCTAATTCGAGATTTTTTTTAATTAGCTAGAGTAATGTAGTTATTAAATTAGAGTAAACGAAAAGAAATAATAACAGGTAATCTTTCGCTATACAATGAAATTCATCCGATTTTTTTTTTATTAGTTTTTGAGATAGAATTTTCGAAAAATCAGCGAGACTACACGAAACTTTTATCTACAAACTAAAATAAATTCGAAACTTCTATCTTGAATATTTTCCAATTATAGCGAAAAAATTTGCAATATTTATTGACCTTTTGTACAAATTTATCGAGCTATGAAGTTCCCATTAGAAATAAACAAACACTTTAATAAAAACCCGATAGATGGCGGTAGCTGGCTGATTTCGAACAGAACAAGGCCAGTGAGCCAGTACATTGTCGATAAACTTGCTCAACCGTTTTACTTGCACAAGGGTCCGGACAACCGTTTCTGTTTCTACCTAAATGTAAGGACACTAAGGACGTAAGAACATAGTAACACATTGTTGCCAAACTTCCTCTTACAACAAAATAATTTTAGAAATCTACGAAACTAATTAGTCAATTGTGATGGTTTGTTTAAAGAGATATTAAGAGAAAATTATGTTTAATTGTTAATAATTGCACGTTATTTATATTTGTTGTATTCATGAAGTGATATACGTTAATACGAGTAAGGTTGAATTTTATTTTTCTTAATAATTTGCAGTAGCCGAGGCGAGCTGGCAACGTTGTTCCGGCGTAAGCACGTCCACACGCCAACTGTGCGGCTCGAACCGAACACACACAGTAAAGACAAACCAAGAACGACTGGTTTTCGAAGATCGAAATCGACCAAATATAGTTGTCAACAACATCATCTAGTTGCATCGGTAAGTACCCACATGCAATTGTTCGCGCTTATCTACTCCACACACGTGCCTTTATTTGCTACGCGCAGGACCATCGTCGGCGTCGGGTCGCCTTTGGGAAACGCGTGCAAATAAAAATAAATATTTTTTGGCGATATTGTGTGTGCTCGTCGGGCCGGAGCGGTTTTTTCGCAACTGCCGCTTTTCGACTTATTTTCGCGAACTCGACGAGTAGGCGATGTCGCATCGCAACTTGTTGATTTCGTGTCGCCTATTTGAATCTTTCGAATGGTCTTTTTTTATATATTTTTTATTACTGGTTTATTCGTTTTGAGAATTAACTTGCGTAATTTTTATTTTGAAATTGTATTATAAAATTTCATATTTTTAATGTTTTATCACTACTGTCATAAATGTCATTTTTGACAGGTGGTCTAAATATGTACAGGGTGGAACAACGATTTTTTTTTTCGTTAATTTTTTTATTTAAATTTTTCAGAATAATTAATTAATTATGTTGAAGTCATAACGAATAAGAGATTTATTGATATTGGGCCAAAACGCCTCAACTTTTTTTCGTGATAATTTGTGCAGAATACTTCTGTTTGTGGTGACATTTTTTTTACTATCATATTTAACTGGGGGCCCGACCCTCCCATAGCCCTAATTATTCCGCCCTTGTTATTCACCTATTTTTTGAATTGAAACTAGATTTATCATGTTCATTTATAATGATTTTTTACTTTTTGCAATCTTCTATAACTTTTTATTTTTGGAGATAAAAAAGCTTGGCATGGAGATTTTTGAAATTCTTAACTTTAACATCGTGTAACTTCATTACCAAACGCTTTAGGATATACACGTTGGCCAAGTCGGACCGCTGTAATTTAGTGAGCGGTACAGTTGATTATTTTGCAATGTATCGAACAAAGAGCGCATATGATACTATGACGCGCTGAAGCCACGCCTGCTCTATGTTGTAGTATTGAAATTATTTTTTATCCCTCAGTAGTTCGAGAGTTTAATGCGTTTAATGCGACTATTATGCGATATTTGAGACAGTTTGCAAACTTGACTATAGTCTATTCATAAATAAGGCGGAGTAATCCGCCGTCGTGATCCTGGCAAAACCAATACAGGGCAAACCTCAAAGTAACATTAAAATATTATCGTGAACAATTTTTTTCCCAATTTCTGCGTTGAGTAGGTTTAGGTCTGTTTAGCTTCTGCGTAGGCTGGAATTTGACCAATTGATTCATTTATTACTCCGCCTGGTTTATGAATAGATTATAGTTATCTAAAATTGCCCTCTAAAGGCAAACAAATTTCCTAATTTCGAAACGTTTCCTCCGCAATAACCGAATTAAGCCCCCGCCGATCGGCCTGCGAGTTTTCCCGCACTTCTTGTCGCGCCCCCGCCGCTTAAATTTCCCCGGCAGCGGCGAGAGAACGGACCTGATCAATATGGCTCGTGAATCATTAAAAAGAAAACGCCGAGCACCCCGGCCTACTACAGCTCTGTGGCGTGCGTGCGTGCGTGCCCCGGCCCGTCGCGATGCTTCCAGCCGATCCGCGCCAAATATCCCGCTTTTTCCGCGTATTTTCTCTGGCTGTTGCTCCATCCTCATAGCCACAGCCATAGCCGTTGCACCACGGCCGATTCGAATAACTTGATAGCGTAGCGGCGGATGTGTCATTGGGTTCTTTGTTCCACACGGGTACAGAACGAGTGTAGAGGTGGGCGATGTGGAATTATACCTCGCTTTTTTGTCGCTGTTATCGACTCGCTTTATACGCTCATATTTACACAAAAAAAGTACATTTTTATTCGTTGCGATGTAATTGGTGTATTTATTTACTTAAGTATTGCTACAAAAAACTGCAGTTTGATGAGTATACGATCGACACGTGCGGTTAATTTCTCGGCTATTACGCGGAAAAATGCGCAATCTTCAACCTGTTGGCATTGCGAGCGGATTTGCTGCGACCTTTAAAACAGGTCCGAGAGCGATTCGGTTGCGAAACGGAAGGCTGTGGGTTTTTCGGACGCGCCCATCTCTACGCTATGATTTCACTGTTCGCAGTGTTCTCGGAGGCGTGGTTTAACCGTTGACGTCAGTACGTTACTATGCGATATGCTCCGGTCGGCGGCGTTGCCGCGTTTCCGGGGTTTTACACGAAACTCGAAAATTTCTGTTCGACTGTTGTTCTTTTATTACCCAAGGAGGTGGTGTCGTAACGTGGAATAGAGATCCATTTGTTTCGAATATTGTTTTCCTTTTGTTCGGTTGAAGTGTGCTTGTATTTCGAAATTATGAAACGATTGTATGAAGATTAAGTCGAATTTCGAAAATGATATTGCGCTAATTCGTTCGTCATTGGGCTAATTCAGTACACAACTCGTTCGTATGTATGGTCGTTTAAACCCTTACTTGTCAAAGGCCACAATTTTTTTAAGAAAGTGCATTTCGAAATGTCATTTTTTTGACATTTGGAATAATTTGCTGAAAAGAATAAATTATTACACGACAAATCCAGTAACCTTAACTATAAAAATAATAATTTGACAGTTTTTTGACACATATTTTTTTTTTACTTTATTTGTCCAACTAGTTCAATTAATATACTATATTTAATAATAAATGAGTAGTGCGCACCTAATAATAGCTAATTAAAAAACTCCCTACACACTGTACCGACTGAAGTTAGGCACCTAACTTCCGTCTAAATTTCCCATTTCCCCTCGTATTCATGAACCCGCTCCGTTTTTCTTACGCCGATTTTCCATTCGACTTGGTCGAACGCCGGCGTTTTTGTTTACTCATTTTTCCCCGTAAAAATCGAAGGAAAAGCAAACCGGCGATTTAACAGCCGACCGTAGAGCGCCCGCTCGAATTTCCCTTCAGTTGCGTCGCAACCGAAACGTACGAGACCACCGCCAACGCCACCTTCGCGCTCCGAAAACCGTTCCAAACGGGACTGGAAATTCTACGAAAGGAAAATCGTTAGATTGTATCATTGCAAATCATGGTAAACTCTGAAAATGACAGTTTTGATATATGTCAAATAAATTGGTTTCCTCTGATAATTTAAATGTACCTAAACAAACATATTTTATTATTGATACTAAATTAATTTTTATAATTAGGATTATACAGGGTGAGTCAAAATTAGCAGCAACGATTAATTGATCAATTTCATGCAAACATTTTAGATTGAATGATCGATTTTATTAGTTCTTTGGACGAGAAATAGATAGCTCTTGCACGGTGTTTAGAGCGGGCAATTTAAGAATCAATTTCGCGTCGTTTCATTTGAATTTTCAAATCCAATTAAATCGATCAATTCGATTGGGGAGCCGGGCCCCGCGGGCGACGCGTCGCGTGTACGGGGGGGCTTCGAAAATCGATTCGCTGCTTCCTGTGCTGTCCCTACGCAAGGATTCCATCGAGAACGCCTCCGCCCCGTTCGATTCGCCGGCTCCCCGACGATTTCTTTGCATTTTTTCTCGTCCTTTTACTGTTCGGTTGACCGTCCGCATGCGAAACATTCGAATTTCTAATCGAACGCCGACGGTTATGAACGCTTCAGATCCTATAGAAAGTTGTTTGAAGATATCCTAGAAAACTAGAAATTTGTGCCAGTATGTAAGGCATAGCTGTATACAGGGTGTTCCTTAATGACATGCTATTAATATTTAAGGGGGTAATTGTTGGACTAATTCTAAGGAAAATCTTAAAAATCATGTAAATCTATATCCTATTATTAATTCTTATTATTGTCTAATTTCATAACAACGACAGCGTACAAATGAATGAATTTAATTTTGTTATGATAAAGTCAAGAAATCAAATTTGTTTGTGTTTGTGCTAAATTGAACGGAGATTCCAAATTTGTACGACTCCAATTTGTATTTTAAGAGAAAGCAGTGGCGTACTACTTTTTCCTACAAAACTATCTAGTCTGTCCAGTAGGGACGCCACTGTTGGATATAAAAAATGTTTTTTGGTTCAAAAATACTCTTTAATAAGTACATAAACACCGTACATCAAATTTGATAAAAATATTTAAAGTGGTATGAAAATGGCAATAAAAATTAATTTTTTTCTTAAAATTTTAACACCCTGTATCTTAAAAGTTAAGAAGTTTAGGACAAAAATTCATATAAAATTTTTTCTTTAAAATATGTCCAAAAATCACCCCCTTAAATGTTACCATTCATTAAGGAATACCCTGTAATTGTATACCAGGGATATTCCAAAATTAATCTATCAAACACACTAAATTTACTGAAGTGTATCGTACTAATGAATATTAATTTAATACAAAGTCCAAGAATGAGTTTTTTTTTGAGACGAGATCTTTTGAGATTAAATCCCTAAATGTTAGGTTTTCGGTAAGAAATCGGCAACAGGGCGTCCGTTTCCTGCGGTAAAATATCTGTGTTTACGGGGGGAGAGCGAGAAAACGAGCGAACGGTGATTACGGCGAATGGTTTTTACGTTTTACGGCGAAACGCGATGTATTTTCAAAGTCATCAACGAAATTACACTCCGTATCGCTTTTATTTTATACCGTGTATACCACTCGCTTTACCTATATTTTGTATATCGCGGTTGAAACACAGCTATCGCCGCGCTATCGAGTACAGGGTTACGTTCTAATAATCATTTCGAATCGATTAGATTCGATTTTATATATAAAATGGCTTGGAATTCTCGGAAAACCGTTGAAAGTCCGTTTGAGGAATCGTTGATGTTATCAAAATTATTTAAAAACTCGCGCGAAAGGCTTAATATCTACTTCCAAAATCCTCTCATTAATGGCACACCCTGTATAAACCATAAAAAAATCTTTAAAATGCTATTTTTGGTTTTTAAAAAGATAACCAACAGCTTTATCGATCTGCCTATATTTTTAGGCCTTTGAAATTTTAATAAACATCCCGCAATAATAGTTATATTAAAACAGTTTAATTAGAGATAATTTTAATTTATTATTGAATCACAATTAAAACGTGATGGTTAATTGTTCAGTTAAACATCCTCTATCCGGCGTTTATTCAAATTCAAACTAATTAGGGTAGATTTATCGATGCACACGTAAATTTATCTGATACAGATAATGTCCTCAATTAAGGGTGGGCTTATCAACACTTCCGCTTAGGGCTGGTGTTACCATATTGGGTTAGTAGAATATATCTAAGAGATAAATATTTTCTCATGCAAATAGTTATCCTATGGATAAATTCACAACCATCAGTGGAATTGATAATTGAATATTTAAATTTATATGTACTGATAGTTTATACAATTCTTCAGATTGTTATTTTATAAAAAAATGTTTATCTGAGTATATTAATAAATCTACCCTCAAGACACAGAAGATACAGTTTTTGAAGAGAAACGAAGAGATAATATTCGAGGTGGGTTTTTTTCATATTCGCACGCTCAGATAAAGTTCTATAAATTAAAAACGTTATTTATCTACCTATAGATAAGATTATAACGTCGATATTACGTGATGAAAATTCTATATACCCGCCAAATTCGAAACTCTTATACACCCTACGCCACTGTAAAAATATCAAATGGAAAACGCAGGCTTCGCAAAATATACCCTCGCCCTGTCCTATAGAAACCCCGAGCCCCGAGTTCCTCGAACGCGTGGCCGCACGGCCGATCAGCAAAAGTACACGTATACATTTTTTTTTCGACAATCCCCGACCCTTTTCAGAAGGCTCCGCTAGGGCCGGATTAACCGTGGTCCGGGTGTCTCGATTTTCCTTCGATCCGATATCCGTCTGCTCCGGCGGTCGTTGCATGTTGCATTCAGAAAGGGACTCTCGCCGGTTGCGTTCCTCGTTCGTCGAGTGCAGGGCGAGGGTTTGGCGCTCGTTGAGGACGGGCTCGGCTCGAGGGGTGCCGGTTTTATTTTTAAAACGGACGAGGACGAGGATCGGAACGGTTACGGGACCACGGGCGTGCTGGGGTCGCTCGGTATTATCGATCCTTGCGGGCCATTGGCGTGCCGAGCGGTTGATGGTTAATTTTAAGTTCTATACAGGATGCTCTATTATATAGTGGGTCGCCTGTAGGAGAAAAAAAAATATTATTCATTTGACGACAAAAAGCCATTCTTTATAAAAAATTTTGCTTCTTTTGAAAATGAGAATAACATTGAAGAATGTTAGATTGTGGATAGATCCAACGGGGTGATCTAATGGAACAAAATGATTTCTGATAAAAATTTTGAAATTTTTGATCACCCTGTATAAATTTTATAACATGTCATTAGATAGTACTTGAAAAGTTAGGATAGGACCATGCATGTAAGCCCTTTTTCTCGATTTTTAACTGTTTGGTTTTCAAAGCCACCTAAATACAAAATTTTGGGATTTTTGAGTGGCTGTATAGCCTTTTTTATGAGACCAAGATACCAAGTATGTACCCTTTTTGTAATCAGCTCATCGAGTAGAATCTAAAAATGCAAAGATATACAGGGTGTTTCATAAAAAATTTAAAAATTGACATCTCTTCCGGATGTTCAAAATTGTTGAAAATATCAACAACAAATGCACAATTTAGTGTAATATATCTACCCTGCAAATTTCATTTTCGATATCTCTAACCATTCCAGAGATATTCACTTGGTTCCGTACTTTTGCCCATCACTGTGTAAATTGTGGTATTTGTTTTAAAGCATTTTTTGCATTGCGCATGCGGATTAAGTTCACAAACCGGACGGGTTCGAGTTCTCTCCCAATTTTCAAAATCTTACCTGCACGAAAAAAGGTCGTGTCCGAGTTCTCTCCCGTCTATTGTTAACGGGTAGTTGTAGCTTATAAGGGGCTAATTGCCTGATAAGGAGGATTACTGTTCCTTCCGTGAACTTATGGGAAACTTTATTATTAATTTTACGGAACAAAGTTATTCTTCACAAAAAGTTATGTATGATCTAAAACCCAAGATGCAACCATCAAAAATCAAATTTTATCAATCTTATACGAGGTATCTCAAAAAATGTGAATTTTGCTCAAGAGTAAAGTACCTTGATATTTTACAATATCGAAATTTGTTATTATGGAAAGTACACCTAAATTTCTAGAAGTATACTGGAAGGGATGGGATTTTCCCTATATTGAAATAGAGAAAAAAAGACAGAAGTCAAAAAATTTCCCCTAATCATAAAATCCTCATTAAATTGTACTACGAAATGAAAATGCATAATCGAAATTTGCCGAAATTTGACCGAAATTTGAAATTATAAATATTCCCATCGGTCCTTCCTAGAAACCCTTAATCTATTTTTATAGAGTAATACTTAGATAGTATTTGTGTTTTATATTAAATAAATTGTATATCATGTAAAAGGAAATTTTAGTTTTATTTAAATTGTAATACTTAAAATGTAGGTATATGTAGGTACTTACATAAAGTGAAGTTATAACTACAAAAAATATCTCAAATTTAAAAAAGTTTGAAATAATAAAAATTAAAAGTTGGTTACTTTTAATAAGTATTTAGGGTTTCAACGAAGAAGGATTAATCGGAAATTAAATGCTAACTGCCGTACCGGAGAGAACTCGGACACCCTCGGGAGAGAACTCGACCCATAAGAATTTACCTGCTCGAATACGGGAGAGAACTCGGATACTCCGAACAAACCTTACTAAATAGGTTCCAAGTAATTTTCAGGTTTGCCTGTGTTGCTCGATTATCCCATTAGCAAACTTTCAAGAAACGTATTTTCTAAATTACCCCGGTATTGTATTTACCGAATATTTGAGAATTTTCCGAAGTGCATTAGACTTGCGCCTACAACATAGGACATTTAAATATTTCCAGTAATTTTGTTATTATTTGTCGTTGATTTGGCGTAATTAAATCTTCATAAATAATTTCACCGCCAACTTCGGAATATTTCCGATGTAGAATAACTTTGTTTAAACAGCACACCCGATATATTTTGATACCAGCAGAAAAGTTATTCAATTCCCTTAGGAACCTCCTTGTATTTTCTTATATCCTTTATCCAATTCCGATGGTTTTAGAGAAAATTGAATATTTTAAATTTATATACAGACACTTAAGCTTCCTCCATTTTGCAAATTAATTTTAACGAAGAACTGTCATATGTCATTAACAGAATATTTAAATAAAATTTAAATCTAGGTATAGTCTATAGTCTTTCCAAAGTCAGTACAGTATAACGATTACCCTCTCAGATTGTAGGGTAGGGTATAATAATAAACTTATGCGTTCTGCATTAATTGAGCATATGTGATTCACAGTATTGAAATGACTTTAGAAACGTTATACCGTCGTTGAATGGTATACATACAGAATAAATAATACGAATGCATGGTGTATACAGTATACCCTATACTATCGTGGAAATGGCACGGTTGCGATATCGCCTCACAGGCCGAGCGCATAGCAAATTAAGCGTCATTTTCATTCAACATTTTACATCAGACGGCTTTGCGAATTTGCAGGGATTTCCACGAGCCGCATCCTTTGGACAGGTTTTCCGATCCGGCAACGCCGCCCGTCGAATGTCAGTCGGGCTACTCGCTGGGCCGGGCTCGCTTTGGAAAACGTCGGTACATACACCGCACACAATCGAGGCCACGACGGGGCGCCGGTGCTGCCCTCCCAACCGACGACGGCGAACCCGCCAACTAGCTCGGTGTGTAGCACGCCAGCCTAGCAGTGCCAGTTCGTGAACGGCAATAGGCAATAGGTATGGCCTCTGCGAAAGATACGGCGACGTTCTTCACCCACGGCACCTGTCAACATTTCGAGCAGGTCCTCAAATTGTATCCGCAAGCCCTTCGACTGAAGGCCGATCGGAAGGCCAAGAAGCCGGAGGAACTCATCAAATTAGATAATTGGTAAGTGGCGTTTCGTACTCTGCGTGTGTGTGACTGTGTGTGCGCTTTTTTTTAGTGGATTTTTAGTGACTTGTGTCATTGAACCCTGTACTAATGTGTTCACCGTCTAAGTCGCCGAGGTCGAATGAATAGCTTTAGCACCCCCGCGAGATCTTTCTCTCTGACGGTCATTAAAATCACGCTTGTCACGTGGTAATCGATGACAACTGCAACACGCTCTTTAATCCGAAAATACTGGAACTCGCATTTTCGTATCGCGGATTTCGCGTTGCTATGTCGGCGTCATGGCCTCGTCGTTTCGTTCCTTTTTTACGGAACGCGAACGCTTCGGCTTCCATTTTATTAATATTCCCTGTTTTATCGAATCGTTTGGTCGTAATTCCGTGGAATAATCGCAGTGTGCCAGCCGGATTCGGATTTAAAAGCTCCGAAAAACATGCTGTGTAATCGAGTAGGCCTTTCAAAATGGAGACTCTGATCAAACAAAGCGATCGCTCGCCTACTGTGCTTTTTCGCTTATTTTCTCCGGTGGAAAATGCACTTTTCATTTAAAATGCGTGCGTTTTCGTCGGTGTTGCTCGTCGTTGTTTACTTTTTATTTATCGCGCCGTTTTCATACTTTAAATTTGATTGATCTTGACCGAATCTCTGACGGGAGTAGTGGGGATTTCTATTAACATCGTTAACTCGGTTTTTGTTTTATTTTTAAAAGCTTTTCGGGCTTTTGCATTCGACTTGGCTTTATTTTGCAATGTTTTCGTAACGGGCAATTGCGTTTAGAATCTTTAGGGGGTTTTCTTTATTAAATTAAATCCTCGAAAAGCAGCTGGGACTAATGGAAAATTCCCAGGTGGGATTCGACGATTTTTATCCATTTCACTGGGGTTGGCTGTTCTGTTTGTTATTAACTTTTACTTTTGGATTTGTGTAATACGATTTTTTACCTTTTTTCACCCGCCACTGGAAAACGGATCAATAATATACAGTATGTCCACTGAATTAGAACCTATTATGATATAACATAACTCATATCAAGCTCTGTTTGAGAAACATTTGAGCTTTCAAGAATTTTAAAAAATTTCTTCATTGTAATTGTAAAAATTGCCAAATAAATTCCTGTAATTAAATTTAATTTTATAGTTATTTTGCTCAAATAATGCAGCAGCATCGAGTCATACAAAAAAATCATTTTTTTTAATTGCTACTTTGCAATTATTTATGTGTATCTTATGTTAATATGTGAATAAAATTTAGATTTTTTTTTCTCTTAAGTAAGTCTTATGTTTCGGTTGGAACATAATTTAGTACTATTAATGGAAATTGTTAAATTAAAAAATACAATTTTGTCTAATACATTCATTATTATCTAACTCTATTTAGGGGCTCAGTTTGATTTAAGAAATCTTTATAAGATAATCTTTTTTTACTAAAAGCAGATTCTTTTTTTAGAAATCAAAAACAAAAAATGTTCCAATTTAATCTTTTCCTATTTGAGGATGTTTTGAAAATTGTGTTTTTAAAGTGAAAACAGTGATAACAAATAAAGCTTAAAATAATACAGATAAAGATTTTGTAATGTTTCTTTATGTCATACACAATACTGTGGTTTTCGATAAGATGAAAATCTTTATGTAGGGGGTCTCTATACCCATAGTTTTCTTTGTAAACTTTCCCAACCTCGGACTATGTTTTATTATGTTTTTGTTGTTTGTATTATTGTATCCTGTCTATTAATATACTTTTCTGTTATCTTATAATTATCACCTATTCTCTAGAGTTGACTTCATAAGTACCTGCATTATTGGCTCTTCATTATGCACGTTTTTTGCAAGTAATGTGTAGATAATGGCGGAGGTTAATTATTGAAAAAATGGCAATTTTTCATTTAAATGTAAGACTAAGTTACTTACTCCTTATTATCTTTGAATGAGAGTGTTTGAACCTGGATTCATAAAATTATCCTACAATTAGAAAATACATGAAATTTTACTACATTTATAATATCATTTAATATTTTTTAGGTATCAAAATGAACTGCCAAAGAAAATTAAAAGCCGCGGCAAGGACGCTCACATGGTCCACGAAGAGTTAGTCCAATGCATGAAATGGAAACAGACGCGGGGAAAGTTCTTTCCCCAACTGTCCTATTTGGTAAAAGTCAACACGCCGAGGGCGGTCATCGCCGAAACGAAGAAAGCATTTAGGAAATTACCCAATCTCGAGCAGGCCATGCAGGCACTGTCGAATTTAAAAGGCGTCGGAACTACCATGGCTTCCGGTAAACAATTCAACATATTAATCAGATCATTCACATTGAATATAATACAGGGTGTATGTTAAACATGCGGTAAAAATTCAAGGGGTTGTTCCTTGGAGGATTCTAAGAATATTTTGTCTTTAGATCCCTCATGTTTAATAAAAGGCCCTGTATTTAATATTGTAATAAACATTGATTGATTAACGCTTGTTTGTGCAGCGCTCCTGGCGGCAGCTTGTCCTGATACGGCCCCCTTCATGGCCGACGAATGCCTGATGGCCATTCCTGACATCGAAGGTATCGACTACACGACAAAGGAGTACCTGAAATTCGCCAACCACATCAACACCGTCGCCGACAGGCTGAACAAAGCCACGGAGGAGATGCAAAAGCCAGACGCCGTCCGTTGGTCGCCGCACAAGGTCGAACTGGCCCTGTGGACGCACTACGTCGTTTCGGAGCACAAGCCCGAAATACTTTCCAGTGAGTTGCGGATTTTCTCGACGAATTCGAGCGATGCTAAAGGTGGATTTGTTGTAGGCATCTTCGCCGGTAGTCCTTTAGAAAACGGTAACGCGATACCTAAGCCGGTGGTGCATCAGAACGGCGATTCGATCATCGACCCGACGACGTCCGACGAAAGCAATCAGGGTCCACTAAATGGTAAGACTATCATAGACGAGGACACCACGACCACTTCGTTTACCGACAACAGCCCGCCGTCTATTGATCAAAACGAAGAGACCAACGATAGCGTCGTATCCGGATCAGAAGGTAATTAAAGAAGGTTGAATGTTTCTGAGACTGTCTGGGATTCACTAAGATAACTTCACTAAGCCTGTTGTAAAGAACTTGGAACTTAAGTACAAGTCGTAATGCAACCAAAGAGTTCTCTCAAAACTCTTTTATTTAATTGTGTTTTAGGGAATAAAACTAATTGCATAAACCATTGAAGATATCTTTTAGTGCACCTCTAAAGTGTCTATTAACAGCTTACAGAGTAACTTATAAGGAAAACACTATTTATGCCCGATTTCACCAGCCAGTTCTTAAAGTTAGGTAATACTTCAACCAGATTTAGAAAGTCCTAAGTACAATTTGCGTTTCACCATGCTCTAAGTAATACTTAACGGTGATAGGAAATACTAAAGTTAGAACAGCTCACTGAGCTTGTCTAAATCATTTTTGAAATACTCAACCATACTTTCCATCTTTAGCAGGCTTTAGATGAAAATCTCTCTTGAGATTAGTAGATTTTATGGTATTATTTTAACAAGTTAAAAAAGATGGCAAATAAGTTAAAGTTTTGAAGTATTTATTGAATATGGGTATTAAAATTTGGGGGTATATTTACCTCATTTCTCTTCTTTTCTCTCTACTTATTTCAATTAAAATCTCCACTTTTGGGTTTCCACTGTGAAATTAGGTTACCAATAATATGCAGAAAACTATCAAAAACAAATTTTTATCTAGGTATTCCTTAGTACGGGATTTCTTATGTTGATGAAATTCGATTTAAGTACTTTCTACATTAGGAATTACTTGGGTAAGAAATACCTAAAGACAGTTTGGTGAAATCGGACATTAAAGTTGTTTTAAAATCGGCAAAAAACGATTGTTAAAAGTTATTACGTCTTTTTGCAGAACTGAGTAAGGATTCGTTGCCCTCGACAGAAGACTCGAACAGTATCGAAAACAGCCTGAAACGACCGTACGACGTTGTAGACAGTACGATCCAATCGTCGAGCAAGAAAATACGAGAAGACGTGGAGGCAAAGTGACAAATACGTAATTACCTATAATTTTTTTTAACTTTTTATTTTAACGTTAGGTTTCTTATACACACACAAACACACACAGAACGCATTGTAGTCGCATTATTGAATTCTTCCTTTTTCTATGTCCTGATAGTTCTTTATTTTCCCATTGTCGCGTAAACAAATGGACGATCAAATCGAATTTAGATTTTCTTTTTAGTTGTTCGAAACGATATCGAATAAATCGGATGTGTCGGAAAATGGGTGGTATGAGGGTGAGTTTTAACTTAAACGTGTAGAAAGTGATAATTTCAAGTGGGCTGGTGAGTAAATTCGCTTTTCTCGAGTACAATGTTTTTTCATCGAGCTTGAAGGGAAAGTGTAATCAAATTTGTAGCTAATTGACATTTATACCGACAATTATTCGAAATGCTGAACCCTAATAACCCGAAGAAAGAAGATATGTAATCCTAAAATGTATCATTTTAGGGCGTTGGAACCTCTATATTATCCATCCAATTTGTTATTTTTATTGGTTACGAAAGAGTAAAATGATGCTTTAAACATTTTTTACCCTAATTTTGAAAAAGAAAACAAGTGTGAAAAATATACCGAACGACATATTTTTTGTACATGTCCTATTATGAACAATATTGTTCGTAACACACAATATAAATAAGATATTGCTTGAATTTTCATATTGTTGACTACATGGCATAGTGAATTATGTGAATATTAATTTTGAATAATAATTTGAGTATTATGAAATAAATTTCAAGAGGATGAACAATTTCATTATTTAAGTCAATATATTTTCATTAATTAGTTAAAGCGAACCCTCTGGATAGATAATGAAAGTTTCGAAAGTAGTTTAATTAAATACGTTTTGCGGTTACTTTTTCTAACATTTCGGTGTCCTTTTCATATATATGTGTCACTTTATTGATTCTCTTTTTTGTTTTTTTTTTTTGGGATTTAGAAAACTTAAACATAGGACTGAACGTATTGAGTGTTTTAAAACTTTAAAAACGATATGAATTTCCCGAAATTAATTGGATATTCAAATGATCTGTACTGCGATTATTCGGCGTGCGTATAAATTGTACTTATTTAAGTGTTTTGAATTAATTTCGGAAAATCAAAAATTTATCCTAATTATTTTTGGAAGATGTGAAAGTTCGCTGTTTCTTGACGAATCTTTATGTTTTGTTGTTTTTATTTTTTTAATATATAAATATTAGTCATTTGATAAATTTTTGATACTGTTCTTTATCATATTACCATTACTAGGATAGTCTAAGTAATTTATTTGTTTTTTATGTACTCTCGTAACGTAGGCATTCTTTTATGTATTATTTTAATTATGAAGAAGAGAAAAAGAATAATTACATTCCAATTTTTAGTTGGATTTTTTTGCCTTTTTTCCTCTTTTTATACTACAGGATGTCCCACTATTTTCGGTACAATTTCGTGGATCAACCTGTAAGTTTCTAAAAACAGGAATTTTTGCATTTGAAGTTTTTTCTTGTACTATTGTAAATAATATACTAATATATAATGACATATATTTTTTATTTTTATTAGCACGTTTGTTTAGTTTTTCGTTCATGCCCAACTTCAAATGTAAATTGTTAGGCAATATAGCTCGAAAAGTATTGTTAGTTTAAAAAAGAGTTCCTGTTTAATAATTAGATTTGTAGCTCAAAATACTATCATGGTTTTATTGTTAATAGGCCAGGAAATATCCATAATAAATAGTTACGGGATTTAACCCACATTGTGATAAACATCATAGGTGATTCAATTATTATTGTGAACTTTTAATGTAATTTTTTTGTATTTTGTGATACAAGTTTACTTTTTTTTTTGAGATTCTATTTGGAATGTTGATTCCAACAATCCG
Organism: Phyllotreta cruciferae; assembly: GCA_917563865.1. NCBI lineage: Eukaryota > Metazoa > Arthropoda > Insecta > Coleoptera > Chrysomelidae > Phyllotreta > Phyllotreta cruciferae. The sequence continues at coordinate 4,798,243 of OU830609.1, read as the reverse complement.
ATGAGAAAATGTTGAAATAACTTTCGCCATTCGAGTAGCTGTATTGCCTATCTGACTGTTCATTGTTCGTTTTTATAAAATCGTCTTAGAGTTAACTAGTACAAAAAAAAAGAATGCATTGAACGATTTTGTAATTTCGATTTCTGATACATGTATAAATATATACAGCAGGAGCTCCGTTTTTTATTATAAATATTTATAAATAAATAAAACATATATTATATATATAGAAACAACAAATAACTGAATGCCTTTTATCAAATAATGTAGACGTATACACTTTTACAACAAAAAAATATTAGCTAATAATTTTTTGGATTCATTATGTTATGCACCCGTTTGCGCGCTTGTTTAGACAATTTTTGGACGTTAATGAAGCCCATTTTTACTTAAACAAAATGTCCAAATGTTAGACGTTGCGTGTAGAAACGGGTATATGTAAATATAGTGAGGTGTTTATTTCGAAAAATAAAACGAGGATATTGGACGTCTTCTGAAACTCGAGTATATATATTTTTTCTTATTTTAGCTTTTTCTCAAATGTACCTTAGCAGATATTCAATATCCTAATCATTATTTAATGTAAAAAATATCATTTGTAGATGAGTTTTGAGGTTTTGTAGGATATTTTCATAAATATAAATATTTCACGGCCATATTTTACTATCCTTACACTGTCGTGGCTAATGACGATCTATTTTCCGTTGTTAGGCAAAATAATAGTAATAGCTTTTTTTCTAATTAATGCAAGTAAACGCTGACGAGAATATTCTTCATGGTTAAATCTAATGATAGAGATAAACTTTATTACCCGAGAACGAACTGTTTTTATATACATTAGGAACCTAATAATATTTTAAAAAACTATTAGAGAAAAGCGAATAAGTCACATTTATTTGAAAAAAGTAAATTTAACTAATTTTATTGTAAAATTGGTTGCCTATAAAATTTTTCGCAAATGTCACCCGTAAAAAAACGCCAGTTCCAGGTAACTCGATTTACAGACTTTAATAGTTTATAGTCAAGAAGAGATAGGAATAGTTGAAACTTAATGTTCTATGAAATTTATAGTGACAGAATGTTCTGTTCAGTAGTTTTGTAGTTTCTTTTACCCCGTTTACATGCGGGATTCAAGCCGACTGGAAGAAAAAGATATTTCAAGTCGATCCGATCCCTCAAGCCTGCACGTAAACTGGTTATTAGCCGTCGAGTGGATATCGTCGCGCACCTCGCGTTTTTTGTAATACCTATCTCTCTGTAGTTGAGTGATTTCCACCATTTTATAATTGAGACTAAAGTGCTGGTTCAAGTCTAAGATGTCTGGATTGCTGTACGAAATCGAAACTTCCTCATCAAGCAAGGTAAGTACTTACATTATTTAATAAAACCAAAAACGTAACTTACATAAAACATTATATTTAACTTATATAAAGTATAAAAATCACTCGATTTCCATATCTCTCGGGCCCCGATCTTCCGTTTTCAAATTCGAATACAACTTGTACGTTGAATTATCGGTTTGCCGGCCAACGAATTCCGTTCGAGATTTCACTTTTTCCTGCAACGTGAATATTTCCAACAGTGTCCTTTGCGTATTGTAAATACCGCCGCCTCTGTTCGCCAGCGTCCGAGACAGCGGCGGGGCTATGCTGGTCAGAGGCGGCGGAGACATGGGGGAATCGGTCGTAGCTCGAATCACCGAAGCCCTGGGAATTTCTTGATCCGGTTTACCCGGCCCTAAAAATCACATTACGTATTTTGGGACACCCTGTATTAACAATTCGTATTTACCGATATTGTCGAGTTGATGTAAAGCCTCGTCTAATTCGACTTTATCTGAAATTTTGTCGTCTTCGAAATTGAACTTGTGGCATTCCAGCAAGCAGGTGTATATGCTCCTGTGGTTTTCGGAGTGGAGGTTATTTTTCACTAAAGTCTCCAGTTCATTCCACATGGCTTTATATTGCTCTTCCCGTTTCTGGCCTTTCACTCGCTGGCCGGTGTTCGTGGGATGGAGCGGCTCCATTTTGGACTCGAGCGATATTAAATTATAAATCACCTTCTTGCATTGGAATACTTCTTCGTCTGTTAGCTTGTCTTTCGTTATTAGCGTTGGTAGAGGATCGAAATACTGCAAAAATATGCGACTTTTAATCATGAAATGTTAATAATGTATTGTACTACGTACGTTTTTTAAATTGAAAATCAAAGTAGAACTAATAGTCAATGGCCAATATCGAGTTAACCTGTTCAGTCTGGTTTTCATTTTTTCTATCGGTTCATCGGCATCTTCTTTACTTGGTTTGGCTTTTACTGGTAATAGAGTGTTCTGTTTTATTAGTAAACCGAAATCGGTGATACGGTAATCGGTCACTCTGCCTCCACAGCCTTCGGATATCGATGGTGGATCTTCCAAAACGGACCTGAAACATTTGTTATACAGCCACTTTGCAAAAGGATTTTTTTTTAAATTTTACCTAGCTGTGCATAAAGTGTGTATAAATATTTCCCCTCCGTGTGCAGCTAAAAGGTGGCTGGTAATTTTACCGCCGGCCTTTCGAGGCATTTCGAGCATAACCGATCTTCCGTTTAACAAAAAATTAATCAAACACAACGAAGGCCTGGAATTCACATCGACCGGTGTTATCCTGTGCATGGACGTGCAATTCTGCAACTCTGAGCCCGTTACTCCTCTAGGCGTACACCATTTAAGAGTAGTCTGAAAACATAAAAACACTCTTAATATTACATTGTGACTCACTAATTGTTTATTTACTGTTTCGTACTCCATCCCGTCCTTTATGGTTCTGATTGCTGCGGAGTCTGATGCATTGCCTTTTATGATTGCAGTATGAGCGGAACTTGCATGGAAAATTTCTACATCGTAATTGGCCGATGAAGAGGCGTTTTGTTCTTCTTTCATTGGGATACCGATAACGGTAGTACTGGCTAAATCGTAGTGTTCTAGAATTAGAGATGAGAGCTTGTGTGGTATTTGGGGTGCTTTAATGGAATGTACTTCGGTGGTGAGAATTTGGGACAAATGCTTGGGATGGTGGTTGTTGACTTGCGATTCTATGTTAACTGGAAAAGTGTTTATAATGACTAAGTGGCAGTGGTGTACGGGTAATAATTTGTCTGATGTACTGGCTATTTTGTTTTGTTGGTTCAATACTGTGAGGAATATGTCTTCTAATCGTTTCATGCTTTCGTTGTCTCTTGCCGATGTTATGCAAATCACTCTGGTGTTGTTTAGTATTTTTGGCCCGTCTTGAGAATTTTTAGTATGTTGCATTTGTATATCTGTAGGTTCGCTTAATGCTTCGATGGCTGCACGGAGACCATGTAGAACTGTGTGATCGAGCTGGGTATTTACTGATCGTATAGGCGGAGGAGGAGGAGGAATTCCTATTAAAGACATTCCATTCATTATCTGAAACAAACATGTGGTATTTTACGGTATTTTACGGATAATTTAAATAGTTTCGGTGAACTTACGTGTGTTAAATTTTGTTGAGTAGGGCTCCATGTATTCAAGATATGTGCTACTGTATCACTTGCAATAAATCTGACCTACAATGTATACATTATACTAAAAATATATAACTTTTCATTGGAAACATAGGATGTGTTTGGTCTTACCAGTTTTCCTTGCGGGAATAAATCCCACACTATTCTGCAGTACTCTATTGCCGAGATGACGCTGGAAGTCCATAGAGTTTTTGAAATAGGCGTCATGGGAATAAAACCTGGTCCCCGAGTTTTTAGAAAATCGAATTCGATGGGGTTTTCACAAGAAATGCCGAAATATGGAGTGTGATCAAGTACGAATATTGTTTTGTGGTTTGCAGGATATAAGTTATTTTGCAATGCGAAAGACATTGTTTATTGTGCAAAAAATGCAGTTGCTAAATAATTATTTTCAACAACAGGACTATTATCCTTTTTTATAGACTTTCCTTTTCCGATTTTTCAATTTTCTTGTTTTGTTTTTATTTAATACTTGACATTTGTCATTAATGTCATTTGTCGTAGGTTCTTCTTATAGGTTTTTGGGCCTAGACTGTCGAGGTTGTTCGGTGATGGTCATACATTTAACCCAATATTCCCTTTGTAAAAGGCCGTAGTTTCCAGAATCACCTCTGTAGATCACTAGAAATGCCTATATTTAATTAAAATTCAAATTAAATGGAAGTCCATTTTTTTAATGAAATTAATTCATTTTAAGTAATAATTATTCTATTATAGCAATAAAAATTCAAGTAATTTTATACTCATAGAGCCATTTATTAATAATACCTAATTAATATGTATATAATTATTTATAAAGTTATTAACATTTCATGTGTATTCACTAATTCAACTAATGTCAATAAAATATGTACAAATTTGTTTAACTATATTCCCAATTCCCTAAAATTGACATATTCTTACAACAGTAACTATTATTTACAAAAAGAACGTTCTTCATTTACTCTGAACGTTGATTTCTAGTTTTTTTGAACAATTAACAGTCCTAAACAAACCTGTCCAAATAAGTAAAAATATATATTATGAATGTATGAATAAATATAAAGGCAAGTAAGTAAACACTTGACACAAATAATTACTAGAAAGTTATCGACAAAATTCTCCTTTGTTCTTATTAAATTAATAATAGTTTATTTTAATTTAAAACCGTCAGACAGTTTTTAATGTGATCAATAATTTAATAATAACAAAGAAAATGTGTCTATAACATTTGAGAAAAAATATTAAATACTGTTATGTATTTTCGAATAAAAAATAATCACATGAATTAAAAACGAGACTGACCAAAACAATGAAATCTACCTGCCGACTTACAAACTAAAAAAATTGGTATGATTAAAAATTTGTTCATTCGCTATACAAATTACTACTTTCAATTGCAAAATTAGTTATATTCAAATCTAAATATATTCAATTAATATGTTATTATTAGGGTTTCTGGTTCTTCAAAAATACATGAAATTTAAGAAACAGATTAGAAATTTGCCGAAATTTGCTAGATGATCTTAGTAAAAATTTCATACATTTGAAAAACTGTTAAGCCCAATAATTTAGGCAAACAACTAATTGGAAGAACTAAATGTAAAAACAATCGGGCGTTTATCATGAATCGTACAATAACTTCCTCGGTTTTTTTTGTTTCTTTTAATCTGAGGCAATTCAATAATAAGATAAGTTTTAAATATTTTTGGCCCCAGCGTATCTCCCTTAATACATTAAAGGTTAGTTTATCGAACATTTAAATACGTACAATTTGGTTATTTAAAATTTTTCTATCTTCTATGTAAAATTTTATCGTGCGGGAAATTCCTCGCTGCTGCCATTTTATTATGCCACAGCGAGATAAAATTAGAAACCCTGCTTTAAATAAGCCCGGTTTTGTTTGTGCCGTAGTAGCGAGGAAAATTACGATAAAATTTCCAAAAATAATAATTTTGTATTAATATTTACAAATTGTTCTAAATTCACATCGGCTTTTCCACATTGCCTTTCTTTTCCATATTTCCATACACTAACTTTTTCTATTAGTTTATAAACTCCTGTCTCTTGACGAAGGTTAGAATAATTTTAAAAAAACTTTGATTGTATTGCTGTTTAAAAAAAAACACCCAGAGACAGAACGCTTTTACAATTTTATCAATTAACATGAAGAATGATGAAGCATATACTGAACCATATATTCATACAGGAAGCTTGATTATTGTTCTATTATCCTTCAGGTTTTAAGATTCATGAATATTAAGTTAAAAAACTTGGTTTTCTGTCTCCTTTTTAAAAATCTCATAATCGTTAAAAAATCAGAAATTTGCTGTTGGTTAGTTACTTCACGAAAATTTTGCTCGCTCAGTCTATAATTGTCTCGATTTGCTTTTGTACATTATTTTCAATCTTGCTTTTTATATATTATTTACAAACACATGTTAACAGAAAAATAAATTATTTCTTGTACAAAAATTTACACGCCTTTTTACAAATTCTAAAATTGCAAAAAATGAAAACCTAACAACAAACAAAAATAATAACAACACAACTGTATTCAGTACCCAGCTCACATAATCAGCTGAGGTAATTTTCCCGATGCTCTCACTCCTGCGAATCACTGAACACTGTCTGGCAGCGGCAGTATAATTTATTCTTTTAAAAGAACGTAATTAAAATGAAATATTCGCCATTGTCGGCGTACTATTTTCATTCACATTAAAAATCTAAGTCACCGTCTCTAAAAAATTAACATTCTAAATATCACATTGCTTTTATCTTTTTTCCATAGTTTTGTACAACATACAAAAAGGATTCCACACGTTAAAATATTTACAATTATCAATTGAGAAAAATATCATTTCATATCGTCATGTTTGAGTATTTTTTTCTTACTTTTTTCCATACTGAAATTCGTTTTATGGTCACGTTAATTGTATTTTTAAAGCCATTTCTACATGCGCATTTTACCAAAATAACGCATTTTATATGATAGGATTTTAGGTGCGAAAGAGATACACAAATACGTTAGGTGCTATTTTGCAGTGAACTATTAAAAATTGCCTTATTAAATTGAATTAAAACTAAAAAAAGTAAGTACATATTTTTCAGTGTTTTACAGGAGCGCAGCCGCGGTGTTGTACAATTGTACTAGTACCTGCATGTGTACCGGTAAGCAAGACAAACGATCTTTCGTGTTCGAATCTAGCGCCAGCCAGGACAGGGCATTATAACCTTCCAATACGTATCTATAACAAAAAAAAACCATTAATAATACTAACATTCTACGCGAAGCGATCGAATTATTACCTCAAAACGTCGGTAGTATATTGCGAGTCGAGCGGATGCGACGTCACCGCCGAGGACTGTTGAAACAAATCGTCCGAACTTTGCTGGACGTTGGGACTGTGTAGGTGCAGGGCGTTCTTCAGAAAAGCCGGACAGACGCCCTCCAAGTGCGGACACGACGCCCAAAACCAACGCGGCATTTTCCCCGTCGGCGCCGTCGAGACGAAGAAACCCAACGCCAACGGTTGTTGAAGCACCACACCCACTTCTTCGCTCGGCTCGATACCTTTCGAATTCATGCCGCCCATCATTGGAGTACCTATAAAAAATTACCACATAATTTAACCAAAACACCAAGTGATATTGTTGCTAGACCATTGAAATGTTACATTTTTTCGGACTAGTGGTCGAAAAAAGAAAATTGGTCCACACATTTTTAAATATTTTCGTTAATAACTTGTTCATTTTCAATTCTACGACCAAAAATGTACAAAACTAAAATTGTAGGGGATTCAATTTGCAACAAAAAGTGTCTCTACGAATTTTCAATGCGACAAGTATTTTGGCCAATATAACGAAGAAACCATCCTTTAAAAGTGACAATGATGGCAAACTTAAATTTAACTTCATACTACTCCTCTCGACGTACAAAAAAAATCATCATCCAACAAATGAAATGTCAAATGTAACATTTCAATGGTTTATGGTACTGGGGATAAAGTGCAGATAATGTTGATGATTGCCAATATTCAATGCCAACGTTCAATGAGCACAAGGCACTTGAAGAAGAAGACGAAGAAGAATGGACTATGCAGCCAGTCACTTATTTCAACGAAAAGTGTACGTACCATCTCTACCTATATTAGCGCCGCCCGTCGGACTTCCCGTCCCCGATTCTTCCCTTCTCGGACTACCCGTGGGACTTTGTCCGCCGCCGTTTCCCGCTATCTCCGTCCAATTGAAAATATCGTTGAATTCGCCGTCCATGCCTTCGGGCATGTCGTCGAAGGGGCTGAAGAGCTCGTCGTCGCCCAAATCGGCGGTGATATGTTGTTCCTGGAACGCCGTTTGAGAGGATTGCGTGGTGGCGCTTGTTGGAAAGACCAGTATGTGCGTGCAGCTGACGTCTTGCGGAGTAGAGAGCTGAGAGTTGACGGATACCTACCGAAACGCAAGCGTTAGAATTATTGCCATAGAGCGTTGGAAAGAGGATTGCTTACCTGACTGAATCTTTCGTCTGGCGTAAATTGATCGGGCATGAGCCTCAATACGGAATCGGGTTCCAAGCTGACCAAACATGCGCTCAAAATGCACGGTACGAAATTCGGATACATCATGGCGCATTGGTTGCATATCTCTTTGAGGTGTTTGGAAGCTTTTAGAAGATTTTTACGGCTCAGCAACCAACTCCAACCTTTCAATTCGCCGTGACCTGAAAATTTGCAAAGTAGAATAAATTGCATACCGACAATTCGTATCGAATTAATTACCTATTCTTCCTAATCTCCCGACGACCAATCTCCAAGGCCTCACATTCTGCGACATCACTCCCAGTATAAAACTCATCAATTTTTCCAAACCCGTTCTTCTCGCCGATGCCTTTTTCCTTCTACTTCGATTCGGTATGTCGACATTGATGGTGATGGTTTCGAAAATTTCTCCCTAAAAAAATTATTCGATTAATCAATAGAAAATCGAGGTTAAGAGATGAAGTTGTATTTCTTACCTTTTCATCAGTGGCAACAGCTAACAACCAACTTTGGTCTTCAGATAGACAATAGCTTAGGTATAGGACGGAGGATTGTTCTTGTGAGCCTTTCGAAAAGGCGTCTGCTGGTTCTTGTTTACCTCTCATAGGAGCCAGAATGTACGGGGGAGTGTAAACCTTATATGGAGCACGGTTCTTCTCCTAAAAACACAACATAACGTAAGCAAAATTACTCCTGCAAGCATTAACAGTCATTGAATATTTTCACTTACGTCTTTATTCTTTAAGAAGTGATCTGCCATGGCGGCAGTTCCGAATCCCGTCAGAGATTTCACGTTATTCGTATGCACGAGTAGTCGTCTGCATTGCGAGAAAATATTTAAAGCCAGCGCCCTCATGTGATCGCTATGTCTGTTTCTGTTGCGCGCTTTGTTCAACTCCACGATACTTTCCAAAGAAATAATCTAAACAAACGAAAAAATAAAAATAAATAACCAGATATCTGTGAACTCAATTTAATTTCCAGAAGAGCATGTATTCATCTATTTTTATCGAATTGTATATGAGGAAGTGAACGCTTCATTAGCATGCGACGTGCTCTACCGAAAATTAGTTTTGCTGTAGATATACAGTACCTGAACGCTGATGTTGTTCCTTATATTTTCCGGTACGGCAGTTAAAATTGATTGGTAACATCTCAAAAGGGCCAAGCAAGCTAATCGTTGAAGCTCCGGTTGGTCCGAGCCCAGAGAAAATGGTTCTACTAGATAAACGACAACAGAAGGTACTTCTTGATCGTCATCTTCGTGCTGTACGGTATCCGTTACGTTACTAATTGGTGATGAATCCTTCAAACCATCTCCGTCTAAAAAATAGATTTATTATTCCATTATATGTATAAACACCGGTAAGGTTTTGGATGTAAGTTAAATTTACCTTGATCGCTTTTCGGCGTCGGTGCTTTATCGGAGTTAGATGAAGAGGATGGTTGACTGCTAGCGTTTTCTGGAGTACTAGGAGGTGGCATAGGACTAGGCGTTGGTTGGTCAGTGGTAGTAGCCTCTTGAGGTGGGTCTAATAGGGTTTTATCCATGGGAACTTGCTGCAAATGCGGCGCTAAATGATGTTTGCAAACCTACCAAAAATTAAACAACTTTGAAATTAAGAAATTATACACATTTTACAATCGAATTGAGCAATCCTTGATTGTTTCGTTTCCTTGATACATTAGAGTAAAGCAATCGAAGTGTACGATATATTATGTACTTTAAAATAGAACATTACACACCTGCGCATATAACTTTAACATATCAGTTGTCTCTCCTTCTCCTAAAAGCGTAAACCATTCCTCGACGGGTTCGTTGCCGATTTTCGTCTTGGCCGTTTTTCCGACTCTCAATATACCGTCCCTAAGTACTTTGGTGATGGGGCTGTGCCTTCCCAGCTTGCAGCTTTCATAAGCCGTCGATAATTCTTTGAAAAAGGTCCTAACTCTGGGTAAAATCGCGTCGTTATCCGGCGCCACGACGACGTATGCGATATCTCTAGCGTACGAGTACGGTTCTAAAAGTAGAGTTTCCCAATGTTGCAGGGCGTACGGCGACAGGGATAGCCAGTCTTTATCGTGTCCGACGATTACCGATGGTATGGGTTGAGGTTCGCATCTGTCGTCCGTACCTCTGCCGGCCAGCCTGTGGAATTGTCGCCACGTCAACGGTCCTTTAACGGCCGACGGGGCTTCCCACAATCTCGTCTGGCATTTCTTTTGTATAGCCTCCTGCAGCAGCGGTTGAAGGTTTCTCATCACTCGAACTATGTCTTGGTTACATTGCGGACCTGTCGCTCTGAGAAACGGCCAACGATGTACAGTTACATTTTGAGAACTTTTAGAATGTTTAATGTCCTCCATCTGTAAAACATAAAACGCGTATTAGCTACATGTAGCGATATTAAATTAAATGAATCTTACTTTGCACAATCCCAAATTATCTAAGAAACTTTTGCTTTGTTCCAGCGCGATGCAAGTTACTTCGTGACTATCCGAATATTCTAAGACGTGGATGTTCGTTTTACGTTGCACGTTGACTTTGGTTCGCATGTAACCGCCAACTCTACACAACGAATTTGTAGTATTTGGTATAATGACCAGTTGCTCCCTAACGAGTTCTATAAGGCTATGTGGTAATATGTCGACTTGTTCTCTATCAATGCTCGGATCTGGTTTCATGGTATTCGTAGCTACAAGGAACGATAGCAACGAAGACTTTTTCTTCTCCCCTGGATCTTCAGCTATACCTGTTACAAAAAACGTAAGTAAATACATTGTTACACTTTTCATAATTCAGAATATTAACCTGTTATTTCTACTTCGTCTTCGTAAAACAGCCCACTACCGTGAGCCAATCTTCTATTAACCACCGCGGAGAATCCACAACTACATCTGATCGAATCCTCATCGTTATGATGATCATCGTTCATTATATTACCATAAGGTGGTGGTTGTCCCATATTACCACCTGTATAGGGACTATTAGGTTGTGCGCTGGCATGCTGTTTATCACTTGGAGTATTTAATAAATATATTCCTGCATCTGCACCTCTTATATTACCAACAACCTAAAAAATATTAACATATAAATACTACATTCTTTACAATTATTTCAATGGTTTGTTAAAACAAATTTTTGCTACTTTTTGACTACTTTGGCAACAGTGTATTCTGTTTTAAAAATTACTTTTCTTGTAACAAACTGTATTTTTAGATAATACGCACCTTCCCGGCCGCATTGCAAACGCACAAAGTACAACTGTCGAAATTGTGATCGCGGAATATGTTGAAAGCCGTATCGGTGAGCAGGATGTTGAGCACCAGGCTGGAAGCTTCGGGCGTCCTTTGGGCGATGCCGGGCGTCGGCGTCGGCATCGCCTCCACCGAATTGAGATTCTTGTTGAGATACGAACCGGGCGTCGACGTCGCCGGACTAGCTATTTCGTAGGGCGGCGGGGGCGGCCGGAAAGCGCCGCCTGGGCCGCCGCCGGCACTATGCATCGGACTAGGAGGGAACAGGTTGGTGTTCTGCAAATAATATGATTTTTGAAATTACATAAATAACATCTATTCACGACAATCTGTTGAAATCAAACTCAGCTTGATTAGTCAATTCGTTGAATCGAATTAATCGATTGTCGTGATGCGAATGACGATTTTTTTGCTATAAAATTAAGAATTTGATAGTTTTATTCCTACCTGATGAACATTACTGCCGGGTACAGCGCTGGCAGGAGCGTTTTGGTTGTTATTGGAAGCATTGTTTATGTGACTACTATTAGTTGTGTTATTATTATTGGTGTTTTGTTGTTGCGTTGAAGATTGTTGTTGTTTCTCGACGTGTTGCATCCACGATGGTTTGTAGGTGAAATTCGTCGGTAGGGTAACGGCCGGTAGATTTTGACTTGGTAAATTCGTTAGAGGGGCGTATTTGCTGCTACCGACCATTTTGCAAATCGAAGGAGGTTTGAACACAAAACTCCAATCCTCTGCAAAAAATAAAGATAATTCATTATTATTTTAATTACCAAACTTTCCCTTTCCCTCTTTGTTATTCCCACGGTAGAAACGTTTTAACTCACCGATATTTTCTTCCTGAGGGCTGCCCATGTTGGGGTAAATTTCTTGTTTTACTCGTACTATAGTGAGATCGGAGGTGAATTCGGGAGGTGGTATGTCCATTTGTCCGCAAGGCGATGCTATCGGATTGTGTTCCAAGCTAGGCGGCGTCGGAAACATTTTACTTAATTCCGCTTGTCCTAAAATACCCATAGTTGGACAACCGTGTCCCGAAAACCTTTTAGAATCTTCGTGATGATTGATGGCCGTCGAGCCGGGTGGAGTTTGAACCTGCATCTAAAACACAATGATAAATTGATTAACTCGAATGGTTTATTTATCGGAAATAGGTTGTACTTACACCGTCGTCGTCATCAGAATTGTCGAATATCTGATCGAGATCCTTATACGAAGGTTGCAAACCTTCACTGGTAAATAAATTATCTGTTGTGATTTTCTTCACTTCTTTGTTTTCCTCTTTAACTACGACTTGGCCCCTTTTGAAACTGTCCAAGTTACAATTCGCGCCGCCGCCGTCCTCTTCGAATTCATACGGGTCCCCGGGTCTTTTTACTCCGTGGGGATGAGAGTTTGTCGTCGGAGGATCACCTTCCATCTAAAAAAAAACATTAATTTTTAAGTACAAAAAAACCTAATTATGTAGAGTATCCTATTGATGATGATCCAATTGAATAATATAGAGACTATTTACAAATAATGAGAGGAATAATTAATGTAATTTTAAAAAGTATCAAATATCCAATACTCTCAATTACTGTTTAGTCAATTTCATCGCCTGAATAAAACTCTCTTTAGATAACTAAATTTACTCGTAATGTACTCACGTTTTGACCGGCCTCCTGTTTGATCTCCTGCTTTATAACTATCTGTTGGTTCTTATTGTTGTTATTATTATTATTGTTAATCACAACCTCGTTCGTCTGGTTAACATTGTAATTCTTATCGTACAGCGCGTAAATGTCCGTCTTTCCTATCCTATTTAATCTCTGGTTCTCCTTGCCGTCCGGCTTGAATTTCTTCACCGGATGATTCAACCACGCGTTCATCGTCGAATAATCGTAAAGCATTTCGAGGTGTTGTTCTTCCTCGCCTAGAGCCACCTACAACAAAACAATCACATTGTTATTACACGTAATGTAACCCACCAAGGATCCATCATCCCAATATACCGGGTGTTGTATCGATCAATCCTTAGTACTTAAGTAAAATTGGTTTAAAAACTCACCTCGTATTCTTTGCTAGTCAAAGTAGGTTTTCTCAAAACAGGAATACTGGATATGCTAGTGGGCGTTTCGCTTTTGCTATCGCCGGCCAATCCGGACGCGTTGGGACTGTTCCCCGGACTTTCCACGCTCTTATGGTGCTGGTCGGGCGTGTGGGTTTTCTCCGGCGGCGAGGGATCGTCGGCGGGCGGATGCGGCGACAGCGTCGGCATCGCTTGGTCTCCCGGCGGAACGGACGCCGGCTGCGAATGGGGATTCGGCAGCGGCGACGGCGCCACCGAGGGCGGCGTCCCGACGGACGGTATCGCCGTCGATTCCTGCGTTCGAGGGTAGGACGGCGGGCCACCTTGGGGCGTGTAAGAGCCGCTCGAGCATCTGGAAAGGGCGATTTGGTTTTATTAGTAATCGTGAATGAGTGGCGCCGACTGGATCGGTTTTAATGCGATATGATAAGCTTCGAATGTCGATGCTGATCGTCTTCTTATTTAAATGAGACGGTACCATGGATGTACATTCGCACAATTATGACTGAAACCAAAGCCTTGTAATTTGTTCATTTTAAATGGCAATCTCAATTATTCTCCGAAATAAACCTTTAATAAGGTTGCAGATAAAGTTGTAAATAAATTCGCCATTTGAATTAAACAAATCTACATAAAATGGAATTAAAGACATGCTTGTAAGAAATGTATTATAGTGGATTTAATGATCAAGACTCCGTAACTTGATAAACAAAGGACCAGAGCCTTTTGATGTCAGTAAGTAAACGCATCGTTATGTTATTAGTAATTTCGTTTTTATTTTTGTTAAAGTAGATTCTTGCTAAATTGTATCGAAGAAAAAAATAAGATTTGCATTCACCGTGACACCTGTTCGAAATATTCAAAGATAAAATACGTATCGCGAAAGTGTCTCTTTGATGAGTTATTTGAAATACTTTCGTCCGACCAAAAGGATTCGCAATAATTGCAATCGTAAAATTGCTCAAATTATAAACAAGTGTTAGGATGAATGCAACGCTTTCTTGATTAAATTTCGCAAGAATTTAAGAAAATGATGTCAGCCCGTCACCCCTCTTTTTATACTTTGGGCAATTTTTAAATAAAATATCATTCATGAGTTGATAATAGTACAAAAAATAGTAAAATATTAGTAAATGTTTATGTAAAAATTGCCCAAATTATAAAGTACGAAGCGAGTGACCAACCTTTCAGAGGGTAGCAGAAGGGGCGAGCGCCTGTGAAAGGGCACTCGCACCCTGTACGCCTTTCCACTGGACCGGGGAGATGTCCCACTGCCAGTCGTCCATTTACTTGAACCACTAGGCGGTCCTAGCGACTTTCTACACCTGAAATGTTTTTCAATTTTTTTACTAAATCAGCACAAACGCTTCCTTAATAAAATATTTTTCCCGACACATTATATAGTATTATAAAATTAGATTTAAAGGTGGCATAATTGTCTGCAAAAATTAAAAATTCATAAAAAAATAATAGCCTACGTAATAATATAAGAAATAAAAATCAACCTACTTTGAACAGGTACAATTGATTTTCCGAGTAGGTTCCACAAAATCCCAATTCCCGCTAAATTCTTTATCCTGCTGCTGTCCGCTACCTTGATTATTACCTAAAATGCATTCTTGCCATGTCCTTTCCGGCAACACTGTACCTGCAGTAGGTTCTCTAGACATTGAACTAAAATGTTCCACGGAAACCTACAACAAAAAATACAAATTAAATACACATCTGAACCAATTTGTTCTCTCAAAATCCTCACCGTAAACGGTCCAGGTTGCGGCACCCGACTGCCAATCCTGACGGGACTCGGCGGCGGCGTTTGCACCATCGCCACCGGACTGCCGCCCCTTTTCTCGCTCCGTTCGTCCGTAGCGTTCGACGACGGCAGCCCGTTCAGCACCGACGAATTCGCCTCCTCGTCCATATCGGTAACCAGCACGTAACAAGAGGGATACTTCATCTTCACGCCGCCCACGATCACCTCCACCACGCTGCTATCCGTCAACGTGTTGGTCTTATCCAACGGATAGAACTGGCTCCAGTCGTCCAACAGTCGAGCCGTCACCTCGGGCGATTTGAAGCTGTGGCCCGTCAGCGTTCCCGATAGACCGAACGGAGCTAGGATAACTGCAAAACACCAAAATTTCATTAATAAATACTCACTAGCAATCTTCAAAATTGGGACATAGTTGAGTGCCTAAGAGATGGGGCTATGCCACAAAATCAACTTTGAACTGTGATAGAACTTCTCTTACTCAGACACTCAATTTTGAATCAATCAGATCATTCTCTACGTTATTACATTGAAAGATATCTGGTGAAGCTTCTGTTAGAATGAAGTGGAACCAAAAGAGCAAGGATAGTATCAATTGCTCAAATGCCTATCAATTTGTGGTACTCAGGGAATTGACTAAGGATATTGAAGGGCCTGGATAATGTGGAATTAAGTGGCAATATCGTGGTAAGTTTACCTTTGAGGCCGGTGGAGGAAGCTTGGGCCTGTTGCACGTGCCACCTGGTCAGCTTTCTGACGGGCGGATGTTGGCGCACGTCGACCGAGGCGCAGACGCTGCTCTCGCCGTGCACGAAGAAGGCGAACGAGAAGCTGAGGTGGGCGCTGCCGAAGGACGTTTCGTTGATGTGCCCGCCGCCCAGGAGGCCCGAATGGCCGGACGGACGTTTCGCCGGCGCCGAACACGGCTGGACGAACCATTTGCCGAGGCGGATGAAGTTGCGCGACAACAGACAGCGTTCGATCAGGTTGTGTAGGGCTTTGAACAGCAACGAACGGCATTCGTACGACAGGCCGGATTCCCAGGAGCCTTGCTCGCAATCTGTAACAAAAAGAAATCCATTAGTTTTAAAATCTAATAATTAACAATAATAATATATTCCTAAGGACAATAGGCAAATACTAAAGGCTATTAGAGGCGATACTAGTGCAGCCTTAGAAGGGTGGTTGCGTCAAATAGGTTGAGATCAGAGTTGAAGATAGTTCCAGTTCAAAGATAAATGAATGAACTTGTCAGATGAACTGGGTTCAATTTTGAGCTTATACAGCCTATCTAAGGAAATGTTCTTCTAAATACTATGCATTTCTTTTATATTTGACCATCAACGTTCAGTCACATGAGCGATGTTGGTTGGAATGAAGATTTACTATAATCATCAATACCTTTGAGCTAATTACAAAGGACCATTTCAAAGTTATAAGAAACGTAGGAGATTTTTCGATGCTTTAGTGTATGGTTTTTAAAAGGATTCTTTCTAATCTTCGTTTGAACCTGCAATTCTTATTGTTTTAACCTCAGATTAAAGCTAAATCGAGCTACACCCATAATATCGGGTAAGATTCTCCAAATTTGTGGAAAAATGCACAGAATAAATGCTATTTTTAGTGTGATTTTATAGAGCACAGCTAGTTAAATCGGTCAGAATTTTCACTTGTAAATCATTTCACGGTTTATCCTACTTCTTTTGTGTTTTACACCATACGCTCTTAAAAGAAATAAAGTAGTAATTATTAAAGATCACTCATTAAAATGGAATAATGTTGAAAAATAACAGCTAATTTGTAAGGTAAATTCTTTAGTAACAGCACTTTCCAATTTCACCGTTGTTTATTAAAAACTCAAGAAACTGATTTTTGTATGCAAATCTGTATAAAAGTAAAACAATACAAAATATTACATTGAAATCAATTCTACTATACATTATAACACCCAAATTGTTTCTACTACGCATCAAAAACAATACCATTCATCATAGATCGCATGAATCAAAGCTCTCGTAGGTACCGAACCTACTTTTAACAATTACAACGTTCCAAAATAACTACAAACGAAAACCGCCGATCCTCCCTCTACGCTCATGCAGTCCCAACGCCGATGAATGCCGATATAGCGGCGGCGGTGGCGGCGGCGGCATCGACTCAAGAGCGTGCATGTGTAAGGACAGACAAACCTACTCTATCTGGAAATAATCAAACGAGCGAAAGCGACGTTGCCGGCTCCGCTACGCCCGCTATATCGACTGGTTTACATCGGCCCGTCCGTTCGCCGCTCCTATGCGATACTGGAACGCTGTTTTCGCCATCGATTCGCGTACATCTTTCTCCTTATCGGATCCGGTAACGACCCGTTCCTTTACCCCACATACGCGTCGCTGCCAAACGTCGTTTGTTAGAAAACTCACCGAAATACCTGATCGAAATTGTAAATCAAAGAAACGGCCAGGTAGACAAACCTGTATGGGATTATCGGCGACGAAAAAAATCAATTCAGGTAGGTAGGTATATTGCGATGATGTCGATGTGTGTGTGTGTGTATGTGTGCACAGTTTTCGCACAAACCAGCCTATACCGGCGTTGTTTGAATTGTTAATGAGTGTAGAGATGGGACGGGAGAACGTTACGAAATCACGTAGCGCTTAGTAGGTCGAAGGTGAAGTTTACGTACAATTCGAATACATTCTCGTTCCTGCAGATAAGTTTGTAAACGATCCGAACAATAAAATACGGCGAAAATTATCGGTTTCAATAAAACGATCATTAAATAGGAATTAACGTTAATGGTTCGACATTTACGTTCTAAATTTACGATCCGCGAGATTATTATTTAACGGTTAATTTCAGATCAGTTGAAACAAAAAAATAATTAATATTCCCGAGAAATTTCGGATAAATTCGACTCCCGCCTTACGCGACTAAGTACTCATTTTTCATTCGAGTAGCGTACGAATCAAATAATGAAAAAAAACGCCAGCACAAAAACTCTACAGCTGTTTAGTTTGATATACAGACTGTTAGTATTTCGTTTCTCGATGGATATGCACATAAAACTAGTTTGAAAAGAGCCCTAACAGGAAACAGCTGAGAGTGTGACCGTGTCTCGCCTCTTAACAACCGCGTTCTTACAATCTAAAATGTAACTAAGTGACTTAAATTCACTACTATTTACATGTAAAAATATCTGTTTTATCTCGCACCCGCCCAACGAAGACAATTCCGCTATCGCCGAACAAACAGCAAGAAAGTGTTCCAATTAATAGTTATATCAACAATTAATTACAATGAAATTGTCTGTATGATACTCGGTGAAAGAGTAGCTTTATTTGGATAATCGATAATGTTGGTTAAAGTGTGAAATGTTCAAATTAAATATTTTGATTGGTTTATACTATACAAACAAATATTTAATTCGTACGTAAGAAGTAAATTTCGACCTTAGAAGTCAACTCAATAATACATATTAAAGCTTACTGCAACTTGAAAACTGATAATTGAGTGGAATGAGTGGAATTTTGACAGCAGCCTATTAGAAATTTGAAGTTTAATTATTAAGGAAGCATTTTATGTAACGTACATTTTTATTCAAAAATGATTCGTTCTATGAAAAGTTGTTAATAAATTAATAAGTAATTGATTTTAATTCCTTGCAATAAAAATGAAAAGTTACTATAGTACCAGAAAATAACCATAATATGCCCTTTCATGATAGCATACCAATTTCAAAAAATAATTAAAATCTATAAAACCTGTAAAAAATAGTATGAATTTTCGAACGCAGTAACAAAGAATACACAAACGAACAAAAATCAAACTGTCATTTGTCAGATTTTTCTGAAAAATGCACAAAACAAATTACATGAATTGCAGTTTGGCACAAAACACTTTACTGATAATATTGACGTTGACAAGAATGTTGCCAAATAAATTTTTCAGGACCATTATTTGTGTTTTTAACACGAAAATCGGTTAAATTTATACAGATGAAGATGTTATTTCTATATTAATAAATCGAATTATCCATTAGGTAATGGAAGAAATGGATAAATCAGAAATTGCAATAAATATACAAAAAATGCACATTTTGCGGACTAAAGAAGAGTAATAGGAAATGTGGCAAACTTGCTAAATGTGACATATCTTTGAAACTCTCGTTTTGATTGGAGCAGAGTGTATGACGATTGTGTTGTGTGACGTTTTTCAAACTTTAAAAATTAATTGCGGCCTTATTTGGCCACAGAAAAAAATAACAATTTGATTACTCGCCTTCATAGAACACACGGTTTTGAAAAAAAAAAATTAAAAAAAAAGTCGTGGTCTTGTCCATTGCAGATTTTTTCCCAAAAAAGCTCAATATTTAGTGATGAGTTGATTAACACCTTTTATAAGAGCGCACGACACATAATGCAGAATCATTACCAATCGAAAAATAAAAACAAATCGCTTTTCCCCAGAGTATTCCTGAAGCGTGGAGGTGGCAACGCCGCCGTCGCCAAGGCGATCGAACTCCTCTGACGTTTTACGGTTACGTCGTCGTGACGTCAGGCGGTTTACTACGCGAAATAATGGCGATAATCGGGCGTTAAAAACTTTAAAAACGCGATTATAGATGCGAAAAAGGGCTCAACGTACGACACGAGCGGGCCCCCTTGTCGCAATCCTATCGCGTAGCGCCGAATGATCGTAGATAATGGATAAATGCGACGCGGGGCGGGGAGAATTTGGGTCAAAGCTTTCCGAGTGTTTATAAACCCTGAAACTGCAATTTGAGGGTCGTTAGGAATTCGTTTCATGTCAAGGTCGATGGGGAATTTAATTTGTTTCAACTAATCGTTATGGAACGCACCGATTCGATTGATTGACCTGATAAATATGGAATAAAAGTCGAACAACTCGGCTAAATTTATACGAATATTAGTAGAAAATAAAAATTTCTAAATAGTTAAGCACATTTTCAGCAAACGTTACAAAGTCGCATAAATGGGGACATTAAATGGTTTTGTTAAATCTCCAGATGCCGGAAAGATTGATGAAGATGTAGCAACCTCTAGATGGTTCCAAGAGACACGCGTCAACTGTTTACTAAACAACGCGGTGTTGCCCGATTGTGAAATATTTCATGAGTTTAAATTACTTTCATTATAATCAAACAAAAATATAATACAGACACCTACTATTTTTAGAACAGTAATAATATCAAAGTTACAATTATTTACAACAATATCGAATAGCGAGTCGATATAAAAGTAAACAAATAAGTACAAAATTGAAGAAATTCTCTTCGTATGCGGTATGTAGGTCAAGCATTTCTCCGTTACGTATTAACGTTCGCTTGTCCATTGTTTACCGATAGTTTGTTTTTACTGTTTATAAAACTGTTTTACACAGGAAAAATCTGAAACAGGAACTGGCTGTTTCAACTAAAATATCTCCCTTTTCTCAACAGGGAATTTCGAAGCGGCTTAAACTAAAGTTAACCCAACAGATGACCTTGAGGCACTATTAACTTTCAAGAAAAGTTACATTCTAAACGTCTAGATGGCACAAGAAACGGTTTTAAGTTTTAATTGGGCTGTTATAAATAGAATGGCTTGAAATTTGAACTTGAAAATATTTCCTGGATCACAAAATTGTATGAGAATAGCCAATTGTGTAATCTGAAATGAGTTTTATAGTAGTTAATGTTTGTTAATTTGCTGTGAAATTAGAATAAAATGGGTACGAATAAGCGAATTACACTATCGTATTTACCGCATGCATAATACAAATCCTAGTAGATAAGAATTGATAAAAAACGAACGTATCTCCGCTCATGTAAGCAATAGAAAGTGTTATTGAACCTGCGCCTAAGAAGTTGTGGTTGCGAAATGACCGGCAAAACATGAATGTAGGTATAACGTTCAACCTACACGATCCGAGGAAATACTCGAATTTCGAATCACTGCCGACCGTCTCCGCTTATTAAATTAAACCTTATTTTACCATCATCTCGTCGCGATTTACCGAGTAAACAGGTTTATTAAGATGTAGACCACATTCGATAAATAACACACACAGTGTCACAATAGGACACAACAAAATTGTATTCATAGAAAAGGAGACTGCACAAACGTACAAATAAAACGAGACACCGAGAGACAAAAGAAGACGCGTTCGGGTCAGCTACTAAGAAATAAAGAAATTATAAAAAGGTCAATGATACCATCGAAGAGACGTGTGTAGATGGGAACATTGTCCACTCGTACACCCATTTGGTTTTCGAGGTGTAAGTACAATTGTTGTTAGACTGCTTTATTTAAATGTATGTTAATTCGTTATTCAAAATCCACTAATTTACTACTATGTAACTATGTATGAATAAAACCGATGACCTTCGCAGTAACCCCGAGTTTCGCGAATCAATTGTATATCTTCTGCTCGAAAACACGCCGATTTCGTGTTGTTTACAGCCTTAACAACACCTTTGAAGTCTCTAATAATCTTCGTTTAATCTCAAGTATAAGATTCTGTTACAGACGAAGTAATTCAAGTGCTCTTTCGAGAATTTCCAGAAGAAAAAATTCAAATAAAGCCCAATTTAATCAAAACCTAATTGCCATTATAAAATTGACTCGACAATCATTAATTTTCCTCAAAATACACTGAAAAATCCCAAAGCATATCCCGATGTTTCTACCACAGCACGCCCGTTATATTTCCTCAATTTTCCCCGTGCTGTCTGAAAATAGCGCATCATAAACACGCCGTAAAAACGCCCATTCTTTCTCGTTAAGGGCCCCGCATTCTCCAGTTTAGCTAGCCATTCCGCGGATATTTGATACCCGACGACCATTGAGCGAAAATAAACTCTCTCCGTTCGGTACAGGTGGTTCGGTTTTCCGCGCGGGTAATGCAAAAGATCGTTCACCTCCGGGCCGCGAAACGGTTCGATAATGTTATCGAAAATTTCTAGTTTCGATATAATTTTTTTCTATTTGTAGATAAACTAAAATGCTAGAGAGATACCGAAGCGTTTGCAGGTTTTATGTTGTATAGTTTATTCTTAATATTTCTTAAGCAGGGTCCACATTTACTAACATGTTATATAACAACTGCTATACCTATCGCAGTGTTATATAGCAATGTTGGTATAACATGTTATTAAATGTGGATCCTCCTTTACATCTCTACATGCGGTCTTTAAAATATATTTGGTGGTTACACAGATTGAGTTAAATATTCCTCAAATTATTGCAATGGAGAAGACCACGATGTGAGATATGCGGATTTCGATAAAAGATACGATTAGAAATGATTTATTACAGCTCAAAACCGTTTCAGTTGCTCAAAATGTGTTATAATTAAAAAGATATAGCTCTTCGAAATTTAAAAATTTCGGGTTTTGACTCATACCTTATCAACCAATCATAAACCACTCACGTCTTGTTGTAGAGTAAATAGTATGAATTTTCGAACGCAGTAACAAAGAATACACAAACGAACAAAAATCAAACTGTCATTTGTCAGATTTTTCTGAAAAATGCACAAAACAAATTACACGAATTGCAGTTCGGCACAAAACACTTTACTGATAATATTGAAGTTGACAAGAATGTTGCCAAATAAATTTTTCAGGACAATTATTTGTGTTTTTAACACGAAAATCGGTTACAATTTATACAGATGAAGATATTATTTCTATATTAATATATCAAATTATCCATTAGGTAATGGAAGAAATGGATAAATCAGAAAATGTTTATTGCAATAAATATACAAAAAATGCACATTTTGCGGAGTAAAGAAGAGTAATAGGAAACGTGGCAAACTTGCTAAATGTGACTTCTTTTTGCAACTCTCACTTTGATTGGAGCAGAGTGTATGACGATTGTGTGACGTTTTTCTAACTTTAAAAATTAATTGCGGCCTTATTTGGCCACAGAAAAAAATAAAAATTTCATTAGGCGCCTTCTAAGAACAAACGGTTTTGAAAAAAAATTAAAAAAAAGTCGTGGTCTTCTCCATTATGTGTATAATTTTAAACTTGTGAATTTTCGAACAACACTTTATGGTTTTGTGCTAAAGGAACAAAATGTTCATTGGCCAATCATTGACTAGTCTTAATTGACATTGAAATGTCAAAAATATTAACGATTTGAAACAGGTATTTTTTAGAAGACTGAAAAAAAAAAACGAGCCCACCGGCATTCTCGCCGGAATCATAGCGAAGCATCGGCTACAAACACAACACACAATAAACGTTGGAATTTGACAGTTCTCCGATGCTGATCGCGCGCCGGTTACCATGGATACAACCTAAATAGCCGTTTTCATCCCAATGCGACGTTGCCGAACGTACACATCGAGCAGTAGTCTTCCTTATTTTTTAATAGCAACCAAAAATGCCAACAAAACGTATTCTTTCAATTCCCGAATCGAATAGAAAAGAAACGAATTTCAAAAAAAAATCTACTATTAAAATAAAATAAAACCCACCATTTTTTGCTATAGCGCGATCGGTTTCATCCCGTAATCTCTATCCCGTTTCACAAGCGAGTACATCGCATGTGTGTTCACCTGACCTTTTCGTAAAGGTCAGGTGTGTGCGAGTGTGTGTATGTGTGTGTGCTCGACGTCGAATCAACGCCAACGCGGCTAGAGATTCGCCGTTGCGACGCCGACGCTTGTTGCTACAAAAAGCGCCGGTGTACGATCGGCCGGCGACGCTGCCGAATCGATAGAAAACCTCCCGTTAATTCGGCCGATTTTTTATTCCTATTTTACCTGCCTCTTTTTCCATTGCTCGATAACCGACGCAACTTTTTTAATAGACTTTCAATAAAATGTAAATATTTTTGGGTGGTTCAATTGGTCCCCGCGGTCAAATTTACCCAAATATAATCCTTTTTCGACTCGAAAGCTATCAATCAATTGGTCCCCAATACCGGATTAAGGGTTTCTAGGAAGGACCGATGGGAATATTTATAATTTCCAAATTCTCTGGCAAATTTCGATTATGTATTTTCATTTCGTAGTACAATTTAATGAGGATTTTATGATTAGGGGAAATTTTTTGACTTCTGTCTTTTTTTTCTATTTCAATATAGGGAAAATCTCATCCCTTCCAGTATACTTCTAGAAAATTAGGTGTACTTTTCATAATAACAAATTTCGATATTGTAAAATATGAAGGTACTTTACTCTTGAGCAAAATTCACATTTTTTGACATACCTCGTATAAGATTGATAAAATTTGATTTTTGATGGATGCATCTTGGATTTTAGATCAAGCAGAACTTTTTGTGAAGAATAACTATTTCGTAAAATTAATAATAAAGTTTCCCATATGTTGCCAACTATTTTTTGAAATCCGTTCGTATATTAAAACTAAAATAATTCTTTCTTTGTACAGAATTTTTCTTTTAATATATATTGTTCCAATTGTATATATTCTAAATTACTAATGCTTAGATATTAAATATTTTTTAACACTAAAAACTGCATTTTGTCCAAATTCTCTCAGCTATGTAAGTACACCAGAAGTTGTTAGCCAAATGATAGTTATTCATGCAATGTAAAATCGTATCTAATCGCATTAGGAATATTTTGACCGCGGGGACCAATTAGCCCATTAAATTTTGAAACTGGGGACCAATCGACCTGTAGGATTATGGAACCCCGCTGACAAAAATGACCGTGGGGACCATTTGACCAACACCGATATTTTTACATGAACATTTTTCCAACAATATAGTAGTAGCTGGGATTATGAGATCAATGATTTGTTTGCGAAAGCTTTAATTACAGTCATTTTATTTGAAAAATTGTTAATTGAACTTTAAGGGGTTGATTTATTAGTGCATTGAAAAATTCATTTTATTTTATTAAATTTGTAAGTGATAGATAGTAAGTATTCTAGTATTAAAGATTGTTAACCGGGCCTTATCTAGAGGTCAATATATCGACCCTTAGCTTAGATGAAGGTTATCGGCAAGATATTTTTTAACGATAGGTTAACTGAGAGACATTTGCTGAATCTGCATTCAATTGATGTTATTCACGTCATATGTTTTATCTATTAGATAAATTCATTTTTTTACTGATAAATCTACCTCAGGTCTAAGAATGTCTTAAAAATAGCAAAGAATTTTTCTTCGTAAATTACCCACTTTAATTATTAATAAAAAATATCAAACTCCGCTTTTTTTGTCCCATTGTAGACAATTTCGTATTAGCTGTTATTCAAAGTTTGCATTGATAATGTTCAATAACCTTAGATAACGGACTGCACACCCCATTATTTATCACTAAAAAGTACACTTTAACAGTCTTAATAAATATACCATTTGCAATAAGCCATAATATTGAACAAAAAATAAAGACAAATTTATGATAAGGAATCCTTTTTATATCTAAGCGAATAAACACGTCAAAGTTTCATAACTCTTAGAAAAAAAATAACTTCAAAGCTTAAAAACAATAAAAATTTATAAAACTCTCGAATCGACCGAAACGACCTTCATCAGAGCAATCAACAGGTTATAACACAATTAAATCCCTCGCAGAGCAGACCAAAGAAATCTTAATCCGCTCGACAACGATCCCAATCTCACCAGCACCTCGACAATTCCCGCAAACCGGCGACAAAACGGGAAAGCGCGGCAACGCGCCCCTCGACTCCTGTCAATCGGTTTTTCTACGATTCGCGCCACACACATACACACACATCGAACCGGTCCCCGGTTTACCAGTTACGACACGTGAGAGGAGTCTGGCATGTGACGTCACACGAAGGGTGGCCGGCCGGCCCCCGTGCGCCAGAAAGAGACGGCACAACCTTTTTGCCGCACAGGTTCCCAAACGCCAAGGGTATGATACTACAAGCCGCATTGCCGGATCTATCCCGATATCAACGATAATTGGATTGATCCTACTGCGCAAAATGGAACGAATTAAAACCCTGGTTTAACCGTTTAAAGGGTGGATTAGAGATAATTCTTACTTTAACTACCAAAAAAGCTGGATGTCCACTAAGGTAAGAGGTCACTATAATCTAGCTCTTGAAAGGAATTCATCGTTTCTAGCATAGGTAATGAACAATGTAATAATTAATCATTTTTTGTGCAATGGAAAGTTTCTTGGTATTATCACTATCAGTATAGAATATAGTTCACTTAATGGCCCATTAACCTGGCCGAAAAGACGAATTATCCTCCACAGGGGGGCGGCTAAATGTAGGAGCTTTAGCCGTCGTTTAAGTTGCACTTTATCTTTTCCAGACTGGCGAAAAAAAAGCCGTTCCCGCTCTAAACGAGACGAGCGAGACAAAACGCCGTCGTTCGAAGAGGCGGTTATTTTGCGATGGCGTTCTTTCCCAACCGCCTCCCCCGACCGCCCGTTCGCAATTAGCAAATTGGCACTGTAGATATTCTCTCGCGAATTAAACTGGAGGCTGTACCAGAATCTAGACGTTATTTACGAAAGGGAAAATTATCGCCAGCCTGGAGTTTCAATTTAAGAAAAACCATCAAGCTGCATTAATTCGAAGTTAATTAATGTTATAAAGTACCCTTAAAAGTACTCAGTGCCGGTGTTGGTCAATTGGTCCCCACGGTCATTTTTGTCAGCGGGGTTATTCCATAATCCTACAGGTCGATTGGTCCCCAGTTTCAAAATTTAATGGGCTAATTGGTCCCCGGGGTCAAAATATTCCTAATCCGATTAGATAAGATTTTACATTGCATGAATAACTATCATTTGGCTAACATCTTCTGGTGTACTTACATAGCTGAGAGAATTTGGACAAATTGCAGCTTTTAGTGTTAAAAAATATTTAATATCTAAGCATTAGTAATTTAAAATATATACAATTGGTACAATATATATTAAAAGAAAAATTTTGTACAAAAAAAGAAATATTTTACTTTTAATATACGAACGGATTTCAAAAAATAGTTGGCAACATATGGGAAACTTTATTATTAATTTTACGAAATAGTTATTCTTCACAAAAAGTTCTGCATGATCTAAAATCCAAGATGCAACCATCAAAAATCAAATTTTATCAATCTTATACGAGGTATGTCAAAAAATGTGAATTTTGCTCAAGAGTAAAGTACCTTCATATTTTACAATATCGAAATTTGTTATTATGAAAAGTACACCTAATTTTCTAGAAGTATATTGGAAGGAATGGGATTTTCCCTATATTGAAATAGAAAAAAGACCCGTTAAATTATTAAAAGACCCGTGTCATGTTAGCAGCCAACTAACTAGCAGCTTTTCGGGCGCATGGTAAACAACTAGTGCTGTGACAATTTAATCCGTTTTCTATTTAAGGCTCCAAAATATCATCTCTATTATAAATATTGTAATAAATAGTAAATATAATAATTTTAATAATATTAAATTCATGTCCGGCTTCAAAAAATAGAAACTAGTAACAAGTCGAACTATCAATAATGTATCTGATTTTAAATATCAAAACGGCGTTAGATAGACAATTAAAATACAAAAACTTTTTTCAAATACCAAATTCATAGCTGCCTTCAAATAAACCCTCTACGAGGGCGAAAACTAAAAAATTTTCAAAATAGAAAAGCTGCTGGGCTCTCAAGTTTATCCGATTTTAAATATCAAAACGGCGTTAGATAGGTAATTAAAATACAAAAACTTTTTTCAAATACCGAATTCATAGCTGCCTTCAAATAAACCCTCTACGAGGGCGAAAACTAAAAAATTTTCAAAATAGAAAAGCTGCTGGGCTCTCAAGTTTATCCGATTTTAAATATCAAAACGGCGTTAGATAGGTAATTAAAATACAAAAACTTTTTTCAAATACCGAATTCATAGCTGCCTTCAAATAAACCCTCTACGAGGGCGAAAACTAAAAAATTTTCAAAATAGAAAAGCTGCTGGGCTCTCAAGTTTATCCGATTTTAAATATCAAAACGGCGTTAGATAGGTAATTAAGATACAAAAACATTTTTCAAATACCAAATTCATAGCTGCCTTCAAATAAACCCTCTACGAGGGCGAAAACTAAAAAATTTTCAAAATAGAAAAGCTGCTGGGCTCTCAAGTTTATCCGATTTTAAATATCAAAACGGCGTTAGATAGGTAATTAAGATACAAAAACATTTTTCAAATACCAAATTCATAGCTGCCTTCAAATAAACCCTCTACGAGGGCGAAAACTAAAATAATTTCAAAATAGAAAAGCTGCTGGGCTCTCAAGTTTATCCGATTTTAAATATCAAAACGGCGTTTGATAGGTAATTAAGATACAAAAACATTTTTCAAATACCAAATTCATAGCTGCCTTCAAATAAACCCTCTACGAGGGCGAAAACTAAAATAATTTCAAAATAGAAAAGCTGCTGGGCTCTCAAGTTTATCCGATTTTAAATATCAAAACGGCGTTAGATAGGTAATTAAAATACAAAAACTTTTTTCAAATACCGAATTCATAGCTGCCTTCAAATAAACCCTCTACGAGGGCGAAAACTAAAATAATTTCAAAATAGAAAAGCTGCTGGGCTCTCAAGTTTATCCGATTTTAAATATCAAAACGGCGTTAGATAGGTAATTAAGATACAAAAACATTTTTCAAATACCAAATTCATAGCTGCCTTCAAATAAACCCTCTACGAGGGCGAAAACTAAAATAATTTCAAAATAGAAAAGCTGCTGGGCTCTCAAGTTTATCCGATTTTAAATATCAAAACGGCGTTAGATAGGTAATTAAAATACAAAAACTTTTTTCAAATACCAAATTCATAGCTGCCTTCAAATAAACCCTCTACGAGGGCGAAAACTAAAAAATTTTCAAAATAGAAAAGCTGCTGGGCTCTCAAGTTTATCCGATTTTAAATATCAAAACGGCGTTAGATAGGTAATTAAAATACAAAAACTTTTTTCAAATACCGAATTCATAGCTGCCTTCAAATAAACCCTCTACGAGGGCGAAAACTAAAATAATTTCAAAATAGAAAAGCTGCTGGGCTCTCAAGTTTATCCGATTTTAAATATCAAAACGGCGTTAGATAGGTAATTAAAATACAAAAACTTTTTTCAAATACCGAATTCATAGCTGCCTTCAAATAAACCCTCTACGAGGGCGAAAACTAAAAAATTTTCAAAATAGAAAAGCTGCTGGGCTCTCAAGTTTATCCGATTTTAAATATCAAAACGGCGTTAGATAGGTAATTAAGATACAAAAACATTTTTCAAATACCAAATTCATAGCTGCCTTCAAATAAACCCTCTACGAGGGCGAAAACTAAAATAATTTCAAAATAGAAAAGCTGCTGGGCTCTCAAGTTTATCCGATTTTAAATATCAAAACGGCGTTAGATAGGTAATTAAAATACAAAAACTTTTTTCAAATACCAAATTCATAGCTGCCTTCAAATAAACCCTCTACGAGGGCGAAAACTAAAAAATTTTCAAAATAGAAAAGCTGCTGGGCTCTCAAGTTTATCCGATTTTAAATATCAAAACGGCGTTAGATAGGTAATTAAAATACAAAAACTTTTTTCAAATACCGAATTCATAGCTGCCTTCAAATAAACCCTCTACGAGGGCGAAAACTAAAATAATTTCAAAATAGAAAAGCTGCTGGGCTCTCAAGTTTATCCGATTTTAAATATCAAAACGGCGTTAGATAGGTAATTAAAATACAAAAACTTTTTTCAAATACCGAATTCATAGCTGCCTTCAAATAAACCCTCTACGAGGGCGAAAACTAAAATAATTTCAAAATAGAAAAGCTGCTGGGCTCTCAAGTTTATCCGATTTTAAATATCAAAACGGCGTTAGATAGGTAATTAAAATACAAAAACTTTTTTCAAATACCGAATTCATAGCTGCCTTCAAATAAACCCTCTACGAGGGCGAAAACTAAAAAATTTTCAAAATAGAAAAGCTGCTGGGCTCTCAAGTTTATCCGATTTTAAATATCAAAACGGCGTTAGATAGGTAATTAAGATACAAAAACATTTTTCAAATACCAAATTCATAGCTGCCTTCAAATAAACCCTCTACGAGGGCGAAAACTAAAATAATTTCAAAATAGAAAAGCTGCTGGGCTCTCAAGTTTATCCGATTTTAAATATCAAAACGGCGTTAGATAGGTAATTAAAATACAAAAACTTTTTTCAAATACCAAATTCATAGCTGCCTTCAAATAAACCCTCTACGAGGGCGAAAACTAAAAAATTTTCAAAATAGAAAAGCTGCTGGGCTCTCAAGTTTATCCGATTTTAAATATCAAAACGGCGTTAGATAGGTAATTAAAATACAAAAACTTTTTTCAAATACCGAATTCATAGCTGCCTTCAAATAAACCCTCTACGAGGGCGAAAACTAAAATAATTTCAAAATAGAAAAGCTGCTGGGCTCTCAAGTTTATCCGATTTTAAATATCAAAACGGCGTTAGATAGGTAATTAAAATACAAAAACTTTTTTCAAATACCGAATTCATAGCTGCCTTCAAATAAACCCTCTACGAGGGCGAAAACTAAAATAATTTCAAAATAGAAAAGCTGCTGGGCTCTCAAGTTTATCCGATTTTAAATATCAAAACGGCGTTAGATAGGTAATTAAAATACAAAAACTTTTTTCAAATACCGAATTCATAGCTGCCTTCAAATAAACCCTCTACGAGGGCGAAAACTAAAATAATTTCAAAATAGAAAAGCTGCTGGGCTCTCAAGTTTATCCGATTTTAAATATCAAAACGGCGTTAGATAGGTAATTAAGATACAAAAACATTTTTCAAATACCAAATTCATAGCTGCCTTCAAATAAACCCTCTACGAGGGCGAAAACTAAAATAATTTCAAAATAGAAAAGCTGCTGGGCTCTCAAGTTTATCCGATTTTAAATATCAAAACGGCGTTAGATAGGTAATTAAGATACAAAAACATTTTTCAAATACCAAATTCATAGCTGCCTTCAAATAAACCCTCTACGAGGGCGAAAACTAAAATAATTTCAAAATAGAAAAGCTGCTGGGCTCTCAAGTTTATCCGATTTTAAATATCAAAACGGCGTTAGATAGGTAATTAAAATACAAAAACTTTTTTCAAATACCGAATTCATAGCTGCCTTCAAATAAACCCTCTACGAGGGCGAAAACTAAAAAATTTTCAAAATAGAAAAGCTGCTGGGCTCTCAAGTTTATCCGATTTTAAATATCAAAACGGCGTTAGATAGGTAATTAAGATACAAAAACATTTTTCAAATACCAAATTCATAGCTGCCTTCAAATAAACCCTCTACGAGGGCGAAAACTAAAAAAATTTAATTTGCATACAATAAAATAAAAAATAAAAAAGATGGTTTTGAATGAATATTTTGTTTTCGCCATAGGCAGCTATGAATTTGGTATTTGAAAAAAGTTTTTGTATTTCAATTACCTATCTAACGCCGTTTTGATATTTAAAATCGGATAAACTTGAGAGCCCAGCAGCTTTTCTATTTTGAAATTATTTTAGTTTTCGCCCTCGTAGAGGGTTTATTTGAAGGCAGCTATGAATTTGGTATTTGAAAAATGTTTTTGTATCTTAATTACCTATCTAACGCCGTTTTGATATTTAAAATCGGATAAACTTGAGAGCCCAGCAGCTTTTCTATTTTGAAAATTTTTTAGTTTTCGCCCTCGTAGAGGGTTTATTTGAAGGCAGCTATGAATTTGGTATTTGAAAAATGTTTTTGTATCTTAATTACCTATCTAACGCCGTTTTGATATTTAAAATCGGATAAACTTGAGAGCCCAGCAGCTTTTCTATTTTGAAATTATTTTAGTTTTCGCCCTCGTAGAGGGTTTATTTGAAGGCAGCTATGAATTTGGTATTTGAAAAATGTTTTTGTATCTTAATTACCTATCTAACGCCGTTTTGATATTTAAAATCGGATAAACTTGAGAGCCCAGCAGCTTTTCTATTTTGAAAATTTTTTAGTTTTCGCCCTCGTAGAGGGTTTATTTGAAGGCAGCTATGAATTCGGTATTTGAAAAAAGTTTTTGTATTTTAATTACCTATCTAACGCCGTTTTGATATTTAAAATCGGATAAACTTGAGAGCCCAGCAGCTTTTCTATTTTGAAATTATTTTAGTTTTCGCCCTCGTAGAGGGTTTATTTGAAGGCAGCTATGAATTTGGTATTTGAAAAATGTTTTTGTATCTTAATTACCTATCTAACGCCGTTTTGATATTTAAAATCGGATAAACTTGAGAGCCCAGCAGCTTTTCTATTTTGAAATTATTTTAGTTTTCGCCCTCGTAGAGGGTTTATTTGAAGGCAGCTATGAATTTGGTATTTGAAAAATGTTTTTGTATCTTAATTACCTATCTAACGCCGTTTTGATATTTAAAATCGGATAAACTTGAGAGCCCAGCAGCTTTTCTATTTTGAAAATTTTTTAGTTTTCGCCCTCGTAGAGGGTTTATTTGAAGGCAGCTATGAATTTGGTATTTGAAAAATGTTTTTGTATCTTAATTACCTATCTAACGCCGTTTTGATATTTAAAATCGGATAAACTTGAGAGCCCAGCAGCTTTTCTATTTTGAAATTATTTTAGTTTTCGCCCTCGTAGAGGGTTTATTTGAAGGCAGCTATGAATTTGGTATTTGAAAAATGTTTTTGTATCTTAATTACCTATCTAACGCCGTTTTGATATTTAAAATCGGATAAACTTGAGAGCCCAGCAGCTTTTCTATTTTGAAAATTTTTTAGTTTTCGCCCTCGTAGAGGGTTTATTTGAAGGCAGCTATGAATTCGGTATTTGAAAAAAGTTTTTGTATTTTAATTACCTATCTAACGCCGTTTTGATATTTAAAATCGGATAAACTTGAGAGCCCAGCAGCTTTTCTATTTTGAAATTATTTTAGTTTTCGCCCTCGTAGAGGGTTTATTTGAAGGCAGCTATGAATTTGGTATTTGAAAAATGTTTTTGTATCTTAATTACCTATCTAACGCCGTTTTGATATTTAAAATCGGATAAACTTGAGAGCCCAGCAGCTTTTCTATTTTGAAATTATTTTAGTTTTCGCCCTCGTAGAGGGTTTATTTGAAGGCAGCTATGAATTTGGTATTTGAAAAATGTTTTTGTATCTTAATTACCTATCTAACGCCGTTTTGATATTTAAAATCGGATAAACTTGAGAGCCCAGCAGCTTTTCTATTTTGAAATTATTTTAGTTTTCGCCCTCGTAGAGGGTTTATTTGAAGGCAGCTATGAATTTGGTATTTGAAAAATGTTTTTGTATCTTAATTACCTATCTAACGCCGTTTTGATATTTAAAATCGGATAAACTTGAGAGCCCAGCAGCTTTTCTATTTTGAAAATTTTTTAGTTTTCGCCCTCGTAGAGGGTTTATTTGAAGGCAGCTATGAATTCGGTATTTGAAAAAAGTTTTTGTATTTTAATTACCTATCTAACGCCGTTTTGATATTTAAAATCGGATAAACTTGAGAGCCCAGCAGCTTTTCTATTTTGAAATTATTTTAGTTTTCGCCCTCGTAGAGGGTTTATTTGAAGGCAGCTATGAATTTGGTATTTGAAAAATGTTTTTGTATCTTAATTACCTATCTAACGCCGTTTTGATATTTAAAATCGGATAAACTTGAGAGCCCAGCAGCTTTTCTATTTTGAAATTATTTTAGTTTTCGCCCTCGTAGAGGGTTTATTTGAAGGCAGCTATGAATTTGGTATTTGAAAAATGTTTTTGTATCTTAATTACCTATCTAACGCCGTTTTGATATTTAAAATCGGATAAACTTGAGAGCCCAGCAGCTTTTCTATTTTGAAAATTTTTTAGTTTTCGCCCTCGTAGAGGGTTTATTTGAAGGCAGCTATGAATTTGGTATTTGAAAAATGTTTTTGTATCTTAATTACCTATCTAACGCCGTTTTGATATTTAAAATCGGATAAACTTGAGAGCCCAGCAGCTTTTCTATTTTGAAAATTTTTTAGTTTTCGCCCTCGTAGAGGGTTTATTTGAAGGCAGCTATGAATTCGGTATTTGAAAAAAGTTTTTGTATTTTAATTACCTATCTAACGCCGTTTTGATATTTAAAATCGGATAAACTTGAGAGCCCAGCAGCTTTTCTATTTTGAAAATTTTTTAGTTTTCGCCCTCGTAGAGGGTTTATTTGAAGGCAGCTATGAATTCGGTATTTGAAAAAAGTTTTTGTATTTTAATTACCTATCTAACGCCGTTTTGATATTTAAAATCGGATAAACTTGAGAGCCCAGCAGCTTTTCTATTTTGAAAATTTTTTAGTTTTCGCCCTCGTAGAGGGTTTATTTGAAGGCAGCTATGAATTTGGTATTTGAAAAAAGTTTTTGTATTTTAATTGTCTATCTAACGCCGTTTTGATATTTAAAATCAGATACATTATTGATAGTTCGACTTGTTACTAGTTTCTATTTTTTGAAGCCGGACATGAATTTAATATTATTAAAATTATTATATTTACTATTTATTACAATATTTATAATAGAGATGATATTTTGGAGCCTTAAATAGAAAACGGATTAAATTGTCACAGCACTAGTTGTTTACCATGCGCCCGAAAAGCTGCTAGTTAGTTGGCTGCTAACATGACACGGGTAAAAAAAAGGCAGAAGTCAAAAAATTTCCCCTAATCATAAAATCCTCATTAAATTGTACTACGAAATGAAAATACATAATAGAAATTTGCCAGAGAATTTTGAAATTATAAATATTCCCATCGGTCCTTCCTAGAAATCCTTAATCCGGTATTGGGGACCAATTGACTGATAGCTTTCGAGTCGAAAAAGGATTATATTTGGGTAAATTTGACCGCGGGGACCAATTGAACTCCACCCCTTAGTGCACCCCAATTTCAATTAAAATACCAACTAAACAAATAAAGATCCACCAAAAACAAAGCTAGCAACTTCTCGATTTATAATGATTGCGGGTTTAGGATAGAGGTACCTTCCAGAAGGGGGGCAGAGAAAACGAAATGCCGCCGCCGCCGCCGCCACGCCACATTTCGAATGCCGTTTCACTCCCGTTCGTTGATCGATAAATGGGCCGCGAAACCGCCCCCTCCGCGCTTTCTGGGCCGTCGACGACGATACGGCGGATCGCCGGAGGAACGGGAGGCGGCGAGAGGGCGCGAGCAAGACGGATGCGGAGAGAGAAGGCGGCGAAGAGAGAGGCCCTTTTCGCTGCGATGTTTACCCGATGAATATGGAGCACAAAAGCGATATTCGCGGACGGCGTGGAAAATCTCCGGGACGAAAAATAATGGTGTAGGTATCGCCTATGGAGATAAATAGTGATTATTTTATAGAGTCAGAAGCATGCGGTTGATGGGATTTCTTATGACTTTAGTTATCTTGTTATGGGAATTGCGGATTTATGAGGTCCGATAAAAATGGTTTCATTTAGTAGTAGACTGGTTGCTGAGTTGAATTAAGAGGTTTTATTACTCCTGACTAGTTTGTAATGTGTTATAGTAATTAATGGATATACTGAAAAGTATTTTACTTGGTTCATACTTTGATTAGTTCTTGAAATCAAAATAGTAGCTATATTTTGGATATGAATTAAGTTCAACTCTAATCTACAAGCTTAATTAAATCTACAATTTACTAATTTTCATTGTATTGTCAGATTTTTAAGGTGAAATATGTTAAATTAAGGAATTCCTACTTCAAATCAACTTTTAACATTTGCAATTTAACATTTTTCGTACATTAAAAGCAAGGAATCTGTATAGATTAAAAAAATTGATTTGAAAACTTCTACACAATTCAACTTATTCCAAATTTCATCAGAAAAGTTTTTGTACGATTATGGGTTAATAAAGTCCATAGTCCAACGATCTATTAAAAACATGATATTATTAAGATTACCATATTAAATTTTACATGAATAATCAGAAATAGCCCACTTGTTATCAAATCACACTACACTCATATCTTTGGTGTCAACCAAGATTTTCGTGTTTCCAAGATTGGCAAAACTGAACAGCTGTACTCGCGGATTGATACGCATCTCGAAAAACGCAGAACTTGAAAAGCGCCACGAACTTGACCTATTTTATCTACTTTATGTTGGAAATGGTCAACATTTTTTCTCTTTTAGTGTTACCAAAATCCCCCTTTAACCAATTAGTGCTCAAATATTGGTATGTAGTGTGCATTTATATGTCACATGTAATTAAAAAAATTGACAAAAATAGAACAAAAAAGTACCACAAAATTTTGAATAATACAGGGTGTATCGTAAGTTGATACTTCTTTTTTAACTGTGTACGAATCTCTTAATTCCAAGCAACTTTTTCAAATAAACTTTTTGAATATTCTGAAAAACAAAGATAAAAATTTTTTAATAGTTTTTACCTTTTTTTTGAATTTCGAATATTTCCCAATACGTACCTGCTTCATTAAATATGAAATTTATTTATTTTTTGGCATTTATTTGGCAGGTGACTGCCATAAATAAATTTCTTATTTAATAAAGCAGGTACGTATTGGAAAATATTCGAAATTTTAAAATTTTCTATCTTCTTTGTTATTCATAATATTCAAAAAGTTTATTTGAAAAAGTTGCTTAGAATTAAGAGATTCATACACAGTTAAAAAAGAAGTATCAACTAACAATACACCCTGTATAGTCTCTATGTAAAATTATTGTTTCATAATAATTATGTAGATACCTTGATACAATATGAACTTATTATCACCTTTAGGATAGTTATAATTATGTAAGTAGTAAATAATTAGAATAGTAATTAGTAATACATACCGGACGTGTTTAATTCTGGTGCGACCAAATCGTTGAGATCGGGCTCCTCGCCGTACCAAAAGATCCACAGCTCCTTGGAGGCGGCGAGGCTGAGCGGCGGCGGTTGGGCGGGCGGCGGCGGTCCCAAATCGAACATGTCGGTGGCGCGGGGCGTCGAGACGCGACGCCACACGCACAGTATGTCGGCGGCCAAGCAGCGAGCGTAGCTCCTCAACACCGGATCCTCCAGCGGTTCGGTGCCGCAACCGCCGCCGCCACCGGGCCCGTGGTGGCCGACCCCGCCTCCGCCGCCTGTGCCTCCGTTCCTGTCCGCCTCGCTCCATACCAGCTTACGCCATTTGATGCCGGATAGTTCAGTCTGAAAGTAGTTTAAAAAAAAACATATTTGCATCAGTAATTATATCAATGAAAGTAACCTATGTATTATACTACGGTAATTACTCACAAGATCAGTTTTACTATTACATGAATGTTTTATCAAAAAAGTAAGTTTCAATTGATTATTTTTTGAGCTACTATAAAAATAAAATCAATGCAATCGTAGTTTCAATACCGACTGTTTTTTGGGAAGTTTGCTGATGTTTCGAGGCAAAGTTTGGTATTATTGGTAATGATTATTAGATATTAAAAATCTAGTAAAATCTCCAATGAAAGTAATAGAAGGTGAATTTACCTTCGATTAATAAATCATGTTCTAACCGCTGCAATTCAATTGAAAAGTACTAAGTGGAATAGGCATTTAATTAATCCTGACCGTAGATACTTAATGCAATTTTATAAGCAAGAAGTACTTTCTCTTGTGCTTTGTTATAACTGACTAATCATAGAACACCTGATAGCAAACGATTTAATAACGCCCAGTTTATAATTTTTATCCTTTAAACGAGATATTTCCTTAGTTTATTGTTTAAAAACATACAGAAAGGATCATACCAATTATTAATTTAACAGATTTAAATGACGTATTTCTATCTGCAACATTACAAAAATATGAGGTATTTAAAAAAAATACTTCAATAGCCACTTGGTAACAATAATTTTGTAACTAACAAATACAGGGTGTCCCAGCGAAAGGTAGCCCATTTAATCAGCTTGTTACTTAAACGCCTAATCATAAAACATGCGGTTTTCTCAGATGTTTTATTTTGTTATAAGTTTTGTTTTAGTGACATAAAAATTTTGTATCAGCTGTACAGGGTGTATTATCAAAACACCCTCTTTCCAATTCACATTAACCCAATTTTTTCAAATCAAACACCCTGTACATATTGACGCCATCTGAAAGATACACTCTGCTACTTTTTAAAAATGTATAATTTCTACATGTTATTATACAAAACAAAGAAGTTATTTAACTTTGAACAACATAATGCAAATCGCCACACTTAAAATAAAATTTACAACAAATCTTAAATTTTCCATTTTTAAGGATGCTTTATCAGGATTTTTGAATGGTTTTTCGTTAGGAAAAACATTTAATAATCGTACACATTAACATTTTCTTTTTCAATTAAATATGTTTTATACGTTTCACTAATGTTATGTTTCACAAAGTTGATTAAATGGGCTACCTTTCGCTGGGACACCCTGTATTAGAGGGCCGCAAAAAGCTCATAAACTCGCACTTTCATCACAAAGCCTCTAATAAAATACCATTAAGTTCACATAAAAAATTGATAAATTTGACAACGTCGCTCGGAAATCAGCTGGTCGGGGTTCGAGCGTGTGCCTACTCCTATGGCAAATTGCAATGTCTTTCTGTATACATAGTTGTGTCGGGTACGAGTCGAAAACCGGTTTGACCGGCCGTCTCATCTCGAACTCGAACTCTATTTGAGCACTTTTGAGCCGCCGCCGTCGTCGTGTCGGTATGAAAGTAGGAAAGGAAAAGGAAATTCGATTACAACCTAAATACCTACCCGATTGTTGACTGTTCTCTTTTTTTTCTACTCCCGTAGAGGAATTTCAGAGGAACTGTTATTTTTACCAACCCCACAGCGACGATGATGCGAAATTGTATCAAGTAAAGCGCCTAACTATCGATACGAATTATGTTTAATCTCGCAATTGACGCGATTTTATTCCGATCGTAAGTAGGTCATAAAAACAATAAAATTTTACAGAACACGACGAATGCATATACCATTGCACAAATAAAACTAACGCTCGCGAAACCTACTTTCAGTAAAGCAAAAATTTAATTCGTTAAACACATTTTTTGAGACCAAAAAATACAAATACAATGTCGATGAAATAATCTCATTCATGTCGATGAGGCGGCATCGCTGATATTTCATTTAATTATCTCCATTATCTTGTGTAGTAACTTTATTACAAGGAAATAAAAATATCTACAAATTATAATCCAATCAAATACGTCGCACAAGGTTAATAATAAAACTCCCAAAAATACTCGTTTTTTGCATCGATTTTTATATAGAAAAGTCGACATTTCCATTCGTTCGATTTTCTCTATTTCATTATCGAACCATAATTTCACTTCTTCCACCGCTGCTCTGATGTTCCGACTTATTAAACATTAGAAAGTCCGAAAAAACAAAAACACAACGCGCATTCGATTTTATTCGATGTAATCGCAGTAAACATAGAGATTCTTCCATCTTCATGCGTGCTTCAATTGCCTTCGAAATTACCCGTTTAATTGACACAAAAAAGGGCAGGTTTGATCGCGATTAATTCGAATTAAAAATCAAAACCTTAATTTTTCTCTTGAAGCATTTTTATACGAGTACCTACTATCTTCAAGGCTTGTTCGATAGTACCGAAAATATCATATAATTGGTCCTGATTTAATCAAGCCTCTAAAGTTACATCAACTGCCTATTAGCAGTCGCAGGAGAAAGGCCCAACATTATTTACAGATAATTGGGCTATCAAGACATTAAAAATGTTTCCTTAAATTCAACTACAAATTGTTATTAATTATACTATACACATTTATCCCACATCATGTCAAGTCTGTTTATATCATTAATATTTACGATTAACTCTGTGCTCAATTCGCTGCAAGATAAATATAAAATACAACAATTACATAATAAAAAAATTTCTATGTAATTGGTTGAATATGTAGGTACTCAATAAAATTATTTCCTCGACTTGACTTCTGCGTCCTGAAGTGTGCTACGTTGGATTTTTATCGATTCTCGTGAATACGATCGATATTGATTCGTTGAAACGATTTTTGTGTGTTCTATACGGTATATTCATTTAGTGAGAATTAAAAGGCGATTTAAAGGGAACGCGAACGAAAGAGAACGCTAATTAGACATGAATATCGATGCTAATTCATTACACTACATTGGAACCGAAAGTGATAAGTATTTAAATGTCCCATTCTGAATTGAAAATAAATCAATGGGTACACGTTCTAATTTAATGATTTTTTAACATTTGAATCCTTTTATGTGGGTATTAGTTTAACGTAAAATAACCGTGATAAATTTGTACATTGCAATAAATTTTTGTTACCAACCTATTTACAAAGTTGTATTGAATTAACTAAAAATAAACTATTATTTTAACCTGGATAATTTATATAATTTGTCAAAATTTTGCTTGGAATATGAGCCTTTACTAAATGTATTATTGCAAAAACTTTTAAAAATTCAATGTTGCTTCATTATACATACAATTGCGACTATTTTTTTTATAGAATTTCAATTATTCCAAACTGACTTAATTAAATAAAATACGCAATTTAATTTCCGGATGTTGTAATTTAGGATGTTTCCTAAACGAATAATTCTTCACGTTTTTTATTTACTTGATAGTTTGTTGAAAGAAGAAATTCAAATTTAACTATACGTTATATCTGAAAACACGCTGAAGGCGCCTTTTACGACGTTTGTAAAAATTATTACTAATTTATTCGAATCACTAATGTTGTTAAAATAACTCGATTATTTTAGAGTGGTAATTTTTATTTATTATGATAATCTACTAAATTTAACTTTTTTTCAGCCTATTTTCGAATGAATTCGATACCATTTTTATTGCAACAAATACTTTTACGAGCCATTTTCAACCAAACCAACGTCAAAAATTAATCAATGCAAATTAAATGGAAAACACAAAAACATTCGCTAGCTATTTAAATAATTCCATACCCTTCAATTATTTATTGCTATCGCTTAAAAATCAATAAAAATTAACACGAACTAAAAGATTTTATACAGAATAATAAAAATAATCGATTTTGAAATTGAACAATCGAAAATCGAGTATTAAAGTATTATTTATCTCGGGGGAAGGGAAGTAAATGATGAAAAATGGCTTTGTGGAAAGTTTTAAAATTAGTGGAAATATTGAATAGGAAACAAGGAGAACTCAAAGAAGAAGAATTTTCTTCGAATATTCCAACTAATTCTTCTTGCAATAGACAAATTAAACAAGTGAAATGTGAAATTTCCTACAATTAATACAAAAATCATTCCTCACAAAATCCTGTTATTGTATTTTAGTTAGACAAATTTTATCGTCAAATATTCAATGTTGATTCATCCGCATATTTTTTAAATGATTTTAGTTGCACATTCACTGGAACGAAAAACCGATAGAAAATAACACGAATAGCCAATAAATCGATAAACAAGACAACTACGTTACCACCTTCCTCTCTTTATTCCGAACGACGACCACCTAAAATCGATTCGTATCGAAATGCTTCTATTCTATTAATCGATTCTAAAATTACACCTTAAGTAAATTTCCGACCGGACGAATCCGAAATTAGAATTTAGAATCATCGAAACGGATTCTAAATCGAAAAGGAATTTAAACGATAACAAAACGATTAAAATAAAAAACCGAACGTGAAAATGGATTGCGACAGAGGGCCGTCGAGGAATTTTTATTGCAACAAACTCGAAATAAATACAACGCTAAGTACCACTATTGTTTAGTACGAAAAAGAAAACATTCTAATGCAAGGTAGAGCGGCGTATGTATCATGACAAACTTACAATGTAAATAATCTCAAGGTTATTGTTAATTTTATCGTGTCGAAGTTTATATCGAAAACGATTAGGACGGATATTTTGTTGTTTATTTAATAAAATCCAAGCGAGGAAAAATATAAACTAATTTAGATTTTTCAAATTTTGACATTACCAACTTTCAATGTCAGTGTTTTGAGAAAAAGGAAATCCAAAAAATTATTATGAGATGATTTTCTTATAAATAAATAAGAAATAAATGAAAAACAAAAATAATTCGCATTTTGGCAGTATGAACTGTCAATGTCTAATTAAACCAGATGTCAATTGATAAGACTGAAGTTGACACTTAAATATTGAAAGACAGAAGAAGAATTTTGACATTTGTAATAAACATAACCTACGTTTAATGAATAAAAGCGACAATTTAGTTTAATTTAAATAGTAATGGTGTATTTTGCAACAAAAGTGAAAACTCGGCGGTGCGCGTGTACGCATGTCTTTGATAACATAACCTATTTTAGTATTAAAGATGCCACCTTTTTTCCAACACAACAAACAACATTCTTAATCTTTCGTAACGAATGACGTTAAATTTAGCTACTTTACGAATTTATTTTTAGCCGATCGACGAATTATTCTTATTAGCAATCAGAACTAGCGCTCTTTTTATTTTCCTTTCGATCTACGAACGCTAAAAAATCAAACGAAAACAAGAGTGTTATACAAACAAACATGCATTGCGGTTTTTTCGTTCGAAATTTTTTCTTTCCAACATACCCAACAACAACAAGGTCATTGTACATTGAAAACGTCTAGAATCTAGAAGGTTTTAGAAAAGAGAACGAACGCGCGATCTAGATATCCACGGAAAAGAAACATCGAAGAAAAGGAGACCGTTACGTGAACGATTCGGCAACAGCGCCGTACCGGACTCGCGTTCGTTCACACGAGATTGTGGAACACCCGCAATGCAATGTTCTTTTCCAACATACAGGATTTTATTAAAATTAATCACTATCCGCCGAAAAACTGATCGAACTCGTTCTAATAACAACACTAAAAACTATCGAGCGAACGCATAGCGTAGGGAAATCCTTTTGGAATTTATCAATAACTTATCAATCGGTTAAAGTTTTTAATCAAATAAACAAATTGTAATTGTTTTAGATGTTGTACATTATACTATGTGTTCTTATCGGAACGAATTACGAGTTACGCATAATTTAATAAGAAAAGTAGGAGGAAAAAATTGTAAATATTTTTAGAAAGTATAATAAGTGGAGTTGTGCCCGAAAGATGCGATATCGAAACGTTTAGCTCGGTGTGACACAGATTTGGAAAAATCAAAACGTACGTCGCAGGTACGATTTTACAACAAGTCGGACTTACCAAGGCAAAGAAATTAGTGTGGCAGTCTTCTAAACTAGCTCCGTTAGTTTGAAAGTTCGGATGCGTCATATCTGATCCATTATTAGAGGAATTTCTTCGCAACACATAAAAGCAACACTTCACGTCACCGAAATCTCAAAGCCACATTCGAAAACCTTTTACATTTACACCAGAGATTTTCACCTTTCTATCGCAACTGCAAAATGGCGGCGACCACGAAACAACAAGCCGAACTGAAATCGGCCTCCGCACGATACACGAAAACTCACGGATTCCCGAGCTCGG
Source organism: Phyllotreta cruciferae (assembly GCA_917563865.1). NCBI lineage: Eukaryota > Metazoa > Arthropoda > Insecta > Coleoptera > Chrysomelidae > Phyllotreta > Phyllotreta cruciferae. The sequence goes on along the minus strand of OU830609.1, from coordinate 4,754,674 downwards.
ACGTACGTCGCCTATCAGCGCACCATTCGATTCGCGTACGTCTCGGCTGAGTTCGCGCGCATATCTAGTGTCGAAAAATATGGCAGCGTTACTAAGGCATGCCGTTTTCAAAACACGAATCGTCCCTTCGAAAAACGTAAATATACTATACGGTTTTTTCCAAAAACTAGTAGACGATAAGGTTCACTGCGACACAGTTCGATCACTAACGCACTTCATTCCGTAGTCTTCGCTAACACCATTGTTTTCGTTGTTGATGTTTGCACTGTTCAAAATCACGCACTATTTTCGTTTTTAGGTCCTTTCCAGTCCGTTCGCCACCAAAGCTGAAAAGAGGAAGGGTATCGACAGGAAAACCGTCCCGAAAATAGACTCCACGGCACAATCTTTGGCTGCTAAAGGGTGTGTACTTCGATTTACTTGAGCCTAAAATGCGTCTGTCTCTCGACGGGAGCCATTGCTTTCGCTTTGTTTCGGCCGTTTACTCGCGAGGGGGCGACACCGGCCGGAGTCAATAAATGCGATACTGCGCGATAGGACCGTGCTCTCGCTAAATTTATGGAATATTTATTTCAAATTTGTATTTCGCGTCGACTTTTTTTCGGCCTTCGATGTCGCCTCCTCCTATATATTTGCAATTCATTCAATAAAATACGATTACTTACCGGCAATTAATACCTACGCTATTTCATTCTCTACTGCAGCTACATTTAATTGCAATATTTCAAATTTTAATCTTAAAATATAAATCATAATCGAATTATATAAAAAAATCGATACAGTCAATAATGACAGTTGAGAACGAATCGATTAATCGATAAAATTAAACTATTAAACCAATATAAATTCCCTTCAAAACTCCCACTAACATTCAAATTTAATTCACTTTATTAATTTCAACAGATTTTTGCGACCACAAAGGGAATACATTCCGGCTCAGGATGTCGAAGCGAAATTATCTAGCATATTCAAATCAGTTATGGGTGATACGAAGGATTCCACAAGATTCGTGGATTTGAATCAAAAGTTCAATTTGTTCGTGCAATGCGAGCAACAACTCAATCATAATGTTCCCAGTTCCTTGCTGCACCAGTTCAATACTTTAGGGGATGTCAGGGTGTTCTTTAAGACGCCGGTGGACGTCAGGACGCCTTTGGATAGATTGAAGGATATGAAATTACCGGAGAATTTGCACGTTCAATACGAATACCATAGATTCCATCCAGGTTGGTATTTGTGATGATCACGCGACTTTTAAATTCGTAATTCACACTATTTGTTTTTTTCAGATACTGACAAAATGTTTAACGGTGTATCAGCGTTCCCTAAAAGATCAACTATTGTAACTGGATTGAAGTATAAAGAGAAATATCCAGGGCACAAACAAGAAGATCCGTTATTTTAATGTTTAATATCTAATTTAATTATGCTATCGACTTAATTTTTACTGTAAAATATACGTTACAATCGAATAAAATCAAAATTTCTTTTCAAATCCGTTTCTTAAATACAGGCAACTCGATTTACACAAATTGTTACATGTATAAAGTGTTGCCTATAGAGGGTCTTTCAATAAAAATTTGATACACAATCTATAAATTTGATGGTCTAGGCTGGGCAAATTTCGGTGCCCTAGTTTTAGAAGGGTTCAATTTTCGTTGAAAGACCCTGTATTTTAAATATTACCAATATAAAATTAAACCGAATGCATTTAGATACACTTAGAAATAAAATAGTTATTAAAAAACATATATACTAAATGGGAATTGCCAAAGCGTCGTTCACATCTTGACTCAGCTGGGTTTGTAAATTGGATAATTTTTCTTTGAGCATCGCCACTCCCATTATGACGATATTTTCGGGTTTAAGCAAACCTGCAGATTCAACGTTAAAGAAAAACTTGTTCGGTTTCAGCTCCCAATTGAAAGGCGCTTCATCTAAAATCAAACATTTAATATTACCCCACTTACAAAATTCCTAAGAAATAAACCACTCACATTGATCATCTTCCAATTCGCTGTATTCACTCTTTGGCCATTCATCCGGCTTTGGAAACAGCGTATGTCTCATGGCATTATCTGGATCGTATTCGAACGCCACGCCGCAAGTGGGATTCCACTTGGCGTGCTCCTTGCCGAATCCCTTCTTAGCGTAGGCCCTGATCTTCAGCTCCTGCCCCTTCCTCAGCTTGATTATCAAAATTTCATCGGTCTCCCCGTACTCGGAGGACTCGTCATCGCGGTGCTTCGACGTCGCCGGTATCACTCGCGGATCGCTGGACTTGAAATCCGCTGTGGTCACGTGGCGGGTTTGGTCATCAGTGCATTTCACATCAAGGGTGAATTCCACGCTGCAGGCCTGGCAGAAGTCCAAGCAAACGCAGTCCTGTAATAAGAAATGTTGAGGTAAAGTTGCAGGTGGTTATGATGTGTTTGTACTTACTCTGGGATATTGTAAACGTTCCACTACTTCGTCTGAAATTAGTGGAATTAAGCCTATACGATGGGCTAGAAACTCATCGCTGAGTACAGTGGAATTGGCTTCTAATTTTACCCAGTCGATGGCTAGGGTGGGCGTTTCGGCTATAAGGACGCGGCGAATGCTGTTAGCAACGCTAAATTTGTACAAAAAAGTTGTATTATAATGTAATTATTGTAATTTATTGTATTAGAAGCTAACCTCAAATCGGTATCTTCGATGTAAAACTTGCAATTGTCGTCCGTTAAGTCGGTTATGTGCACCGAAGGTTGGTTGGCGTACGGCATTGTGAAGAATTCAGTTGAATTGTTTCTTCACTTATTAAATATCTTGTTTTTGTTTAAATTGTTTTCATTACATTTTGCGTTTTCAACTCTTGAACGTTAATGTCAAATTTGAGTTTTATGTCATTTGTCAAACCAAAATTACAGGACACTGTAATTACTAATTTGCAATTTTATTCATAGATGGAGATTTGGGGTAAATGTTAAACGTGTTGCATAACTTTTAAAATACCCCTAAAGGGTTTTAAATCAAAGAACTAAACAATCGTTTAAAATTATGTAATACAACACTATTAATACATAAATTAGTTAAACGACTTAAAATAGACAAAATTTAACACTCTATTGTCATGTATATTGTAAATAATAAAATTTTCAAACATTAAAATAAACGTTAAAAGATAAAAACATTTAATTTGTGGCACGTGCTCTCTTTATATCTATATCCTCCCGTCTCTCGCATCTGTAACGGCCCCCCAAAGTTCGATAATAACGTCGTCGTTGAATTCAAAGGCCGCCAGATCAGAACTGTCTATAGCCTCCGCAAAATCCATTGAATTTCCTTTGTCTATAGACAATTCCCATATTTGCGTCGCTAATTCCGAATCATTTATGCCCATAAAAGATTCTAAAATGTTGTTGATTTTATCAATCCCAGCGTCCATTGTAGAGTCCTAAAAAAATAATACATTTAGCTCCTGATGGCTTCTATTTTTCGTTAAAATTTTTCATTACCTGCTGCTGGATTTGGGCTTGACCAGTGGCTTTGAATCTGAGGGTTTCTTTGCCACTGCCATAACCCTTTTTGACACCGTTCATTTTGGTCATTTTAGGCGCTATGTTCGCAAAACCGCTCTTCATCGGTTCTACCAATCTAATAGTGAACGTACTTCCTCTCGGTATATCTTTCAATGCTTTCGCTACTTCGAAGTGCCTCTTGCCAACCATATTTTCGCCATTCAATTTCTCTATGTGGTCTCCAACCTGAAATATACAGTAAATTCTAAGTGAAGCTCATGTATTGTTTGTATAAAGAAGAGTGGGATGCGAACGCTTGATTAGCTACGTGCTCTGCTTGAATTGGAATTCACTGCATTTTACTTTCTTGTTGAGTAAGTTTACAATTAAAATAACTCTATGCAACGGTTTTTTTTTGTTGCGTAATTAAAAATTGTTCTTACTATATGCGTATTTTACATACCTTACCTGAATATGCGAAATATTATAAACGACAGAGCCTTCTTTGATTCTTTTAATAAAAGCATATCCAGCGCCATTATCGGTTATTGTCAGCCCTAAAGCGTCCTCGGTTTTTATTAGTTCCACTTCTTTAGGTCGCCCTACGAAAATAATAAGATTTTAATTGATAAAAAGACAAGACGCAAAATTTGAGGTTATTTTGTAATAAATTCAAATAAACACGAAGTTAGATACAATTGGGAATTAAGTTGTCAGGTACACTGGCCTTCACCTTAACGAACAATTGAATAATATTATCGTAACCTTTGTCTTATTATGTAAATGGTTCTGTAAAAACATTAATTAAAAATTAATTACCTTTTCTGTGAGCGAATATGAAATCTTCTAAGCCAATTTGTCCTCCTAATAGTTTCTTCATGTCCGTTTTGTAGGTATTCAATGTGCAAAACAATATCTGCAAAATCAAAACTAAAATAAATTTTATTCTATTTAATTGTATCTGATAATTAAATTAAAATAAGGTATTCGAAAGTAACTACAACAAGCTAATTGGAAAAGTATTCAAAAACTATTAGTAATTTTTATCTGAAATACTGATTTAAAATACCTAATTAGTTCACTATTATCATTATTAGTAGGCTTATTGCTCTATAAATTTTAAAACCTTGATGAGATCGTCATAAAATAGCGTTTACTCTCGTATAAGCGCATGATTACGTTATTTACATCTCTTTAATCTCTTCGTCAAACGAAATATCAAATAACCAAATAATTCCTAAACTGGTCGGGTTACAATTAAACTTTTGAAAGTTTTTTGAGCAAAATAAATACACATAATTTTAATCTTACTTCTGACGGTGGAATATCGAAACATTCCCCGATCTTCTCGTACAATTCTTTAACATTAGAAAACCCCGACACGAACGCCGTGGGACTGCCGTGGGCCAATTGCGTGTAGAATTGCAGCGTATTCCTGGAAGGCGATTGAGCAACTGGCGCGACACTCTGGTTCTCCACCGGAGAATGAGGAGCATCCCCGTTTTGCGACCCGGAAGAGCTCCCCTTCGAGCGCTGTCTCTTGAACATCTCCAGCACTATTATCCTATCACAGATTCACGAAAACGCCTCGGAAACCGCATACGCGACCATCGATAGTGCAGAGAGAGCGGAGAACGGGCGGTTTTGGTCAGTTTTCCATCGATTTTATCGAAGGAAACGGTACTAACACACCAGCTCGCATGAACTACACCGTGACACCGTATCGAATCCACAACATACGCGGGTACTAATAGATAATAGTCGAGTTTAGGTTGACTGAACCAGCGCTGCGCAACGAGCAATACACGCGAAGCGCGAGCAGAACCTGCTGAACTAGCTGCTGGGTGTCGTGGATGTGGATGGAAGGTAGAAGGTGATGGTAGGTAGAATTCAGTGAATTCGAATTCGTAGTTGTGAGAAAGCAGTTTTGATTGCATTCGCATTATGTATTGTTTAAATTTTCAGGTAGGTATCTAAGCATGTTGTGAAAGTTTTAAAAAGCACGTTTAATAAAAAATAAAGAAAACACTGTATGGGTAAAGAATGCAAATAATAATGCTATATGATGTATATTATGCAATTTATTGTTATATACAGGGTGTATCCTAATGACATGATAATTTCATTGGGGGTGATTCTTGGACCTATTTGGAGAAAATTTCATATGAATCTATGTTCTTATTATTACTATCTAATTTCATAAGCAGAGGCATCGTACAAATGAATGCTTTTATTTTTTTATGGGAAACGCCGAGTCGTACGAAAAAAAGTCAAGACATCAAATTTGTTCTAAATTGAAAGGGGACTCCAAAATAAATTTTTATTTCAAGAGAAAGCAGTGGCGTGGCGTACAACTTCTTCGTACGGACGCCACTGTTGAAAATAAAAAATGTTTCTAGGTCCAAAAATGTTCTTTAATGCACAAACCCCGTGCACCAAATGTCATTCACCAAGTGGTACGAAAATGACAAAAATTGTAATTTTTTTCTTAAAACTTTAGCACCCTCTACATCAAAAGTTAAGATGTTTAGGTCACAGATTATTCATATGAAGTGTCTTCCTTAAATTGGGTCCAAGAATCACCCCCTTAAATATTAGCATGTCATTAAGAACACCCTGTATAGTTATTATTAAGAAATTGATATTATAGTTTTACTTACAAGTGTGAGCCAAGACAATTACTCTGTTTACATGCGGGTTTGAAGTCGGCTTGAAGCCTAGATCGATCCCTGAGGAAACACTAAACACGGATCGAGTTGACTACTCGACGAAGAAGAAAGATACCGAAAAATATTCCTCAAGTCAACCTCGAGCCTTCATGTAAACGCGGTAAATAAGTGCAGGATTTATTTCTTAAAAAACCTTTTTTTTCAACATTCTCAACAAGGGAATTTTCTAAGAATTTTGTCGATGATTAATTGTATTTTACGTATTTATTATAATAAATTGTTGGTATGTAATTAGAATTGGAGCTTAATTTCTCTTCAACTATTACACCTCGAATTAAACTATTTTTACACTCAATTATTCCTATTTTATCGACATCATTCAATCTCTTTCTTCCACTTTCATAATTTTCCCATTTCCATTAATTTTTTACCAACACCAATAATTCTTATTTTACACTTTTATGACTTCATTACATTAGAAATAACGTTTAAAAAATTCAGCGATGGCTACAATATTGTCCAACAGCTCTCGGATTGGACAGAACTCTACTAGAAATCCGGTTTTCATTATTTAAACGACACGATTCGATTGATTTACCGACACAAAACTACTATCCTCAATTAAAGTGGGGCACCATTACCGGCAATTCGCCGTTTTTTGTGATTTTATCGATGCTGCATTGACCCCGAAAATTGTCGATTGCAAAAATATCGCCCCCTCATATAAATTCGAGCATAGCGAATTTCCTAAACGGATTAAAACCTAACAATATAATTTTCTATCAAAATTTTGACGATAAAATCATCCGGTAAATTCTAATTACGAAACGCATTTATCGCTGCAAGAGAGGGAAGGACCGTTGAAAAATTAGGGGAACTTTAATGCCTTCTAATAGACTGCAATTGCTATTAGTTCATTAATGCAGATGAGGCAGCCAAAACAACTTCCATAGACCAAATAGTTATGGAAGGAAATTCTTCGGATTTAAGTGATGTTTCCCAAAAATCTTGCTATGTAAAATTCGAGGAGGGAGTCGAAATTAATAGTTTTGAATTGGTATCCACCACCGGCAGTAAAATAATTGCTATTGAAGAAGACACACCGAGGAAGGAAAATATTAAATATCCTCAGTAAGTATATAATTCTTTCATTAAATAAATACATGATGCTTTGAGTGTTTTGTCCTATAGTAGAATATTGTGCTTCCAATTGCCAGTTTAATTTTGTAATACAGGGTGTCCCAGCGAAAGGTAGCCCATTTAATCAACTTGTAACTTTGTGAAACATAACATTAGTGAAACGTATAAAACATGTTTAATTGAAAAAGAAAATGTTAATGTGTATACGATTATTAAATGTTTCCAAACGAAAAGCCATTCAAAAATCCTGATAGCATCCTTTAAAATGGAAAATTTAAGATTTGTTGTAAATTTTATTTTAATTAAGGAGATTTGCATTATGTTAAATTAAAGTTAAATAACTTCTTTGTTTTGTAAAATAACATGTAGAAATTATGCATTTTTAAAAAGTAAAAGAGTGTATCTTTCAGATGGCGTCAATATATACAGGGTGTTTCATTTGAAAATTGGGTTAATGTGAATTGAAGAGGGGATTTTGATAATACACCCTGTACTGCTGATACAAAATTTCTATGTCACTAAAACAAAACTTATAGCAAAATAAAACATATCTGAGAAAACCGCATGTTTTTATGATTAGGCGTTTAAAAGTTACAAGCTGATTAAATGGGCTACCTTTCGCTGGGACACCCTGTATAAAATAGAACATTGGAATTGAATTTTAGAATAGACTACCATCATCACCATTACTATTGCCAACATCCACAATTACCAACAGCTCGGAGGTTATCCAGGGCTGAAAAACAAGAGGAATGGAAGCAAATGGGCTCGTAAATATCACTCAAAATTTTTCAATTCGTAGATGTTAAATTAAGTTTATTTTAGGGATGCCTTGGCTACAGCTCTGTCAGCCCTCTACGGGAAACTCCTGGTAGTCATGGGCACGGCTTTTCCCATGGCAGAAGTCATTTCCACTTACATACCCCCTTCTTTTTACGAAGCTTACTATCTCTACCTGTACATAGGCAGCATGTTTTTCCTATTGTACATGTACATAGTTTTGGCTAAAGATAAAAGAAGGCTAAAAAAGGAAGCCGAGTCAACACCTAGTAAGTGTATGTATAAAATAACTAACAAAATAACCAATTGAATTATAGGTGACAATAAAGAATCGAATACTGATGATGATGATGAAAACGATTCAAATGATACGACTTGTTCCCAACCAGTTCCCTACAGGCCCAGGAGGCCATCAGTATCACTGATTGATAGCAAACAAAATCACTATGGTAGTTTTTATCTAAGAATGGGAGCTATAGGTGTGTATTAGGCGTATTAATTGCGCTGCAAGTAAATAATATGATACATTACTGTTCAGCGTTTGGTATAGGCAGCATGATATATTCTGGTTTGGAATTCGGGCAATATTTCGAACTGGAAAGGGATACGAAATGCCACAACGTCCTGCTAGCGCTCACCCCTGCAACTAGGATGGCTTTTATTTTTATACAAATGTACTTCATTTTCCTAAATAACGAGGTATAATTAATTAATTAATTAATCACCAATCTACTTACTAAAATGATACTGATTTTTTGCAGCAAATAAGAGTGTATAAGCAAAAACTAGCAGCAAGATTCGGCCTAATGCACATGATAGGCACTAACCTATCCGTATGGTTAAATGTTCTGGTGCAAGAAACGAAACACGAGATACTAACCTTCTATAATCCCGAAAATAACTCTTTGCGTATATCCCACAGGATACCTTACAAAAGTAACGCTCTAAAGTTAATATGGCCCGTATTCAGCGCCCCATTTTAACGCTAAATGCATGTTTATCGAGCGAGTTTAACGTAAACAATGTCCTTAGTTACTCCATAACAACAATGTAGAAATGTCAAGTAAAAGGCTCTCGCTAAACATGCAAGTAACTTTAAAATGGGGCGCTGAATACGGGCCATTACAATCGTTAATTCGAGGTAAAAATTGCAAATTGTTTCAGTACATGCGCACTCGTCGGAGCATCGAGCCGAAAACACCTCTCATCATCTCATCACTGCTCATCACGTGGCCACAAGAGGTTTGAAAGGACCCCATCATCTCTACGAATGCAGGAGAACGAATATTATAGGATCTTTAGTGCAAGACGCCTCTCCTTTCCTCTTCCCTTGCACCATAGAGTACAGCTTAATATGCGCTGCTATACTCTACGTAATGTGGAAATGCATTTCCAAACTCCCGCTCACTTCGTCCCAATCGAAATTGGAGGAACTAAGGCTGAGCAAGCACAAAAGGAGCCCCCACCATTATTCCGTAGATTGCGCTAGGGCGCAGAAAGGTTTGTTCTTGGGCATCCTGCTGCTGGTTCTCACGATTATCTCATTGATATTGTTCTTCGTGCTGATATCTCGAGCAGATTTTGTTGGACTGGCTGTAATCGAAGTGAACATTTGCGAACTGGCTCTGTATGGGCTCACCACGACTGCTTCAAACATAGGCATGTGGCAAATGCGGAATTTGAAATACAACGCTAGCAAAAACCTGCACTTGGACAACATCCTGCTCATCGGCGCCCAAACAGGAATGTTCATATACAGTATGTTTACTATAATCGGTGGGCAGTTTACAATACAGAAAAGTACTGTATTGGTGTTAATAACAGCTCTATCGTCTCTAATACAAACAGCTTGCCAGACGATTTTCATCTTGGACGCTTCCAGAAGGACTTGCTACACCCCGGAGCAGATGAAGAGGAAGCCCGGAAGGCAAATCGTCACGTTTCTATTAATAACTAATCTAGCCATGTGGGCGATTAATACATTGGAAAAATCGAGGGCTGAATCGCACCCTATTCAACTCCATTTCTACGGGCTGTGGGCTTGGACTATCATCACTCACGTCTCAATGCCATTGGCTATATTTTACAGGTTCCATTCGACTGTATGTTTGTGCGAGATATGGAAACGAACGTACAAAATGAAACCAGCTTATTTGTAACATGTAAATAACCACTGTAAATTACAATAAAATTATAAAAATAAATAAAAAGTCTGTAATTAATACTACCATAATCGCTTACGTCAAAAAGATTATAACTAACACGATCACTATTAATGTAATAAGCATTCCTAGAAGTAATATAACTTTATCCTCGCTTACTCTCTTTTGGATTAATCTCAATGTGTGGCTGCTCAAACCGAGTGTACTGGCCATGTCCATTATTTTCTTATGAGCGCCTTTCAATGTAATCCTTTGCGTACGTAGAGAGTCTAAAGTGTTGGCCCCTGTGTACAGCATTTCATCGATGCCTTGATTAGCGTTTTGAAGGGAATTTTGATGCTGTACAGCATAATCGATGTTGATGGCGGTTATGTCTGGATTCGGGGCGAATCTTCGATTTAATAATTGTTCTCTTTCAGTTACTGCAGCTTCTCTACGGGCTCTCTTCTGCTGGGCAGCTGATAGAGCTGCTTTGAGATGCCTGTTGTCGTATTTCAACTGATCGCATCGCATTTTAGCATTCTGCCTCTGCTCTAAAGGTACTTTCAATATATACAAATCCAATTTACTGCAATTGCTATAAATTACACAGTTATTTAATAAAGTTTTCAGCAAACAGATGGGCACACGAGAAAACATTACCTGTTAATTAGCTCTAATTTCTGTTGTATATCTGATTCGATTTCGATGGCGTTCGTTCCGTTACCTTCTAATAACTGAAAACTCGCTTGGGTTTGTTGAATTAATTTGTTGGTTTGATTGTACAAGGTGTCCATTTTCGATTATCATTTCAAAACACCGCAAACAAATCGACGTTGTGACTTGTCCACCATTTGTCACTGTCAATTTTTTGAGGTTAGGTGAGGTTATTAAACCTCAAGCACGCTAATCTATTTAGGATTGATCAAACACCTAAACCATGTTAGCTTTATTATGACGTTGATTGGTGATCGTATAGCGTACAGTTGCCAAACATCAATAAACTTACTCTGGTTGTTTTTTTATTATAAGGAGATTGTGTTATTTCAGTAAATTCCTTTCTAAGATTCTTGCATTTTAAAAACGAATAGATCCGATTATGCACGATTCAATTGATCGCTACTTGGTATTTTGATATTCATGATGTTAGTGCGCCATGCTATTAGGCAACACTTTTTACACAATATATCCCTGAAAATTCTCGAAAGTTTAGAAAAATTTAATTTTTCCATCAGAGAGCTAAATTAGATTATGTTCTATCCACTTACACGGTAAATAATAACAACTTATCCAATCATAATTACACTTTTGTCCATTTTTTTATAATTTTTAAGTGGTCTGTGGGAATGACATTAGAATGTCAAATTTTTTAAATTAATATTTGAAGAATTGAAAGCTTTTTTAATAAAATGAGAAAAAACCACAGAAAATTAAAGAAAAAATATGTTTTGTAGGCATTCTTTGGATTATAAAAACAGGTAAATAGGACTATTATATCTACTGTAAAAGATAAATGTAACTTTTCTATATGAAGTTATCGTAGACAAACTAATGTATTCAACTATCACACGTTCTTCCGGAATATTTATTATTTTCACATATCTGGCACTTCTAGGGGATTATTAATTAGTGCAATTAAAAAGACGTTAAAACAATATCAAAATCGAATCGAACAAAGAATGCCAGCGTACATACGCGAGATTTCCATGCCCGTCGACTTCCGCCGCTCAATGAGCGCTATAGTAACCGTTAATAAAGCCTAAAATAAAGACGGAGATAATGAGCTCAGAGTCGAACCGATATCGGATCGCCCCGGCGCGAATCGGCAAGGACGCGTCTCATTGCTCATTGGTGAACGACACGTTGAAAGTAGGTTGTGACGTCAGCACCAGAGGCTATAAATACATGTGAACGCTCCTTCCTCCGCATTTTAGTCGAAGTCGCCGTGGAGGAGCGTTGCACCGCGTTGAGTTGCTGTGACGCGCATTTAAACGTAACGACGCATTGCCAGTGTGTGTGTGAGTGTGCGAGTCGAGATCGTGCAGCGATGGCTAGCGAAGCTGAGAGGTTGATCGGCATATCGCTGACGAAAATAGCGCAGAGCAGGTCGCACCGCGGCGGCGTCAGCTTGCACAAGAACCTACTGGTCGCCACCGTGCTGCAAAAGGCCCGCTACATCTTCATGGAGGAGGCCTACAACATGGTCCACTACCAAGCGCCAGCGCCCGTGCAATCGCGCGCTCCCATCAGCCGCCACCAAGAGGACCTGGTGGGCCTGACGGCCGAGGAGGCCGGCTTGGAGTCGGAGACGGTCCAAGAGGCCTCCACCAGCGAGTACATCCAGCCCGCCCCGGCGTGCGTCAAGTGCTCGGAGAACCAGAACAAGGAGAACTACCCGCCGTACAGCGCGGAACTCACCTACCTCGATTTGGACAAGGGCTCCGGCTCGGGGGTGCTGAAGGAGCGCGAGCGCTGCAACTCGCCGTCGCTGAAGCGCCGGCGGGCCGTGGCCGAGTGGGAGACCGAGGAGGCCGTGCAGTCGATCCTGCCGAAGAAGATCAAGCAGGAGGAGGACGGCGACGATTCGGTGTTCCTGGACGACGCCGCGTTGCTGTCGGAGAGCGTCAGCAAGGAGATCGAGGCCGAGCGGCCGCCGGAGACGGCCGGTTCGTCAATGGAAATCGATCGGATTACGTCGCTGGTGTCCATATTCAGCTTCAGCATGGGCGATGGGAAGCTCAACAGGTCCATGTCGACGCCGGACCTATGTTCGGCGCAGGCGAAGGACACGCCGGATACCTTGCAACAAAGACAATTTATAGCCATGACCGTGTAACTAGTAGATTAATTGGTTCTTTTAGGCAATTTTCGCAATTGTTAGTGGACTCGCGTCAGGCGTGACCTGATAAGATTTCAAACGATCTCCCAACAACGATTCGAGGCGTTCAAAACTAAAGTGGATCAATTATGGACTATCTAATTCAAACATAACAACACCTAGTAGTTTCTGGAAATGCACACCGCATTATTGACTAGAACCTCGTCTGCTTTAGATCTGAACGCTTATGTCGATTTTCTTTACAAATGTTCTAGTGAAATTGTTCAAATCTGTTTCGGTGCGTGCTTTGTAAAGAGGATTGACGGCAATTGCGCAAAGCGTTATTGTGATAGTGAGTTGTTAAATACATCTCCAATTCTAATCAATGTTTAGTAAACGAATGTTCATTATTCATTACACGAGGTATTATTAAGAATAGTGAATTTGTTCCTGTAAACGGTCGATGGGTTTTGAATGTTGGCTACCCTTTGAGCATTATTTATTGGATATTGATGGCGATTTGGATATATATAACTAAACTTTTTTAAAGTAATAAAAAACGATGCATCAGGACGTGTGACCATGGTGAATTTAAAAGTTGTTCGTCCTTCTCTCGGGCCATCTGCCATTGTGAATACATTCCATATTTATTGGGTACCGGATACGCTCCGAGCGGAGGTTTGTTTTTTATACCTGAACTTTTTGTATAAAGAAGGGTGGATTTCCTATTATATTTATTTATTCTTTTTAATTTTGAATTGATCCTGGTTACTGACGCTGTTTTGTACATAACTTAAAAGTATATAATTTATATTGCTCTGTTTTAAGAGTATTTTATTCTTGTATATAATTATTATTACGTGGTACCTATATGTTTAAAAAATAAACAATTTTTTATTAAAATCGGTTTTTTCATCCATACCTTACCAAACAACGTAAACAACTCTTTTGATTTATGAAAGTTACTTTAAATTTCTCTCCGTTTTCTCTCAAAATGATTTATTCATCACCACACTGATATTATTATTTAAAAAATGTAAGACAGAAATTTACACAAACGTTCTCAAATTACAAATGCTAGAGAAATACAAAAAATTGGACAAGTTGCATTAGATATAATTTTGAGAATATGTATAATAAATTGCATTGCATTAATTTGAAAAAAGAAAATATTACCTATTCATTAAAATCAATCAATGATACAAGTAAAACAGTAAATCATTTAACCACACTAGTGTCTTCGCAAGATTCGAAGATGATGAATCAAATTTTGAAACCAACAGTCATATTTTTTGTTTGATAAAATGATCAGTAAGATAAGATAAACCAAAAAGTACGAATAATTTCTATTATGTACGTTGAGAGAGGTATTAAATGCAGTATATCTGCTCTGACAAGTGATGCAACATCTCAAGCATCTCTTGAAGTGCATTGAAGTGCACTCAATTTATTTTCTGAAATAAATTGCTTTGCTATTTTACACCTGTTGTTGTGTGTAAATCGTTTAGATTGGGACAACAAACTGGCGAAATTGGTCTGATCTTATGGTCCAACAAGCTAATAGATAATCATGGTAATTAGCGCTTTATTAAAATTAATAGATGCTAAATACTATGGAATTCTCATATCAGAAACAAAGATCAATTTTGCGCTTAATTTTATGAAAAGAGTGGATGCTTAGTGACATTTTGTACACTACAAGAAACTTTTAAATTAGTTTATGTGCAATTAATAAATTACCACAATGATTTGAATCAATTAGTTGGAAATAACCTTTAACCAAGCGCAAGCGTACACCTAAAATTGCATTTTTTTAAATAAACCGACCAGCAACCGGTCAATTTCAAATCCGAACCGTCTGAACGAAACCGGAATATTTAGCGCTAACAATGGAATATTTGAGCTCTGCAAAATACTCGTACCTGCTCGACTGTTGGGAATTTCCTACAGAATGCATTATACAGCGGACGGTTTATAGCGAAGGCCTTGAACCTATTTACTTGGAAAGGCCATGACGTCATGACTAAGGTTCTCGGCATGGAACACGATTGTACACGCGGCTACGTGACGTCACAAGTGACAACGACGTCCCGTGACGTAGCCGAGGCGTCGCGATGCAACAGCAAAGTTCAAAATTGTACATGTATAGAAAATCTCTAATAAATCAGATATCGGTATACGTTGGTGAAGCGAGTGCGAATTAAACACATTTTAAATTTTCAACCTTGGACAGCGTATTTTGTTATTATCAAATAAATGAATAGTAATGGATTTAATGCACGTTGTAATGTTTTTTATACCGGGCGTTCTATTAGTTTGCAATTGAAGGCGTTTCGCAATTGGATTTGTATCTGTTAATTCATAAAGGTTTAAATAAGTTAATAGATGTGTCGTTGGCATATTGAATAATATAAATAGTACAAGAAAATAGTAAACTGCAATTTTTTGATCGATTGGATTATTGATGCTACATTTATGCATAATAGTTGAATAGAGAATTTTATGGAAAAAACCTAAACTTCACCATTTACAATTTTATTGACCCCTCGGGTTCTTTCCAATACCTGAAAGCCTGTAACCGAGTACAATACAAGTGATGATGATGCTATAAAATAAATCCTTCCTTTCCTTCATTTGTATTTTCATCAGATGATGTAATAATACTACGCGGTGAACAGGTCGAATCGGCGCTAATCACAACTATGCAGACATTTAGAAAAACACTAGTTCATCAACCGATCGTCCTGACGCGAATCACGTGAATCACACGTTCGAAATAGCTAAATAGAGAAGAGCCAAGAGGAAACCATTGAAACGCGGCGAAATGAATCACCGACGAATTTATTTATAACGGATATTGTCCGGCCAGAGATCTACGGTTATTCTAAACCTTCAGAAATTCCCGGTATTTTCTATGAAGTAAGTAACTCGTGAAATTATATCTACCGGAGATTTGATATCAACTAGATACTACAGGAAATTTAATTGTTATATCATTTACGTAAAAATATAACGTAGATGATTTATGGTTTATGTAGAAGTTATTAGGGTAGATTGGTTTCAAAATAATTGAAGAATTAAAAAAAAACTCTTTTCTTTGCCTAAACCAAGTTGTAAAGAATTAACCCCTAAGCCTATTAACTTAGTGGTTATAATTTTAATAGGGAGCAGGTATTTACTACCTACATTTTCAGATATTCTCTAGTTTCACATTTTTTCTAAGATCAGTAAATCCCCTAGAGTTCATCACAAATATCTAATGCCCTCATTAAATTAAGAACTATAAAAATCCTTTCCCATATTCCATTCCTTCTTAAGGTAGCTAGAATTCATATGTATTATTCACAATTAGGTACACCACGTATATTTAATTTGCCTTATGAATAAATCCACCCTTAAATCCTCACAATACACACTTTAATAAATCAAATACTCCTCCACATGCAGCATACAGTCATCAACTTATTGATCTTTGAAACCTTCTTTTCCTACATTGAACCGGAGTAGCGTATAGAGCAGTAAAAACTCCAAACAGTGCGTTTTATTAGCGAGTGCAGCACAATGTGTGTGTGTGTAAGCAATGGCATCGCTTCCCTAATCTTCCATTCAGGGCGTCCCCTTTCTATGAACGAGACGGATCGTGTGATTCACTCGGCCTTATGACGTTATTTCATTACGCACAAACAGCGGAACTTTGTTTGAATGACTAATTTTCGTTTCACAAAGCGTTATCGATGTTTGTACGAGCGATAACTGATAAGGAGCTTCTAATTATTTCGTCTTCGCGGCACTAGTTGACGCCGGAATTAAATGTTGGAAAATCAACACGTTGGTGTTTGGGCGTGTCCGGTGCAAGTGCAGGAAATTTTTTTTGAACGCGTTCGATATTAATGCGTTCTAAAAATAACGTCTAAAAATACATTTTCTGTTGGTTAAATGAGTCGTTGCAGTAATGTTTTCGTGTAATGGAAATAAGAAAGTTAAATTTCGCTTGCGTGCATTTCAAAAACCATGATGTAAGATGCTTGATTGAAACGTAATATTAATTTTTGGCGAATTATTTGTTTGTTTACATTCATACGTTGCTTTTGGGAAATAAATCAAAGGTCAGAGTAATCGAAAATTCCATGAGTAACATGAGTTCAATACATGTGTCGAGTGAGATTCTTTTAAACAACCAAAGAGCATCAATAAATATAGAATATAGATGACAATTTTTATGCTATTAAAATTTTCCAATGCCAGAGAAAATTATAATGTTTTTATATATCTTGAGCAGTTGAACCAGGATTTCCTTCTACTTTTATTAGTTTTTCAAAACATAATTATTATTACGTGTGTACATATTAAATAGTGTAATTTGATTCATTCCCGTTTGTAGATGTGGAAAAAATAAATCCCACGATGTGCAAGCCAATTAATCAACAAAAATCGTTAAAATTTGCATCACTAGAATTCTTTTGAAATACTCATTGAACCACGAACATAATGTAATTAGTAAAAAAACCAGACACTAATGGGATTTTTAATAATTAAAATTCCCCATTAATATTGAATACAATAAGCAATACTTTTGAGAATTTCCTAATTAAGACGTATATATCAGAATTATATAAAATACGTATTAAACAACAAACAAACACCACTCTAAATAAAAATAATAATATTAATTTTTGCTTAATATTTCAAAAATAATCATTCCTTGATTACTCATATTTCTTTAGATCATTTAACAAGGTAACCGTGTAAAAAAACCGAAGAAGTAGGAATAACCACGTAACGTCAAAGTTTTATAAAAATTAAAAATTTTTACATTATAATTTAATGCTGTTTTAGTGCTAATTTAGTGCCCAATTCCTAATTTTAGTGCTCAACTTGTTAATCAGAAAATTGCGATAGAAAACAGCGTTGCTAAGTTTATAAAGCTAGCACCCCTACATTTAAATATTTGAACAAAATAAAAAAAGAATATATCGGAATTTAGTGCTATTTTAGAGCTATCGAATGCTCTAAGCAGAATTTAATTCAAGGTATTTATCTTAAAGATATTTGTTGAAAACGTATTAGAGACATTAGAAAAAGTGAAGAATATAGAAAAAAACACATTTAAACATAGTGAGAGGGAAACAATTTTGATCTCTAATTTTTCTTTCATTTTAGTGCTTCTAAAATAGCCTAAGTCGCATTTTGGTGCTCAATCCTTAGCCCAAAAAATATGTTTTTTTACGTATACGTAGAGAAATGCTGATAGAGAAATGCTAATAGAGAAATGTCGATAGAGAAATGCTGATAGAGAAATGCTGATAGAGAAATACTGATAGAGAAATGATGGTCTATTAATTTTTTCTATATTCTTCAATTTTCAAAAAGCACTAAAATAGCACTAAATTCCGATATACTTATTATTTTATTAATTTTGTTCGAATATTTAAATTTAGCTTTAAAAACTTTTCAATTGCAATTTTCTGCTCAACCATCATGCAGATGATCACTAAAATTATTAATTGGGCACTGAATTAGCAATACATTAAAAAATTTTTAATTTTTTTTGTTGATAGGGGTGCTAAGTGCTATGTTCACGCAGATCTTTTTCGATGTGGAGCAATTCAAACAATAAATATACAGTGCGATCCGATCGCCCGACATCGGAACTTTTCCACCGCACCGAAACAAAACCGTTTTCTTGACACAGAACGAACGAAAACGCCGAATGCGTACGCTCGTTTCTAAACCGAAAGAGCTGATGAACGCGGTTCAGCGCTCAGGTCATCATGGTCAACGACCGTCTCTCTGCGCCCGCCGCTCCGCCGCGCACAAAAGACGAAGAAAGGAAAAGAGTTACGCGACCGCGACTCCGGCCGATAAAACGATGCACGCATACACGTATACATACACCTCCTTCGCACCGATCGCTCCTTCGACGGCGATCCTGCTCGCGCTAAATCCAATCGATTTTAACGAGCTACTTCTTTCGGTTTGGTTTGGTTTTATTTTTTTGGGTTCTCTTGCGTTTCGCCAGGAATTTCTCCGATTGTTGTCCGTTGGTACTCTTTTCAAACTCGCTTCAGCTACCATATCACAATAGGTCTGAGCAGAGTTTTTATGAGATACGAAGGAATGCACAAATTGATAGATAATTGCCGGTAAAATTCTTTGCCACCATCCTTTAATCTATGGACACAATCACAATCTTATGGACAATCTATAACACAATCTTATGGATTAATAGTGAAATTATAATATGCATAGGTTGAGGATGCTACGGTGTTGCATATTTTCAATACTATTGGATAGATTTGAAACGTGGACTCTAAAACAAACTACAGGCCTTTGAAACATGGTGTTATCATAGAATATGGAAGATATCCTGGACAGATAAGATCACCAATGTCGAAATCCTAGCAAAAATGTAGGAAAAATATGAAATTATAAACACTATAAAAAAGAGAAAACTTCAGTTATTGGGGCATGTGATGAGAAGCCCCAAATGTACCCTTTTACAACTGATTATTGAGAGGATATTGAATCAAGGGAAAGAGGAGTATCCTCAGAAGAAGTGTATCCTGGTTAAAAACCTAACAAATTTAGTCACAAATTGATGATAGTCAGTAAACTCCTTTACCACAATAGCCTAGATCCAATAGAGATAGTGATACCAATAGAGATCCAATCCTAGTTATTGTGGTCCATCTATGATCCTGAGGTCTTACTTATGATAGTTTAGATCCCAGTTTACCTTCTTAATAGACCTTAGATGACTTCATAGATCATAGGATCATAGATCACCATAACCTATGATAATTGTCTATGATCCTAAGTCAATGGGTCACTTTTTCCTTCTTCTTCCTCAGCCTATATTTATCCATGCACGGCTACATATAGACCTCTTCCAGTTGGTTCTATTTCGTTCTTTCTCTTGCAGTTCTCATCCATTGCTTTCCTCTGATCTATTTGATATCATAATTGATATCTACATTTTTATTGGTCTGCATATTCCTCTTCTATTCCCTCTGGGTCTCCAGTTCGTTAGTCTAACTGTCCATTATTCTGTTTTTTTCAATGAATCAATAAAATTGCATATGATTAGAAATCGTAACGCTTCCTCAGTATTTTTCGCATAAAGATCTAATTATTTTCTTCAAGATCTTTGTGTACGGTGGTTTCTAACTAGATTTTTTCCAACATTTTTGAGTTTTCTATTTATTTATCCCAATCCTTTAATAAAACCATCTAAACTTGAGCTTATTATTCCTAAAAATATCCTTATAGCTACTACCTATAATACTACCTTAGTTTGTTCCCATCTATATTTTATTACTCTTCTGCATCAGGTTCGCAGCAAACCTCCTGCATACCAGAATCTGCAGCAATAAACCAAACCAAAAAAATAGCTCACATAGGTACTAAAAAACAATTTCTCCTTCGAAACTCTCATAAATAATCGAAAGTATCCGCAGAGAATCTATCGCAATGGGACTCATTAGGAAAAAAATCCGCGCCGGACAAATTGACTCGTTAAATGCAATCGAGACTCGTTGCGCATAAAAACTGCTAATTTCTCCGGCGGGCGCGTTATCCTTTTAAAGGAAGGACGACAAAGGCGCGATCGCGACACGGACGGTTAGAAGACGGACGGCTGAGAGAAGCGCGGCGCAGGTGGAGCGTCGCTTCAGCCACCTGCATATTTGTGCATATACATATCATGACATGACGGACAACAGGTGAAAACGCTTCGAAACCGACCGAGATCTACGTGCCGGTCGTTCGTTTACTTACGGGGCTCTCGCACGCCGCCCCAGGACGCAACGAAAGTTGGATTTTTTGATCTGTTAATAGCAATTTAAAAGATGCAGGAGGAACAGCGCGTTCGTCTGAAGATTGCTGAAGCATATGGTTGCAAAGCAGCTGTGATTGTTTGCGGTGCTCTTCGTATATGGTTAATTTTTATTGTGAGCGTCATTTTTTAGCAACCTGCCTGTTTGATTTTTTCTACAAGGACAGATAGTTTAAGTTTTTGCTGGATAGATTGTTAATAATACCTTCATGTTAACGTGCAGATCAAGGTCAACTCTCTAAAGGTCTCTCCTGAAAGGTGCACATATGCAGGTGCTGCAGAATTTGTTTACTTAGAGCTGGTACTATAATGGAGTAATTTCGTTTTATTCTTGAAAATTTAGTAGCTTTAAATTAATATCAGAT
This sequence comes from Phyllotreta cruciferae, assembly GCA_917563865.1. Taxonomy (NCBI): domain Eukaryota; kingdom Metazoa; phylum Arthropoda; class Insecta; order Coleoptera; family Chrysomelidae; genus Phyllotreta; species Phyllotreta cruciferae. The sequence continues at coordinate 4,733,427 of OU830609.1, read as the reverse complement.
GGCGGATGTACTAAACCATTAGGAATACTTACTATGTTATTACCTACATGTGATGTCTTTTTATACGCAATTTTATTGTCCTAGTGACCCATTGACCTAGGATCAAAGACCAATTATCGTAGGTTATAGTGATCTATGATCCTGTGATATTGATCCATGAAGACATGAAAGATCTATTAAAGAAGATTCACTGGAATTGGAAAATTCTGGGATCTAAATGGTCATAAGGATCTATAAGGATCGTACATGGGCCGCAGTATCGTATGATCTATGATATTGTGGTAAAGGTTTTTACTCATTATCATCAATTTGTGACTACGTGTATTAATAAAACATAATAATACGGTATTGTAGGTATCTCAAAAACGCGTTAAAAGATAATTTTACTATTGATTAACCCATCAAATTGCTTTTCACGCCTTCTGGTGTTGCCAGAAAAATGTGTAAAGGGATAATGTGGTCGAATGGTACATTTTTAAACAAACGAACTAGGCGGTCTTTAACATCATTATTCTAAACGGAGTATCTGGTCACGCTTTCCACTCTTGTCAATCTGCTATTATTGTTAATAACAATACAAAAGCGCTTGGTTGTTCTGTTATTCTTACCTTTCACTCTGGTTTAATAGAGGTGGATTCGTAGAAGGAAGTCGGTTATATAATCGTGCGTTTCGGTTATCGATTTGTTCTGTTTTTAGTTCGGTATTTAATTAGCAAAATTGAACTGTTATTACCACTGTATGTCTAATGGTTTTTATGGGTGAACTGATGGTAACTGGCCAATTATGTTACACCCAGATTTTTCAAAAAATAAACTTAACTACGACAGTATAATTTTAATACAATAGTGTTAAATAGTAACGAACGTTTGGTTACTGTTGTTGGATAATTATATATTGTGTACACCAACAAATAACTTATAGGCTACAAACATTTCCTAATAAAATTCGCGTTTTATTTTCGAAGTGTTAGATAAAATTACAACGCTCGTTCGCGTTACATAACGCCGCTGCTTTCACCGAACGAGCGGCCCCTTCCACCTCTAAGCGTTCCCATTTCGTAAACGATATTTCTATAAAGGCATTTAACTTGTTCATCATCTACATCTACTTCTTTCCATACACACAATTCGGTACAGGTTTGTACCTGTGCCGCGCATGCATAATCCGATTAGCTCGAAAAGGCCGTCGGATTTATGGATTTACACATGGGCGTTGGGATATCGTGAATTGTTTATTTGCTGGACTTTTCGATTGTAATCGATTTCGGTTGGCACATTTTCATCTGAATTATTTATGCAATAATGTTGGGCCAAAAAAACGCGGTAACCACAAGAGTAATATGGCTGCCTAAAAATTCATGCGAGAGGAGTCCACATATAGGGGGAAATTTTTTTAATACTTATAGATATTTACCAATTTCGATATGTGTCTGTCCTTTTTTTATTGCGCATCATATTTCTAAAGTCTCCAGCTGTACCTATCGGACTGTAAGTACCAATAAAAGAGTAGGTACTTATGATTATAGACACAAAATGAACAGTATTTTATAATGTTTGAAGGTGCATCTACCTGCACTTATGCAATGTAAGTACATCTACTACATACTTTAACTAAGTTTATCGAGGAGATTAAAAGAGATTTTTAAAATCCTATAAATCCGTTCCTTCCGTAAAAAAACCGAATGTACCGTTGGATGATCATACGAACTGCCTACCTTCCCATTTACTTCTTTGAAACTATGTGCAGATGATGATGATGTAATTTGCAATAACAGTACTTACTATACATAGTTCGCACAGAGTGGGCAGTGTACGATTGAATATATAGGAACGTGTTATATAATATTTAAGTGTTATAACATGCAGTGATGTATGTTAAATAAGAATATTGATATTGTTATCGCAACCTGTCAAAGGGTACTGCGTGTTATTAGAGATTAATTAGAAATGTGTTTGATCCAGTATTGCTTTTTTGTAAAGAATAATAAAAAAGGGTTGTTTTAGAATGTTCTAGGTAACTTTTATGTAGGAAGTTTCTTTGATAAATGAACGAATTTTGCATTTTCCTGAAAGCTAGGCCTATTTTTTCATGAACAATGTATTTGTTAGAGGATTTAATAGAAGTAATGGGAACTATATTTGTATATTGACTAATGAAACAATCTGTATACAGGGTGGCCCAGAACTCGCGCCCCAACGGGAAAGGCCTTATGGAACCGACAATGGAGATGCCAAAACTGCAGCCGAAGACATGAAAAAGTTATTTCTTTGGTAAATAAAGAGGTTTAAAATCGACCAATCCCAGTAGCTCTTCACATATGCGAAAATTACGTGAATTAGCTATACACCAATTTGACATTAATGAAAGATTCTATGTCCTTTTCAAATTCAAGGTTAACAAAAACTGCCAAAATCAGCTGCTACTATTAATCAACGTTTTACTTTAAAATCGAACAAAAAATCGATCATTCGATTTGAATCAATAGCTAATTGAGCTGTAACAATTTGAAATTATTGTAAATCATTAAATCGTCATTAAATAGTAAATCCTTGATTAACGTCGCAGCTGATTTTGACAGCTTTTGTTAACCTTGAATGTGAAAAGGACATAGAATCTTTCAATAATGTCAAATTGGTGTATAGTTAATTCACGTAATTTTCGCATATGTGAAAAGCTACTGGGATTGGTCGATTTTAAACCTCTTTATTTACCAAAGAAATAACTTTTTCATGTCTTCGGCTGCAGTTTTGGCATCTCCATTGTCGGTTCCATAAGGCCTTTCCCGGTGGGGCGCGAGTTCTGGGCCGCCCTGTATACAATATTTTTCAGAATCAATTTTAGATATAATTACTGGTTTCAATTAGAATTGCTTCATACATGCTCTACATACATACGATAGACCTTAAAAATTGATACAGTTCAGATAATAATACACAAATATCTAAAAAAATAGATAAAGGTATGAGTAAACCTTGAATAGATATTGAATTGATGAGGCCTCCAAAAACGTGCAAAAAACACCACAAACTCTCAAAATTATAACTCAAAGTTATTTGTTTAATTGCAGTTTAACAACTCAATTTTTTCCCTACATTTCGAAGCCCTATCTCTTAGTACATACGTAGACAGGTGTATCGCGCGTACATTCATTAAAAAAAAAACCAACCAACGCTGGGACTCTACACATCCGATAAAGCGACATTCGTCCTTGGTGGGTTCAGGTTGTTTCGTATCAATATCACCACATGGACTCGAACCTAACGAGCCCCACAGCCAATTGGTCTGCTCGCAACGAGAATTCGCAACGTCGGAAATTCAAATTCACCATATTGCTATTATCTTATCTGGCGGTGACGCAGTCGGAATATCAGGCCATTCGCGAATAAGAAATAACGGTGGACTTCTTATTGTGTACGCTAACGCAAACGCTATAGGAAAGTATACACGGCAAATAGTGCGCGGACAGTGACCTCGATGGCGCGTTCCTAACCAATTTTTTCTTCCTTACTTACGTGGGTACCAGTAATTGAAACCAATTTATACGGACGTAATTAAAGAGACACAATGAACGAAAAACTGCTTTTCCTTCGGACCAATTCTAAGGAGGAGCGATTTAATTGATGAAGACATTAAATTAATTAAACATCTATTGGCCACAATGCAACCTATTCCATGCATCATTAATTGCCGAGTAAATAATAATAAAACAATCCAGTTTTTTGGAATTCTATTTGCCCTATAATGTCTACATTTTATCGTACAGTGATGATTAATTGTCGTTAAATTATGAGCATTTTAAAAGGAAAATAATAGTAGACCGACTGCAGCAATTCTATAGCAAGTTATATGCTTATCGTTATCACGTTTCGCAAATGAGCCAGTCCCAAATCAGTTACACAAATAAATCGTTATCAGGAATCCAGCCGACCTTTATCGCCGTAACATTGCGAAATAAATTTCAACTCTTAAATGCACGTTTAAAGTTGGCTAAAACGCATTACGAGCGACAATTCCTCTGTGACTCATTCTTTTCTGGTCGGGGTTCATGGGTACGATTCAAGCCATGACAATAGCGGTTACAATGCAGGTTCCCTTTTCCCTTATTCATACCGTCTGACCCTTCACCTTGAATGACGGGTGTTTTGTGAATCAATATTTTGGCTTGTTGCACGTCTCTTTACGCTTCCAACTAAGCCCTTTCATCGCGCCCGAGAGCCGTGTCCTTGGAAAATATACACACCGATTTGACTCTGAATAATTGATCGAATCGCCTCATTACGAGTGGGTAGATAAGTATTAAAATTTTATCGCTAAATGAAATGTGCTATTTTTGTATCTATGATCAAAGAGTGTCTATTAGTTCCTTTAAAAAACTATTTTTTATGTGCTAATGGAGAAGACCACGATGTGAGATACGCGGATTTCGGCAAAAGATACGATTAGAAATGATTTATTAGAGCTCAAAACCGTTTTCAGTTGTTCAAAATGTGTTATAATTAAAAAGTTATAGCCCTTCGAAATTTAAAAATTTCGGGTTTTGACTCATACCTTATCAACCAATCATAAACCACTCACGTCTTGTTGTATAGTAAATAGTATGAATTTTCGAACGCAGTAACAAAGAATACACAAACGAACAAAAATCAAACTGTCATTTGTCAAATTTTTCTGAAAATTGCACAAAACAAATTACACGAATTGCAGATCGGCACAAAACACTTTACTGATAATATTGAAGTTGACAAGAATGTTACGAAATAAATTTTTCAGGACCATTATTTGTGTTTTTAACACGAAAATCGGTTACAATTTATACAGATGAAGATGTTATTTCTATATTAATATATCAAATTATCCATTAGGTAATGGAAGAAATGGATAAATCAGAAAATATTTATTGCAATAAATATACAAAAAACGCACATTTTGAGGAGTAAAGAAGAGTAATAGGAAATGTGGCAAACTTGCTAAATGTGACTTCTCTTTGCAACTCCCGCTTTGATTGGAGCAGAGTGTATGACGATTGTGTGACGTTTTTCAAACTTTAAAAATTAATTGCGGCCTTATTTGGCCACAGAAAAAAATAAAAATTTCATTACGAGCCTTCTTAGAACACACGGTTTTGAAAAAAAAATTAAAAAAAAAGTCGTGGTCTTCTCCATTATCTATCCACAATAGAGTTAGGTATTTATCTTCTTTTTTTCCCAATAAAGGAATGAATGATATAGCTCTCAGAGGACTATTTATTTGCCCAGGAGAGTGAGTATTTACTCAGTGATTCATCATGTGTACGAGAGTTATAAATGATTGACTCCTGAATTGGGAAAATGGGACAAAATCCGGTTGAAGGATATAATTTCAACAAATGCGATAATTTTCGAATCTCGCGTGGAATTGCAACAGGATAACGACGCACATTATTGTATTATGTTATAATAACTTGCAATGTTACGTAAGAAATTTCAACCTTCAGTTCTGTACGATTCCTTGCATCGCGCTAAACAATCCGGCCGTCTAAAAGCGAATTACCCAAGAACTCAGCCTTAGAATTCACTTTCACTTTATTTTTTAATTTATTCGTTTCATGTTCGTAGTTCGCGAATATCGACGTTTTAAATGTATCGTAGGTATCGGTATGGGCGAGTTTGTCGTTATTTCTACAACTGTTGTCGATTATTTGGTAATAAATCATACGATTTTTTCGTGTGGTTAACTCATGGATTTGCTGCGATGCCTGCCTACTCATCTGGATGTGGAAAGTAGCGACTTTCCATTTGCTAGTCTAATGATTTTATTTGATGATTGATAGGTGCTCCAATATTATGATATGTTGCTTTAAATATTGATTCTAAAGGAGGGTCAAAAATAGCAAGTGTGGACTCTGATTTTGATGCTTTATATGAATAATTAACAGCGTCCACACTTGCTATATAACACTGCGATATATAGCAATGTTGGTATAACATGTTATTAAATGTGGACCTTGCTTTAGGGTGCATGTATTATTGCATTTATAAGGCTTATTTTTTATTAGTTTAGATGAGTTTTTTAACGAAACAAAGTAAAGAATGTGTGGGAACCACGATGTGAGATATGCGGATTTCGGCAAAAGATACGATTAGAAAAGATTTATTAGAGCTCAAAACCGTTTTCAGTTGCTCAAAATGTGTTATAATTAAAAAGATATAGCCCTTCGAAATTTAAAAATTTCGGGTTTTGACTCATACCTTATCAACCAATCATGAACCATTCACGTCTTGTTGTATAAGTAAATAGTATGAATTTTCGAACGCAGTAACAAAGAATACACAAACGAACAAAAATCAAACTGTCATTTGTCAGATTTTTCTGAAAAATGCACAAAACAAATTACACGAATTGCAGTTCGGCACAAAACACTTTACTGATAATATTGACGTTGACAAGAATGTTGCCAAATAAATTTTTCAGGACCATTATTTGTGTTTTTAACACGAAAATCGGTTACAATTTATACAGATGAAGATGTTATTTCTATATTAATATATCGAATTATCCGTAATGGAAGAAATGGATAAATCAGAAAATGTTTATTGCAATAAATAGACAAAAAACGCACGTTTTGCGGACTAAAGAAGAGTAATAGGAAACGTGGCAAACTTGCTAAATGTGACTTCTGTTTGCAACTCTCACTTTGATTGGAGCAGAGTGTATGACGATTGTGTGACGTTTTTCAAACTTTAAAAATTAATTGCGGCCTTATTTGGCCACGGAAAAAAATAAAAATTTCATTACGCGCCTTCTTAGAACACACGGTTTGGAAAAAAAAAATTAAAAAAAAAAGTCGTGGTCTTCTCCATTACTTAATTTTTTCATAACTTTTATATGAATTTGTTCAAAAATTTTATGATTCTCTGAAGAATTTCAAATGATTTTTAACGAACTGATTCTCTAGTGTTTTTTTTTTCTTTAAATGATTTTTGAATTATTCAGTGCAATGAAAATGAAATGATCCACCTTCAATAAATAAAATCCAAAATCATAAACTTAAGTTCTTTTAAAATCATTAATAAACCCACATAGCAAAAAACCTTTTTAAATGATTAAAAAACCCAACTAAATCAATAGTCAAGAAAATGTTAATGTAATATCAACATAAAACCCTCAAAAAATGCATCCTTTAATTTAGAAAAATCTTTACAATTTATAAAATCATCCATTAGTGATGTAATGAGCTAATTTGAACAACAAATAAATCTCCTCACATTTCCCCAAATAGAAAGAATCAAAGATTTCCTTTAGTTCAATTTTTCCAGAACTTATTCCATTGCATAAAGCCCAAAATCAAGCAGATTCGTCACGGATAATCGAGTGGAATTTACCCGTGTTCGGAGTGCATTTCCTACCGATCTCGAACATCAGACAATAAAGAGAACACGTGCACGAACAGACAGATGGACCTCGACGGAATGACGTCATTAGAAGAGAGGGTTCAACCCCAAAATAACCAATAACACCCACTTCTCCTTCTTGGCATACCGGCGGCTCTTCCTCGCCTCGTCCTCAGCGTCCTGCGTGGCGCCAAAAACGGAAACGCGCAGCGGTTTTTTATTTCATAAACTGCCGAGTCGTTAGCTCGTTATCCGCGTCTACCGGCTAGGCATTCGCCTGATTGGGATTAGGATTGGTTCATTGCTATTTTGGTTTGTATTTGTAAACACCAGACTGCTGCTTAGCTGGTCTAGGGTCAGGCGGTTCGGCGAAAACAACACTTTAAGCGGCTGGGATTTGTTTAAAAAATGATCGATAAAAAGTCTAGTGTTTATATAAATATGTTATTTTGGATTATCTTGATTGTGATGTGATAATAGGATGTTTTTCTGTTTATATCTACATTATTCAAGTTAAATGTTATAGGAGAAACATTAAAATCTGGTTTCAATTTTCATGAACTTAGTATTGATTTTTTCATAAATCTTTCATAAAGCTTCAGGATTTTTTTAATATTATATATATTTTTAATATTATACTACCTCTTCGATATTTCTGATGACAACACTAAAAGATTTTTTATAAGCGTTCAAAATGAAATTCATATGCTATACTTTAAGAAAATTGGAAAAAATCGTAAAAGTGTTTGATATTTAGAAAATCAAAAATCTACTTAAACTATTGAAGATTTCTTTAATCATTAACCACAAAAAAATACAGGGTGTTCCTTTGACTTGCTAATGTCAATTTGCATGAAATTTTTTTCTTAGAATGGGTCCAATTGTCACCCCCATAAATATACTAGAATGTCATTAAGAAACACACTGTATCTGAAAGAATGAAAATCCATCACAAAATTCAAGAAGATTCAAGAAGATTCAAGAAGATTCAAGAAGATTCAAGAGGAGTCCAGAAAGATTCGAGAAAGATTCGAGAAAGATTCGAGAAAGATTCGAGAAAGATTCGAGAAAGATTCGAGAAAGATTCGAGAAAGATTCGAAAAAGATGCAAGAAATATTGAAGAAATATTGAAGAAATATTGAAGAAATATTGAAGAAATATTGAAGAAATATTGAAGAAATATTGAAGAAATATTGAAGAAATATTGAAGAAATATTGAAGAAATATTGAAGAAATATTGAAGAAATATTGAAGAAATATTGAAGAAATATTGAAGAAATATTGAAGAAATATTGAAGAAATATTGAAGAAATATTGAAGAAATATTGAAGAAATATTGAAGAAATATTGAAGAAATATTGAAGAAATATTGAAGAAATATTGAAGAAATATTGAAAAAAGATTAAAGAAAGATTGAAGAAAGATTGAAGAAAGATTCAAGAAAGATACAAGAAAATGGGCAACATAAAGTTAAAAACATAAAATAAAACAAAAAATACTTGAAAATAAATTATGTTTTTACAAATTAGTGTTTTACAATCCTAAAAACCTATTGAATCCTGAAAAAACAAGTAAAAATTAAGGAAAACATGAAATCCTCAAAAATCCTCAAAAATTACCTAATCAATTTAAAAAAAAAATCATAGAAAATCACTATAAGAATAAAAAATTCCTCAGCGAAGCAAGGACAAAGAGCCAGTTGACTGCAGAACGCGCCAGGTACACCGTACAAGCCGAAGAACAAGTCGGGTCGTGTCGAGGCAAGTCCAATTGACGATAATCCGGCACCTTCTGCCGGATTGTTTCGATCGAAACGAGTTTGTCTTTTTCTCCAGTCCCCGGCGTAATACGTGAATCCTAGTAGATACTACGACAAATATTTACACATGACGCGGTTGCGCGAGCTCCGCGCTCTTCGCTCCTCCGCGGCACCGGCTCGAAGGAATCGAGATCTGGACTGTGACCTTTTGCCGGAGCCGAGTTGATTGTTCACTGTTCTGGTCAGGTACCGTATTATTTTCTCTTCGATACGATACGATGCGGTACGGATAACAGCGCGTATATGCTCGAATAAATTGCTCAAGGACATTCAACCAAGAGTTTTCGACTGCCAGGAGAGAGAAAAAGGACGATGCTAATTCGTTGTTTGAAATGTCCTGATGGTTTTGTGGTATTTACTCATTTTTATGAGGTTGATTAGATGAACTTTTTAATGTCTACTCGATCAATCTGGGCGCTTTCTGTGTTCAACAAGGTTTTGTTCCTATTAAAAATTCAGTAGGATAATTATTGATTATATCCATTCGAAATGGTGTAAAATTTACTCAGGTCAAAAGGAATGCTTTTACATCCATTTTTAATCCTTAATTAACCCTTTCAAAGTGTAATAATAATCCTGGATCTGGGCATCAGATTGAGTTGAGTCTACTGTCCCTCTAGGCTGTTATAACAATCCCTTAAGGTTCCTATGTCATTATTATATTTCGATTTCTTTAGGGTAAAAAAGATGGTTGATTTCACTGCTCTGAGGTTATGTATTTACTTTGAAGGGATTCTAAGGTTCAAGGAGTTTCTTTTAAGATTTAGGTATAGCAAGAATCCTGATGGTATATTCTACATGATATAGTAGATGTAGTACAAGAACCAAGCTCTTAGTTTTGGACAATACAGTTTCAAAATTGTATGAGTTTAATTACTAATACATGCATACCTACTTTGGTCCTTTACCCTTTGAATTTTATACATTCACTATAGAACAAAAAATGTATTGTCATGAACACACACATTTTTCCTAAACTGTAAATAAACTATTGCATCAAACATTTACAAAAAATACAAAACCACATTTTATTTATGTGTTTTACCCGTTACTATAATATGGGAAATTCTGAATCATTTTTGTTGTGCAATAGAAAAGTTAACCAATTGAATTCATTAGTGAAAAATTGAAAAAACAATGGCACTAAAAATGTAGACTAAAACAATTCTGAAATATAATTTGTAGAACTCTGGATACTTATTTTTGCCTTTAGAATTACTTTTAGAAATTGTGCCTATTTTAGGATATCCGGTTCGTCTGTCGAGAGTGTAGCAACATCCTGGGCTGTATCCGGATGAGATCATTCAATAGATTTTGTCTGATAATACAGCATAAAATTGATATCCATCTACAGCACGCCTAGCCAGATTTAAAAGAAAAAAAACGAGAATTTTCAACCCGACGTAAATAAAAATCAAAAATAAGCCGCGTTAATAATAGATTAAAAAGAATGCGCGATTCCGATTTTGCGTCACATAACAGGAATTTAATTGGTTCGTTTTAAATTTTAGACGCTAACATAAATCTATTTTTATCCATTGCTCTCTTTACGTTAATAAAACTTCCCGAATATCGGGGATTTATTAAATTTAAACGAAGATTCCACGTGACTTTCTAATTATAAAAAATTTTGGCCGATGTTCCCGTTCGATTTGCGTCGTTATTTTTATATCGAATCCAATGTTTTCGAACCTTCGCATAATATGTACAATATTATTTATCAGGCGACGTCGACGTAACAGTAATAACAATAACATTAACAATATAATATAAATAATGTTTTCGTTTTGGATATCGTACCGAATAATTAATAATTCTAATACAGCTATAAGTAATCCTTTAATCTAATTTCTGGTTTTTATAGACATTTTATCTTTATTCTTGCTACTTGTATTATACCACAACCTTGGACTTTAGCGCACTCGTGGCTAAAGTTTTCATATTATTAAATATGCAAATATATTATTAAATAATCCCATCAAATAACACGGTAGTTTGCTTTTCGCCTTTCTAGTAGTTAAAAGCCCATTTTTGGGAAAAAATAATCACAAAACACTTATCTATACTTTTATGTAACATGTTATCATATTCATACAAGATATGAAGTTATAATTCTCATATGATTATTGGAAATTAATATATAGTACATACATGCTTTTATAAAAGTCGAGCTCGAGCAGCGAAAATAAATGACTAAAATTATCAACTTTCAACAATTGTACGCATAAGAACAGTCAAACTCAAGCGAACGAAGAAGCCGATTCGAGGAGAAGGCCTCAAGTTCAGAAGTAGAACATTTCTAATTTAGTTTCGTAATTTTTTTCTCTCTATCGTCGGATATGATTTTCTAAATGCAGGTGAAAGTAACGTGAGTATTGTTCGTAATAAATAGCTGCAATCGCCTCGATGTCGGTAAAATGGGTCTTGCTTAGAAATTTTAAAGAAGCGAATTATCGTCGACTACGCAGTTAAAATTATTTTTATAGTTGTAATAGAAACGTTCGAACGTTTTGAAGGATTTTCTTTTTTGCCAATATACGAGTTTCTCGCTGATTTTTATTATGCATTAAATATTGTTCACTTTCTCTACAGTCCTGTTAATTTTTTAATAAATCGGAAGTAGGCCGGAATTTACAAGAGTTATTTGCAATTGAACTTAAATTTTAATTATTTTACAATTACATATGCTTCCTTTATATCTTACTATTTATTTGTGCATCGAAAACTATAGTAGAATATCATTAATATTTTAATTCTTTAATTTTTGTATAGTAATGTATAAATCTGGAATTAGTTATGTATTTAATTTAACTCCAAATATAAATACTTGTAATTTATTGTCCAAGTCTAAATCGATAAGCATGTGCAACTCGTGCACGAAAATATTTTGTTTTTTCACGATGGAATTTTAGTAATAATTAAAAGGTTGTTAGACTTGAAAAAAATCGAAAATTTATTCAAGTAATACCTAACTATAATTTATGCGATTTTTCGTTTTTTTACATATTTTATAATAAGTAATTTTAAGGATTTGCATCAGAAAAATGGTGGAGGAATTGTGCACATTTTTAATCCTCTCCTAATAGTGCAATTAGTGGTCTCTTTATGAAAATGTTATGTAACAGCGAATAATTAAAAATTTAAGCACCAATTATGAGATAGATTTTTTCAAAATTATCCTCCAAAAAACCACATATTAACCGGTTTACGAGCGAAGAAATAATTCCCCGATTTTAACGAACGCGGACGTAAATGGTCATACGAAACGATCGAGGATATCGTTATATTCGTCACTTCTCGCTACTACAAAGGAATAAAATTCAATTTTAATCAGTTCGACGGCGTTACGAAGTGAACGGGTCCCGTCTGTATGTTGCTCGATAGCGAGCCCAACCAAGGTGAGCGAGTATTTCATTTAAACTCACTCTATACTCACCTCTTCAAATTTCGAAATAACGACGACTTCGAAAATGTCCCGGCACAGCACGCGTCCGGTAGAATTTTAATATGTTTAATTTACACTCTTTTGGAGACAATGATACACGGTAAAATCATTGGAAAACGACAGGAAAGCAGGATGCAGATACAAAAATACAGGATTTAGAAAAAGGAAGTGAGGGAATAGGTGAAGAGTAGATAAAGGAGATTAGAAAAATGTGCTCTGGCAGATCTGAAGAGCTATTACAATTACAATAGAGCTTTACAATTTATACAAATATAAAATTCAATGAAATTATAGGGGAGGGAAAACTACCTTCAATTAAAACTAGAGAGAAAACTAGCTTAACTTAAAGGTAAAGAGAAAACTAGCTTAACTTAAAAGTAGAGAGAAAACAAGCTTAACTTAAAACTAGAGAGAAAACTAGCTTACTTAAAAGTAGAGAGAAAACAAGTTTACTTAAAAGTAGAGAGAAAACAAGCTTAACTTAAAAGTTGAGAGAAAACAAGCTTCACTTTAAACTAGAGAGAAAACTTGTTTAACTTAACCTAGGTATAGGGAAAACTAGCCTAACTAATTTCGGGTAAAATCAACTCCGTCCAATTTGCAAGCTTAACTTAAAACTAGAGAGGATACCCCCTTAACATAAAACTAGCGTGAAAACTATAGCTTAACTTAAAAGTAGAGAGAAAACCACCATAATACAAAAGTAGAGAGAAAAATACCTTAACATAAAAGTAGAGAGAAAACAAGCTTAACTTAAAAGTTATAGATAGAATAAACTTCATCCTTTCTTCATTTCCTAGACCCATGCATTATTAGAAAATCTGTAGATATTATACAACAGTTGTGTTTTACTAGTAAATTCTTACACCAGAAAAAAATGTTTATCATGATGTAAAAGATATCTACTGATATTGAAAGAGTTACTGATGAAGCAGATAAAGCTTAGTCTGTAGATCATCTAGATAGGTAAGTACACAATGGAGAAGACCACGACTTTTTTTAATTTTTTTTTCAAAACCGTGTTTCTAAGAAAGCGCGTAATGAATTTTTTTTTTCTGTGGCCAAATAAGGCCGCAGTTAATTTTGAAAGTTTGAAAAACGTCACACAATCGTCATACACTCTGCTCCAATCAAAGCGAGAGTTGCAAAGAGATGTCACATTTAGCAAGTTTGCCACGTTTCCTATTACTCTTCTTTAGTCCGCAAAATGTGCGTTTTTTGTATATTTATTGCAATAAACATTTTCTGGTTTATCCATTTCTTCCATTACCTAATGGATAATTCGATATATTAATATAGAAATAACATCTTCATCTGTACAAAATTGTAACCGATTTTCTTGTTAAAAATACAAATAATGGTCCTGAAAAATTTATTTGGCAACATTCTTGTCAACTTCAATATTATCAGTAAAGTGTTTTGTGCCGAACTGCAATTCGCGTAATTTGTTTTGTGCATTTTTCAGAAAAATCTGACAAATGACAGTTTGATTTTTGTTCGTTTGTGTATTCTTTGTTACTGCGTTCGAAAATTCATACTATTTACTATACAACAAGACGTGAGTGGTTTATGATTGGTTGATAAGGTATGAGTCAAAACCCGAAATTTTTAAATTTCAAAGGGCTATATCTTTTTAATTATAACACATTTTGAGCAACTGAAAACGGTCTTGAGCTCTAATAAATCATTTCTAATCGTATCTTTTGCCGAAATCCGCTTATCTCACATCGTGGTCTTCTCCATTCAGAAAAAACTCTGGGGAATATTATTAAAAGGATATCGATTTACACAGAATATATTGAAGAAACAGAAGATTATTACTGATGCTGTAAAATTTTGGTACTCATTATTTAATGATATTAACGAAGCAAAAGATACTGGAGACACAAAATATTTCTGCTATCGTTTGCAGGAAATGTATAGTACACTAGAAATAGAATGAAAATTGCACATGTTGCATCTTTTGCCATGTTTCAGAATTGGTACTAGCCTGACTACTAAACTCCCACTTTCTCTTACTTTATTCATAATTCCCCTCTTCACACCTCTCTGCTACACATCCATAAAACAAATAAACATTGCCTATCAAAACAAAAACAATCTGATCGACGCATTAAAACTCGAAAATTCAGCTTTGAAACGACGCTAATGTAAATCCCAGCGCAATCAAGGATTCTATGAACTCTACTTAGCAGCTCGGAATAAAAAATTAAAATTAAAACAATGACACACGACCGAATAATCCGCGTTGCGGTGTGACTAACTCGCACGTAAAGTACTTTTACGTAGCGGCAATGTTCTCCAAATCGTCCGGGTCGTCTATATTTGTCGAAGGGTGCTAGGACGGCGGACGTCGGGACGTCGGTGACGTCGGATGACGCCTAAAAATATCGTTTGCGGGCTCATTCAAACCGTATGCACGCCGGGTTCAGTGTACATATTTACGCGACGTACTCGGGAAATTTGTTATTAGATTTTTTTAAGAATGCCGCGGAGGGCGAGAAATTTAGATGAAAATCAATTTGTTTGTGGGGGAGATTGGGTTTCTTATTTATTTATTTTTTGGGAAGTATCTACAGCTTTTTATATAATTATACCCTTACAATGTGTACGATAATATAACTCAATAAAAGTGGAGGGAAAAATAGGCTTTAAATGCAGTGAGAAAATTAGCTTAGCTTAAAAGTTGAGAAAAAACAAGCTTCACTTAAAAGTAGAGTGAAAACAAGCTTAATTTAAAAGTAGAGAGAAAACAAGCTTAATTTAAAAGTAGAGAGAAAACTAGCTTTACTTAAAAGTAGAAAGAAAACTAGCTTTACTGAAAAGTAGAGAGAAAACTAGCTTTACTTAAAAGTAGAGAGAAAACTAGCTTTACTTAAAAGTAGAGAGAAAACAAGCTTAACTTAAAACTAGAGAGAAAATAAGCTTAATTTAAAAGTAGAGAGAAAACTAGCTTAACTTAAAACTAGAGAGAAAACAAGCTTAACTTAAAAGTAAAGGGAAAATTAGCTCAACTTAAAGTCTAACTTAGCCTAACTAATTTCGGGTAAAATCGATTCCGTCCAATTTGTTTATTGGGAAGTAAGTTTTGTATATAATTACCCTAAATAAGAATTGAGTATCTAAAGTGAGCTGTAAATGTGAAAGTATGTGTACCTATTGTTTTTTTCTTTCGCCCAAATTAAATTTTCTCGAATTTAATTTAATTTTAATTTCTCGAAGACACTTGTTTTATAAATGTTTACTTAAGCGAGTATCATTTTAATTGCGTTTTAAAATTAAGGAAAAAATTAATTAGAGAGCAGAAGTAAAAAATATTTTTTTTCGCTCAAAGATTAGGGAGTATACGATTACTTTTAATTAAACAGGCGAGATGGCGATACCGAAAAAAAAAGAAAAAGCTGTACATACGTATGTGTAAATACACAACACGATAATTTATATTCCATGGTCACATCACGGTCAAATGATTCAACAAAAAAATTCCAATACGCGTCTGTAAACCTTTAACAATGATATAGATAAATATGTGCGATTGTAAGGTTGAAATCTACTTGTCGCACGAACAGATTTCAATTTCATTCATTTTTCTCAAAAAATTGCTAAAAAATTGCTCCAATTTTAATACAACATTAAATTTTACATAACATAATTTTTTTATCAGTATTTTCTTATCAGAAACCTCAGTAAATTGGAGTATACCTTCATTTCTTCTAACTATTTTGAACTATTCTTGAATCAAATTCCTGCTGTATAAAAAGAACTAAGCATTCTTCTAACAAAGCAGTCGATTAAAACAATAATTGTTGGAGTCGTCGTCGGTGAAAGCGGACTATGTAGTCTACCTTATAAGGTTGCAGCTGTCAATTTTATTTATATCTTCGCCTAAAGCTAACCAACGATGGCGTTGTCCGTTCGATCTGCTACACTTTAACGGCGTACGCTTTAAAATTAATAGAGGAATCGAATTTAATTGCGAATTGAAACAGTATTTGCCTATGTAACATCCGAAGTCGTTGTAGAAAATTACGGGAAACAATCATGAACCAACTGGCACTTTTTTCGACACTATTGCGACATTTGTACCATGATTTTTTCGTCCGATTCATGCGTTAAAATTATTGGTATTTTACACCAAAAATGTGATTCACGAGACCTTTATCAAATGATTTAATAATGTAATCACCGTTCAACGAAACTGGAAATACGAATAAAAATGACGCAATCTTGCTACGCTCAAACGCAACATTAAAATACCTACTTATCGTTCAATGTTCTATTCTAAATAACCTACAGGGTATTTACTTGTAATAATTAAATAAATTTGCATCATAAGCACAATTAAAACGTACAAATTTTACAACCAAAAAATAATAATCGTGTAAAAATTGGGTAATAATAGCACAATTGTATATACAGACTTTTAATGCAACCAATAAGTACTTTTACCATCAAAATAAGAGCCGAACGTGTGTGTATATCAACTAATTTTAGTGCATGACGTACTCCGTGTTCAACCTTCACTCCGAGAACGTGCGTTTACGGGCGTGAGAGGGCGCCACGGGCCGGGCGTCGCGGTGTTAGCGCCAAACCGAGGATGAATGGCTTCGTTGGTATCGCGTACGTGCGAAGGAAGACGCCGACGTCGCCGCCGCGACGCGGTGAAAACACAACGCATAACGTGGAATTTTCCCAAATGGGGTTTATCGATTGCGTAATCAATAAAAATCTGTCGATAAATATTTTAATAGCGTGTTTTGTTTAATAGGTGCGATCGTAGGTGTTTAGAGCGTTTGTTTTGATGTGTGTGTTTGGGTTTAAATGCTTCCCGTGAGGATGGTTTTGTTAAATAAATTATGGTTTTTTGGGGTTATTGATTGTGTGGAATATTTTCTGTACTATGTAGATTTTTGTGTAAGAATTGGTAAAATTGATTATATCGTTTTGTAGTATAAACTTTTCTTCAAAAAAAGTGAGAAAAATCGCAATTTTCAATAGTACAATGCTAAGATTTTTCAAACTTGATCAAAATTCAAATGCAAAAATGAGCAAAAATAAGCAAAAATGAGCAAAAATGAGCAAAAATTAGCAAAAATGAGCAAAAAAAAGTAGTAAAATTATTTTAAGGATAATAAATAAATTAAATTAACAATAATTGCCTATGTTGTGTGTTTATTAATTGAGTACCGATACTTAAGTGTGTGAATCCTTGAGTGATTTGAAGAAGAACAGTTAATATCAATATATTATATCGTAAATCTATTACTTTTTGAGCTACAGGGTGTTACAGTTTTAGGAAAAAAAAACTTTTTTATCAAATTTTTCTTATCGCTCCTGCAGATATAAATCACTTAAAATCACCCAAGAATTCACATCCTTAAGTATCGGCATCGAATTAATAAACACCCTGTATTAGAAAAAAAGGTTTTGTCAATTTTTATTTAGTGTGAGCATTTTTATTCCTGTTCTATCGGTGTTTTTCTAATACTCCTTCAAATTTTGTTAAACTTTTCTCAGATCTTACAGCATTTTCGGAGATTAAATTAGTTGAAAAAGCTATAAGAGAAATTTATAATTTCAAATACGAGGAAAAATAACGATTGTAAACTTAATTCTGTTAATTACAGTGTATAATAATTATTTACTTTTTCTTGAATATTACATACAGTACCGTAAGGAGAATTGATAACCATCCAAAAATCAAATTGCTGATAATACAGAAATATATACACATATCATCAACAGGAAATGTTATATGATGAAGTGTAACAAAACACCTGGACACAACTATTTAAAAAACCCTTAAACAAGATTTACTTTACAAGATCATAACGAATAACCATCAGAAACATCTCTAAATACACATTCTGCGCACGTTTTTTCCTCTCATTTTTCTGGAATCCCAAGTTAACAGTTGCTTTAATGAACCGCTAGAGAAAGAATAGCGCGTTTATTACCAATTTCTCCGTTTATCTGTTCTAAATTCAGAATTTCTCTAGAGAAGCAACTCGAGTGTAGGTGTTTTCTAATTTCGTTATTTCTACATATTCTACAGTATAAACCGTTGATTCTCGTTCGCAGTACCAACCGACTTAAACACGGTCATTCGAAGTCACGACCGGTGACTTATTAGAGTAAATAAATGCATCTTATTCGTTGTTACTGTTATACATGGCATGTATAGGCTAACTTCATGGGCGTTTCTTCTGCTCACATCAGAAGAGAAAGGAGATATATTTACTAGGAAACAAATAGGATATTTTGATAAGAAATAGTACCATATACTTGATGCTTTATTGCGTATTTAGTGTTTAATTTTTGGAATTATATGCACACCTACTAGAATAAAATTAATACCAATAAATGTAGGAATATATATTTTTGTTTCAATAAGTACCCATCCCCGTTTAGTTAACGGGTTCCTAATCCTCCGTAAATCGCCTTTCGTGCTGTCTATGTTAATAAGATATTTAACCGGTACATGACTAATCCATAAGACGGTCTCGTTTCATTTCGCAACGTTAGTTTAGTACCTACTTTTGAATTGTTTCAAAAAAGCAGTCGGTTTAATAACCAATCTACTTTCTCGAGCGTTTCGTTAAAGTGCTAACGGTTTTAAATGTCGAATGCACCGGGAGTTACATCATGACGGAGCGACGCCCTTTGGCACAGAAAAACGGTCTAAATTCTAATTCGAGGAAAATTGTATAATTTGAAAGTTGGGGGTTTTTTGATGTTCGATTAAGTACAAAGGAGCTTTGTAAACGATATTTTATCACCGTTTTAACCCAGGGCTATTGAAAATTTAATGAGGTCAAAACGAACCTTCGAAGGCATCATATAAAAAAGTAGGGATTATTTTTAGTAGAAATGTTTCTTAAGTCTATTGAATCTAAATACACTCATCAAAATTGTCTAGGGGACAAAGTAATTAATGGACAATTAAGTATCAATTTGATAATACATTTAAAAAATATTGAAATCTAACAAATATGGAGGTTTTTTGAAAATTGTTGTTTTATACAGAGGGAATGTAACAAATTTAGACCATTTTGATGAGTGTATATGTCTTGAAGAAAGCGATTTAATTATTATTGAATGCACAAAATATCCTACTTTTATAGGTTTTTTTTTACAGGGTGTTTATTAATTGAGTGCCGAACTTAAGGGTGTGAATCCATGGGAGAAACAAAAGAAAAGTTAATATCAATATATGTCATAAATATCAATATATGTCATAAATAAAAAAATAATTTTTGATCATATAATTTTCTTATCACTACAGATATTTTTATGAAATTTTAATTATTAAGGAACATTTTTTTACTTAAAAGGTTTTTAAGGTTTTTACCAGTGACGTCCGTATGGGGTTTGAACTGAATATTTTTGGAGAAAAAAATGGTCTAGAAACCAAAATTATTTTTGAAATCCTTATTAATTTTATAGCAAATTCGGTCCAAAGAATTACTTTCATACGACGCTCCATTTTCGCGTAAAGAAATACAAACCAAAAAAAGTTTGTCCTAAGTTCTTTGAGACTATTTTTTATATTTTGTTGAAATTTGGTAGCCCCCTATGGTGGTACAAGCCCCCCTATAGGTGTGTACAAAATTTCATAAAAATATCTGGAGTTATAAAAAGAAAAACATGATACAATGTTATTTTTTTCCTAAAATCTGTAACAACCTGTAGCTCAAAAACTAAGAGATTTGCGACATATATCGATATTAACTTTTCTTCTTAAAATCACCCAAGGATTAACACACCCTTAAGAATCGGCACTCAATTAAAAAACACCCTGTATATTATGTATAGAAAATAAAATCCAAAAAATGCATCACATTATTGAGGGAATATCTAAAGGGGTACAATTGGTGACGTATGACTCGGCTCGACTCCCCTTTCCTATTCAAATTTCAGGGGTTGTTTACTTCATTGCTCGAGGGTTGAAATAACACGGCAGAAAACCATCCTCCTACGAATTAAAATTGATTTTTCCATTCGACATCGCGCCTCCAGACGTCGTGGGTACAACTTTTTTATCGTTCGTTCAATTTCGCACGGCGCAATTAAGTGCAAATTTCGATTTATCTGCGTAATTAGGGATTCGCACGAATCCAAATGGTGAAACGTTTCGTCTAGAAAAGGACGCAATCGCGCGACCTTTCTGATAAGAACAGTACACTTTGAACCGGCTATCGAATACGTACTGATAACAACTAAAAAGTCATCGTTTAAAAACAATTCGAACGTCAATAAGTCTAAAGATTTTCGGAAAATTCCGCAATTGCACTGAATCAGGTAAATAGAGCGCAATAAAGCTCGAATCGCCGGGGAAATCTCGCATTATCAATGAGCAAGTCGATTATTTTATTTATTAATAATCGGCGTTCGAAATCGCCGTATTCGCGAGTTCGATGAAATCCGCTTTCGTTTATTTGGGAATCAAACAATTAAAATTTCGCGTGTGGGCAGAAATCAATACCGGCTAAGGATTTGCGCACGTTTTCCCCGCCGCCTAATTTCACCCACTCGTTCGGTTCGGTTCGAAGCGGAAGATAATGGAAATGGAGAAGAAACAAAATAAGGACACGTGTTGAATGGACATTATACGTGCCGCAAACTGCAATTTTTGCGCCCGTTTCAGATAAATTCCTATACTTAAAATTTAGTGGTTTATTTTCGCTCGAATTATCGCTGAATCTTGTTGAAGATTAGATTTATCTTCCTGTTTATTAATAGATGTTCTACATTGATGTAAAATTGGATAAAAACGTACTTATAGGAAACAATGTAGAGAAACTGAAGAAGCAAATGGGATTCTTCTTTAATTATTTCCTGGAATTAACCAGATTAATGAATAGGTATGGAGATAAAGAGGTGTAACTTTGTGAAAAAGTTTGAATAGTTTTAATCGGCTTCATAGCATAACTCAAGTTTTTGACCTACACCAAACTATTCGCTTGCTGTGGTATTTCAAAAATGTTGTTATCGTAAGTTACAAAGAAAAGTTTCCTCAATAAAAGTTGTAAGATAAAATTTACTACAACTTTTAAGCAGGGTCCACACTTACTATATAACACTGCTATATAGCAATGATATACAACATGTTATTAAATGTGGACCCGCCTTAATATGTATGCAGTTTTATTGCATAAACCATTGGATTTTGCGCTGTGAATCACAGAAGCAGAAGTTGAGCTAAATATAAACAAAAAGTGCTAGAAATTATCTAGATTCTGCATAGGGTGGAGTAAAAAAATATTTTTTACTACATATCGTAGATAACATCATGCAGACATCTGACCAATGTATAAAAGAATTTATTTTTAATCCTATATTACTAAAAATTTACGTTATTTATTTATAAAACCTAAATATTTTACATGAATACTTCACTACTTGAAGGTGAAACCAAATTCTAAATTAATCAGATTAATTTTAAATAACAAAGTTTTGTTATCTGAGAATAATCTATGAATCACAAGATAAATTAATTTGTTGTATAAAACAATTAAGTCCTTTATTAAAGTATTAACTACAATTTCAGTAAGTTTATTAAAAGAATAAGAAACTTCAGTGATTAAACATTTTATTGATACAAATTTACAAGTTATAAATGTTACATCAAGGATAAAGAAAAATTCGAATCGTTAAAAAAATTAAGAAACTTCCTAACTTTTAGCATATTTACCTTCTACCTTCACATAATTTAAACAGTAGGACACTCGACAATTACCGATGAATTGGGTGTTTAACATAGACATTTTCAACGTTTGCTTGATGGTGGTGGCTGATTTTCACTATGAATGTTTTAGTTTACATTAATATTATTAAAAATCTATTGATATTGATGTTACGTAAATTAAAATTAACGCTATAAACGATGGACGTCGATAAATCTAAGACACCAGAAGCAACTAAGTTATTTTTCTTCGATACTTTAAACAATGCAATATTTATGCGGCTGTATGGCATTCTAAAAAGGTATGTATGTAACTATGGGGTAGTTACTTTAAATTTAAATTCACACGTTTCAGGACACATTAATATTGTTACAGCAGAAATTAAGTTAGAGTAAAAAAAGGTTAACTGATGGAGCTACAAACTGATACATTTACATGAAAAGCACTAATTCGAGCACATTCTAAATTACTCTAGAAAGCTTGTTTTGTTATAAATACATGAGTTTTAAAAAATAATACATTTTACTTTGAGGATTCGTGAATACATTATATCCATTCACAACCATTTAACTTTCTTCGTTTTCCTAAATTCATCATTATTGAACACAATAGCGGTTTGTATCAACAAATTCGTCAATTACCAAAAATCCTCTCCAAATGTTGTTAATAGCTAAACAAAACAGTACAATTAAAAACTACTAAAGGCTTAATACCATTCTCATTAACCTTTTTTTACCATTAATTATCTTAATAACAATAATCAGTTATTAGCAATTTTCTATAAGATTGGATTTCAGTCATAGCCTATGAGTATTTACACGTTAAGAAAAAATTTGTTCAAAAAAAGGACACCATCAATGCATACTTTACAATTTTTATTTTTATTACGGATATCAATTTTGGATATTCGGGAGAGGCGTCACTTAAATTGCAATAAACTATATAATAATTTCTTTTACAAATACAATAATTATAATATAACTAAGCTTCCTTTTTTTGTTTTTCTTAAGTATGATAATTGCAGTTGAAAAAAGTCGTATCAATAAGAATGTTTAAAGGAAATAATCCGGAGTTCTGCGGGTAACGTGAGGCTCACCACGTCTCGGTGCTGGATCAAATTGTAAGCTAAAAACACAAAAAATTGCGCGTTAACCAAACGCCTCATATAAAAAACCACACCCAAACTTACAATGAATATTTAAGCGCATCATCTAATTCCATAATGGCAGCTTGATTACCACATCTATAGCAGTAGTTTGGAGCACTGAAGATTGTTACAACGTTTCTGTCATGGCACCAATTGTACCCCTCCATGACAAGTTGATGGGCCCGAGAGACCAACGTCAAACCGTTGCTGTGGTTGAACGTTTCCGATATATCTTGTCCAAAGGTATATCCTGCACCGCGAGGAGAAATGCCCCAACCTCCGCGATCGTCGGGATCCGACCAGAGAAGATCGCACATCGGACCTTCATGAGGAACCTAACAAGAATATAAATTATTCATCATTTCTTTGGGCGTTACGGATACAAACGAACCTCTTGTAAACGATCTAAGGCTCTAATATGGTCCAAGGTATCAATGCTAGGACTGAGCCCTCCGTGCAAACAGAATATTTGACTATCGACGAGCGCTGTAAGCGGCAAGTAATCGAACAAATCGGTGAAGAATTTCCAAACGTTCGCGTTTCCGTATTTTCGCAGGCACTCGTCGTAGAATCCATATACTTGAGTGATTTGTCTTGATTCATGGTTTCCCCTCAGGATCGTAATTCTTTCTTTATACCTTAAAAACGAACCAACATTGATGATTTGTTCTTGTTTCTTACCCTAGGATTATTTTACCTATTCTAACGGCAATATTTATTTGTTTCATACACTGAAATTTAGGCATCGAATTTACCTGAATTTTAATCCGGTCATTGCATGATATACTAATCCCACGCACGAATTCTCCACCTACTCTACTCTCTACTCTCTAATTCACTCTACCCTACCCTAATATTGATTAAAAGTACTAAAACCGTCAAAAAGTTGAAAAATAATTAGGATCTCTTTTGAGGTACTTCTATTGTACTGTAATTTATAAAACTATCTCTAATTTAATGGGGAATTGAATTAAATTTTATTTAAATCTAGTTATTCTTTACCGGACAGGAAATCGAGTATGAATATAAATGAGGATAGGAAACAAGAATCAAGAAAATGGAATTTTTTGCCAGGGTATGAAACAATAATTAAAAACCGGTTAAATTAGGTAATTAACCCAGTGTATGAAACAAGAATACATCACAAATTGATAAATTTTATATTTTGTCAATTGTCTCTGAGATACTTAGGTTATCTCCAAGATAAGATATTGGGGTGGCAAACTGGATAGGTATCATTAGACAAAAAGAGTGGGAATTATCGCTTAAGTTAACACATTCGAGAAAATGGAAATATAAATTATGTAGATTTTTTCTTAGGCATCATACAATAGTATTTTTATGAAGTTCTGTTTTGTATTTACCATCATTTATGTTCTGTAGCTCATCTAATATTTAACTTACTTTCATTAACTTCAAAACTATTATAGAAGAAATTGCTTCTTGTAACTTCTTAGAATAGATTTTCTTCAAGTTGCAAATTGAAAATAATTTATTGAACTTTAAATTAACTTTAGGCAGACTATACAAGAATACATAAAACACACACAAGCAAATATGTTGTCAATATGGTCTGTGGGTGCAATAAAGACGACTTCCATTCATCCCATGTAAAGGAAAAAGAAAGAGTGATACTGTGGGATTGCAAATTTCTCACTCTCTCTGTTATTTTAATCTAATCTTTGTTCAATTCATAAAATTGACCATATTGTAAATAAATTTGAATTAACCTGTATTTTCTTATACAACATTAAAGTTAATGCATACTAATTGAACATTTATGATAACAAAGATCTATGATGCAGACCTGCTATCACATACCTGCTTTGTTAACTTTATCTAAATACCTATAATTAAATTATTACTATAAGTTGTTACTACAGTAATTATAATGACAAAAATTACTATAATATATTATTACCATTACTATACATGGATAGCTTTTCATTGAATACATCCCAAATGGCTATTTCATAACAATAACTAGACTTTTAAGTCTATGCTTTTAAGCCATTTCTACTGTTTATATAATTTACTTCAGTGTTAATACCCTTACTTACTCACAATGTTTTGAAAACAAAATATCTAACACTTCCATTATCAAAATTTCCAAATTATCATAGACAATAAACAAAATGTTAATGGCCCGGTAAATATTAAATTCCAACTATGTTATTATCGGTTAATTTGCATGTGGAATAAGAAATGACCTATGATAGAAAAAATGACATACCTGACTTTCAAAGCCACCAAAAGAGTAACAGTCTCGACGGAATAATACCCACGATCGACATAGTCACCCATAAAAAGGTAATTCGTATCTGGACTTCGGCCACCTATCCTAAATAATTCCATCAGATCGTGAAATTGTCCGTGTACATCTCCGCAAACGGTGACAGGACATTTTACCTCCTGCACATTTGATTCTTTGGACAGTATTTCTTTCGCCTGGTAAAAGCAAATAGGATATTTAACATAAACAACTTCATTAAATGATCAATAGTGAAGTGTATTTTAGCAGTTAATAACCGAGACAATTCTAATTTAACTTCAACCACACATGTGTGATGTGAACCAATATTACTGTCCGGTTATTAAAACATATCAAAATCAATCTAAAAATAATCCTCGTATAATCGAAGTTATGAATTCTAACATGAAGTATAATGATTAGTTTGATGAGTAATGTTTACCGAATATTATCTGCATCACGCATTTGTTGTAAAAACCGAAAATGCAAAAATTCATCCAAACATGAGTAGCTTACCTTATCACACAGAGTTTTCACTTGGTTTTCGGTTAATTGCTTACAGTCATTTAACTGTTCTATCCATTGATCTAGTTCCTTACATGAAGCCTTATCGTCCATTATTACTACGTTTTTTATCTTAAAAATAATACAATTGAATGATTGACTAAACGTTTAAAGTAGACACAATATTAGTATTTTATATACTCTCGTAAATGATCATTTAATACATATTTTTCTTATCACTACTCATACAACACATCAAAATGGCGATAATTCAAGTGCAGCTCACGGAACCAATGAAAAAGAAGAGAAAATTGGCGTGTTGGAGTCGCTTCGGCGCGCACCTATCTGAGCGCGGCTAATTTGAATTTTGCCACGAAATTTTTTCACCTCACCTTTCCTTTCTCCGATTTATCAACGCTTTCGACATTATTCAGTTTTTGCGATGTCATTTTAACGGATTTAGTGTTATTTGCTGCCTTCATAGTTAACGCTTATCTGTTTTTCTGGTTTGAAATTTAAATGGAATTTTGACAGATGAGGCGACACAAAACGACATTCAAACTTTTAAAGGAGTTGGTACAGTTGGCGCTGCAATAGGCGACACCGGTTTTAGGTGACCAATAGCGTACGAGTTACAATTTTTTTTTAATTAATTATGTATATTTTAGATGAGAATTAAAGGGAATTAGAATACATTATCTAATCGTAGTACTAATTTATTCATAATCTGAGTATTTATCGGTAAAAAATTAGTTGCTGAATCATGCTGAGTAACAGTGCAATAGTTAATAAGCTGAAAAAGAAGACTACAAAAAACTTTTGAGGTTAAACAATGCATTATCAAAAAAGCATCCCAGTTTAAAAATATGTTAATTATTTAATAATTTGTTGTACTTCCAAGTATTTTTAATAATGAGGTAAGTTTCTATTACTGCTTATTTTTTAATATCTTCTTATTTCTTCTTGAGTCAAGTATAACATTTATCTTTTTCTCTGAATTTTTCAATCTGTAAAAAATTAACTTATGTGTACTAAAACTTTATTATTTAGCTTTATTTACTTGAAAAATATCCTAATTAAATTTTTAAAAGCACATCCGTAGTTTTAATATAGCCTACTTATTATTTGTACCAAAGGTTCTAAAGATTACATCATCGATTAAATAAAAACAGGTTGTTTTAAAATTGTTCTCAAAATAAAATATTCGAAGTCGTTTATTTGTTACAAAACCTAGACAAGGCGTGGAGTTATTTTTAATGTAATTTTTTTTAGAATTTTTCCCAAGCTCTTTATATTATTTTTTCAACTACTACATATGTTTATTTCATTGTTTTATGAGGAAGGTTATATTAGCAATTAAAAATTAAAACCATTCAAGGTGTAATTGAAATCATTTGGTACTTATCTCAAATATACAACTTATATACATCATAAAACAATAAACAAACAATATACGAAATCATACTCGATAATAAGAAGAATAAACACGAAAATATCCTAATTTTTTTCAGTGCCATAACAAAATCTCTAACAGTACTTCTCGGGTTAACTGTTTGTGGAGTCTCCGGCTACGTCTTGTACCTGCTTTTCCACAAAGATGAAGATGATGATTACATGGACACATTCGCTAAAGCCTCCAAATTCAAAACACACGAAGTTAAAGTCCCAAAGGAAATCGTTCGCTCCCTGATTGGTCGAAATGGCAGACATATTAAGCAAATTCAAGAACAATCGAGCACGAAAATATTCTTTAGAGACGTTGATAATGCTGAACATAAAATTTGCGTTGTTAGAGGGTCTATAGAAGCTTGCCATATCGCTGAGAATTTAATTCAGGTGAGATTAATAGTTAGTAGAAGAAGAGTGAAGATTTTGAATTTTTTTAAATATTATTAGGAGTTTATTGATAACCAGCCAGTATTGGAAAGTGAAGATATGTGGGTCCCTGTTGTAGCAGTTGGTAGAATTATTGGTAGAAGCGGTGAGAAGATATCTGAAATTAGGAGCTTATCAGGATCAAAAATAACAGTTACTGATGACTTAGATGATCGTATGTCCATTACTAAAAGAATTACAATTAAAGGTAATATTACTTGTTACTGAAGTTACATAAGTAAAATATTCTATTTATGTTTCTCTATTGATTAGCATCAATTTGCACATGAGATTTTTCAATTTACACAAGGTATCTAAAAGTTTGATAATAATTAACTTTAACCTATTTTTACTCTTTAAGGCACTAAGGAACAAATCAACGTAGCAAAGTCCCTTATCGATGACATTGTTGAAGAAGTAATGGAGCAACAACAGCGATTAGAAGCTTCATTGGCAAAACGGGAACCTAGAATTCCTCCTAAATCTCCCGATGTAGCCAAGACTAGAGAAAGCCCTAGAGTGGAAAGAATGTCTCCACTACCAGGTAAAAAAAACCCATCTTCCTAGTAATCATACACACAATTTATTTGTATAATTTATTCTAGGTCAACCAGAAAAACCCTTCGAAGTGTACATTTCAGCAATGGTAGATCCCTCAAGATTTTGGGTACAAATAGTTGGTCCTAAAGCAACGGAGTTAGATTGTTTAGTTGAAGAAATGACTGAGTATTACAATAAAGTCGAGAACAGAACCGTCCATGAACTGCAAGAAGTTAAAAAGGGAGATTTAGTAGCTGCTAAATTTATGTATGACAACAAATGGTAAGTGAAAGTTGAGATTAATCCACGTTACTTAGAAACATGTGTAATATATTTTTATAGGTACAGAGCTGAAGTTTTAAATTTGTTAGAAGAGGTTGCGAATGACGAAAATGAAAAACGAGCTGAATTGTATTATGTAGACTATGGTGATACTGACGTTGTGGCATGCAAAGATGTTTACGAATTGAGAACTGACTTTTTGAGACTACATTTTCAAGCTATCGAGTGCTTTCTAGCAAGAGTTGGTAAGCATAAGTGTACAAAAACTTCGAATAAACCAAGACATATAAATTTTCCAAAGGCCCTATCTATTAAAGTCTTTATATAAGCCTTTAGAAACATTTATATTTCTTCAATTAACTATTTAGATAAGTTTCTCATGGAAGGATCGATACAAGGACCCTTTGGGAACCTTATCTGTAGAGAGTTCTTAATTCAAATAGTTAAACATAAACTTTATTTTGACTTTTTAGAGCCGACTGGGGATTCTTGGTCTGAGGAAGCCAGAGATCGATTCGAGGAATGGACTCATGTGGCACAATGGAAGAAACTATCAGCTAAAATGAACGGTTACTGCGTTAGAGAAAAAACGAGAGCCAAGCGAGAAGGTTCTCCCGTTCCAGGCGTGGATTTGTACGAAATCGAAGAGCACGATATAGATATTGCCGAGGAATTGGTGAAAGCGGGATTGGCGACGTTCAAAAAAGACAGCGGTGCATTAGGGAGTTGTCGAACAAATAGCAATAGTAGCATTAGTGTTACGAGTAGTTTGAGTTAACCTATCATTGACGTAAAAGCATGTTACATAGCAAACGGGGTACGAGCTTGTGATTATGAATTTGGTTTCTAATTTTTTTATTATTAATGCTCTTCATTTTTATTTTTTTTTTCACAACATTAATTTTCTATTTATATTTTTAGCCTAATTGTAAATACGATTTGTTATGTTTAAAGGTCATTTAATTTTAGGGTAAGAAGAAAATATAAATTTGAGGATTGATAATTGTGTTTTCATCATTTTATTACATATTGATTCAAAATTCAAATTTTCACATAACTATATGATTGTAAACTGTTGTAGTAAAAGTCCATTTTTTATCTTCTTTTTGTTTATTCTAACCTCTAAATTAATTTTGTTTTCTAGGGTTAGGGTCCTATTAATTTAATAAAAACAGTAATAATAAGGAAGAAAACAATGAGCAATATAAAGTTAGTAAAAATAGGAGCACTCGGAGGATTTGCCACGGTCACAATGGGCCTGATATTAAAAAATAAAATAACTTATAATGTCGTTCAAACAGAGTATTACAAGGATGCTTTGAAAACGCTCAAGCAACATAATGGGGCCATTTACTTATTAGGTGAACCAATAACCGAAAGACAATTGGACGTTGCTGATAAAGAAAATTTTACGAAAGGTAATTTTGCCCAATATAAAGTGCCATTAGTAGGTAGCAAAAGGCGTGGTAATTTGTACTTTTGGGCAGAAAAGAACAGCGAATTAGATAAATGGAACGTCGTTAGAATGGAATTAGAGTTAAACAATGATTCTAGTCGAAGACTGCTTATAAAATCTACTAACAAGAATGAGAAAAATGAAAAATGAACCTTTATTGCTCCATTTATGTGAAATAAAGGTAATACGAACAAAGTTTTATTCTGTTTTGTGCTTTAATTAGTTATATGTATATATTTAAAATAAACATTAGTTTTGGAACATGTTGAATGGGTTTAATTTAAATAATTAATGACTGAAATTACAAAACCATTGGTTGGTTTAATTTCGCGTATAATTATAAAATGTTATCACTATACTAATCAATATTTCTTATTTATAAGCAATATTGCACCACTATTTTGAGTATTTCTTAACTGAGTCATAATACTGACAAAATAATTTAAAATTTATAAATATGAATCTAGTAATTACAAATTACAATAAAAGATACAGGTAATAAGTAATCGAAGTTGTGAAGTACCGAGTGTTGAAAAAATCGAATGAATCGATATCCAAATTAACTGCGAATGTTACGTATTCTTAGCCTATCAACAATGGAAACGAGTTAATGCTGTTATAAATTTATAGAATAATTGTTAATCGCTAAGTTTTTATAGATATATAAGTTATTTCGAGTGTTTTATCCAGGAATCGATAGTAGAAATATCGATTTGTCGAGTAGTTTTCTAGAATGTTCTGGAAAGTGAACAGTGGTGGGGAAACCATCTGTCAAAATTGCATATAAGGAAACAAAGGAAAGGAAGGAGAAAGGAAAAGAAACGCCATTTTGTGTCTAGTGTTGTAAAGAGAAAGTTGTGAAACTAAAAACAGCTGTTCTTTCGTATCAAACTTCTGAAAATCGTTAAGGTAAGTTGATATTACACATTACCCATAACTATTTCAGTTGTTTTAACAACAAAATTATCGTATTTACCAAATTGTACGACATTTTATTGCATTCAATCCTATCTTAGGTGTGGCTCCATTACATTTTTATTATACATTTTTGTATTTTTTTAAATAGCTATTGTAGATATTGAAGATTAAAAGAATAAATGTTCGAACCAAAGATTAGGTACCAGATAGTTTAATAATTGTTCGTTCTATTTGTTAGCAGAATGCAGATCTTCGTGAAAACCCTGACCGGGAAAACCATCACCCTCGAGGTAGAGCCGTCCGATACCATCGAGAACGTGAAAGCAAAAATTCAAGACAAAGAGGGAATCCCGCCGGATCAGCAACGTCTAATCTTCGCCGGAAAGCAACTGGAAGACGGAAGAACCTTGTCCGATTACAACATTCAGAAAGAGTCCACGCTCCACTTGGTTCTTCGTCTAAGGGGTGGAATGCAAATATTCGTTAAAACTCTTACTGGTAAAACTATCACTCTTGAGGTTGAACCATCTGATACTATTGAGAATGTGAAGGCTAAAATTCAAGACAAAGAGGGTATTCCACCAGATCAACAACGTTTGATCTTTGCCGGTAAACAACTGGAAGATGGAAGAACCTTGTCCGACTACAACATTCAGAAAGAGTCCACATTGCATTTAGTTCTTCGTCTCCGTGGTGGGATGCAAATATTCGTTAAAACCCTTACTGGTAAAACTATCACTCTCGAAGTTGAACCTTCTGATACTATCGAGAACGTAAAGGCCAAAATCCAAGACAAAGAGGGAATCCCACCAGATCAGCAACGTTTAATTTTCGCTGGCAAACAACTGGAAGATGGAAGAACCTTGTCCGATTACAACATTCAGAAAGAGTCCACCCTGCATTTAGTACTTCGTCTTCGTGGAGGAATGCAAATATTCGTTAAAACTCTTACTGGTAAAACTATCACTCTCGAAGTTGAACCTTCTGATACTATCGAGAACGTAAAGGCCAAAATCCAAGACAAAGAGGGAATCCCACCAGATCAGCAACGTTTAATTTTCGCTGGCAAACAACTGGAAGATGGAAGAACCTTGTCCGACTACAACATTCAGAAAGAGTCCACATTGCATTTAGTTCTTCGTCTCCGTGGTGGGATGCAAATATTCGTTAAAACCCTTACTGGTAAAACTATCACTCTTGAAGTTGAACCATCTGATACTATTGAGAACGTGAAGGCGAAAATCCAAGACAAAGAGGGTATTCCTCCAGATCAGCAACGTTTAATTTTCGCTGGCAAACAACTGGAAGATGGAAGAACCTTATCTGACTACAATATTCAAAAAGAATCTACTCTACATTTAGTACTTCGTCTCCGTGGAGGGATGTAAATATTCGTTAAAACTCTTTAATAACTAAAACAGTGAATTTAAAACTAAATTTTCAAAATTTTTATAATAATAAAGGATAATTAACAAAAGGAAGTTTTATTTTTAACTTTTATTTTCAGTGTTGAGAGAACAAAGCGTTTCTTGTTGATACCGACGAGCTCTAACTTCTTTGTACGCTCGTTTTCCTTTCTTGGCAGTCTTGAAACTATTCAGTCCATTTAATTGGTTTTGCATTAGGTCTACAGACTTGTGACCACTGGGTATATGAACGTACCTTATATTTCTATGTCGAACAAAGAATTGTGGAAAATAATATTTCTCACCTAAAAACAAAAGTATTATGGAAAGCTCTTGAAAGAATATTGCACGTACCTCTAGAATCTAAATATACTACGTCAGTTAATTCAATATTCATATAACCATCTACAAGAACAACGTAACCAGCTACAGAACTTTCATTACGTAAATCCACTAGTGTGTAAGACCCTTCCAAAGCTTTCGCCAGACATACTAAACTATTGTAAAAGTGAAATTGTTCTCGCCTACTGCTCCTTTTTGAATGAACTATTTCTGACGAATCTTCCATATCAATTTATATTATTGATTCCGAATTATGCTCTTGTTATAATTTGTTCAGAAAATTTTTAAATTTGTAAACAAATTTTGACAGTTCAAATAGGTTAAAAAATTCTTCTCTTTTATGTCTTTGATGACATTATATTTATTGTTTACCCAGCCACTGTTTTCATTAAATTACGAAATTATTTTACTGCTTCGTCCGCTTATTAAGATAGTTTAAAATTTAAATTTTGGTCTACTTTAGACGATGTTTCATAATAATTCTAAACAAGTATACATAAATAAAAAGTGTTCTTGACATATGTCAATTTTCATTGATTAATTTGCATTTAAAACCGGGAATTCACTGGAATTCAATTATACCAAAAATAAACATAAAGAAAAAAAATTACCCCACATAAATCATTCAAAAATAAAATGGAATTTTTGTCTCATTGACAAGTTTTTTAAAATTAATAAAGCCAATGATATTATTGGTAATTAATATTCTTTTGGATATTTGAATAAAACAAAGCTATATAAATTACATAATCAATTGTAAATAATCTAATTAAGAAGTCATAAGAGAGGTACAAAAAATGGATAAAAACGAACGCAAACCCCAATTGGTATTGACAACATAACAAATTCATGTTCCATTCACCTCTACCCATTGATAATTCATGAATATTGGCAAAAGGAATGTATTAACAATACATTATCTTCGACCTCTATTTCAATAAAGCAACATTAATATTTAAAAATAATGAGTATCTCTATAAATTTTCCGAAATTCATGGAAAACTCCCTTATATGACAACGCTGCTTTATTGAATCACCCGACCACAACCTCAGGTTGCGGTCAAGAAACTTTCCAACAAAACTCATATACAGAATGTTTTGTTTACCAATCGCTATGGTTACTGCTAGGATGTGGCAATGCCAGGCTCGCAAGAGGGTTGAAAAATCGGGGTTAGTAGTGATTAGAAGCGACAACTGTGACACGGAAAATGCTAAAACTTCCTGAGGTAAGTAGAGGAAATTAGCCTATTATCCTCTGATGTGCTGATTTAGTCAACATTAACTCAGAATAGGGAAAAAAAATGGGTACCAGTGGTCGGGGAATGAGGAAAAAAATTGAATATAAAATCAATAAGCAGAGATGACTGTGTTAATCCACTAAAGTTCCACTGTCAGTTTTATTGGTTGCTCTAATTAATTATGTGGCTATGAGGTAGTTGTTTGAACAGTGTACTTCCTAGTTCTATTATAAAGGATTCTATAGAAATAAGTACTTTGAAGATAACTTCCTTATTTCTAAAGTAGCTTTTAATTTACGTAATAAGTAGATACCTGCATAATTTATAAGAAAGTATGTTCGTAGAGGTAATGTATGTTTTATTGTTCAATAATTTATATTATCTATATGTCTTCAAATTTCTTTAAAATACCTGTAATCCAAAAACTAGTAGATCCATATGGAGCTGCAGTAACGCAGCAGCATTACTGAACCACCAAACTCTTCTACTAATATTCCAGTAACATCTACAGTTTGTTTCCAGGTACTCGACTAATAATGAAATATGCTCCAAAACGGTAGCCAGAGATGGCTGTTCGTCTTCCAAGCGCTGCTGCTCCACCTGCCGAGCGCCTGGAACGGCTTCGCCTGCTTGAGTAACCCCTGCATCCACGGCGTCTGCCTGGACGATCTGAATTCCAGCTATTTTTGCTACTGCATCGACGGCTACACCGGCATCCAATGCCAGACCAACTGGAACGAGTGCTGGTCGTCGCCTTGCCAGAACGGCGGCGTCTGCATCGACGGCATAGCCATGTTCAACTGCTCTTGCCCTCCTGGATACAAAGGTTGGGAAAGTTCTAGGATTCTAGGATTCTATTTGAAAGAGTATGTGTGTTTAAGGTTTGCTCTGCGAGGAGGACATCAACGAGTGCGAGAGCAATCCTTGCCAGAATAACGGGAGCTGCTTTGATGCGCAGAACGGATACTTCTGCAATTGCTTGCCTGGATATTCTGGAGATCATTGCGAAGTTGACATAGCCGTATGCAACGCGACGAATGAGACGCGATGTGCCAATGGGGGTGTCTGCGAAGAAGGTCCCGGGGAGACGTTCACTTGTCGATGCCAGCTGGGTGAGTAAAGTATCCAGAAATGGAACTATTTTTCCCAAAATAAATAAATTTGCACCACTTTTTGGGGTAGGTTGGGGAGGAGATATGTGCACCTACGAGATAGACGAATGTGTATCAGCCCCTTGCCTCAATGGCGGCGTTTGCATCGACCATTTGGCCGACTATTCTTGCGCTTGTCTCTTTGGTAATTAGAATTTCAAACAAAAAAAAATGCTATTTCCTTGCTAAAATGCATATGTAGGTTACGCAGGTAGAAATTGCGAAGAAGTCATGCAAATATGCGACGATAGTCCTTGCAAAAACGGCGCCTTGTGCATACTGGAAGACGGGCAATCGGTTTGCTATTGCGTACCAGATTTCCATGGGGATTTATGCCAGTATCAGTACGACGAATGCCAACTCGGACCGAGGTAATTATCTATAAGAATCTTCTAAGTGTGATGTACCATTATCTAGTAGCTTACCTGCTTATGGAATTTTTCAATTAGGTGTATGAATGGAGGCAGCTGTATCGATGGTGTGGATAATTTCACGTGCTCTTGTCCGCCGAACTTAACAGGAGTACTATGCGAATGTCTAGTACTGCCCAATAAAACAGTAGACTGTACTTTCATTCAACCAACGACTTCTCCAACTACTGTAGAGTACGACAACCGAACGATTTCTTCGACCGTTTTCTATACAACTACTGAAGTGCCAACTAGTACTAGTGAATTTCTAACGGAAATTACCACAGCAACGACTGTTTTACCAGATATTTCATTTTACTCTACTGCCGAAACTTCCACGATTTTACTAACTGAGAGTACTTTTAGTACTGCTATTTCTTCTACAGATTATTTCGAAACAAATACATCTACAGAAAAACACAGTAGTACTGTCACTGATTATACCAGTACTTCATCTTTAACAAGCGAAGAAACTTCTACTACATTATCACCTGAAAGTACAACCTTTACAGAACAATCTACATATTCCACCGAATTTCAACAAGAAATCTCCACTACTCCGTACTACTCAAACATGTCTACCATTTCACAATTCCCCAGTACATTTTCAGTCGAAGTAAGCAGCGCTCCCATGCTATCGACTTTTGAAACCACCGAATTTACTACAATAATGGAGGAATCTACGACGATTGTTATAGGAAAGGAAGGGAACCGAACCTTCCCCGAGGAAATTAGTACTACTATTTCCCCCTACTTTACCACTGAACCTTCGAAAAGCTCCACCTCATCTAGTACAACTGAACACTCTTTAACTACAACAGAAAGTACTACTACTACTACTACTGAAGAACCTACTACACAACTTAGCACGGATTGTACTAATATAGAGAGTAGGTGTTTGAATGGTGGTACTTGCGTTTATATTGAAGGGTATCACAAGGTAAATAATAGTATCCATTTAGTTTATAAATAATGCGATTTTTAGTACTTATACAGGGTGTGTCATGAAGAAGGCTCATTAGAAATATATGGAAAAGTTGTGTTAATTAAAATTTGAAAATTTGTATACAAGTATTTGTCGATACGCTCGATTCAATGAAAATATTTTCAACTGTTTCTTACTTCCGGTTATACCGGAAGTGGACAGCAACTTTCTTATTTTAAATAGGACACCCTGTATATTTTTGCATCTTTAGGTTCTATGAAAATGAGCTCGATGAGCTCGATGAGCTGATTATAAAAAGGGGTCACACTTGGTATCTTAGTCTCATAATAAAGGCTATACAGCCACTCAAAAATCACAAAATTTTGAATTTGGGCGGCTGAATTTTTATTAGCACTACTTTTCCAGATGCTTCTAATGGGCCCTCTTCGTGACACATCCTGTATGATGTACACACTGTATAATGTAATAAAATATTTTGTAGTGTTTGTGTCCATTCGATTACGAAGGTACTCTGTGCGAAACAAAGCTGGGCGTGAGAAGAGCGGCTTTCAGTGGAAATTCATTCCTCTCCCATCGCCTTCACGTATCATCCTACCATTTGTCGGTGGAATTCGAAACGAAATCCATGGCTTCGGACGGGATCCTGTTCTTCTCCAACATAGAATCCGAGTATATGGCGCTCTACATGGAAAACGGATTTCTAAAATTCAAATTCTCCTGCGGCTACCAAACCATGCTGTTGAGCGAATTGAAAATACCCATCAACAACGGGTTTCCGATCAATATAAAAGCTGGGTATGTGTACAAATACAGGGTGTCCCAGCGAAAGGTAGCCCATTTAATCAGCTTGTAAATTTAAACGCCTAATCATAAAAAGATGCGGTTTTCTCAGATATGTTTTATTTTGTTATAAGTTTTGTTTTAGTGACATAGAAATTTTGTATCAGCTGTATAGGGTGTATTATCAAAATCCCCTCTTTTCAATTCACACTAACCCAATTTTTTCAAATCAAACACCCTGTATATATTGACGCCATCTGAAAGATACACTCTTCTACTTTTTAAAAATGTATAATTTCGACATGTTATTTTACAAAACGAAGAAGTTATTTAAACAATGATATGAAAAACAATGCAAATCGCCTCAATTAAAATAAAATTTACAACAAATCTTAAATTTTCCATTTTAAAAGATGCTTTATCAGGATTTTTGAATGGTTTTTCGTTAGGAAACATATTTAATAATCGTACACATTAACATTTTCTTTTTCAATTAAACATGTTTTATTCGTTTCACCAATGTTATGTTTCACAAAGTTACAAGTTGATTAAATGGGCTACCTTTCGCTGGGAGACCCTGTATTTCGATTAGTTTTATTCATAAATAATCGTGTGGCTTTAGGTTGGATTTCGATAAGGATTTCAAGCATTGCAATGCCTCCATAAAAGTAAACGATAGCCTGACAATGAGAGGCGATCAGCTGGCGAAAATTGATAAACTCCTCAAACCCACGGCCTGGCTTCACCTAGGCGGCCTTCCCATTCATCTTATTCACGAAGTCGGAATTCCCGTCGGAGGTTTCATAGGCTGCATGTCGAATTTAAAAGTACTACCTAGTTATAGACCCGCACAAATAGCCGTAGACGTGAAATGTCCATGCGCAATACAGTCGCGCAGGTCACGTCTGCAGCTACATATTACATATTTATTAAACTTATATGTTATAGATAGGCGCGAAGAAAGTGAGGATATACGACGACGCTGAAGATGGTTACGACGTTTCGGAATGCTCGTCGTTGGCCTGCTTGTCCAGCCCCTGCAAGAACGGCGCTTCTTGCAGTTCGATCGGGGATGTGTGGCAATGTCATTGCAAAAACGGGTGAGTTACAGGATGAACCAGTGGAAAAGAGAAAACTCGATAAATAAACATGTTGCAGGTACTTAGGAAAATCCTGCGATATATCGATTTGTGACGACAACCCTTGCCTATACGGTGGAACTTGCATACCATTCACTAACAGTGGATACATATGCTTGTGTCCTTATGGAAAACATGGCCACTTTTGTGAAAACGGTATAATTTTTTAAATAATTCATATAGTATATACAAGTTAATTGTACGATGACGTCATACGTACTAAATTGAATATACCTTATAGATTTGAAAGTAACTCAACCGTATTTCTCGTCTTCTGTCAACGGATTATCTTCATTTGTGGCCTATCCATTCCCGGTGGGGATATCGAAAAACATGGAAATCAAATTCAAATTCACGCCGACGACTCTCGAGCAAATTTCCCTGTTATTGTTCATCGGCCAGGCGGGCCATCACGATTTTTACTCGGATCACATAGCCGTCAGCTTCGTCAGGGGGTACATCATGTTGACGTGGAATTTGGGCTCAGGTGGTTAAAAAATCGGTTAAATTCGCGTTGTTTTTGATAATTATTGGAGCGTTTTTTTATGTTTAGGGCCCAGGAGGATTTTTACTTCCCAGCCGATCAAACCGGGGGCGAAGGATTATACAGTGAAATTGGGGCATGCCGGTCGCAGAGCCTGGCTGTATGTTGAAAATTTGGGTAATATTACTGGAAGGACTCCCGGAAATTTGGTGCAATTGGATGTGGTACCTCTTTTATACATAGGTAATAATTGTTATAGAAATTGTGTTTCCTTAAAGCTGATTTATCGGTTATGACGACACAGATTGTTATGATTTTTGTTACGCGTCGGCACTGTTTACCAATTTTTTTTCGCTTCATGTCAGCACTGACATTATTTCACTCTATTCTTCAAAGAGATAGGTCGCCTATTTCACTCGCACATTTCACCGATTCAATGTTATTCAATACAGACACGCACTCAGATTTTTTCTTCGTAGAAATATACCTAACAATTTTATTTTATTATTTTCGTAACTTATTACTGTTACTATATACCGACTATATACTGTCGGTTATTGCAATTTTTAATTTAATTACTATCTAATAGAGTTAGTAAGAAAAAGGAAGATAAAAAGTCGGGGGCTCTAAATAATATGAGTACATTTCTGTACACTAATAGTTTGCGAAACACGCTGTAGAAATAAGAGCGAAAGCGATATAGTTTCAAAAATTCGTAAAATTTGAAATCGGTTTCCCATTTCTTATGCTTATTTTTTACTTTAACAGAAAATTTTATATAGAAAAAAGTTTATAAAAACTATTATCTACAATCTGTCAGAAGTACATTTTTAATATTTTATATTTCATGTGGATTTTTATTTATATTTCCAAAAGTATGAGGTAAAGTGAAAATAAAACTCCAACAATTTTTTCGTAAGTTCACAATTGACTTCTCACAAAAATTTCAACAAAATTTGACGATAAATAACGGAGATATTTGGGAAACCGTTTTTATATGTAACGAATATAGGGTGATAGAACAGCCTTAAAGGATTTTGAAGAGACCTAAATCTTTAGAGATTTATACAATCATTAGTGAGTTTAGGACTTCATGAAAGCATTTGTATCTAACTTCAATCAGGTGGATACGACGTGAGAAACTTCTCCACGTTGCCCCACGACCTTCCCCTACACACGGGCTTCTCCGGGTGCATCTACGACCTGGAAATGAAATCCGGCAGCGTGCTGATACCGTTCCAAGGCCCCATGAAGGCCTTCGGACGGGCCGTGGGACAATGCGGCACAAGCGAGTGCTACGAACGCAGCTGCCAGAACAACGGGGCTTGTTTGCACCACGGCAGCACTTTCATGTAAATATATAATATATAAGGTTTGTATTTACCTGGAAATTTACCCCGAAATTTCGCCAGGTGTTTGTGCCAAGACGATTGGTTCGGGCCACTATGCTCTTCCAGGCAGAATTTATGCGATGGGAACTACACCAAGTGCTCGGATGCTTCGAGATGCGTCCCGTTGTTGTCCTCTGCTGAATGCGATTGTCCTTTCGGAAGGACGGGGAAATACTGCGATAAAGGTTATTAGATACTACTTTATTTATTAAATGGGTACTTACGAGCTGCAAAAATTCGAGGGGTTGTCCCTTGGACTATTCTAAGAATACAGGGTGACCCACGCTCAACGCCACGGAGTATTATGGGCAAACGGTAAGAGATTTTAAAAATTCCTTCGGGTGAAATGCGTATGTGTATAGTGGCTACAATTTAAAATTATTTAGACATATACAGGTTGTCCCAATTTTGAGAAAATATACAAAGTTATGTTTTTTTAAATGGAACAGCCCATATATTATTATATATTATCTAGTGACATGATATAAAATTTATACAGGGTGATCAAAAATTAAAAATTTTTTTACTACTTTTTAGTACTTGAAAAGTTAAGATGGAAACATGGAAGTCGTTTTTCTCGATTTTCAACTGTTTGGCTTTCAGAGCCGTCCAAATTCAAAATTTTGTAATTTTTGTGTCCTTTATTATGAGACCAAGATACCAAGTGTGACCCCTTTTTGAAATCAGCTCATCGAGTAGAATCCAAAAATGTAATAATATATGGGGTGTTCCATTTAAAAAAAACATAACTTTGTATATTTTCTCAAAATTGGGACAACCTGTACATGTCTAAATAATTTTAAATTGTAGCCACTATATACATACATATTTAACTCGAAGGAATTTTTAAAATCTCTTACCGTTTGCCCATAATACGCCGTGGCGTTGAGCGTGGGTCACCCTGTATTCTTAGAATAGTCCAAGGAACGACCCCTTGAATTTTTGCTGCATGTTTAATGAACACTCTGTATATATTTTGCAAAATAAGAAAGTTATACTAACGAAACTTCCTGCTTTCAGACGAAGAAGTTACCGATGTAAGCCTAACTGGGATCAGATCATATATCATTCTCAATCCAATCGAAATTGAAGCTACCAACTTCCACATGGAGTTCGAGATCAGGATTTTAAAAGACCAAGGAATTGTTATATTCATGGGCAAAAGAGATTTAAGATTCTTTTGCTTGTCGCTGCAAAATGGCTTGTTGGAAATCAAAATGCAATTCGGTAACGTACGAATTTAATTGCATATTTTTTTTTACTACAAAAACCATTCATTTACAGGTAGCAGTAAAGTAGCCTCATCAGGACTGACAGTAAGAAGCTCCAAATTATTAGTGAAAGCTCTATGGCACAAAATCCAACTGGGAAGATTCGGTAAAAAAATATATTTAACTGTCGATAACGCGACCAACTCCGGCCAAATCGACATCAGCCACACTTCAAGCATCAACAAAGAAACCATCTACATAGGAGGCCTTCCCGACATGTCGAATTTACCGCTATTCGCAGCTTCGAACCTGCCAGTACCCTTCAAAGGCTGCATCAGGCGACTCGTCATCAACGACACTCCTTTACCGCTGACGTCTGGCAATGTCAGAGAATCCAGGAATATCCAGGACTGCGACGGCACCCCCTGCGGCGGCGACGCCTGCCACAACGGCGGCACTTGCTGGCTGGACTCCTTCATGAAGCCCCACTGCTCCTGTGCGCCGCCTTATTACGGGGACAGGTGCCAGTACCTGACGAATTGCTACGATAAATCCTGCAAGAACCAAGGCAGGTGCATCAATAACAGATGCACTTGCCAAGTGGGGTGGTCTGGGGCGTACTGCGAGAATGAAATCGCTGTTAATAATCCGAAATTCAACGGAAAGAGCTACCTGGCGATGAGGAAAATCGGGGATAAGAAGAGGGAATTGAGGGAGGAGGTTACTAAAGTGTTTTTGAATTTTACTACTGTTAGACCGAATGGATTGCTGTTGTGGAATAAGAAGGTATTATTTTCGTGTTCTGTGGATTGGTGTTATGCAATAATAGGTTGTAAAAATTGGATAATAGAAATTTGTAACACCTATTTGAAGGCAATTTTTATCAATTGTGGTTTAACTCATTATTCCATAATACTATATCCATAAAATACAGGGTGTTCATTAAAGATGCGGCAAAAATTCAAGAGGTTGTTCCTTGGACTATCATCTAAAGGACAAAATACAGGGTGTATTATAAGTTGATACTTCTTTTTCAACTCTTATTCTAAGCAACTTATTCTAAGAATTATTCTCTTAATTCTAAGCAACTTTTTGAATATTATGAAAAACAAAGGTAAAACTTTTTAATAATTTTTACCTTTTTTTTTGAATTTCCAATATTTCCCAATACGTACCTGCTTCATTAAACATGAAATTTATTTATTTTTCGGCATTTATTTGACAGATGATTGCCATAAATAAATTTATTATTTAATAAAGCAGGTACGTATTGGAAAATATTCGAAATTTAAAATTTTTATATTTTCTTTGTTATTCATAATATTCAAAAAGTTTATTTGAAAAAGTTGCTTAGAATTAAGAGATTCATACACAGTTGAAAAAGAAGTATCAACTTACAATACACCCTGTATTTTGTCCTTTAGATGATAGTCCAAAGAACAACCCCTTGAATTTTTGCCGCATGTTTAATAAACACTCTGTATATTCTCATTATATTTACAGGGTAAGAATTACTTCGGTTTGGGGGTGGAAAATGGCTTCCTGAAAATCGCCATGTCTTCGGAAAAAAACAAGCAAACTGTATACGAAATACCATCATATACGCAAGTTTCAGACGGTTTGTGGCACAAAGTGGAGCTCGATTTGGACACACTGACGTTGAATTTGGACAACAAGACGTTCCAAATTCGAAAAAAACTGGACAAAAACGTAAAATTCAGCGTGTCAGGCAATTTTTATATAGGGGGTGTACCGAATGTTACAGTTCTATTAGAGGAGACGAATGGATTGTTCTATGGCAATTTCGAGGGTTGCATATCAGCTTTCGGTACCAATACGGATATTATTACTGATTTTAGTCGCATGGAAGGTTCTAACATAGACACGTGTCAAGTATTAGCTGCTTAGATGTGGGCACCTAAAGATGTTCGTTTTACACTTTAACAGTATTCGAAATATTTATACTGTAGACAAATCGTACAAATTACGCCAATTCAACACGTTAAAAAATAAGTTGAAGGGTTTATTTTTGTACGTAAATACCAAATTAACGTAAATAGTAGTTTAATTTTGTTACAAACTGCCACTGAAATTTTTTATACAATGTTGAACAGGTTACGGTTTTGATGTTATTTTAGCTTTAATTAGTAGATATTGCCAATTGTTTACTCATATATGTGTACGTATTATATTTCTTTTCGATTGTTTTGAAATAAATAGAATCGGAAAATGAATGACTCGACTAAATTTAATACACTAAAACAATAAATAATATTTTAAAGAACCTTTATTATTTGGTATGAAAACATTATCTGTTCTAAACAGCAGGGACAAATTTGCATGTTTTGCACTTAAATTGACGTTATATTATCATTTTTACCTTGAACATAACTAAAGAAAAATACGTAAGACTCGT
The DNA here is from genome assembly GCA_917563865.1 of Phyllotreta cruciferae. Taxonomy (NCBI): domain Eukaryota; kingdom Metazoa; phylum Arthropoda; class Insecta; order Coleoptera; family Chrysomelidae; genus Phyllotreta; species Phyllotreta cruciferae. The sequence continues at coordinate 4,689,218 of OU830609.1, read as the reverse complement.
AAAAGAAACAATTTTAAGAACCTCTCGATCACTTATCATCACAAATGCCATTTGAATAACAAAAATATCACACGAATACAAAATAAATCTACTCCTACAAGCATCAGCGACGAATTTTGCGACGAAAACGACGAGATTTCTTGAAGTACACATTAATTTCTAACATCTAAAATGTATAATAATATAAAAATTTAATGGCGGAATATCATAAAACAACGCCCTATTTTAACTCAATTGAATTCGCGATCTCTCAACACAACGGGTGCCGCCAAGGTCCAGCCATACAGCGCCAAAGCCAGCCAGCTCGAGATCGCCTTCACCCACATTGATGCTGTATTGTGGTTCAAATTTTCGATATTGGAAGTATCAGGCCTAAAATTGAAACACCATAAACACAAAAACAATTACTAGAGACGCGAAACACCCACCTGTACCAGTTAGTGAGAGTCATCATCACATACAAAGTGGCCAGAGCGAACATGACGTGGAAAAAGCTCCAGCTGTATGCGACGGTTTCTTCCTCGTTATCCCAGACTTTCTTGCTACCTTCGCCTCTTTCGCCGCCATCGTTACCTGCGATAGGAGCATAGGGTTCTTCTTATTTTAAAAAGAGGGAAATAACAGAAAAAGAAAACAAAATGAACTAAAATGAGGAAGAAGGGGAGTGGGTAACCCAAGGCATTATGATTGTTTACAGTGTGATTAGTGTAATATGTTCATGGGTAATCTAAGTGGATGCTGTAATATTTCGTTTTACCTGACGGGTCCTCATTTTCAGAAAGTTGAACTGACTTTTTTGTACCTACATTTCTCACTCGGCGTCTTTCTAAATAAAACAACAACCGATTAAAATCAATTTATACCTTTTAATGTGTCACCTTTTTCTATAATTTGACGTTATTTTACCACCTCAAACAAGAATAACGAATACATACTACAACATCCACTATATTTGGAAACTAAAAACAAAAAAAATATCGAAAATATAGGCGAATTCCTACCTTCATTCTCAACCAAATTATCAGATCCATAGCCTCTTACTGAAGATAAAAAAATGTAAGTTAGAATTCGGAATGTCGAGTAAACTATTGAAAATATCACACTACACAATGCCATGGATAACCATTCACAAATTTCAAAATAATAAAATTAACAGAATAATTGTAGAAGCGTTTGCAAATGCACAAACACAAAAAATATGCTAAAAACATTCATCGAACATGCAATCGATTTCTTAATTAACAAGCATGTAATAATATCAATTACACAGGTCTGCAAGTAAAATACTGCATAGCATTTTTATACATTTTCTTATAGATTTCAACTCGATAAAAATGAAAAAAATATCAAAAACATTCCATCACATCATTTTTTTTGCTACATTCAATTTTATTTTTTTTATTTAGTTTGTGTAAAATTACTAGTCAAATGAGGCAGAGTAATATTATCGTGAACATTATTTTTTTTTCAATTTTTGTGTTGGGCAAGAAGCTTTTGTGTAGGCTGGAATTTGGCCAATTGATTGCTTTATTACTCCGCCTCATTTATGAATAGACTATAGTTGACTTAAAAGTTGGTACCTATTCTGTTTTTTATTTAAAAAATGGCCTCAAAACTAAGCTTTCTCATAATCTCACATGAATACTATCAAAATACAGATGAATATAACAATAAATGAAAAAAAAATTAACAGTTACAAAGAATAGTAGCAGAGGTGGTGGATAAAATAGCTTTAGCTACTATCTTGGTAGTGGCTAATAGTAGTGATGAGGTTGAATATGCTTAGACTTATTATCTGGGGTACTAGAAGCACCAAAATCTACTAGAAATTATCTGGTTACAACAAGAATAAGTGATGTTTTTTTATTAAATTTGATTGTATTTTGCAAAAAACCTATACCTGATGGGATGACCTATAAAACATACATATAATTCAGCAAAAATAACTCGTGCTGCAGAATAAAACTTTTTTGCAGACCTTTGTTATTTATGCACACATTAAAAATATTACCTGCTCCTGTATCTTTAGCCAGCATATTCTCCGACATGGTAATTTTAGAAGATTTGCTGGCAGACCTGAGGGACGAGTACAACACGCAGGCCATCCAAATGATCAAGCCGATAATATCGAAATCATTGTTAGGTTTTTGATTGTCGTGAGCGGTGCCACCAAATATTCCCCACAAACCAGGATTGCATTCTTTATAACAAAAATAATTATATTAAAGCTTTCATTAGGTAAAGATTTTTTTAAACCTACTTGGAGAATTTGATACAGCCGACCAAGTTAGGTAGGTTACGTATAAAGACACAACCGACGATTGCAGAAGTCCTGACCTGGGTAATTTTTCTTGAACGGCTGGCAATATTGAAAGAACGCTCACAATGAAGCAGAATATCAAATTGATTGAAATGAAGAATTTATTCAAACCGCAATCGTATGGCTAAAAAAATTTACAGTGTTAAAATATTAAAAAAAAACTGTAATATTTTACTTACTTTAGTGTAGAAAACGTACAGTAGTACAATCCAAGTAATGCTCAAAATATAATTGAGTAATGTCATTCCGATTAAAGCGCAATACCATCCTCTCGACTCCGTTTCTTCGAAATTACCAACCCAACTTTCCGCCCAAGAATGAGCGAAATCTATAATCAGAATCAGCTGGATCAAAATAAACAAGAAGCCTCCTATCATTCCGAAATACATCCAAGTCGTCCCAAACGAGCCTTCTGGGATGAAAAACGCTCCGATCACCCCACCGATAACCAACAGAAACTTTATGCCCCAAAATCTACAAAATTATCAATTAGAACCAATTGTAAAATTCTGGAGAAGTAAAGCAATTACCCATTTTGAATCCCCGCTCTATGATCTTTGGAAGTCTTTACACCAATCATCATGAGCGCCATTAATGCGAAGAAACAAGTCAATATGAAGCAGATCCTGTACACAGCTAAATATCCAACAGCATGTTCACAATCGAACGTTTTCGGTATCAAAAGGGAGTCATTTTTGCAAAAAGGCACCTAAAAAATTATACTTTGCAGATTTCACTCAAGTATAAAGAGATGCAGCAAGACTAGTTAGTCTTTTTTTACCTTCTTAAGGGTGCTCTCGAGACCTGGGGACAACGTGATGCAAGCTGCTACAGTGGCAACGAGTAACATTAGGGCGTACATGATACGAGAGGACGTCGAATTCCTGCATGTAGGACATGCTGAGCAGCATAAAGAGCATGCTGTGCTTCCGCAACAGCAGGCCAGCTGTAACAATTTTATGCATAGTTAAAAGATTTTATTGCGTATTAAGTGAATTTAAACATTAGATTAACTTGAATTGTTTCTAAAATTAGACGGTGTCTTTATAAATGTGATATCATTTGTCGGGTTGTTTATTTTGTATTGTCTTTGTTTACCTGCGCAGCTGAGAAAAGACCAAACACGGCCCCCATCTTCGATTTTCACGGATGACCGAACAGAAGTTAGCCTCGCACTGATTGATATAAAATAAACTGTAAATTTCTTCGAAAGAATATCAGTAAATAACGCAAACTAAAAATATTTTGCACAATCGTAGTTCACTTCACCAATTTTTGATTTATTAGTCAATAAACTGTCATTACATCAGTCACTGTCATAGTTGTCATAATATTTTTTTAATAGCTTTATAAAAAAAGAAGACTTGACTCATTAATTATTCAGCCAAAAATCAAAGACTAAAATTTATTTCCACAGAGAAAGAAAGTAGTCTTACATATTATTTATTCAGAACTATTTATATTTAAACATCGAAATTTAACAGAATTTATTAGCGGCGCAGTATCTCTTCCACAAGTAAGGGCTGTGCAGCCACTTGCACTTCTTGCCTCCTTTGTACCCGTGACCGCATCCTCCACATCCACCACATCCACCACATCCTCCGTAACCCCAATCGTCATCGCACAATTTGGAAACGACCTTGGCCTTCAGCTTGCTGAGCAATCCGACCACCGGGGAAACGTGCACAGTACCGCACGGGTTCGGCGGGTAAGTACCGCCGCAGGAGCCACAGGCACCACCGCAAGGATAACCCCCAGGGTGATGGTAACCACCGCAAGGATAACCGGCATCGTAGCAAGGACCTCCGCAGTCTGAGTACCCGTCGCAGTCGCAGCCGCATCCGCCAAAGTAGTGAGGGTGGTATTTCTTGAATGATTGCTGCAAAAGTAATTAATATAAGCACTAGATTTTTAATAACATATAGGTAGGTAGATAACGCAATAATGCTACTCAAAGATGATAACTAAGATTATGCGCAATGGGTTGCGCAGATTAGGTTTCCAGTTATTGCAATTTTACTGTAGGTATACGTTAAAAATTGAGTACTTATGATGTAAAAGCTGATAGTAGATATGAGTGAGAATTAAAATAAAGATATCCTGTCAAGATATATATCCTGCCTTATAGCTAAAAATATTTGAGTATGTTCAAATAATCGATTGAGATAAATATAATACCTACGTTTTTTATAAAATTCTGAGAATTTAAAATAAAATCCCGATTGCTTATATAGATAACGTAATGGTATCAAATTCGCAAAAAATTGATCTTTGGTATTCGAAATTCAATGAAATAATAACTCATTTAAATTTCTCAAAAAAAAATGATAAAGTCAAAAATTACATTTATTCATCAAAGAGAATAAGTATTCACTCGAAAAAAAAATTATACTTACTACAGAAACAGCACAAACAATCACCAAACCCAAAACAATTAATTTCGGATTCATTTTCACCAAAACCCTTCAAGCAGGTATTACCAAATAGAAACCAGAAACTTATGAAATGTTTCGCAGAATATTTCCCTTTTATACGCATGAATGTTGACCATTACGTGAGGGATTGCCAAAATACTGCCCAACTTGAATCGTAATTTGTTTAATGAAAAGTTCATTGCCGGCGATTTTGTATCAAAACATTGCGCGTCAACCGTTTCCGCGTTGACCGAGTCCATGATTTAATCGCGGTAATTAAATAATTCGCCGCATTAATCGCGGAAATCGGAAAATTGGGGAGTAGAAGGAAATAATAAAATGAAATTACACAGGGCGAGTAGAAAATCGCAAATTATGTTTATAATAGGCAATTTGTTCGTATAAGATAATCAAATTCTCATAGAAAAACTTTTCTAGAGAGCTAGAAATAATATAGTCCATTGTGAATATAACATTTTTTCGAGCTGGTGGTTTATTAGAGTATTTTTTTTTGATGTCAAGAAGAAGTTGAAGAATTTCAAAAATTGCATGAATGCCAAAAAAGCGTTTATCTCTACAAAATATGGATTTTGTAGAAAATTTCAAAGAGTAAAAAAAGCATTATAAATGAACTGATAAATCTACTTTCAATTATAAAATTAAGTGAATAACAAGGACGGAAGAATTAGGGCTTTGAGAGGGTTGGATACCCACGTTAAATCTGAGAATGAATAAGGATAATTAAAAAAAAATTATACAAAAATATGTCACCAAACAGGGATATTTTGTACAAATTTTCACGAAAAAAAGTTGAGCCATTCTGACCCAATATCAAAAAAACCTTTTGTTAAATATAACTTTAACATCCTGTAAGTTCTATAACACTTTTGGATATAGCTAAGTTAGGATGAATCATCTTATATTCGTCTCAGAAGTCTGTAGTTATACCATGACCCAACCTTTTTGCAACATCCTGTGTACTAACGAGTATATACTGGAGAATAGTGTTAGTTACGCAGCACTGTAAATCATAAATTAACATTAATTTAAAAAAAATGGTATAACAATTATTCCTTGAAGACTCCTCTATCAAAATGCTCTGATGTAGAAAATTTTACTATTTATTTTGATGTATTCAAGTTCTATTATTCATAAATCTTTTAAACGATTTGGTGTAAAAAAAGTGTGAAAAATAAAAAATCAGTGGTATATACTTTATTACATAATAACAGTCATTACAGTAAAATTCCTTCCTAGATTTAACGTATTCTAGGAACATTTTAAAGTTAGATTAACTAATTAGCAGTACACTGATATTGTTCATTAGTCTATTTAGAAAAAGTACAAAAATCGGTCGTTCCATATACCACCAATGTAAAATATAATTTTGTATCTCTAAAACTACCGATATATCTGCATTGAGAAATTTCAGAATCGTTGAGAACAAAAAAATATAGGAAGGTTCGCGCGCATCTAATAAATAAATACTAAATAGAGGCGTATATGGAAAGACGCAATGTTAGGGCTCCTAGCTGTTGGCTGTCGTGCAATTGGCCTCGCAACTTTGAAGCTGGTCCATGTACTTGTAGAGCGAGTCCTGGCTGCCGGACGACAGCTGGCTCTCCGTCTCCGGCTCCACGCAATTCTTATTCACGAAGAAATCGATCAGTTCTTCGTCGTTTTTCGCGTCATCGTCTTCGTCTTGGTCACCGCCTTTGCCCAGCATGCTCGTAAACAGCGAATTGGCCTTGTCGTTGGAGTTGCCGTTCGAGGTGATGCCGTTTTTGAACCCGTTCAACGACCGCTTTTCCTTCTTCACGCCGTTCTTCAGCTTGAAAGTGGTCTTTTCCGTGGCGCTGAGGAGCGGCTTCAACACGGCCGGCTGGAACCCGTTCTTGGTTTTCGATTCCTTGTGTTTCAAAATCGTGGATTTCTTTTCTTGCACGCTTTTACTACCCACTACCACTTTCAAAGTTTTCTTAGTATCGCTCTTCGCCGGCGCCACTTCTTTGCAGCTTTCCACTTTCTCCAGTTTCTGCTTCAGCTCCTCGTTGAGCTTCTCCACCGATTCGCGCTTCTGGATTTCGGATTGAAGTTTGACGTTCAATTCTGATATGATATTCCTCGGAGCTGCCGATTTGGAAACGTTATCGGTGGTTCTGGATTTTCTGATCGAACTCATCCCCGCGCTCGACGCCGAATAATTCTTCGCCGGCGCCGATTTGGTCTTGTGCAGCACAGTGCCCATGGAGAAAGTGGACCCTCCAATGGACTCCAGCGCTAATGTTACAGCGGATTCGCACCATTGGAATTCCGGTGTATAACCGCCTTGTTGTTTCTCGTGCAGTATTTTCACGACGTTCAGTACCACTTCGATCCCCAATTGATCGTTTTGTCTCAAATCCATGATCTCCAACGATCTGCTCTTTTCGACGATGCTGGTTACTTTGCTGGCCAGATTTTCGGTTATACCGCATCGTTGCAGGTCGATGGCTTTTATCCACAAATCGTCCTCCAATTCCTCCAGGATGAAATCCAGCCCGTCGTCGCCGAAGTTCGGGTTGCAGTTCATGATGATCCGCTTCAGTCCTTTCATGGGCCGTTGTATGGGATTCCCGTATCGCAGCGATTGGTGCCAACTCTCGCAGTATCTGTTTATCTGTTGGTATTTGATGAACTTGCCCAGATGCTCGCCGCTGGGCGGCGTCAGCTCGCAGCCGGTTATGTTGATGATCTCGACGTTCGGAACGTCCCGCAGGTAGCGGCAGAGGAGCTCGCAGCCTCTGTCCTTGAGGCCGGTGTTGGCGAAAGACAGGTGCTTGACGGTTTCGTTTTTCTTCAAAGCCTGGAAGAGCGGCTCGATGATGTCGGCGTCCAGCGGCACGCCGTCCAATTCGAAGTAGTTCAACACTTCGGTCTTCTTCAGCGTGTGGCAGAGGGCCTTGGTGAGCTGCGACAGAACGTAGGCGGTGCGCAGGGAACCGAAGCGCCTCTTCATGCGCTTGGCCTTCTCCTCGGTGTCCACGTCGTAGAGGAACTCGCCGTTGGACAGCCGGCTCTTAATGCTAATAACGTGGAGGCTGGTGTCGTGCCGCAGGGCGTTCACGATGGGCGCCCAGTCCTCCACTTTGAGGCGGTCGCCGACGAACTCCAGGACGGTGGAGCTCTTCAGCTTGGCGGGCTTCACCAGCGGCGAGGGGGGGCAGTTCATTCGACGGCAGAGCTCCAGGTACCAGACGTAGAATATGTTCACAGGTTTCATGTAATTCCCTACGATGCTGTTCGTCGATGTCGAGGGCTGCTCCATCTTACGATTTATATGATTTTGGTTAACTTTTTTATTTAATTAAGCATTTAACATTGTTTAGAAAATAGTAAAATTAAATAAGATAAAAAAAGTGCCAAAAGGACAAATCAATTGACAGTTAGTGATGTGTACGATTTATTTTCGAAATTCAGTCCACTCGAAAGTGTCACATTCGCGCATTTAAGGCCACTTTCGATGAACTTACTTTCATCACAAAACTTTTTAAGCACTAACACAAACTACATTAAGCTACTTCTCATTCAGTTTAATTCGTTAAAAATGCAACTTCAACTAATTTCCTCATAATAAATTTTTACCAACAATTAAATGAAAGGAAGAAAGTACTCAATTAAAATAATGCTAATTTTGCTTAATCACGACAAATATCTCCCAAATAAACGATCGATTTTTTCATATAATCTACAAATCTCAAAGACAACAGCACCAATTCCTAAATTATTACATTACATATGATACACCGATAAGCGATAGGCATTTTAATTAGGTACTTACTTAACACTGTATAAAAATCTGCTCCTTGAAATTTCTTGCGCAGTCAACAAAATGAAGTACATACCGTTCGTGTGCATAGCACTGGTGCTCCTCCAAGCAGCGTCCAGCTTGGACAATGACGCTTGCGATGATACCAAGTGCACCATCGCCAAGAATTGCAGATGCTCCAACGGCGCATCCCCTTTTAGGGCTGGAAAATTAACCGATTGGCCACAAGTAAGCTTCATTTAAGATTGAATGTTTTCCAAAAGAGTATCAGAACCGTTGATGAGCATATCTATTACTTCAGCTCATAAGTCTGACCTTCGACGACGCCATTACCAAAGACCTCTACGATACCTACTTGGAACCCTTGCTGTTCAACTACAATAACCCCGATAAGAAAGGCATCGGTGCCACTTTCTTCGTTCCCCACGAGTACACAAACTACCAAAAAGTGAACGATTTGTACAACTACGGCTTCGAAATCGGCGTCAATTCCATTACGTAAGCATTAGAGCCTCGAGCCGTGTCTGTTAACCCAATCGAGCTTTTGCAGGAAGAACCCTCTGCAGAAATATTGGAGAACAGCCTCAGTGAACCAACTGGTGCAGGAATTCGACGGCCAGAAGCGCATCATCAATAAATTCGCGAACATCCCCAAGGAGCAAATCATTGGAGTGCGAACGCCCGAGCTTCAACTCGCCGGCGACAATTCCATCAAGGCCTTCATCAACGCCAGCTTGTTGTACGACAGCTCATGGCCTTCCTTACCTTCGACTAGATTGTTCCCTTACACTCTAGATTTTGCATCGACTCAGGAGTGTCTTTTGGGCGCCAAATGCCCCAATAGCTCTTTCCCGGGCTTTTGGGTGAACCCCATTAACGAATTAACCGGAGCCGATGGGGAAGGTTGCAACGTCATTAAAGGGTGTAATGTGGAGTAAGTTCCAATGTAATTAATAATAGACTGGGTAATCAAATTTTTAATTTCAGAGGTAGTACTCAGGATATAGCTGATTGGTTGGTTAAAGAGGTAGACGGTATATCTAAAACATCCAGGGCTCCTTTGACGCTTATGTTGAGCAAATCTTGGTTCAATTCCACTGCGAATAGTGAAGAAGGCTTCCAGCAATTTATGAACACTATGACTACTAGAAAGGACGTGTTTTTCGTTACGCAACGGCAGGTAATAGATTGTAAAGATGTAGATTGTATATAGATTTATTCGGTTATTTCCAGGTCTTAAATTACATGAAAAATCCGGTGAAATTGGCCAATTTCAAAACGGAAAAGCCCCCTGCTGCGGCGAATTGCGATCCAACGAAATGCTCGCTCACAAACAAGAATAAGGAGTCGGTGACGTTTTATATTTGTACCTCTTGTCCGAACCAGTACCCTTGGCTTGATAATCCCGATGGTAATTAGATCATAAAGAGAAATCGTTTTTTATATTGCGAATAAACGTATTGTCTTAAATAGAGTTTCATTTGGGTTGTAAATAATTTGTTCAATATGTTACACTTTGTAAAATTTACCTAATGTACTTTATGAAGAAAGCTGATAAAATTAAATTAGATAAGTTTTAAAATCAACGATAAATTCAGTTAAGTAATAGAATTAAGGTAATCTCTAGACAACGAAAAAAAAAACCTTGCAATCAAATTTGACTGATAGTATTAATAAATAGGAAAATAACACTTCACATCAACCTCTATGATAAATAAGTGCAAATACTCAATTTTTATCTCTAATCCCTCTCTACATTTTCTCTATGAACATCAGCAAATAGATATGACGTATATACCATTCTCTTATAAAAACCTATTTTTCGATAGAGATTTTCTAGTCGAGAAAATGAAGTGCTTACTCAGCGTATGCATTACATTCGCTATTGCCCAAGCAGCCCTATGCTTGGACAATGCAGATCCTTGCGTTGATAGCAAATGCGCCATATCCCAGAAGTGCAGATGCTCCAATGGTGCATCCCCTTTGACTGGAAACCTTGCCGATTGGCCACAAGTAAGATTTTATTAAACTGATTGTACCAAATCTAGATCCGGCTTTATACAAAACCTCTTAACGGGGGGAACATATTGCAATACTTAACTGATTTGTTTTTAGCTTATAAGTTTGACTTTCGACGATGCTATTACCGATGATATATACAAAAAGTACTTGAGTCCCCTTTTGTTCAACTACAAAAATCCGGACAATAAACCCATCGGGGCCACTTTCTTCGTACCGCACGAGTTTACGAACTACCAAAGAGTAAACGATTTGTACAATTTCGGATTCGAAATCGGCGTCAATTCTATCAGGTACGCATTTGCGTTAAATTACTACGATTACTTCATTATCGGGACACTTTTACAGCAAAAATTATGCTCAAAAGTACTGGAGAAACGCCGATGTGGACACTCTCGTAAACGAATTCGGCGGACAGAAATACATCCTAAACAAATTCGCCAATATTCCCAATGATAGTATCTTGGGCGTCAGGACGCCGCAGCTCCAGCTCGCTGGTGACAATTCTATCCAGGCTTACGTGAAATCCAAGCTGTCCTATGACAGCTCTTGGCCTTCGCTAGCAGTAAAAAGAATGTTCCCCTACACTTTGAACTTCATGTCCACCGAAGAGTGCCTTCTAGGCGCCAAATGCCCGATGAATGCGCACCCTGGCTTTTGGGTGCTGCCCATTAACGAATTAATCGGAGCCGATGGGAAGGATTGCAACGTTATTTCCAGTTGCACGATAAAGTACGTTTAACAGATTAAATACTGCAGGCTTAGGTTATTTTGGTTGTTTTATCAGGGGCTCATCTAAGGAAATATCCGACTGGTTAACCGGACAAGTAGAGTCTATTCGTAATTCTTCCAAAGTTCCTTTAACGCTTATGATTGATTCCGGTTGGTTCAATTCCACTGAAAACAGCGTGGATGCTTTCAAGCAATTTATGACTAATATGTCTTTGAAGAAAGATGTATTCTTTGTTACCCAGAAGCAAGTTAGTATGATATTTCTACCTATCCATTTAGTTCTGCATGTTTTAAACTAAGCTTTATACGAATTTTGTAGGTGTTTGAATGGATACAAAAGCCAGTGAAAACGGCAGCTTTTAAAACTGAAACTAAGACTGGTCCCGTTGCGAATTGTGACGCAAAGAAGTGCTTACTGAAGAAAGATAGTACAGATTCAACAGAGTACACCTTCAATATTTGCACGGGTTGTCCGAATAAATATCCATGGGTCGGTAATCCTGATGGTAATTAGCAGTAGTAAAATGTCGTGCATGTGAAAAGTTATAAATAAATTGATCATTATAATACATGCATAATTTCATTGCAACTTTGTATGTATCTTTTGTGCTTATCTACACTTTCAGACATCAATAACTGATAAAAAAATCGAAAATTAGTACTTGTCATGTTATTTATAAGATTCTAATCCCGATAAGAATAAATAAATTTGCACGTTGTTTATTCTGCCGATATTCTCTGATAAGAAAGGAAAGAGAACACTTTATCCGAAAAACTTATTAATTTACTCTCTTTACTCCTTATAAATTCTCATTTAATTACGATCGAATTAGGTAACAAATCAAAGTGCATTTAGTAGCAATTTTTTTCAGTTTATTATATTTCAACTTACAGAATAGCAATGACATTGAACTCGATAGACCTGCGAATGAAATTAATTTACGTAAACAATTTAAATAAATATTTGCGAAACGCACTTTATACTATTGAACTCGCTAATGAATGAGTTATAAGTTCCCGATTTCACTACTATTTTTTTTACACTTTGTATTGTATTATCGTAGGTTTGTATAGACTGCTTAAGTTTTTGTAACTGTTGAAATATTACATAGCAAGTAATATGTACCAAAAAAATACAATCAATTATGTACCAATAGAAAACTGATGACTCTTATTGCGGACTCTTCCAAAAGTACTTTGTGATGGTGTTATAACAGCAAAAGAAGTATTATCAGAAGATAATTTAACTTTGTTGTTAGTGAAAACCATACTTTTAAACCAAGAAGTCATATCATCAAATGAAAATACTACAAGCTGAAAATAGAAATTCGGCTAAGAAAACCAATTTTGATAAGAGATACAATTTGAGAAATTTTAAATCAAATAAATTCAAATCAATGAAATGTCATGATTGTGTCAGAAAAGGTTATATTAAGAAAAACTGTTTCTACTAAAAGAAAATAAATAAGTTTATAAATAACAGAGAAAGAATGGTACAAAATGTAAAAATCACACAACAACCTACAGAAGCAGCATGTGATTGTTTTTTCGTTTATGGTAGGAAATTTATGAAGATTAAACTGGCAAAATAACTTTCCTATCAGATTCTGGTGCATCTGACCATGTAATAAACCGAGAAGATTTGTTCAATAAACGTTTTTATTGAAAATTGATTACTTCTTTTTATTTAAATACCCACATAACCAATAGTAACAAATCAGGAAATCGAAATCAAATTTTATAAAAACAGTATAACCAATATTTTATTAAATTAAAAATATATAATATTCTCATACACGTAGGTATATAATAAAGCAATGGTGCTCTCATTTATGTAGTACAGTCTAACAAAAAATATAAATATGCTTCTTAGATAAGCGTACAATATCAAATAATAATAATATAAAACAAAGAACAACATGTTAAATTTTTCCACCAAAATAAATGTTAATAATTTAAACCTTTAGGAACTAATTCGTCAATTTACTACGGAATAAATATAATACTGACAAACGCAATTTAATTCTTAACCGGTTACGAAACTAACTAGCCTGTATCCGGTGGACGTAGACTCCGTTCTTCAATCTCCTATACAACGAGATGTACTTCCCCGCCGAGCTCGTCCTGGGAATGATGAAGTTCTCGCAAAATACCGTCTTGCATTTAGCGGCTCCGCTGAGCTTCCCGTAACCCAAAGTGACCAAGAACGTCAGGACGAAGGAGAAGCAATTGTGCGTATCCTCCCGGTATATATCCGGCGACCAGCACTCCTGAGCGCTCACCGCGCCCAGCACCTCGTCCCAGTGCTCCCACCAAGGCCCCGGCGCCTGCTCCAGCAGCAGGCATTGGTTCCATTGGGCGCTTCTGTGGTTGCGCAGCCCTTGCCGGTCGAATTCTACCACCCTTCCGTCCGACGTGGTGACGCCTATGTGCAAGTCTTTGGAATTGTGGTAGTCGCTGAAAGGTGAGTACTCCAATTTTAGTATAATCGTTAGCACCGGAGGGTGAGACTTACTTTAAAAAATCACCGGTGGTTGGTTTGATAACTACAGCGCATGGGTACTGGGATGCTTTGATGAACGGATAAGGAACTCTAAAAAATTTCAAGTAGAGTTAATTAATTCCTACAGTGTGATAGGAATAGCTGGATATAAGACATGAGTAATTAACTGCTATTCCAGTACTATTTATAGGGAATATTAGTAGAATTATATGTTAGTGAAGACTTACCTAAATGGCAAGAGGGAAAAATCGGCAGCGTTTAAATCTTGGTGGCAAGTGGGGCAAGATTCTGGCAGTGTGAAGCAGAAAACTTTAGGACCACAGTGTTGGAAACAAATTATACCCGGGTCCATTTTAGTAAAGTTATCTAAAATAATACACGAATTATTATTAAAAAGTGGTTATATTCGATTGTACACAGTTGTAAATCAACGTGTTTTCTAATTTCTACAGACTCTACAAATTTTTCAAAACTTTCACTTTCATCAAAAATGGTGAAACGGTAAAAAAACTTGAGTTATTTATAAATAATACAGTGCTTTAATAAAAGTTAATTACCTATACTGCGGTTTATATAAACAATTACGTTGGCATTTATTTATTAAGAGTACTCGGCAATGTATATTTTCTGGTTTATTGTTTATCAATAAATCAACATAGAAATTAATTAACCGACTTTTCTAATTTATGAAGATTGCCAACTTTCCCTATTGTTGAAATTCCTAAATATATCCGCTTATTCGAAAAAAAGAAAGTTAAAAGATTGTTTAAAAGATTTCCTATTGAATGAGAAATTAAAAAAAAATTATACCGTTTATCATAAGCACCTATGTTTACTTTTAATTACAAAACTAACTATAAAAGTACATATAATGTATCAAATATAAATAAATAGAGTACTTATACATAAGTTATAGTACCTATCTATATGTATCAAAATTTAACTGGATATATTAATTTACCTTTTGAAACTGTCACGAGTTAACACTAAAACTAATAACCAGCGATTCGTTCATGTTACTCGGAAAAGTGATCTCATGTCGTACGGTACTTTAATATCATAACGTCGGCACTTAATGCTTGCATTCTGCTAATCGACATCTTGGAACTGGTAAGTCACCCGTGGCACAAAAACGACTACCGTATTGTCGAAATCTTTTGTTATCTCCAACGCCGAAGGTAATGGGAATGGTACCGATGTTGCCTAGCTCTAGCTAGCCACGGTTGAAGGTACCACTGCGGTACCAGCTAACAACGTTGCCGGAAGAGTCCGGAACCCGGGGAATCCTTTCATTTGTAGCGCTATGTTGTCATTGTTTGATGAAGCAGGTACTTTAAATGACTATTTATGGCCTATTTTCTAGTAGCTAGTATCTTTTAGCAAACGTAGGAGGTACTACCCATGTGGTGTTGATTTTAATCTCTGATTTATTTAGATGTTTAGTTGTTTTATCAGCTACTAATAAAGGTAAATAACAATGTATTCTTTGGCAACACTCTTCATTCAATTTGTCCTAAATAGCTACAATATTAATGAATTGGCAAAATGATATAACAAGCTCTTTATTTTGTTACGTTTCAGCACCTATTTTCGGATTTTTCTGTTATTTCTTGAGATATCAAGAATGTCGACGTAATGGTGGTTGCATACTCTGGAAATTCTTGATTTTCATTATTTTACAGGGAATTTGATTAGACAATTTAGACATCAATTGACATCATTTCGACTCGACCCAGTCAGAAATTGCAGCGAGTCGAGTTAACCCGATTTCAACTCGATCCGTGTTTACATGAACAAGTGGCCGAATAGTCTTGCAATTGAGGCCAAAACTAAAATGCCCGCCAAAAAGAGATGGGATCCAAGCCGGTTTCGATCCCGCATGTAAACAGGGTAAATCTGAACGTGTAAATGTTTTCTTCAAAGTAAAAGGCCGGGAAAGGAAGAAAAAGAAAATTGACATTTCGCATCATAACATAACCTCAAGTAGGCATGTCATAATTAAGGTTACAATTTATAAAATTAAGTTCATTTTTACTTACAAATAAGAGTTTCCCTTAAATATGAATTCTCTACAAACGCTCAACAAACGAATGCGAAGAACAGTCTTCAACTATGTTAAACGTAAGACCATTTTTCATATACAAGAAACGTCGACTAAAATCTTCCTATTTAGGGCATTTATCGAGTGAAATTGAACGCCAGAACGAAATTTTCACGAACGAGAAGTCCCGACAAAGGCAGGCTGTTGGTAGAGTTGAGAAAATCAACGTCAACTATGAAGGACCACAGCCCGAATCCAATGAAGTTTTGATCATGAATAAAAATATATCTACTCCGTTCGATTGTGCAAAACGTAATAACTTTTGTTATATTAACATTAAGCAATTGGCTTATGCATTTCTTGTTGTAGATTTGGGAGACACAGTGAGCAATACATCAGTTGTAGCCTTGTTAAACGGGGAAACTTTATGGCACATGCACAAACCGATTCCGGATACTTGCAAACTGCAGTTTCTCCATTATCAATCACCAAATCCAGTTTTAGTCAATAAAACATTTTGGAGAAGCTGCAGTTTTCTAATGGGTGCTGTAGTTTCGCAGGCCTTTAAAGATAACATAAAATTACATTTACATAGTTTTCCTAGTCCTAACGGTAAGTTTATTTGTTGATTCAACACCTGAGATAATTCGAGTGCTTTCAGTGAAATCTGGAAGTTTTGTTTATGATGTACAATTGGATCTCGAAGACTGGAAACCTAAAGCTTCAGAGTTAAAAGCATTATCACTGGAAATGATTAAATTCTGCCAGCAAGAACTACCGCTGGAGCACTTGGATGTATCGAAAGATGTGGCTTTCGAGATTTTCAAACAGAATCCGCATAAAACGAAACAAATTCCGGATATAGCGGAAAATAACGATGATAAAGTTACATTATTCAGAGCCGGTACTCACATAGATATATCCAAAGGACCTATGATCCCTAATACTAATCATATGGGGAGAATAACGATGGCGAATGTTATTAAATTGAATACAGATATTCCCGATGGGCATATTTATAGATTTCAAGGTGTGGCTTTACCGAGGTGCTTAATTCTGAATCATTTTGCCTATGGATTGTTGGAAGATCGGGCCAAATTATTGGTAAGAATTTATTTTGTTCTATTTAATAATTTGATTTGTCATAATAGGAATTATTGGTTATAATTTTATAATATTTTTAGAATCCTGCTCGAATTCCTGGTTCTCAAGTAGTTGAAAATGAAGATAATAGTTTTGTAGCGAGTATGACAGCATAAGTAAGAATTTATGTATGTAAACTTTTCATAATTAAAGAAAATATAATCTGTTTTTTTGTGGAAATTTTGATAGCGAATTGGAGATACTTACACAATTCTTCTTTGAATATGTATCGATAAAAACACCTCTGTTTATGTAACTATAATTTTATTTGTCATTTTTATAAGTAAAGATAAAACAACTGGTAAAAACCGAAGCGTACTATAAGAAGTCGAAAACAATTTAAAATACTAATTTATATATCTATTCTAAAACTCTTTATGATTGTATAGGTACAATTTCTTTCATAATTCATTTAATAAATTAACAACATCTTTTATAATAATTGACCTTAGAATAACCTGCGTTTCTATATTCATATGTAACATGAAATAAAATTTGAACTATAACTAGCAACTTTAAAATTTCACTATACTTATATTCAACAAAAATACTGTTAAAATTCAAATTTGAAGACTACTCTTTTAGTTAACTTTATATATTTAAATTGGTAGATAAAGAATGTGAATTTTTCTACAATTTTTCAAGCCACTAATTACGTAACACTTTAATTTTGGTAGTAATCAAAATAATTTCCGAACACTTCAACATTTTGTTTTAGTCGTATTTTTGTCGACATAATTAATAGGTAAAATTTTTGAATGCCTTAGGCAATCTATTTTATTTCATCTTTTAGAATTTAATCTACTGCTTTGTCATAAGTTAACAAAAATCGGCGTCGTGTTTATCGTAAAATCGTCCCTTGAATTAAAAACTAACTAATCTATAACTACGAGTATGTAAAACTGCAAGGCGTATTTTAAAATCTATCAAATAGGAACATTTTTTTCTCTAAACACGAAGGCATTCAATAACGAACTTAAATAGGCTAATATCAAAAATTCGAGCATACTGTATGACGTTATTTCTAATTTTACATGGAAGTTTATCAACGGTACCTTACTTTTGATTTATATACAAGACACTACAACAAGCTGCAAGCATTTAACTAGATAATTTTTTAAATATAGTTTTTAAATATCTGGAATAAAATAGGCAATAGTCGATTTTTAAAGTACAAATAAAATAGGTAAGTAAATCCAGCTTACTAATAAATCAACAAATCCTTACAGTCAATAAGATAAAATGGTTTGGCCCCAATGAAATAATAAATTTAATAAAAAAATCCACCGAAACATAGTAATGATTGTCATTAAAAACGAATTCGACAATAAGGTGATACAATATGCCCTGTAACTCTCACTTTTACTCATCCTAACTACTAATATATTACAACAACAATTTCGGACATATTTAAAAAGAAGTTGCCGAGAGGCATTCGAAACTCTAGCTTTCCATTCATCTCGAGAACTCGCGCAGCTTCAATAATTTATCCAAAGTTTCGAATGCTCATCGCAAACCAAACAAGTAATTCTATTTAGCCCGAAACATTTTGGTCGTTCAGCAAAGATCAGCTGCACAATTCATCCTCATCTTTAATGTCTACCACTACATCAGTCGGAGCGCTTTCTATCTCTGGTGGGCTAGCAACATCCTCGTCTTCGGATACCTTCGGACAAACTTTCTCCTCTTCTTCCTCGTTATTGTACTCCTCGCTTTCCCTGTGCACCAGCACCTGCACTATAGTCGATTCGCTGTTTTGCCTATTCAACGACGGCCTCACTATATTGCTTTCCGGCGAAGCCTCCGTCACCAGGATGCTAACATCGGTACTGAAACTAAAACCATCAATTACACGATACAAAACCCCACCAACCCGCCAATCTTCACCTCGTGCACTTCTCCGATTGCGTCCTCTGACACCCGCTTCCCGTCATCGAAGTCGGCCGGGACTTCACCGAGCTGCCCTTCTTCCTTCTGATAATGCTGCCGCGCCTCTGCTTCGGCTCGTCCACAGCCACCGGATGCAGCGTCTGGGACGCCTTCAGCTCCTTGTGGCCCAGCAGAGGCGACGACCTGTCGTCCGGCTTCTCCACGGCGTCCTGGTGGCGCAGGAAGAACGGGAAGCTGTAGATGCTGCGGCGGCGCGGCTGCGAAGACGGCATCGGTGTCACTGGCGATGTTCCTGCCAAAGCCAACACGTTAACAAGTTACTTGGAGTGAATTTTTGTGCAGTTCCTGAACGCTCATAAGTGCTCACGCTTCTACACCATTCTGCAATATTCTCAGGAAACTTAGATGTTTTTTCCATCTTCAATCATCATCTCTGAACAATGATGAACAATAATCCACACCAACACTTCAGTTGGTCATACCATACTGGCTTCTCACTGATATCTGGCATAACTCTTGCATTTCTTCTCCATGTCCCCATCTTCTGCGCAACCCACCATTAGTTCAAGGGCTTGTACTTACCGGATTCCGGCGTGGCCTCGCTGACCTTGATGCTGACATCGGCGGCGTCGCGCGTCAAATCCAATTCCTCGGGGGACATGTTGGTGGCGCTGGAGAGCAACAGCAGCGGCAGATTCAACCACGGTCCGCCCAGCTCGCTGAGGTCGCTAGCGTCTGACGCCCTGGAGGACTTGCGAGAGGATGCGCGACTCCCTCGATGCACGTGCAGGAAGGCCGACAGCCGCCCCTGCCAGCCGGTGCCCGGCGACGACGTCTGCGTCGTTTCGTCTTCTTGCTCGCGTTCCGCTTCCTTCTTGCGCCTGTAACAATTCACTTTGCATTCCACTTTAGTAATTTAATATTGCGTTTACTCACTTGACATAATCCTTGTAGGTCTTCTGGATGAGCCTGGCCGCTTTGTCCTGCCTCTTCCACATTCTGGTGGAGGAGACGATTTCCAGCTCCTTCCGCGTCGGGAACTGCTTCTTGAATTTGATGCTCATCTGCTCTTGCAGCTGTCGGAAATTGTCGGTCTCTTCGACGTGGCCCAGCACGTGTTTCACCAGCGCGTGCAGGATGTCCAGGCAATGGATTTTGTTGCCTTTGGCTATGGGCAAGTTGAAGCTCACCAAAGCCACCGTGTTGGGTTTGGATATGCCCAGAGGGGGGTCCAGGGACGCTATGAAGTCCGACAGCTGCGTGAACCGGATGAATTGCGTAGCGTGCGGATCGTATCTGGAAATATCCAACGCATTAATAACGTAAATTGGGTATAAAATTGCGAGCTAGACGTACTTGCTCCATCTGATGTAGAACATCTCCAAATCGTCTTCCACGATGCCGATCTCCTCCTCCTGATGAGCTTGATTGAAATTCTCGAGGATGATCGCAATGTACATGTTTATGACTATCATATAATTTATAATAATAAAACTAGTAAAATATATTATTGCTAGTAGTGGATAACCACAATCACCGTTACTCTGATTTCTATAACTTGGATCACAGTCTGGATATTCGATCATTAGCGATTCTAACACGTCGTTCCAACCTGCAAGGAAACACATTGAATAAAATTGGATGGCTGTTGTATGTATTGGGACCCACCGGCTGATGTTATTAGGCGAAACAGAAGGTGCATGGACCTTCCGAACGTTTCGAAATTCACCATATCGTCGAGGGCGCCCTGCTGGCGAACGTGGCCGAAAAGAAACATACCGATAATGGCGTATATGAAGGTTATCAGAGCGAGAAGGGCCCCGATGTTGAACAAAGCGGGAAGGGACACTATTAACGCGAAAAGTAGCTTCCTTATACCTTTGGCAGCCTGTAAAGGATTATTAGATTAGTTGTTGGATTAATTTGCGCATATAAATTTCTCTAATACTTACTTTTATCAATCGTAAAATTCTTCCTATCCTAAATACTCTGACTACTCTAAGGAGAGTTGGAGATACAGGGAAGTCTATCATAATGTCTTCCATGAGAATGCCGAGAATGGAAGCCAGAACTAATAAAAAATCGAAAACATTCCATGGAACGGTAAAGTAATGGTATCTTAATCCTATTATTTTGACTATCGCTTCTGTAAATAAAACAATGCTTGATTATCGGTGGAAATTCGGGATGTTTAAAACGTACCTAATCCGAACACAGTTGTAAAAAAGGCATTGCTAACTTCTAAAACAAAGAACACCGCATGCGGCTGACCGTAATGCTCGATTCCCATGGTGAGCATATTTAAAAAAATCAATACGAATATTGCTATTTCGAACCGACGGGAATTTGATAAATCGTAAAACATCGCCAAGCATTGATTCATCGGCCTTTTTATTACCTTCTGCGGCTTCTTTCTACCTAACTTTTTCATCGCCGTGTAATAATGCTTCTGGCTTTCGGTCAGAAACATTTCCAAAACACCACCTTCATACTACAAAACCACCAATTATCGGCGTATAATTTACTACGAAATAACTTACCTTCTTCTTGAGCATATTAAAATTATCTATAATAACCCCAATGAACAAGTTCAGCGTAAAAAACGACCCGCAAACGATGAAAATCACGAAGTAAATGTACGCGTAGAGATTCGCCTCTCTCTGGGGCTGCAAATCGACGCCTCTGGCGTCCACCGCGTCCGCCATCACTTCCATCCAGCCCTCGAACGTCGCCTGGAACACCCCGACTCATCAGTTCCCAACCCCATCCAGAACCAGCCAACTACTCACCACTTGAAACAAGGCCAAATAGGCGATCCCCACGTGGTCGAAGGAGATTTTCGAGTTGATCCACGTGTAGTTTTTGTTGATGCATTCCCATTTATTGTCCACAACCTGCACGAAAGATACTTATTTACAACCTAAATACAAGTTAAAAACATTACTTACAGATGTGTTTAATCGTTCTCCTTCGTCGTCGACGCACTTGTAGAATTTCCCGCTGAAGAACTGCACGCCCATGATGGAGAATATCAGCCAGAACACCAGGCATACCAGCAGCACGTTGAAGATGCTGGGAATGGCGTACATCAGAGCGTTGACGACAATGCGCATTCCCTGCCACCTGCTGATCGCTCTGAGCGGCCGCAGCGCCCTGAGCGTCCTCAGCGAGCGCAGCACGCGGAGATTTTCGTTTTCTTCGATCAGCAAGCTGAACAACGACACCTGCGGAGGAACCAGCTTGGCATATAGAGCGATATGGGAAGCTTATTTGTACTTACGAATACGATTAAAAAATCCAGCAGGGTCCAGAAGCTGGTGAAGTATTTGTGGAAGCCGATGGCGAACCACTTGAGGAACATCTCCAGGATGAAGATGACGGAGAAGGCGAGGTTCGTCCAGTAGAGGACGAGCTTCAGGTCGGGGTTCTCGTCCAGGTGGATGTCTTCGAAGCAGAGGGTTACGCTCGAGGCGAATATTAACACTAGGATGAACCATTCGAATGAGGCTGTGTCCACGACGCCTAGGATTAGCTCCCGCAAGGCTTTCCATTTTTGGCCCAGCTTGGATTCGGCGCATTTGTTCAAGCAGGAGCACCTGGAAAATTAGTTTTTATAAGAAAAGGATCAGGATGTGGCTGTAACAGAGATTTTTTAGGTTTATGTAGGGAAGTTTGGATGAGCAATTGAAATAAAAACTTTTGTGAATAGTTAGGTAAAATCTTGACAATTAGAAATGAAAAACGGTTCTAACATTATGAGATAGAAAAATAAAAAATAAATCATATTACATTGTTTTATTGTTATTAAAAATTGTTGAAATAACCCTCAATCCTATACCAGGGAAAAGTCATCAAAAAGCTTTCTAATAAATATCTATTAAAAGCGATTTAGGATTCTATTAAATAAAGATCAATAAATTCTAAAAATATGAGGTCAGGAAAATAATTTAGAAACTATCTAAAATCATAAGGCTGTTTTATCGGTTATGACGACACATTTTATGATTTTTGTTATGCGTCGGCACTGTTTACCAAATTTTTTTCGCTTCATGCCAGCACTGACATTATTTCATTCTATCCTTCAAAGAGATAGGTCGCCTATTTCACTCGCACATTTCACCGATTTAATGCTATTCAATACAGACACGCACTCAGATTTTTTCTTCGTAGAAATATACCTAACAATTTTATTTTATTATTTTCGTAACTTATTATGCAATATACTGTCGGTTATTGCAATTTTTAATTTAATTACTATCTAGTAGAGTTAGTAAGAAAAAAAGAAGATAAAAGGGGACTCTAAATAATATGAGTACATTTCTGTACACTAATAGTTTGCGAAACACGCTGTAGAAATAAGAGCGAAAGCGATATAGTTTCAAAAATTCGTAAAATTTGAAATCAATTTCCCATTTCTTATGCTTATTTTTTACTTTAACAGAAAATTTTGTATAGAAAAAAGTTTATAAAAACTATTATCTACAATCTGTCAGAAGTACATTTTTAATATTTTTTATTTCAGGTGGATTTTTATTTATATTTCCAAAAGTATGAGGTAAAGTGAAAATATAACTTCAACAATTTCTTCGCAAGTTCGCAATTGATTTCTTACAAAAATTTGAACAAAATTTGACTATAAATAACGGAGATATTTGGGAAACCGTTTTTATATATAACGAATATAGGGTGATAGAACAGCCTTAAAGCTAGAAGCAAAAAAATGCACAACAATTTTATACCATTGAAACTATTAAAAAAAACTCAATCATGCCTTCGAAAAAATGTAGAAAATTCATCAAAAGCATTCCTAAAAAATCCACTGAAAAAATATATCGAAAAAATGACCGAACCAAATCCTAAAAAAATCCCTTCAAACACAAAAAAAAAATTCAAATACTTCAAAGGCTCGAAGGAATTTACCTCAAATAGAAATTGGACGGGAAGCAGTCGGGCGCCACCCGAGGCGCCTTCTTCATCCCGAATCCTGGGAAATTCCCCATGCCGTCGACGTATTGTCCTTTGGAGTTGCGCCTGCCGCCGACGGTCAATTCATCCACGTACGAGACCAGCGTTTGCCACGGTTTGTCGCCGCCGTCGAATGGATTATTATCGCTCGATTTCTGCTTGGGCGTTCGCTGGCGATGGTCCTCGTTTTCCGACTCCACCGATGTCCCTTGCTCGCCCGACTTAATCAGACTCGTCTCTTCTAAACAAAATATTTACGCTTCAACCAATGAAGAAGACCACGATGTGAGATACGCGGATTTCGGCAAAAGATACGATTAGAAATGATTTATTAGAGCTCAAAACTGTTTTCAGTTGCTCAAAATGTGTTATAATTAAAAAGATATAGCCCTCCGAAATTTAAAAATTTCGGGTTTTGACTCATACCTTATCAACCAATCATAAACCACTCAGGTCTTGTTGTATAAGTAAATAGTATGAATTTTCGAACGCAGTAATAAAGAATACACAAACGAACAAAAATCAAACTGTCATTTGTCAGATTTTTCTGAAAATTGCACAAAACAAATTACACGAATTGCAGTTCGGCACAAAACACTTTTCTGATAATATTGAATTTGACAAGAATGTTGCAAAATAAATTTTTCAGGACCATTATTTGTGTTTTTAACACGAAAATCGGTTACAATTTATACATATGAAGATGTTATTTTTATATTAATATATCGAATTATCCATTAGGTAATGGAAGAAATGGATAAATCAGAAAATGTTTATTGCAATAAATATACAAAAAACGCACATTTTGCAGGAGTAAAGAAGAGTATTAGGAAACGTGGCCAACTTGCTAAATGTGACTTCTCTTTGAAACTCTCGCTTTGATTGGAGCAGAGTGTATGACGATTGTGTGACGTTTTTCAAACTTTAAAAATTAATTGCGGCCTTATTTGGCCACAGAAAAAAATAAAAATTTCATTACGCGCCCTCTTAGAACACACGGTTTTGAAAATAAAATAAAAAAAAAGTCGTGGTCTTCTCCATTATTTACGAGCCATTTTTAGTTTAATTATTTACTCAACTGAACAGCAAATCTAGTTTGAAACTTCACTTGATCCCCCGCTTATTTGGAGCTACAATTATAAACCGAAATCGCTTAAAAAGTAACTAAAAGAACAACAAACTCGCTCTCGCAGCGAGTCGTTCCAATTAAAAATCCCATCCATCCAACGCTAATTTAAATATGAAAACTAAACTTCGTAATTATATTTCTCCCACTCGATAGAGAGCAAATAGAAAATTTACCTCGGAATTTAATAAGATACCGGAGAAAGTTCGAGTCGCGTACCGTTATGAGACGAGGAAAATTGCTTTTCCTGTCTAAAATACACGGCGTTTAATCGAATCCTGTCATTGAAGTGTGGCAGGATTTTTCGATTTGGGAAATTGAGTTTTCTTGATTGAAATAAGATATAGTTCCACCCACTCGAATTCAGGTAGAGGAGAATGCTGGGAGAATTCTGGGTTAATTTTTGTATTACAAAATTCCTTAGATGTTCGAAGTTGGAATTAATTAAGTTTACTAATATAATTTTGGTTAAGTTAGATTACCTTTGCTGTTTTCGATTGAGCCGATACCAGAAGACATGTTTTGCAGGATTTTAATTTTTTTATCCCTTTTCGGCGTCCTGGCGGTTTCTTCGGTGGCATTCTTATCGTACAATTTCGGGCTGTCGTTGAATTCCTCCTTTTCCAGTATTTTCTCCTGGAACAATCCATAAAAATTTGCATAAACCCGCGATAATTACGAGCGACGAAAAATCAAACCGAAGCACCTACTCTACTTTCCTCTGGATTTAATCTAATTCAAACTGTGCAAGTGTAATTAAGCTTTACGGCGAAAGTTTTTCCGAGTCCGTAAAGTTGCGAAATCCCCTTAAAATACGCAGTAAATTTTTCGCGTTGTTCAAGAGGGTTTCAATTAAGTTTGCCAATAATTATTCACCTGATACTCCGGCGGATCGTAGCTAATTATGGAAATCGGCCTGTTCATGGCCTCCTGGTAGCTCCTCTTGTCCCTCGGGAAGCCCACCACGGTCTGCTGGGCGGCCCTCGCAGGCTTCTCCACTGGAATTACAATCGCCAATTACGCATAGAGTCGATTCATACTTACTATTCGACCGCGAGATTTTGTTGACTCACCGGCTCTCAGTGCCTCCTCCTCGGCGTGCCTTTGCATGACTTCCCTAACGATCTGCTCTAATCTGGAGTTGCTTTCGTTATCCTTTTGTTCGGTGAGCCGACCCTTTTTCATCAGGTCCCGGATCCTCTGGAAACTCTGGGCCAACTTCGATTCATCGCCGACTTCCTATTCGAAACGAAGAAAATTATTATCAATTTCGCCAATCTGTTTGCCTGGAGAATTATTGGATATACCGTTATTAATTCCAGTCACTGATTTAAATCTATTAAATAGGCAACTTTGCTGGACGCTCTGCCCTTAAATAATTTATTGTTTGTGAATATTAAACCGGTAAATCCATTAGGTGGATAGGGATATTGCATAGAAGAGATTTTAATTAGGCAAGCTCTAGTCGGCGATGTAATGAGATTATGTAAAAGTATTTAGAGTAGGATAATGCATATTAATAAAATTAAGCGAAAACTTACCTACGTGCTTTGATATATTCTAAAACGTTTATCAAAAGAGACACGCATTCGATAGATCATGCAAGGATAAAATTAAGTAAAAAATACAAAAGTTACAATGTACAGGAACGATATAAAAGTCAATAGAACTGGATTTATTTTATTCAGCCGATTTTCCGGCCATTCATCATCGTTTGATTCATGAAAAATTGCCAATACTCGCGCACAAATTGAGTTCTATTGATCGCAATTATTCTAAAGCTAATTTCACACAGAATTTTCTAACACTAATTAATTAATGTTTACAGTAATTATACAGAATATAAATAAAATTAGTACATTGAAATAAACACAGTAACACTAATTGTATGTTCCGACTAATAAAACACCCTGTATATTACACACTGTCATCAGCACATTTTTTTAAAAGTATTGTTAATCACACACTTACCTGCGAATAACACAACATAATCCTTTAAGAATCCTTAGTAAGAAGTCATTGTTACAAGAATGCTCTAGCTTCGATCGTTTTAGAATTAAATACAACATAAAGACAGAGAAAGTAAGGCATGCTTATACGAAGAAAAATAGCAAACTATATACACTGTAATAAAATGCGCGAAATACCTCTTTCCGGGTTTTCAATTCCTCGGAATTGAAGCTGTTGAGCAACAAGGCCAAGAACAAGTTCAGCACCATAAAGTTCCCCATGACCAAAGTCGGCAGGAACACGGCCAAGCACGTTCCGGAGCCCTAATGAATAAATCAATTAAGCGTTTTATTTATTTATGATTAGTCTCGATTTGGTCCAGAATTATAGTTGCAGATGAGTTCTGAATTTGTCCCAAAATAGTGGAGGATTGAAATGGTCACAAATTAATCATAAAATAATTCAAAAAAGAGTCGTGAATGAGTTCTGAATTTACCCTAAACTGGCGGGAATTGAGTTCTGAATTGGTTATAAATTATACAGAAATTAGTTCAAAATTAGTTGAGAATGAGTTCCGAATTTGTCGCAAACAAGTGGAGAATTGAAAAGGTCACAAATTAATCATAAATAGTTCAAAATGAGTTCTGAATTAGGCATGAACTAGTTGAGATATGAATTGGTTATAAATTATATAGAAAATAGTTCAAAAATAGTTTTAAGAATCAGTTCTAAATTTGTCCCAAACTATAAAGAAAGGGTCATAAATGAAGCATAAAATCGTGAATGAGTTCTGAATTTGTCTTAAATTAGTGGGATATTGAGTTATGAATTGGTTTCAAATTAATTATAAATTAGTGCAAATTAGAATTTGTTCCAAACTCGTGCTATATGAGTTAAGAATTGGTTACAAATTATTTCAAAATCCCTCAAACATGGATAAATTTTAAATGGTTTGTTGATTTTTTTTATATTTACCTCCGCTTTTTCGGCCCTCATGCAATCCCAAAGGGGCTCGATCCACTCGCCGCACAAAATTCGAAAAATCATCATGAACGAATGAAAAAAATCGGTGAAGTTCCACCTAAAACAACATGAAAATTCAATGAAAACGACCATTAATTTCGCCCGATAAATCCAGCCGAATTATCCTTCATTAAAATTACCTCGGCACCGGATCGGGAAAGAATTTCTCTTCCGTGTAATCCTTGGAAAATAATTGCATACCAATCACAGCGAATATGTATATCACTATTGCCAACACCAGTGTCAAATTTCCCAAAGCTCCGATGGTACTGATGATTATACTGAGCAGCACTTTCATTGTTATCCAAGACTGGGCCAATTTAAGCACCCTTAGCTAAAAAAATATATTTCTCCGTCCATTTTACAAAATTATAAAAGTTGTCAAAAAGTTACTATAGTTTGTGCAAAACAAAGTTACATGCACGTCACTATAAATTTACCACGTCAGAAATAGGCAGTGTTGCCGAACTTTTATAAAGTTTACAAATTTATGAATTTTAGTCCTAATTTTATATAATATGTATATCTTTCTTGGATGATTTAATACTGCTTTTTAACATTTTCTATTATCCCTTGTTGATATTAAATTAAATTCTGTAGGTATTAAACTTAATCTGTTTCATGTGTTTATTATTAAGAGTTGAGCAATGCTTGACATATATGACGACATTAATGACGTCCATCTAACTTTATTTTGCTTAAACTATACTTTAAGATTTTGTATGGCTCTATGGCGTTGATACAGTTGAATCTTAAAGTATAGTTTAAGCAAAATTAAGTTAGATGGACGTCACTAATGTCGTCATATATGCCAAGCATTGCTCAACTCTTAATAATAAACACATGAAACAGATTAAGTTTAATACCTACAGAATTTTAGTGATAATTAGATTGTTTTTTACAGGTTTAAAGACGATCATCAACGCTCTCCTGCACTCCTTCAAGCAATTAGCTTGAAATTAGCTGTTTCATGTGTTTATTTTTAAAAGTTTGACACAATGCTTGTCAAATATGACGACATTAGTGACGTGCACATAACTTTGTTTTGCACAAACTGTACATTAGCATCAGCGTATAGCCATCTACAATTGTGTTATTCCTTTGAACTTTGAATATAGGCAACAAATCGAAATTAATTCCATTTAGTTACGAAGTTCCGATTGTTCCCCTACATAAACCGATCATAATTCGCTTTCGAATATCCCACGGAAGCGCCTTCCGCTGTCTGGCGTTACCGCGAAACGTTCCAATAAAGCCCCATCGAGGTCAGCCAACTCAGCTAACCGGCGACTTCGCGAAACTTTTACCTTGCGCCTCGCCGAGAAGGAGCTTTTCCTTCCCAACGCTTTCATTCGGCGAATACCGCGGAGAAAATCACGCGAAATACCGTCGCTCTATCGTCGTCGCCGGTCGATACTGATTGAATTGTCCTTTCTCTAAGAATCCCCGGCACATGTTTAATGCAGTCGCTTACCAATCTGAGGCCCCTGAGCACCGACAGCCCGTCGACTAATTCGAAAATGAGGTCGAGCAAGCTGGCCGAGACTATGATGAGATCGAAGATGTTCCAACCGCAATGAAAGAAGTCCTTGCTTAATGCCATTATCTTCAGGCAACACTCGAACGTGAATATGGAAGTAAAAACCTGGAAAATGGAAGTTTATTGCTATCATTTACCTACTAAACTATTGAATTGTTTTTAGAAGATTAATGATTAATTGTTTGTACTAACCTTATTACCTATATCTAAGCACCTAAGTACTGATTCGCTCATACCATGATGTTCCATAGCTAGGAACATGGTGTTAAGGACGATGCATACGGTAATAGCCAATTCGAACAAAGGATCTTTGACGATTTGGTAGAGTCCTTGTTGGAATTGCAGCCAGCCTTCGTAATCCATGCAGCACTGTTCGCATCCTGAGCAATTTCTATCGGGAATTTCTTGATCTGGAATTCCAGTAAATACGTAGAAACCAGTGTAATTAGCTAATTAAACACTCACTTATTACTACGATATGCGAAAGACAATCAGGTTGCAGGGTGTAGACTTCCTTTTTCTTCTTGCAGCCCACGCCGTTGCATTTGATCACTTTTATCTCTTTGGGACTCACAGCCACTGTGACGGGCGTCACTTCTATCCTTTGCTGCAATTTTTATAGAGTATTTCCGTTATTAAAGTGCGCAATTGGATGATATCGGGAGGAGACGCGATGCTGTAATGCAATTTCGAATTTTCTTGCCGGTTATTAAAGGAAGTAATGTTGCAGTTGCTCTGGGAACTTCAAAATGAGTTACGATGGAAAGTTGATAGGTATTAATGGTGTTGATATAAAAAAGCTATATTCAATAAAAAAATTCAAAATTGTACCAAAAAGGGGAAAAATTGGTTAAAAATTTTCTAAAGAAATACTGTGATGTTCTAAAAAATCGAATTTTGTACAAAAACATCTTCAAAAACATACAGTGTGTCCACTTAAGTTCGCACCATATGGGAAACTTTTTTATTGTTAATATTACGAAAAAAAGTTATTCTTCGTAAAAAGTTCTGCATTGTGTAAAAACTAAAATACAACCATCAGATATTAAAAATTTTCAGTCGTATACGAGGCTTGTGAAAAAATGTGATTTTTGCTCAAGAGTAAAGTACCTTTATTTTTGACAATATCGATAACATTGTTTATTTAAAAAAATATTTTTTTCGACATTTTTTCTTGAAAAAATTTCGTGAAAATATTAAAAATTTAAGTGCATTTTTTTGCATAATTAATTTAGGATGCACCGGCATTTTTTAAAAGTATTTCAGGATTTCACATTTCATTTTCCAAAGTTTTCACAGAGAAATTGTAAAAAAGATATTTTTATAAATAAACAATATTGAATATTTGAAAGTTATTTTTAATTCTAAACATTTTTTCTTTATAATAATTTTCGATATTGTCAAAAATAAAGGTACTTTACTCTTGAGCAAAAATCACATTTTTTGACAAACCTCGTATACGACTGAAAATTTTTAATATCTGATGGTTGTATTTTAGTTTTTACACAATGCAGAACTTTTTATGAAGAATAGCTTTTTTTCGTAATATTAACAATAAAAAAGTTTCCCCTATGGTGCGAACTTAAGTGGACACACTGTATAATAATGCCTTTAAAATCCTTTCAAAACGAAAGATTACTAAAAATTCTTTTTTGCGTTTAATCCCAAGAATGTTTAATTAACATAAATCTGGAAAAATCTGTTTTTCAGAGGAGAAAGTGAAAGCTCTTCTGTCCCCTCTGGCAACAATATAATACATTTTTTTATAAATTTTCTCTCTTACATTCGAGAGCGCTTTCAATTTCCCACCTAAAGTAAATTCCAGGTCTTCCGCATTTTATCATCGGTGATCCCAGGGCCTCTGTAACAGGTGTCAGGTTTATCTTCCGGAATAATGGCGGAGGAAGTGACGTTGAATTATTACCCCAAATAAGCTTTTAACAAAAATTACCAAAGAAAATTTATTACGAAGAAATATTAGCTTCCTTATAATCACCTATTTACTTAATTAGACTTTTTGCAATTAACTAACAGCGCATCTACTTAATCACGAATGGAAAACTTTTTGCGATGCTCGACGTTGTGACGAGAAAAAACCCCCGCTCAACAAGCCGTTTCGACTATTAGAGAGTATAAGGGAAATTTACGGTTTTTATGGGGCTGCATTAAGCACGGAAAAGTTTACTACTGTCTGGCAGCAACGGCTCGTAAAAATGTAACCGACTTGGGATTCCGCCTCGATAAGAATAATAAACGTCCCAAATAGCTCTGCAGGTGGTCGGGAAACCCTGCAACAAAACGTGCCCTCGCATCCGATCGGAATCCCTCCTCTACACTAATAGAAAGATAGCTTCCCGGCGGTAATTCCTATGCGTCCCGCTCGACTGGAGACACAGAAAGTATTTTTTGCGATTCCTGCTAGCTGCTTTGTTACGAATGCCTTCCGGCTGGAGAGACGCGGAGCCGAATGCATTCCTCTGGATTGTTACGTTTGGTCGAGCAAGCCGCAGAACAATTTGTTGTTGCAGCAAAGCCGGCTTGTGGGCTACGTTCGCGGTCGCTACGCGGGGACCGAACGCGTGGAAACGCGTTTAATTGAATATCCTGTCGGGATGGTTCGTTTGCAAATTTCGTGCAATACGTAAAGATAGTGTTTCTCTGTAGGATAGTCTCAAAGACATCATAGGAGTGATGTTAGATGCCAAATTGGCTTGTTTTCCGAGACGTAAAGAGCCACCAATTATACGCTTTGGTGTAATTTCTAATAATAAATTAGGTTGATCCCCTAGGTTTGGAGTATCTATATAATTAAAAAAGGGGACAATTAGATTGTAGTGGTGAGTCGGGAGGAATTTGGTTATCATTTTTGAAGGAGAAAAGTGTTTTTTAAATTATCATTCTTGAAGAGTTCTCTAACTATAACATAATTGCCTATATATATTTGTCAGAATTCATCCATTTTAGTATATACACTATGGTAAGGAACAAGTTGCTAAAATCTATGGTCTGCTGGATAATTAATTGAAATCTAAAATATGTGAAAAGCGTTTTTTAATATTTGTTACAATTTGATCGCGGAGCTCAGCACAAAATTTCAAATTTGCAGGTTTTTGTTCGTTATGAATTAACTGAAAAATAGTTGGAAACACATATTCTAGACTCGCGGAAAGGTTGGAAAGGGGTCTTCGACCCCTTTCGATCTCGCTCGCTGGGCGAGCTCGACTGGACAGTTGTTTAGAAGGATCCTCGCTCGCTTCGCTCGCTCGGTGACATTAACGAGTATTCTAGATACAACTGATTTCGTTTATTTTGAATTATTTTATTTGAGTTCTTGATAATTAATAACTAATCGAAATCTACATTTAAATATCGGATCATATTTCAAAATGATTGGGTTTTATTTTGAAGGTTTGTGGTTTGTGGTCTTCTAATAATACGTTCATTTTGAATACTGAATTATATCAGAAATTCAACCTCACCTTTTTGGGTTATCAACTCATCGTCAAATGTTAAAACCTTCTTGAACCGCCTTTGAACGCTCTTCAAGGACCGTTTACGTAAACTTCTCTCTGAACCACAGATCAATACTGATTGATGTACTTACGACACAAATTTGCAATTAAACTCGGTTCAACGCAGAACCACAGTTGAACTATGCATCTACAATCGGTCCTTACAAATGAATTACAATTGAGGAGCAAGTAATTAATTACCACCTCTATTACAATAAAAGTAATTCAATTACTTAACGGCACTGCTTATAGTATTGTTAAGGACCGTTTAGGACAGTTCAAATAACTTATTTTACTGCAGCTAACAGAACAAACACCTGAAAGAAGAATCAAATGAAGCACCAAATGGATTTCAATAAATATTCAACTTGCGCGACATTTACCTATCGAACTTAAAAATTGGGGAACCTTTTCCGTCGCCATGCCGAGCGCAATTATCCGCTCGAAACTCCAATTATTTATTATTATTACCCTTCGATGAGCTTCTTTCGCGATTTCGCCGCATTTCTCGGCTCGTTTGCCGTTCGAACAGTATCGCAGATTTCGCGGACCGGCGCCCGATTCCCCATTCTCGCGATTCCCGGCGAGACGGAAAAAAGTTCCGAAACGCCGGATCGCCGGCGGAATACGTTCGAGCCATTAGCTTTTCTTTTACCCGAACGGCATCGGATTGACATTCATCGAAACGGATTCCTCCCTTACCCGAACTTCTGGCTTTTGATTACTCCTGCTTTGAACGTAACAAACATTAATTTTCCGTTCCGAACTCCGAACTTCCCTCGTCGGATACATTTAGGGCAACTTTACTGCACATGATATTTTTCTAATTCGCTAATGCAGGAAGAATATTGAAAAGGAATGTTCTATATATACCGTGGTTGGTTAAAAAGATAGTGAACTTCTGACGTAATCTCTAAACAACCGTGAGTGTACCGTGATTGTCCCATTTTGGTCGCGACTGGGGGTATCTCGGATATTAGACTTGATAGAGGACATTGCGGTTTTCGCGAACCTGTACTACTATTTTGTCAAACTTACAATGGCACAAACAGATTTTTTAAATCTCTTTTCATTTTTGAGTTACAGGGCGATAATGAAAATTCTGACTTATTCAGCCACCCCCGTATCTCGTTTGCTATTGAAGATATTTTAAATGTGTAAACTGATTATTATAGATAATTTTACGTAGAATTTAGTGACATCCTTCGTTTTTTATGGGGGTTGCCATTTCTGAAATATGATACCAACTTGTAATTTTTTTAATGGGACACCCTATATTTTTATTGGCTATTAAATTTGTAATTTTTTTCTCTTTTTAATGATATGACACATTCTATATTTTGAATTTTCTTAAAACGAAGAAAAAAGTGAAAATCTATTTTGTTATAAAAATGGTTAGGGGGCTATGCGGAAAAACAAAAAAATCGTAGAAATGTTTTTTTAATATTCTCAACAACTATTTTTGTTCTAAAAGTATTTTATTTTGGTTTTTCTGCATAGGCCCCTAACCATTTTTCGAATAAAATAGTTATTCTCTTTTTTGAGCGTTCTAATGAAATTCAAAATATAGAATGCGCCATATCATTAGAAAGAGAAAAAAATTACAAATTTAATAGGCAATAAAAATACAGGGTGTACCATTAAAAAAAATACAAGTTGGTGTCATATTTCAGAAATGGTAACCCCCATAAAAAAACTAAGAACGTCACTGAATTCTACGTAAAATTATCTATAATAATCAGTTTACACATTTAAAATATCTTCAATAGCAAACGAGATACGGGGGTGGCTGAATAAGTCAGAATTTTCATTATCGCCCTGTAACTCAAAAATGAAAAGACATTTAAAAAATCTGTTTGTGCCATTGTAAGTTTAACAAAAAAGTAGTACAGGTTCGTGAAAACCGCAATGTCCTATCAAGTCTAATAACCAAGATGCCCCCCAGTCGCGACCAAAATGGGACACAGTGTATACTATATGCAATAAACTCACCCTAGTGTTGGATGTAAGATGAGAGGTGGCCTCCTCCGACGTGGCGTCACCCTCCGGTTCGTGATCGTCCACGACGCCGGAATCGTCCAAGGAGGACTCCCTGTTGTTGCCTTCTCCGCTGTTGCTGCTGGCCTGCCTGCTCTGCAGGCCTAATCTGTTGGGGTTCGGACCTGAAACATCGCCATGGGGTTACCGAACTGCCACGTGGACATCTCCCCAAATGTCTCACCTAATGTATTATGCGGGTGCAATGTATCCCTTTGCTTGGGGTCGTTGAGCTGTACGTGCTTCGGAAGAGGGTGAGGAAGAGGTAGCACCTGGGGCCGCGGGGACTCCTGGCTCTGTTGGCTGTGCTGGCTGTGCCTTGGGCTGGGGCTGCGACTGGGCGTTACTGATCTGTAAAATTTTAATTTTAATAACCCAAAGTGTGTACTGCTTTTAATGTGATGTATGTAAGCTACATGTTGTACGAATGCTCATCGAAAATGATTAACCATTAATTATGTACTAATGCCACACTAGTGTATGATAGGATGATTAATGGTAGTAATTTTGTTGCCAGTTTCCTAATGATAAATAATACTGGAATAATGGAATCAATCAATCAGAGATAAACGGATTTGATTACAATACGGGTGTTGCTGTAGTATTTGGAAAAACAAGAAAATTATTGGATGAACATAACTAATATAATTGAGATAATACGAGTAGTCTGAATTTGAGTTCAGCATTTAATATGTACGAATTTTAAATGGAATTGATGTGAAATTTAGACCAACATAACAGGCCAATAAAGTCAGTGTCTTACAGGGCGCCTGAATAATAGGGCTATTAATTTTGCACCTATTTTTGCAAACAAGCGCATAAATAATCTGAACAAATATTTTCAGTAGAACCGACAAAAAATTCGCTTATATAACGCGTTGGCTAAGTACTACCATAAATATTAATATCTCTTTTGTTGCTGTTGTTTCGAAACTGCCGGAAGCGCCGTAAAGTTGAGATGCAACCGCAATAATAAATATTTCTCTTTTCCACAGCCTGCAATCTGCTCGTAGATTGAAATTACAACATCAAATCGCTTCCCGCATTTCCGAGTTTTCAACCGGGAAATTCCATCCTCCAGAAAGTAAATCGTAAAAAATAATCGCTTCAATAATTTCCCGATATTCGAAAATTTATAAAGTTTCATCTGTAAGTTGCACTTGTATTACATTTTTATCTATTGTGAACTTGAGCAAAGTAATAAAATTCAGACAGAATATTCTTAGAATAGTCCTAGGAACAATCCTCTTGAATTTTATTCGCATGTTTAATAAACACGCTGTATAACTGAATATATACATATTGTTTCTGTGGTGTTGTTGTAATTTAATATCAACACTAGTAAAATTTGACTTACCGTCTACTGTTTTTCTTCGGGGACAATCGAGATAACGAATTAGTAGAGTCTTTAGTCTCTGGTTTATTGCCGTTGTTCTCCGCGCCGGCCTTGGCGCCGGTTATCGTGGAGTTCCTGTTCCTTTTCCTGCGGCGCGTCTTCTTCCTCGTATAGGACGACAGCAGCACCCCCTTGCGGGCGTCGATCTTCTTGATCTTCTGCCTCGACAGTTTCTTGACGTTCAACGTCGACGGATCGAAGCTGAACGTGGAGTCTTCTCGGTGGTCCACCAGCTCCTTTTTCCGCTCCTGCGAACGAATAGAGTAAGAGAAAAAGGGTATAAGGAAGATGTGGAGTGAGTACCTCCTGGGTGATTTCCGCTTCTTCTTCGTAACTAAGAGCTACCACAGCCAACATTAGATTGATGAGATAGAAGGAGCCGAAGAACACTACGACGGTAAAAAAGGAAACGCTAATAGGGCCGCAAGCTGATAACACCTGGAAATAAAGTTCTGTTAATATAAAATTTAATTGTATAGGGTGTATCAAAATTATAGGCCATAAATTAAACCACATATTCTGTGGCCAAAAATAGCTCGATTGAACCTAATTTACCTTAGTACAAATGTGCACCAAAAAAAAGTTACAGCCCTTGGAAGTTACAAATTAAAAATCGATTTTTTTCAATTTCTCGAGAACATTTTAGTATTTTTTATGAAAATGGACAGGTGGGTTCTCCTATTGCAAGAGCAACTTTCTACAAAAAAATTACGAAATCTGTGCACCCCATAAAATTTTTATGGGGGTTGTGATCCCTTCAACCTCCCCACATTTTTGTGTACGTTACAATTAAATTATTTTTGTCACGCCGTTAGTTTAACACATTATTTTGGAAGCTTTTTTGTCTCTTAGTACTTTTTCGGTTAGCCTGTTTTTATCGAGATATGGGCATTTTTCGATTATGTTTCAAAAATTTTGGATGTTAAAAAAAAAATTGAATTTATTGAATCTAATTAAATATTTTGTGCTTAGTAAAAAGTTTTGTAAAAATGGCTTCCATTTTCTTCAACACCTATGGCAACGTTTTATCAAGGAAAATCGAATATGTTGGAAAATCATTGGCTACCAAGAAAACATTTTTACAAAGCACAAAATATTTAATTAGATTCAATAAATATTTTTTTAACATCCGATTGACTTGAAAATTCACTTATAATCTACTTTTTCTATTCTTAGAATTTTTGAAACATAATCGAAAAATGGCTAATCGAAGAAGTACTAAGAGACAAAGTTTCCAAAATAATGTGTTAAACTAATGGCATGACAAAAATAATTTAATTGTAACGTACCCAAAAATTTGGGGAGGTTGAAGGGATCACAACCCCCATAAAAATTTTATGGGGTGCAAAGATTTCGTAACTTTTTTATAGAAAGTTGCTCTTGCAATAGGAGAACCCACCTGTTCACATTCATAAAAAAATACTAAAATGTTCTCGAGAAATTGGAAAAAATCGATTTTTAATTTGTAACTTCCAAGGGCTGTAACTTTTTTTTGGTGCACATTTGGACAAAGGTAAATTAGGTTCAATCGAGCTATTTCTGGACCCAGAATATGTGGTTTAATTTATGGCCTATAATTTTGATATAAATGATTCTTTTATATGTAGAGAAAATGATATTTCAAAGTTCGTTTAAGAAAGAAGCTGTAAAAACAACCCCAAAAAAATTCAAATCCATCTAAAAAATCTTAAAATTTAGATCAAACAAATCGCTCGGCAAAGCAACACGGTACATTCGTTATATTTTTCCATTAATTAACTTAGGTAGAAACTTCCAACGCAACTTAATCGTCTTTATCTCGTTTTACTCGCAGTTTGTAACGCACGGGATTTAATGCAAATACGCTTGGCCGTTTGCCTAATGAGATCCCCTATGTAAATATCTGCAGAATAACCGCTGAAACGCCATGGAATGCAGGATGTAGAATGTGTCGACGGTTTCAGTTTTACACCTCTCCCGACAAATTAACTGCTATTTTACGGCGAAGCCTTCTATTCATAATTATTTCCGCTTTAAGTACATGTTTGCTAACCGTTGAAATTAAATTCGGGGTACCTACATATGTATAAATTATGAACTTAATTGTAATGGTATGAGTTCATTAAATAAAAATCTAAAATCAACACTAAAATAACTCAAAATTTGTACCTAAATCAAAGAGACTGTTATCATAATATTTGGATTGTAAATTGAACCAAATCTATTATTAAACATTGGATTAAAATTATCCTGCAGTAAATAATATTTAAAGGAAAATAATGCAGGAATTTCTATATTCTATGTACGATCAAAATTTCGAGGACACGAACAGCAAAGACGGTAACTACATACATACATACACCACGTTAAATCCATTCAAGTTCGAGCCCGAGGAACCCGGCGGGGTCGACGCATAATTCATGACCTGGAATTCGGTACGTGTTTCAAGGTGGGGTATATACGGCGTTGTCCCGGATAAATTCTTAAAAAACTCATGACACGAATTCCACGTCCTGCGTCTGTTTATTATATCAACGTATTACGTTCGCGACTTGTTGGGATTTCCTCCCGCTTCACGATAGAGCTGTTTTATAGCGAACGCGGAAGCCCCTTTCGCCTTGTACTGAATTATTCGATGGCTTGATTAGCCCAGCACTCGCAGAAATTTGATAATCTAAATTAGTAGCTTGATCTTGTGATATTTTTTGGTAGACTCAAACCAATTGAATTAATTGAGTTATATGATGAAGTACATTATTGATTGTAATATACAGAGTGTTTATTAAACATGTGGCAACATGGGGTTGTTCCTTGGACTATTTTAAGAATATTTTGTCCTTTGATGATTTTTGAAAACCCTCTTGTTTTCGAAGATACTGATATTCCAAAATACAATATTCATCAACATCTTCATCAACATCTTCATCAACATCTTCATCAACACCTTCATCAACATCTTCAACAACATCTTCATCAACACCTTCAACAACATCTTCATCAACATCTTCATCGACATCTTCATCAGCATCTTCATGAACAATCCCTTGAATTTTTGCCGCAATTTTAATGAACACCCTGTATACGATGGATTAAAGCGCATGGAAAAGAGGAGAGATTAAACGAATGCGTTATGTACTGACCATATTGTAAACGTTCTCCCAATAGTCGAGGGTAATGAGCTGGAATGTGGTCATCATCGACCAAAGGAAATTGTCGAAGCTGGTGTAGCCGTGGTTGGGATTGCCGCCGGTGCAGAGGCAGGTGTGCGTCGGCGGGCAATGCCTGGAGCCGGTCACGTTGCCGCAGATGATCGGATCGTCCGTCTCGTTCCGGCGCAGCCAATTCGACGGGTCCTGAGTGTAGCTGCAAAACGCAATTAGTTAGGCACTTGGTACACAAAATCGATTTTAGGAGATGAAGAGGGTCAGTTTGCGATAGATTATAGAAGTCAATATTGTACCTACAAAATCAATAATGAATTGTTTTAATGACTTCACTTCCTGGTTTATGATCTCTTGCTGGATGTTTATGCAGCTAAGAATTTCGGGGGTTCATCACCAAGGTTTGTACATTTGGTTCTTCTTGGCGCAAAGAGCCATGCTATAGTAGAAACACTATAAATTTCCATTGTACTTCTCTAAAGCACTACAGTAAAAGATTAGTGTGCAACATAAACCATTGAGGCTGCAGTAGTAGTAAGATAAATAAATAGGATTTTTTTGACCCGAAAAATTATCTATTACATCCATTAATTCTCGCATATTCCGCTGTTTTTTTTTTTAATCTTTTGGCCGTATCGATGGTGGTTTGTATCGCCGATGCCCGGCCAATAATTAGCAATTACAGCGGCGAGTCCGGTTTATCCCTGCAGGCCGCATTTATCAAACGAACGAACGTCCTCCGGGGGATTATGATGCATTTTGCGCCGTCGTAAATTTGTTATAAGTTCGGTTTTCGAAAAGCGCCCGTCTAATCTCGGAGAAAACCCAATCGGACGGAAACTTACTTAAACCAGACCTCGTAGGAAGCATTGTGATCGTCCATTTTGAGCACGCATTTGTTGCGCAGCTCTCCTTTGTACACCTGCAGGGCGAACAAAGCGAACACCATCAGGCAGAAGATCGTCAGGGTCATCACTTCTGCCAATTGCTTGAAGGAGTGCAGGAGAGCGTTGATGATCGTCTTTAAACCTATAAAAAACAATCTAATTATCACTGTATCAACGCCATAGAGCCTATCAACATCTTAGAGTATAGTTTATGCAAAATAAAGTTAGATGCACGTCACTAATGTCGTCATATTTGCCAAGCATTGTGGCCAACTTTTAACACCTACATATCTACAGAATGGAGAAGACCACGATGTGATATATGCGGATTTCGGCAAAAGATACGATTAGAAATGATTTATTAGAGTTCAAAACCGTTTTCAGTTGCTCAAAATGTGTTATAATTAAAAATATATAGCCCTTTGAAGTTTAAAAATTTCGGGTTTTGACTCATACCTTATCAACCAATCATAAACCACTCACGTCTTGTTGTATAGTAAATAGTATAAATTTTCGAACGCAGTAACAAACAATACATAAACGAACAAAAATCAAACTGTCATTTGTCAGATTTTTCTGAAAAATGCACTAAACAAATTACACGAATTGCAGTTCGGCACAAAACACTTTACTGATAATATTAAAGTTGACAAGAATGTTGCCAAATAAATTTTTCAGGACCATTATTTGTGTTTTTAACACGAAAATCGGTTACAATTTATACAGATGAAGATGTTATTTCTATATTAATATATCGAATTATCCATTAGGTAATGGAAGAAATGGATAAATCAGAAAATGTTTATTGCAATAAATATACAAAAAACGCACATTTTGCGGACTAAAGAAGAGTAATAGGAAACGTGGCAAACTTGCTAAATGTGACTTCTCTTTGACACTCTGGCTTTGATTGGAGCAGAGTGTATGACGATTGTGTGACGTTTTTCAAACTTTAAAAATTAATTGCGACCTTATTTGGCCAGAGAAAAAAAATTAAAATTTCATTACGCGCCCTCTTAGAACGCAAGGTTGAAAAAAAAATTAAAAAAAAAGTCGTGGTCTTCTCCATTTAATTTAGTATTAATAAGGGATTATAGAAAATGTAAAAAAGAAGAATTAAATCATCCAAGAAAAATAGGTTTATTTATTGGTGACGTAGTTAATTTATAGTGACGTATATCCAACTTCGTTTTGGATAAAGTATATGTATAAAATTGACCCAAAAAATCTTCGTATTTTTGCGTTCTCAGTTTAATTTCCTTGCGAAAACTATACATAAGTAGGTAAACAAACTTTCTCGCGAACATTGTGGAGTTTTGCCATCGAGAGGAAAAAGTTTTCATCCGATAAAACCTCTTAGGGAATTCACTATAAATAATTTCCCGGCCGGTGCGGAACCGAAACGGGAGTTCGAGCGCGAAAATCCGAGGAATTTTCTAATGGCATTTTCCTTGTGCGTCCCTAATAAACTTTCGAAATATAATTAAAGCACCACAGGTGCTATATTTATATCACCGCGAAACCGAAATTTGACCTTTTTTTCCCGGCAGTTCCCCGGCGAATCTGCGGCATTCCCGTACAGGAATTAATATTGCAATAATGCAGCGAAGTTTACGTATTTAACTTGGATTCGTGCCATAAAGGGCGAGCACCGGACTACTTAGTAATATAAAGTTAAATAATGGATGCTTTTGATGCCGGCTTCTGCACCTCTGATTAATTTGACAAAGTGCACCTATACAGGTTATGTACTTCAAAATAAAACTTGCACAATTCCTGAGAGATTAAGATACAAAGTATATCCCCATTTGACCGTTGATTCTTAAAATCCACAACATAATTGATGAATATTCATGAAGTAAGAGGTCTTACCTGGTAGAATGGAAATGGTTTTTAAGGCTCTGAGCACCCGGAAGGTCCTGAGTCCTGCGAGATTTCCGACCTCCATGCCGATGGTGGCGTAGCCGCTGGTGATGACGACGAAGTCCAGCCAATTCCAGGGATTCCGCAGATATGTGTATTTGTTCAATATAAAACCTTTTGCGATTGTTTTTATTAACATCTCGAGGGTATAAATTGCTAAAAAAATATACCTGAAACAAATAGTTCGTGATATAGCCAACTTCGGAGTCTGATTCGGATGAGCTTCTCGGAGTTTGCGGATTATCTTGGAAGATTCGAAAAGGAAATAAAGTACTGGAAGTAAGTAGGAGGATAAACCGTATTTTTGAAATAAAATTGATGGGATTACTAGTTTGTTTTTCTAAATCTACGGCATGAAATGAAAATCGATGGGTATTAGAAAACCATCGTATGCGTACAAAAATGACCAGAAGGAAAACGTTTCGCCGTCTCCGCGAATACAGAACAAGAAAACGTTTTCAGAAAGTGCTCGTAAAAATTGCCTCTCATCAAAATTTCATATCCCGGAAAAATAAACGAACGAACTGTGCACTTTACGATCCATTTTT
Source organism: Phyllotreta cruciferae (assembly GCA_917563865.1). NCBI lineage: Eukaryota > Metazoa > Arthropoda > Insecta > Coleoptera > Chrysomelidae > Phyllotreta > Phyllotreta cruciferae. The sequence continues at coordinate 4,646,301 of OU830609.1, read as the reverse complement.
ACAGCAAACAACCCCGTATTTACCCTGCAAGAATCTCCACAATAATCCTTTTTTTGTCTTCCATACTTTTATTTACACCTAGCGTTATCTGCGCGCGCTTAAACCAAAGCACACAATGACTTCCCACGTCTACAGCTATCTTCTTCGATCCGTAGATACTTAGCAACTATAATACGGAATTGTATAGCAAAAAAATACTTACTCGGCTTCCTCGATCGTTTCGGCCATGGCAAGGAAGACGCAGTTGAGCAAAATTGTGGCCATAACCAAATAATCGAAGTATTGATTGGTGCACAAATATATACATGCCTTTCTGATGGGATTGAACGGGCTGAAGTAGAAGACGGAACTCGTCGCGGTGAATCGATGAATGTAGTTTTTTCGGAACCTCTTCGACACCACGCAGAATGTCTGCAACAATTTCACTATTTTTTGAGCTTGTAGAGGCGGCGGAAAATTAGTTTCATACAGGCTTATTACATGCTTTCTGTGTGTATTATAAACAAGGCACTACGTTGCTTTCGAAACTGGTAAAGTACTTTGGAAAATGGCATATTTTTTTATTATAATACAATTAATTAGTATAATTGGCACTTACTTTGTATTCGAGCAGATTTCGATAGTGGTTTTTTATTAACTATTCGAAATTCTTTAACGAGTTTGGGTTATTGCTGGGAAAGTTTTGGGCTTGTGCAATCGATTCGGGTACAAGCAACAGATTGTGTGGTTCTCGAATGTATGGATAATGCGAATATTATCAACAGGTTATAACATCACTGTTTGATCCGGGTTTGGCAGCTTAATGCTAACTATTTTTAGACAGGATTAGCAATTTATCACCACACAACCCAAAGGAATTTAGAGGATTATTAGGACTGCTGCTCCATATTTTACTTGGGAATTTCGCAGAAGTGTCCGAAACCCTCTGGACGAAAAAAATGGGTTATAATATAGAGGTTAGTGATGTTAAAATTACTGTAAATGTAATTAATTAAAATTACAATTGAAATTACAAAATATGCGATTAATCACCAATCACCAAATGATCAATCACCTAGTTTGGGAGAATCCATATAATCAAAAATTGGGCAATTAGATTGTAGAGGTGATTCGGGAGGAATTTGGCTATCATTTGAAGGAAAAAAGGGTTTCTCTATATGTGACATAAATGCCTGTTTCTATGTCAGAATTCATCTGACTAAAGTCTAAAGTCTAATCTGCTGGATTAGATTAGGTATTTTAGATTAAAATCTAAAATATGTGAAAATCGTTTTTTAAGATTTGTTACGATTGAATCCTGGAGCTCAGCATACAAATTTTCAATTTTTTGTTCGTTATGAATTAATTGAAAAATAGTTGGAAACAAATATCCTAGATACAACTGATTTTCTCCCTGAAGAGCCACTGGTTACACAAGTACAGAATATTTTTTTTAAAAATAATTCTTATATAGGTTATGCTTGTACCAAAAATAATTACCAATAATTACCAATAATTACCAAATAATACCAATTATTTCTTCAAGTAATTTTAATTAATTACTTAACAACATTTTTTTGGAATACGTGTACAGATGTAAAAATATGATCCAATTTTTTAGTAAGTATAAGTTGACCACTATTAAAACAAAGTTTAACAAAGCAATTTCCAAAAATAATCCAAATATCTATAGGTATGTAGATATTAACTACATATCCCATTATTCACGAATTACCTTGTGTAGGAGGTAGTGGATTTCAGATAATAATTTCCAAAAAAAGTAGGTTGTATGGGCTATTTATAAAATAATCACAAAATTTATGTTTTACCAACAAAGCAACCATATTTATACTATCAGGTCCAAACAATAGGTACTCTATTTATTTAAAAAAATTTAACGATGCATTTGTAAACTCACTTGATCATAATCATTGTAAGGATCTTCGATAAAAATGAAATTGTCCATATCGGTGAAATAAATTATTCATTGCCTGCGCTCACGAACACAATACAATGAAAAATGGGCTAGTCGCAAAATATGCTTCTAAAACTCAAGTACCTAGAAAGTTTTAAAAACAAACCTACTCCTATTTATAACGAAGGGACAGTATAAAAATGAGTAGAAGAAATGTTGTGTTTAAATGTACATAAGCGTAGATAAAAGGTAATTTGTAGGTATAAATTGTAACCCACATACCTATCAAAAAACCTTTAAACTCGTTAATATTCCTCTTTTCATCATCCCCATCACTTTTCTCCGAAATTACTAAATCATATTCATACCGCAATCTATCATCGTAATGCTCCCAATTTCCCTGCACACAGCAAACACATTTACCTATTCCAGAAATAATTTACGAGCCGACGAATGGCGAACAAACTCATACAAATTCATGTAGAAAGGCGAATTAAACGAATGGCATAAAAGGGTTGATCATCGCCTCCCCCCGGCCCCTTTTAGGGGTTAATTATTGTCGCTGTCCGGCGGAGCGTGCCGCCCATCATATCTTACAGAACGTGTTGATTCCTATCTTTAATTCAGATTTCGCTAAGTGACGCGCCAGTTTATTCGCGAACCAGTTGATTAGGGTCCCGTTCAAAAAGGACAGTCAAAAAGGCTAATGCGCGCGATTTAGGGGATGTTTTATAGCTAGAATTTCAGGTTGGAATGGATTGGTTTGCTAAATTATTTTGTAGATTTGAGCCAGTAATTTTACCTAACCATGGGATTATACTCAAGAGAATCAGTTATTTAATTATGAAAGTCATTTATTTAGTCGAAAGGATCGATTCAGCAACTAGAGAGAAAGAGAAATGAAGATTATCTGCAAAAGACGGAATTAGCAGTCGATTTGCATTTTCAAGAGATTCAATTATCTACTCAAATGAGTTGATTTTGGATTTGGATATTATCTGTAGACAAAGGGAGTCAATTTAGCTATCTAAGATAGCCAATTATCTATACCAGAATCGATTTGAATAACTAAAAAGTCGTCAATGGAGAAGACCATGACTTTTTTTTTAATTTTTTTTTCAAAACCGTGTGTTCTAAGAAGGCGCGTAATGAAATTTTTATTTTTTTCTGTGGCCAAATAAGGTCGCAATTAATTTTTAAAGTTTGAAAAACGTCACACAATCGTCATACACTCTGCTCCAATCAAAGCGATAGTTGCAAAGAGAAGTCACATTTAGCATGTTTGCCACGTTTCCTATTACTCTTCTTTAGTCCGCAAAATGTGCGTTTTTTGTATATTTATTGCAATAAACATTTTCTGATTTATTCATTTCTTCCATTACCTAATGGATAATTCGATATATTAATATAGAAATAACATCTTCATCTGTATAAATTGTAACCGATTTTCGTGTTAAAAACACAAATAATGGTCCTGAAAAATTTATTTGGCAACATTCTTGTCAACGTCAATATTATCAGTAAAGTGTTTTGTGCCGAACTGCAATTCGTGTAATTTGTTTTGTGCATTTTTCAGAAAAAATCTGACAAATGACAGTTTGATTTTTGTTCGTTTGTGTATTCTTTGTTACTGCGTTCGAAAATTCATACTCTTTACTATACAACAAGACGTGAGTGGTTTATGATTGGTTGATAAGTTATGAGTCAAAACCCGAAATTTTTAAATTTCAAAGGGCTATATCTTTTTAAGTATAACACATTTTGAGCAACTGAAAACGGTTTTGAGCTCTAATAAATCATTTCTAATCGTATCTTTTGCCGAAATCCGCGTATCTCACATCGTGGTCTTCTCCATTATCTATAGCCAAGAGAGTTAATTTGGCTAAGAACGTCTGTTATCTAGCTAAGGGAGTCAATTTGGCAATCTAAGAAAGTCCTTCTATCCATCTATAAGAATCATCTATCATCAAAGAGTCAATTTTAATAAAAAAGAAAATGAATTAATTATCTATCCTTTAAATCTACTTTTGTAATTATCTATATATTTAAGTATGCTGTTTACCTGTTCAAAGGAGTAAATAGTCAATTATTAAAATAGGAGAGACAACCATAGAATATTAATTAGCAAGAAACCTCTAAATTCGATCGAATTAGTATTCCACGTTAGAATCAATAATAGAAAATTGGGGAATCCCTGGCTAATAAATACGAATTAAGCGGGAAATCGCCCACGAAACAAAGCTTGTAGTATTTTAATGTTTCTTAGGCAAGATAAATTCGTCCATCTCGCGTATGTAAGCTGAATCTAAACAGCCCCGGTCGGCGTGCAATAAATTTTATTTCGCCTGTGTATCCTTCGCGTAGGCCGGTAGCCGTGTGTTATCGACCCTTTACGCCATATTGAATAATGTATTATCACTTTTGACTTTATCAGCGTTAGAATATATAAATTATTCTGCGCCGTTCCGGCCCGATGAGGCGTATGTGGGCATTGCTGAAACTAATAGCTCGTAATTTGCGAACGCTGGAATTTTCACTTTGATTTATCGATTTTTCCCGAATACTATTGGACTCGAATTTATTATTACTCCCAAAGCAAACAAATATTTGTTTGTACGAGAAATTAGATTTCTTTTATTGGGAATTTGTGAGTACTCCTCGTACGATCTAATGACTGGCGTGGGTTGGGGAACGGCCATTCAAAATAAAACCTGGTTTATTTATTTTCAATAAACCTGCCAGAAACGCACGCAATAGGCTCATCTATTCGATTTTAAACAGGAACAGCCATTAAACGTGTGTACAAGTTCTGCTTAAATGTAACGGATATTGGTGTCGTATATTCCGGTTGGTTTTTATAATTTAGGCGTTGGAAATTTACGACTGCAATTTCTCCGGAATGTATGTGGAAAGATATACGCCTATTCATCATAATACTGCAGGGTTTTCCCTGTGAAATATCGAAACGGCCTTCTCGATCTAATCGGGCGATTGCTAGCTTTTCCCAGATCTATCCCGAGCAAAAATTAGTATTTTATACGTGACCATGAACTTAAAACGAGTGATAAATATAGAAAATATGTAGATAGAAATAGGTGAAAAGGGGGCAATTAATTCCTAATGTATAAGTAGGTATATGCAGGGTGTCTTGGAATTAATGGGGCATATTAAGATACTTTATAATTATCTATTATTCCCATACAAAAGGTAGCAGTTTGTTCAGTTTTTACCGGTTCTATTGATTTATCCATCCATTAAATTTTTATACATGCCTTGATGGTTTTAAAGGTCTAATCGGTGTACTTTCTAACAAATGTTGGATCGCTTAAAAATTACCGGAACCTCTATTGTCATTGATCGATACGTTTTCATAAAAAAACACCCTAAGTAGTTTTCTATATTGTAGTTTAATACCGCCCCGGGACATCCTGTGTACCAACTTTTTGGTAATGCTATAACAATATCTATCAATAAATTTTACATTCGAGTCGCGTTGGCGTTTCAACGAAAGTTCGGCAGTTTCCTGCAACCTTCCTGCATCGATTTTCCTATCTATCACCTATATCTGGGAAATTTTTATGTAATAGCGATATCGGGAGAAATAGATAGATACTCAAATACTCGGTGAGTTTTTTCTCGAACTTTGATTGAAGTTTTACTAAATGTCTTTCTAATTATTTGTTGATATTCCTACCAGATTCATTTAATTTCTTCCTGAATTTTCAATATGCTGTGTAATATCATCAATTAATGACATTGTCAATTTTTGTTACTTTCCTTTATTGATGGATTACTTATTGTCATTTTAATATCCTGCGAATTTTATAATGGTTTTATCAATTTCTTCGAGTTTCAGTAGATATTTCTATTTCTACCACTATAATGGAGAAGACCACGACTTTTAAATTTTTTTTTTTCAAAACCGTGTGTTTTAAGAAGGCGCGTAATGAAATTTTTATTTTTTCTGTGGCCAAATAAAGCCGCAATTAATTTTTAAAGTTTGAAAAACGTCACACAATCGTTATACACTCTGCTCCAATCAAAGCGAGAGTTTCAAATAGAAGTCACATTTAGCAAGTTTGCCACGTTTCCTATTACTCTTCTTTAGTCCGCAAAATGTGCGTTTTTTGTATATTTATTGCAATAAACATTTTCTGATTTATCCATTTCTTCCATTACCTAATGGATAATTCGATATATTAATATAGAAATAACATCTTCATCTGTATAAATTGTAACCGATTTTCGTGTTAAAAACACAAATAATGGTCCTGAAAAATTTATTTGGCAACATTCTTGTCAACGTCAATATTATCAGTAAAGTGTTTTGTGCCGAACTGCAATTCGTGTAATTTGTTTTGTGCATTTTTCAGAAAAATCTGTCAAATGAGAGTTTGATTTTTGTTCGTTTGTGTATTCTTTGTTACTGCGTTCGAAAATTCATACTATTTACTATACAACAAGACGTGAGTGGTTCATGATTGGTTGATAAGGTATGAGTCAAAACCCGAAATTTTTAAATTTCGAAGGGCTATAAATTTTTAATTATAACACATTTTGAACAACTGAAAACGGTTTTGAGCTCTAATAAATCATTTCTAATCGTATCTTTTGGCGAAATCCGCTTATCTCACATCGTGGTCTTCTCCATTTATTGATAATTTCTATTAACATTCTATTGCTTGATTTTTAAATTGTAGATTTATTTCAGTTGATATTCTAATAATTTCCTACTAATGTAACTCCTAAGCGAACTGAACTTATACAGGCTGTCCCATCATTAACCAAACACATTCAGATGTCTCTCAGGACGCCAATAAACCCTCATCAAATTACTCACAATTACTGATACACAGGACATATCTACGCAATTTCTCCCGGCAGAAATCCACTAATAGAAAATTATTTTCCCCCGAAACAAAATTAACAATCTTTGGGCAACTTCGGGTCGCTTTTCCGGCATTGATACGTCGACGTCGACTGACCACGTCGAAAATAACAAACCCAATTCCATCGTGGAAAAACACGCCTGACGTTCCATCAATCTCTCGCCATCGAGCGAGGGTAATAACGTATTGTTCCGGCGAAAAATTTGTCACACAAGACCCCACTATGGCAATTGACAATTTACGGTTGATGATGATGATGATGATGATGATGAATAAACACGTGTTACGAACTCCCTCGATATCCCGTTTTTATTATTGCTTTCCTTGTAAATTATGCAGCACTATATACATCGAATCGAACTAAGATAGAGAGCGTTTTGAAACTGAATTGAACGCATCTGTTTGGTGCATAATACTGCGTTTAATTTAATTTAATAATGTTCGAGACAGCGCAATTTATCAAGGAAGAGATTGCAGTTATAATAGATTGCAAAATGGGAGGTAAATTACCACCAGTATATACGTATTATGTCAAACAAACTTCTAAAAACATTATTAAATGGGACTTAAACTTAGTTTGCGAAACAATAGAAGAGAAGCTAGAGAAGTTATGGATTTAATATAGAATATGAACAATTTTATACACCCTTAACAGTAGTAATTGTTTCAATTAGAACCTTTATATCGCATAAAAAAATCCGATATTCCGCAAAAAACGTCCTCGAAGTCTGGAAGTTTTTCTCCCAGAGATATATCTAATTAAAAGCGACTGCGAAGGCCATTGTGCAGAGAGCTCCATTCACGTGGAACTCATTAGCGCTTTTCGACCGTCTCGGCTCGTTCGCGCCGGGATTTTTGTGCTGTTATTCGCAATTCTCACGAACGCATCGGGCGCTGCACGGGGAAACAAGTGCGGCCCTAATCTGCGTGCCTACATGCAAACGAGCGCCATTGTTCGCGGCGGAGGCCCCTCCGCGGAGCGCGGAGCGGCTCTGAAGAAAATGACACTGACGATGGAGAAGTTAATTCGAACCCGTTCGCTCGGAATGGCGAGAATCGGGCATGAATGTTCGAGTGATTGATGGAACTTTCGGTGAATGATTGGTTGAATTTTTCATAAATAAACTTGCGGTGGTGAGGTTTTGGGGACTTTTGTTTTTTGAACGACAAGGGGTTTTGTTAAAAAAAAACTGAAATTTCGGTATAAAAGGACCTTATTTTATACAGGGTGGTTCGTAATTAATAGTCAATATTTCAACAGCAGAGAGCTGAGGTTGAAATAAGATGATTTAGCCAAACATAACTGAAATTACGGACCACCCTGTATGCACAAGATGTTTCATTGGGAAATGTATAAACTTCAACTGTAGATAGAGGTCATAGAAGGCTTTTGAAAAACAGGGTGATTCATTAAATACAGGGTGTCCTAGCGAAAGGTAGCCATTTAATCAACTTGTAACTTTGTGAAATATAACATTAGTGAAACGTATAAAACGTGTTTAATTGAAAAAGAAAATGTTAATGTGTACGATTATTAAATGTGTTTCCTAACGAAAAACCATTCAAAAATCCTGATAAAGCATCCTTAAAAATGGAAAATTTTAGATTTGTTGTAAATTTTGTTTTAATTAAGGCGATTTGCATTATGTTGTTCAAAGTTAAAGAACTTCTTGGTTTTGTAAAATAACATGTAGAAATTATACATTTTTAAAAATTAGAAGAGTGTATCTTTCACATGGCTTCAATATATACAGGGTGTTTCATTTGAAAAAAATTGGTTAATGTGAATTCAAAAGAGGGGATTTTGATAATACATCCTGTACAGCTGATACAAAATTTCTATGTCACTAAAACAAAACTTATAGCAAAATAAAACATTTTATTATTAGGAGTTTAAAAGTTATACAAGCTGATTAAATGGGCTACCTTTCTCTGGGACACCCTGTATACTTATTAATGCTCATAATCTACCAACCACTCTGTAAATAGTGTCTCCACCTAGAGAATAAAGTAAGTATTTATAATTTATCTATGAAACATCCTATACGTTATTATCAAAAAAAGTATGGAAAACAATTTAGAAAATTGTCAAACTTGTACATCAAGTTCGAGTAGAATAAACAATAGATAATATTAAATAAATCTACTTATATAACAAAATGTTTATCTTATAAATTATACCACCATAGCATTCTTAAAATGTTCATAAAAAGTTTAAAATAAACTACTTAAACTATTAAAATAAAATAAATTAAAGCAAGCAGAGCATTGATGCTTCGATATGCGAGTAACTTCATCCATCCTAGAAAAATCGTACGTAAAAGGAAAATAACGAAAGTAAATGAACGAGTTCAACTTAAGTAAGTTATAACTTTACCTTTGTTGCATCTACACAGGCAAAAGTGAGAAGAAACTGTATTTTCGTGTCAGTGTGCCATGATACAGGATTTGTATCTACAAGAAGAATAATTAAAGAGTTTAATTGTCTACGTTATAACATTACAAAACGTAGAAAAATGTCTACTGGATGCTTCTTTTGAAGGTGTATCAGAGAGTTTGTTTATTTTAATTTGAGGCTTTTATCGAGAAATGTGCAGAAAAAACGAATCCAAAGCGACATTTTTAGACAATTTAATGAAAATTGTGAAACCCCACTCAACACTGACTGACTGATTGATTGACAGGGTATTTTCAGGAGGCGCAGAAGTAGAATTTGAACCATAAAATCCCTTTCATCAAAACTTGTAAAAGATTGTTTAGAACCTTGATTATATCAGAATCATAAAGAATTATCCATTAAGAGTATAGAAGAACTTAAATGAAGCTATTATATGCAGTTTATTCTGAGTTACTATGCATACAAAATTTGATAAATGACTTCAACACTGTCTGATTTGGATTCGGTTGTTTTTGTGCATTTCAAATCCGCTTAATCGCGTTAAATTTGAAAAATGACCCGTTCCCAATTCCAACAAACTCTCCAGTCATTCTCTATGCTTTTGTAAATTACTCACCAAATACCAAAGATACTTACTGGAACCTAATAAAACATACAGCAATTTAGTAACCGTTAGAAACATGAACAATTTGTGTGAAATATGGTTTGTAAACATTTCAAAATCCAGTCAATTAAAATTTTTTAATTCGTTTAAACTATAATTCGGATTTACCGCGAGAACTTTAGTGAAGTTAAAGTTGTCAAAAAGCTAATTGAATTCAATTGTAAACGAGAAGTTAGTCGTCGGAAAAGTTGAAATCCGCCCGTCACAGGGAAAATAAAAAATAGCAAAAATTTTCACGCCGATGCGCGGTGTTTTAGTTTATAAACCACCGCGTGAATTGCGAGAGGTCGGCTTTATATTTTTCAACGTAACATTTATCTTGATGTTGGGGGCATTATTATGAAAAATATACGGTCCCGGCGGATCGTATTGAATGTTCCGCATCATCTGCGAAATGAACGCGAAAGTGTGCGTGTATACTCGGCGAGAAAGGAGATATAAATGTCACTGTAATGTATTCACAAGACGGGATATATTTAGGTCTCGGGTTGTTTTTACGGACATTTTTTTCGCTTCGTTGCCGAAAAAATGACTGCTCTTCGCAAAAATCCGGGAGATGTATCGCATAAATCACGTTGTTGTGTTTAATCAATTTTTCAATTTTTTTGTAAATCATTTGCGGTAGGGGTTTTGTAAGACATTTATTTGATTAACTCCTTTTTTAAATGGGTTGTGAAATTATTTTTGGTTGTTGTTAATTTTTTTGGAAGGTATTTTTGCGATTTTTTAAGCTTCTTCCTTCTAAATTTAATGATTTTAGGTATTTCCTGGTGCTTCTTGCTTAAAACCTTTTTGATTACTTTTAGGGGAGAAAAACCACATTAGGAGGCTTAAAAAATCTGATTTTATTGCATAAATCGTTAACTTAATTATTCGACAATAAGCTGATGAAATTTCAAAGCGAAATTCCCATTTGTTCAGTTTTTATGAGCATAGAACTGAGTGCACATTGGGTACAGGCAACAGGCAATTTATTTTTCCAATCCGTTTATCTCAAAAATGATTATTTTCACATTTGCGTGCAGTTTAACTCAAACAGTAGAATTATGAAAATTGATATTATGATTCATTATAAAATTGTGAATTTTTGGAAACAACTTGTGAGATGATATTATGATTTTAAGGGTATTTTTCTTTGCATATTTAGAGAAAGAAAAATAGTGAAAATCGAAGTAAATTGTTCCAATGCCCATAAAATTTATTAATAAATATTATTAATAAAATAAGTTATTAATGTCAAATCAAAACCTTTTTGATTTCTTTAAAATCAGAATGGCTACACTGCACACAATTGGAGAACTCTATTACAAACAGAGTAACAGAGTACCTTTGTTATTTTTGGCTGAAATTATTCAAAAAAATTCACAAAAATTGTTTGAAATATTACTAAAATAATGTCAAAATTTGATTGAATTCCAATTAATTCTTCCCACCCAAAAATATCCTGAAAAAACAGGATCAAATAGCCTCCTAATGTGATTTCCCCCTATAAAACCGTTCTGAAAAATTAAATCTCTAATTACTCATCAAAATTACTTAAAGGAAATAACATTACCTCGATTTTACATACTTTTTTATCTAACAATATCAAGTAAATTAGTTCAGCAGTTTTTGAATCCATAAATAACAATTATACACTACTTTTGATACATCAAACACATCACCAAAAAACTTTCATATTTATTTGGCCTATACATTAAGATTTTAGGGAAGGATAAAAACGTTCATGCAGCTCCCACCCTTAGTTACAGAAAACAAAATTAATTACTGTGACATAAACAAAGCCATTAACGAATACACGACGAAAAAAAAGCAAATAAAAAAGAACCTCCGGAGTTTTCGTGTTCGTTTTAACGGTCACGACGATTCGAAATGTAACGCTGATATCTGGTTAAGGTTACAGTTACCTTCCTACCAGTCATCGTAAAGATAAGATGGATACTTCCGGAAAAAAATAGCAGCAAGGGCTTATCGCTTAATGACTTCCCCTCTTGTGTACGTACGTTATGTATTAATATCGGCCTATCTGGCCCTGTCGGGGTTAGTCATTTCTAGCAGACTTCAGACGCTTTTTTTATCGCCTACATTGTGAATTAGAGTCGTTAAATGTATGTCTTTTGGAAGAGGGTTTTTGTTATTTATCGCTTGTTTTAATGTTTGTTTTATACTAGATAGAAATGTACTGATGGGTGTCTAAATTAAGGCAAAATCCTGTTAAATGTTTATTACATATGCAGAACCTTAAAACATTGTAAATAGTAGATATCTAATAATAAAGCAGGGAAATATATCTTCCGTAATAGCTGCTGCAGTTTGGAGTAAAATGTTCAAGGTACTTATCTCGCATGAAATTTAATAACGAATATGAACTCTCAGGAAATGCTTCGGTAAATATTTAAACAGTTCTCTTTAATAGTTTTTATTAATTTTCTAGATGCATGAAACATGAATTTTTAACGCAATAAAACATTTTTTTTCCATTCCAGGAATTTTCCTGAAAATTCCTGCACATTCACCCGTTAGCAGTCTACATTAATCACCAAAACTGCACAAATCCTATACGCATATGTTATATATTCGACAGGCGCCGGCAAAAACGCCGTAGCTCTGCAGCTATTTATTCGAACGCAAACGAACTTGCAAAACAACGCGGAATTTAGAATTTAACGAGCGAATGCGATGCGATTGAATTCAATTTTTCCACAATCCGAGGGCTTCGTTCTACGCGTAAAACGGCAGAAAAATATGAAATTTCGTGCCGTTTATCGAACCGCCTGCGAGCTACGTCATCTTTTTGCATGCGTTAACGCGTCATTACCGACACGCAATTGCCCTGGTAGGACCAAATATCATGTGGAAAGTATTAACTCCAGATATACGCAGGGTATCTCATTAAACTTATTTTTATATAGTCCATTCCAAAAAAACAACAGTATAATATGTTATTAGTGTTTATTGAACATGCGGCAATGCCCCAATTCTAGGGATTGTTCCTTGCACTTGAATACTCCAAGGAACAACCCCTTGAATTTTTGCCGCATGTTTAATAAACATCCTGTATATAGTTTCCAAAGTCAATTCCATATGTATTAAATCGAATCTCGAAGATACGAAGCAATGATGGGTTTTTAAGGGTGGATTTGAGGGGACTGTAATTTCAAAAGTTTCTCGATTTTTATTGAGTATTTGTGGTTATGTATTAATTTCTATAGGCTCTTTAGAAGTGGTTTTTTTATTATACCCAATTGACTTTGGAGAAATTATACTCGTATAAGAAATCTTTCAAAATTCACTGGAGATAAAGATGAAAGTAAAGCATCAAAAAGCGGATTTTTACCTTTATATTTGATTCACAAATCTTGATAAAATACAGTGTTTCATTTGAATCATGACCTCGTTTACTTGTTAATTAGAATTTTAACTGTTCTAATCCTTACGTTTTTATGTTTATTCTTCCATCGCGCGTATTTCACACTATCCTCTTTTTGCGCTCTAAACTTAGAAGCTGGAAGAGCGGCTTCCTTCCGGCGCGGCTGTTAATTTTAAACAGTTCAGTTTTTCTTTATTTAAGAGATACCACGGCGGAAACTCCGTCCGAGGACGCCTTAATTGAGTTTGCAGCAAGGGCACGGCCGGGTTGCCTCCGATATTTAGCGGAATTGAAAAAGGCTTTATGGTCTAGTAGGAAAAGTGCTTTTCGCGATCAATGCAATTACCCCGAACGTGATTTTTCAGAAAGTCGGGTCGGATACGCGGCCGGACGAAAAAAATTAGGAGAAATATCACTCGCAGCGCGGAAAAGGGTCCGGAATTCTTCGAGCGTACTATTTTAACAAACGTGCGAATTTCCTTTAGGTAGGCGTATCGAATATGCTCTAAAAAGTTAGCAGATTTTTAGTACCTAGAGTTAAAGAAATTCGAGCTGAATTGGCTGTTAATTTACAAATATTGCGACGATGCCACATTGCATTTTTACATTTCTTTCTAGTGAAATTAATAGAAGTTTATGCAGGTTTGTAAAATAGAATCTATTCTCTGATGAAATACATAAGGGTTTTTCTTAATTGAGAGCCGATACTTAAGGGTGTGAATCTTTGGGTGATTTTAAGAAGAAAAGTTGATATGTTGTAAATCTCTTAGTTTTTGAGCTATAGGGTGTTACAGTTTTAGGAAAAAAATAACTTTTTTATCATAATTTGTTATCACTCCACAGATACTTTTATGAAATTTTGTGCACACTTTTTAATCATTAAAGAGCATTTTTTGAGACATTTTTTAACAAATATAAATTTGTTTAGATTTTTGAAAAATAGGCTCTTTCATAATTATTCGATCAATCACTTTTAAATTTTGAAGTTTATTTGTGAGGTGAGATGTTCACAAAACAATAACAAAAAACCTTAAAAAATAAATTTACAATATATAAACTAACATTAAATTACTTGCAATGATAACAAACATAAATGTCTTTCTGGGTGGAGTTCAATTGGTCCCCGCGGTCAAATTTACCCAAATATAATCCTTTTTCGACTCGAAAGCTATCAGTCAATTGGTCCCCAATACCGGATTAAGGGTTTCTAGGAAGGACCGATGGGAATATTTATAATTTCAAAATTCTCTGGCAAATTTCGATTATGTATTTTCATTTCGTAGTAAAATTTAATGAGGATTTTATGATATGGGGAAATTTTTTGACTTCTGTCTTTTTTTCTATTTCAATATAGGGAAAATCCCATCCCTTCCAGTATAGTTCTAGAAAATTAGGTGTACTTTTCATAATAACAAATTTCGATATTGTAAAATATCAAGGTACTTTACTCTTGAGCAAAATTCACATTTTTTGACATACCTCGTATAAAATTGATAAAATTTGATTTTTGATGGTTGCATCTTGGATTTTAGATCATGCCGAACTTTTTGTGAAGAATAACTATTTCGTAAAATTAATAATAAAGTTTCCCATATGTTGCCAACTATTTTTTGAAATCCGTTCGTATATTAAAATTAAAATAATTCTTTTTTTGTACAGAATTTTTCTTTTAATATATATTGTACCAATTGTATATATTTTAAATTACTAATGCTTAGATATTAAATATTTTTTAACACTAAAAGTTGCATTTTGTCGAAATTCTCTCAGCTATGTAAGTACACCAGAAGATGTTAGCCAAATGATAGTTATTCATGCAATGTAAAATCTTATCTAATCGGATTAGGAATATTTTGACCGCGGGGACCAATTAGCCCATTAAATTTTGAAAATTGGGACCAATCAACCTGTAGGATTATGGAACCCCGCTGACAAAAAAGACCGTGCAGACCAATTGACCAACACCGGTCTTTCTGGGTTCATTCTATTTGTAACCATATCAGTGTGTAGGTTTATAAAAAATCATAATACTGTAGTACTATACACAATTTTTCTCTAATAACAATTAATAATATAATTAATAAATACCTGTAGTAATTTGAAAAATTCAATATTTCAGCAATAAAATAGTATAGTGAAATAAATTTCTTATCTCGTATTCTTAGCACAGTAAGCTATTGAAGCTTGAACAAAATTAATAATTCACACCTTAAAAAAAATCTATACTTTCCCTGATAAGGATGAGGAACATATAAACATGGGTATATGCCAGTTTTAGTATCTCTCATCTACTAATTCTGCACAGTGAAACACCCTGTACAGCTTAATGAACATTCAAAAACAAGCTTTACATTAGTTCGTACGCGTTGTGTACTCGTTCGAGGGCGCGTTACGGGGAAGTTTATTCGCGAGTAAAAGTCAACAAAGGATTAAGTTCCGCGTTTTTGGCCGAACCGAAAGTGAGGCGATCCCGCTCAGCGTTAGAGGTTTCGTACAAATATGTACCTTGATTAAAATTTTAAGGCTTAGTGCAGGTATTAAGGCCGCCGAGAGAGAGAGAGCTTAAATTTTGATAGGCTAATAATATAAAGCATTGTCCTTGCGAGTGTAACAACTTTTTGCCAGCGAGGTTTTACCGTTGCCGCGGTAACGAAATAATTGCATCGAAGCGATTGTAATTAAATCAACTATTTGGTTGGAGTGAATTGGTAATGATTTTAATTCAGCGCTATTTATGTATATACAATAGCAATTAAAATCGTATTTAGTTCAAAAGAGCGCCTCGACGATTCCGTTTCGAATTTCAATTAATATAAAACCAGAAACGACGGTTTCGCGGTGTAAGCGAAATAAATCGATACGACTTGAAATTGTTTTAGAGGTAATCCCCAAATGAGAATTTAAATAATCCATGCAGGTGTACTGCCGTTCCTCCGCCGTTCGACCGTTTCGTTCTACCTAATTCCGCAAGGAATATGAAACGTTCGCCTGGATTAGTGTTAGAACGGTAATGACGTGACTGTGTGATATCTCGTGCTGTCCAATTTACCTGAAACAATAAAGAAAAAAATATCAACTTTGATTCGAAGCGATTCGATTTTCTAAGTGCCTGCTCGATTTTATTATTTACATATGTTTCTGCTTATAATTTAACATTTAACAAAAAGCCATTCTTTATAAAAATTTCTGCTGCTCTTGAAAATGAGAATATAACATTGAAATTTCTTAGATTGGATCTATACAGGGTGTTGGCAAGTTAAGAAAACATGAAATTACTTCAAGAGAGAAGTAGCATTATTTTTTATTTTGCACAATGTTTTTATAAGAGAAAGTTATTTATAATCTAAATTACAAATTCTCAAATTAAATTCCAATTTTGAGGCCAATGAGGGAGTTGACCAGAGCAGAGGAGAAAATCAATAATTAATTAAGTAAAAAAATTACTTGTTGAGAAAATGAGATTCACATATCAAAACATTAGATAAAGATTTATGGGACGTTAGTAAATTTAGAAAACATAAAAAAAATTCACACAAAATTGGAATTTTAATCAAAAAAATTGTATTGAAAATTTGTATTTAAGCTTTATTTTAGATTATAAATAACTAAAAAATTATGAAAAATAAAAAATAATGGTACTTCTCTATTGAAGTATTTTCTTGTTTTCTGAATTTGCCAACACCCTGGTAGAACCAATCTAAGATTTTTCATTGTTATTTTCTCATTATCAAGAGAAGCGGAAAGTTTTATATAGAATGGCTTTTTGTCATAAAATGAATAATAATTTTTTTCTCCTAGGTAACCCTATCCGTGGACACACTGTATAATCGATTATAAAATAATTCCATATTGAGTATAAAAAAAATACTTTATTAAAATATATCTATTGATTACCACAATTACAAAATCTGCACCATTAATGATATTCTAACGTTATTCGGTAATAATCCGGATTTTATTTAGTGGCGAAATTGCCGGTCATAAATACAAATCTCTCACGGTTAAAAAAATATGTTTCCCTCATTTATTTGATGCGAGCGTTGATGAATTCGACTTTAACAGTGTAAAACAAATAGCAAATAAACGGGCGTTATTTTCGTTCGCTGAATTGAAAAGCTATTTTTCGAGCAGAAAAATAGGGGGAATTTTTTTGGGAACACTTTTCTGGTGGTTATTGATGAATCCTAGCTAGGTAATAGATCCGCGATTACAGCTGACAATCGGGAAATTTATTGGAAAAGCGCCTTTGTGAACACGGTTTTTTATTTCTGATAATATAAAAATGTAATGAATCAAAAGAAAGGAAATGAAAATGACGCTATTTGTTCAACACTCAATTTGACAAAAATATTGATCGTTTTAATTTGAGAATATTTTCGTATTATAGAAAATGCACGCTCTATATTATGGAGCTTTTTTTAATGATAAAAAATTGAATAATATCTCCGATTTTCTTCAGTATCTATTAAACAATATGATTATTTTTAAATTATGGTGAATAAATGGAATATGTTCTAAATTTTGGTGGACACTTCAAAGTAACTTACTTTATTAAAATTCTGGCGAATTCCCAAATTTTACCTCCATAATTTCAGCATTTTAGTGGAGAAAATTCAAACAAATAGTGTTATTTTCACATAAAACAAATTATTTACTGGCATAACCCGCTTTCAACTAGCCCAGATAATACAGGAGAAAAACAACGAGATTTTAGATCTCACAATCTTCTCAACTCCACTATAGAATATCTTCAAAGCACCAAAATATTTTCATCCAAATTTGCTAATTTAAAGGCTAATTCCACAGAGCTACAACGTTCACAATTTACCTCCAAAACAAACAATACACCAACTAGTTTAAACCGCTTTTAAGAAACTCCCATAATATTTTAAGAAGTGTTTTATGAATATTCGCCATATTCCCTCCGACTTTATATCGCGTCGTTATAATGAAAAGCGTTTCGCGCTTAGCGGCGCTTTATAACGGCATTAGGCAATCCTTTAACGTTTAAAATAAAATATCCGGACCCCGTCATATCGGCTGAGAAACTTACACGGAGTTCCTTTCGAATAATTTATAAAATCTTGCCACAGTCTCTAGTCGAAGATTGTTCAGGCAAGCAAAGCGAGGGAAACCAGCTAACTCATAATGTAGTTCGGCGCAACTATAAACTTGTCGTCCGAACATTGTTCTCTTTTATATCCAAAAGTTATATCGATCCCATTCAAAAGAGAGTACACAAAAGTAGGTTATTGATTAATTATTCATATATCACTCGCCCGGTATACGTGCATTTCGTATCAGCGCTAATGAGGGTGCAACGTGCATTTTTCTTCAGTGCAATATATTCTTTTAAAATTTAATGCTGTACTTATTTGTACTCTATTATTTACCTATTTAGGTGCGCTGGGCGATATTTATGTTTGTGCAAGGTAAATAGATAGGGGTCATTATTAAAGCAGTGCTAATATAATTTTGTTTCCTTACTTTTATATAACGTATAACCCCTACAACTTTTATGTGTAGATATACTCAGCATATTTTACCAAATATGCTGAATTTGCGTTGAAATTACTTTGCTTTGAAATCAGGGCTAGTTTATGATTGTTTTTGGAGTTTCAAATTTAATTAAATGGGATATTTAAATTCGGTGTTGGTCAATTGGTCCCCGCGGTCATTTTTGTCAGCGGGGTTCCATAATCCTACAGGTCGATTGGTCCCCAGTTTCAAAATTTAATGGGCTAATTGGTCCCCGCGGTCAAAATATTCCTAATCCGATTAGATAAGATTTTACATTGCATGAATAACTATCATTTGGCTAACATCTTCTGGTGTACTTACATAGCTGAGAGAATTTGGACAAAATGCAGCTTTTAGTGTTAAAAAATATTTAATATCTAAGCATTAGTAATTTAAAATATATAAAATTTGTACAATACATATTTAAAGAAAAATTCTGTACAAAAAAAGAATTCTTTTAATTTTCATATACGAACGGATTTCAAAAAATAGTTGGCAACATATGGGAAACTTTATTATTAATTTTACGAAATAGTTATTCTTCACAAAAAGTTCTGCATGATCTAAAATCCAAGATGCAACCATCAAAAATCAAATTTTATCAATCTTATACGAGGTATATCAAAAAATGTGAATTTTGCTCAAGAGTAAAGTACCTTGATATTTTACAATATCGAAATTTGTTATTATGAAAAGTACACTTAATTTTCTAGATGTATACTGGAAGGGATGGGATTTTCCCTATATTGAAAGAGAAAAAAAAAAGACAGAAGTCAAAAAATTTCCCCTAATCATAAAATCCTCATTAAATTGTACTACAAAATGAAAATACATAATCGAAATTTGCCAGAGAATTTTGAAATTATAAATATTCCCATCGATCCTTCCTAGAAACCCTTAATCCGGTATTGGGGACCAATTGACTGATAGCTTTCGAGTCGAAAAAGGATTATATTTGGGTAAATTTGACCACGGGGACCAATTGAACTCCACCCTTTAAATTGAGGAAAAGTAAAATAAATTGGGAATAAAGCACATTTTTTTTCTACTGATTATAATTGAAATATAAAGAGTGTAGCCCTAATTCTCACTTTAAATTGTACATTCATAAATCATCCTTATATACCATTAGGCCATTAAGTCTACCTCTAAAATATTGTATCAATTTATTCAATCGACTTCCATTTACCTTTCAATATTTCATCTTTCGCGTTTCGGATGGCGAATTTACGGCAAGCCAGGAACAGAATATATTACAGCGAAGAATCCATTTTATTCTAAGCAGAGGCCCATCGAGGAACTTATATCATTCCTCCGCTGTAATGTATAACAGCCTTTTATCGCAATATCCTTTGATTTCTAGCTCTTTCCGCTTTATGAATATTTGATGTTCCTGTCTGTACGAAAATCCCGATTATTGGATGAAAAATTGACAATATGGCAACAACGCAGCATTTGAGATGAGTATAACGTTAACGCAATTATTACGGTTTGGTTTAATTAGAGCAAAAATTAACGCGTTATTGGAAAAGTTCAGCGCTGCAGAACGGAAACGAAACGGAAACTGGTTGAAAAGCGAGAAACCCATAAAGGTCTATGGGAAGTTTTGCAGTACAAAAAGGGCGCATATATCCCGTTACTTTTGCTAAAACCGCTAAAACGCCGAGGCCCTTGTTGACTGAACGTGGCTAATGGTTATGCGCTGTTTTGTATCCCGTAGACAGAATCGGATTTAGGCAAACAGGCGAGAAGGTTAAAGCACCCTAAAGCGTATAGTAATGGAAACTTTGCTGAATTTCCTATGCAAATAGGCGAGGATCATTTAGGGCTAGCGATGTTATTTAGGGGGGGCTACCTGAAGTTTATGTCAAATTGCGTATTTGTATAAAACAAGGTCAATTTGTTAGCTATGTTATTATTGTTTTTACAGTAAGACAGCTTTTGTAAAAATTTTACCGAATTTATTAATACATATACAAGCAGTAATTTTAGTTCGGGGATCGATTGCCCATTCATCGCCATTTAGCTTCTACTCGTAGTAATTTAAATGAATATTTAACGAAGTATTTCCACCTCGAGGTTCGGAATCAATCAGGCAAACCCCTATTTTATTGTGCCTTTAACGCCGACGTAGGCTGCAGTTATTTATTTCGAGTTTCGGTTGTTCGGCTAATTCCCGGCTCAGACCTTACCCATTCACATGCCCGCCGATAAACGGCAGGTACGCGATAATTGCCGGTTGAAAAATGCATTTATGCGCACTGTGGAAACGTCTGTTGATGCTATCAATTCGTCCGCATTGCCCGGTCCACGCGGCCGGTTAATATTAATCGGTTTAATTCGACGCGAATTAATCGAGCCGGAATGCGATACGGCGTTAATTACTGATCCGATTGACGTATTGATAGTGATATAGGGGAAAATATTGTTTAATAAACGCAACTTCAAGCCAACTCTGGCTGCTCTAGGTGTTTTATACAACTCGCACGTCTGCGGCCTTCATAATGCAAAGGGGCCGGTGTGTTGTGTTTCGTAGGGGTGGATTTTGGATTTTATGAATTCATGACAGCTTGTCGGAATATTTTATCGATGCGATTCTTCGACGCGAACGTTTAACGTTCATACTAATATTCCAAAAAAATATTATATGTAGGTATATGGGTTACTTCATTCAATATTACAGGATTATTAACATAACAGTTATACAGTTACTATTACTCTTATTACTTTGTAAATGATTGTGAGATTATTTTCTAGGAGGTAACTAGTCCCCACTAGTAACTAGTTTAGGTCACTTTTGTTCGATTTCATCAACCTGTTATTAGGTACTTCTCACCTAAGTAATTCCTAAGGTAGGATGTACTTTACCAACATAAGAAATAACTTATACTAAGAAATACCTGGATATAAATTTGATTTTGTTACCTCTTATAACAGAACACCCAGTATATATAACATACATAAGTTAAATAATTTTATCAACTTCCACTATATTCAAATATTAAAAAAATTATTTACAATTAATTTTCTAGCTGATGAAAGTCATTATTTTAATATCTATGAATAATATTAAGTTGTTGACCATCCTCAATCAAATTATCTATATTTTCAACTTCATTTGGTACAGCTCGCATATTTTTTAATTAACAACAACAAAAATTCTTTAAACTATCAACAAATAATACATATAGGTAGGTACTCTAAAATCTACTAATCTCAAGTGAGATTTTCATCTAAAGCCTCCTAAAGATGAAAAGTATGATTAAATATTTCCTAAATGCCTTTGGCAAACCCAGTGAGCTGTCCTAATATTAGGTATTTCCTATCACCTTTAAGTATTACTTTAGAGCGTCATGGTGAAATGCAATTGTAAGCCTTCCTAAATCCTGTCAAGTATTACCTAACTTTAAGAACTGCTTGGTGAAATCGAGCATCAAAATCCTATGAAGGAGTAAATTTAAGTGTTCCAAATCGATTTTTAATCGATCTCATAGAGCGATTTTTTTCGCATTTTAGATAATAAGGCTGTGCATAGAAACTAGTGGCTTTTCACGCCGGACGCATTATAATCACGCGGCTATCAAATATTTATTACTTAATACTTAATACATCACGTTCGAGGGCCGGTGTCAAGTGGATTTTAGAGCGAGATAAGAGCGCCCGCTCGAGAGTCAATGAGCCGATTTCGTGAGATGAATGGCTCATAATAATAGAGCTTTTTGCTGCCGTGATGAGAACGTTCTGAAATTTGGATTAGATACTCGCAATCATGGCAGTTTTATATAGACTGTATATTATCTAATGTTGAAATTAATTATGATGTTTTGAGGTTGTACTAGCGGGAATTTTTTGTTAAAATTGAAGGTTTGTTTATAGCCTGAGCAAATTAGTTTTGGAAATATTTTTCACAATTTAGTGATTTTTGAATTTATTTTTAGCATTCTACATAGAAATTATGGAGTATTTTATACTATTTTTATAATTTTAGAGTGTTTCATGATTAATACAAATTTATATATTTTTACGAGGCTTCTTTCATCTCAAAATTATAATAGAAAAAAATACCTAAAAATCCTAATCTAACGCCTTAAAAAATAATTAAAATTTTCATAAAATCATAAATTCTGCAATAATTATAAAATTCATTAAATTAAATTTTTAACTATAATACGTCCATTCTAATTTATCCTTGACGTCACCGAAGTCGCCTACTACTTTCAATATTTTTGGATTAATCTCTTCTTAAAGCATTTTTATACATCAATCACATTAACCGTTTGAATAATTTATGGTTAGCCACCATGCTTAAGGGATAATTTATAAATTTCAAAAACTGGAAGAATTATTCCCGGCAATGAGGCAAATTTTTCAACCCCCCGAGCAATTTAACTTCGAAACATAAAACCGTGTACCTGGTGTGTTCCGTTTTATCTGTTATTGCACATCATCCGTCAGAGAGAAGGAAACACGCCATATAGAATGGGGAAAAATTGCTTTGAAAAAAATTAATAACCGGCGCTATTACTGCCTTTCCTATACATTCTAAAGAGTATGTAAAATTCGATAGAGTATGAGTTTTTTCGAAATCCGTGCTTATCTCCTTTTATACAACTTAACTACAGATTTATACGAATGTCGAACGACGAGGAATTTAACGGCACGGAACGCTCGTTTACATTAAAACAATCAATAATTAAAAAGGTATATGGTCAATATTTCCCGGTCTTACCCAAGGGCTAAGGTCACAAAATAATAAGAGAGTAGATAATAAAAATAAATATATCGACTGTTGCCCTGTAAACTATCGATTTCTCGCGGTTTCTATAAAAGCAATAACTGTTGTGATGAACGGCCGTTTGATTGAACTGTGGTCGTATTTGTGCTTTATTTTACGACAAATTGTTGCTGTAATGGGGCAGAAGCGGAAATAATTCACGACACGTGATAATATATCACTAGTAATACCTACGGATTGTCGATGATGTTAAATATGTTTTCTATTTCATTGCATGCGGTGGATAATGTTTCGAAAAATATCAAATCCTGTGATTGTTTAGTACAAACATGCATACACAAGGTATTCGTAGTATCAAAGTGTAGATAAATCGAATTTTCGTAACGCATACATATTTCCCTGTTCCGTAATACATTTTAAGTTTCATGAATTTCATATCGTCGCATCGATTCGTGCAGACAAATATTCAACGATATTTCGCCGTTGCCCCGGCCGGTTAATGGAAAATATTTGCCCGGCATGATGCACGGATTGATTTTTATAACGGCAAATCACGTGAATTGTACATCACACCGATTTACGACTATTTTTTAATCGGACGATATTTATCCGATTTTACATATTTCGCATGTAATCCGACGTCTATTATTAGATCCGGATTGCTGAATAATTAACAAGAACAAGGCGCGCGACTTGTTGTGTAGGTATTAGAGCTAAGGGAAAAGCTATATACAGGGCGAGCAAACGATGTGAGAGTTTCTTACTTGTGCTCAGGAAACGTTAAAATTTTACTTAAACTAGCAACATCCCTAACGCCCAGATTTCACCAGCCAATTCTTGAAGTTTGGTAGTACTTAAACCAGATTTAGGAATTCCTAAGTACAATGGAGAAGACCACGACTTTTTTTTTAATTTTTTTTTCAAAACCGTGTGTTCTAAGAAGGCGCGTAATGAAATTTTTATTTTTTTCTGGGGCCAAATAAGGCCGCAATTAATTTTTAAAGTTTGAAAAACGTCACACAATCGTCATACGCTCTGCTCCAATCAAAGCGAGAGTTGCAAAGAGAAGTCACATTTAGCAAGTTTGCCATGTTTCCTATTACTCTTCTTTACTCCGCAAAATGTGCGTTTTTTGTATATTTATTGCAATAAACATTTTCTGATTTATCCATTTCTTCCATTACCTAATGGATAATTCGATATATTAATATAAAAATAACATATTCATCTGTATAAATTGTAACCGATTTTCGTGTTAAAAACACAAATAATGGTCCTGAAAAATTTATTTGGCAACATTCTTGTCAACTTCAATATTATTAGTAAAGTGTTTTGTGCCGAACTGCAATTCGTGTAATTTGTTTTGTGCAATTTTCAGAAAAATCTGACAAGTGACAGTTTGATTTTTGTTCGTTTGTGTATTCTTTGTTACTGCGTTCGAAAATTCATACTATTTACTTATTTAACAAGACGTGAGTGGTTTATGATTGGTTGATAAGGTATGAGTCAAAACCCGAAATTTTTAAATTTCAAAGGGCTATATCTTTTTAATTATAACACATTTTGAGCAACTGAAAACGGTTTTGAGCTCTAATAAATCATTTCTAATCGTATCTTTTGCCGAAATCCGCGTATCCCACATCGTGGTCTTCTCCATTTACTTTCATGCAAGTTTAGAATATGTACCTAAAAGTTAAATGACAGCTCACTGGGCTTGCCTAAAGCATTTAGGAAATACTTAACCATACTCTTTAGCAGGCTTTAGATGAAAATCTCATTTTGAGATTAGTATATAGATTTTATAATATTATTTGATGATAGTTTAAAGTTATAAGTTAATAATAAGTCATAAGATTCCTGTTTTTTTTCATTATTAATAATTTTTTAATAATCATCCTACCTCAAGTAAGTACCCAACAACAATCCTCGAATCAAACCCTTTCATATTTATCTGCAATCATCCCAGTCACTTGATGAAAATAATTTTCGTACTTCCCTTTAACGCAGCAATTCCGATTCCAGTAAAAAGACCCCAGATAAAGCACTATTTTCGTTAAATATCCACCGGATCCTCTAGCTCTAGCTTTCAGATTAAATAAGGGAGCGCCGCATTTCTTTGATGTGTCGCTGCAAAACCATCAAAGGCCGCCCAACAGAAACGCTTCGGCGTCGGGCTATTACGCTGTTGCATTGTCGAGTCCGCATCAGTGCAATCGAATCGCATAACTAAGTTGACTTGACTTCAGAAGGAGTCTCGGAAGGGTAAAAGTCCCGTATGAAACCGATCTTTAGTTGAATCTACTTTATGCATTATAATTTTATTATGTGCAGTGTATGTTCTTGCGCCAGATAAATACACTGCTCGTTAAATTCCATACGAGTTATTTGGTCTTTCACTAGGTACCTCGTGAGGTTGATTTTGTACATCGACTCATTCAAAGGGGTGATTCGATCCCTGGAGTTTAGTGAGGATGAAGCTATTAGAAAGACACCCACACTGTCGCTAGTGAAAATTTCATGTCTCTAGCTTGGTTAGGGGAGAGTGAGGACATTTGTTACAAGGGCAAGTTGTTGCAGACCCAATAAAAATGAGTATAAACAGATATCACTAAGTAAGGTCTTCACTAACAGGTAGGTAATTTGATTTTCAAAAATATGTTTGTAAATGTAAAATACTTGTTTTAAAGCTAGACATATCACTCTTTCATTTGCGCTAATAGTTTTCCTCCAGAAAAGAAGCGAACTAGCAAAAACCAATACAGAACCTCAAAACGAATATTGGGGCTAGTTGTTACAAAATTTAAGGGGCACATTGTTACAGTAACAAATAACCCCACTAAGAAGTAAATTCCATGAAAAACCCTTGCAATTGAACCTTCAATTGAATCTGACGCTCCTGAGCACATAGGAAAAAGGGAATTCAACCCCTCAGCCTTCCACGAAAGAATAAAAGCAAGTTTAAAAAAAACTTCAGGCAAGACTCCTCATCTGAGGAATCCGAAGAAGAAGACTCACTGTCTTAGGTATATGCTTGAAACTCTACTCAGATTCCAAATCTAAGGAATGGATTCGTTATCTAAGTTGCAAGAAATGGGCACAAGTCTCTTGGTAGAGAAGATGATGATTTCTAAGTTTATATTCATTGTCTTTCTGATGGCGATTAACACGTTTAAGATCATTGTTTTACATTTGCATTTTTTGGTTTGAATAAAAGTGTTAAAAACTCATTGAATTCCCATAATATTCATTTTAGTAACTTTCCCTTGGTGGGACAAGTTCTTACATTTTACACACCCTCATAAATGTTTAATTTTAATCTGTTTTTCAACATAAATTGTTGGATCTAAATTCAGGAATGTAGAGCAGAAACATTGGGCCTTATTATCTCAAAATTTGGCTCCGATTCAGTTAATAGTTTTTAAGAAAAAAAATCAAATTTTAATTTTGTAATAACTAGCCCCACTCACTCCTATAGCTAACTTTATATAACTTTGGCGACCAGTGTATTAGAACATGGAATCAATTGGTGATAATCGAATTTGACAACCTCGTTTCCTTCGGAATACGTTTCTTCAACCACCTTCAATTTTGGTGTAAACACTCGTTACAATACAGCCTTTTAAAATTTCGAAATATTAAAGCCGGTTGAATAATTGAACGAATTTCGTGTATTTCGCGGCGTGACTGAAAATATCCCGCATGATCTACCTACATATTTCCTTCGACTAAATAAATAATGGGAAGCTTCTGCAACTGCCGAGAAATTCCGTTTTATCCAAAAAAATCGTTACCTATTTATGGCGTTTTTTGGCGAATTCGAAAAGCGTTTCCAATTTTCGGATTTTTCGAAGTCGGGATTTCGCTCAGCTCATTGAAAATTCCATTTGGAATTAGGAATAACTTCCCGTATTTGTGGACTGCATTAAAAATATAAACGATGCGCTCCGAGAGCCCGGCGGGAAAAAAATTAATACCGAATAACGTTGAAATGCGCGAAATCTTTCATATCCGCGTTTCTTTTTCACGTTCGCGACTATTTGCACAACCATATTGTATATTTACGATTCCAATTTTCGAAGGAAATCAGTTTATTTGTCGTTGCTGAACAATCATACTAGGTATACGATTCTTTTATAGATGTTAGATACTATTGTTTCTCATCAATGAAGTATTCGTTCTTATGAAACTGCATAAAAAAAATCCAAATACTTATAGAATTGATGAATAGGAATAGCCAAGAAAGTAGGTCATAACTGCCTAAAGGTCGAGCCTATACGAGAGGCATAAACGTAGGAATATAAATAAACAACTACGAGGAGAGCGAAAGGATCAACCTAGTTTTACTACGTATCCTTTAGGGAAATCACGCCCTACCTCAGGAATTATATCTATTTCACTCCAATTGCAGGATTGTAAGGATCGGAATAAGATTTTGACCGGGAAATTTCATCAAAACCTCTTAATATTGAATGGATTTACCAGCCGGTAGTAAAAGAAACGCTAACAAGAACCTTCGAAATTTCTTTCTAATTCTCACAGGTGTCTACAATGAATAGTTGTACACGTGACCTGTGCGAGCTATTAATTATTAATTAAGCGTTATTAATTATCTAACAATTATACCTACTTTTTAGGTATAGGTCCGGTAGTATTGTTTTAAAACAAATTAAATTTGTTGGACATACAATCCCAATTAATTTAACGCATTGGCACATATTGTATTCGCATTTGTCCTTTCCGCGCTGTTGAATAATTCAGTAATCAAGTTAATCAAATTGGACTGATTTAATTTTAATGGAACGAGCCGTCAAAATCACAGCAAAAACAACTAAATCGAATGGCGGTTTTTACTTAAATTTCGAAGGTCGCTTCATTTCGTTTGATTAGCAATAAAATCAATCTATAACCCGCATGTATATCAAAGTATGTAATTTTAATGGGCTCTCCGCCATCCTGCCCTCCGGAGATCAATACGAAACCACGAGTGCTTTATTAAATACACGATGTAGAGCGAAAACAATAAAAATCTATTGACTACCGCCGCTGTCCTCGATAATGAGAGCGAGCTAGTTTACATACCCTTACCCTTCGCAACATCAATAACTTCTCAATGAATTTAGTCACGGAAAAATATCGATTGTCTTGATTACAAAAACATACATATGACTATCGGGAGGATTTAGTAACAAACAAATGACAAATCTAAAAATATACATTAGGATTAATTTAGATTTTAGTGAGTATACAGTAAGTAAGTTAATAATCATTAAAAAAATCCGATTTTTTATTGCATTAATCGTTAGCTTAATTATTCAAGAGTACTCTGTCGAAGTTTCAAAGCGAAATTCGAATTCGTTTAGATTTTATGAGCATAGAACTGAGTGCACATCGGGTACAGGCTACAGGCAATTTTAATTTCAAACGCGTTTATCTCGAAATGACTTTTTTCAAATTTGCGTACAGTTTAACTGAAAAAAACATGAACTGAAAATTATGAAAATTGATAGTAGATTCTTTATAAAATTGCGAATTATTGGAACCAACTTGTGAGATGATATACTACGATTTTAAGGGTATTTTTCTTTGTATAATTCAGAGAAAATAATCGTGATAATCGAAGTAAGTTGTTCCAACAACCGCAAAATTTTTAATTTTTATTATTTTACCTGCATCATCATATTCTTAGAAAATAAATTATTAATGTCAAATCAAACCATTTTTGATATCAGATGAAAATCGGAATGGCTATACAATGCACGCAATGGAGAAGACCACGACTTTTTTTTTAATTTTTTTTTCAAAACCGTGTGTTCTAAGAAGGCGCGTAATGAAATTTTTATTTTTTTCTGTGGCCAAATAAGGCCGCAATTAATTTTTAAAGTTTGAAAAACGTCACACAATCGTCATACACTCTGCTCCGATCAAAGCGAGAGTTGCAAAGAGAAGTCACATTTAGCAAGTTTGCCACGTTTCCTATTACTCTTCTATACTCCGCAAAATGTGCGTTTTTTGTATATTTATTGCAATAAACATTTTCTGATTTATCCATTTCTTCCATTACCTAATGGATAATTCGATGTATTAATATAGAAGTAACATCTTCATCTGTATAAATTGTAACCGATTTTCTTGTTAAAAACAAAAATAATGGTCCTGAAAATTTTATTTGGCTACATTCTTGTCAAATTCAATATTATCATTAAAGTGTTTTGTGCCGAACTGCAATTCGTGTAATTTGTTTTGTGCATTTTTCAGAAAAATCTGTCAAATGACAGTTTGATTTTTGTTCGTTTGTGTATTCTTTGTTACTGCGTTCGAAAATTCATACTATTTACTATACAACAAGACGTGAGTGGTTTATGATTGGTTGATAAGGTATGAGTCAAAACCCGAAATTTTTAAATTTCAAAGGGCTATATCTTTTTAATTATAATACATTTTGAGCAACTGAAAACGGTTTTGAGCTGTAATAAATCATTTCTAATCGTATCTTTTGCCGAAATCCGCATATCTCACATCGTGGTCTTCTCCATTGGAACCTTCAACGGACATCACAGCGTAACTTTTTCAATTTTGGCTGAAATAATTCAAAAAAATTCACAAAAATAGTCAAAATTTGCTTGAATTTTAATTAATTCTTCCCACCCAAAAAAAATCGGGGTCAAACATCCTCCTAATATGGTTTCCCCCCTTAACAAGGTTACCTAATTTAAAATTCCTTGAAAAATGAACTTCTTCGCCAACGGGAATTCCCATTAATTTGTGGTTTACCCACAAGGTGGGATTAAGAGCAGCAATTAATTATAAGTCCGTATACGATTAAAACTAACGGCGATTTCGGCGCCCAGCTTCGAGTTTGAGCAACAGCCCGATTGTAACATTTCACTTTGCCCGAACTTGCCGGATAAATAATAATCATCCCACTCGATGCGCGGTAGTTGCACAACAATTCTAGCCATTAATTGGATTTTACAGTCGTCAGTGGGATCCTTAATAGACGTTTTATAGCTTTCGACGTAACGTCTTCGATTGCCCCGGGGGCGCTTCGAGGCGCCGAATTTTCGGTGAATTTCCTCCCCCGATCGGGATTGTTATTTTTAGTAATGTTCCCCGCGAGTGCAGGTATCCTGTTTATGCATTCAATATTCGGATTGGTAAATCGATACATACATACAAGATACTCTACATGCACGATGCATTTGAGATTGTACGTTTATAGCACACCTATCTAAATTTGATTTATTCTAATATCTAATAGTGTTTAAATTACTAAATTACAGTTAGTCTTTAATATTATTAATTTACTTCAATTATTTCTGTTATTATATTTAATTTGACTGTATATTAAACTAGGTATAAAACCAGATCCAAATACAGCTCGAAATATTATAATATTATTTAGGTCATTTAATACCTACTCGTGTGTGGTATAGAATGTTGGTTCATTTTAATCTAATTAATTATATTCTAAACATATTTAAACGATTTACGTGCATTTAGTTGATTTACGAGTCAATTACTATAATCAATTAATTGACCTTTGAGTTCATTTGGGGTTTTTCTGTTTATTTTGAAACGCCCCGTAGAGCAAAAGGGCGATATGTATGTGTAGCGCAGGCCGTAATCTCAACCTGAAATCATCACGCAACGTTCTTTAAAGCCCCCGCAATGCAGCCCGATTGCTCCCCTTTCTCGCTCGTACCCGGGGCGCTTTATTAGCCAATCTTTAATATGCCTCCGTCGTTTTTCGACGCGCCGTTTAAGGAGCGTCACTTTCCAACGTGTCAAAAGTCGCGGGGCGCAATTAACGGGAACTTACCCGATACTTACGCGCCGCAAGTATACAGGGCGTCCCAAAATTCTGCGTACTTAGAGCTACTGTATGTTGGTGAGATCAAAATGAGTCGATTGGGCCAAAATGGAGAAGACCACGACTTTTTTTTAATTTTTTTTAACCGTTTATTCTAAGAAGGCGCGTAATGAAATTTTTATTTTTTTCTGTGGCCAAATAAGGCCGCAATTAATTTTTAAAGTTTGAAAAACGTCACACAATCGTCATACACTCTGCTCCAATCAAAGCGAGAGTTGCAAAGAGAAGTCATATTTAGCAAGTTTGCCACGTTTCCTATTACTCTTCTTTACTCCTGCAAAATGTGCGTTTTTTGTATATTTATTGCAATAAACATTTTCTGATTTATCCATTTCTTCCAGTACCTAATGGATAATTCGATATATTAATAGAGAAATAACATCTTCATCTGTATAAATTGTAACCGATTTTCGTGTTAAAAACACAAATAATGGTCCTGAAAAATTTATTTGGCAACATTCTTGTCAACGTCAATATTATCAGTAAAGTGTTTTGTGCCGAACTGCAATTCGTGTAATTTGTTTTGTGCATTTTTCAGAAAAATCTGACAAATGACAGTTTGATTTTTGTTCGATTGTATATTTTTTGTTACTGCGTTCGAAAATCCATACTATTTACTATACAACAAGACGTGAGTGGTTTATGATTGGTTGATAAGGTATGAGTTAAAACCCGAAATTTTTAAATTTCGAAGGGCTATAACTTTTTAATTATGACACATTTTGAACAACTGAAAACGGTTTTGATCTTAGCCAACATGAATGTTGCTCCAATATGTACAGTGAAATTTGAAACACCCTGTATACGATTTCCGGGGATGCTAACGCGCGTCGAATTAATTATACGTTTCCAAATATATTTTAAATGGAACCGACGAGATAAGAAAATCGCCAGAAATTCGAATTCGTCTTCCAGCCGGCGATGATTTAACCGGATTCCGCCGGAATGTACACGATAACTTCGGAGTTCTCGCTTGCCTGGTCGCGCTGTTTGCTTTCCTTTTATTAAAACTCAACATCCCGTCCCGAAACTCGAGATTCCCGTCTGAGCAAGATGAATCGACGGCGTTATTTCGTTTTGAAATTAATCCGACATTCGAGTTGATGAATCTAATTGATCTGTATTTATTAGCACACCGTACATCATTAAAATGGTTAAGAAGTCTATCTTTTATACGTTAAACGAAAACGACTTTTTATTTATACTATACAAACTTCTCAAATAAAACGTCTTATATGCCCGCGATTTCACCAACTTATTCTTAAAGTTTGGTAATACTTAAACCGGATTTAGAAAAGTCCTAAGTATCTACAATTTGCATTTCACCATGCTCTAAGTAAGGCTTAAATGTGATAGGAAATACCTAGAAGTTAGGACAGCTTACTGATGGGCTTGCCTGAAGTTAACAAAGTTATTTTATTTTATGTATGCTTTGTACTGGGTGCCTGTTAAGAGGTATAACTGTTTACATTTCTATACCAGTGAAAGTAACAAGTTAAAAAAGATAAATTAAAGTGTTTATTAAATATTTATAAAATTGGGGGGTAAATTTACCTCATTTTTCTTCTTTTCTCTCTACTTATTTCAGTTATGATATCCACTTATTCGGTTTACCTACACTTCAAAATTGAGAAGACCACGACTTTTTTTTTAATTTTTTTTTCAAAACCGTGTGTTTTAAGAAGGCTCGTAATGCAATTTTTATTTTTTTCTGTGGACAAATAAGGCCGTAATTAATTTTTAAAGTTTGAAAAACGTCACACAATCGTCATACACTCTGCTCCAATCAAAGCGAGAGTTGCAAAGAGAAGTCATATTTAGTAAGTTTGCCACGTTTCCTATTACTCTTCTTTACTCCGCAAAATGTGCGTTTTTTGTATATTTATTGCAATAAACATTTTCTGATTTATCCCTTTCTTCTATTACCTAATGGATAATTCGATATATTAATATAGAAATAACACCTTCATCTGTATAAATTGTAACCGATTTTCGTGTTAAAAACACAAATAATGGTCCTGAAAAATTTATTTGGCAACATTCTTGTCAACGTCAATATTATCAGTAAAGTGTTTTGTGTCGAACTGCAATTCGTGTAATTTGTTTTGTGCATTTTTCAGAAAAATCTGACAAATGACAGTTTGATTTTTGTTCGTTTGTCTATTCTTTGTTATTGCGTTCGAAAATTCATACTATTTACTTATACAACAAAACGTGAGTGGTTTATGATTGGTTGATAATGTATGAGTCAAAACCCGAAATTTTTAAATTTCGAAGGGCTATATCTTTTTAATTATAACACATTTTGAGCAACTGAAAACGGTTTTGAGCTCTAATAAATCATTTCTAATCGTATCTTTTGCCGAAATCCGCTTATCTCACATCGTGGTCTTCTCCATTAGGCAATGCTTCTATAATAACATACAGAACTATCAAAATCAAATTTTTATCTATAGGTATTTCTTAGTAGATACGGGATTTCTTATGTTGGTGAAATACGATTTAGGTAAATATTCGTACGTACTAAGTACTTCCTACCTTAGGAATTATCTAGGTTGGTGAAATCGAGCATTAAACTATTTACATCGATCGGGTGTTTAAAGGCTCTGTTTTTCATGAGGTAATTTAATAGCGTAAGAAAGGAAAAAGGAGCATTATTTTCCCATTCGAACAATGGGAACTAAACGTTCCCTAAATTTTCAGCTGGCTTTATGTCGGGCCGGTTCGAGCTTTTGTGGCAGTCGTGGATATCCTTTTGTTTGTAAGCGACTGATCGACCGAGGGAAAATAACAAATCAACCGTTATAACACTTTTTGTTAAGACAAGTGCGGCCTTTTATTTCCGCATCATGCGGTTTTTCCGACGTCGAAATAGAATGAGCCGGCTTTGACTGGCCGATAATAGAGGATGATTAATTCTAACGAACGTGTAACTTTAATTCGCTTTGTATTAAGCTTGTTCCAAAGCGCCAAAATGAGCCCCAACAGACTTTTCTGCAAAATACCATAATTTGACGTTTGTCACAAAAAAATGTCAATAAACAAATGCCAAATTAACGTAGCGCTATTTTTTTAATTAACTAAACGTATTACAAATATTTTTCGTCTACTTCTCTATCCTCAAGCAAAATCATTGATCCAATGTTAAAGTATGTAAGTAACATAACAATTTTGCATGGCCTATAGTACTAAATAAAAGCATTATATACGGCAACATTATCCGTGTTTGCTACATTGTAAATGGTCTTTTCCATCTACTTTTTTTGTGTGTTGGCAATAAATTAAAGTGTCACAATTTAGAACGTTGAGAAAGTAAACTTTTGTGAACGTTTCGCGGAAAATTTACAATTTAGAATACTGCAGTCGATGCTCCGGTATAAATTTAATGCGGTAAAAGTTTACTTAAAACGCCATAAAAGAACGTTTATCTGTTACTTTTTGTGCTGTCTTTTGTATTGGCTTACTGAAAACTTTAAATACCTATTGATACTAAAATATTTAGAAATATTGTTATTTTTGAAAGGAACAGATATAAAAATGTAATATATTTATAAGTTATATTTAGGGTAAAGTACGGATAGATGCCCCACTTTTTAAAAGGGCCTCATAATTTTTAAACTATTAATTTATCAATAATTATTCCTGTGTATATAGCTAGTTTAATCCTTTGTGCAACATTCTGATTTGTTTTCATTGACCTAACAATCACTGATTTTGCAAAAATTGAGTTTTTGCAAACCATTTTTTGGAGGATAGATGCCTATCGGTACGGATAGATGCCCCACCATGAAAATGCTAAGGGGGATAGATGCCCTTAGTGTAAGATTTATGCCCTATGGACTAAAATATGTAAAATACATAGTTTTAATATGTTTGATTTGTAATCTTTAGATGATAATCCTATAAGAATCCGTGAATAACCATAAATAAACTAAAGTATTTGTTAAAAAAATATCAAAATTTTATTTTTAATTTTTAACTACTAAAATCATATATAGCAAAACGTTAAGTATTAGTAATTACTAAAAAATATCCAAAAAATCAACAAATATCAACTAAAAACCAATAAATTTCATGTAAGACATAATAATGCATCATAGTATGTATATAAAAAAATTAGAGTGTAATTTTTTACTACTTCAAAAGTTATGCAGCAATATATACTTGGTTTTGAAAGTTTGAATAAGCATTTTTTGCGTTTGTTGCGGAGATAATCAAACACACACAAGCAAGATGCGTCTTTTTTCCAAAAAAGCCTACGGACCATTAAGGCATGTGAGCAGACACTTCTTATTTAGTTTATAAAATTTTTGTTGCGATTTTGGAAATGTTGGTTTTGGAGATCGGGGCACCTATCCCAATGGGGTATCTATCCATACTTTACCCTGTAGTGATATGAAAAATAGCTACTTATATTGCTCTATTTTCTTACATTTGTAGCTATTCCCGTCAGTCTGTACATAAATTTTTCTATACGCCTCATAAAATCCCTAAACAAAGAAATTCCTATTTCCAGTTCCTTCACATTGAACTAAATTAACAAGTCAAAAAATACATTATATTGTGTTACATGTGTAACATGTGGAGCATAAATAGAAAAGAAAAGGCCACAATTGAAGAACGACTAGCACAATACGTTAGCCCATTTAATTCACTGTAATTCAAACATAACGTTAATTGGAGAGGGCGAAACAACAGGTTTAATAACTTCGTAACTAAATTCTCCAGCCGGCCCTAAACGCTCTCGTTCCGGCTCATTTTTACCAGGATAATGCTAATTGACGGCTTAATTACGGCATGAACGTCGAAGTTTTCATCTACGAGGAAATTTAATTCCAAAATACCCGTCTAGTTACATATACGCTATAATTTAGCTAGGAGAATGGTGGATTTCAATCTGGGTATGCCAATAAATTCTATATTTTTTACTAGGTACATATCCTAATCAAACAAGTAACCCATTTTTGCGGCCGAGCTCCGTAAAGCTCCGGCAATATGATAAAATATTGAACAGCCGCGTGACATTCATATCTGTTGCATATAACCCCGTGACCCATATTTGATGCACCTACACGTTCCGTTCGGCTGAGAGGAATCCGCTACGTTTAATTTTCCGTAGCGTGTAATAGAATACGTGAGCTCCGGGAACACCGATGTGCATAAAAACTGTATTAAAACTTGCCCTTTCAGATTCAGTTTTAGTAACTTATTGGAGAAATGGTACGGGAGCCAAGTCGTCCACCATTTATTTAATTTTTTAGCGCGGTTCGACGAAAAACGGTGCATGCGCCAAATAAATCCGCCAATTTTCACAGCGAACATTTTACAATTGAGTTATAGCTAGCTTCTTCTATCGCTTTAGTTCGATTTTAAAAAGTGAACAAATTCGCACAATTTTCTCTTCTGCAAGTTAGAGTTTTGCAAGAAATCAATCAAGTAGGGGAGAGTGCGGATAGTTGTTACAAGGGCAAGTTGTAACAAACCCAATAAAAATGAGTATAAACAGATATCACTAAGTATAAACAGATATTCACTAACCGGTAGGTAATTTGATTTTCAAAAACGTGTTGTTTTAAAGCTGGACTTATCACTCTTTCATTTGCGCTAATAGTTTTCCTCCAGAAAAGAAGCGAACTAGCAAAAACCAATACAGAACTCAAAACGAATGTTGGGGCTAGTTGTTACAAAATTTAAGGGGCACATTGTTACAGTAACAAATAACCCCACTAAAAAGTGAATTCCATGAGAAACCCTTGCAATTGAACCTTCAACTGAACCTGACGCTCCTGAACACATAGGAAAAAGGCAATTCAACCCTTCCGCCTTCCAAGAAAGAATAAAAGCAAGTTAAAAAAAAACTTCAGGCAAGACTCCTCTTCTGAGGAATCCGAAAAAGAGGACTCACTGTCTTAGGTATATGCTTGAAACTCTACTCATAATCCAAATTTAACGAATGGATTCGTTATCTACGTTGCAAGAAATGGGCACAAGTCTCTTATAGAGAAGATGACGATTTCTACGTTTGTATTCATTACCTTTCTGATGGCGATTAACACGTTTAAGATCATTGTTTTACATTTGCATTTTTTGGTTTGAATAAAAGTGTTTAAAACTCATTGAATTCCCATAATATTCATTGTAGTAACTTTCCCCTGGTGGGGCAAGTTGTTACATTTTACGCGCCCTCATAAATGTTTAATTTTAATGTGTTTTTCTACATAAATTGTGGGATCTAAATTCAGGAATGTAGAGCAGAAACATTGGGCCGTATTATCCCAAAACTTGGCTCCGATACAGTTAATAGTTTTTTAGGAAAAAAAATCAAATGTTAATTTTGTAAATAACAACTGGCCCCACCCTCCCCTACCGCCCTATATAAATTTATGTTAAATAATTTATGAAAAATAATATCTATGTAAACGGTTTATTGAGCGGACTTTATGGAGCGACGCAGTTAAATCTGCCGTGCAGCCAGTCGGTCAATCGAGTGGTGTTTTTGTAGTTAAGAGTTTTGCGGATTCAATCGAGCCCGAAACTGCAGCGGTCTCGAAAATGGCATTAAAACGCACAGTAATAATGCAGGATACAGGCTGATCGATACATATGTGATTGTAGATAATTTTCACGTTTTTAAACCAGATTTTTAAGCATCCCTGCATGTATAATTAGTTCGAAATTAGCTTGTATATAACTCGATTTCTGTCGATTATAAGTTTCCCTTGGGTGAATATTTGCTCTAAATATATAGATACTAATTAAGCCATATAGGCAACAGTAATTAGACTTTGTGTGTGTTTTGTCGAACCAATGCATTAAACCACCCGCCGGCGAATCGCAGTAAAAATTTTAAAAATAATTTACAATCTATACCTAGTGCTAGTATATTTCGTAGAATCGAAGCGATACAAAAGCACAAAAAGAAATCGATGCGACGACGTGTGTGTATCATTTCATTTCGAATATGTCAGTAAACGCGACAAAAGAACGACGCGTTGTACTTCCACAGCTGGTGGCGTTGATCTATATAGCATTTCAAAAACAATAGTCGACGCTCTATACAGCCGCTCCGGAGATACACATACCTGTGTCATTTAAATCGAGTGAGAGAGAGTTACGATGCCGAAATGGACGTTAGACTTGCCGGGAATAACAATAATTCAAAGCTCGCTCGCGCTCCATATCGTATATACCTACAAAACGGCGTTTATCGCTTCGTAAATGCTAGTCACTCGGTGAATGCGAACAACGCTGGATCGAAGTTTGCGAATTATTTTTAGAAATTTAGATATCCGGGTAAAAATTTAGTATAGTATTTGGATTAAGTAGGTTGTTTGCAAGACTTGTTGAATGTTTTATCATTCGGTAAAAATGAGATTATACGTATGTACTATACCCTCATCAAAATGGTCTATGGTCCCCAGCAATTAAATGGACAATTATATATCAATTTGATAATATATTTGAAAAATATTGAGTTTTTTGACATGAAATTATGAAAAACAAAAACCTTGTCGTTTAATGCAGAATACAGAAATAGTAAAGCAAATTGGATAGAATTAATAAGACATTCTAATTTAAAATTTTCATGTCAACTAAAGTCTAGGGCCTAGAGCATAGACCAATTTGATGAGGTATTTTTGGAAGTAAATTTAAAAAAAAAAATGGCGAAGGAACTCATTTTTCAATGCACATTAATATGATTAAAAATGTCTAAAATACTCTTTCAACAGGCTAAATTATTCAATGAAATTATTAAAAACACTTATTGAATGAGTATTTCAATGATAATTTCATATGATTAATTCAAAAAGCAATAAATGTAATTATGAAAACGAAGTAGAATAATGAAAATACACAATAAATAGCTTTAAATTCTCATTAAAATACTCCCTGAAATAGCCAGAAATTACCAAAAATTTACATTAAAATGGAACAGCATAACGAAAATATTAAATAGTGTCTTAAATTCTCATTGAAATAACCATTAATTATATAGATTAATTATATAGATTAATAATCTGAAATAACCAGAAATTTTTACATTAAAATAGCACGGAATGATCGCAAAATATCAAATATATGCCATGTGATAAAGTCTAATTGAAATTATCTATAACAACCAATGTAGGTACTCCCTAAAATAGCTGGAAATAACCAAAATACAAACAAATTGTTTTAAATTTCCATTAGAATGGTCAATATGTAATAAATAAAATACTCCCTGAATAAGTAGCAAGAAATTACCAAAATTGATACATTAAAATGGCACAGAATAGCCAAAATACTAAATAAAATCTCTTAAATTATCATTGAAATGGAACCAAAATATTCCCTAAAATAGCTGGAAATAACCAAAATACAAACAAATTGTTTTAAATTTCCATTAGAATGGTCAATATGTAATAAATAAAATACTCCCTGAATAAGTAGCAAGAAATTACCAAAATTCATACATTAAATTGGCATAGAATAATCAAAATACTAAATAAAATGTCTTAAATTCTCAATGAAATGGAACCAAAATATTCCCTAAAATAGCTAGAAATAACCAAAATACAAACAAATTGTTTTAAATTTCCATTAGAATGGTCAATGTGTAATAAATAAAATACTCCCTGAACAAGTAGCAAGAAATTACCAAAATTAATACATTAAATTGGCATAGAATAACCAAAATACTAAATAAAATGTCTTAAATTCTCAATGAAATTGAACCAAAATATTCCCTAAAATAGCTAGAAATAACCAAAATACAAACAAATTGTTTTAAATTTCCATTAGAATGGTCAATATGTAATAAATAAAATACTCACTGAATAAGTAGCAAGAAATTACCAAAATTCATACATTAAAATGGCACAGAATAACCAAAATACTAAATAAAATGTCTTAAATTCTCATTGTAATGGAACCAAAATATTCCCTAAAATAGCTGGAAATAACCAAAATATACAAACAAATTGTTTTAAATTTCCATTATAGAATGGCCAATAATAACTAAAACACTAGCTGAAATAGCCAGAATTAACCAAAAATAACCGAAATACTCGTCGAAATGTCCAATAATGACCGAAAAAATTTACATGTATATGTGCTCAATTTTTTTTAGGTATATAGACTTAATTGGTGATTGGTTTGAGAGCTGATAGTTTACCCTTATCATCGCTCATGCAAAACATTAACTAAGTAAACACGTTTTTTCTTTTACTTTACCGATAGATAAAAAGAATGAGGCTACTCGGATTTACGCGGCATTATCGAACGTATCACTAGGAAAATATTAATTGTTGTCGTAACGTAATCGATTCTTCGCGTTGGAGTAAAAAATCTATTTTTTAATCCAGCACACAATTAATCGAGTCATTGCAAAGTTTTCTTTGCGTTATTTATTCAGATTGCTAACAATATAGCGTGAACGTATAAGTGGGTATGAAAAAGTCACTCAGAAATGTGAAAAAACAAACAAATAGTTCGTCTAAATATCTATAAGTAAAAACCGGGCGGTTGAACGACCATGGTATTTTCGCGAATTTCGCTTTGTAAATAATGTGCATGTCAACTATAGTAAGCGGCTGAGAAAAATCGATTGTTGCTGAAAGGCACGATTCATTCTGAATTGAATTAACGGGCTATTTCGCTTACGAACGGTGAATAAGGTTGTTCTCGCGAAGCTCGAATTGCGATTAGCAACAATGGAAACAGTCTCTTTCAACAGTTTTTATTCCTCGAGTGCCTGAAATTCGATAAATTTCAGGCTGTTATGCAGCGAATTTTTGGCTTCCCAACGTTACAAAACGAACGCTAATTAGGTAAGTAATGATAGCGGCAGATTAATTTCATTTGGTACGAAAAAATCCCGAGGAACTTCCATTAATACCGATGAACGCTTCCTTCCTACACCGCCAGCTTTTTGTAAGACTTCACCTGAGAAACACGGTTCGTTAAAACTTCAGCTCCAAATTGATATTACTGTAAGCCAATTTCACGTCTCTGGTACCGGGCCCGAGGCCTTTTCCATGATAAATACTTAAATAAGACTCGCAAAGAAAACCGCTTCCATTCGAATTCATAAATTCCGCGCTCGCTTTTATTCCTTCCATTTGGGAATATAATGGAGAAATGACAAGGCGAGTTTTATCAATTTGTACGAAATTTGTAGATATACACTACTCGTATATCTATAGATACTATCTATAAGGTGAATCCATCTATTCTTACAAACGAAAATTGTGTCATCGGGCGCGGTTCAATGGAGTTCCGGGTCAATAATTTTTTGGATAATAATTTGTTTGAAAAAAAATCCTATTGACGCAGAAAAAGTATTGTTAAGTACCCTCTTTGTTTCGAAGACACAATATTCATCAACATATTCATGAAAGAGGCATATTGAAATGAAGTGGAGGACCAGGAAGTAGGCCAAAGACAGCAATAATGGTGAAAGTTGAAAAGAATATGATGGAATACTTTGAATGTGAGTAATTCTTGGGGCAATTTGTTACACCCGTAGCACATACAACGCGTTCAGGCACTTCTTCCTGCTGATTTACCTCCACATGTATTGCATTTTATCAATGCTTTTTGCACAAATTAGTTCAAATTCCTCAACTACTGTAGCTGATTCTTTTTACCAGCGGGGCAAGCTAAAGTTTATACTACTAAAATTTATACTAACAAAGTTTATACTACTCCTGTAGAAAATGTGGAAGACTTGGGAATTCGGGTAATTGCTGGGTGTAACTCAATAAGAGACCACCCTGGTGTTTTTGTTTTAAAAAAGTACTGCATTCAATGAGGAGAATATTACCTAGAGGCTTGCATCTTAGCTGGAGGCAGTAATTTTCAGGCAGTTCTTGTAGATTATATTTACTTGTATTTTTTGGTAATAAAATGTTGTTATTGTCTAAACTTTGGTTCGCTCTATATCCTCCAAATAAAGAGGGTTTTCAAAAGTCCTATATAAGGACAAAATATTCTTAGAATCCAAAGAAACAACCCCTTCAATTTTTTCCGCATGTTTAATAAACACCCAAAAACAACCAAAATCGTAAATTTTATTCGAGTACACCGTATTAAAAATAATTCATCTGTAGACCGTAAATAACCAATTCGATATCCGAGAGGGAAACATTTTCCTCTTTCCTCTGGGAAACGAAGTTTCGAATAAAGGGAATTAGCGCGAAACCGATAAAAAGCCACCTAAAACCCCATGATTGAATTATTTTTATGTTATGTTGATGTCGGATGGGTGGAAGAGCCGTAAATAAGCGACGTGCGAAACTAACGACCCTCGCGACCTAAGGGTGGAAGCGAAGTTGATGGGAAAAAGTTCGGCAAGTCCGCCGAGTCGAAAAAAACTGCATTATCCGGTTAATCTGGAATATTATTCGGCGTTTCAATTCATTTGTGCATTCTTCGGCGGAACTTTACGTCGAAAAACCCCAATGGAAAATCGTCAATTTTCGCTTCTAATGGATTAATAGCTTTCTTTTCGCTAATTTCCTATAAAAAAAACACCGCCGTCATCCGGCGACCAATTATCGAGAGAGAAAATTCCCCTCGAATAAGGAGGTTAATTGTTGAAAAAATTACCCCCGAGCTTCGAGTATCTAATTTCGTGCCAATTAAAACTAATGAGACCTTTGCAAAATTCCATTTTATCAGCGATATTAAATTTTCCGAATTCCCGTCCGCTCTCTAAAGGTCGCACAGAAAATTATTAACGGCTATTTTTCACGGTTCGTTTCACTCTTTTGTTGTTAATTTTGTTTACAAACGCTCGCCAACGAAATATCCCAAAAAATGTTTTTCTTTTAGAAAAAAATGTACCTACAGTTTGTGCAAAACCAAGTTAGATGGACGTCACTAATGTCGTCATATTTGCCAAGCATTGTGACCAACTTTTAACAAATAAACACATAAAACAGATTAAGGTTAATACATACAGAATTTAATTTAGAATTAACAAAGGACGATAGAAAATGTTAAAAATCAGAATTAAATTATTCAAGAAAAATATATTTATATTAAAATAATTCAACTTTTGTATAATAATCCGTAATAATATAACTAATTTTCAATTTGTTTTTGTCATTTTTCCTTGTATGTTGTTGCTTTATTCATTCTCGCTTGTTAATATTTAGAGTTATTAAACAAAACTGTTCCATAAGCAATTTTACAAGAAGGTTTACGATAATGGAGAAGACCACGATGTGAGATAGGCGGATTTCGGCAAAAGATATGATTAGAAATGATTTATTAGAGCTCAAAACCGTTTTCAGTTGCTCAAAATGTGTTATAATTAAAAAGATATAGCCCTTTGAAATTTAAAAATTTCGAGTTTTGACTCATACCTTATCAACCAATCATAAACCACTCACGTCTTGTTGTATAATAGTATGAATTTTCGAACGCAGTAACAAAGAATAGACAAACGAACAAAAATCAAACTGTCATTTGTCAGATTTTTCTGAAAAATGCACAAAACAAATTACACAAATTGCAGTTCGGTATAAAACACTTTACTGATAATATTGAAGTTGACAAGAATGTTGCCAAATAAATTTTTCAGGACCATTATTTGTGTTTTTAACACGAAAATCGGTTACAATTCATACAGATGAAGATGTTATTTCCATATTATTATATCGAATTATCCATTAGGTAATGGAAGAAATGGATAAATCAGAAAATGTTTATTGCAATAAATATACAAAAAACGCACATTTTGCGGAGTAAAGAAGAGTAATAGGAAACGTGGCAAACTTGCTAAATGTGACTTCTCTTTGCAACTCCCGCTTTGATTGGAGCAGAGTGTATGACGATTGTGTGACGTTTTTCAAACTTTAAAAATTAATTGCGGCTTTATTTGGCCACAGAAAAAAATAAAAATTTCATTACGCGCCTTCTTAGAAAACACGGTTTTGAAAAAAAAAATTAAAAAAAAAGTCGTGGTCTTCTCCATTATTATCTTTAAAATGTACTTCATAATCATTGTTGACAATTTTCAAAAATTCTTAGAATTTGTAAACTTCATAAAAGTTCGGCAACACAGTCTATTTGTGACGAAGTCATTTTATGGTGACGATTTGTTTTGCACAAACTATATGTTGGTAGCACTAATACGGTGTTACCAAACTCTCTGAATAAATCTGGAGCAAATTTTAATTTCTGGAAACAAAGAACAACAGTCGTAGGGCGGTATAATTCCTGGCACGTATCCGATGTTCGTCACCAAAAGACGCGTTATCGGGAATTTTAAAAGGGGATTTCTCGAATCCTGTCCTAATCAACTTCGAAATGAACGGAGTCCACAGCTTGCTGTGCGCATTCCGAACATCCTTCAGATGTTCGTGTCGAGTTTGTCGAATCGTCTGAAGGGCCTCGTTGATCTATTTACTCAAAAACCGGGCCGCAGGAATTTGCATTCCACTTACAATGCCCTACTGCGGCCCATTAGCACCCGCTGATGATACGGGACGCTGGCAGGATAATGTAAAGGATAAATCCATTCAATGCAGCCCGCTGGTGTATACACAAACAAAGCGTGATTATTCAGCGTTAATTCGATTGAATTTCGCGAGTTTTATTAAACTTTATT
Organism: Phyllotreta cruciferae; assembly: GCA_917563865.1. Lineage (NCBI taxonomy): Eukaryota > Metazoa > Arthropoda > Insecta > Coleoptera > Chrysomelidae > Phyllotreta > Phyllotreta cruciferae. The sequence goes on along the minus strand of OU830609.1, from coordinate 4,601,364 downwards.
ATAAAACCCGGTGTAAAAAGTTTTCGCGCGAAACGAAAATGGAAGAGCTTCCTGTTTTTCCATAGGGAGAGAATCGTCCCGAGATGTCTTATCGAGGCGTTTTCGGCTCCCGAATAACCGAAAACTTTTACGCCAGGTCGATGTTTTGTGATGAATTGTCGACGAACACGGAAAACTTGAGTGGAAAACAGTCCCATTATATTTGCATAAAATAGAGCCGAAAGCTGTCCGGAAAAATCGATACGATCGCGGTGGTCATTGGCGCTTTAGTAACCACTCGAACGATTTAGTCTCGCGGGGCAGTGATTGATTGGCACAGTTGATTTCTTGTATAGGTATTCTACAATATGAAAAATGCATTAATAGGTTTGTTCCAGCAGTATGTTCTGAACATTTATGTATTTGTATGATGCCGAACTTTATTAGTAGATACTAATTGCTGATGGTATACAGAGAAGCAAATTTTTGTCAGTACACTCTATAGAAAGAGACTTCAATTAAAATGTAAGATAGTGAGAATAGAAAATACTTTCATTACTACAACATAGAGCAGGCGTGGCTTAAGTGCGTCATAGTATCATATGCGCTCTTTGATCGATAATACATTGCAAAATAATCAACTGTACCGCTCACGAAATGGAGAAGACCACGACTTTTTTCTTAATTTTTTTTTCAAAACCGTGTGTTCTAAGAATGCGCGTAATGAAATTTTTATTTTTGTCTGTAGCCAAATAAGGCCGCAATTAATTTTTAAAGTTTGAAAAACGTCACACAATCGTCATACACTCTGCTCCAATTAAAGCGAGAGTTTCAAAGAGAAGTCACATTTAGCAAGTTTGCCACGTTTCCTATTACTCTTCTTTAGTCCGCAAAATGTGCGTTTTTTGTATATTTATTGCAATAAACAATTTCTCATTTATCCATTTCTTCCATTACCTAATGGATAATTCGATATATTAATATAAAAGTAACATCTTCATCTGTATAAATTGTAACCGATTTTCGTGTTAAAAACACAAATAATGGTCCTGAAAAATTTATTTGGCTACATTCTTGTCAACTTCAATATTATCAGTAAAGTGTTTTATGCCGAACTGCAATTCGTGTAATTTGTTTTGTGCATTTTTCAGAAAAATCTGACAAATGACAGTTGGATTTTGGTTCGTTTGTGTATTCTTTGTTACTGCGTTCGAAAATTCATACTATTTACTATACAACAAGACGTGAGTGGTTTATGTTTGGTTGATAAGGTATGAGTCAAAACCCGAAATTTTTAAATTTCAAAGGGCTATATCTTTTTAATTATAACATATTTTGAGCAACTGAAAACGGTTTTGAGCTCTAATAAATCATTTCTAATCGTATCTTTTGCCGAAATCCGCATATCTCTCATCGTGGTCTTCTCCATTGCAGCGGTCTGACTTGGCCGCCGTGTATATAAATTTGACGATTTTTAGGAAATATTTTACTTAATTTGTTGATTTCTTTAGATGAATTAACAAGATTTTATAACCAAATTTGACGATTATTAAGAATAATTTATTAAATTAAACAATTTTTCAGATGCATAACTTTAAATAGTCCTCTAAAAGTTCTACTAAATAGTATTGAAAACGTTCTAAATGGTTCTGGACTTTTCTAGTTTATCCTAGACCCATCCAAACACTCCCGAATTAGTTCTAAATAATTTTTGACAGTTGTAAATAATTGTAAGACCCTCAGGAACTCTCTCAAACGATTCTAGATTCTAAAGGATTCTGAATAGTTCTAAATTGTTTTGAACTGTTCTAAATGATTCTAAAACTGTCCTGAACAATTTAAACACACTCATCTCTCTACTTTTCGAACAATATTGCAATGGTCAGAAATATTCTCTTTCTCGCACATGTATCATTCTTATCGATTTTACAAGATTTAACAAGTACATATACGCATACTGATTATGTTCACAAGAACAAATCTAATATTATTACTTAAGGCAGTATAATAACAATTAAATATTTTACATGCTAGTACAGTTCAAATCCTCCTCCTACTGAAACGTGTAGAGTAGATCTTTTGGAATATCTACCCTCCAATTCCTTTCGATATGTCCGACATCCAAAGCTATTAATTACCGCATAAACTAAGCTCTAATTAGACGTGGCGCATTCGGCTGGTGCATTATCCGAACGGTCGCAACAAACACCTCTATTTCGCTCGGCCCGAATTGCTAGCCACATTGTAATTATCCCGGTGAACCGTGAAATATTCGGGGACATTAAACCGGGCGGACGCATCAACCTGTTTGATTTCCAACAAAAGGCTCCGCAGAAAAGATGCGAACGGACCGGGTTTATCTGCATGTACAGCGATAAATGAGTGCAGTTAAACAATATTTGCTCTATAATCTAAATTGTGCAGAAATTTATGCATAAAGTTGCATTGGGGTATTAATTAAAACCGGGTAAGTACCGGGAATTGCAGTGCGGGAAATGTGCTTCTTTGTATTCGGATTTAATGAAATATAAGGGAAGGGAAGGATGAGGGCCGGGGAGCGGATGCGATATACAGTTTCGCCAGGAAATACATGTCGTCAAAATTGAGCTGCAATTAAATTTCTCCATCGCCCGATGACGTTTTGATCGCGGTAAAAGCTGCGCGAATTTAGCAATTAGTTGATATTACGTCGACAAAGTGGACAAAGCCTGGCGTATCGCATTTTCTTCATTTCGCTTATTTTCCGATTTTCCCGTTTGTATCGCCGCTTTGTGTGTGCCACACACTCCCTTTTAGTGCGATATGTAACTTTAATTGCGGCAGATAAATTTTTATTGCGCAAATAATACCACATAAAAGAGATAAATAAAATTTCTAGTCCATTGCAATGTTAATTTTTTTGGGCTAGTGTGCTACGTTTGTATATTAATCCTTGAAAACTACCATATCAAAATGCTCTGATTTGATTTTTGTAATGAAATGATCTTAATGACCGTAAAGGACCTTTTTGTAACGAATAAAATAACCAGAAAAAAGTTATAAAATAACGAAAAAAAAAAAAAGAGAATTTGTTCCCAAATTATTATTTATTTCCATTAATAACTTGTTTAATTTCATTTCTACGACCAAAAGTTACATAACTAAAGTTGTAGAGGATTCAATTTTCAACAAAAAGTGTCTCCACAAATTTTCAGTGCGACAAGTAGTTTGGCTGATATAACGAAAAAACCATCCGCACCCCCTTTTTCAAGATAACGACCGTGGGACAAAGGTGGAGCTCCCTCAAACTTAAATTTAACTTCACACTAACTACTTCTTGACATCAAAAATTCATCCTCTAACTAATGCATAACTAAATATAACATTTCAAAATTGACTATTCGTGTTAATTTTTACGCTCAGCGGAAACGAAATTTAAAAATTTATATTAATTTCTGCGAGAAGACAATCGAATCGATAAGAGGTGTATTAATCATTAACTCGATCCGAAGAACTTTTTTAATAACTGCCGTATTTTCCGCGGCGTCGAGCCGGTGGATTCGATTAAGAGATTGCAGATGCCATTAGACTTATTTCGAGCCGATTACAATCTCGACGATAATATTAATTTTCAATAACCGGGTCGGGGAAAACCAAAGGAAAAACGACCGAGCATTTTCCAATTTATCTCTACCCTTAACTCGGTTACTATTTATAATTATATCGTGTTTTTTTACACTAAATAACGAACGAAATAGTTAAAATTATCATTAAAATTGTCAAGATTCATTTTACTTTTATAAAAATTGAAATTTTAAAAGCTAAATATTGACTAAAATGTACAGAGGGTGTTTACTAAATATCATGAACATACAAAAGGGGGATAATTAAATATTTATGCAATAGCAGTATGATGTAGGTATAGTTTATGCAAAATAAAGTTAGATGCATGTCTCTATAAATTTACTACGTCACAAGTAGACAGTGTTGCCGAACTTTCATAATGTTTACAAAATCTAAAAATTTTCTAAGATTGCCAAGAAAAGACTTGTTGAGAAGAAGTACATTTAAAAATAATAATTCTCATAAACATTCATGTAAAACTGCTTAAAAGTTGAGCACAATGCTTTTGGCAAATATGACGACATTAGTGACGTGCATCTCAGTTTGTTTTGAATAAACTATACATGATATTTAGGAACATAAGACAGCACAACTAATGTACCATAGAAACGACTAACTCTAGCAAGAAACGAACCCGTTGTTAAAAAATGATTGTCTGCAAACGTACGCGAATACTGGAGTTTCCGTTAATAAGGAGTCGCAAATTGCCACGTCCGCTGCGAGCGAGCTTTGTTTGGCATTCTTTTAGCGAACTATATCCACCGTTTGGTGCGAAATAATTAAAACTCTACTAGAGAAAAAGCCTCCGGAGAGCACTCGTGTCTTTTCCATGGATGCGAAATGAGATGCCTACTGACGGTCTTGCCGCTTTTCTCGATAGTACATTCGCTCTTCTACTTTTCAGCCTCACAAACATCAGAAGCGATTTTGTAAGTTTATTATACGAAAGATTGTAAGTTACTTAAACAGCGGATATTCTGCGTGCGGATCGGGGAATCACTTAGATACTCCGAAAAAATTTACGAATCCGCATTGCTCCCGAATAGTTTCGGCCCTGATTTAACACATCGACCTGGCGTGCCGGTCCCCGGGGAGCGGCGACGCCGGCCCGAAAACCGTCCCGTTGCAGCTCCTCCGAGACCGAGTTAGCGAGCGACCCGCCAACGTCTATTCGGGCGTATCGGCTTATTCCCGTTTACGCTAATGCATCCCCTTTCTATTATTTATCAGAATTTAATTCGCACTAGGTTTACCTGCTTACGCTACTTAATCAATAATATGCATACAGGCTCTTCCAAAATTGACTATTCTAAACCCTTATTATTACTATAAATATTGTTTTTACCGGATCCATTATACAGGGTATATCCAAAATTATAGGCCATAAATTAAACCACGTATTCTGTGGCCAAAAATAGTTCGATTGAACCTAACTTACCTTAGTACAAATGTGCATCAAAAAAAGTTACAGCCCTTGGAAGTTACAAATTAAAAATCGTTTTTTTCCAATTTCTCGAGAAAATTTTAGTATTTTTTATGAAAATGGACAGGTGGTTCTCCTATTGCAAGAGCAACTTTCTACAAAAAAATTACGAAATCTGTGCACCCCATAAAAATTTTATGGGGGTTGTGATCCCTTCAACCTCCCCAAATTTTTGTGTACGTTACAATTAAATTATTTTTGTCACGCCATTAGTTTAACATATTATTTTGGAAACTTTTTTGTCTCTTAGTACTTTTTCGGTTAGCCAGTTTCTATCGAGATATAGACTCTTTTCGATTATGTTTTAAAAATTCTGAGAATAGAAAAAGTAGTTTATTAAGTGAGTTTTCAAGTCATTCGGTTGTTAAAAAAATATTTATTGAATCTAATTAAATATTTTGTGCTTTGTAAAAATGTTTTCTCAGAAGCCAATGAATTTCCAACATATTCGACTTTCCTTGATAAAACGTTGCCATAGGTGTTCAAGAAAATGGAGACTATTTTTACAAAACATATGTGCAAAACATAAAATATTTAATTAGGTTCAATAAATATTTTTTTAATATCCGATAGACTTGAAAATTCACTTATAATCCATTTTTTCTATTCTCAGAATTTTTAAAACATAATCGAGAAGAGCCCATATCTCAATACAAACTGGCTAATCGAAAAAGTACTAAGAGACAAAAAAGTTTCCAAAATAATGTGTTAAACTAATGGCGTTACCAAAATAATTTAATGGAGAAGACCACGATGTGAGATATGCGGATTTCGACAAAATATACTATTAGAAATGATTTATTAGAGCTCAAAACCGTTTTCAGTTGCTCAAAAGGTGTTATAATTAAAAAGATATAGCCCTTCGAAATTTAAAAATTTCGGGTTCTGACTCATAAGTCATCAACCAATCATAAACCACTCACGTCTTGTTGTATACTAAATAATATGAATTTTCGAACGCAGTAACAAAGAATACACAAACGAACAAAAATCATACTGTCATTTGTCAGATTTTTCTGAAAAATGCACAAAACAACTTACACGAATTGCAGATCGGCACAAAACACTTTTGATAATATTGACGTTGACAAGAATGTTGCCAAATGAATTTTTCAGGACCATTATTTGTGTTTTTAACAAGAAAATCGGTTACAATTTATACAGATGAAGATGTTACTTCTATATTAATATATCGAATTATCCATTATGTAATGGAAGAAATGGATCAATCAGAAAATGTTTATTGCAATAAATATACAAAAAACGCACATTTTGCGGAGTATAGAAGAGTAATAGGAAACGTGGCAAACTTGCTAAATGTGACTTCTCTTTGCAACTCTCGCTTGGATTGGAGCCGAACGTATGACGATTGTGTGACGTTTTTCAAACTTTAAAAATTAATTGCGGCCTTATTTGGCAACAGAAAAAAATAAAAATTTCATTACGCGCCTTCTTAGAACACACGGTTTTGAAAAAAAAATTTAAAAAAAAGTCGTGGTCTTCTCCATTGTAACGTACACAAAAATTTGGGAAGGTTGAAGGTATCACAACCTCCATAAAAATTTTATGGGGTGCACAGATTTCGTAATTTTTTTTGTAAAATGTTGCTCTTGCAATAGGCGAACCACCTGTCCATTTTCATAAAAAAAATACTAAAATGTTCTCGAGAAATTGGAAAAAATCGATTTTTAATTTGTAACTTGCAAGAGCTGTAACTTTTTTTTGGTGCACATTTGTACTAAGGTAAATTAGGTTTAATCGAGCTATTTTGGGACCCAGAATATGTGGTTTAATTTATGGCCTATACTTTTGATACACCCTGTATACTTCTGCATTGCTTGATAAATGCAGATAAACTGGAAATACATACAGGTAGAGAGAATGTAAAGTAGTATATTCATCTTGGTACTGAATGCGCCGAAATGCGCCCCGTTTTAATTGCTAATTAGCGCTCGTCGTCCGACAAACAGCGTACGGAAAATTCGAATTTATCCGGTTATTGTTCGGGCTGTATGGGGAAGAAAGGGAGCCATTTAGGGCGGGCCGTTTGGCGATGTGTCTCACGACATTTCGCGCTTTTCGCCTCTGCATCGGCTCGGCTTTCCGCTTCCTTTCTTGCGAGGTGTCGAATGGATTGCTCGGGTTTTCTGGGTCATTAAATAACAATGATGCGACGGGCGTGTCGCGACTTCTGCCGTGCGTTGGGACTTGGGACTTGGGACCACGATACGTCGCAATGGTGGTGTTATTGCATTTTTTCCACTGTTTCGAGTTTAACTAATTTAATTAGGTATTCTCTAATTATAGATAGCGTTTATTTTTATTCGTTCGTTTGTTTGTTTTAACTCGAGTTTTTCATTTACTATATGGATAAAATTTTCATATTACATATATTCAATTTATTGAATTTTAAAAGGAAATATTGCCCGCATTTCGGAACTTCTATATATCTAATAAAATCCGACATTCCCTACCGATTTTTAAGGACGTAACAAGTGGTTTTTTTTATCTCGCCGTTTCCTAGTCTTTTCCAGATTTCCCCTTGTTCGAATTTATTTTTTCCGAATCAGCTTGTTCGCCGTGGCAAGAACGAATTTCTTACTCGGTTTTTGAAACGAAGGTATTATTATTTGTTATTGTTCTGTAATTTGCGTGCTTTCTACGCGAGGAAATAAATACAAAAATATGATACAAGAAAAGCATCCTCCGGCGTTTCGAATAATGGGATTTTCGGTTGATTTTGCGAATAAAAATTGCGTAGGTATTAATACCCATTTTTCATCGCTTGATTTCAAAAAATTCAGAGAGATGAATGCATGTTTATCTAATCTTTAATTAAACCAATACGGACATCCCTTAAACTTTTTAGTAAACATTTATTTAACAATCCAATTTGTTCAACTATGGCATATTTTGAATAACTTTCTACCCACTTTTATTTACTTTTGCTAAACTTATATTGACTGCCTCTTCAACTTTAATTAAGTTTCTCCATTTCTCGCCGCTTTTGTGGTATTTTCTTATTTAATTATTTGATACACATTTTTGTGATTGAAATGCTTCGAAACTATAACATCCAATTTCTCCTGCATTAAATAAATAAAAAGCAGAAAAGGAAACCTCGAGCTTAAAATATTCTTTGCGTAATAAGACAAAAATTAAATCCTTTGAACGAGTAATTTTCTGCTTGTGAAGGGAAAACTAAGATGTGTCCTACAAAGACTGCTGAGAAATGAAATATTAAACTAGGGCATTAATTATAAATTCAGCTCAAGTCGAAATAGTGGGGCCGAAATTGTAATATTCATTAATTCTATTTAAACAGATCTCAAAGTTCAACACCCACGCGGATAAAATAAACTAGAAAAATGAGCTACTGCGAAACTTTGTATGTCTCATTCGCGTAGAAACTACAAAATTACACAAAATTTCGAATGAAGAAAAATCGATTAACTTCTACATTTACAAGTATCATTTTTTAAGGAAAGTTATTAGCTTGCGGAGTTAGGTGCAAAAATAAATAAAGAAAAACACCAGGAAATATGAGAAAAAACCCGAAAGCCTCATGAATAATTAAAGCGTTCGGAAGGCAATTTTTTTTATTCCACGCGGAAATAAAATATCTCGCTTCCCCCCGACCGTACTGCGTCGAAATTAATTTTATTAGACAGTTTGTTTCGCATTACACCTCTTTTCGAAATCAACGACCCCCCACAATAGCCGTACTGTTTTGTTGATTCCAGTAAAAATGCGACCGTGACGCCCGGAAGAGTAATTAGAAATCGTCGCCTCCGGCATGAAAAAACATTTTATAACGGACCTTTTAATTAAACAAAAAATACGTGACCTAAAAATTCTAATTCGACCAAAAGTGCTTCAAGATTTATCCGAGCGGATGGACCTTGAAGTTAAAATTTTTCTACGCTCGTTTAATTAATTTTTACAATAGACGGGAAAATTGTTGGGGTTTGTTTATTAAATTTTTAATTCTGAAAATCAATCTATTTTATCATAATTTATTTTCAAGTGATTTTGAGAGGTTTTTTTTGAAGAACTTCCAGCTTTTGAAACGTTTTAAAAGGTGTGTTGTTTTTGGTTGAGTAAAATTATGAAAATGTTTTTAAAAAAATCCTTATTAATGATCATTAAACCTGCTATAATCAAGTAAAACAAAAACCCTTCAAACCAGTAAATAAAATTTAAAAAAAGTTTCTCTCCGAAAACAGCTATAAAAATTTTTCAGTTCATCAAATAATCATAAAAAAAATCCATCACGACACATAAAAAATTTCTCCAATAAAACTTTGACTTTTACACTAAAACTTTAACACTTAAAACAGCAACCTTTACCCCATTTATTGCAACAACTTATTCTCTATATAGGTACATTCATATATTTCATAATATCACTAACTTAATAAACACAGTTAAGCAAAGTAACACTGTACCTCATAATCATATGAAGCGATAAATAACTACAAATGAGTACCACAAGTTTATATCTTATTGCCCCACATCCGCTAGATATCTTCCTTAATGGATCGCTTAATTCGGGTTGTTTCAAAGTTTGCTCCATAAATTCGACAAGTAATTTGCCAGTCTTCAACATCTGTTGAAATATTTGAACTTGATTGATGAAGAACGAACGGCGCTCCGGATCCCGGCGAACAAGACATCGGATGATGCTCGTTCGAAAACTTTAACCGGATAATTTATTACCTCAAAACACCGGATAATTTTCTATTTATACCGTATTTTACGTAAGCTTTTTTTTAAATGAATAAAATCGAAATATAGCCGAACATCAATTTAATACCCCACTAAGTAATCGTTAAAGTGAAACGGATCCGTTGGAATTTATCACTTTTGTTAAACAGCTCGGCAATCAGCGTTTAGTCTCGAAATTGATCCAGAAACTACATTAAAAGGAAATGCCGAACATAAATTTCATAACCCTCGAAATATCTCCCTTAATTCTACAACTGCTATTTCGTTAACTGCTGCAAATGCTCTTCGAAATTCACCGGCGAATTTCAGGGGGGATTGTTACCATTTTCAACCACTTATTCAATCAAATTTTATCTGTAATTAATTGGTGTTTTAATTTCGATTAATTTAATGAGTGATTTAATTTTTAATAAGAGTTTATTGTATAGATACAATTTATTCTAGAAAATATAAAACTGAAAGATGAAGATTATTCAGAGACTAATAATTAGCTGTTTGAGTTTGTCAAATTAACTTGTACAAATTTCTTCGAAAAAAATTGTTCAATTTATGGTAATTAAAAGTTAATTTTATAATGTAAAGCGGAAAATTGCCTCAAATTTTTTGTTCAATTTGCTGTTTTAATGTCTGTTTCACATGATCCCATTCGCTGGTTTTTGTGGCCAGAAAATTGTACAATTTATTGTACTACAAATTGCTGGGATAATGTAAAACGGTAAATTAGATCAAAAATGATAATTTATGAAAGTAATAGTCTCAAATATTTAGTATTGAGTAACATAATGGAGAAGACCACGACTTTTTTTTTAATTTCTTTTTCAAAACCGTGTGTTATGAAGGCGCATAATGAAATTTTTATTTTTTTCTGTGGCCAAATAAGGCCGTAATTAATTTTTAAAGTTTGAAAAACGTCACACAATCGTCATACACTCTGCTCCAATCAAAGCGAGAGTTTCAAAGAGAAATCACATTTAGCAAGTTTGCCACGTTTCCTATTACTCTTCTTTAGTCCGCAAAATGTGCATTTTTTGTATATTTATTGCAATAAACATTTTCTGATTTATTAATTTCTTCCATTACCTAATGGATAATTCGATATATTAATATAGAAATAACATCTTCATCTGTATAAATTGTAATCGATTTTCGTGTTAAAAACACAAGTAATGGTCCTGAAAAATTTACTTGGCAACATTCTTGTCAAATTCAATATTATCAGTAAAATGTTTTGTGCCGAACTGCAATTCGTGTAATTTGTTTTGTGCATTTTTCAGAAAAATCTGACAAATGACAGTTTGATTTTTGTTCGTTTGTGTATTCTTTGTTACTGCGTTCGAAAATTCATACTATTTACTATACAACAAGACGTGAGTGGTTTATGATTGGTTGATAAGGAATGAGTCAAAACCCGAAATTTTTAAATTTCAAAGGGCTATATCTTTTTAATTATAACACATTTTGAGCAACTGAAAACGGTTTTGAACTCATTAATTCATTTCTAATCGTATCTTTTGCCGTAATCCGCGTATCTCACATCGTGGTCTTCTCCATTGTTTCTATTTGATGTTTCAAGTCATTATAATTAATTTGGGGATTTTTTTTTGTTAAATTGTTGCCTTTAATGAGAGTTGTAGAAAATTTATAAAAGTTTTTATACTTTTATGAAATATGTAAAAATTGTTTGAAGACTTGGACATAGAAATAGAGCAAGAAAAGTACATATTAGGGAGAAGAAAAAAAAATTCCATCGTAGGAAGCGGTGCGCATGCGTTCACCCACCTCATCGTAGATGAAATTGTCGATCTCCTCCAATGGCCTGCCATACAACTTGGGGGGAAACGGTTCAAATTTCGCCGGCAACCGCGACCCATCCTCGACACTCAACTTCCTCCTCGGCTGGAAGCCGTACTCGCGCACCAGTTGCACAGTCTTTTTCTGCAACTTCTCGAGCGACTCCTTGGTGAACGGCCTCACCTGGGTCTTGCTCCTGGCCGGCGCGGGCGGCCGCAGCGGGTCCGAGTGCCGCTTCTCCGGGTTGAAGTGGTCGAGCTCGACGCCGCTCTCCGGCCCGCACGGGTACGACACGGGCCTCCTGGATCGCGGGGTCGAGGCACCTTCGGCGCGGTCCTCATGTCCGGCGGTCGCCGATTGGGGCGCTTCGTGGTCCGGACTCGACATCAACTCTTATTTGAGCGAGGGCCTCGCCAAGCGAAACGACATGGTGAAAAGCTCGCGGTAAACTGAATGGAAAACCGACGGCTGACGTCGATGGGACAGGCGCACATGCACCCCCGACGGACCTGTACACGACGGCTTTCGAAGAAACTTTCAACATAGACCCCCGACGTTATTTGCGGTCCTGTATATGACGAGTTTAATGCGTGCTTAGGACTGGAATGGTAGTCAATGCGGATAAAATTTGATTGATATAGCGCCTTCCGAGATTTATTTTCATTTTACCCGAACGTTATAAAATGCATACATAATTTACACCGCCACGCTATTATTTTATTAAGTATTTTACCAACTGGACGTTAATAATGGTTATAACTAGGACGAAAAGCTGGGGAAAGAGAACTTTTATTACGGCAATGAAGAATTCCATTTCAATTTTTATTATTCAAAATTTATTTCATATTTATGTTTTACACCTTTTCGAAAAATATCAAATATGACCTTTAAACTATTATTGAGCTTAACAGTAAATGTGAGATTTACGCATTGGTTTATCCGCGCATATAACGTCTGCAACTATACATCTTGGTCCGTACAAATGTGTGGAAATCACAATAAGTAGGATAAAATACTCATTAACCATTTTTGAATAGATTTATAATTTAATAACGAGGCCAATAGAGCGCAATATATTACATTGAGTGCGAGTATACCTACATGTTTTGAATATCTTACGAACTAATTATAATCTGTCAATACATGCTAGCAAACTTTAAGTAAACTTTAAGCACCTAAGGGAAATGTATATTTCACTAGCGGAAAAAGTAATTACTCAGGAACATTTGGCTTAAATTAGAGAGCAAGCATCCCTTTGAGCACTCTAAAATATCTTGGCATATGCGAGTATGTGGATAATTAGAAATGGGAATTTTTATGAATTTTTGTGCCGCATAGAAATGTGGTGGAAATTGTAAACAGTATAGAAATATAGTGACGTATTATGACGCACTCGGCTCCGCAGACACGCGATCGATATACCCCATACTGAACCATCGACTGGTAGTTTAAATTTACGACATTTTTTTTCCTTTTTTTCCTAAGTGGCTTATAATTTATGGTCGCCTTGAATTTAACCTGTTTTTGTCGAATTTTCTATGATAATCTAATCGAACTTTTGTACAAATTGAGTCGAACGAGATTGAAAAAGATTTCCCAGAGAGCCAGCACGAATCTGTAATACTAGATATGATATGAGTAGTGCTAGATTAATAGGTATACTATTTAAAAAAATTACTTTTTATAGTAGGAAGACCTTATTGAACTTCTAATAGAATTCTAATGCAATCAGTACAGAAAATTCATTTTACAGACTGTCCCAGTTTCGTCAATATTTCAAATTTCCCCAATGGTTTATCAAGTAATCGAAAAAATAACGACATTTCATCTTTTACTCTGGAAGTACCCATTCCAAAAACTTCATTTATGATTTATTTTGTAGGGAAAATATAATTCTCAAACTTTCCAATTTACATAATTATTCTGTCCAATTTAGACAACATTTCCATTTTTCATAACGCTTACAAGAACTCACTTTTTATACATTAACAAAACTATTTATTTCCTTTAATTTCATCAATCACGAGTTAAGCAAGAGGAAGTTACCTCGCAATAAATCTTCAATTAGGATATTCCTTCGAAGGAATAACAATATCGCCCGTACGCGTTGAATTTACTAATTAAAATCCTTACAAAACAGTTTTATTGTATCTACATCGCAACCTCTAACCGCTATTTTCATATTCTAGGGAGGAGTTTCGGGTCTCAAATGCCCGTCATATAAATGCAAATTATTTCGCCGGAATTTCGACGGCACAAAAAAATAATATTAAAATTTTCGTTCGGAAATCTCGATACAAATCGGATGTTTCTTTCGAATCTCTGAAAGGTTTTTGGACTGAACGAGACGAGAACAATCGCGAGAATTATTATTTCTAACTGTAAAATAAATCGGATTTTCGAAGGCGAATTTAGTTTTTATACAGATTATCGGCAGGAGGCATCATGGTAATATTTTAGTGATGTACGAGTGTAATTCATTATGTATATCTCATTTAATTCACAGTTTTTAATGAGACCTATTCAATAACATCAAAATATGGTCGTAGCATGGAAAATAATTGAAGGTGATTTCCAGTTTCTGGATATCTCATTCTGTACAAATCCCCTTGTATTTCACAATTACTTGCAAAACATATTAACGTGCCCTCGTATTCGACTCTTCTTTCGATGTGCCCTCAGCATTTTCCGAATTGAAAACAGGATAATTAGACCGATTTAATTTAAATAAATACATAATCGAGATTTTTTCGAATGATCGCCCACGCCTCGGACCAAAAGGGATTAACATTCCATCCGACATGGCACGATTGAGGCTGTTCTCTGCTTTTTATACTACCTAATAGGTATCTCTTTTATTATTATTTACATATGATGGTGTGTCTGTGGTCGATGACACAAAAATCCAGCGGCGCAGAATTCAAAACATCTATTAAATAACCCTAATTTATTGTGTTTTTGATGCATTGAGTAAAGTATCTGAGTAAACTCTGGAAGTAAACATCAGGCCTCTACATAAACAATTTGTTCCGTCTAAATTCTTAATATATTAAGAGATCCTAGAGATATTTGGAACGGAAATATTAAATTTAATTTCTTGATATTCTGTCTGCTCGTATACAGAAATTTATACAAAATACTGCAATATTTCGGTGCAGTAGAGTCTTGAAAAATTTATGGGGGGTTGTATATTTGTTTATAACTACACCACTGAGTTGAGTGCACATTGTCTCGATTTGTATAAAAGAAAGAAGCGCATATAGAATGAATAATATTTTTTCAGTGACACTGAAAAGTGAACAACCTCAGTTTAATGTGAATTTTATTGCGCCTACCTACAGGTAAACTCGATTCGAAAATTTCTATAATATTTAAATGTTTAGCTAAAATCGCCTTAATTAGCCATCCATTTTGATTTATTCGTTAAAATGCAAAAGCATTCTTTGTTGTTAACATATTTTTAACTGAATTTATAAATTCAGTTTATTGATGACTGCGTTGTAAAAACATTGCTAAAGCGCCCAATTAAATTATAAATGATTTATATACAAAGAATAAAACAAATTTTATGAAATTCATTTACAATATTTATTTGATTTTCGAATATCTACCTGAATGAACACTAATTTCATTAAATTGTTTTTGCATATATGGCACATGTTTAGTAAATATATTATATAAAAGTTGCTCATATTATCTAAAAATATGTCCACAACATTCTTGGAAAATTATCTTCATTTACCTACAATAGGTGCCTACATAAATAAAACGATATCATTTTAACTGATAAACTGTGGAAAAATGTTTAAATTGTCATCAATAGATATGAAACAAAATCCCAGTTACTAAAGAAAATATTAATAATAATTTGTTTACACCTATATAAAGAGCAGAAAATCAATCGACATTACATTTTCCAGAATGATTTACGCTGTGATATTAATTGCGCTAATCGGCACCCTTCAGACACTTGGTAAGATTTTTAATTATTTTAAAGAATTAAATTAATTTCTACTCGTGTGATACTTTTGTAGAAGCATCACCATCAAAGGTGGTCTGCTACTTCAGTAACTGGGCTGTGTACAGACCAGGAATTGGCCGATATGGTCTCGAAGATGTGCCAGTGGACCTCTGCACTCACATCATATACTCTTTTATTGGAGTTGATGCAAAAACTTGGACCGTTTTAGTCATCGATCCAGAGGTGAGTTCCAAACCAAGTTGATCCCTAAACGGATATTTATTATACCCAAAAGATGACATATTAACGTTACATTCTTATCATGAAATGAAAGTTCCTGGGCTAAGTTATATAAAGAACATCCTGCTTTTAGTTGGACATCGATAACAACGGATTCAGGAACTTCAGCGACATCAAAAAGACTCACCCTAACGTAAAATTAGAAGTGGCAGTCGGCGGATGGGCCGAGGGCGGCTCGAAATACTCGGCCCTGGTGGCCGATAAATCAAAACGTGACGCGTTCATCAATAGCGTCGTCGGTAAGTAGAGTAAATATTTGGCGAATCTGGCGAATTCGATATTTTTTATTTGCCCTGTAGCTTTCCTGAAGGAGTACGCTCTGGACGGCTTCGACTTGGACTGGGAGTATCCGGGGGCGGCGGACCGAGGCGGCAGTTTCTCCGACAAAGATAAATTCTTCTACTTCGTCGAGGAGCTCAGGAGGGCTTTCGATAAGGAAGGTAAAGGGTGGGAAATTACCATGGCTGTACCGGTTGCGAAATTCAGGCTGCAGGAGGGCTATCATGTACCAGAACTTTGCGAGTAAGTGCTTTTGGTACATAATAATTTTTTTCTAAAAAATGCTTTCATTGATATTGTTGGAAATTGGAGTTTTTGTTACAACTTTCCAATTGTTATTTTACCTTTGAAATGGATTTTATGGTTTAATTATTTTTTTAGACTTGTTGATGCAATTCATGTAATGTCGTATGACCTGAGAGGTAACTGGGCTGGTTTTGCTGATACACATAGTGCACTTTACAAAAGACCCCATGACCAATGGGCTTATGAAAAACTTAATGTGGTAAGAAAATTTCATATACACATATCTACAATGAGCCATGAATAGCTGAATACGTGAGTGTATAAAACGTTCTCAGATATTCCTGTCGCTCTGTAGTCCTACTTCCCAAAAAATACCACATACATACAGTGTGTCTACTTAAGTTGGAACCACATGGAAAACTTTTTTATTAGTGGTTTTATGAAAAAAAGGTATTCTTGATAAAAAGTTCTGCATGGTCCAAAACCTAAAATGCAAACATCAGATATCAAAATTTTTCAGTCGTATACGAGGTTTTTCAAAAATTTCAAAAATGTAATTTTTGCTCAAGAATAAGGTACCTTTTTTTTGACAATATCGAAAATTATAATAAAGAAAAAATGTTAAGAATTAAAAATAACCTTCGAATATTTATTATTGATTATTTATAAAAAATATTTTTTTCGACAGTATCTCTGTGAAAGTGTTGAAAATTTAATTTGCACTTTATTGCATAATAAATTTAGGATGCACCGGCATTTTTTAAAAGTGGATTTCGCATTTCACTTTTCAACGTTTTCACAGAGAAAATGCCAAAAAAATATTTTTATAAATAAACAATATTGAATATTTGAAAGTTATTTTTAATTCTAAACATTTTTTCTTTATAATAATTTTCGATATTTTCAAAAATAAAGGTATTTTACTCTTGCACAAAATTCAAATTTTTTGACAAACCTCGTATACTGCTTTAAAAAATTGATATCTGATGGTTGCATATTAACTTTTGGACCAAGCAGAACTTTTTATCAAGAATACCTTTTTTTCATAAAACCACTAATAAAAAAGTTTTCCATATGGTTCCAACTTAAGTAGACACACTGTACAGATATTTAATTATTGTAGAACGATGGTTTACAATTATGGGTAGACGCGGGTTGTTCTCCAAAAAAACTGGTAGTTGGTATACCTTTCTACGGCCGAACGTTCACCTTAAGCGCAGGAAATACCAATTACAACTTGGGCACTTACATTAATAAGGAAGCAGGAGGTGGAGCGCCGGGCCCTTACACGAACGCCACTGGATTTTTGGCTTACTACGAGGTATGGATTTCGTGAATTGCAAACTTCGTGCTTTCAAAAGGATTTCGCTTTAATTTAATTATTGCAGATATGTACAGAACTTCTGAACGAAAACGGCGGCTGGACGAAAAAATGGGACGAGCACGGTAAAGTTCCTTACGCTTACAAAGGTAATTCAATTAAACGTCTGTTTAATTAGCGATTTAACTTTTATCCGCTTCAAGGGACCCAATGGGTGGGATACGAAGACCCGGAGTCCGTTCAGATCAAAATGAACTGGATAAAATCGAAAGGATACGCGGGCGCGATGGTATGGGCTATAGATATGGACGACTTTCACGGCTTGTGCGGCCCTAAAAATACTTTAATTCACATTTTACACGCGAACATGGCTTCGTACGATGTCCCTGAACCACACGTGTCTACAACAAAACGGGTAAGATCCACATAAAAACACAACGACTTTGTACTTCGAACTTACTCGAAATAAGTAATAAGGTTTCATACGTTTGAGTTGCTTTTCATGGTCCATCGTCTTTTTCTCCAAGTACAATATAACAGGAATAACAGTAGACCTGAAGTAATTCAAATGGTATAAACCACTGCGCGTCCATCGCATTCTCACTCTATTAGTATGTATGTTAAAATATTTGTTTACAGCCGGAATGGGATAGACCAAAGAGCACAACTTCTTCTTCTTCTTCTGGATCATCTACAGTAACCAGATCAACTCAGAAAACACCTACAACTTCTGCAATTCCCCCATCATTTACACCCACACATTCTACTCAATCAACAACTTCAACAACTTCTACAAGCCCAGCAAATATCCCCGATGACGGGGACAACTTTACCGATTGCGAAGGGGATTTTATTCCACACAAAGACTGCAACAAGGTATTGAAAAACGTGTATGTAATCCCTTTCTATCGAATAACATATGTGTTTCATTTCAGTATTATCGCTGCGATCACGGCAAACCGATGGTCTTTAGCTGCGAACCAGGAACTGTCTTCCATGTTGGTCTTAATGTATGTGATTGGCCTGCAAATTCCGATAGGCCGGAATGCAGACCTTAATTTATTTATCTTAGTAACTAGTAATTAGATATATCGTTTATTTTGTTCAAACTACACTCAGGTGCACAAAAATCGGACCAATTAGGTTCATATTTTCATTCATAATGGAAATGCTCCAAATTTAATTATTGAATTTTAAGAGCAAGTCATGAATAACGATGAATAAACAGTTGTAGATATGAGAATTAGTTTCAAGCACTATTTTAAAATCTTGAATTCTTGAAGCACAGCAATATTTAGCAGGTTGTTTGGTTGGGGAAGACCGGCTCGAATATTCATCAAAATAATTTAATATACATTAAATAAAAATTCTTCGAAAAAAATTGGAGAATAATGAATCCCTGGTTCGATTTTTTTGCACCAGATTGTATTTTAAATATCACTACTCATACAAATTTGATACTTTGGGTCACTACAATTGTAGTAGTATAGATCCTAGAGTACTATGGAAGCTAACAGGATTCAGTCACTAGAATTATTTCAAATTCTACTGATTCGATTCTATTACCTTCTGGGAGGTGTAGGAAGTTATATGAAACAGCCAATATTAATAATAAAGCAATTTTTTTATTAATATTAACCCAGTAATAGAAAATGCGTATTATTTCTTAACAACCTGTATAACATCTTCGTCGTTCATAATATGACTGGCGCCGACTCGCTGGGGTGAATATTTAGTGCTCGTGCCCCACACCAGGGCGTATTTAAACTGCGCAGCTAGGGTTCGGTGAATGGCATGACATACATGCTCTACAGTAACGCCTCTTCTTAGAATCAACCCATCATTGAAATCCGGAGGCTGGCCGGGCTTCTTAGTGTACACTCTAATCAGGCTCAAGTATTCCCATAACGTGAACAATAGATAATCTAAATTTAACTTCATGTTACAACTAAAAAGTAATGTGTAATTAAAATAGTGTGAGGGAGTTTATTGTAAGTTGTATACCTAACAACTACGCTATTAGGTGTTCTAGCTATTCTGTCGACTTCTTCGATGGATATTTGATCAATTTTGTTGTAAACGTAAAGGCAAGGCAAATATACTCTGTTGGCGCAAATGACATCGATCAGTTCATCGGCAGTACAATCTTCACGAAACAGGACTTCGGCATTGAAGATTTTGTATTCGTGTAATATCATTTGCACTAGTTTTTCGTCTATGTTGGTAAGAGGACATGTTGAGTTGAATGAAATTCCACCACCTTTTTTGATCTAAAAAAAATGTACCTCAAACTTTACTTCAGGACAATTTTATATAGTCTAGTCATCTAGGAATTTCAACTCGGAATGTATCGGAATAGGCTGAATTTTTGTATGAACATTGAGATAGAGGGCAACTTATTCCGTTAGATTCCGAGGTTGAGCCTATTTTTTGACTAAGGTGACTGTACTAATAATGTTGCTTACTTTAAAATAAATATTGGGTTTTTGTTTGTTGAGTCTTATGCCCACACTCTCCAATTCCCTTTCTAGTAGGTCTCTGTGAACATCCTTTTTAGTTGCGTCTAACATCATAAGCACTACATCAGCTGTTCTTGCCACTGCTATAACTTGTCTACCTAAAATATAAAATGAATGTTGTAGTATTTGGTAATTAAATTAATAGTTGTTTTACCTCTTCCTTTTCCTTGAGCAGCTCCTTCAATGATACCTGGTAAATCGAGAAGTTGTATATTCGCACCGTTGTAGTCGATTACACCTGGTATGCAAGTAAGTGTGGTGAATTCGTAAGAAGCTGCTTCACTTTCGGTTTTTGTTAATGTGGAGAGCAATGTTGACTGTAAATATAGTGGCACTTTATAGGCTAAAGTGTTACATATGAATTAATAGAAACTTACTTTTCCTACAGACGGAAACCCTATGAGTGCTACTCTGGCATCTCCGCTTTTTAGTACATCGAATCCTTCGCCTTTTTCGGCCTTCTTCGAGGGTTCTAATAACTGGGACCTGTATTTAGCTAATTTTGCTTTTAGTAGACCCAAATGGTATTCGGTGGCTGTAAAGACGATTCAAAATAGGTTATAAAACACCGTTAGCCAATTTTTCGTTATTACCTTTATTTTTTTGGGTTCTGGATATTTCCTTTTCTATCTCCGATATTTTTTCTAATATTCCCATGACTACTGGTTTTTAATAAAGCACGACTTTAATCAAAAAATTGTTTTTTGTCAACATGTATCCCTTTCTGAACAAATTCTTCTTCTTTTTATCGGTTTATTTGACAACCGTGGCAATAAGAGACTTGTACTAAACGACAATACGGTCCTTTATCAAAAACTCATTTGTATTAAAAATAAAACACCAAAACTACGAATAACTGAATTATTGGTTTATTAAGTAAAACAATGAGATAAAAACATGTTTCCCTTACTAGAGTAGTAAAAAAAATTTACCACTCTACTTTTTTTATTTCCTTTCTTATTGGTTCAAAATGTCATGTTCTGTCAAAGTCAAATTTTTTCTAATGTTATGACATCACTACAAAAATCACAAATAAATCGTCGATAAATTTCCAGAAGTTTCACAACAAATTAAAAATTAACAAGTGCATTAAAAATATACACTTTCTACAAAAATGTCACTAAATACCGCTCATTTAAACGGTGGTGTGCTAATACACAATGGTGAACAGTGAGTATCACTTTATTAAATTTTACACGACGTAAATTCCAATACTTTTTGTTAGGATTTTGCTCTATTCCGATGGTGTTTCGATGGAATGGTCCGCACAACAAGCTGGTCCATTTCAAGGAGCAAAAAAGGGATTGATTTACCTCACTACCCATCGCGTTATTTTCATCAACAAGTCGCATACAGACGAGATGCAAAGTTTTAGTTTTCCTTTCGTAACACTCAGCGAGGTAAATCCTGTTATAATTCTCTTTACCATTCTCACTACTCGATCTCTTATATAATTCCTGTCCAGGTGGAGATCGAGCAACCCGTTTTTGGTGCTAATTACATAAAAGGGAAAGTGAGAGCTCAGCCGAACGGCAATTGGATCGGCGAGGCCAAATTTAAGATCACCTTTAAGAAAGGTGGGGCTATTGAGTTTGGAGAATCAATGCTAAGGGCTGCTCATTTCGGTAAGTATTGTTTGCTTTATTACAGTTATTATTTTACGATTTGATGAGGTTTTCTCAGAATTCAATTGATTGTGTATTTGTTTAATACAGTATGTCCCCAGAAAGGGTTGCCTATAGGAGAAAAATTTGCTTCTTTTGAAAATGAGAATAACATTGAAAAATCTTAGATTGGATCTACAGGGTGTTGGCAAATTAGGAAAACATGAAAATACTTCAAGAGAGAATTGCCATTATTTTTAATTTTACACTAAATATTTATATGAGAAATTTATTTATAATGTAAAATAAAGCCTGAATACAAATTTTGAAATTAAAATTACAATTTTGTGTGTCCACAATGATGGAGAAAAATGATTATAAAAAATAATGGTACTTCTCTCTTGAAATATTGTCATATTTTCCTAATTTGCCAACACCCTGTACAACCAATCAAAGATTTTTCAATGTTATTCTAATTTTAAAAAGAAGCAAAAATGTTTATAAAGAATGACTTTTTGTCGTAAAATAAATAATAAAAATTTTTCTCCCATAGACAACCCCATCCCACTGTATAATATGTAATGAGTAATGTTATAAAATATTTATTTTTTGTAGCTTCTAGAGGAGGTATGCAAGCTCCCCCACCTTACGTTCCCCCGCAAAACCAATGGTATGCTGCTCCTCCACCGGCTTACGCTCCACCACCTCAAGGTAAGATCAAAAAAAGCTATTTTAGCTTAACTAAAATTACCATTAGAAACTCCACGATAGGGGGTTGTTTCCATACATTCATACATTCATTCACATTAGTTCTCCTCTTTTGTTTTTCGTTCATATTGAAAGTGAGGGTTATACTTCACTTTTTCAGGTTTTTACGGTTGGGTGCCACCGACAAACGTATTTCCCCAACAACCCCCTTCTGATGGTGTATTCATGACTGACGCGCCTCCGCCATATCCTGGCATTAACTCACCCTACCCTGGCCCGGCCGGTTACGCTCCTCACGGTCCTGCTGGTGCCCATGGTTCATTTGCTAATCCTGCTGGTGAGTTTGTTTAACATTTAATTTTTTGTCATCAGTAAATCATGTAATATGTATATTAAAATGAATGCCATATTATACAGATAATGTTATAAAGCAAATAGTTTATTTGCGAACAGCACACTATTGACGTGGGTGTAATTTGATTAAACGCAACGTATTTGTCACTTTTTATTTTTAGGATTTGTTGTTATACCGTATTTGTACAGTTGGACTTACACATATTCTTACCCAGGCGGTCCAATTCGAGATAGACCCCATAAAAAATATAGATAATGTCTTTGGAACTAATTAAAAGTATTAAAAATCTGTAAGGCTTTTCTTATTTTTTAAAGTGCGCTGTTGCCATCATAAATGCTTTTAATAATTGCTTAGATTAACCACGACAAACTGTAAATTTATATTTATGATTGCATTTCGAGATATGTAATTGGTAATAGAGATAGTGTTGTATACATTTTGAACATAATATTTGTGTTCTCAGAATTTATAAAAATGGATTTAATGGTATTAGGTAAAGTTACACATTAGATTTTTTTATTTACATTCTTTCAATTTTATTGGTTGGTTTTTCAATAAGTATTTTTAATTTGCAGATGCGAAGGCTGCAGAGGCTGCCCAATCGGCTTATTACGATCCGAATCAACCTCAAATGGCTTATATTCCGCCACCGGCGTATTATGTAAGTCATTTTTTTATAGAAATAAGGAGTAATAATTTTTTGGATATTTTATAGGAGAACCCGCCGAGCTACAACCAAGCGACTGGTAAGAAACAACAATAAAGTTCTACTGTTATAATTGCGCACTCGTGCAGATACATTTTTGTCCACGTGTATTAATTTTCGTTTTGTTAGTCTTAAAAATACGAGACGATATTTCTATTATTAATATGTTTAATTAATTGAATCGAATCACACAATATTGTTTCAATATTCATTCCATTCACTATTTTTACGTACCTATTATACTAATTAAATATTCGAACTTCATCTTATATTTTTCATTCGCCGGTTAAAACATTAAAAAAATATGTTATGCATTTATATAGGTTACTTTAGTATTTTTGTATATATATTTCATGTTATAAGCTTATATTATGTTTTAACACTTGTTGAGATTGCTTGTAAATCATTATTTCAATACAATAAAGAGCAAAATATTTGTGTAACTATTGGATAGGAGAATGTGAAAATGGATTTTAAACCTTGTGTTATATTATTCGTGGTTTGGAAAAATGTAACAAATAAAATATTCTATTTATTCTAAACAAAAATTTAAACACTTTCGATAATGCTATATATTTTCTTAAATTCTAATGACTGTGTTCTTTTTTTAACTAATTCGGTAAAACTGAGAAAACTTCTTCGCTGTCTACCCTCGATTTCGGTTCGGGAAAATCGAATACCAATTTATCGGAGTATTTGTATGTCCCTATTTCCATGCCAACGAAACCACCTGAACCCTTGCCGCCTTTATAGTAAATACCAGCGGATTGTAGTGGTACTGCCGGGTCCGAGTAAACAGGCTGAATATCTATAAACGGTACCGTCGTTTGGCCTGCATCTGCGTCCAAATCCGTGTGGGTAAAATCGACAATCAACGGAAACTCATCATCGTATTTTTCACTTTCTTTTTTTGAGTATATGGGGATGTTAGGTTTATCCATCCGGAATTGGCGTCTAAAAGCACAAGACTAGTAGCAATATTTTTATGTTGGGTGAAAATAGTAGCGGTTAACCTGATGCCATAATTCTTTATCACAATCGTTTCATCTTCGCGTAGTCGGCCAGTGCTAAAATTGAACGGAGTTGCGAATACTTGGAGTTGCAGTGCGTCACCCGCGACTAGATCAAATTTTACTCCTGAAACAGAATCATATTCCTCTTATTTTCTTTCGTACTATACATAATTTATTCATAATATTAAAAAAGTTTATTTGAAAAAGTTGCTTAAAATTAAGAGATTCATACACAGTTGAAAAGGAAGTATCAACTTACAATACACCCTGTATAGTATAAAATGTAGGATCGGTGAAACACAAAATCGAATTACCAGCATGTACAGTTCAAAATTCATGGTTAAGGCGACATATGATAAAGAAAAACCTACTGACTCATAGCCAATGAATTTCAATTATACATGCTCGTGATTGGAACTTTGGACAGTTCTAAATGGTTCTATGATCGTCTTGAACCATATCAAATAGTTCTAAAACGGCTCTAAATGATTATGAATAGTTCTAAATGACTCTAAGATTGTCTTGAACTGTTTCAAACGATTTCTAAAAGTGTCTTGAACAATTTGAAAACACAACCAAATGAGCAAGTTCTGGACAGTTCAAAATTCATGCTAAAGGCTACATATGATAAAGAAAAACCTGCTGACTCATAGCCAATGATTTTCAATTATACATGCTCGTGATTGGATTTTTGGACAGTTCTAAATGGTTCTATGATCGTCTTGAACTATATCAAATGGTTCTAAAACGGCTCTAAATGATTATGAACTGTTCTAAATGACTCTAAGATTGCCTTGAACTGTTTCAAAAAGCGTCTAAAAGTGTCTTGAACAATTTGAAATCACGACCAAATGAGCTAGTTCTGGACAGTTCTAAAGTGCTTCCTAAGAGTTCTGAATGATTCTGTATTGTAAAACCGACCCAGTCGTGCTAGCATTTACCTGTAATAAGGGTGTTTTGATCCTTCGTTTCTACGTCATCTAAATACAACGTTCGACTGAAGTAGTTCATTGTGTGAAAATCTTTGCCATTCTTAACGCCGTACTCAGTGATTTTATAATTATCCACCGGCACCCATCTCGTTGTATTCTGATCTATGTAACCATGGGGCAATAACTTTCCTTCTTGAATTTGTATGTGGACAATGCGATTGTGTTTTATCAGCCTCATACCTGTCACTACTCTAAACGAGTAATTAGTGCCTACACAAATTATTCAGTTAAATTTTTCTTACTTATTGGATGCCGTGTGAGACCTGACCGGCCTCAAATTGAAATATCTGTCGGATTGCGGGCCTTGTTGATCGCACATGCAAAGACAGTAAGAACAGTGCACGAACCATCTAATCCAACTATCCACGCTACGTTTGGCGCAATAAGTTTTATCTCCGAGCACTTTATTACCAACTTCTATGAACTCGTACCTTCTTAAACTCTTGCTGGGCTGAAAAAATGGAGAAACAATCATGTCGGAGCGTTATGCTACATTCCGGAAAAACTCACTGATATGCAGGTTGTAAAATGCGATTCTATGAATCTGCAATCGTAGAGGTTACCGTTGCAAGGCTTCCTTTTATTGCAATATTCGCTGGAGCTGTCGTAACATCCGTAACTTTCAGCAGACGAATAACTAGCGCAAGTTGCCTTGCACGACCTGGCAGAATTCATGTCAGCTTCATTCTGAATGTGCGCCTGTACTAGCTGAGTAAGTTGTGTGTACGTTTTTCCTGAATAAATTTGAATTAGTAATTATAATTAGGTTACTCAGTATCTGCGTACCTTCTACGTGTACTTCAGGATCACATCGGTACATTTTATTAGTGCGTATTGACATGTAAATAGCAAAATCTTTTGTTAAGTTTAGAGTTCTCCGTTCGTATTGAATCCTAGCTCCCAGTGATAGTTCTGAATGATTTCCTAGAATTTAAAAGTGCAATGGAAAGTGAAATGTTAACAATTTTTGTACCTACCCGATTCTTGCAACCTAAGAGCCATGTACGCAAATTGCGCCATTATGTAGCCTTTGAGGTCAATTAGGGCTACCATGTTGTACAAATTATAAAACATTTGTTGGCGCGATTGAACCAGATCTTTGCACGATAAGTAATGTTTGTTATAATCCTGCAAACGTAAAAGCCATTTGAGTCGATTCGTGATTATTCTAATAACAACTCACATCGAATAAACCTCTGATTAACGAGGTTTCATTAGTGTCCAGTCTATTGTAAATATCCATTACAGTTTTATTGACGTTGTTCTTTGGGTCTTTGAGAATATCATCTATGATGTAGGACGTTTGTCCCATTTGCCTGTACACCGAGTAATCGCTTTTTGTAGCCGAAAGCAAGTCTGTTTGGTATCTCCTGAATTTTTCATACAAATCGCTGATGGACTTCATATCCGCGAAGAAGAGTAGGAAGCGTTCAGATTTCCGAATCTCATTCATGCCGTACAAAACATCTTGAGGCATCTATACGCATTATTGAATAATTAATCAAAGCCTAAAGTATTGTTTAAAGTCTGCTAAGGTGATAGTTAAAGTTAGTTGGAATATATCCCTTAGAAAAACATTCAATAAAATAACAGCTTGCTCTATAAATCTTTGAGTAAGCCATTACAAAGTATTTCTTTTACGTCGTCTAGAAATAAATATGGATTACTCATTACTCAGATAAATTTATCTGCATATAAACTATCCATAAAATCCACTTAACCAATAATATAAAGGTGTTAAAATATTCATTGGTATAAGAAACTTACCAGTTGGACTTGTTCATCGAAATCCTTGAACTTCTTCACGAGTTCCAGGCCTGGATCGATGGCGTTATCCTTGCTACTGTGGAGCACGAAATTCCAAAGATCGTTTTCGATGTTCAGGAAATTGTTCCTGATCTTGTCGACCAGGAGTTTCTCTTGCTGGCATTGCGAAAGCCCGATCGAAACGATCAAAATGACGAGGAATTCTTTCATTTTCGACAACTAATCCATGCAGTTGCGACTCTAATTCATTTCTGATTCAACAACAAGATGTGATGATTGGTTTTTTTATTTTGAGAAGAGATTATCAGTTTTATAAAGCAGTGACGGGTTTTTGAAGTTACGTATGAATTACGTAACATTTAGTTTAAAACAAAATTATGAACATATTCATTAAAAAACAAATTTTTAAATAGTATTTAAAAAAAATATACCTATAGCGAGATTCTAGTGGTATACATTGAGAGGTGGAGAAAGTACCCCCCAGAAGTATGTCACTGATATAATGATCAATGTTAAAATACTGTTTATTAATCATATTTTTGTGTTAAACAAGTTTACATTAGTTTGTTGATAACCTTGGATCTCTGATCAGAGCATCTTATTTATAATTAGAAGACATTGCTTTCTTTGTGTGTAATTTTATTTCCGTTTTGAATAATGGGAATGATCGTCATTGATCTAAAAACTTTGCATTATTGCATGCATGATTTTACATGTATGTGAGTATAATTTCAGTGAATTTTATCGAATATTTGTTGAAAATGATAATTTATCTAAACTCAAGAAAATGTAGATAAAATGAATTGTCTCCCTCCTCTGGTTAAAGGTTGTTTTTGGATCATGTAATTGCATATTTTAGTTTCGGTTGGATATTTGGATAGTTTAGGAACACGCTTCATTTATTGCAAAGTTCATTATTTTATTTCTATAACAAAAAAGGGAAAAATGGCAAAAATCGGATGATGGGGACGAGTGTTTAAAAAGTGAAACTGCGGTGATGTCTTAATTAGGGGTATATAGGTATAATGCCTAAGGAGGGTAAAAAGTTACTGTAAATTTAGTCTACTTTGTTTATTTAATTTCAGGATTATTAATTTTAGGAATATCAATAGATATTATTTTATTTCAGCTCCATTTTATAGTTTCAATTTAATTCAAATCCTAAATTAAATTATTTAGATTATTCTTATAATATGTTAAATAAATATATTTGAAGTCAAATATCTTATTCCTTTCGTTTCCTTTTACAATTCATCCAGATCAATTTAATAAACATTTTAAAATATTATTAATTATTATTGAAAGTTACAGAATTCTTTTAAACAAGCCTGGCAAACAATTTTCAATTGACTTCTATTCGCAGAATTATTAACCCATTAGGGAAGTACCTTCCTAATAATGCAGTTCACATTTCTCCAGGTAATAATTTAATTGAATGAACAACAGATATTTAAGAAGCTTAAATCCAGGATGGGATAAGTTTAATACGCTTTAAAATTGTGCAAAGCATTAATCGTCTTCATTGGAATTCATCACTGTCTATCAATCTCCCATTAAGAACCAATCAACCCCCGTAGATCCCCGCCTCCCTTAACAATCGCCACCCTACACAATTGCATTTGTCTTTGATACTCCAAAGAGTGAAGTTCTATATTGCAACTTTAGTGCAATATATTATTCAACAGGTGGATTTCCTATTTAACTTTGCTGAAGTATGGAACGTTTAAGTGAAGCCTCGAAGAAAGAAGTATTTATTGTAAGTATTACTATATTATTTTATATATTATACACTCTAGTGACTTATTGATTTGTTATACTCGCTCTGTATAAAAAGACAACTTTTTCTGTTTTTCATAATTTTATGTTCACAATTTGTCCATTTGAATTTGTCCCCAGACCATTTTGATGAGTGTATGTTTTGGCCAGTGTAGATGCATAGTTCAACTGTGGTTCTACTGTGTGTTGAACTGAGTTTAATTACAAATTTTCAATTAAACATTGAACACATAACCACAGTTGAACTATGCATCTACAACCGGGCCATCATGTAGTAAATTATTTTCTTATCCAAACATTTCCCTCGATATCTTTTCGTTGCTTGGACTATTATTGATATTGAAAATGTAAAAATTTATATATTAAATTATCTCAATTATTTTTCAGATTAAATCTATAGAAGCCAATTTAGCCAGGGGCATCCAGAACGTCAGGCTCTCTTCTCCATCAGCCAGATGCTCGACTCCAGCGCCTGTGGAAATCGACGAAGAGGAAGCAGTATCGCTGGGAAAAATGGACGAAAACAGCAGTTACCTGAATTTCTGCGTTTTTTTGAAATTGAGCCCATTGGAGAGCAAATTCCGCGGGACCTTCAGGCCCAAAGGCTTCATCGGCGGCCACTTGGTGATGGAGCGCTCGCCTTCACAAGTCAGCATCAAGAACCTCAGTGCTCAAATGTGTTATCATTCATCCTTGAAGTATATTAAGAGTAAGGCCGATAGCATTAGACGCAAATATATGAATAATGATGCTTTGAATGTGAAAATAACTGGACAGTAGTTCCAAAGTCACTTGAATTAAAGCGGAAAGGACGAAAGGGTTCAAATATTCCCTAAAATTCAAGAATCTTTGAAGTAAACTTGTAATTACATACTATATTCGATTAACATTGGAAACATTTTTCCTTAAGAAGTTTCAATATGTAGGTATTTTCGAAATGTAAATTTTGTTTCAACTTATTTTTGTACATAAATGCACTCCTTGTTGTCTCTAAATGCTACAAAAATAATGTGAAAAATCGTTTGTAATTAATTAAGAATAAAATATTAATTTTACCATCCTTTAATTTGATTTATCCCTATTCCTATCAAATTTGAGGACGCCAATGTTTTACAAAAAACTTGTATACAAAACTTGTAGAAAGATATAAAATAATCCACTTAAAGAAGTTAGTTAGCATTTCGACGATTCGCAAAATACAACAAAAATGGAACAACCACAGGTAAAATAATTTATAAATGTAATTAATCAATGCACAGTATTGTTAAAATTGTTGTAGTTAAATACAATTACAACAACTTTAAAAAATGTAATTAGATGCGGCTTAAATACAATTTATTCAAAAGTATTTATCTATTTTGCATCAATGAATAATGACAAAATTCCATGAATTGGGGCATTTAACTCTGAATTAAAATAATCTCGTTTCCAATAAAGGCAAAGGGATTTTTATAAACTTCGTAGATTAGATCGTAAACAACAATTCAGGACCTAATAATTTTAATTTAGAAGGTAAAATTACATTTTCTAAAATTTCAGAAACATGAACTGCATAGAAATTATTTGAAAATGTATTCATTTAAATGATCTACATTGTCAAATACTATAAACTGTACTATAAAAACGTAGTTAAATGTATTTAATTTTCTGGGCTGAGAAGTAGTTAGTTCGTTATTTAAATAGGTTAAAAGTAGTTGAACCACATTTTTAACAATTTAGTAGTTATAGTCTATTCATTAATGAGGCGGAGTAATCCTAGCTAAACCAATACAGGGTGAATGTTGATGTATTGTCGTGAAAATATTTTTTTTTTCAATTTCTGTGTTGGGCAATTGATTGATTTATTACTCCGCCTCATTTATGAATAGACTCCTTCCTTATAATTATTTAACAACACTGTCAATACATCTGTGCATTTCTAGATCGCAACCGTAGAGAATAATACAACGCTTGAATTAAACAAACAAGGCAGAGTTTCGTCGCCGGTTGTAGAAAAGAAAAGACCCTTCGGCACCACTGATAGAAAATACGAAAAATTCTGTGAGCACCTCATGAATACCAGCAAGAACGTTCATTTGAGAGGAAGCCTGAAGAACAAGCACGATTTCGTGTCTGGCCATTTAGTGGATTGGTTGAACAAGGAAGATGCGAAAAATGCGCCGAACAGGAAAGAGAACGCTTGTTTCGATGGAGAAAAGCCGAAGGTTGAATTCAAGGAAAAATCGACGAAAATAACCGAAAAGCGGAAACTCGGCGTTATAAATGCGTTGGCAAAAGCGATGTCGAACAGCAAAGAGCAATGGTTGACGTCGAAGAAGTTTGTAAGAAAGGACGGAAAGAGAAACATCAATTTTCGAATGTACATTTAAATTAACAAGGTATTTTAATTTTATAATGGTTTCATTATATAAGAGCGCGGGGCGCAAATTTGTGTTTAAATTAAATTATGTAAATGATTATTTGTGAGTGTTTGAGGACCATTTATACTATGTTGCATGTATAAGTTGTTATTTGACGAACTAAATACCTGTGTATTTTAGATTAATTAATTTATGAATCAATTTTGTTGACAAAATTAGTGTATTGACAATTTCTAACTAGAAATTGGATTATTTATTAATTAAATTATTCAGTAATAAAATACATTTATTACTCAAAAATCGTACAATTCAATAATTTTAACCACCTTTGCTTATTTAGGAACTCATCGTTATGTTTCAAAGCTTGAAGGCACACGCCAAACAGTCTACGGTAGTTTTTAGGAACGCTTTCCTCGGTATTCATATGATACAACCATTCTAAAACCTGCAAAAAATCACATTTCACTAATATTCTAATTTTTACATCGTATTTACTATACCTGTATTGAACAAGCCTCCCAAAACCGCCTATCCAACAAACTGGCCAATGATTGTGGAAAAAAATTCCACAACTCCTCTTCCCGATTACTACCGGATAAAAAGACATGATTACCCGAAAAACTCACCACAGCGAATATTAAAATATCGAACAGGAAACGAACTATCGGCAATTCACATCTATCTGCTATATTAGCCTGGATCTGTCCTATTAACTCCATTATCCATGGAACGCATTCTTCTGGAGTTTCTATCCAACTTTCCAACACCGAAGCAAGGTCTTTTCGTAAATCCAAATTTCTAAAATTACAGTTCGTTTAATTAGGGAATGATAAATTTATTAAAATATGAATATTTGGAAGTCCTGAACCTGAATGAAATATTGACTATTCCTTATGAAAACAACCTGTATAAGTATCAATTTAATTGCGCTCACCTGTAACGATCACTCCAGGTATTGATGATTTCTTCCAACCAAACTAAGGGAAACGTTGTTGAAATTTTGGACAGGGCGAACCTTATCTTGGCGTTTTTAATAAAAAAAAAATCTTCTTCACTGTCAGTGTTTTTGAAATTTACAGCGCGTTTTAGACAATCTGCGGGAGCGTGAATAATGGTTTGACATAAAACATCAAACAACTACAAAAGAGTGTTAAATTATTAAAATTTATCGTAATGAATAGTACTTACCGGTGTGTTTAATTCCGTAACAAAAATAATGCTGTCTAAAACTTGTACCAAATTAAGTTTGTTAGTTTCCTGGACTTCCGTTTGAACAAGCACAGTTTTTATGTATTCTGATATATTGATCAAAAGTTGTTGCTCGTTTTGATTGTATTTTTTAATAGAGTACCAAAGGGTTGCTTCGAAAAATGGTTTTAAGATGATAGGTTGTATACTTTTCGCCAGAAACTTCAAGTTTCTGTAAACGTTATCAATATCTTCTTCCTACAACACAAACATAACATTGATATGTTTTCTTCTACCATCAACTAATGTGAATAAAAAACACGTAATATAATTACCTGTGGTGATTCAGTGACAGTTGTTATATAATTTTCAACAAGCCTTCGAGCTGTTCCAGATAAAATTACTTGATGACACGCAATATCGACAGTGTATTTTCTGCACAAAGGCTCGTGTATTAATTCTTGCAAGAAGCACCAATCAAGAGGCGGCAATGGTTTGCTGTACTCTATGCTAAGAATTTTTAAACATTCTATGTAAAATTTATCGTGGATGCTTCCTTTCCATTTGACAACCTTAAAACAGATCAAATTTAATACTTAACATTTAGAAATGTGTAAAAATTACCCATGTTTTTATAAATTCCCCAATGGCCCGAACGACGCTATGGGTGGGTAAATAATTATAATTCACAGGTTCTGTAGTAGCTTTGCTGTGATAAACGTATTTTAAATATTCATCGATTTCGTTGGCCATCATTTTTTTAATAAAGTTTATCGTCGCCTGCGAAGCGTTGTTTTCCATTAAAAAACGTATCCATGTTTTGCCTTAAAAAATATTTTTGAAACCTTTTAACTAATTAGAAATACAAATTTTACCAGTTACTGAATTAATGTTTACTGCATTTACTTCCAAGTATTTTTCTGGTAAACTTTTGCAAATGTACTCAATTCCAAACGTAGTTAGACTGGAAAGAGCTACATCACTAATTTTAGCATCACCCAAGTCAATATATTGCCACAATTTCAGTAAAACTTCATCGAATAAATCTTTGTGCGATTCTACATATGGTAATTGCGGCACTTCTTCAATTAAATGGCACAAACTACAAAATAATGAAACACTAATTAAATTTTCCTCTGATTATTTTATATTAAAATTACCTTTTAACGACTGGATATCGAATATCATTGTTGAATTTCGGAGACAAAGTGGTCCAAGTCGTTTTGATATCTATGATTCCCGCTTTACATAGAATAGTAATAGCTTCGATTGCAATAGAGCAAGGTAAAGCTCCATTTTCATCGTTGCAGTCGTTTAATATCTTTGATAAATGTGCTACTGCGTCTTTTCCATACAACTCTGGTCTAAAATATGAATAAAATAAACGAAATTTAATCTACTTATTAAAGCTTCTTACTTTTTATCGCACAATTCTTTTAGAATGACAGCCTTGATAACGTGCCTTTCCCATTTTTTCTTTGTAGGAGGGTTTTGTACCAATAAATCTTCTAAATACATGTAGCATTTATTGTCCATTTTCCATGCATCGAATGCCAGTGATAATCCAACGTTATACAAATTTTCCGAACCTTTGCTAATAGACTGTATTATGGCTATAACTTTGGGAATATTCTCTCGCAAGATCACCATTTTTGGGAATGATTTCAGTAAAGCGGAATTGAATTTCGGTTGTTTGTTGTTAGATATTTTGTAGAAAATTAACGTTAATAATTTAGGCGTTAAATATACATCAATCTGACTACACTTTACGAGAATATCTAATATATCTATCGATATGTCGGAATCTTCGTAATCGATTAACAACAAACCACACAAAAAATTGAAAACATCTAATTTAAATTCCTGAGAAGTTTTCTTAACTAATTCTAACCAATTTTTAAGTTCGTTCTCATTTTTAAATGATTCCAATTTTAAAGCAATGTTCATGGAAACGAAAATGTTTTTGTTAGTGCATAACTGGTCTTTGTAATCTCCATAAAAGTTTCCTAGAGTATTTCCATTATTAGAGTATTTACTTTGGGATTCATTGAGTATATTTATAATGCGTAATGCTGTATTATAAGCCAGCTTTGTTAAAGTACATGGCGATGAAAGCCACTGCAATAAAGCAGCTTTCATGGTTTGAAGCGAAAATATCGTAGGCTTATTTTGTCTTATAAGAATTTCACCTAAAATTATAACTAAATTAGTAAACAATGTCTATAAGTAACTACATAAAGCTTACATAGTTTCAAAATCTCATCTAAGTGTAGTGGAGAACAGTTGTCTATTATTTGTGATAAAATAATAAGTACACTATCGATAATTGCTAAATTCCTATTTCTCAAATTCTTGTTTAAGCTACTTAAAGTAGAGCGAAGATTAAGTTTATACTTGGATAAGTTGTGCAATATGTTCAACTGCCACAAAACCAGCAATTCGAAATTTAAGAAGTTTGAATCATTTAAAGATACTTCTATTATTTCAATAATTTGATCAGCTGCTATTTCTAAATCATCTCTTCTCTCTACCTAAAACAACAGCAACACTATTCTCTTATTTTTATATGTAAATCCAATTTGACTCACTTGAAACCAGCTCAACAGATTAAAATAGAAATTTCTAGGCACTTCATTAACGCACTGAGGTTGTATTAAAAAATTCCAAAGCCTGTATTTTAATAATTGAATTGAAGTAGACGGGCAGCATAAGCTGTACAAGTAAAACGGTTCAAATATTTTGTGTACATCAGATCTACAAGGTACATAAAAATAAGTCTTGTTAATGAACAAGTTAATTGTATATATGTATGCTTGAATGAGATAAAATATTCATACTTAATTTCTTCCTGTAAATTCTTCAATTTATTTAATAAATGAGGTGTAACTTGTGGATTTTTGTTAACTAACGTTATGAATGGATGCTGAGGATTTGATACATTGTATGTAACACTTTTATTCTTCGATTGAAGGTATAATAAATCGCCTAAAAGATCTATTAAACTAGAATAACATCTGAAATACGAAAGTTAGTAATATTCGATTAAAATTCTTTCATCTGAATACGTACTTTACAGAATCTAGACAGCTTAATAAATCTGTAGTAACATTTTCAACGGTCAGTATTTCATCGGTAATAAGGAGTTTTAAAGCAATTCCTGATACTTCACTAATAAGAGGATCGCCACATAGAAACTTTTCCTTTAGAAATTTTATTTCCGGAATGTCTTTTAAGTTTAAACCTTTTTGGTATTTCTTCCTAACGTTATCAATTATTTTTGATATTATAGTGGTTGTGTTTATGGAGTTGTTTGAATGTAGCCTTTCTTCTATTTCTTCCATGAGTTTATTTTATATTTATTTATCAAATAAAAAAATCAAATAAACTAAATATGTTATGGTTTTAAAACAAGGTTAAACTCTATGGTTAAACTCTTCTTCTTTTTATTAAAGTTGTCAATGTTAACGTCAAATAAAATGTCTACTGTAAGTTCATAACTACTCAACTAGATGGCGGCAAATTTTTCAAAAAAAAAAATTCAAAATAAAAATATACATTTTTATTATTTTTAAACTTACACGAAATTAATACTCAACAGTTTTATCCATATGTCAGTCTCTCACAACACCAACATCATATCCCAAAGCGTTGAAACCTTGCGTAACGATATTAAAGGATATCTGCGCTGTTCCAGAGGATTCCATTAAAATCAAATTATTCCCGGCTGTTGTGGCCAGCATCTTCGGCTGCAACAGCTCCGGCTGGTATCCGAAAAACGACGCCAGATATCCCAGCATGGAAGACGCCTGAGGTTTGCTCAAACTCACCTCGACTTTGTGATTCCCCGGCTTGAGGGGGACGTGACACCGCCCGTAACCAGCCAGCTGCATTTCCTTGTAAACGCTCAGAACAATTTGCGGCCAACCGTAGGGATTGGTCGATTTGTACTGTATTTCTACCGGTAAATTTAGTATGACTTTATCGCCGTTGTTCACTATGTTCACTATTTGGGACAACCCGGCTTCCAAGCCGCCCAGGATTCGCCAGTCGGGCCCCGCACAAAATTCGTATTTACAATGCCAGGAACTTCCGCTCGAGGCTAATACATCGGCCCATTCGATTTGGCCACTTAAACAGACCAAAAATGTACCGTCTGCCATGTTGAACACTGATGTACGTTTCTAAGGAAACGCGTTGTTATTAATACAAACAAACTGTAAATGGAGCAGCTGGAATATTTCTTTTGTAACGTGTTACAAATCAAAATACATTGGCCCGTATTCAGCGCCCCATTTTAAAGTTAACGTCATATTTAGCGCTCGCCTTTAACAGTTCTACATTGTTGTTTTGGAGTAACTATAAGGACATTGTTTACGTTTGAGTCGCTCGCTAAACATGCATTTAACGTTAAAATGGGGCGCTGAATACGGGCCATTGTTAAGGAGGGTCCACATTTAATAACATGTTATACCAACATTGTTATATCGCAGTGTTATACATATAGCAAGTGTGGACGCTGTTTAGATGCTTATGAATAATTAACAGCGTCCACAACTGCTATATAACATTGCGATATAGCAATGTTTTTCAACATGTTATTAAATGTGGATCCTGCTTAATAATCAGTGATGTTAAAATTAATAACAATTAATAATCACTTTGGGCAAATTGTAATTAATTACCACTGAAATTACAAATTTTGCTATTGTACCTATTCAATTACAATTGCAATTACTCGTTTTGGTGTAATTTCAAATAATCAATTAGGTTGATATTGTCACCTGTAAACAGTCGTGGAATATCCATGTATTAAAAATTTGGACAATTAAATTGTAGAGGTAATTCGGGAGGAATTTGGTTATTATTTGAAGGAGAAAAGTGTTTTTGAACTTATAATTATTGAAGAGTTCTCTAACTGTGACATAAATGATTGTATCTTTGTCAGAATTCTTCCAGTTTAATTTAACCTGTGGTAAGGAACAAGTTGCTAAAGTATAAGGTCTGCTGGATAATTGATTAAAATCTAAAATACGTGATAATCGTTTGTTAAAATTCGTTACAATTGAATCCAGGAGCTCAGCCCAAAATTTCAAATTTTTGTTCGTTATGAATTAATTGAAAAATAGTTCGACACATATTCTAGATACAACTGATTTTCTTCCTGAAGAGTATCAATTGCTGCAGCCAATGGTTTCATAACTACAGAATATTCTTGTAAAAAAAATAATTCTTATAGGATATGCTTGGGTCCAATTTGCAATTGTAGTCAATATTAAAAGTACCTGTGTCGAATGTAATTAAAATGTAATTGCAAAATGTAATTGAAACAAAACCAGCAAATGTATTACAAATATATTACAATTGAGGAGCAACTAATTAATTACCGCCTCAATTACTACGATAAAAACTATTCAATTACTTTTCCAAGTAATTGCAATTACTTAATTACTTAAAACACTGATTGTAATGAAATTACCATTAAAAACACCATACCAAAATTACACCATTAAATTTTATTTATTCATATTTTCCAGTTGTATGAAGTACAAATCATTGTCGGTATAATGTAAATAATTATCCTTTTACATTATTCAAACGTATGAGTACACTTTTGCATTTACCTAATCCATATACAGAATGAATAGAGGAAAGAATAAATAGGAGTGAAGAGTCAATTTTTAACTTTGTCATCAGGGAACAAATCATCGAAGCTGTATTTTTCAAAAATTCTGTTCGTAATGCCCACAACAATGGACTTAACAGTTTCAATAAGCACTGGTAGGAAGTCTTTAACGACATCTTTGCTGTTTTCGGTGAGGACCCTGTACGAGATAACAAAATAAGATAAATGGGCAAATTACGTTATTAAATTTTAATTTACGAGTCTTTTACCTATTGGCGTTATCAGTAAGTTCTTTGTTATTTGGGAAGATGTCTGCGAAGTATAGACTAGCTCCGGTAACTTCCAAATTTATGTCAACTTTGTTTAATTTTAGGTGTTTCTTGCCGCCCTTGTCATACAAATCCATTTTTCCTTTAAAGTCAGCCCACAAATTTGCTACAAAAGAACATGCTTCAAATTTATAATACATAGCAACAATTAAACGTTTTTAATAAAAAATAATAATAGTTATTGCCACTTTGTTTAATATGTTTAATGTAATATTGTATGTAAAATTAATAATTTTCACAATTAAAAAAAATCCGTAAAATGATAAGTCGCAAATGTATGCAATTATTTTATAGAACTTGTAGGTAACAAGTTTGGCATTAATTTTCATTTTTTTTATTCTATTTAATTAAACTCACTTTGGCTTAATGAGTATGTAAACACCTAGCAATTAAATTCGACAAGGTGTCCTATTAACATTTTATAATGAACCTAAAGTCATAATTTTTCTAAAGGAAA
Organism: Phyllotreta cruciferae; assembly: GCA_917563865.1. NCBI lineage: Eukaryota > Metazoa > Arthropoda > Insecta > Coleoptera > Chrysomelidae > Phyllotreta > Phyllotreta cruciferae. Next base: position 4,562,276 of record OU830609.1, on the reverse strand, counting down.
ATAAAAAAATGTTTCTCAAGTTAATATACAAAATTGGTAAGTAATAATAATAATTTACGTTAGTCAACTTTCAATAAACATCTAATTATTTTTAATGGTATTATTTGCATCAAATCGATTATCGAAAAGTCGAATAACCTTTGTGATACATGTGACACAATTTTCTCGTGGGAGAAAAATTGTTCAGAAAAAATTATCGTAAAACGATGAACAATTCATCCTGTCTTCATCAAAATGTCTACTAATATAAAGTAAGATAACTTACTGAAATTTCCTTCAGATTTTCCATGCGAATCGAACTCGAATAAGAGAATTTTTCCTTGGAGGCTGTATTGGGCTGAACACACCATAAGCGGAAAATTAATCGAAAGATACACTTCAAGTGTTTCGATATTAAATTTCAATTCCAGCAATTCGAAATTGTGGAGATTGTACAGTTTGACGTCCTTGAAAACGGCTCTTACTGCCTCTAAAAAATAACAAAATTTCAGCACCTGAATAAAAAATATAACTCTGTAAAGTAGGCCATCAAAAAGACCATATTTTCTGAATAAATTACTATCATATTAAGTACTTGTGTCAAGACGACTTTCGGTGATATCCAGCGGATTTAGACCAGGTATCAGCATCTCTGGAATTCCTTTCTCCATTTTCGGTTGCATTATCTTCACGTTTTTTAAAATACACGGACCAGCTTCCTTAACTGATCGCGGGCAAGGTTCGAGATAGGAAGCTGAAAACATTGAAAAAAAAATTGAAAAATATTTTAGTTATTTTTATATAACGCAATTAATTGATTAACAATTGAATCCATGATGTTATTGCGAGTACAATACTAAAGAATATTTCTATTTAGGTAGTACCTTGTTGTTCATTGTTTCTGAAAAGTTATTTATTATTCAATAGTTGTTGTGTGGTTAAAAACGTTAGTGTAATTTTAATTATTGTTAATTACTTTCAGTTACTGCCTACCTAAAATATTTAGCTTTACAATATTTTTTATTTTTAATATAAAAAATTAAATTTGTTTAAATTTTGATTAAAAAAATAAAATCTTACGCTATTACTCCATTTAAAAAATTGGTTAGAAAGTATGAGGTTCCATTTTTTCAGATAACACAAAATTTAATAATTAAATTAAAATTAGTGATTAAAAAGGTAAATATTGGTTTCACTACAAAAGCAAAATTTTACTAAATTTTCAATACGTATGTATGTATTCGAATATTTTCATGTCTGGTTTATAATGGTATCTTGTGGTAATAATTGAATTTTGAAAATTTATATCAATTAGGAAATTACTTAGAATGGTGTCTTAGAAATGGTTTCTTCTAAATTTATTTTCCATGATTTTATTACAATTAAATATTGATAAATAATACAAACTTACGTAATTTTTTAGAGGTAACGAATCCTAGCAACAAAACAATTACGCACAAGCGTTGCATTTTGAATGGATTCCAATCACTTGAACGCTATTTAAATTCTCAATATTCCTCATATGGAGGCAATAAAGTATATAAAGCATTTGAGGCGGATGACAGAGGCGGATGCATCCTTGTCTTTGAACTTTGTTACAGTTTCATAGCCGAATAACGGTGAAAATTGTTGAAAAAAGTTGCAAAAAGTACCTACACATTTTCCTATAATGAACTGTAATTAATAGTTATAGAAGTGTTAGTTAAAAATTATTTATTGGCAAGAGTAAATATGGGCGAGTACGGAGTAATGGCTGGTAACATAGAGCTAAGCTAAAGACGTGAATTTTTAGCATACATAGCCTGCTCATATCTTCTCATGGCTCATCCACCAAGTAGTATCATCCCCACTTAATTCAAGGGGTCGAACCACCCCTTTTAATGAGACCAAGTTCAAAAACTTTTTGGGGAAAATTCGACTCCTTTGGGATGTCCTAATTTTCTGAAGAGCGTCACCTGGAATTTGAGAAGGATGTCTGTAAGTTTGAGACTCGGAGATTAACACATCCATTAACATCCAGTGTTGTTAAATAATTAATTATAATTAATTAAAAAAGTAATTGAATTACTTTTATTGTAATTGAGGCGGTAATTAAATACTTGCTGCTCAATTGTAATTCAATTAAGTTCTCGTTTTGATACGATTACAAATACGGACGGGTTCGAGTTGTCCCCCAATTTTCAAAATCTTACCTGCACGAAAAAAGGTCGTGTCCGAGTTCTCCCCCGTCTATTGTTAACGGGTAGTTGTTGCTTATAAGGGGCTAATTGCCTGATAAGGAGGATTACTGTTCCTTCCGTGAACTTATGTGAAATTTTATTATTAACTTTACGAAACAAAGTTATTCTTCACAAGAAGTTCTGCATGATTTAAAACCCAACATGCAACCATCAAAAATCAAATTTTATCAATCTTATACGAGGTATGTCAAAAAATGGGAATTTTGCTCAAGAGTAAAGTACCTTGATATTTTACAATATCGAAATTTGTTATTATGAAATGTACACCTAATTTTCTAGAAGTATACTGGAAGGGATGGGATTTTCCCTATATTGAAATAGAAAAAAAGACAGAAGTCAAAAAATTTCCCCTAATCATAAAATCCTCATTAAATTGTACTGCGAAATGAAAATACATAATCGAAATTAGCTAGAGAATTTTGAAATTATAAATAATTAAGAAGAATTAATCGGAAATTAAATGCTACCTGCCGTACCGGGGACCATTCGGACACCCTCGGGGGAGAACTCGACCCATAAGAATTTACCTGCTCGAATACGGGGTACAACTCGGACACTCCGACAAATACATTTTAATTATGAACAATCTTTAATGATTAAATTATCCCCATTAACTTTATGGAACTTTATGGAAACTGTAAAACTCTTCTCAAAACCTTCCCATTAAATTCTCGCGACGAATGGATTTGATCAAGACATACACGCGGTTTTTGGTGACAAATATTTCTCTCATTTTATTAACGTCATATTTATTGAGGCTCTATAAAAAAGACAACTTACTTAAACTTAACAATTTAATAATATATTAAATACTTATTTTTTAACAGGAAATAAAATATCCGCAGGATACGTTTCGAACAATTTCATAAAAACATTGTCAAAAGGCAATTTCACTAATTTCACCATCGCCGGTAAAATTTCATCCGTGATTAAATCGGAGTTCTCGTTAAGAATTTCGTTCGCTCTAGTATTGAGCTCGTCGTCTTTAAACACGTTGGTAAAATGAAATTTCGACGATTTACAGGTCGCTTTTAAATCGGTGCTTTTTACTTTCAGATACTCTTTACCGTTCTTCTGGACTACATCGAACTCGCCGGTGTATTTTTCACTCATTTCATCTAAAAAAAAATATCTAATGAATTTTTACCAGCAAAATGTGCGTCAAGAAAAACTACTTACAAAAATGTCCTTTAAATTTTCCACCGGTATCCAACTCAAACACCATTATTTTTCCTCTAATGAAGTAGTCCGTTTCTATTACAATTTCTCTAACAACCCACGCCATGTCCCATGTCCTTTCCTCATAATTAAAATTGATGGACTTCACCTTATAATCGTGAATGTTAGAGGCTTGAATGTTGGTCATATTTAACTCCAAGTTGTTCCAGAAAAACTGCGCCGGTGGTAAATGGTATGGGTTGAGGTTCGGGATTTTGAGATCTGGATTGCCGTTGAACAGCTTAGGCTGCAGCATTTCCGCGTTTTTTTCGATGCATTTGCCCAAATTCGGATCGTTTCTGTAGCATTGCTGAACGTACGGAGCTAAAATAAATTGCCAGATAAACCTGCACTCGCTATTATATAAATACACTACTTGCTAAGGCCTAGTTGTAGGTGCATAGTTCAACTGTGGTTATGCGTTGAACCGAGTTTAATTACAAATTTTCCATTACAAATTTGCTATATAGAACCATAGTTGAACTGTGCATATACAACCGGGCCTTAAGAGTTATTAGAAATATGAACTTACGAAGTTTTTTAGCTGCTTCTACGTACACAAAACAAAATAAAAACAATATTAGCATGGTTTCAACAAAGAATTTACTAACAATTTATTGAATAATACAAATGGGTTTTATATGTTTACACACTTAATAGAACACATTGAAAATTGCGAATACTTGTTTTTTAATTAACTAATTATACATTCAAATCACGCTAATAAAACATTATTTAAAATAGGGTGGCTCGTTAAGAAAATACTTATATAAAATATTTGTTGGGATCTCAAAAGAATTAACTCAAAATTTCTGTTTTTTAAGTTGAGAAAATTTCTATTTAGTGATTACGTTATGATAAATTACTAATTGGATTATTTGGTATACCTTCCAAAAAATAGCCGTTTGTTAATCAACTCCATAGATTAATTAATTATTGAGGTGTTAAATATTCATTTAATGTATAATAATACTTATAATAACTTTTTTATTCTTTATTTACCGTAGGAAAACATGTTGTTCATAACAACATCTAAATAGAAGTCGTCGAAAGACGTTTATTAATGAGGACTTATTTTAGAAAACATTCAATTATTTTAGAAGTAGGTAGACATCTATTTGTGAAAATAACATGTTTACTCGTTATAATTTCTTCTTTTATATATTATAAGTATTATTAGTTGAAATTTAACCTTTTCCAAGGCGTTTATGGTGCAGACTTTACCTTGTTCAATAAAAATTACGGAATATTTTAATTTAAGACTAATTACAGAGAAATTACTGCGATATGATTACTGAAACCATCCAATTATAAATTTTCAAGTATTTTCAAAGAATTATTTGTATCTACTATGCAAATTAAGCTACAAATTAATGCACTTATAAAAATAACTTTCTTTAACGGAACACCCTGTTGTTTTTAAACTATTAAGTAGTTATGAGAAATAAAACACCAGCAACCGTGTGTTTCTATCCTTTTTCATTTTCGTGACGAAAAAAATATAAAACCTTGAATAACTTAAAAATAGAGTTCATTCAATTTATTCAATTAAAAATGCATAACCTAATTAATTGTTAGGCAATTTGTAAGAACTATAGGATACCACATTTCATGTACATGTACATACAAATATTTTAAAGTACATGTACATACAAATAAATTTTATGCACATCTAAGAAATTTTATGAAATGTATTAAAGAACTGAACCGTTGGTTTAATTTTGTAGATAGGCAATAATTGTTCTGAGGTATAAAAATGTGATAAGTCTAGGGAACATGCTGTCCATTTTATTTAGTTATATCTATTGTAAAAAAAAATAATTAATAAGATATGAAATGAACCCTGTAGGTGTCTGACATTAAATTTAATTTATACTCTTTTTGGTTTTTCTAAGAATCTTATAAGCGGCGAATTAATTTTTATTATACATATTTTATTTTAAAAATCTGATATATATTCATCTTTTTGGCAAAAAACTACTTTGTGAATAAAATTAATTCCATATTATAATATTAATGAAGGTTACTGTCGGAGGTAATTAATTATATCAGGAGCATCTTTTCTACATATACCTATTTATTTTTAAACTAAAGCATTCGTTAATAATTTACCTATTTAATTTGCTATCTTCGATTTGATTCCATCATTTACTAAGTCAATTTACATACCCTGCTGGTTTTTAATTTGGAAATATTTTTTAAGAGATTCGAAGTAAAAAATTCTTAATTGTTATTTTAATGGACCCACATTTACAACTTTTTGCAATCCGCGGAATTTGCATGTATTGTTTGTTTACTTCAGTTATTTTTCCCAATTAATTATTATAAATAAGAAGCCCGAGATGTAAAAAGCCACAAATCCACTAACGCTCTCTCGGCTCTTTTGGATACATTCAAGATGAAATTCCTAGCAGTGTTTTTGGTCTTATTCGGCTGTACGTTTGCCAGAAAATTGCGTAAGTGAATTATCCTGAAAAATCCAAGAATTTTTTCAAAACTCATTATTTTGTTGCAGCATCATTTATTGAAGTGTGTAAACCAAAGGAAGTGGATGTGTCGGAGTGCATTAAGAAAAATGTAGAAAACTTGAGGACGAAGTTAACTCAAAAAGAAGGTATCCCACAGATGGGCATTCCTAGTATCAATCCTCTGAGCATCCCATTAGCTGACCTCAAACTTGGAGATCTCCGAGTAAGTGTTATTTCATTTTTCGAAACGCACAATTTGAAACCAATACTTACTAAATACTGTAAATTTTTAAGGCGACGTTGAAAAACATCAAAATCTGGCAGGTAGCCGATTTTGTACTAGAAAACTTAAAAGTTGACTTGGGAGACACGATTCGCGTGGAATTGAAAGTAAACTTTAACAAAGTTTTCGCCGAAGCAGACTACGACATTAAAGGAAAACTCCTCATACTTAACTTAGACGGCAGTGGCCCAGGACAGATTAACATCAGTGAGTACCAAAACAAATTCTCTCATTTATCTATAACTTTTACACCAAAAATATAATTTAATTTACCATGAATATAGAATTTGTAGCAGTATATAATTTTTTTTCTAGCGAATTTGTTAGCCGATGTTGTGGCAACTGGTAAGAAAGAAATGCGGGATGGAAAAGAATACGTGTCCTTAGGCGATTTTAAAATTGATCCTGCTATAAAGGGCCGCTTGGATTTGAAATTCGAGAATCTGTTCCCTAACAACCCCGAAGTGACCGACAACGCCAATAAATTATTGAACGATAATCAAGAAATCATTGTAAAAGAATTCAGCCCCCTCGTTGTGGATATCATCAAGGAATTCATTTCAAGCATCCTTAAAAACATATTCACTCGCTATAGTTACGATGTATTGTTTCCCGACGCTTAATATGCCATTCCTTCCGGTTAAATTAATTTTATTGTATTAAATTAGGGTATTTTCTTCCAGTATTTGTTTTATAATTTAAATATCTATTAAATTTATTACTACAATTAGCGTGTTTCTTTGAATCAATCCGACTTAAAATACCCATTGTCAAATCAATAGGTGTCTAAAAAGGTAGAAAATATTGTGGATATTTTCTGAATAAGTTGCCCCACAAAAGTTATATCTAAATGCTTGTCTTAGTTGCCTAAGTTAGTTGCCTAAGTCATTTTTACATGGACTTTTTTGTGGACCTATAAAATTCTATAAAATCAATTATAGTGAATTATCCTGCAAACAAATATCCTCAATTTTCCTAACTTGGTTCCTTACCAGTACTTGGCATTATCAACTCTTTTATGCAACCATTTATGCAGGTATGTATTTTATTAGATGCATCAGCTTTTATCAGTTTTTATAAAATTTGATCAGATTTTATATCAAGTTTTATCAAACTTTGTCAGATCAGTGAAAACATTTTTAAATAGATACCTATAATAACAGCCCAAATGTACTCCCAAGAGAATAAATAGTCTTATTTCAGATAATTAAAATGTATTCGATGAACTTTGAAAATAATAGAAATAATTTACCATGCACTTGTATTTATATGTTCAATAATATTAAATTAATTCGAAAAATTTTAATCGTGAGAACATTACTAAGGATTACTGCTTAAAATTGTATAAAATAAATGAGATCAAATAGCCTTGGAGTAAAGGTAAAAATTATTAACTGTATATTTAAATGCGATGGTCGGAAAAAATGCTGTTCACTATGTTAACGTTTAAGGAGTTGATATTGTGAATATAATGTACAGAAATTGGAGTTGATTACAAAATGGACAATATCGAACAAATCAAAGGTGAGTTTGTGCGTTAATTTGTTTATAGGTAATGGAATATCGAGCTACATAATTAAATTCAATCTTTAGAAAATATCGTGGAAAACCCAAATAGCTATTTTTCTCAGTATGCGGTTATTTTTTTATACAGAGTAAGTTCATCCAATTATACTCAATGATTCCGGAATTTTTAATTAATCGAACAGACTTCGATGAAAACTTGTTTTTATTATAACATAGGTAGCTATTAATCGGTTTTTTAGGATAATTACAACAACTACGTAATCGGCCTTTGTTGACGTCCTTTTTAATTGATTTGAGTTTATAAACTACTTGCCTAATTTTGAGATTCAGTCCAAGACAGTTTTTTTTGTCGCGCAGTCGAAAAACCTGTTAAAATAAGAGATGAAGTGTCTCTTGTTGTTTGCATGTTTGGTTGGACCATCCTTAGCAAGAAACTTACGTAAGTCATATTATCTCAGTTGTTATTGTTGTACTTTTTATTATTATTTTTATATAAATTCATGTTTATTCATGTGCTTTATATTTTTGTTTTTAAAATTTATTGTTGTTTTTAACGGCCACTTCTAAATAAAACAGTCTATTTTTTATTAAACTGCTATTCAAAATTAATTAATCACTGCAAATATTTATTAGAAATTAGCTTCCAAATAGAAAAAAAAATAATAAATGCATAACTAAAAATGTTAATAAATAATAATTGAAGATAAGTAACTTTGAATTTTACAAATTTGCCATAGTATTTGAATAGTCTTACTTATTTTTTTAAATGTGTTCCATATATTTACAATAATATTTATCAAATACAATATAACTTTCCTCTTACAAATTTCTTGGTGTTACAGCATCGTTCGTGGAAGTCTGCAGGCCAAAACATGTAGACGTTAATAAGTGCCTACAGAGAAACGTGGACTACCTGAAAGGAAAATTGGACGAAGGTATTCCAGAATTGCTGATTCCATCCTTCAAACCTTTCATCATTCCTCACGCGTTTTTCCAATTGGGCAGTAATCTGCAGATGACAGTGAAGAACCTGAAGCTTTACCTACCTCAAAGTTTCACCCTAGAAAATGTAACGGCCGACCTGAAGAACATAAAATTCTACATGAAATTGCATTTTCCCGTTATGAACATAGTGACCGATTACAACCTTAACGGGAAATTGTTGATAATCAATTTGAATAGTACCGGCTCCGGAACTATTAATATAAGTAAGTTGCATTGAAAGTAAATATATTAGTGAAATTAAAACAAATGTTTTACAGCCGATATGGTGGCGGACGTCGTAGCAAATGGAAAACTCCACAAGAAAAAAGGGAAAGACTTCATAACAATCACCGATATAAATATCAAACCGATAATTAAATCGTTGGATCTGAATTTAAATTTGTTCCCCAACAATCCGCAGTTGCACGACACTGTGAGAAAGCTGTACAGGGACAACGAGGAGGTCCTAAAGGACGATTTCATACCGGTTGTCGTTACGATCGTCAAAGATATTCTCATGAATTTGGTCAACAATATCTTCAAAAATTTCAGCTTTGACACTTTGTTTCCCAACGATTGAAGTTGATTCATCATATTATTGTGGGCCTTATCTCTGTAGCGATATAAATACTTATATGCTAATATTAATAAAACTATTTTCATAATTTTAATAATTTTTATGCGTAAATTATCATATGAATAATTGATATAATTGGACACCGTTTATCAATGTGTGTCAACCGAGTGCAAAATATCAATTTTTTTACTCATCGCGATCCTAATTACTTGTTTGCATCTTATTATTGTTCATATTTCACCGAATTAATTACGGAAAAATACAGAGTTTATTGTAGGTTTGTACTTCTTTTTCAACTGTGTATGAATCTCTTAATTCCAAGCAACTTTTTCAAATAAACTTTTTGAATATTCTGAAGAACAAAGAAGATAGAAAATTTTAAAGTTTCGAATATTTTCCAATACGTACCTGCTTCATTAAATATGAAATTTATTTATTTTTCGGCATTTATTTGACAGATGACTGCCATAAATAAATATCTTATTTAATAAAGCAGGTACGCATTGAAAAATATTCGAAATTTTAAAATTTTCTATCTTCTTTGTTATTCATAATATTCAAAAAGTTTATTTGAAAAAGTTGCTTGGAATTAAGAGATTTATACACAGTTGAAAAAGAAGTATCAACTTACAATATACCCTGTATACTTTTTTAATTTGGACACTTAGGAAAATGCAGGAAAAACTTTTCAAATTTTTGCAGCAAAAAATTGATCCAAATATTTTTATAATTACTCATATAAACCTTTTAGTGAAGTGAAGTGTGATCAAATTCGCATCAAAAATTATCTCTTCACGTATTAGATAATCTAATACATAATTGTTGTTTATAAATGGATAAGTACAGTGATTATACATATATTATTCATTGTCGTGCTCGGCTTGAATTTTAAAGAGACAATTTACAAACATAAATTATTATTATCAATTTGGTGTCTTTTTCACGTTAACTAGGCAGTTTCGTGCCAATCGACTGCAAGGCACAGTCCTACAATGGTAAATACAATACTAAAATGTGCGTTACTGCTTAGCGCAATTATTCCAGTATTAAGTTATAAAGAAAGTAAGTAAAAGAACAATTTTGTTTCGAGACAATTCATTATTCTAACTTATCTGAATATGTGTGAACAATTTCAACACGCGGTAAATGTAACACCAATATAAGTACTTGCATATAATGTGATAATACAATGTAAGTTATGTTAATAAGAGCTGAGTGAACTACTAAATTTTTACCTTGAAATTCGACAGTTGTCGCCTCGTTTAAAAACACATAGGCGTGCTTCTGTAAAATTATTACAGTTGCAATTTATTACAGACCAAACGTATTGGAAGCAAAAAGGAGCTGAAGAATTAAACGAAGCTCTGAAATCGAAGCAAATAAATGGTATAGCCAAAAACGTTATTCTATTCATTGGTGATGGAATGGGCGTACAAACTATAGTAGCTTCAAGGGTGTACAGCCAAGGTGAAGCCGGCTCTTTGGCTTGGGAGAAATTTCAAAATATGGGCGCATTGAAGGTACCAGTACTACACCAGAGTGCCTTGTTACTGCATTGAATTATTTTTAGACGTATTCAGCGAATAAATTAGTTCCGGATTCCTGCAGCACCGCCACCGCCCTCTTCAGCGGCGTCAAAGCCAACCAGAAAACCTCAGGAATCGACGCTTCTGTAGATGTTAACGAATGCCAGCTCTCACTGGACAGAAAAACCCACGTGGACAGTTTCGCTTTATGGGCCTTGGAAGCAGGAAAATCAACAGGTACACTAAAAAACAATAATTACTCATGATTTCCTATTATTTTTATAGGTTTTGTAACGACTACAAGAGTTACGCATGCTACACCAAGCGCTTTATACGCTCATACACCGAACAGGAACTGGGAATGCGAAGATAAAATGTCACTTGATGCCAAAAGACTATGCACGGATATCGCTAGGCAGCTCATACAAGATTACCCGGGAAATAAATTCAACGTAACGCGAGTATTTTAGAATGTTTAATGATGGTATAAGTCTCGTAATTTTAGGTAATCATGGGCGGAGGAAGGCAATGTCTTCAATCACCGGTTGTTGATAGTCCGGATGATCCGGTGGATAAATGGGCTTGCCAGAGCAAAGACGGCAGAGATTTGATTGCAGATTGGCAAGTCGCCAAGAAAAAAGCCGGGCTTTCGTACCAATTTGTAAGCAATACCGAAGAACTTAATAACACTGATCTCACTAAAGACTACACGTTGGGTAAGTACTTTCGAGATGATTTTATCAACGATTCAAATGGGATAGTTGTATCTAGGAATTTTTGCCAATGGGCATTTAATGTACGATTACGAAAGAAACAAGGGACCAAAAGGCATGCCCTCCCTCAGCCTAATGACCGAAAAAGCCATTCAGCTTTTACAGAAAAATAAAAAGGGCTACTCTTTAATGGTAAATATAACCATTTCTACGTTACTATGTTTAAGGATGTACAGGTAAAGGATTTTTTAGGTTGAAGGCGGTTTGATAGACCAAGCCCATCATCGAGGCAACGCACGAATTGCTCTTGAAGAAGTGGTTCGTTTCAGCGAAGCCATCCAGAAAGCGGTGGATATGGTTGATTTGAGCGAAACATTGATCATTGTAACCAGCGATCATGATCACTCGATGCAACTTACTGGTTATCCAGACAGAAGGGACGGAGTATTGGGTATGTGAATGATGAATATACAATTAAATTATGTGCATTTATTCCTCAAAATCCAATTTCAAGCCTCTTACTAGTTCATCATAATTCTTTCCTAAAAGAAATTATAGCTTCGTATAACCTTCTCCTATAATTTTCAGGCACTACTCCGTCGGAGATGGATAAAGTTGGGTTTTCATCGTTAATATACACAACAGGAGGGCCAAATAATTATCATTTTACAGTTGAAAATGGTTCAGTAATACGCGAAGATGCCTCTAAACAAAACACCAGCGATTGGAGTTACTCCCAACAAAGTGCTATTTTAAATGATGAAGTTACCCACAGTGGCGCTGACGTTTTAGTTTTTGCAGAAGGTAAAAAACTGAATTTTGTACATGAACATTTGTACTTACTATCACTGGTTATTAAATTTTGTTGATTTAAGTGAATGTTTGAGGATGGTTATTATGTGGTATTTATTGCAACTTTCACTTACTATTGATTTTTTACATACTCTTTTCGTTTTTTATATATGATTTTTCTTTCTTTTTTAGGTCCAATGGCGCATTTATTTAATTCGGTTCACGAGCAAACTCATGTAGCAAATGTTATAGCGTATGCATTGAAAATTGGTCCATACAAAAACGAGCCATCCAGCGGGGTGCATTACTACTGCAGTTTTTACTTAGCATCAGCTTTAATGACGTTGTTAATTTATTTTAATTAAATTAAAGGATACTTATTTGTAAAATAAAATAAAACGAATACCACGAATTTTCAACATTTTTTTGAAGAAACCATTTGTTTTTTAATTGCCAATAAAATATTTGGTATAAAGTACGTCAATATTTACTACCTATAAATTCATGGGTAATAATTTGGTACACCTGCAATTTTTTTTAATAACTCGTTATTCATAATAGGTACCTAATAAATTTTAATATTATCTAATAATAAAAATTGAACATTGAACTTCAGACAAAATATGAAATTTATCAATACTAAAATTAATTCAATTTCAATATTACAAGAAGGGACAATACATACATGTATAAATAACTAATCAATCTAATTTTTATAACATAAACGATACACTTTAAATCTAAATTGGTCACCTACAGCCCCTTACATGGCAATTTAAACTAATTACCTAGTTAATATAATTTTGCCTAATTAGGATATACAACCTATACTTAAACATTATTTAAGTGCAACATCAGTACTATTGTCATTAAACAAATAAATATTATTGCAATGTTCCATTTTAAATTTCCACCACCTTATTATTGAGCAGCTTTTGCAGTGGATGGGGAATATGAATACCTTGAAATTTGACCGACTGCCAAATGATCCGGCATATCTGTTAATTCTTTATAAATAATCCAGCGAATTGTTTTTAATCAGTATCGCTTAGCTCTCTGATTTAATTAGTTTATTACCATAATGCATTTTTCGGTTGTGCTTCTATGTCTAGTTATAGCCATTGTTGAAGGAGCGAATTTACGTAAGTTTTCATGAAAAACTGATAAATTTGGTTTTATTTTTAAATTTAGTTGCTGCTGGTTTGAGAAGAAATAGTTCATATTTTATCAATTTGCTGCAAGTATAGTATGCAAGTGTGTATTACAGATTTTATCAATGAAAAAGGGCTTTCTTCTATACTTTTATATAAAAATTTCTCGACCTTTAATATAAAAAATTCCAATTGTAGCCTCCTTCATAAAAGTCTGCAAACCGAAAGAAGTGGACGTGGCGGAATGCATAAAAGAAAACGTGGAAATTCTGCGACCGAAATTCCGCCACGGAATACCCGAGCTGCAAATCCCCTCGTTTCGACCCCTGCGAATTCCCTCCGCAGACATAAAATTCGGAGACAACTTCAAAGCCAGCTTGAAGAACATCGAATTGCGGATGCCGAAAAGCTTCGAACTGAAGGACTTCAAAGTCGATTTGGACAATTTCCGTTTGCAGTTCAAAATCAATTTTCCCGAAGTGCTATCGCAGGCCGACTACAGGATGAATGGAAAATTGCTCATATTGAATTTGGATGGCTCAGGAACCGGCCGAATCGATTTATGTAAGTATTTTTCGCTTGTATATTGAAATTTTTCACTCTATTGTACTCTATGCAGTTAATCTCGATTCAACTATAATTGCGAATGGTACGATAGAAAAGAAAAACGGAAAGGATTACATTGTTCCGGAAAAAATAGACATCCAGCCCAAGGTCCAAAGAATGCGCATTGACTTGGATAATCTTTTCCCGAATAACAAGGAATTAAATGTTCAAGCTAATGAACTTCTCAATGAAAATCAGAACGTTCTTTTCGAGGAGTTCAGCCCGCTTATAACCAATATAGTCAAAGGAGTAATAACGAATTACATTAACAGCTTTTTCTCGAGATATAGTTACCAAACTTTATTCCCGGATGAATAGAATAAATTTCTTATACTTTTTATTAATTAATAGATTATTAAATAAACATTAAATACTGCTATTTAATTTTTTGAACATCGATCCTTTCATCATTAAAAATGATTAATCATTCGCGCTGCGAGAAAGTAAAAGTGTGCCTATATAAATTGTGTTACTTAAACAGTATTTTTTTCGAATCAATTTCACTAATTCGATCGATATCGGCTGCTTAAAGAGGCATCATTTACCATTGCAGTGCCGCGAGAATTCCGGCGAACGCATGTGAAAATAAGTTGAATAAAATGAATATTTTTCAACTGAGGCCGGGCATCAATTGATGCATTACCATGCCCATGTCCGATGTCGAGAAAGTTTCTACCGTCGATGCCGCTTTTGCCAATAGGAAAAGAAAAAAGTCGATCTTGAAGTGGTTTGATAACAATCGATCTATAGTGTTCGTTACGATCGATTTTACGCAGGCAACTGTCGAGTGATGTGCGCAAAATTCGCCTCCGTATTCAAATGGGTAATTCTCGTGTGCTCGATTTGTGTCATAAGAGGTAAGTAGACAATTCAACGATTTTTAATAACTATTTTGGTATAAATAAATTTGCATTCATAAAATCTGAGATCAATTTCAGTAATACATATTTAATGCATTGAATATGTGAACTGTGTATAAGGATTCCTCAAATAAAAACTTTCGAAATTTAAATTTTGTACTTGCTAAAAACAACTTTAAATAACCGAAGAATCAAACAAAAATATGTATCTAGTAATTAAACACCAAGTTTTAATGAACTTTAACAAACATTAATAATACTAGATGCATTTATCTTATTAATGAAAGTGAATTAAATATTTTAATTTAGACTTTCTTCGTTTACACTTGTTATGTCTCCGAGAAAGTTTTGGGAATATACTACAAAACAAATTAATATCTTATACCCAAGCATGCGAAATGGCATTTAAAAATTATGAACAGTAATTTTATTAAGCGGTTTTATTTTTAATGTGAATATCTAATGCGCGATATTTCGTGTTAGTTATGGAAAAAGTGGAATATTAGATTCTAATTGAACTGTGAGAATAATAGAAATAAATTGATGTACATACAGGGTGTACAAATAAAGAGTAGATATTGGTACTCATACACACGCACAGCAAACTCAGCTTAAAAAACTATCTGATCTACATTAATGGAATCATTTGCATTTATAACTATTGCAATTTCATTTATAAATAGAAAAGTCTCGAAGAGAGTTTTATAGAGAGAACTTTTTCTTGGCACTTACAATAAATTACGATCGTTAATTTCCTTTTAATACTTTTAATTATTGTTGGGGAATAATAAAACCGAAAATAAAAAAGTGAAAATCTTTAATGTGCAGGTATCAACGCGTACGGCAAGAAAATACGAGTATCTGCTAGTGCTTCTAACTAATAATAACAAGCAGGTGTTCGAATGCGTTATTCAACGATTAATTTGTGTTTACCGCGTTATTAAACAATTAGAAATGTCTAATTCTATGTATAAGTTTTCGATGAAATTACCACTCATTTTAACAAGTCGGGTAATTTAAAGTAGAACTGATGCAGGATTATGCTCGTAACGTAGAATCGAAATTAGAAATTACAGATATTACCAATTACATAAACAGAACAACAAAAGGATATTTTAACCGACTTGCATAAATCTAATAGTGTAAAGTAGTAAATATTACGAGTTGAAATTGTGGTTTCTATAAGTGAAAAAAGTATATGATTTGTAACAATCACTGAAAATCTTCTCCAGATCTTCCTCCAGGTTTCAATATACTCTACCCACCAATCTCCAGTTTACAATTACCCACTAAATTAATCACTGATAGAATTTTTACATTAATCAATTTTTCTTGCAAAAATTAATCCAAAAAATGCAGGGGATTTTAATGAGATTTTATGTTCTTAGCGGCCTTTAGTAGGAGAGTAAAATGCTTGGAAAATGGCCGTTTCTACCGCGACCCGAACAGGACAATACACAAAATGTGGTCGTCAGAAGAGTGCTCCAAGTATTTTTTATGCCTAGAAGGAGAAGTCTTCGACTTCAAATGCTCAACGGGCCTTCTATTCGACGTCAATCGACAAATATGCGATTTCAAATTAAACGTTGATAACTGCGATATAACTGCAGGTAAAATTATCTACCACAATCAAAAGGCGTTAGCACAGAAATTCTGCATTTAAAATGTTTTTAGAGGCGGTCATCCCAAAACCGTTGCTAAACGAAGCGAAATGCGATGACGAAAATCAACTGGGCTGCGCCGACGGTACTTGCCTACCCCAAGAGTACTTCTGCGATGGTTCCTTGGACTGCTCAGACGGCAGTGACGAAGGTTATTGCGATGTAAATAACGATCCTAACGCAGCGAGCTCTTGCGATCCCCTGGCCTGCTCGTTGCCTAATTGTTTTTGCTCCAAGGATGGTAACTCACCTTCTTTAATAATCTATAAATACCTTATATTTTGCTGAATGATTTTAGGAACCAGACCACCCGGGAATCTTCATATATCTTCGATTCCACAAATGATAACTATAACATTCGATGATGCTGTTAACGATGACAACTGGGACCTCTTCAACAGGGCTTTATTCCTGAAGCAGCACAAAAACCCCAACAATTGCCCAATAAGGGCTACTTTCTTCGTCAGCCATCAATACAACAATTATTACTACACTCAAAAATTATGGAATGAAGGACACGAAATAGCCATACATTCTATAACGTAATTAAATTTTAACTATTTCCCTAAAAGTAATTCCAGCAATTCTGCGATACAATCAGCTTGCTTTATAGTTTTATAATCCATCAGAAAATATTTTGGGTGGAGTTCAATTGGTCCCCGTGGTCAAATTTACCCAAATATAATCCTTTTTCGACTCGAAAGCTATCAGTCAATTGGTCCCCAATACCGGATTAAGGGTTTCTAGGAAGGACCGATGGGAATATTTATAATTTCTAAATTCTCTGGCAAATTTCGAGTATTTATTTTCATTTCGTAGTACAATTTAATGAAGAATTTATGATTAGGGGAAATTTTTTGACATCTGTCTTTTTTTTTCTATTTCAATATAGGGAAAATCCCATCCCTTCCAGTATACTTCTAGAAAATTAGGTGTACTTTTCATAATAACAAATTTCGATATTGTAAAATATGAAGGTACTTTACTCTTGAGCAAAATTCACATTTTTTGACATACCTCGTATAAGATTGATAAAATTTGATTTTTGATGGTTGCATCTTGGATTTTAGATCATGTAGAACTTTTTGTGAAGAATAACTATTTCGTAAAATTAATAATAAAGTTTCCCATATGATGCCAACTATTTTTTGAAATCCGTTCGTATATTAAAACTAACTTTGTTCATAATTTTTCTTTTAATATATATTGTACCAATTGTATATATTTTAAATTACTAATGCTTAGATATTAAATATTTTTTAACACTAAAAGCTGCATTTTGTCCAAATTCTCTCAGCTATGTAAGAACACCAGAAGATGTTAGCCAAATGATAGTTATTCATGCAATGTAAAATCTTATCTAATCGGATTAGGATTATTTTGACCGCGGGGACCAATTAGCCCATTAAATTTTGAAACTGGGGACCAATCGACCTGTAGGATTATGGAACCCCGCTGACAAAAATGACCGTGGGGACCATTTGACCAACACCGAATATTTTGCTTAAGAAAGAGTTATTTGAGTGAAGGTATTTGATCTCTAGGCACAGAGGCCCGGAGGAATGGTGGTCAAACAACGCCACCATCGAGGATTGGTTCGACGAAATGGTGGGCCAAGCGAACATACTAAACCGATTTTCCAAAATTCGGATGGAGGACATCAAAGGGCTGCGAGTGCCGTTCTTGAGGATCGGCTGGAACAGACAGTTCCTGATGATGAAAGAGTTCGGTTTCGTGTACGACAATTCCATGGTAGCCCCGTTTTCGAATCCCCCGCTGTGGCCTTACACTTTGGATTACAAAATGCCGCACAAGTGCATGGGTAAGGCCAATACAAACGATAATTTCAATGGAGTAAGTTTATTTTTTTTAGGAAATAAGCAACTGTGTCCATCTAGATCGTACCCTGGTATATGGGAATTGCCGATGAATCAATTGGAAACCAGCGACTACACTTGCGCTATGGTGGACTCGTGCCCACCTACGCTTTCAGGGAGTGAAATGTTCGATATGTTAATGCACAATTTCAAGAGGCATTATTTAAACAACAAAGCCCCATTCGGCTTGTACTTTCATTCAACTTGGTTCAAAAACCCAAGTTACCTATCCGCATTTCAAGTAAGTTGTTCATAAACACCAGCTAATTCCAAAATCATTTATTTCAGTTGCCTCACTTTAACCAATTTCTCATACACACCAAACTCACTTCATATTATCACTATACGTCTTCTCCACTCACTACTGCAATGTCTAACTGATATTGTGCTTCTCCTTGCAAGCATTCACAGCCTCGTTGAACCCTTGGCACAGAGTGATGTCGCTGTTATCCGCAGCGCAGTCCAACAGCCGCTGAATCTCGCGGGCGCAGGGCCCCACGGGCTCCTCGTGGTTCCTCTCCTGGTGGGCGCCGTGGGATCTCCCGCCCATCATCCCGGTCACCGCTTGCCCGACCGCGTGCCCGACGGCGGATCCGACGGCCACGCCGCCCGCCGTCGCGGCCATTTGCCCGAACAGGCCCGGCTGCTTCTGCTGGGGCGGGTGCGCCGGCACCGACGAGTAGCTCCTTTTGTTGTACGACGGGGAACTGGCGCGGGTCTGGCGCCGAGGCATTTTCAAACTTTAATTTGTACTGCTGAATAATACGATTCGAAATTTAACAAAACTGATGACACATTAAGCGTGTAGTGAAGGTTTTGACAGCTGCTCTCTACTACTCTATTATAATTACTCGAATTTTGATAAAGATAACATCTACAAGTATTTAATAAATTTTAATTTCTTCCACAGAGGTTCATCTCGGAAGTGCTGAAGCAGCCAGACGTGTGGTTCGTAACGAACTCGCAGGTAATCGATTGGATGAAGAGGCCCAAGACGTTGGACAAGCTGAGTTCGTTGGATTCTTGGGGTTGCAAAAGGTACTTGGATACAACAGAGCTGGCTTGCAGTTTGCCCAACATGTGCAAGCTATACAGCAGGGTTTTCCAGCAGGATAGGTATATGTACACTTGTTCAGAGTGCCCGCAGAAGTATCCTTGGATCAGAAACGAATTTGGATCCGATTGATGGTAGAAGATTGATGGAAGAGGATTGATGGTAGAGGACTAAAGTGTAGTGAAGAGACTGATCGATTTATTTATTTAATGTTGTTGAGTTGGGAATGCAATTGTAGGGGAATATTGGAGAGAATTTATGTTGTGTAATTTGTTTGTGCCAAATAAATAATTCTAAGGTTTTCGTTTTGTTCATAAATTTTGTCTTTTTTCGCGTTAATGGTAACGCCTTGTATAAAAAGTCCTCCTTGTAGGATAATTGAATTGCGTGGAATCGATTTCAATTACCAGGGTATCTATCGAAACCACCACAACGTGAAGTAACAGGTTACTATGGAAATAAACAATTACTTGGCAGCTAAAGTAACACTACGGCAATCTGTCTTTCGATTTTTTGTCAGTAGTGTTAAATTTGTTATTCCTGATTTTTTACAAAAACCAATCGGATAATGTCTGGTTTGGAACTAATATCAGACCTTTCGGACAAGAAATTGGTCACATTGCCGAAGAATGTACTCGATATGGTCAATTTGAAAATGCTGGTTTTGGAAGGCAACTTCCTGACCAGGCTACCCGAGGACCTGTTTTGGAGATTGCCGAATTTACAATGGCTGGATTTGAGGAACAATCTTCTAGAAGCGATACCAACGAGCATATGTTTCCACGAAAAATTAGAAAATTTGTTATTAACCAATAACAGTTTAGAAAGGCTTCCTAATGAACTCGGTAATGTAACCATTTTTCTAATATTTCGCACCAAGACAATTATTATTTGCAGGGACGGTTCCGAATTTAAAGAGCTTACAAGTAACCGAAAATCCTTTGATTTACCCGGAGAGAAAGGTGATCATGGGCGGCACTAAAGCTATCAAAAACTACCTGAAAACGCAATACGATTTGGCGAACAGGGAAAGCAAAGATGAAGAAGACATGTCCGATAAAATCACCGAATTAGACGAACATTCCCTGCAGGACGACTATTTCGACGAGCGTACACCGCCAAGAAGAACTAAAACCGAACCGAATATAATTTCTGAAGACGAAGCTAAAATTAAGAAACTCAAAAACAGAATATCCGACGATCAATGCATCAATCCCGACCTGGAAGTTCGGAAGCTTCTACCGCCTATATTGAGGAAGAAAGACGCCCAAGAACCGATGAAAATTATTCACAAAGTCACTTCGGATGATAACAAAATATCTTTGAGATCCTTCTACACGAAGCCGACACTCAAAAATCAGAAAATGAATGAAAAGAAATACCAAAACCTCAAGGATGGTTGGTTGAACGAATTGAGAATATTGCTTACAGATCAAGAAAGAATATTGCAACAAGAACGGTAATGAACAGTTCGTTAACACACTAAAATACAAGCAAAAAAATCTCCTTTTTTAGGAACCTAAGATCAATAAGCAATTGGAGACTAAAGAGAAAGACGGAACCGTATAGAGAAATACCTTTGGAGAAAACGAAGCCGCCTTTCGACACCGATCCGCAATACGAGAAGATGCTGACCCGAGAAGAACTGGCTAAAACTCTTAACGAATTCAAGCAGAAAGGTTTTATAAAGCCGGGCGATCCGAATTCCACGACGCCCGTTCAACTTCAAACGATGATCAAGCACATAATGGATCAGCTCAAGGAGTTTGAACTGGAGAGCGACTTGGGAAGCAATTCGATCGAGATGGATCGGGCGGAGAAGCAAATAAGAACCGTAAGAATTTGTTGTTTACGTGTGAAGTTTTTAGTAAGAAATGGTTTTTCAGATGATGGAAATTCAGAAGAAACTGATGAACTTGAAATCGCTGAACGATGTGACCTTATAGAAAAGAAACGCGCCTTTTAACTTCAAATAGTCTTTTTTATTAAAACATAAATTATAATGTACAATAAAGTTTTTTTTTTTCTGATGAAATAAATTGTTACAAAATATAACTTGGGAGTATAATACTAAAAATCACAAAACAAATTTCATTATCTATGTTTTAGTCGATAGAATCTTAAATAAATAAAGCAACAAATATGAAGAAACAGTAGAATCAGTTCTGGAACAATCCCCTCAAAATGTTCTTCCCATTACGATTTTTCCCTTGATAACCTCTTGAGTATTTTCGACGAATCCCAACTTTCCATAAAAAGCGTGAGTATAACTATCAGAAGTGTTCATTACAACATGAACTCCAAACGATCCTACAAAAATCATCCATATTATCGTCTACCAATTAAACTCTTTCTACTCACCATTTGCTCTCAACGCTGCTAATAAACACGTAACAAGTCTTTTACTAACTGACTGATCCAAAACAGATGGCAATAGGCTACATATCATGCTAGATGGATGAGAAGGGCTGCTAACGTACACATCTTCTTTGAAATTATGGAAATACACCACGGATTCCTAAAACAATAAATTAGTATACTTGTCATAAATTTCGCAAGTTAATCGAATCGTACTTGAGCGAACTTGTGGAGATTTTTAGCGCAATCGCTCGGATATTTCTCGCACATTTCCGGTATCCAGGCCAATTCCTGCTTCACTCTGAATTTCTTATAATCCGGCGCTGCGCAAGCGTATCCGACGATATTCGATTCGTCTTCAACGACAAAACAAAATTCCGGATGAAGAGTAACGTAAGCTCCAATTAATCTATCAGCGTGAAGATCCTAAACAATACCAAATTATTATTATCTATTCCATTTCCAATATATACTTTTAATTACCTTGAGGTTGTCAGGATACGGAATAGGATCTTCGAGACCGTCTTTACAAGTTCGAAGACAAACATTGTAAACTGTTTGTTCGTCTGTTGGCAGGTAAGGTCGAATTGTGAACACTTTGTTGGTAGGGACCTCTGGAACTTTGTACATGAACAGATCATTGCCCGAATCCACAGGAATGAGTCGCTGAAATTAAAAATGTACCAGTAAATGATATATATGTATATAATATTGAAGCATAATTACCTGTAAATCAGCAGTTAAACCTCCTCTAAATACCCATGGCTCCTGGTCGCCGCTCATGAAAGTCTCTTTCCATCCTTTGGAGAACCCTGGACAGCGAAAACGAATTATTAGTTTTTGTTAGTGAAATAAGTCGCGGTGCGCAGCAGTATTCGGCAAATTTAGAATTTTTTACGCCAATTTCTCTCAGAATGAACTATACAACGCTTTACCTACTTACTTCTAAAGCAATAAATCGTACGGTAGCAAAAGAAACTTTGTTCATAATTACACAATTAAAATTACTTCAAATTTCACCAATTTATTGCTTTTAGTAAAGACCAACAATCAAAATTTTAACTAGCTTATGCATTTTTGAAGTCCTTTTTTATAATTAATTCATTTATAATAAGTTAAAATTTTGAACTCGTATGCACGTTACGCAACAGCAGCTAATGGTTTACGCAATGCTAAAAAAAATCCTAGCGAATTGTAATGGATTTTTACGCCAAAAAGCGACATCTGACCATCAGGAAAGTATACTAAGTTCCTTAAGATGCGTACATGTGTAGGTCCCCTGGGTGTACGAAGGCATCGATGGAGGAAAATGACCGCCAGCTTCAGAAAAAAAAATAAAAGTAAATTAATATTAATTACAACAAGTCTGCAGCCTCTGTTGAAGAAACGGCAATTCAAGTGAAAAATTCAGATTATCCTAAACAGAAATTTGATTTTCCACTATAAAAGGTCACTTCATAATATTTGTAGACAATAACAGTTTAATAAACTGATTAATATTTAACGTGTTGTTAAACCTTTCCTGTTGACAAAAATGTTATCAATGAAATAAGCAAATATTTTGTTTGCATCGTTTTAAAAATTCAAAGTCAACAACAGTTCAGTTCTTAAAGGAAGTAATTAAATTCAAACTACACTAACTTTATCTATTATTCTCTACAAATAATTATGAAGTTAAAGAAGCTAAAAAAATCAAAATATTTCCCCATTAAGCACACAAAAATGTATTTTACATAATTCAATTATTTTTGATTTTTAGTTTGTAAATACGTAAGTGTTCCATTATAAAAAAACATTTTAATTACGCTAGCGCTGTTGATTTGGAGGTTCCGTATTCCCATTGATTTCGCTATCCAAACGCCTTCTCTAAAATATTAAATTTACGCACTTTCCAATAAATTACGCTAATAGAACACTTAAAAAATTCAAACGAAAAAATAAAAACAAATATTAAAATTACAAAATACATCGTTTGTGTTTTTACTAGATATTACAACTCGATAAAAAATTTTAATAGAATTGAAAAATAAGTAAACAATAGAAATTGTTTCATGTATGAAAGTATGAATTAGAATTGCAGTTATAATATCAGTAAACAAAAATAATAACTAGAAGAACTGATTCTTTTACAAAATGAATAAAGCACCGAAATAAAATCCAATAAAGAAATCACATTCTTCTAATTAATCCTGTTAAATTTTGCTTACGTACCTAACCACTTGACATAAGAATTTAGCAATGAAATGACTCCTCTCATATCCCATATGTAAGCGTACAAATCATATAGAAGTTCTCTGTTATTAGCATTGGAGATGCGCTCGTATAATCTATTCATTGCTTGCGATATCTCGTTTATTTTTTCAGCTCTTAAAAACCATTCTTGAACCTATTAAAAGGACATAAAAACAACCAATTTAAAACACGGAAATATCGCTTTAATATGTACTACCTCTGGACTAGTTTTGTCTTTCCTTTGATTAGCGACGATCACTAAATGCGCATTAGATTTCAACCAGTTGAATTCTTGCAGTAATTGCAATCCTTGACCACCGTGTTCGAAAGGTAGATAAAATAAGTCACATAATAAGGCCAGATCATCAGTAGTTAATTGCGGTAGTTTGCTAAAAAAATCACCCATTAAATTACAAGAAACTTTTAAAACTCATTACATTATTTACCTATCAATCTCGCCGTTATTTTCTACAACCATCTGGTTAACATCAATCTGCATACTGCCACTAGACGTCTGTAAAATAAGTTTTTATTTTAACATTTATAATTCAAGAAGAAGTTTATAAATCTAACAAATTTCTTACCGAATTTTCGCTCATTGCAACATCTTCGCTAGATCCGTTGGTGCATTTGATGCCATGAGCAGGCGAGATATTAGGCGTACTGTTGCAATCCATGGGTTCCGATGGACTTAAACTGGATTCGTTACTCAAACTAGTATCAGTATTCATGGTAGACTCGTCTTTATCCTTAATGAGATTCGCGTTGTCACCTGTACCGAGCTGGTTAATTTTCTGTTTCTCTTGCTTAAGTATCGTTCCGCTTAGCATTGTTACTGTTTTGTTATCAGCGGTATCGAGAGGTACTGGTATGGGGACAGTAGTTATTGGATTAGGGATGGAATCGTTACAAATTACTTTTGTAGGAGATACTAGGGAATTCATGACGGGGCCTGGCAGGGGATTAACAGCGCTTTCGCTACAAGTAGAAACCTACAACAAATTTCTCATGTATTTCATACCATACTTCATTGAAAGGAAACTTACAGTACTGCAAACTTCTGCTAAAGCTTGCAATTGATTGGATGTTACTACTGATGTATTGCTAGAAGATGTAGTGGTACTAGTTGAGGTTAAACTCATGCAAGTATTGATTGAAGGTATAATAGGCACAGGCACAACTGTAAAAAAATATGTAAATAAAAATGTTAAATAAAAGATATTTTTATTTTTATTACCAGCTACTGCAGGTTGAGGTTTTGCAATTGGTCCCCAAGCAGTTTTGTGCTTGGAAAACTCAGGCAGCCATTCTTTTATAGCGTTCTTTAAAGCTTGCCGGGGATGATACATGTTTGGCGACAATGTTGATGGCACATCTTCACCCGACAATCCGTCTTCAGTCTCAGTCTCTAATTTGATATCGGCAGAAACCGTATCGTCTAAAAGAATACCATTAAATAATTGTAATATTTACAAAAATATTAGAAGCTTACTTATGGAAGGATCCCTTTGAGCATCGACGTTGCATCTGGACCATTGGGCTAAAGTGTGAATCGCAACGAAATTGGCCCCATATTCACAGTTTGGATTAGTTAAAACGCCCCTTAACTTAGGTATCAGATCAGGCGATCTACCCGAGTAGGGACCTAAAAATACTCGCTTTTGGTCGTAATCGTTGGCATGTAAATTGTCCCAAATAACAGGCGGGCGACGTAAAGCATCGGTGACTTCTTGAATGTTTTCTTTCGTCAGTATTCTAGAAATTACTTTTTGCCCTAAAACAAGTTCAAATAAGTGACAAAGCTTTTCAACGGTTAATAATATGAGTACCTGTCCACATAATATTAATATCTTGCGCTAATTTCGAACCTAAAGTATTCAAATATTCAGAGTTTGTTACGTTGGGCACAGCGCGAGTGGAACAATACTGGGTAGGACACAGTAAAAACTTGGGCTGGCCTAAATGCTGATAGCACTCGTTAGTTATGGAAACTTGGGCTTGAGCGAAAGACTGAAAGATTTCTTTATCGGCTTCCGACATCTCCGGCTCGATGTCATCGAATAGTAAGGCGAACGCATTGCAACCAAAATGCGAGACTTGCTCTAATTTCCTTTTCAAAGCGGCCACTTCCTTCGAACTGCTGTAGGTAATGTCCAAACCAGGAGATAGGGCATAATAGAAAACAATGTTTTGATCTTTAGCTGCTTGAATTAATCCGGTCAAATGCTCTGCTTCTTCGACGGTGTACAGTTCTCTCCAGTAGGCTCGGTGTTTGTAATCATCTTTCGGAGCATACACATAGGAATTCATGCCCCATTTTTTCATTCTGGAAAATAATGTTATTAGAATCGTTAAATTGCATAATTACTAGTGGTCTGTAAGTTATAAATATAAATTTACTTTTGAAACAGGTCTTTCCTTTGTTCTGTTGTCCATGGTCTTCCATAAAAACCTGTAAAAATGAAATATTTATTAGGATTTAAACAGATGTTATATACTCAGAAAGTAAAGAAAATATGATTATTTTGAACAATTAGAAACATAAACACAATCTATCGACTTACCTTCTACTACTCCACAAATAAAATTACCATTTTTTGTGTTCAAATTTTCAGAAATCGGTAAATTTGAATCTTCGGCCATTTTTTAGGTGCTTATTGCCTTATTGCTTAAATGGGATATTGGAAATTTCCGATTGCAAATTTGCGCATACACCTACAAACACTACAGAACGGGGAAAATTTTCCTTCGAAAACTCTACACTTTTAAACTTTAAGAAACATGAAACTGAACGTATCAATATTTATTAACAACTTTTGAAGTTATAAATAAACCTTTAATATTTATATTGTTGTCACTCCTAGTACGATCACCCGGCTATTTATTTTATATTTTATTTGTCGCTCACTTCACTTCACTCGCCACAGAAACAGGCATTTGTGTATTCCATTGTTTTCCTTCTCTCTTTAACTAACATAAACAATCATTTTGGAAAGAGACAGAAGATAAATACAAAATCCTAGGTGAAGCTTATATTTAACTTACAAATCACAATGAAGTAATAATTTAACAGTAATGATTAATAAATTGTCATAAAATAATGTTGTTCCCAACATTGAAAATGGCTGTTTTTAATTTTTATATGATGTGAAAATTGTGGAAGAGTAGTCACTCTAATTGTAAAAAAGAAGATTTTATATGTTAATTTTTTTGACAAATGACATTTAGCTTGTATTTGACATTGACAACTGACAACTGACAGTGACACTTCACTACATATTTCCTTCATCCTCGTTTGGGAATTCGAGTTTGGAGAAAATTAAAGTTACATAACAAACGTAGTAACAAATTATCAAAATGCACATCCGAAGATTATTAACAACCCCGGCAATCAGATCCTGTGTTCGAAGAAACTACGGAGGTCATCATGTTGTTCAATCGACCTACAATGATTTGCCCCAACCCCAAGGAAGCTGGAAAACCAACTACGATGCCAATCAACGCAAGTACACTGCACATTTAATACTGGGAATTGGTGCCCTCGCTGGTACTCTTGTATTCGGAAAAGCTATGGGATTTTTGGAATTCTACAATGACTTCCCCGAACGCCCAGCTGACATTAAGTCCTACAAATAAATTCTATTGTATAGCTTTAGTAAATCTGCATAGTAAAATAGTTTGTTTTTGATTCAAATAATAAAATAGTTAAGTACTTAATTTATTTTATTTACAGGGTTTTGTAAATGTATTGTGTGCGGTAGAGGATTAGAAATATGATATATCTTCACATTCGTAGCATTTCAAATGCTTATTCAAATGCAAAGATCTTCTGAATCTTCTATTCATTTTTTTAACTCTGAAAACTTGGATATTTGTAAGAAATTCCTGAGAATCCTGCATAATAATTGTAGCAGTATTCGCAATTTTATAAAAAAAAAGAAGTCCGGTATGCTCTCTCAACTAGGCCGTCTCGGGCTATTTGACCACTGCGGGGTAAGCGTAGACAAAATATACTATTTTCTTTCTCTAAGGGGGTAAGTTAGGCGGACTTGAAAGTTCGAATCGAGATTGAGTGGATGAGTTTTCGACTCGTGTTTTTCCGTGTACACTCGACCCAGTCAGAGTCAGCGGAAGCGAGCGCGAGCAGCGAGTCGAGTCAACTCGATCCGTGTTTACATGAGAGTCGATCAATTGTTTACATGTGGGATCGAAGCCAGCTTGGATCCCAGATCGATCCTGAGGAAACACTAAACATGGATCGAGTTGACTCGACGAAGAAAAAGATATCTCGAGTCAATCCCGATCAGATCACTGGATCCCGCATGTAAACGGGGTATAGGATTCAATCCTGCATGCAAACGGGAAACGGGGTAACTACAGTTGGCAAACCACCATAGACAAAATATAATATAAAATATAATAAAACATAATTTACATGTCTTTCTCTGGCAAACCACCCACCAAAACTGGCCTCTGATTCTAGAAGCATACAGCTCCCTTAAAATAACCAATAAATTTGACAGACGTTAGACAACTGACATATCCATGACACTTGTATTGGATTTCCCGCTTTAAGAAGTTTAAAAGATGGCTTAGTTAGTTACTTAGATAGTTTAGTTTTAAGTAGATTTAGTTTAGATCTTTCTCTATTTTTACTTGTGGTTTGCAACAATTTCAAATTATCAACAAGTTTATTATTAAAAAATGTATCCATCTGGTTCCGACAGTGACTCAACAAATGATAGTATGACTAATGCCGCTCTATGGGATGAACAATTCCTAGAAGTGGACTACGAGGAGAGGCTGGAGAGGCTGAAAAATGAATATCTATGGATGGGAGAAGAGGAGGAAGGAGAGGAGGAAGAAGAGGAGGAAGGAGAGGAGGAAGCACAGGTGGAAGTGATAGACGATGGAAGCACAGATGGTTTGAGTGACTTGCAGAGGAAAGTTTACGAGCTTATCAGCTTCAACAAGGGCCAGGGCATGAGTCGGGATGTTTTATTTGCGCATTTTAATGCTAATGAACACCCTCTGGTTAAGTAAGTAATTAGTCAAGATCATAGTTTTTTGTTGTTTATAATACTGGTATTTTTACAGCGAAGCTTTGGAATTTTTAAAGACTGAAGGACATATTTATTCAAACGATGGAGACAAAAGTTTCAGAAATGTACTTACATAGTGTATTACTGTACATGTAATAATTTTATTGTTATTTTGTATAGTTTGTCTACATCAAAGGAAATAAAATGACTACTATTTAAAATGAAGAGTTAAAATTGTTTTGAACTAATAATGTAGAAAGATATAGCAAGTACTTTCTAAAACATTTTATTCAGCTGTAATGCAGCTTATAAAATAATTATAAATGGCCAAAAAACATTAAAAGTTATAATCAAGAATTTAAAAGAAGAATTTTAAATTACCTATACACTTAACCTATAAAAGTACTTATCTATTGGAATAAATAAACCATTAACTAAATAATTGTTAAACGCGGACTGTTACATCTCACCAACAATCTCTAATACATTTATTTAAATTTTTGTAAGTGTCTTATTTTAATAATGATTTATGTCCGAAATTCATTTATGAAATTAAAAAAAAAATGTATTGAACATTTCCCTAATCAATTCATTTCAAGGTTGCTTTCATCAATAGATAACTAACCCTGAACCCAGAAAAATAAGAAGTTTATCTGAAGTCAATCATATACTGTTAGACACTCGTTCTCAAAGCTTTCCACAAAATGCCGGTAACACCAAAGGTAAAAAATTCAATTAATAAGAACTTATTTCAATATTATTCTGTTATCACCTGCCCAATTGAATATTTTAGGTTGGAATTATAGGTGGCACAGGATTCGATGATCCAGACATTCTAAAAAACAGAGAAGAAAAGAAAGTTAGCACCCCTTTCGGTGCCCCATCAGACGCCTTAATAATAGGGGAGATAAAGGGTGTCCAAACAGTATTGCTAAGTCGCCATGGAAGGAAACATGACATTATGCCTGGCAACATCAACTATCGCGCAAACATTTGGGCTTTGAAGGAAGAGGGCTGCACTCACATCATATCGACTGCAGCAGTTGGCTCGTTGCAGGAACATTACAAGCCCGGCGAATTGGTTTTGGTCGATAATTTCGTGGACAGGACAACAAATCGCAAACAAACGTTCTACGATGGGGAACCCGGCCATCCTGTAGGCGTTACGCATATCCCCATGGAACCTGCTTATTGCCAGCAGACGAGGTCTCTTATTTTGAATCTTGCTAAAGAATTAAATGTGGATATTATTCCAAAAGGCACTGTCGTTACCATCGAAGGACCTCGTTATTCCTCAAAGGCAGAGAGTAACATATTTAGGTAATGGATAATAATATGGAGTAATATAATTTGCTAACTGTGCTTATTTTCAAATATAGATCTTATGGTGCTCATATCATTGGTATGACTCAAGTGCCTGAAGTAGTGTTAGCGAAAGAAGCCGGTATATGTTACGCAAATATAGCGTTAGTGACTGATTATGATTGCTGGAGGGACTCCGGGGAAAAAGTCAGCGTTGCTGAGGTGATGAAAACATTTAGCGAAAACGTTAATAAAGTATCATCATTCGTGCTTGCTGTGGTTGCTAGAATCGGCCATGAGAACTGGGATGCTACCATAAATGAGCTAAAAGTAAGTTATTTTTTATTTGATAAGTCCTAATGATTACTATTGAAATGGTTTTCTGTTTCAGGAAACTGTAAAAGGTGCTATAATGCTGCCAAAAAGTTAAAAAAAAAGTTTACAATATTTGTATTTCTCAGTGAACACCAAATGCTTATAATTTTATATAATATTAATCTTAAAATGCTTCTGCTTATTGGGTTTAAATGGAATTGATTTAAAAAGTAAATATTTTATTGGTATAATATGTATATTACACTTTACATAACATTAGTAATTCGCTACCACCCAAATAAAAATGTTTCAAAACTATGTACAAAACAATATTGTCGCTTCAATTTTTAAATACCTTATATTTGTGCATTTCACTACACAAAACATACGTTAGAATTGCATTTAAAAAGGAAGCAAAAACACATTTTTTAAACATTTCACCCTTTTTAATACATCAAACCAAATATTAGTTATAAATAGTTTTGGCTCTTTTTCATAATTCGGGAAGCATAACAGTCTTTTTAACTATGTTTATATAACTTAAGTATAATTAAAATGTTTACTCCTTTTTTAGATGCTAGTAGATCCATTATGTAACGTAAAAATATTTTTAATACAGTAAACTATGACTAAACGGAAATAAAAATTCAAGAAAATAACTAAACAGTCGAACTTATCAGTACAATTAAATTAAACTCAGGAAAACAATGCATGCAAATCGTTCAAATACTTCAAAGATCTTGATTGGGTTTCCTTCTCACATATTTATTGAAGTAGTCGGGTCGCCAGCATTTGCAGGAGCCCGGAATCAGGAACCAGTCGTAGTACAATCGAACTTGGAAACAACCCAGCGCGTCGATTCCATCGCATTGGCTGGACGGGCGTTGGGTCGTACCAGCATCAACGGTTGCTGGCGGGAGACCGGCCCTTTTTTGAAGATATTGCTGATAATTCTAAAAAATTATATTGTATGGGTAAACCGAAATAGTTGCTTTATACAGAGTGTTTCACATATTCAATATTCAAACAGACTACAACCAGTCTAATATGTTGAAATATAGTAAAGTATATAACACACAAATATCATAATTAAAGTTATGTATTTGACCTATTTCATTAAATAGAAACTTACCTGGAAATCTTGAACAGAAGGTGGTTGAGACCCAGGCACTGGATTCCTTTGCGGATTTACAGCATCACTGCTGCTTAAAACAGTGTCTGGATAATAAATTTCAGCAACCAGCAGGCTCGACCACCTCGGCGACGATAAACAACCCCCATCTAAGTAATGACAACGTGATTGCAAGCACCTAAAACAAAATTTTAATCACTATTACATATTATAAAATATTCATTCAAATACCTAGTAACTTCAATTGTTTGTGTGAAGTATCCTTCGTAAGGAATCTGCACCACGTATCTCCAGACGCCTTGGTAGTTCTTAGCGAACACCGGGGTGGCGTACTCAATCTTAGCTGGACAGGGCGTTGGAGGTCCTTCGTATCTCGGCGCCACTGGAGGCGCGTCGTCCCTTCGCTCCAAAGGAAGCTGAGCCGAGTCCTGGGGCGAGGAAATCGACTCCCCGTTGATGGCTTTGTAGAGCATGCAGAATACACCGCCTTGGTCGCAGAATTTCCTGGCTTGCCTCGACGAACTGGAAGACTTGCTGGTGGTTTTGTTGGTAACTTCGCGTTTCGATCTGTCGCTTCTGTCGTTTTGTTGATATGAGGAATACAAACTGCAATGATACCAAATGTAATATTTGGAAATAGCTGTACCTGTGTCCCATTTTGGTCGCGACTGGGGGGTATCTCGGTTATTAGACTTGATAGAACATTGCGGTTTTCGCGAACCTGTACTACTTTTTTGTTAAACTTTCAATGGCACAAACAGTTGTTTTAAATCTCTTTTCATTTTTGAGTTACAGGGCGATAATGAAAATTCTGACTTATTCAGCCACCCCCGTATCTCGTTTGCTATTGAAGATATTTTAAATGTGTAAACTGATTAGTATAGATAATTTTACGTAGAATTCAGTGACGTCCTTAGTTTTTTTTATGTGGGTTACCATTTCTGAAATATGACACCAACTTGTATTTTTTTTAATGGAACACCCTGTATTTTTATTGGCCATTAAATTTGTAATTTTTTTCTCTTTTTAATGATATGGCGCATTCTATATTTTGAATTTCATTAGAAAGCTCAAAAAAGAGAAAAACTATTTTATTTTCGAAAAATGGTTAGGGGGCTATGCAGAAAAACCAAACTAAAATACTTTTAGAACAAAAATAGTTGTTGAGAATATTAAATAAAACATTTCTACGATTTTTTTGTTTCTCCGCATATCCCCCTAACCATTTTTATAATAAAATAGTTTTTCTCTTGTTTGAGCGTTTTAAGAAAATTCAAAATATAGAATGTGCCATATAAAAGAGAAAAAAATTACAAATTTAATAGGCAATAAAAATATAGGGTGTCCTATTAAAAAAATTACAAGTTGGTGTCATATTTCAGAAATGGTAACCCCCATAAAAAACTAAGAACGTCACTGAATACTATGTAAAATTATCTATAATAATCAGTTTACACATTTAAAATATCTTCAATAGCAAACGAGATACGGCGGTGGCTGAATAAGTCAGAATTTTCATTATCGCCCTGTAACTCAATAATGAAAAGAGATTTAAAAAATATGTTTGTGCCATTGTAAGTTTGACAAAAAAGTAGTACAGGTTCGCGAAAACCGCAATGTCCTATCAAGTCTAATAACCGAGATACCCTCCAGTCGCGACCAAAATGGTACACAGTGTACACACCTAATAATTAGAACTTACGTATTTTGATTGATGTAATCGTCCTGCATTTGAGCTACTTTGGGTAGAGTATCGTCTGCTTTGAGAATAGGAAGCGTTCTGCTGAGGTACTTCAATGTCATATTTCTAATTAGTTCACTGGAAATTATAAAAATTACAGACAACAAAGAAAATTATTGATGTAGATATACTTACAAAGGATATGGCGATCCCAATACATTTTGCCCCATAGGATTTCTGGGTATGTTTCCTTTATTGAGGTCGCCGCATAAATTATTGGGGGACCCATGGGGTCCTCTGAAGTCGTCTTCTCGGCAATCGTATGGAACCACGTTGTATGGTGGAGGTCTGACTCTAGGTGGTTCTGCGTTTGGTGACTCCACAAAGGCGTAATAGCCTTCGGGAGGCTCGTCTAGATCATTTTCTGCGCCTTCTAAGAAGGTGCACGTGTGCAGTAATAATATCTAAAAGTAGTGAGAAAAAGACTAGAAAAAAGTTTCCATCTCATGAATTATTCTCAAATATGTGATGTTTAACTTTAATTTTACGTTCTTCATATTCAGTTTATTATAGTTATTACTGGCTATAAAAATTTGAATTGAACTATAGCAATGACAAAAAAGGATTAACTTCTAAAAGGAATTCCCAAAAAGGCGTTAAATAAATTATTATTCCTGGACAGACTAATAAATTCTAATTAAAAAGGTGTACCTAACCGTTAATGACCTTTGAAGGTTGAATAATGCTAGAGTGTAGGCCAAGGTTACTGTAAAGTTGTTTTTGAGTCAAATATAAAAAAAAATCCTCAAAACCGTACGGCACACGGCACCAATTTTAAGTAACGAAATTATTCTTGTGGGTAATATAAACGAGAGGCTCTCTTATACTTAATTTCATAAGCAAGATAAGTGTATACTCGAAAAGTGGTTCTTTGTGGTAACAACTTGTGTTTGAGTAATTGTATTTTAAAATTCATGTTTCCAACAACCTTTGTATTTATTTGAGGCAAATATGGGTCAACAGCCATCGAATAGTTTGACATGGAGAGATTAGGCTGAGTTCTCCTTTATATCGTTATAAATGCTTGAAAAATCCTATAATATATTCATAAATGTGGCGGAGTAATAAATCAATCATTTGGCCAAATTATAGCCTACAGAGAAGCTATTCAGAAGCTACTTCCCCAACGCAGAATTAAAAAAAAAATAATGTTCACGATAATATTTTAATATCACTTGGATGTTGCATCCTGTATATTGGTTTTGCAAGGATCAAGACGGCGGTTTACTCCGTCTCATTTATGAATAGACTATAGCTATATATTTGAGACAATAAGATAAGAAAAAAAAAAGATTTTGGAAACACGCTTTGGGCAACAAAATCCTGCACAAAAATAGCCTGCTGTGCTACTGGTTTTTGAGACTACACTTGCAAGAAATGCACGCAATCTACTTTCTTTGGATTTAATTTCCGGAGTTTAGCTATTTACCAGCCAGCCTTTCTTCTTGCGCAATATGTAGTTACGGTATGCCACAATTATTTAATAAAATTCTTCATCATTCTCGCAGTAACTAGTGTATCAGATTTTCTGATTTAATCAACTGCATATTTAAATTACTCTTTCGCGTGAATTAGGAAACTCCATCGATGAAAAAGTAGGCAAGCTAACTAAGTGTAAAGTCGAATCATGTTCCAAATGTAATCATTCGCTTGGAAAAATAATGTGCTCGATTTTTACTGTCGCGTGACAACGACAAGTCTACTTTAATGGTTCAAGAAGTTTTCGGAATTGGATAATTGTTTACTTAACAGCAAATTCGTATAGGTAATTACCATAGATGTGCGGCATAAATGTACCGGTAATGTGCCGAATTTCATTCGGGAGTAAGCCTCATTTATTCACAATAGGTGTATTAAAATAATCAGAGTGAGACTATTAGGTCTTTTGTATCAGAATACAGTATGCAAATGTACCTAATGTTTATTCGTTTGAATTTGGAACAGAAATTTTGGACTGTTTCTTGTCATTCTTCTTTTCAATAGAACCTGCCTGATTGGCATCTAGTTGAATTTAGCTCCTTTGATGAACAATTTTCAAGAAATTCATTGCATATTATGTTGTCTTTAATCTTGTAATAGTAAATGCAAGAATGCTTTAGAAGCAATGCGGCAAAAAGTCTTAATAAAGCATTTCCTTAGAGAAATATTAAAACATTTTGGGCTTACATCCTTTTGCATAAGTAAGGCGATCCTTAGCAGTCTCGCCTTACGCATACAAATAAAACAACGGCCGATTTATTGTCGAGCGCACAGTCATACAGTGGCCATTGTGAGTATATTGTGACACACTTGCGAAGAAAACGAATTATAAAAACTGACCAAATCGGGTTAGTGATACTGATTACTCCATTAGTGTTCCTACTTCCTTTTCCGTTACGCACCTGTAATTTCATTGATTGCTTACTGTCGATATAACTCGGTTTTTATGTCTTTTCTTTACGACCAGAATCGAGATTATTATTTTTCAATCAATTCGCCGACGATAAACCATACCGCAATTATGACAAAAAATATTAGGAATGATTATACAGGGTGTAATAAAGCCTGTTTAAAGGGCCTTTGAATTGTTTTTTTTTGGCATTTTGGATATACAGGGTGTATTGTAAGTGGATACTTCTTTTTCAACTGTGTATGAATCTCTTAATTCTAAGCAACTTTTTCAAATAAACTTTTTGAATATTATGAATAACAAAGATGATAGAAAATTTTAAAATTTCGAATATTTTCCAATACGGACCTGCTTTATTAAATAAGAAATTTATTTATGGCAGTCATCTGTCAAATAAATGCCGAAAAATAAATAAATTTCATATTTAATGAAACAGGTACGTATTGGGAAATATTCGAAATTCAAAAATAAGGTAAAAATTATTAAAAATTTTTATCTTGGTTTTTCAGAATATTCGAAAAGTTTATTTGAAAAAGTTGCTTAGAATTAAGAGATTCACACACAGTTGAAAAAGAAGTATCAACTTACAATACACCCTGTATGTAAAGGGTCCAATCGACTTATCTTTGACCCCAGAATATGTGGTATGTTTTTTTGTTACGCCCTGTATAAAGACATGACTTTGTAAAATTGAATACACTATTCCTAAAATTACAGAACCAAATCCATTATTACAATGTTTGATTACTCTATCTAATCGAATTCTAATTCTTACACTTTAGTGCATATCTCGATCGCACACCGTGCATGTCCCTCGTCTAAATTACAGTATCTGCTGTCTTCAGTCTTGTTTTTTTGTGCACTAATGACGATGTAGGTAAATGATCATGACAAGAATTGTGTCGACACGAAGCACTATTAGTACCGACGTCGGTATAGAAATTATAAGTAAAAAAATCGATAAGTGCAGCAAGGAAATCGGCAACAAAAACTGGTGTCGATGCTTACGCAAGAAAGTGACATGAAAAGCCGTTCCACTTTTTCCTAGAGCGATAAAACTTTGTCAATTCTGAAGCGCGTGTACTTAATAGGCTCTTGGGCTTCTTGGAGACACGTCAACGCCTATTGTACTTACTTACTTAAATAACGTATTACCCGCTGGAATTACACACCTTGGTTTTGTTTGTAATTTATTTAATATTGTCGTGGTTCGCTTTAACTGTGTATAATTTAAGCAAATTTCACGAGTATAATGTTAAGATGCGCGAATATAATTTAACGTCGTAAAATAACGGTTTCGGACTGTTTACTCAAATGATATGTTCGTAGAAATTGAACCATAAATGTACAAAAATTCTATCTAAAGACCTGTTTTAGCGTTCATTAGCTTTGCACCAAAAATGGATATACCTGCAAATATTTTATGGTCAAAAGCAGTGGATAATTAGAGCAAATATAAAATTTATCATTCAGTAAACTGGTAGTATAAAATCATCCAAACGTGAGCAAAATTATCAAAGAGAAGCTGTAGAGTTACGTGTTAGCTTAGAGGCTTCATAAGGCTTCTTAAATTTACATTTGCTACTGCAAATGTTTACCAACTAAGGAATCATGAATTGAGTGGTAAATTGAATTCGTATGAAATTGCTATAACTGTTCAATCAATGAATAATTAGATTTGAGGTAAGATCAAAAAATTATTTTTCGTAATTTATATTAGAAGTTGAGTAGATTGATTCCCAATTGGGCCAACCAACTTCAATTTCTTAGTGTAACTGAGGATCATTATTAGTGATTCAAAAGCTGTGCAACACCTGGGGGAGAATATTTACACATTATTATTATTAATTATTTATTTCAGTGTCAATATTGATTGAAGCAGGGTAAATTATTTAGGGAATTTATGTAGGGAAGTCACCAGTTTAGCTTTGTAGAAATTATCAATTATTTTTGTTAGTAAAGACTATAAAAATCAATTATTGGAATTATTTCTGAACATCTTACAACTCATGAAATACTCTTCTATAAAGTAGAGAAATACATATTACTTACGAGAAAAAAATTCCACCTAGTCATGTCGCCCGGAAAATACGTGAAAAAATCGCAAAAGAAACGAACCGAACGCGAAAAAACTCGTGTGGAAAACGAACCAGCGATCGCGAACTGACTTATTTAAATACTCTGCTGTATTGGCTGGCCGCGAAGAACTGTTGCCCGGACTTGATTACTATGTAGTACCCTGGAGGACTCGTTACGGTTAACGGTACTGACATAGCTTCATCTCGGCCCATGGTACGTCACTGGGTGAAGAAAGTCACGATTTTGTGCAGCGGCTGGCGTCACGTACAAAACAATATATTTTTTTTGGAAATTATTTATGTAATAGAAATTGGGTTACTTTCTAGGAGAGCAAAAACAATGGAATAATATTTTATGAATTGGGCTTGTTTAGGGAGGGGTTCAATGTGGGTGATTTAGTGGAAAAATGTGATTTTAAATATGGAAATAAAAAAAATTATTTTTAGATCAAAAGTGATTTATTTAACGTTATTATACAGAGTATTAACAATAACAATTTTATTAGTGATATATAGAGTAGAAGCTTTTTAATTTTTTTTATAACTTTAATTGCACATTTTAATATAAATCGAATTGACTACGATTGGGTAATTATTGCATTAACATTTCACTTTTTCATCGTTTTTTTCGAAAATGCCAACGCTAACTTAAGTTATAAATAATTAACAATGAAAACTACAAAAATGAGTATTTAGATATTAATAAAATAAAAAAGTATCCTATTTATTCACATTAGAATGATGAATTTAATAATGAAATCAGTTTGTTAAACATATAATGAAAATAAAAATGTTAAAATATACTTTTCAAGTTCTTTAACAACTTACGATTTCTAATATGCAGCTCATCAAATTTTAACAATCTTGTATAAACTGAAGCAGATACGCATTGAAATCATTTAAATAGGACACACTAAATCATAAGAGATTCTCACAAATTGCTCTAATAACAAATGACAAACTAGAAGAAATAATTATAAATAAAAAAAGATTTTCTCTATCTCTAAGTGAAATTAACAGTACGCAATCGCAATAGTTTTATAAACTAACATCTATGTTTAACAGTGTAAGAATATCGCAGAAAGTTTTGGAATACGTAATTTGGAAACAACGTATTCTAAATGAAATATGTAGAAATATTTTCAATTATTTTTTGCATTTTTAACATTTAGAACACGCTTGAAAAATGCTATATGTACTATAAAAATATTTGGAATGGATTAACAATATAAAAAATATGGAATACTAAACACGTCGATGCACAGTAGATAGATTATTATAAAAATATGGAAATATACAGTGGAAAATGGAGAGAAATTAGGTCAGTAATTCCACATACGCTTTAGGCACAAAGCCTTGATTGTTTTTATCATTTTTGCCCATGTAATAATCGCCGTTTTGAATATCTCTAATAAATATTACCTGAAATTCAACGAATTAACGTTTGTCATTACGATACATTCGTACAGAAATTACTTACATCATTAGCTTTTAAATCCAATTCAGAACTATCTTTAGCTTCGTAATCGTACAGGACTTTGGCTTTCTGCATGTCTTCGTCCGCGTTTGTGTTATTTTGATTGGGAAGACTACTGCATAAACTACAGAAAAAGAAAAAAAACCAAACTAAACCACTAAGAAAACTTCCAAGCAGCATGCCAAAAATTATCCAGAACAAAGAGTGCCGCTGTATCCAGTAATTGCTTGTAAATTAAAGTACTATCCAGTAGCATAGTTGTTTTCATACTCATATGTTTTAGTAATTATTGATTATCTTTCGAGTTGCTTGTTCGGTATAAAAAATACAAATTCAATTCCAGTATTAAAAAATACTACGGTTATATTTTGTATCTATTTTTCTAGTTGATTAAAGATTATAATCATAAGAATTGTGTATCATGATGAATGCATCTAATTTAGGAGAAAATGAATATTAAATTTCAACATTACCATGGATTGTTCGCACAAATATTCCATAAACTTCAAGGGAAATTCGGTTAATTTTATAAATAACTTACTTTTCTGCTTAAGCTGATAAGAAACTTGTTGTTTCCTTTCTTAAGCATTTTCTAAATTGATATTGTTTTATAATTGATTTAAATTAATTACTGCATGTTTTTTTTCGCAACTCCGTTAATGTGTTACATACATCTATGTATTTTTCTATTGAAAAAATAAATAAAAATCATCTAATTAAAATAAAAGTGTACGCATAAAGCTCAACTAATAATTATACGGTGGAATTGCTATCATTGGAATAGGATAAATTAATGGGAGTAAACGCGTCAAACGTATTTTCTGAATCATTGTTTTGTTTAGGAGTTAAAGTTTCTAGGTCCTCACTGTTAAGGCGTAACACTGGACCTGGTTTTGACATGCTGAAACATGGAGCAAACATTTTTAACGGGATATTCTCACAAATTATGCACGAAATACTCTTATTATAGAATGTTACCTTGCTAGTTCTCGTTGTAAATCGGTCATGATGGTCGTACACTGCGAATAAAACCTCGCTTGGGTTTCTACGAATTCGTGTAAATATCTTAAATGAGCAGCATGACTGCTACTCACACCCTCCAATAGCAATTTTGTGATCTCGGCTTGTCTGTCGAACTCCGATTGAGCTATTCTCAGTTCCTTTTCGGCCTTAAAAATAATTCATTTAATAATATTGTTTCAGATGACAAAATGGCAGGAAGAGAAAAGGTTTACTAATAATTTTACTGAGTAATATTATACTAATAAATATGCTTTTGAAGAATAAGGTATTTCAAAAAGCTTCATTATTATTAATCGATAAATAGAATTCCAGAGTTCACTAAAGAGTAATACT
Organism: Phyllotreta cruciferae; assembly: GCA_917563865.1. NCBI lineage: Eukaryota > Metazoa > Arthropoda > Insecta > Coleoptera > Chrysomelidae > Phyllotreta > Phyllotreta cruciferae. The sequence goes on along the minus strand of OU830609.1, from coordinate 4,521,338 downwards.
TTTCACTAAAAAATATAATTTTGCTTCAACAGTTTAATTATTTTATCGTAAAATTAGTAATAGGTTTTTCTCTTCCTAACAAACGTTATACAAAAAGCAGTAATCAGACTCAAAGAGTGTCATATTAAATTATAAGTTTCTACTGTATCCTTTGAAGTGTGAAAGACACAATTCTAACATGATTATGCAATTATTGCTCATTTGATATACAAGAACACTAAGTACATATTTTTTACTAATAATCTCCTCAGAAAAAATTCTCATCTTACATTATAAGTACATAATATAATATTGTTTAAATAATCCATTCATTATTTGCTTTATTCTCAAAACAGTTAGTTGTTTCAGTAGAAATCCTATTTATTTAAGACTTAAGACACTTCATAAGAAATAGAAAACAAATCAAGCTTAAACCAAATAAAAAATATTAGTGTAAATTTGTGTATACTGTGTTCAACTTATCTGTGTATTTACATTTTCATATGCATGTTTCTGAAATGAAGTAAAACATATAGAAGCCTACATTACTAATTTTTAAATTATTTGTTTGTACCTGCTCCAAAGCTTGTTCTGGAGAAATTCCATCTTTTCCCTGAATGCATGTGAATTAAAAACCAAATGAATAACATTCTACACATAGCATGACTCACAGTAATTATGAGTCAATACATTTAGGTTTGAAAATATTTATACAAATTTTTGGTGCTCTAAATTTTTTACAGATTAGTCGTACAGAAATTTAAAGTAGTAAACTTACAGCTGGTTGTCCCAGCATACTCCTGGCCTTCCTGACTCTGTTTTTGCAAGCATCCAAATCCAATCTCTTCACCTCCAACAAATTCTTTTCTTTAATAATGGTTTTCATTTCCGTTTCCAAAAACTTCCTCAAGGGCTGCGTGAAGCACATCCCGGCGGACCCAATGAAATCTCTCTCAGTCTGTCCTAACTTCTGTTCCCACTGGCCAACTTTAATGAGAGAACTACCGTATATTGTACCAGGTCCCAATGCATTGCCTGCTTCGACCATATCCACTCCTAGATATTCTAAATTGCTTAATCGCGAGGGCCGCTTCTTCTCGATTTTCTCATAGATGAAGTCCTCGACCCTATTTCCTGGGTTGGGTATTAAAACGGCTTCTGTGTTCTTCACAATCCTTTCGGTGTAATTTTTGGTATGCTCGGCCCTCGACCAAAGATTCTCAAAATGACCGTCTAATTCAGTTTTTTCCGACGTTCCTAGTTTTTCTTCGGTAAGCTGGAAACATATTTCTTTAATCTACAAGGAGTTCCTTACACTTAATTGATATTCACCTGGATTGCTCTGCTTAACGCTGCCCCAGCATCTTTCACCATTTTCTTGACGTTAAAATCCATGTCGCTTTTTTATAGTCGTTCTAAATTTAAATATATTAATTGCTTATCGCTAAATTATCGATCTCCTAGCACAAAATAAATGCATCCATAAACACAAAAACTTGACACAAAATGTCAAAAACATGATTAAGTTGAGTGACAGTAGGTCAAATATAACAAATGGTCTAAAACTAATCAGTAATACGGTTACTGACTAGCTCATTTTGCAGCCACTAAAAAATTTTGATTTTTCGTTAAATATTATACTTTCTTTAGATGAATAGTAAACTTAATTCAAGTGGTTATAATAAAATAAATGAAACTACCAGAAAATCGCTCTAAATATATTTAATAAATATTTGAATATGAATAAAAAATAACAATTCGAAAAAAATAGTACTAGTATTAGATACGGGTGTATTGCACTTTAAAAAGAGGTCTTGTATTTCTTCATTTCGACCATGATGAGATGTATATTGACAAGTTGCGACCGAACAGGTGGAGTCAATAATTTGTGAAATCTATGATAATATTGTACTAATTGTGTAAGAGCGAGTTGAAGTAGACTAGATCCTGTTACTAAATTTGGGAATGATAATAGTACTTCACGATTGAGATCTTCTAAAGATTTTTTCCAGTTGTTGTTGAAATTTTGCGCAATTTCTCCGGATTTCGGTTCTAAAGCCTTCAACTCCTTTACTTTAGCGTTTTCGAAATAATGCTCACATTCTTTAACGTATTGAATCATCTCTCCGAAATGAGGAAACAATATCTGCTCAGCGTATTCCCCGCTTTTGGAACCCAGTCTGGACTTAAACACTTCAGCTTCCTTGGAATTATCTCTTGTCCTTTCCATTATTATACTCAATATCATGTCGTAATTGTTTATGAGGAAAATCAACTGATCTTTGCGATCTGTAAAAGCACCGGCCATTCTAAGTATGAACATTTCTACTTCTTCTTGAAGCTCCGCTAAAAGTTTGTTAACAAGTTCATTGGGGAAGTTCTCGCTTATGCTTACAAGGGCTGCGCTAAATTCTGCATATCTTCTTGCAATCTACCAAAAAATTAAATATTACAATATGACATTATAACAAATTATTTCTTACATAATGGGGACCCAATTCCAGGTTGAATTTCGTCACATCGCAATCTTTGATGCTCTTGATGTTAAGTTGAACAATATATTCGAATCTGGGTAACAATAAAGTTTCCAGTAATTCCCAATGTTGATCTAAAGCGGGGACGCAGCGCTTGTGACACATTATTTGGTACCTTAATACTAAATGGTAACACAAGAACAACGATATAGAATCGTAACACGATGCAATGTAAGTTCTCAAGTTTTTCTAAAATGAAAGTTTAGCGTTATTATAAGTTGCCTTCAATCAAAGCAAAATTAGATTTACCTGAAGCAGAATTAGAGTTTTGTCCAGAATTTTGTAAAACAGATCCAGAGCAGCTTGATTTTTAACCATAAAGTACTCACTTACAAAGAGGTATTCTCTGCATGCATTGTCTACTAATGCATATTGTACACTTCTGAATAAAGACTCAAATGGAAACTAAAACAATACAGAAATTAATGTTTTTTTTGAGTTTACTTAATAAAATTAAGTTACTTTGTTTTTCGTTTCTGCATGGGGAACAATAATAGGAGCTTCAAGTTGCTGAGCTAAGACGTCTCCCCTATTTCCAATTGAAAATACTGTTGTTTTGTGCTTAAAGGATTTATTAAACATTCCTCTTGTAGCCGAGTCTTCAATTCCCATCAAATCATCCACTGTGATATTTTCCTCGTATTGTAGTTTCATTATTCTGCTCTCGTACGATTTGAAATAAGAATAATATATTTTGCTCATAGTATCGACATACTCATGGACAATTTCTTCGGCTATATTTCTTTCATTCGATAGTAAAAATTCGTAGTGGCCTTTATTCTTTAGCAGATTATTTTGGGGAATTTGATAATTCGTCATAGGTTTCCTGAATTTTGAAATTTGCTCCAACAGATAAGTTCTGATTTTTGACATAGCTTTACATCGAAGCTTTTCTAAGATATCCTTTACATCTTGACACGATTTTGTGTCTTTAAAACTTTGCTCCTTGATGAAGCTTATTTTGTGGTTAAGAATTTGCAGTTGTGTCAAGAATTCCTTATCTGTCACATGAAGATCCATTATACCAGCTATCAATGTCTCCGGTACTTTAATATCATCGATAAATTGACTAAGCTGTCCTCTGATCGCCTGTCTGTTGGTTAATTCTTGACTCATCGAAATAGACTTCTTTTGCAAAGTTAATATTTCCGAACTAATACTACCCAAATCATTTTGAAAATCCAACAACATATTTTCCATTCGAGCTAGGATTTGATCGCAGGCAGTTATTTGGCAATGAAGACTTGCTATGTTTTCGCTTTCTTTCATGTACACTTTAATGGATTGATTTTCGGTGCTTTTTAATTCGTTTTCAATCTCTTTTGAATACTGCCTTAGGTCCGTGAAAGTGTTCAAAATATCTTGGACTACCTTGTCGTTGCTCACGAGATCGGCCGTAGTCCCCGCCTGACCTAATTTTGTATCCGAAGAGGAATTCATGGTTTTCAATATATTGAAGTATATTTTTTGAAAAACTAATGGATTTAACAAAATTTTGAAAACAACACAAAAACAAATGATCAATGACTGGACTGTCAAATTAAACGTCAAATTAGTTTAGCTTAACCTACATTAGATATTAGTAGGTCAGGTGTACCATTTTTTATTCTGCTTATCTCTTTATAGATGTTTTTGTTATTATTACTAATTAATTGAAATTAATTATAAACATTTTTTCGTAACGTATAAAATAAATAAAACCTAATTTATAAGTGAATTTTTAAAAAAAGAAGAAACTTTTGACATTCATTCTGTTTAAGTTGGTTATCCTGATAAAAATTACTCATTGCAACCAAGTGTCAAAGTGTTGGAAGTAAAAATCCCTACGTTTCTTTTTTGCTGTCAAGTTAGCAAGTCAAAATGGTAAGTAAATTTATTTGTTGTTAATCTTTTAAAATTTCATTAATCTTTTAATAAAAAACATTTCCAGCATTTTATACGCACTTTTCGCTATCTATATTATATTAAACAAATGATATTTTGCGGCTCAAATCGACAATTAATACGAAATACATTTCCTAACCTCTAATTTGTATTTTCATTTTCAGTCTTTGGTAATTCCAGAGAAGTTTCAACACATTCTTCGTATCCTCGGTACGAATATCGATGGAAAAAGGAAAGTGCAATTCGCCCTCACCGCCATCAAGGGTGTTGGTAGACGTTATTCCAACATTGTCTTGAAAAAGGCTGATGTGAATTTAGACAAGAGGGCTGGAGAATGTTCTGACGAAGAAGTTGAAAAGATCATTACTATTATGTCTAATCCTCGTCAATACAAAATCCCTGACTGGTTCTTGAACAGACAGAAGGACATTATTGATGGTAAATACAGTCAGGTACGTAAAACACTTATTTATTTTTGCTTAATGTAATTCTGTAAGTTTTTATACAAACACGAAATTATCAACTCAATTTAAACATATTTTGTTATAAGAATAGACTATTTAAATAGTGATTAGTTGAGAATTTATCGAGGTAATTTCGCTTATGACTTGACTAGTTTACGATTAACATCCCTTTCAATTATTTATTAATTAAACACAGCACAGTAAAACGGCAGTTTGTTTTACTAAATAAAAAAATTGCTGGTAGCCTGTGCAAAATTACATGTAAATCATAACAACACTTATTTAGTAAAATCTGATTTTGTGGATAAGCTACTTCTGTAGTAGCATCTTTGAAGCAAATCGAGAAATTTCTCTTTAAAAATTATGATTTACTACATTCAATTACTTCTTATATCATTATCTATTTGCGCTATTTACATTTGAATTTAGTAATAATTTATATTTATTATTTTTTAGCTGACTTCTTCAAGTCTTGACTCGAAGTTGCGTGAGGATTTGGAAAGGATGAAGAAGATTCGTGCGCACAGAGGTATGAGACACTACTGGGGTCTCCGTGTGAGAGGTCAACACACTAAGACTACCGGACGTCGTGGACGTACTGTTGGTGTGTCCAAGAAGAAGTAAGCTTTAAGTTATAAAATAAAATTTTTGATATTTCTGTGCGTTTTTTAATTAAAGACCCGTTTAATAAAAATAGTATATATTACATATAAATGTACAATACTTAAATGTAGTTAAATTACTTTTATAACTTAAGAAAACTAATGTAGATTAATCGAAACGGTAATTATGACACCTACATATATTTTCTGGTTTAAAACTAGAAGTATTTACAAAATAACAGTGTGGTAATTACTTATCAGTAATCATTTAAAAAAATCTTATTCATGGTTAGACTTGAATTTATTTGATAAATCCAGCACGGTTAATAGTTTCAAATAATTGGAATTTTTCTCTACTATGAACAGCTGTACGTAATTGAAGTAATTACCAAACTATAAAAAACTGATTGAAGTGAATTCGCTCAAATTCAAAACAAACGTTTAATTTAGAGAAGAGTATCTATGGCATGTATGACACCGTTGGTTGCTGGTATGTTCTGTGTCGATAATAAGTTATTATTAATCTTGACTTTACCTACAAAGAAAAACATTCCTATTAGTAAACAAATATGATTGAATTAAAAGTTAATTTATGCAATATTTAGTTACCTGTTTGTTTGCTGAACGTAATTGGTCGATCTTGTAAGAGGCTGTCTTTTATTTGATAGTATCTCATGCCATTAGTGTAAAGTGTACCGACAACTAAATGTCTTAAAATCAATTCCCTGGCCAGCTCTTTATCGGTGACGAGTTTGTTCAGATCTTCTACTGACAATCCTGCAAAAGCCTTTTCCGTTGGGGCAATAAGTGTGAAGATTTTTGACCCTAAAATTTTTATGTTTAATTACGCACTTACTCTTAATTTTTATATCTTACCTTGCAACATCTCGTCCAAACCTGATGCGAAAATAGCCCTTAAAGTGCTGGTAAATCTCCTCTCCCTGTCTGACTGAAGAGTTTGAACGATGTCGCCTACTGGCAAAGGGAACATGACCCTATCTACAGCGTGGGCAATACCTTGGGGTATCTCGATATCTTGGTTTTCTTCCAAAACTTTGGCCCCGTTTATTGTCGTTACCTAAAAAATGAAAAAATTTCGCCACTATTTTAAAACAATGGTTTCAATTGTTACAAAACAGCCAAATTAAGGAGGATGAGGCATTTAGATACTAAACTATTTTAATTATAATGTTATAATTACGATTTTATATTGTTCAACTTGATGACAACAGTTTCAATAATAAACAATGAGAATATATGGTTCATACGCCTTTTATAATTTATACATTAATACATCAAGCGCGTCTTCAGTAGTTGATAGTTATAGCTAAATATTCAACTAATAGGTATTTAGGAACAAAAATGTAGTGTAGTTAGATCTTATGATATAACAGCCGAGAAAGTGAAAATGGTTTCCGTAACGAAATCAATTTACATGCACAATGCTGTAAATATCTAATTTTGAACTAATCTTTCTATTTTATCTTGCGCTTGATGGATTAAAGGCATGTGTAACATACAGAAGAAGATCGCATCTTTTAAATGCTTCGAATTTAATCGAAAGAATGCTGTTTATTGAAACACGTGGGTTGAAGGTTCTTTAGTAAAAAATTGTCAAGATGTTCAAACGATTTTTTGTACTCACTTTAACATCGTTCCATTCTTTATCGTGCATCTTGTACTGATTAACGCGCAATTGCGTCCCAGCCAAAGAAACTCCAGTCATTTCATCCTGTAGAGAACTTATTTTGAATGCACCTGGTATCACATGGTGCAGTAAAAGCTACGAAATAATACATATTAAATTTATACCAATGCAATTTTCGTTAAAAATTACCCCGCTTAAAAGCCTCGGATTCTCCTTGAACTTCTCCTCTGCTTTTTCCGGTCCTCCTAACTGAATTAACAACGTCCTGAAGGCCTTATCGGTGGGAACGAATATCGTGTAAGGTCCTGTTTCGTTTAAAATCGAATCTAACCCGGATTGCTTCAAAAATTTAGACATAGCAAACAGGTTCTGCTTCTTCAACACTTCAGTGAGTTCCTCCTTCTGGACATCAGGTGAAGTAAAGGTTTCCTGTATGGGAAACAGATTAACACTAGGCGTTACGCTCTGTTGAATGGTAACATCAGTTGGATGAGGCGTTAGTAAATTCTTGCTTGAAGACGGTTGTACATTGGAAGCTTGATTCAATAAATCGTTTGAAGGATTATTTAGGATGTGGGGCGTTCTGGTCTTTTTTTGGCTCCTGGAGGTTGTGCTGGTAGAGAAATACGGGCCAATTGTGGAAGAAGCTACTATTTGCGTGCCGATGTTGGTTTTAATGGCTGGCACGCTGGAATCTTCCGAAGCAAAACTGGTTGTAGAGAAATAATGTTCAGGCTCTTCGGTTGCAAATGAATTTGGCGTGATGGTGGCTTGTATCGATCTTAAAGTCGAGCTTTGGGCAGTCCTGGGGGTGGAAGAAACAACGGGTTTTTTAGTGGTTGTGCTCAGATTGTCGGGTAATTTAATTTCTCCTTTTTTTATCTTGTTAAGCAAGGCGTCGATGTCTACTGTTTTGTCTTTGTCGTTTCCTTTGACTCCTTGCACTTTGAGCGTACCGTCGCTTTGTTCCTCAAGGAGCACAAATGTTACTTTCTTTTCTTTCGATATGTTTTTAGAGATGGACTCTAAGTTGCCGCTGGCTCCTGTTTTAAGCAGTTCGAAATTCGAAGGCGCCACGTTTTTGGTAAGTTCCTTTAACACTGCCATCGGAGGTTTGATAGTTGTAGTAGTCCTGGCGAAAACCAATTTTTCTAAATCGCTTCCTGGTTCTAATTTTATTCCGTCGGATACTAAACTGGGATCTGATGTTTTAATTAATTCCACTTTTTCTCCATTCGGAAGAACAATTTCATCGATAGCAGTAGGTTCATTAGCAGAGTTTTTCTGGCTCGTAATTATCGCTTTCTGGCCATTTGGTAAAGTTATTTCTTGTGGAATTCCACCAACGCTCTTTGGAATCGAATTGGGATCGCTGGTTCTAATTATCTGCACTTGATGCCCGCTTGGTAAGGTCACTTCTTCGTTACTTTTCGCATCGGAATCATCAGGTCTTAGTATTGAAATTTTCTTACCATCCGGTAGCGTTATTTCCTGTTGCTTGCCTTTCGGTAGTTTCGACTCGTTATCGGTTGTAATGAATTGGATTCTTTTACCGTTTGATAGCGAAATTTCTCTAGATGTTAAGTTTTTGTTACTTTCGTCTTCTTGGCTCCTGCTTATGGCCAATCTAAGCTGCTCCAGCAAATCGTCCTTGCGAATCCTTTGCGACTTGTACTCCTTCTGCAATTGGCTCAAATCGTCCAGAGACTGGATGGTTTTGATTTTAGATTGAGGCAGTGCCGTGGGCAGGAAACTCGGCAATTTTAGCGGCAGCGGTGATTTTTTGATAGGTTTAGGGGTTGTAGTTGTTGTAGTGGTAGTTGTAGTAGTGGTTGGGTGTTCAATATAATACTGCTTAACAGCTTGCTCGAATAAATTCACTTCTTCGGGGTACAGATATCTCGGCTGCGATTGCGGTTGCTGGAAGTTGTCGCCGTTTGTTTTATACAATCTCTGATATAATTGCTTCTTCTGGTTGCGTTGCCTCTCCACGAACTCCTGGTGGTCGTCTTGCGCTTTCCTCAGGGCCTTCTCGTATTGTCGCTCGACGAATTTGTTGTGCTTTTCGATGATGGCTTGCTTCTCCCGCAACTCCTGGATCTTCGCCTTGTGTTTTTCGGGATCCAACGACTTGATTTGCTCCTCGATGACCGCTATAGGATCAGTGGTGGGCCTCGGTTGAACGAACTGCGGCCCGAACGGGTTCAACTGGCGGGCTGCTTGAAAATTGGTCTGCGTGAGGTGTTGCACCAGAGGCTTGGCAGGCTCAGTGGGCTGCTGTTTGGGAAACGCAACCCGGTTGGTGGGAGTCGGAGAAGATATCTGCTGGAAGCTCTGCTGCGGTGTGGGAACCACGCTCGATGGAATGGACTTGAGCAAAGGCAGGGTGTTTAGCAACTCGGTGCGCGCGAAGTCCTCCTGGGCGTTCAGCTGGAACGGGTTCGGCTGGAAGTTCTGCCTTTGGAGGTTCTGGTTGTTGAAGGTCTGCTGGTTGAAGTTCTGCGACACCTGGAACCTGTGCTGGTGCTGCTGGATGTCGCTCAGTATCTGGCCTTGTTGTTGCGGTGAAAGTCTCGTGGTTCTATCGATATTGGGAGCGAATTGCTGAAATGGAAATGCGCGCGTTAATTTATCAGTATTTAAGTCGGACCAATTATTTTAATTACAAACATGAATTCAATGTGTATAGAGTAATGAGGTGCAATTATCTACTGTTTGATGAGAAAATGGTTCACAATGTCGCCTATTATTGTAAAATTTCATGGGAGAATGTAAGTAATATTTTATTTCAATGATATATGGAGTGTTTCAAAACGCTATTCAAGCAGAATTGAAATAATTTAATTTATTCAAAAAAATTGCATATTTACTAATTAAACCTTTTATATGTGTGTTAGTCAAATAAAAAAACCAAATACTTATATTAAGGACGTTTCAATAGGATTATTCGCATTTCATTGCGCTTTCGCTTTCTTTTTTATACCGATGTTCAACCCGCAATTAAATCTTGATGATTTAATATTAAAAGCCCAATCTGTTCCGGAAATAGACGGAACAAAATTAATTTCACTCATTTTGAAGTCTGCGACTAATCTATGATTAACCGAACAATACGCTGGTTAATTACTTAAGAGTTTGTTATATAGCGAATTCGTGCTTTGGTCATTTTGTTCAGACATGTTTCCTTTGAGCCAAATTAAAAGATCGTTTTCTTTTACTGAAATTTACTTTTGCTTTGTTATAATTAATCGTCGAACGTATTTTGCAACTGTATTCTGAAATTCGTTTGAACGTGATTCTCGTACCTGTTTCATAATTTTTAGATCTACCTACCTAATTGCTTTTCTTCTGGGATTTTTTTCTGATCTCTTGCACGATTAACCAAGAGACTCGAGCAGTTTGTAGATAAAATGGCAAGAAGTAATTTAAATGCAATGATGAGTTAAAATTCAAGCAATTTATTTTATATTTTCCATTCTAATAATTCTTTAAATAGGACATGATTTATGTTGTATAAAAGTATACTTTTAGCATTTGATAGAATTTTGGAGACAGGATAATTTTTTATAGAGAAACGATAAGAATGTAAAGACAGAAGAAATCAATAATTTTTCTGCAATTTTTTACACATATAAGGAAATTATCATTCAAAGTAAAAAGTATTTTGTGGTGAAAATCAATTCTTTGCGTGATACAATTTGGGTTTGTTTGTTTTTTCCTAGACTTTCGTTTGAGCAGCCACTAATTTATGAAATTAAATTAAATATTGAATCGTTGACCCCAATTTCGAATTTTTAATACATTAGATATCATCGTTTTATATGTATTTTTCGGATATTAGGCACCTATTTATGCATTTCGGTATAATAATCACCACTTTCACAGCATTATATTAAACGTTTAATACAAAAAAAGATGAAAAAAAAGGAATATAAGCAATTTATTGCCGATATAATAGCCCAATTTCCATTTCAAATTTATACTTAATGAAAATATTCTGCAATAAATAAACCGTATTTGCTTTATTAATCAGCTTTGTGGGAAACTACAATAATACATCCTCGATTATTTGGAGTGATTTCCTGGTTCCCAGGAAGTGTTACTTTGTGTCTTGTAAGGAAATGTTCTGAGGAAAGAAAGGTAAGTACAAGATGTTACACTGAATACGTAGGTGCTTGAAATGTATCATTAAAGTACTCTTATAGCTTCAAGACTTGTATAATCATTTTCAAGTTGAGACTCCTACTCTACTATTATAAGGTCATAAAAGAGATATCGAAAACTATTGAATTCTTCAGTTGAAAACAAAGGTTAGGTACTGTTTAAATTCCATTTAGTCCAAAACAAAGAAAATACCTAGAGAAAATTACTTCCTGGTAAAAACAGTATAGTGAAATTAGAGAGTAACTACGGACATTATGGAATAACTAAAACTGTGGAATAATATAACTTTTATTGCAAATAGAAGAGCCTTTGCGCACAAGCCATATGGTGAAAAACCAGCGATCGTAAAAAATCGAGACAACAAAAGTGGTTACATTCACCTGTAAGTACGCACTTAATTCAATTCACGGCGCTTTCGTTTTTATCCAAATATTTCACACGTGTGCAATGCCATTTATTTTTTGCACCTAGATATGAAAAAGTGATAGTTCAGAGAAGTCAACAGTTCAAACTCGAGTGAAAGTATTCGCGCTGATGCCGCCGGATGGATCTTCGGCGGACTGTTGGCGTTACGAGATAAATAAATCTCGTAATAACGCATCTTTAATAGAAAAAAATGACTCGAATGTTTGGTCTAATTTATTTCGATTATTGCGCTTTAATTCGAGAGGAAAACACTACTTATCTTCGCAATTATCAATGTTATTCGGTCTACTAAGTTTTAAATATCAGTTAAATCAATTGTGAAATCAATTTATGCATATACAGGGTGTTGATACTACATTTATAATATTATAATAATACCTAACGAATGAAAGTTCTGGTCTAATTTTATTTTTCTTTATGGAAAATCATTTTCTATCCTATTAATTTTTAATTGCTTCTATTAGCAAGTACTAAATTTATAGCTCTATAGTTATAGTTAGTAATAAAGATTTATTTCATTCAATTTTACTCATCTTCTCCGCATTGTGTCTTTAATAGGTAGTAACCCATTTCTATACAAGTCCCTGAATTAAATAAAAATCAATTAAAAATAGAAAAAACTTGGTAATAAAAAAATCATAAATAATAGTCTTGTGGTATAATTATATGTATTTTTAAATAATTTATAGTAAAATATTGGTTCATAATTTAATGGTAAATATTTCATAAAAATTAACAACTAATATTTTCTATACAATTTTGTGTAAAATTAAAAAAATATAAATATAGGTATTAAAATTAAATAAAACACTTTCATATGAGCTAAATTTGTAATTAGATAAATTTTCCAGAAAATGATTAAATTACAAATTATTTGTATTGGAGAATTTGTGGCGTTCAAATTGTTTTAAACGTCCAGTAAATTGAAAAATAATTATGATCTCTCTTTTGTGAAATAGCAATTTAAACGACTATTTCAAAAGTGCCTATATTTTTGCTTTTTTACTTAACCAAAACGAAAAAAAGGAAAATTGTGCTATATCCCAATACGAAGCATAATGTAATGAAGCAATAACTAGCATGCATTTATATTTAAATCTATTAGTACTGAATCTCGTATTTGCTCTTAAATGAGGACGACTTCATCGGCTGCGAGTGCCTTAGTCTATATTAATAAAATTTTATTGCTTACACGAACACGAAGGCTTTAAAATATTACGAAAGAGATGCGGTCGAAGAAAATAATTTTTGTAACAGTAATTATGTAACGAATAGAAAAAAAAAGGAAAAAGGCGTCGTCGTTTCGAATACAAATCGAATTGCGAGGAAATCTGCGGCGATAAAATGCGGTCGTTGATTTTCCTTATTTTCGCTCTTCATACCTCCTATTTAATAATAAATAATATCTTTAAAACACTTAATATAAATTTCACTCTCGATATTAGTTATTTATTATTTATCTTGAATTTCCTCGATCGTTGTGTGTAGTTAGAAGGCATCGAAATCTTATATAAAGTATTTCTTGTGTATCGTGAAAATCTCTTACATAACTATTAACCATTATCATTAGCTATAAAGAGAAATATGCTATTAACAATAATTTGTTTTATTTAATAACGGCTATATTCTATGTAATTTTTATAACGTCCTAAGTTATTTTTTTATAATTTTATTGAGCTTTGAAGGTTTTCTAAGATCTTAAATCATTGTATTGCGATAATTTTAATTGATGAAACCTTTGATTTTTCCTACATTAATCGCTTTTGTTAAGTTTTTTCTATGCCTATGATTTAATTATTGATTTAAACTTGCTATTAGGTATCTATTAAAGATGCGTTCGAGATAACTAGTTAATGGCCATGTAAAAGTAAAGGCCGGAGAAATTAAAAACAAACTGGAATATTTTTTTCAGATTATAATTGCAGATTCTGTGTGCGTTATTAAGGGAAATCGTTTTCACACATTTATGGATCAATATATCCCAAAACATAATACGCATAAACAAAACGTACCGGCGCATTAATTGCGAAACCTCCGACGAAATAACCACAAATGGGTATAATTAAAATTCAGAATCAACAGCCTGAAAAATATAAAGAAATAGTCCGTGACGCAAACAATAATAAAAGAACAATACTTGATGCACGCAATAAGAATAAGAAATGTTCCATAAGACAATTTAAATGGCTCATAAGTACCTATTAGTTTATCGATGTTGGAGAAGAAAGTGAAATGTCAACATTATAAAAATTGGATCACTAAATTTTTCCACTAGTAATTTTCTAGCATACAATTTTCTTATTTTATATAGTATTTGCTTTGAAGAACTTGTTTTTCTAAGAGTTTATCAAGAAAATTTAACTTTAATTTTAAACTCAATTATAATTTTCTCTCAAACATATTATTAGTTACACCTCCAAAAATATCAAGTAAAACTAATAACAGATTAAAGTATAATATAAGCTCCTTAACAAAAAGCAGGATCATGATTCTGTTTGATTTACTATTTCGAACGTCAATTAAATCCCACCTACAATCTCTTAAGGAAAATAATCAGATACTCTCCATCAAATTTCTTACACAATTCTATAGCGAGTGCTTCTTGAGATTTGTTTATAATTACATCGAAAATGTCAAAGGTACTTTATAGAAACTTGCAAGCGAGTTTTTGTTCTACTTAAATGGATTCCGTTGCACAAATATTTATAGCCGCATATTATTCGCGAAAATTAATTTTAGTTAGGTAAAGAGGCATTCTACTTTGCGTAATGGATAAGTTTATAAATTGTATCTACCATATATAAGCATTACCTGCATGTTATTATAAAATGAAAAGGAATTTAAGTAATTATGAGGTGGAATATCTGAGCCTGCATAACTCGATTGTTACATGTACATAATTGAAAAATGTAAAATATTTACTAGATAATAAGAAGTAGATAAGTTCTTCCTTTGTATCAGTTATACAGCGTAGTAGACGTTCTACATCGATAATACAGGGTGGCCCATTAGTATGGCCTAATATCTCAGTTAATTCAGATATTATCAAAAAAACTTCTTTAGGTACAAAAGTTGTAGGTACTTTTATGCTGCATATTTTCAAATTCGTTATATTTATACAGAGTGTTTGGCTTTGATGGGTAGATCAAAGTTATTATGCTTTCTAAATGAAAAACCCTGTTTTTTCCAAGCATTAAATTTAGCCTCTCAAAAATATCCGTTTAGTTCCTACAGAGTGGTTAAATTAGTACGATTTTCATGGAAAACTGGTCATAACTTTTAAATCACTCAGAATAACATTATCTATACAATATTATATTTTTGGAAAGCTGAAGAACTAAATTCAATTTTTGAATAAATTTCATTTTAAAAAGTACAAGTTTGATCGGCAAAACGGAACACTCTGTATAAATATATAACCATTATAACCCCATAGGGTATCTACAACTTTTGTAAACAAGTTCTTTCGATATTATCTGAAGTAACTGAGTTATTGGGCTTTTCCGTACTAATGGGCCACCCTGTGTACAGTGCGACAGGAATCACTGGAGACGTGACAGGCGCGGTCTTGAAATGTTGAGAACACTTCTGCGCATTGTACTCGCTTGTCTGCAGCTATTCCTGTTGCTCTGTAAGAACCTAATGAAAAGCAAACAAGTATAAAAATCGTGATGAAACGTTGACAATAAACCGCAAAATCGTGTTCTTGTTCGTCATCACAGTATAAAATAATTGGCACCCTGCTCGTAACAATCGTCGGTTACGTGTAAATAACTTTCTTCGCGTCTGAATCGAGCCGAGATTTTTTCGCGGGTCCTTAACCTTAGCTTAAACGTTTCCCAGCGAACCACCGCCGGATTCGGCTCATCTTGAACTTGAGAAAGCGAAGATTCGTCGACGAGGCTTCTGCGCCTCGTAGGCGGTTATTTTTCAACTCTTCTCGCCGGTTTCGCGACCTTTCCTCATCTTCACTTTCACTCAAAGGTCATGAATTTGCTCGATGCGACCAGTCAGCGAGAGTGTTTTCTTCTTTCGATGACAAATCTCAACGGAACTCTTCAATAAGAAAGCGAAGAATGTTCGGCGATGAATGTTTGGTTAAACGCACGACAGTGTGATGAATTTATTGCTGGTTTTAGCGAATTGAATTGTAAAGAAATTTATGCGTCGGTCATTCATTCGTGAAAAAAAGTTTTCCTTTAATTGATTTAGTTTTTTGTAGCACTTTTCGAATTTTTACATTTATTTATTACTTGCTTCTCTTCTTCAATCCTATACATAAGTATCTAATATCATGTCATGTAAATCTTTACATATTTTATTCAAAGTTTGCTTCTTATACATTTTTCAATTTTTTACAATAATATTTATTATTATAGGTACTTTTTTTATTGTTATAGGTAGTACACTTATACTTCTTCCCCATTTAAAATGTTTTTATGCCTTTAGACTTTTCTTTGTTATAATAGGACTTCCAAAATATGCTTTATGATCGGAACGATTTTTAATAGCACCTCAGAGGATCAGATTTAATTAAAAACCCGGAACTTTTCTCGGGCATCTCGGTGTAATAATTTAGATGAAAACGAAAGTACGCATCGTCAACGTCATCGTCATTATCGACTAAAAGATGTGTAAACTCAAAGTAAGATTTCTTGTATGTATAAGTATGACACACGAACGCTATGAGTCTCGAAGTACTTTCGATGTTCGATAGAAAGTAATATCTAAATAACGAGTACTTATATACACTACGAATTAACGAAGTAGAGGAATATCAATTACAACATCTCCGCCTTTATTAGAAGAGATTTTTAACCACGTAACTTGCTAATGTGTTGTGGTAAAACTTTTATCTTCTATGAAAACCGTTTTTGTTATTGTTAGCGGTCTTAATAGTTGTACATTTGATCCTATAGTAGTGTATAATATTTTCTCATGCGGTGCGTTGTGCAATGGGAAAAAATCTACCTGTATCATACTTTATTTACTTATAGGAATGCACTAATATGGAGTTTATTAAATTGAGCAAACGATAAGTATTTGATGTAACGAATGCATTATGTATTCTCGAAACGACTCGTTCAACTAAATTTTCTTCAATAGTTTACTTAATGTAGAGATGGGTACTGCAATTAAATGAACACAATGACTAATTTAGTTCGGTAACACAAGAGGTATAAAAATCGAATTCCCTGGTTTAATGATCGTGGGGCCATCGGTAATGAGTAGAAAATTTCTTTCTTATGTTTATTTACATTTTACTGTATATAGTTTGTATTTTTATTACTTACTGATATTTATTGTGTCTAATAGTAGTAAAATCATATCAGATTTGATTATAGGATATAATAAAAGTATAATATATGTCTATTCTCTCTTTTTCTCATATTATAGATATTCACTGGTTTCTATACCATATCTCTTAATTCCTCTCCTTCATAAAGGGACATAAGAATTTGAATTAGTTAAATTTGAAGTCATAAAATTGTTGGAGAAGAGTTTTTTTATAAGATTCTTCTTGAAGATTTATTAGAGAATTAAAATAAGCTGTAAACCCTATTAAAGAACTGAAATTAATGATGGAAAAAATATATGGACAGGTGACTGACTATATCTCAACTCTGTATCTCTGACTAAAGAGACTCCTTTCCTTCTGTAAAAATATCCTCAAGTAACAAAAACGATTTTTAACAGCATTTTTTATATACCTTTTTCATTTTGTAAGACATTGCTCTAACTACTCAAAATTATGCTTTTTCAAACCCTAGTTTTGTACTCCAAGAGATTTTTATTTGATTTATAAAGGTTGTTCCTTAATGACTTGCTAATTATTTAAGGGGGTGATTCTTGGGCCCATTTTAAGGAAAAAACTTCGTATGAATCTATGTCCTAAACGTCTTAACTTTTGAGATATATGGTGTTAAAGTATGAATAAAGAAATCAACTTTTTATTGTCATTTTCACACCACTTTAAATATTTTTATGAAATTTGGCGTACGGCGTTTATGCATTAAAGATCATTTTTTGACTTAAAAACATTTTTTATTTCCAACAGTGGCGTCCGCACTGGACTCAGACTAGATATTTTGAAAGGAAAAGCCACTGTTTTCTCTTAAAATAAAATTTTTTGTACTTTATCGCTGTTATGAAATTAGGTACTACCTAATAAGAATTCGTAATATGACATAGGCGGCTCCAAGAATCATTTCCTTAAATATTGGCATGTCATAAAGGAACACCCTGTACACTGTACATATATGTCCACCATGTGTAAATTTTCATTTTTCCTCAAATAATTATAAATTAATTAGCCAAAAATTGTGCATCCGCCCTGTATCATCAATTACATTGCCGCTTTCATCACCTGGTGCTCGCAAACGCACTTATATTCACATACGCTCATGCACCCGCCGCACTTTCTCCCCGAGCGAGCGGTACCCAAACGTAGAGGAACTTACCGGGTGTGCGCCGATGAGCTGAGCTTTCGTCCGATGGAAAACCGCGCACACAAACAGAAGCCACCACATGGAGTTTTTTACGGGTCTCATCTTGGCACCTACCGCACCGAGCACCGTTTGATGGCAGTCGATAGTACTGGATGGTACGCCGGTGCCTGCGTCTTTTACGGGCCTCCCTCTCGAGCGACGCGGCATCTTCGAAGATGGTAGCCGCTCACCTCGGCGTGAGCGGCGGTTTTCCACTCGGGCATGCCTTTCCCGAGGGGTTTCTTAACCGGTGCAATTACTTTATCGGTATAGAAGATTAATGGGATGAATGGAGAATCGAAGAAAGTGATTGGAAGTACTTGAGCTTAAATTATCGAATTGATATCGAACATCGTGAACAAATCAGAGGCTAATCAGTTTGTACCGGTCCAATTTAGAGACTCGAAAGTTGTCCGATGTACAGACCATCGCAGGTTTGCAATTAAAACAGGAAAACATCTTCTCAAAATTTTTTTATGGGAAATTTATTGGGATTTTATGGGGGGACAGAAACGGTAAAAAAAGGTAAAATCATTATACAGTGTGTCCACTTGAGTTCGCACCATAAGGGAAACTTTTTGATTGTTAATATTACGAAAAAAAGTTATTCTTCATAAAAAGTTCTGCATTGTCCAAAACCTAAAATGCAATCATCAGATATTAAAAATTTTCAGTTGTATACGGGGGTTTGTCAAAAAATGTGATTTTTGCCCAACAGTAAAGTACCTTTATTTTTGAATATATCAAAAATTATTTTAAAGAAAAAATGTTTAGAATTAAAAATAACTTTCAAATATTCAATATTGTTTATTTATAAAAATATTTTTTTAAATTTTCTCTGTGAAAACTTTGGAAAATGAAATGTGAAATCCGGTACTACTTTTAAAAAATGCCGGTGCATCCTAAATTAATTATGCAAAAAAGTGCAAACTTAAATTTTCAACATTTTCACGAAATTTCTTCAAGAAAAAATGTCGAAAAATTTTTTTTATAAATAAACAATATTGAATATTTGAAAGTTATTTTTAATTCTAAACATTTTTCTTTATAATAATTTTTGATATTTTCAAAAATAAAGGTACTTTACTCTTGAGCAAAAATCACATTTTTTGACATACCTCGTATACGACTGAAAATTTTTAATATCTGATGATTGCATTTTAGGTTTTGGACAATGCAGAACTTTTTATGAAGAATAACTTTTTTTCGTAATATTAACAATAAAAAAGTTTCCCATATGGTGCGAACTTAAGTGAACACACTGTATATCTTTGTTATTGATTTTAATTTTAGTCAGATTCTGGGATTCAAGTACTACAAGGTTCATCTATAAAATAAATTCAGAAATTATGAAAAAATATAGTAACAAAAATGGTGCTAAAACGGTTTTGCTCCTTCCCATGGGACAAGGTTCTAATTAATGATAAAGTGTTACACTATACAATACAATTGTTACACTGAAACTGATCCAAAGCTTCATCTAGCCAATCTATGCAACCTGTGCAACCCAATTCTCGCACGATATGCTTTAATCCATTCATCATTTTTGTTGACATGCAGTAATATTCGCAATTACCTTTGCTAGCTGCTTCCTCCAAAGTTGCCCCATTCTTTGGGGAACTCCAAAAGGAGTTGCGGATTTTTTATATCCCATTGTATCCCTTTGGACAGCATTAATTACTACCCGCTTTTGCCGGTCTTAATAATAAATTACGAACGCTCTGCGATATACTAACATGCACCATACACTTCTTCTGTGAACCACCGATAGCACTAACAGTTAAGTTACAGTGTTAAGTTAGAGGTATAAATACCAATGGGGATGGAATTAGATGGGGTAACAGATTTTGTTGCACGTTTTCCTATTAGTGGGGGCTGCAGACCCATTTTTTATCATTGTTATTAATGTGAAAAAATCGTTATCATTTGGTACAAACTTACTCTGCCTTTCAAAGATGCTACTATCATTAGTTCCAAATAGGAACTAAAATGCTCGTATACAAATTCTTTGCGAAATCATATTAAAATGATTTACTGAACATATTTATAACAAATTTGCTATTTTTCACACACCCACTTTCTTCCTACTTAACACAGACATATTATTTAAACGAATTTCATATTTTGTGTGATTAGTAAACACTCCATGTAAAAGTACTTTACATACATCATTGCACCTACGAGAATAATATAGGAAAAGAAGATCAATTTGAACAGAACTGAGATGATTATATAAATATAAAGTTTAGTTTTGTAAAAAATTCGTAATATTAGCGAATGATATTCGCATCCCAAAGCGGTTTGTTATTATTAATGCGCGATTGTGAAATGAACGGAATCAATGGGATTCAAGTGTGGGTGACCGAGCGGATGATTTAATTTGTTGAGGCAATTGATTTGCATGAGTACTTTCACCAGCAGGATTGTAGTGATGATTATTCATATATTGTAATATGCGTAAATAGGAGGACAATCGATTTGTTTAATTTAATACGAATCTGATGGGCATGAATAACCGCGGGGAATTCAATCGTTTAGTAATATAATTTAGTAAATATTTTATTATAATTGACTTGCGGTTTTATTTATGTTCGTACAATATTGCAGTGACAGATTTTTTCACTTTATTTATTACTAAACGTTGCTTATTTATTATTAGTGTACCTGCTTAATAAATTTAATGGTTGATTAAAGCTCGAGGCAGTAATTTTTACTTTTCATCTACCCGCAGTTTAAAGATTATAGAAGTGCTCCTTGCATAATAAAAAAATACTTTTCATCGAAATAAAACACGATTATTAAATTTCTTTACATTTGATTTTGAATGAAAAAAAAAAATGTTATTTTAGTTTCCTTGTTACTCCTTCCGTTGTTAGTTTAGTAGCATAAAAACCGTTGTATAACAAAATATTAACGTAGGTATAAATTAGTGGTTTTCTTGTCTAACCGAATTCACGACTATTGAAAATCAATTGTTACCGAAGCAAACATGCGAAAAATTAAATTATCCTGGTTACAATAACTTATAAAAAGCATTATGAGGTATAGGTACACCAATAAAATTGTTCAATGAAGTTTCTTTACCGGATATTAAATATACACCCAACAGAATTTTATTATGCAGGGTGTTTAATTGGAAAAGATAGTTACCCAGGGGATCACAAAAAACCTATATAGTATGGGTTTTGCACCCCTTTATGACCCATTTACAGGACGTTTTTTGAACACCTTTAGGACAATTTATCGATCCATTAAAAATTATAAAATCCAAGTTCGAATTGACCAAATTTCCCAATGAAACACCCTGTATATTATAATTTAAACTGCCTATTAAATATTCAAAATATATTTAAACCTCTCTCCTAAACGCTTGATCCACCACTGACTCTTGTTTACGATTTTAAATTCTACAATTACGATTAATGATAAAATTTAATAAACCCAGACAGATAAGAGGATATATAAAGAGAGGTTAGGTTCAAGTTTAAGTCCTAACTTAACACTATTTTGATAATACGAAGTACAATCTGTGTATATTAAATATGTCTTTTAAAAACGAGTACTTTCCAGATGAACATCCCAGAAACTTGATACCTGAGTTATGTCGACAATTTTACGATTTGGGATGGGTTACAGGAACTGGTAAGAATTACCTAAATTATTTTACATAAATATTCACAATTTAATTGGCTGCATTAAGTTTATTTCCGTAAAATTTGTTACTATGTTAAACACAGTCCCCAATACTTAAGTCTTATACGGATACCTATTACAAACAACACATTTAAATATACATTCTTGGCTTTACAGGTGGGGGCATAAGCATTAAACATGAAGACCAAATCTACATCGCTCCTTCGGCCGTTCAAAAAGAAAGAATCCTACCGGAGGACCTCTTCGTACAAACTATCGATAACATAGACATAGAAGTACCCCCTCCGGGGAAGAAACTAAAGAAGAGCCAATGCACTTCTCTGTTCATGTGCGCCTACACCATGCGAAATGCAGGGGCTGTTATACATACTCACTCGAAGGCCGCCGTTTTGGCCACTTTGCTGTTTCCGGGTAAAGAGTTTGTGTGCTCGCATTTGGAGATGATTAAAGGCATTAGAAACCAGGAAACAGGCGTCAATTTCAGATATGATGAAAAACTAGTAGTTCCCATAATTGAAAACACTCCTTTCGAAGAGGATTTGAAAGAATCCTTAGCAGAGGCTATTAAAAAATATCCTCATACTTGCGCAGTTTTAGTTCGAAGACACGGGGTAAGTTACACTTAAATATCATGTGTAGATGAGTTTGAGTCTCTGTATGAAGCAGAAGCGTGTCGTCCAATTATTTTGACTCATCAAAATATTGATAACTAGCTTCGTTAATTTACTGTAATTACCAAAAACAATATTTTTTATAGGTTTACGTTTGGGGGGACACTTGGCAACATGCGAAAACGATGACTGAATGTTACGATTATCTGTTTGATATAATAGTTAAAATGAAGCAAATTGGTATCCCACTTGACCACTGATCACGACTTAAAAATGAAGCATAAATGAAGAATATTTATCTCCATATTTTATATGTATATATCCGATTTCTTTTATCACAAATATAGTCGGGAGGAAAATAATACTCTTTCGTAAAAAACAAAATGTTTTTTCCTTTAAATCCTGTAACATACAATATTTCTAATACATAAATATTTACACAAAATATCAAAATTTAATCATAGGAGATCACATTTAATAATAATAGATCATTGTGTTCCTGCAAATAGAATGACGTTATTAAAACGAGTAACACATAGCTTCATAACGCCACTAATAGACATTTAACACCTAAGTTATCTATTAACTAAAACTTTACAATTAGTACAAGTATTAGTCTAGAAGGTATTGAAGCTCCACAAACATTGAATGCAAATATTGCAGGTAATTATTGCATGTGAAACTGCTGGTTTAAGTATTTGCAACATTATTCCTATTAATCACTCGTTTTAAGAACCAACTATGATTTTTTTGTTCCTAAACTTTATAAAACGTAATAGAAAAATACATATCCAATTTGAGATAAACTTTAAATATAGATGCCTAATTTAATTTTTATCAATTACATCAATAAAAAGTATTTTTACTGTTGGAAATAGCGAGGAGTGACATGGATTTCTTACTATTAGCAATGTCTAAGCTCTCATGGAATCTAAAAGAATAGTGGGAAAGCATTTAAATTTAATTTTCAAGAAAATACGCATAATCTGTGTTAGCAATTACAATATGTATCTATAAATAGGTTTTGTTTTCTCATTTAATATGATAAATTCATTGTTCGACGAAAAATACAAGGGTTATTTATGCAGGCCATCAATATGTATTTTCAAGTACCTAGACGTAGAAATTGATTCTTCATTAACTTTTTTTTAAACAATTACTCCAAAATTACACTGATTGTTCATCATAAATCACCTTCTATAATCCTAAAAAATAAAGTTGGTAACATAATTTATACAGAAATAAATTCCTTCTAATTTAGAAGTTCTAAATAGGAAAATTTGAAATGTAATACAGAATTGGACAGTTGTATGCGGACAATAGAACTAGCGAGCGATGTGTGTAGTGGAAGGGAGGCGATCGGTTGTTTTATCTTTTTCATATTTATGAATTAATTGGAAGCTAACCTTGTTCCCCCTATGAGCAAATTCACCCTATTACCCGCAAAAGATTGTCCATATCTGTATAAATAAATATAAGTACAAAGATACAGGAATGATTCTACTAAGAAAAAATATTCGTTTTTTCTGAAAATGAATTCGTTTCGTCATGGAAAAATTAAATATGTTTACCCTTTTTACTAATAAACAATAAATTAGTAAACAGTAAAATATTATACACAGACCAGCCATAAAAAAACAACCATAAAAATAAGCGATACAGATATTGAAATATCATTTTGCCAGCCATTGTTCAGTAGGTTGCACAAAATGCATAACATCACATACAAATTTTTGGTTTTCTTTAAAATATACTACCTACAGTCGAAGTCTTCTCGTAAAAAAGCATATAAGCCGTACTCTGGAGTACCTCATCAATAGAAACTTCTCTTATTTCCACATCTGAAGTATAATACCACCTACAACAAAAGTATTATACACCTGAAAATACTAACAATATTATTTTGAATTAATATTACCTATTATTCTGATGACCCCTCCTATAAGTAATGAAATGGCCAGAATGAGCGTCACCAGCATGTACTACAACGGATGCCAATTGATAAACGTTCTTGAATTCATTTGCCATATCTGTCAGAGAACTACCAGTCCAACAGAGGGGTGTGCTGCTTGATAAAGGACTACCTCCTTCGCTTGTACTTGTGTATTGCTTAAAAATGCAACAAAATGTTATAAAATATTAATTCATTAAAGTTAAAATGTTCTTACCGAACTATTTAAAAATTTTCGCTGGTAGTGAACTTGAATAAACGTGTATGCTGACATTGATAGTCTCATAGGAAACTGAACGTAATCCTGCCTTTTCGACATACCACTCGACGACCAAGTGTTGCGAGAAATATGAATACACAGGCAAACAGGTAACTTAAAAAAAGTAAACTCAAAACAAATTAAAATATGTAATAATTTATATACCTTTCCAAAGTTTAATATTTTCACTTGTTTGGACAAAACCGGTGGCTTGGCCGGATCTCTATCTCTATTACAACCTTCGCACTGGACATCATTCACAACTTCAGGAGTGACGAAATTGGTCAACAATTGATGCAATTTGTGCCTTCCCCAGCCAATATCGCCGGCAATCGTCGGCAAAGCGAGAGAAAGACTTTCGAATTTGTCATATCGAACAGCAGACTATAAAAAAATATGTAAACAATAACACCCTACAAACTTTCACGTCACTCACCTTAAAACCGCAATCGGTGCACCTCAGTTGGCTTGTCAAGGTGCCAGTAAAAGGATGACTAACCGGTTGTTGAGGAGGCCCCGACATTTGCAGTGCTCTACAAGATCTAGAGATCCATCTGTTCCTTCTAATTGCCCCTCCTCTCCATCCGGCACTCATGGGCCTGCATAGCTCATTCAAAGACATAACGCTACCCAACGAATCGTAATCGCCGGACTGTTCTCCTTGATCGTCTTCAAATTCCAGTTCGTTCATACCCAATGCATCTGACAAACAACCAGCCTATAATGATGGAAATTACTTATTTAAATATGCTCTCGTTTAATATATGATTATATTACTTTTCTTCCAATTTTTTGTGTTTCTTCATCGAGTGTGGTTAAAATAACATTTAGTAATTCATGAGCATCTTGTTCTCCAGAGGGTATCACCCACCCTAGTCTTTTTAAAGCATTTATAACTGCTGCAGGTGCAAAAGTATCTTGCACAGATTTGTTGGTACCGTTCACAACTAAAAACGTTTGGTCAATAAGAAGAACAATGGAAATCGTTTGCTCACCTGATAGAACTGTTGCTAAGGTACTTCTGAGACTAGTTTCTTTCACGTATTTGTCTTTTTCTAGCCATGTTATGAAACTAGGGCAAGCAGCTAGAGCATGTAGTACAGCATTGAGGAAGCAGGTTTTTCCTAGGTTTACTAAACCAGCTAATCTGCCTCTACCTCCGCCTGTGCTTGGAGCGGGACCCCAAAATATAAATGCTCCAACCACTGCTGCTGCAGTCAAACCTGCGGCTACTAAGATTCTCTCGGATTCCATGTTTCGGGTTCCTTACATAATCAATTTTCGAATGTACATTCGCTTCGTAATCTTTTGTTATAATATAACATGTTCAAATATTCCGTAAATCGACGATACCAAATAAAATTTTAACGATTCAAATCAAATTAAATCCAATTTCTGCAGTTTATATGACAGCTGATATTTTGACATTGACGTCTGCTTTTGTTAACATTGACAGTAAATTTCGTTCGATTGTGTTGTTCAGTTTGTTTTTTTGTAATGAATTCCTCGCACAAACGTCAAAATTTTCTTTTGACAGCACCTAAATCGCTGCATCGTTGCCGTTGTTTATATAATTTCAGTAAAATGACCGAAATAATAGGAAGAGTGAAAAAAATATTTATTATAATAATCCGTCTATTATTTAGAAAAACCACAAAAGTGAAAAAAGGGAAAGATAATAATAATAATTTGCAATAATACGAAAATTAATGGAACAAATGGAACTGTATTTTCATAAGGATAAATTAATGAATCTTTTACTAGAAATAGTAAATATTTTGTAAATAAAAAAAAAAACAGATTATCATTATGTTAAAAAAAATTGGGAATGAATTAAATGAATTGGAAAAATGCGAATTATATCATTTCAACAATACAATACAATCACAAAAACAAAGTTCAAATTAATTAACAATAAATAAACAAAGGTAGAAGTAGCAAACAACCAGTTGCAATATTAACATTAATATGTATGTACAAATAATATTTGGCACAAATAATTTGGCTGCTGTAGAATTACCAAGGAGTAGGTTATAAAAATAGCAAGACCCCTAATAGGGCATTGCTGTCTCAGGAAACACTTCTATAACCCAGGTTTAGAGGAGAATCCCCTATGTAGGGGTTGGGCTGTGTTACGCAGGCGAATCTTCACAGTCCCTCTCAGGGAGTCCCTCCTGTGGCCCCTGGGGACATTAACAAGCATCCATCGAGGAGGATCAAATCCTCCTCCTCCTTTCATCGAAGGACTCAGCTTCATGGACGCATAAGTAGCAGGAATGGCACGGGCCCGCCACAGGCCTAAGTGCCAGATCCTTGGTTTGAGCATGACTTCGTAAGTGAGTATTTGCAGTGGAACCCCATGGAGATGGGCTGGCGATAATTGCAAGGGGAAAGAGGCTCCCGATATCATATCTTCAAGTTGGAGGTATACATCAACATCGGCATGTGGACACGGTCAAACCGGATACTGTTCCCCGATGCAAATTAGCATTTCCGAAAAAATATTTCCGCCTCTAAAATGATTGCGCCACGCAAATTCGATTAAATAGGTCGGAAATAATTCTTCGGACGTGCCAAATTGCCGCGTCAGTTTCCGGTTAAATCGCATCCACATGTTTTCAATATGTTGTATATGAACATCAGGATCTTTTGTGTCTACAAAGCTTCTCTCCCGAATCACCCGATGATCATATACACCATTGGCGAGCGTACCGATGTTGTTGTACGCCTCCAAACCGTCAGAAATAATTGTGGTTCCTGGTAGAATCTTCCTACAAAAAAAAATTTTAGTCAAATTAAGCGAAAAATAATATGGACGAACATCCAATATAAACTGTTATAAGCATAAAGCATCTAAACTACAACGTTACACAATTTTTTTTCTACTGCAGGACTATGTTCTGATTTTCCACGAACATTACAAGTGCTACCAATACTACGAAATTTATCATAACTTACTCCACAATCAGTGGTGAGAGAACCTCCCGAGTTCTGTCAGGTATTTCTACCAGGAAGCATTTTCCGGAGCCTCTTTCGATTCCACCAAACACCCAGCGACCGGAGCGCATTGCTCCACTCCGGCCGCGCTTCCTCTTTAAGTAGCACGATTCGCCGATTTCAACAACTCTTGAGGAACCGTCGTCATTGAAACCTCCGATGACCAGCTCATGGAGATCGAAATGACGAGCGCACACGTTCCTGCAAGAGTTGCACCAATCGACAATCGTCTGTGATTGGTCGACCCCTGCGATCTCGGCGATGTACTTCTGTGGCAGCTCCTTGCTCCACCCGTGCAATATCACCAACACTTGGGACAGCTTCAAATGGCTGCGTTCGAAGAAGCTGCCCCTCCTGATGGTGATTTGGGCGTTGCAAAGTCTGCATCTCCACACGTAGCCGTCCACCCCACTTCTTTTACCTCGGGACATGGGGATCTACGAATTACAATTATGAAAAATGTGCTTTTATATAATAACTCTTAAATATAATAATTAAGAAAACTTACGTGACAGGCTTGGCATTGGCGAGAATTACACAGAAGGCGCCTTTTCGCCAGCCACTCGATTACTGTTAAGGAGTCCCCCTGAGGAAGGCCCATCAGTCGATGTTGCTCCTGCCGTATTTCAGGGAGACTCATTATCTCCACGGGGTCCACTATAAAAACGGGAGCACGGTAGCGTTTACTGCAGTTAGCCTCGTCGTTAGCCATTTTCAATGCAAATGAAAACTGAAATATGCTGAAAACTTCTCTTCTTACCAGCTTACAGCTTACCCGCGCTTTCCGGAAATATCAAGGTTAGATACAAATTTTCGCGTTCTCTTTTTATCTCTATGAAATAGACAGTAAGAGGAATCTTTTTTTTTACAGTGAACAAGTGAGAAAACAAACACATTCCTCTTAATCCGGATTCCTCCTAAATGTCAGTTGTCATTATTGTCAAGTTTCAAGTCAAGGGTGTTATTGTTCGTGTTTATTATTGTTGTAAAATCAAAAATTCGTTTTAAAATTTGTTTGAGCCAAAAATTGATAAGTATATACGAAATAATAATTCCGAATAAACCTTTTATTAGAATGTAATGTTATAATCAAAATGTCAGTGCAGCAATTTTATGGTGCAGGCGGTAATAACAGTGTAAAGTGTTCATTAATTTCTTTGGAACGTTTTCAAGTAGAATTATCAGGATTTGACGAAGGTCTAATAAATATTTTAAAAACCATACCTTCCAGATATTATAGTAAGTTTAAGAGGATATATAAAAATTCAATTTCATCACTATTTGTTTTTTAGATCCTCAAACTAGGATTTGGAGTTTTTTGATCAAAGATTATGAGTTATTACTTCAAAAATTAGAGCAACTGAAGCCAAAAATAACAGTAGAACAAATTCCTAATTTTGCTTTAAAATGTCTAAAAACAACAAGCCAAGAAGTAAATGTAGATTTTAATAAATTAGATCCCGTTTTAGCAGCAACTCTTCTTCCTTTTCAACTTGATGGATTAAAGTACGAAACTCATTAATGTTTGATTGATTTCGAGTCTGTATGATTATTATTAATTCCTTTTTTTTAGATTTGGCATTGATAAAAACGGTAGATGTTTAATAGGAGATGAAATGGGTCTAGGAAAAACGTTTCAAGCTTTAGCTATAGCAAATTATTACAAAGAAGATTGGCCTCTTTTAATTGTTACAACAGCTACAATGAAGTAATGCATTATTTTTTCTTAATTATCTTAACAATTTCTTATTAAATCTATTTTAGAACACAGTGGGAAGAAACTATTGTGACATACCTCCCTTCTATATCCATTTTACAAATCCAGTATATGATAACAGCAAAAGATTATATAGGGGAATCAAAGATATTAATTGTCTCATACGATATGATGTCACGATGCTGTGCGAAAATCTCCGAACGAAATTTTGGAGTTATGATAGTGGATGAATCGCATACATTAAAAAGTTTCAAGTCAAAGTGCTTTCTCTCCGCTGCTAAAGTAGCTAGTAAAGCAAAGCGAGTAATTTTGCTGAGTGGAACTCCAGCATTGTCAAGGCCTAGTGAATTATATACACAATTATCTTTATTGGATAAGTCTTTTTTTGGGAATTTTTACAACTACAGTCAGCGATATTGTGATGCTAAAATAACGAAATTTGGTCGCGATTGTAGCGGGCACTCCAACCTACAGGAACTCGAAGTGATATTAGCGAAAAAATTCATGATTCGACGAACTAAAGAACAAGTCATGCAATCTATACCGAATAAAAAGCAAGAAGTAATAACATTAGATACAAAAGTAAACGAGCTATCTGAAGAAGACAGAAAATGCCTAAATATGATATCACAGGAATATCAGATGCAAAAAGGAGTTAACAAGCACGCAGCTTTGTTAACATTTTTTAGCGAGACAGCGAAAATCAAAGTTCCTGCAATATGGTAAGTTTTATCTATTTAATAATAATTAAACTTGTGTAATTTTCCTGTGCTTTTAGTTCTTATATTAAACAGCTACTGAACCGTAAGGAAAAATTTCTTATCTTCGCTCATCATAAAGTTATGCTAAATGCAGTAGAAAATTTAATAAAATTGGCAAACATTAAATACATTAGAATAGATGGTAATACAACAACAGATCAAAGGAAATATTTCATTAAAAAATTTCAAACGGATGATAAATATTTGTGTGCTGTATTATCTATAACAGCCACAAATGCTGGTATATCATTAACTGCAGCCAAGTTGGTTCTTTTTGCCGAATTGCATTGGAATCCCAGTGTAAGCTTTCTTATAAATGAACTACAAAATAACTTTGCCTCATGTGTTTTATTAATTTTCAGATACTAAGTCAAGCAGAAGCACGAGCGCATAGAATAGGCCAAGAAGATACTGTATTAATACAATATTTATTGTGCCCTGGTACTGCTGACGATGCCATATGGCCACTGCTCCAAGAGAAGCAAAGGACGTTGAATGCAGTAGGACTTTGTAGAGATTCTTTCGAAAGTGTGGCTATCAAAAAACACAAGTCTTCTAGTGACAATGATGTCCTAAGTCAAAGTGCTATGACAGACTATTTAACACCAACAAAGAAACCAAAGCTGGATCAAAGCGACGTTTTTGATGATGGATTAGATGAAATTTTGTGCAAAAGTGTAATTGAATATAAAAGTACTGATTCCAAAGATGCTGAACTGTTAAACGATGGTTTAGACGATTTATTCTGTGAAATCGAATTTTAATACAAATTTTGTTATTTTAGTAATTGCCATAGTTTTAACAAGAATTTTCTTAATTCTAGACTTTTTTTGAGTACCTGATTAAGACTTTATTTTTTATAATGCATTTTTTTGTAGAGGATAAATTTGATAAAACATAATGCACATAATATATGAAGCAATATTTTTAAATTGACTACATTTGGTAACAAGAGTGATAAAAATGTCAATGGTAGCAGATGTAGGCCTTTTAGGAATTAAGTGGACTGAATTAGTTGTAAGGTGAGCATTATTAAAAATTTGTTAGATTTACTTCTCTTGATATATTAATTTGCATCGTTTTTTCACTAAGTGCTTATTAAAAATGGAATTGAGAAAAAAAAAGAGATTTTTATGAATTAAAATGATGTATTTTCATAAATAAACCATTAGGTAATAAAGTATAGGGAAGAAGTCATATTCAATTGATTAATAGTTAATTGAATTGATTTCTTATTTAAGTAATACCAGATATAAAATAATTCACTACTAAAGTGTGCATATTTTGTAAATTTTAATAAAAAAATAATTGCTGGTTATTATAGTGGAAATTACTCCCACTGAATGACACGTTAGCAGTGAAAAAATAAACAAGTGCAACAGAAACATTATAAAACTCCATTATTTGTTATGTGGTGGTTTGCTTTTGTTGACAACTACCCAGTGGTGAGTCATGACACCTGGTAAAGAAAGACGCTCCTCACTATTCCTCTTCAAGAGCTGCAAATAATTTAATTATTAAGCATTGAGAAATTTTAAGAACAATTTTTGGCATTTTTTTCTAATATTAATAATATTTACCCTATTGATAAGATCTTTAGCGCCTTCTGAAATATGACTTGGAAACACCAAATTGCATTCTGTAATTTTTTTGTAAGTTTCTTCTGTTCCGGAGGCTTCAAATGGAGGGCTTCCAGTCAAAAATTCATAACACAAAATACCTAAAACAGAAACATCTTATTGAAAAACAACAAACAAATGTAAAACTCTTTTTACCTAAACACCAATTGTCAACGCTTTGCTTGTATTTCAGACCTCTAACCATTTCAGGCGGCAAATAATCCAAAGTACCGCATAAAGTTTTTCTTGCTGAAGGGGAATGAACGGACCAACCAAAATCGGCCACCTTAATATCTCCAGTTATACTTAAAAGTAAGTTTTCCGGTTTTATATCACGATGAATGACATTGTTTTTGTGGCAATAGTGAAGTGCATCAGCCACTTGATAAATATACTTCGCAGACCTAAAAAATACATTCAGCTGTAATTTTTAACTTTAACAGGTAAGAATGCACTTACAAATGCTCATTTAACCTCCCTTCTGGAAAGCTCTTTATGTATTTGTATAATTCACCTTTAGCGGCGTACTCCAATATTAGATAAATTCTGTGAGAATCGTGGAAATAGGTCATCAATTCCAAAATGTTGGGGTGCCTAAAAGCATATTTGGTATTATAATCCAACAATCTAATAAATAAACCATTAGCCTGGTTTGCAAAGAGATCTGTTTTGTTACCTTCTTTCTATTGACTAGTTCGTAAACTAGATACTGATTGGTAACAAATCCATTTTGAATAAGGTACAAAATTGAACTTGAATTAAACTAAGTTTGGAACATAATAATGACTTATTGTGGATGTTAAAGCTTACTTTAAATGACTCTGGATTTCGATTTCTTGCATAACTTGTCGTTCGACTCGTCCCTTTACAATTTCCTTTTTATGCAGAGTTTTCATTGCCACAATTAGGCCAGTTTTTCTTTCGCGCGCAATGAACACTCGACCGAATTTTCCTCTTCCCAATCTATGTCCTATTTCGAAGTCGTCCAATGACCATTTGTAACTTAAATAAGAATGTAGAAATTACTAACAAAGTAGTTATTTCGAAGCCAATTCAAGTAGAAAAACGTTCGAATATGTATGTGTTTATTTGACTCTATTACTATACAACCTAAGGTTCTTACTTTTCGTTTTCAAAAGCTTCATGAGCATGAACTTTCTCCAGAAATTCCCTCGTACCGGCTTCGTGTTCATAAGGAATTCTAAGAGATTTGACATAATCATCCATATTGAAGTCGTCAGCCTTTTTTTCTTTTCCTCTTATAGCCTTCGCCATCTTCAACTTCAGCAAAATTCTATATAACAAGAAAAATTCGTTACAAATTCAAATTAATACACAGCTCACACGACAGTTCGCCACCAAATGACAATGACAGAAGTAACGGCCTAATGGAATGTTGTCATTGGTCAGAAACTCGATTGTTTGGGCATGCGCAGAATTTTGTACCGACAGGTGGGGTTATTTTTTCTTCTCTTTCACTAATATTGCCTATTTAATACTTCGTATTCAGCTATATATATTCCCATCTTAAACCTGGCCAATAGATCAAATTTAAACGTAATCGAGGGTAGTAATTATGATAGCACCCAAAATTTACTATGACACTGTTTTAAAATTTGGATAATTGTGGAAATTAGAAAATTAGGTCACAACAATCTGGCATCTGGCAACGTTGTAACACTTGATGATAATATTGACGTGAGGTGGAGAAGAATATTTAATAGTAACAGTTGTTGCAAATATTAGGTAAAAGAGCGCAACACAAAAGAGTCCTGTTATTTGCATTAGATTAATTAATAGTCTGTAAAATAAAGCATAAATACCCATTCGCCTAAGTATTAAGGAAAATATTTAAATAAACGTACCAATTTAACCTTTTTTTTTTAAGACAAAAATAATTAGGTGACAAAATCGCGAATTGTAAAATCGCAACTCACCTCTACAAATGTAATAAAAACCTTGTCATTTCCAGCTGTAAACGTCAGTTGCGACGAGTTATAAAAGTACTACGTTTGAAAAGTGTTTATTGTGTAACTCCAAGACTGGTTTCAGTGTTTCCGCAATAGTTTTCATTGTAAAGGAAGAAAAGTATCGAATATATTATATAAAGTTAATGTCGTCGATCGTTGTGCGAAGACATCGAGAATAAGTGGTCTCGTTGGTAATGTAATCGGGTTAAATATTCGAGTGTTCTTCTTGAGTCCAGTTCAAATAGATTGTAAATCTGGCGACTGAAATTAGATATCGGATTGGAATGAGACTGATTTTAAAGAAATTTATCATCCACACATCTTCCGATCATTTTTCAGAGGCGGTCGAAAAGGCGATAATTTAGTTTTAATTTTTCGCGTGTTTCCATTTTAATTTCGTTATATTTAGTTCCGGTTGAGAATTGACCGTGCAGTTTATTCTTATCTGAAATAAGCAAATATTTTACTGCTGTTTGAAATCCTGCTATTTTTGTAAATATCAAATCTGAGATGTCCTCAAGGCCCCAAAGCAACAACGATAAAATGGCAGATGAATGCAGAGGTGAGTTTAATTAAATTACCTATTATTCCTAATACATAATGCATACAATTATTATTCCAATAAAAGTAGTGGAAAACGATATAAAATGTATATTTTTTATAAAATGTGGATTATCTCAATTTTCAATTGTTTGGCTTTCAGAGCCGCCTAAATTCAAAATTTTGTGATTTTTGAGTAGCTGTATAGCCTTTTATTATGAGACTGAGACACCAAGTATGACCCCTTTTCGTAATCAGCCCATGGGGCAGAATCTAAAAATGCAAAAATATTTGGGGACTTCCATTTAAAATAACAAAGTTGCGGTCCTCTTGGGTACAAAAGGAAGTGTCAAATTATTTTTGAAAGACTCACCGTATTGACTAATATAATATGCATACCAAATTTTATTAAAATCAGGTAATTAGTTTCCAATATACAGATAGTTTCAACTCATCGTGAGACAACCTGTACTCAAAATTAAATACAAATTTCAATGAATTAAGATACAACAGACACAGACACTATAAAATAAAATGTATTGTTATGTAAGGCAAAAATATTTTGATTATCCGAAAATTACCTACAAATTGACGTCAATTTCATGAAAATTAAAAAGTAATTAACACATTTTAATTTTGGTTTTACATATTTTAAGAGGAGCGTCACACTTAATTTATGTAATTTCAAAAAAAATTTGGAAATAATCTGTTGCTAACGACTTCAATTATCTCTTATCTATATTATGTGTATTCAAAAAATAATTTGAAATTTGTAACTTCCATATTATAATAATAAAATTATAATATGTCATATATTGGTTTAATTAATGAATCGATAATATATTATTTTAATCACTAATTCTATAAAAAATTAAAAATTGTATGTTCAAAATATGGTTAGAAAATATGGAATTTATTGCAAAATTTGGTTGTAAAATTTGTATTTTAAATATTTGCCTGTTATAGTTATAAATTAATTTCTCAATTCATAAATTCAAATTGCAATAAATACAGTTCTTTCAAGAAATAAAAGAACCTTCAACAGTGATTTTTTTATTTTAAATTAATCAGTATCTTCATTCATTATACAGTATTTATACTGTTGTTTCGTAAAAAACTCAAAATATCATATCAATAGGCACATTATTATCTATGTAAAGTTCTTTGATATTTCAACTTCAATAATATATGTACTTGTAAAAATGCTAAATATTATTTAACCCTAGACAATTTAATTGGTTATTAAAATTGGTTCTGTTAATGCTCATAAAAACCACTTTTATAAAATAAAAACAAATTGTCAATTTAACAAGTTAACTTTAAAATTAAGATGATGTTTATTTGGGTTTTCTAAATTTATCTAAATTTGCATCAACAAGCGCGCTTTTCAGAAAACGCCTTCAAAGAAAAACGAAACGTGTGCGCGAGAACAAAGTCCGCTCTAATTTTAAACTCGAGATTTTCCTTTATGCCTTAGTCCAAAATTCGCGAAAATTCGTGTCAAATGAAATGCTAACGGTCGAAGATGAAAATAACCGCTCGTAGGAAGTTCATGGAATCATAAAAATTTCATGGGATATCGTCACAGGTGTGACGAATGTATCAGAAACATACATCAGAGACTGCTTGAGACATACCTACTCCTTGCCAGGAGTATAAAAATTTTATTTGACGTATGAGGAAATAAAATGTTATTGTTCCTGTTTACAATGTATCATGTATATTTAACTACTGTTTAAATTAAAACGATAAAAATCGTGGTAATAAATTTATTAATATCAGTAGGTAACTTAAATTTTATGTTAATATGTCATTTAAAAAAGGTCTATGAACACTGTTTTCACGAGTATCAAGGCTTTCTTTATTTTATCTTCACTTTAGCCATTTTGTACCTAAGTATACTTTCTATATATACTCACTTGACTTCATTCATATATGTATACTTTCATTTAAGTTTATAAATTAAATGGTTTTTTAACAAACCTCTACCTTTAAACTTCTCCTACAGAAACTAATTCAAAATTAAACAAAACTTTGCATATCTACTAATTCTTTACCTTTTAAACAATTCCAAATTCTTTAAGAAAAAAGTTCATTTGCAATAGTAAACTTGCAGATTTCATTTGCAATAATTAATAATAAGTTACCTAGCTACACAAGATGTTTTCAAAATTGGATATTTTCATTTTCAACGACTTTGGCTATTTATAATCGTGTTTGTCAATCTAAAGTGCTTATCTTTATTTATAACGATTTAGAATGTACGCTACTCATTATATGCCATTTTAGATGCTTCGAGATGCTCTTATATAACGGATTATTTATAGCACTTAGGCTAGAAAATTATCAGTATCAGATACAATCTAAAAGTAAATACACCAAAATGCATTTCTAATCAGGCTAGAAATGTCCTCAATATTGGTCAACAACATTGTTTTTACAAAATATATATTTTTTTTAGTAATAAGTTTCTTATCTTACATGTATAATACATATAGTAAGTTATTACTTAAATAGAAGTACTCTTATAGTGTAATACCTGCATATCGCACAAACAAAATACTTACACAGAAAGCTAAATGTCCCTTATTTTGTTATCAATTTTTTTATGAAGATAGTTACGATTTGAAAATTTCATCATCGTTTATAAGATATTTGGAAATCCAGATTGTTGACTCGAAAATTAGATTTTTTATTGACATTATTGTGTTTAGATTTTTGCTTTGGTATTTGAGAGTTTACATAAACTTGCTGTAAATAATTACTCATAATTAGAATTTTGAGATCCGGTTGTTATTTTATAATAGAAAGCACTTATTATGACCAGCCTATAATTACATCAATAATTTCAAATTATACATAAATTTTTACTTCCAAACATCCTTCTTAAACTACCTATAGTTTGGTACATTCTATTTTTACCTGCATTTAAGGTACATTTTCCAGGAATTCTTGCTTGTAACAACCAGTATAATCCACACTAAAAATGTATTAAAATTTTGATAATTGTAGTTAAATTACAAATGCTCTTAGCCATTGATTGGAATTTAATTTCCCATTAGGTATGTTGATAATTGATACTTCTTCGAAAATTCTGGTATTGTAGAGAGGGTAAAGTTTCTTATATTGCGGCAATAACCAGCAAGATGCATTGTCATTTTGTCATAGCCGAAGGCACGAAACCAAAGTAACTCGGGAGAAATGAACGGGCACGATTCTACAAAAATAAGTTTTCCTCCTAACTTGTTGTCATCAAAAGACAATGAAAGTCGGGAGTTAAAGAATTTACATGACAGTATTCTGTCTCAATATTATTGGAATTATTTGCTAAAGCATAACAGTGAGTGTTCTAAAGAAAATGAGGAAGAACTGAAACAAATCGTTAGCAATGAAGTTGTTGGTAAGAAACTTTTTGATTTAATTAGATTAATCTTTAGATGTACAAAGTGATTAATAAAAGGTTTATTGATTAAAAATAAAGTTATTTAATAAAAATGAGGAAATGCAAAAATTTGTTTCAATAGGCTGTTCACGTTTCTATTTTTTAGATACTTACATGTGTTTGAATTTGTGATCAAAATAAAATTAATGTGAAATAGGAAGTACCGTTCTTAATTTCTAGATATCTACTAGGGGGTTCTATTTTTTTTAAATATCATTGTTAACTTGGCATTTAATTTGCGTAAAAGAATTAGTTAACCAAATAACTTACTTATTATCTTAATTACATTAAACTTACTTTTATTGGAATAATAAACTTAGACTGCAAATAAATATTTGCACAAATACTTATTGTTGTATTTAATAATAACAATTTCACATCAAAATTAACGCTTATCACCAAGCGGGAATTATGACTGATGAAATAACGCTTTAATAATCGAATTTTACAATATAAATTGCTCAGTGCGATATATTATGCCGAACGGGTGTGTTTGTCTTCATATATGATACGGTTTTTAACTAGAGAACGCCATGGAAAACCTTAGAAATAATGTTAATAACATGAATATAAAGAACAATGTTTTTCGTGCAGGTGCTCAAGCTCCGCGCAGGACAACCCTCAGACAATTCGCGCCCCTTTTGGTGGCCATGGTTGGATTACCGGGAAGAGGGAAGAGTCTTCTGGCCAAAAGGATGTCCAGATACATGAATTACATAGGAGACAATACTAGAGGTAAGTTTACAAGTTCCTTGTATGTCCTGATTAAATGTTCCCCATTAAATTAGTGGTTTTTGGAAATGATACAAGTACAAGGATGTGTTTCAATAGGCTTTAAAATAATAAACCTTGGAGAGCGAATTTAGAAATCGTATTGAATAATGACCTTTCGCACTCGACGGTGGGTCAAAGATTAGCTTCGAATGGTCCCCGTTTTATCGAGTTCTCAGAGCGATAATGAGGATTGAGATTGACATTACGAAATTCACTGTTGTCGCTTAGTTTCGGGTTTTTATGTGCCGTTGTACTTACTTTATCGCCCACGATAAGTGCACAAATCGTTACACTACGATAAAAAGTGATTTTGTGGAACGAGCGTAATTTTTTTTTGCTTTCGATTTCCTTTGCTCAAATCTTTATTGATTTTAATAAAAAAATTAATCTTCACTTTAGTATAATTACATCCTTATTTCGTTTCCAATTACTCACACAAGCACCTTATTTTACGAGTTTTTTCATATTTACTTTTTGATTGTCCATATTTTTTAATAAAGCTGTTTTGTCTCAAGATGAGGCATGGACTTTATGAGGAAATAATTTTGAAGTGCAATGACTTGCAGGCTAAATTTCGCTTTCTGAAAATTAAGCTACTGAATTTTATTCCAAAATTTTGTTACTCATCATAAAATTAAGTGTGCCATTCTGTTGGCATAACATGTTTTGAAACCGTTTTGCATTAATTTATGTTTATATGAGGATCTATTATTATGTGTATACATTGATGTGATACAAATGTACGTGTGTACAAATATTTATTTTAGAAAATTTGGAACGCTAATGCGTACGGTAAATTGAAAACAATGCTTCAATAAATGTACATATTTTGAACCAGTTTCTAATTACTTTAGAATTATTAATGCCTTGATAAGTTTTAAGCGGCGTTTCATCCATAAATTCTACTAATGAAGGGAGTAAACAAATCGATTATTAAAATTACGAAAATACCAGGTTATCATTGGTACTGAATAAATTCTCATAGAATAATTTGGATCAATTATTCAATACTGTTAAGATAGTAAACAACTTCTGTTCATATTTAGCGAGGGTAATTAGTGATGTTTCGAAAAAAAATTCTCCGAATTTAACGAAATTCTATATTGGGATGAAAACGATAAATTTATTTTTAGCCATAAAATTGTCATTGAACTGAAAATGAAGCCTGAAAAAATCCATGCTGGGGGTCAACATTTCTGATAAAACTCGAGTTGATTTGGTTAATTAGATGCGGTTTTCAAAGTTCAATTTTTGATGTTGCGAAAAAATGTGTTTTCGTAAATTTATCACTAACCTTAAATCAATGCTCCTTTTGTATCAATTAACCTTCTGACTTTTAAAAAATACCCATCAAACTCCTTATACAGTATGTCACATTTTATTCCACCCTAGCAATAATTATTTTCGCATTTAAGTGTACGACATCAGCGAGTACCGGCGCAGCCACATGAAGCAGTACGATTCCCACGAAATGTTCCGCGCCGACAACCTCCCGGCCTGGAGGATCCGCCAGCAGAGCTTCAGGGAAGCCCTGGAGGACGCGGCGGCCTGGCTGCAGGCGCCCAACAACAACATCGCCATCCTCGACGGGCCCAACGTGTCGCGGTCGCAGCGCCAGGAGATCTACGATCTGATCTACACCCAGCTGGGCTTCAGGGTGATGTTCATCGAGTGCGTGTGCGAGGACCCCGTCCTGCTCGAGCGCAACTTCAAGGAGATCCTGCAGTACAGCACCGATTACAGGGACATGGCCACCGAGGAGGCGCTGAAGGATCTCACGCTGAAGATGACGCACTACAAGGCGCAGTACGAGTCTCCGACGCTCGGCAGCCTGTGGGAGTTGCCCTGTCCGATGGTGAAGATCTTGGACGGGGGCGAAGGCGGGATTATAGCTCACGGCGTTAACGGGTGCAGGGAGAGCAAAATTTTGGCTTACATATCGACGGCCAAAAATTATCAGCAAACTCTTTACTTTAGCAGGGTAAGTAGTTTAATTGTACCGAACTTGAGAGGAATTCAATACCTTAAAATGTGGATATCATTGAGCAACAATGAGTTACTAGGCAATTAGTTGCCTCAGTGTGGCTTATGCCCGATTTCACCAACCTGCCTTTAGATATTTCTTACATAAGTATTTCCTAAGGTAGGAAGTACTTAAATCATATACTTACCTAAAACGAATTTCACTAACATAAGAAATGCCTATATAAGTATTTGGTACCTTCACTGGTATATTAAATGTAAGAAGTTATCACTCATAGCAGAACGTAAGAGTATAAAACCTACCTAAAATTAAATAATTTTATAAACTTCCACAAATATTAAAAAAATATTTACAATTAATTCTCGAGCTGAAGAATTTCCGCCATTATTTTAACATGAATAATATCAATGTGACCCTCCTCAATTAAATTACGAATCTATATTTTCAACTTCATCTGGTACAGCTTGCATATTTTTTAATTAACAACAACATTAAACTCAACAAATACTATAAAATCTATTAATCTTAAGTGAGATTATCATCCAAAGTCTGCTAAAGATGAAGTATGGTTAAGTACTTCCTAAATGCTTTAGATAAGCCCAATGAGCTTTCCTAACTTTAGATATTTCGTGTCAACTTTAAGTATTACTTAGAGCATGGTGAAACGCAAATTGTACTCAGGACTTCCTAAGTCCGGTTTAAGTATTACCTAGCTTTAAGAATTAGTTGGTGAAATCTGGTATTAGTATTATGAAATCAAACATCAAACTTCTACGGGTTATTCTAATGTAACATTTTGAATTAACCTGTATTTAATTTATCTCGAAATTGCTCCGTTTCTTTCATCAAATTCCCTCCTATTACTTGAGCTAGTATTACAATACTATTTCTATGTTTTCAGCATGGTGAAAGCGAATTTAACGTTATTGGAAAAATCGGCGGAGACGCCAAACTTTCGCCGAGAGGTAAAATGTACGCAAAGGCGCTGTCTAAGCACATCCACGCGTTGAATTTGCCCAATCTTCAAGTGTGGACTTCGACGTTGTGCAGGACAAAGGAAACAGCCGCTGGTATTAACGTGCCGCAACAACATCTGCACGAATTGGACGAAATTTGGTCGGTGAGTATTTTTGGAAAATTATAGTTTTGTGTGCAATTCCGTGACGTAGTAGTGGAAAATTTGGTATTTACAATTTTTACTTATCTGTATTAGTATGTTATTTATAGCGATTAAAAAATGGAATATACGCTACTTTGATAAAATGATAACAACATCTGAAATTAATTCATGTTTTTAAACTAAACACCTAAATAAATAAAAACAATTTTTTATATATAATTTTATCATGACATGACTTTTTAAATTTCTTCAAATATGATTATTAATCGGAATATTTATACAAGATAAAACTAGCATTTTAAATAAACACCTGTTAGTAACGAAAAAATTCCTTTTTTTTAGGGCGAATGTGAAAGCTTAACATACGAAGA
Source organism: Phyllotreta cruciferae (assembly GCA_917563865.1). Taxonomy (NCBI): domain Eukaryota; kingdom Metazoa; phylum Arthropoda; class Insecta; order Coleoptera; family Chrysomelidae; genus Phyllotreta; species Phyllotreta cruciferae. The sequence goes on along the minus strand of OU830609.1, from coordinate 4,479,379 downwards.
ACTCCAGGAGCACTTTCCAAAAGAACTCGCCCTTCGAGATAGCGAAAAACTAAAGTACCGCTATCCGCAAGGCGAATCCTACGTGGACGTCATGACCCGCTTGGTGCCCATACTGACCCAATTGGAATGCGAAACTAACGTGCTCACCATATCCCATCAAGCCGTGCTCCGTTGCGTTTTGGGCTATTTCCTGGAGACGCCCCCGGAGGAGATACCGTATCTGCACGTGCCCCTGCACACGATCATCAAGATAACGTTGCAAGGGCACAGCTACAACATGGAGACCATCAAAATGCCCATAGACTGCGTGGATACCAATCGCGCTAAACCGCTGAATTGCTCAGAGTCGCGCAGCTCGAAGGACGCCTTGCTCACGTTGCCCAAACACTACGACTCCATCTCTAATTTAATGCAGTGCACTTAGCTATGCTTCGATAGGTGTGTTGCTTTATTTGATTAACGTATATTGACTTCGGGTGATTTGATTCCAACAAATTTTGTAGTTAAATTGTTAACGTAGACGTTTTGGTTTTTAATTTGATTTTTGAACAAAGCGTTTGAATGGAAATAGAGTAGAGCAATAATTGCCAATTCATATATTCCCTGCGATGGGAAATTCTAGTAATCAGTAAGTTGTTTTGATAAAATGTATTTTACATAAATTTTCTCATAGTTTCAAAATAAACAGTTCACTCCTTTTCTCCTATTCTCATACAATTTTTTGCAAGACTGTCTGTCCTTGATTGTAATTATGAGAAACTTGTAATGTAGACTACATTTAATCCAAATAGAATACTAATTAAAAAAATAATGCAATAAGTTTTCATTTGTAGCTTTCAGATAAGATTAAAGTGCTATATAGTTAATAATGATAGAATGTTTATAAAAAATGATCTGATGCTTAAGTATTTAATAGCATGTAATTTAGTTGTAATAAGCAGTGATTAAGTAATAAGACGTAATGAATTATTTAGGTTTGTGGAAATGTTCATATAATCTAAGTGTGCTCTTACAATTTATTGTTTTGTATTAATTTGGAAACCATAAAATAAGAGAATCGAATGTAGAATAGCTTGTATTAATTAACGTAACTTAATGTAGTTATGCTCTTTATTATTTTCGCCGGTTATCGAGCCAGAGGAATAAAGAGAGCGTTGCAACATTAAGTTGAGATAAATAGTGTAATTTGCATTTTGGGAAAGTTTGCATGTTATTTTAATTGTAGCGATGTTTTGTCAATTTTATGATTGTAAACATTGTAGTGGATTTTATCCATGACTTGAGGTAGTAGGGAAAGTTTTAAGATATTTTTAAAACAAGTTTTCTGGGTGTAATACTATATTAGTATTTTTTGTTCAGATTTTTTGTGATATCTTGAACAATGTAATGTAACCATCAGTTTCGTAAGAACTGTGACCACAGGCTTGTAACACGACTTTTAAACAATCAATTGTGTCTTTTATTTCGACACTAAAATAGATTAAGAAGTCCAGTTAGAGTCTTATTTTCCTGTATATTGTGCAGTATCACCAAGAGAGCACAAAAGGGCTCGATTGTCAGAAATGCTTGGATTTAAAGAGTTTTGAATTTTTTTTAAAACATTGCTGTCAAGGAGAATAAACATTAAAATAGTCTAACGTTCTTTAAAAGCAAGCATTATTTTTTGTACCATTATTGCGTTATGTAGAACTTGAGTTAAAATAGAAAAGTTCGATAATACAAAATTTTTAATAATAAAGAAACAAAACTAAACGATATTTAAATTTGCCCAATCTATGCAAGCATTGTAAGTCCATAGTTTTAAAAAATATAAAAATTTACAAATATTTTCTAACAAGATTGATGCAATAATCAGGAAACTATGTAGCTTCCAAACAAATCTTGGACATTTCCTTTGGTAAAAATATCAAAAACAAAGAAAACTAAACTTAACCTAGTTCATAGTAACAATTAAAACGTATTTTAAAACAAATATTTCCATAATATAACAATAAAAATGAATTTGTTGTACTAAAAATCTACTTACTGACACTCCATTAAGTATTCAGTCGCAAATTTTCTTGAATATTCTCAAAGCGTTCCACAAACTGATCCAGTAATTGTGTTACTTGAGGCACTTCTGGTTTGGATCTAAAACAACCATAACCATTTATGTATATAGGAATACCATGTGATATAAAATGATCAATAAGATTGAAAAAGAAAATATAACAACTCACCTATGTGGATAATTTTCTTTCGAAGGTGGCGAATTCCCAGACCACGGCTCTTCCTCTACGATATCAGTCTCTTGTTGGCGAAATGGATTAAGATTCCTTGTCGTGGGAGCAGCGGAAGGAACATTCTGGAAGAACTGACTCGATACTGGCTGGCCTACTTGAAAACGGGTCGAAGAAGCTTGATAAGCAAGTTGATTGGCCTGGCTTGTTCCAGCATGCTTCTTGTAATGCCTAGAGTTTATGTTACCAGCCAATCGTACCCCACTGTTCCATCTTCTGACCAGATACTTCATCCTTATTAACGAAATTACTACGAATACGTGCGCTCTTTAAAAAGAAAATAAAATTTGAAACATTTAAAACAATTAGTAGTTTTATTTTTTACCTAAATCTGTGCTTTAAGGTAAATTCTAATCTAAAGTGTTGCCTCTGAACAATCGGATCAGGTAAGGCACTAACAGGACATTCCCTTTTGTGTGAAATCAGGTAACCCATGAGGTAACTCTTTTGAAATATCAGTGCTTTCCTTATACTCTCCAGTTTAAGTGTTTTAGCAAACAAATAATCGGCCTATAAGCGAAATACAATTTAAATATTTATGAATAAAAATTAAATACAAACTTACCCTAGCCATAAGGTCATTAGTAGATAACTGCTCGTTAAAATCTTTATTGGACCTTTTGGCTACATCTAACTCATGCTCCATTCGTTTCTTTTCGTTTGTCAACCGCGATATTAAATCTATAAATTTTTTGTTGTCGATAAGCGCGTTGTTTAATTCTTCGATTTTTTCCAAGAATTCTTCTCCAGAGGGTTGCTCGTTAGCAGTATTTCGAGCTTTGAACGGGTTATTACATTTTAATCGCTGAAGTAACTCCAGTTTCTGCTTCACCAAATCTGCCTTCTCTTGCGACATTTCATCCTAAAGAAAGCATTTGTTAAGCTCATTATTTGGTATGAATTCTAGTACTTACCACTACGCGTTCCATTTCCAAATTCTTCCTCATCAAGCTGTCTTTCAATTCCTTTTCTCTAATCATCAAGACGTGCACTTTCTCTTCTAATTTGTTTTTCCTTTGAACCTCCAATGACAACATATCTTTCGTGCATTTGTAACCGGTCTCCATCTCTAAATTGGATCGCTTTAAATTGCTCAATTCGTTGGTTAATTGATTCTTTTCGCCCTGTAGAATATCTAAATTCTTTTGCAACTGCTTCAATTCCATAGCTTCGTTGCTGGGCAATTTTTTGTACTCTGTAGACTCGGATTGGCTATTCTTAGCCTAAAATCATAACATTGTTATCAAAGCAAAGTAAATAACATTGTTTCACCTTTAACGAGTTCAATTCCTTCTCCAAATTTTCATTCTCGGCATTCTTATCGCGCAAAGATTTTCTCAATTCCTCATCGTTTTTCATCAACGTGTGCAGCTGTATTTTCAGTTCTTGTATTACACGAGCTTCTTCGATTTTGTTTTGATTCAAGGCGCCCCGTTCTTTATCCAGATCGTCTTGTAACGCGTTGATTTTCGATTGGAGTTTGTGAACGTGCTGGAGAAGTTGCTTTTTGTTCAGTCTCTCCTAAAATAGACAAATTTAATATTATATGTAACCGTATATGCCAATTTCATTCGAATAGTAATATAATAAATGTGGTGATTTAAACAACGTTGAATTGGGACAATTTGATTTGGATTGGTCCCAATATTTGGTAAAAATATCTATACTATACCATTAAGTTAATTAACACAAAATCTGTACCTTAGCAAGGGCTTTTTTGTACGTTTCCACGTCGTGCGTCTCGGAAATGGAATTTAAACTTTGATCGCTGACGGCGTTTAGTATGCTAGAATCTATTTTTTTGGAATAGTCCAGTTCCTTCTTCAATTGATCGGCGATTTCGTCAACGGACGAGGTCATGTCGTTGCTTCTGTATTGCATAAGTTGAGCTTTTAAGCTGTGTATTTCCTGCATCAATTCCGCCGTTTTCTTCTGTTCGTTCCTAAGCTTTCTGCCCAAATCTATCAAATTACCAGACTCCTTAAAAAAACAAAAAAACATGTTATTTATAAAGTAATTACAATGGAATTCGGTCTTTACATACATTGATTTTGCTTTGTATAGAAGTCAAATTAGCGTGTAATTGGTAACTGTCTTCCGCCATTTGAACTATTATTTTTTCTTTTTCGCTTACTAGTTCTTTTAAACGATTATGTTCTTCGCTTAGTTCGCACAATTTCGTTTCTTTTTCTTCCAACTGGTTCTTGAGTTTAGCGACATCGCCTTGCTTTAGTTTTTTAATGTCGCTTTCTAGTATTGAAACGTCCAATTTATATCTACATAAAATAACAATCATTTTAGTTATGTATTGAATAACTTTTATCCAGAGTGCTTCATAAAAATACGATATTAAAGCAACAATGCAATGTAACAAACGTTAACTAGCACATAATAAATTTGGATTAAAATGTATCATTATTGGTTTAAATTTTTAAGAAGCGCACTGTACATTAAAAGTTAATTTTACCTATCAATGTCTTCGGTTAGAATATCGGTGGCAGCACTTTTATCTAAAATGATTTCATCCTGTTGTTTTCGTTGCCCTTGCAAAACGTCCAATTGTTTGTTTTGACTCTCGACAGTATCCTGCAATTCTCTTACAATTTTTCGCTTCTTATTCAACTTCTCCTTGGTATTCGACAATTCGTTCGTTATAGACTCGATTTGGTCCAACTTATTGTCCAATTCTACATGCAATTTCTTAATTTCGTCTTCGTTATTCTTCAGGACTATTTGTACTTCACTCCGTCGAGTATTAGATTCGCAAAACTCGGCTGTGAGGTGGTTAATCCGTTTATGCAAAGCCCCTACTTCCGCTATTTTCAGTGAATGCTGGGACATCAGTTTGTACAATTCATCACTGCAAAGACGAATTTAAGAAATAATTTTGTTACATTGTTACTGTTACATTTATTTGAATTTACATTGCACAACTTACCTTTTGCTTTGAAGTATACTTTTGGTCACATTTAATTCTTTAACCAGTTTTTTATTCTCTCTAGCTAAATTTTGAAAAGCAGTATCCTTTCGTCTAGAATCTTCTTCCAAGACTTTTATACGTTTCTGCGTTTCCTCTAATTGCAATTTCTTTTCTGTAAGACTTACGGTTAGATTATTAATTTTTTCTTTGAGTTCTTTCTGTTCCATTTCGAAGGTCTCTTTCGTCGTGGACAGAATTTTTTCGGTTTCATCTAATGCCGCTTGTAGTTTTTCTATTTTGGATTCCAAATTATTAAGAATCTTCAATTTTTCATCGTACTCTTTGATACGGTTATCTCTGGTTGCTATTTGATTTTTCAAGTCGGCGATTTCTTTTTTGAAATCATGATCTCCTGCTTCAAAGTGAACTTTTTTAGCAGATAATTCCGTTGAATTTCTGCTTTGCACGTCGCCGGAGTGATGACCAGGGCCTAAAATAGCCGATATATCTGGCGCAAGTGTATTTTCTTCTTGTATTTTCTTTGGTACGAACAAACCCGGCGTACTGTAGTTACTAGTTTGTTCCATTTTTCTCATCGTGTCACCTCGGCTCAAGTCTAGTATACTAAACAACTCTTCCAAACTAGTCCCGTTATTTTTAATGCTAGCTAAAGTTTGCAAATCCTTTCGATCTAATTTGAGCATCGTATACTCTTCAAGCAATTTCTCGGTATCGTCTAACTTCATTCTCAATCTAGCCATATCAGAATTCTTATCGGATATTATGTTTTCCACCAAATTCGGCACCATATTAGCATCGTGTTGCATCTTAGCCTTCATTTCACCGTTGTCTTTCCGAAGCCCTTCAATCTCCTTTTGCATGCCAACCAACAACTCGTCGTCTTTGGAAGTGGCCAGTTCGTTCTCCAAATTCCTCAATCTCTCCTGAGTCTCCGCCAATAGGACCTGCTGATTGGCAATGGCCTTCTCCTTTTGCTGCAACTTCTCCCGCAACGCCGCGATTTCGTTCTGCAAATCGTAGATTTTCAGCTCGAACGCGGTGTTGCTCTGCTTTTCGATGTTGTCCCCTCGTATGCGTTGCTCGTCGAGTCTGATTTGCAAATCGGAGATGAGGACTAATTGCTCTTGGATTTGCTTCCTCAGGTATTCCCTTTCGCCTGACGTTTCCTGCAACAATCAATAGTTAATATACAATTAATAGTGTAATGCTAATGTCGTTACCTCAGCTTCTTGTTTTAACCGGAAAACTTGCATTTCCAAATCCCTTATCCTCTTCATTGCGGCATCTTCTGCCCTGGAATGTCTTATTAATTTTTCCTTTAGCCTCGCGAGTTGTTGTAATGGCACTTCGCAGTCTTCCATTTTGTTCGGGCTCTTTGGAAACACCTAATTTTACATTATAATATATTAATGAGAATTCTGTGCACTTTTTTTTAGTAAACTTACCACTTCTCTAGCTGAAACGTCTTCAGAAGGCGAGCTGCAATTAGTGCTGGCAGTTGAATGAAGAGTTTCCAACTCTTTAGTTTTCCTGTCTACTTGGCATTCGATATCATAGAGCTAAAATAATAAAATTACTCATGATAATTCTGATATATTAAAGCACGTACTTGTTTTCTAAATTGTTTGCTGGCCCCTTCGTTACCGGCCAGTTCACTTTGCAATCTCAACGTCTGCACTTCGTTTTCCAAATCATCTAATTGTTTGTAGAGCTCATCGACGTCCTTAATATTTCGAGTTGAATTGTCAGCCAATTTCTCGCTTACTTTGTCCTGTTGCTCGACAATGCATTGTAATTTTTGAACTGCCGTCACATACTGGTCGATTTCCTTCGATTTCGATTCGGTTTGCGATTCCAAATCGCGAATTATCTCGCGCAATATGATATTCTTCTCTAGGGAATCCTTGTTTTCAGACTCCACTTCTCTTATTTTGTTCAATGCTAGGTTCAATGCAGCGGTTTTTTCTTGCAATTGATGCTCCAACCGCTCCACCTAAGGAATATGACAATATTTGAATATAACAAAACAACTAACAAATTAAAGTTATGATTTTAAATAACTAATAAGTCACGACATTGTTAAAAATAAATTAAAAACTAATAACTCTTAATTAGCAAAAAGAATAATAAAATTTTTAACTACACTCACCTATCAAAATTGTTACAAATCAGTAAACAAAGTTCATAATTTTTATAATCAATAAGGTTAAACATCACTGTTACGAATTAAAAATTCTACTTAAATACCAACTCAATTAATATTATATAAAATATTCGCTGAGCGTTTGGATTAATAAATTTTATAGGTAGCGTTAATCTGTCAAGAGCAATCTCGTGCGTTAGTATTCAAAATCAAAGGACAAGAACTCAAACAAAACGTGCCTCTTAAAATTGTGCTAGCAAATCGGTGAGTTTACATACAAAATTTTCCAAATTCCGACACTACTGCGTCGAGTACTCGAGATAAACGTAAAGGTAAAAATAACTTTCGGGATATAAATACCGGGAACACTTCCTTTAAGAACCCCTCTACTTTGGCTCAAATTATTTTTTCTTTCATTGCAATTAGAAAGTTTTTTTATACCTTCTGATTGCGAAATAGCAGATATAATTGAATAATTTTGGTATGTACTTATTTGTGATAGAAATGTTGAGAATTTCAGAAGCATTTTTCATTCATAATGTCTTGATAAAATTAAATAAGTGGGTAATTGATTTACCTGAACATACGCGAATCTATGCGTAGCTTTATTACAAGCACCATGTACCTGTAAAGTGTAAAAGCAAACTAAAAACCGTGCAAAACAACCAACAATAAAGCATGGAAATATTAGTGTTGCAAAAATGAAAATAACAGAGTAGGTACTATAATTTTAATTGTTATAAAAACTCCGAAAAATTCATTTTTACTGGTTTAATTTATTATTGTGACCACAACCATTCCGTGAAACTAAGATCATAATAATACTTACTTCAGAATTGGTTCTTTCTAAAGCGGCCTTATCCTTATCTCTATCTTTTATCTGGTTAAGTAAGATGTCGATCCTCTTCTGAGCATCATCCCTTTCTTGCTCCCTTTCCATGGCTTGTTCCTCCAAGAACTTTTGCGTGATTTTATATTTTTTATCCGCCGCTTCTATCTACATAAATTATCGGAAAATACGCTTGATAAATATTAAAAAAGAAAATAATAAAGCACAACAAACATGTCACACGTTGATTAATAATAATACTTCAATTTGATCAAATATATCAGTCACTGTACAGAAAAACCGCTGTTTTCGACAAAAACCTTTGTTAATTTGAAATTCGGCAGAGATAAAAACATAAAGTCATTTGGCTTTAATATTTACATATGATTACGATTAGTAGTTTTCGAAGTAATATAGATAAAATTGAATAGATTTGGTACATTTTATAACATTTTAAAGGGATCCAAATAAAAGCTTATTGTAAAAGTATTTACAAAGCCAATTGAATATGTACAAATATTAATATCTTTCATTTGATAGAGTGTAATTTTTTTGTTATAAATAATCAATCAAAATACCGGGTTTTGCAAGTTTTTCAATAGAAGAATCGCAAATCTGAAAGTTTTATGGAAGTTTTTAGTTTCAACTTCTAGTTAATTTAGTTAATTCTTTCTAGTCAATTCATAGTTAATTTCATAGTTAATTAGTTTCTAGTCAATTCTAGTTTTTAGTTTCATTAATATGTAATTTAGGAAGCCTCAACTTACTTGTTTAATGAGATCGTACCGATCCCTTTTGGATTCCTCCTTAACTTTTTCGCACACTCTACACAATTCTTGCAAGAGACGCAGCAAAGCAGGATCTGCGCCGGTTTTCTGCTGAGATATCAAATTCCTGGCCTTTTCTTCTATATCGGCCAGATTCTTCATCGGGTCTCCTAATTTTCAATTTAGTTTTTAACATGCAATCAACAATTAATTCGAACAACTCAGTATAGCTCATTTGGGGAAAATGTACATCAAAGAAACACCTGTCAAGATAAACTGATTTCTTTTTAGGGTTGACATTAGGTCATTGAGGTTTTACATAAAAGCTTACAATTAAGGCTTTTTTATCGGTTATGACGACACAGATTGTTATGATTTTTGTTACGCGTCGGCATTGTTTACAAAATTTTTTTCGCTTCATGTCAGCACTGACTTTATTTCATTCTATCCTTCAAAGAGATAGGTCGCCTATTTCACTCGCACATTTCACCGATTTAATGCTATTCAATGCAGACACGCACTCAGATTTTTTCTTCGTAGAAATATACTTAACAATTTTATTTTATTATTTTCGTAACTTATTATGCAATATACTGTCGGTTATTGCAATTTTTAATTTAATTACAATCTAGTAGAGTTAGTAAGAAAAAAGGAACATAAAAAGTCGGGGGCTCTAAATAATATGAGTACATTTCTGTACACTAATAGTTTGCGAAACACGCTGTAGAAATAAGAGCGAAAGCGATGTAGTTTCAAAAATTCGTAAAATTTGAAATCGGTTTCACATTTCTTATGCTTATTTTTTATTTTAACAGAAAATTTTATATAGAAATAAGTTTACAAAAACTATTGTCTACAATCTGTTGGAATTACATTTTTAATATTTTATATTTCAGGTGGATTTTTATTTATATTTCCAAAAGTATGAGGTAAAGTGAAAATATAATTCCAACAATTTCTTCGCAAGTTCGCAATTGACTTCTCACAAAAATTTCAACAAAATTTGACGATAAATAACGGAAATATTTGGAAAACCCTTACACTAAAAGATGGATCACTTTTAAATAAAGCACAACTAATGGGTTCAACAATTTAATAGAGTGAACAATTTCAAAGAAATAATTAAATAAGATTATTGCACAAATATCTGTTTTATGTCGTAAATTAATTCTCGTTTGTATAGAATTTTAGTACAAATTTCTACAACGCTCCGCGCTTCCAGTTAAGCCCTAAGCAATAATTAATCAAAGTAAACACCAAATTACAGCTTTGAGTTACTGCAATTGAATATATTGATAATCCTGCCCTTCGCAATATACAAATTTACAAACGTCAGTACAATTAATACCTTCGATATTATCGTCGTCGAATATAGGAAATTGCGGCATGTAATTAACGCTCTTATTATACAACAATTCGATAACATTCGAAAGGTACTCGCAATGCCATTTATTATAAGATATACCGACGAATTCTATTTCTTTGGAATTCACCAACAACGAGTCGAAATCGAATAATTTCAAATCGTTGTGGTTCAAATGCAGCTGCCTCAAGCTCTTCAACGACATAAACACGTTTTTAACGATCAACGTCGAGAAATGATTGTAAGTCAAATCTAAATACTCCAAACGTTTGAGGTTGGACAGTACGCCGAATTTGAAGGAGTGCTGCGGGGAGCCGAATTCCCCCAGATTGTTGAGCATCAAATTCAAATAGCGCAACTCCGGCAGGTACTGAAACACGCCAGTTTTCAACGTTTTCAAGTTGTTTCGCGACAAATTCAGCTCCAGGAGGTTCGGGATGCCTTTCAAACGGTCGTTTTGCAACACCGTCAATTTGTTGTTTTCCAAATCCAGAATCTCCAGCTGGCTCAATGGTGCGAAAATGTTCTCAGCGAGGTCTTTTAAATTGTTATGGGACAACAACAGGATTTTTAAACTCTCCAAGCCGAAAAAACAATTCGCTTGGAGAGTGGCGATACGATTATTGCTCAAATTTAGTTCTTTTAAATAACCCAAACCTACGAAGGTGTCGTCGACGATTTCCTCGATTTGGTTATCGTTCAATTGCAACAGCTCGGCTGTATTCAACCCGTAAAAAGCTTTAGATTCGATGGAAATTAAGTTAGTGTTCGATAGATTTAAACGGTCCACTTTGTTCAAGTCTTGAAACATTCCTTCTTTGAGGATTTTGATGTTTTTAATGAGATTTTGGGCGTCTAGGAAATCTAAATTGAACAATTCGATTAGCGCGTTACTTTCAACATTTTTTATGTCTGAATTATTAAAATAGAGGTATTTTAAGCTGTACAAACCCTTGAAACTGCCGTTTTTTACAGTTTCTATGAACGAATTTTTTATGGTCAAATTTTCAATATGAAAATTCGAAATTTGATCAGATTGTAGCGTTCCTTTAAAACTCAAAATCAAGTCGATTAAGCTTGTAAGTTTGTTCGAAAATCCATTCAGTATATTTATAGGATTATCGGAGAAATCTATTCTTTTCAACGCTGGTGTTTCTATAAACAAATTCGAATGCACCAACTGTATGTTATTATTCGACAGATTTATTTCTCTTAGAATCGACAGGTTATAAAAACTGGAATTGGCAATAGTCTCTATATTCATATCGGACAAATCTAACTCCGTTATGTTGTGTAAATTACTAAACGAATGCGAATTTAAGGCCTTGATGTCGTTACCTTTTAAGTTTAAATACCCAACAGGCAATTGATCGAACACTTTTGATTCGACCACAGTTAATTTATTATTACTCAAATCCAAGTACCCTAAATAATCCAAAGTCTGAAAAGCTCCGATATCGATTTTTCTTATGAAGCAATTAGACAAATTCAATATTTTTACGCCGCTCAGGTTATCGAAAAAGCTGTCCCTCAAATGCGTCAGTAAATTGAAAGACAAATCGACGTGAGTAATGGATGTGTTCTGAAAAGCCTTGTTCAAAACGGATATTTTATTATTGTTCAATTTAAAAACCCCAAAAATGCCATCCTTCAGGCTCGCAACTTCCAGTGATTTTACATTCGAATGACTCAAATCGACCATTTTTATATTCGAATGCCTGAAGGTGTATTCTTTTATCAACACGATATTATTAAAACTTAAATTCAACATGTAACAGTCTATTATGTTTGTGAAATAATTCTCTGGAATAGAAGTTATCGAAGAATTCGATAAATCTAGATAATGAAGAGTGTTATCGTAAAATGATCTTAAATCTTTTTTAAACGCGGCCAGATCGCCGAAACGATTGTTTCTCAATATCAAATGATCTGAAATCAATTTGACTTGTTCTATGCCATCGACTGCAGTGAGATCGGCGTATTTAACACTGATCTTTTCAACGAACGAAATTATTTTGCTATGGGCGAGACTCAAGTAATTCTTCGAATACTTCATGTTGACCACTTTTAAGCTGTTGTAACTTAAATCTAACCAATCTATTATCACGAAAAACTGGTGCTCGTCGTAGGTGTCGAGATCGTTAAAACTGATATTTAATTTCACGAAGTCCAATTCGCCTAAGTATTGCATCTGATAGGGCACAATGGAGCTGATTCTGTTGTGGCTGAAGTTGATAGCCGGTATGGCTCGAATCACTTGAAAATCGAAACTGGTGATTTGGTTGAAACTCACATCCAGCACTCTCAGGTTTTTCCATTTGCTGAAGTTTAGGTCTATAAACATGATGTTGTTGTGGCTGAGAATTAATTTTTCCAGTGTACTTGACAACAGGATCGTGAAGGACACTTCCTTCAGTTGGTTGTGACTCAAATCTAATTTCTTCAATCGCTTGAAATCATGGAATGCATTTGTATCGATCAGAGATAGCTGACAATTTATAAATTCCAACGTTGTTATGTTGCCCAACTGCGGTAATTTATAAAAATACTCTATTTTCGATATGTTTGAATCGAACACTTTGATTTCCGATATGGAAACTAGACTAGTTTTCCATTTATCTCTAAAATATTCCTTGTACAAATCCACTATGTCGGTGTTGTGACATGAAAATACTTCATTTAAAAACGAACATTCTGAATTTAGTGCGCCAATGCACATAAAAATAACAAACGATTTTAGAATTAGAAACATTTCCTGCAAAATTAAATGCATCACAAATAATTTTTTAGTATATTAATTAGTAAACTTACTTCTTTTCTAACTTATAAAACTTATAGAACTAGTTTAAATTTTATTGTTTTAGTTGATTTACTGAATGATTTTGCGACTATTTTTAGAACCCTACTGTTTTTTTAATGCAAGGAGTATATTCATTACAATTCCAAAGTTGACCCCAAATGTGAGTGTTAATGTGCATATACAGAGTTGTTCTGCTTACTAATCGAAATTAAACTGTATACATAAATTTTCAAATATAGCATATTTAAGTAACTAGACTTACCTAAGCAATGCATCAATGAGTCCTGTTCCCCATAATCTTCGGAAATGATTTCTTTTAGGTCGCTTCTCTGATCTTTTTCTTTCTCTAAAGTTTCAGCATATACCTGTAAATTATAAATTAAATATGTAACCTTATAAAAATTTATCCTTTCAATATTAACCTGGATTTCCTTGAGCTGAGATTCCAGTTCGTCGTTAACTTGACCTTCCATGAACAGTTTTCTGGTCAATGAAGTAACCTGCTCTTCCAGATTTAAATTCTTAGTATCGGGATCGGTAGAACTTCGAATGTTATTTGTCAGAGCCAAAATGGCATTAGCTTCAAGTTTCAATTTTTCAAGACATAATTCTAGTTCGTTTTTTAAATCTACAGAAGATATAAAATATTACAACCTAACATTTACACATTGTATTGTAAATACTTACCAATGGAAATATCTCTCGAATCTCCATCTTCGGTGGAACTACTTTCGATTATATTAATTAAATCGGTTACATTGGGAATAAGGTGCACTCTGGTAACTGTACTATCACTTGTTTTAGAAGAGCTGTTAGGACTTGAATTCGTCAAATTCAACTCTTCTTCTATTTGCGTAAGATTCTTATCGAAACCGTTTTTTAATAATTCATCCACTAAAGTATTGTTGAGTTCATCTTCGCATTGCGTAAAATACTTAACGAGTTCCCCGAGAAGTTTCCGAAGTGCTGATAATTGACGTTGAAGAATATCTCTATAAAGAAAAATATGTTATAGTTATTACTATAGAGATATAAATTGCATTTTTTACCTTTCTCTTATAGCTTGAGTCTCCATCTTATTTATGCTATCTTCATCTCTCAAACTCCTTCTTCTGGACCGCTCTAATGCTCCATTCAAAACTTTAAGGTGATCTTCTTTAAGAGTATCAATCTCACTTTTGTGATCTTCTATCAAAGCTTTCATTTGCGCTTCGTATTTTTCTTTGAACTTGTCTCTAAGTCTAAGAAGTTCTGTGGGCCATTCATCATCGCTGGTTTCATTAGAAGCTAAATGCTAAATAGAAAAATTGTTTATATTAGAAAGCTTACTAAAAGATTTAAGATTTGTTCATTTACTTGTATTTGTGACTCAAGTGCTGAGATTATGTCCAGTTTGGCTAAACTGACTTGTTCTTGTAGCCTTCTTTCGTAGCTCTGAATAACCTCAGTTATTTCAAATTCACCAGAACTTCCCTGTAAGAATTTATTCATTTTATGCATTAATAAACTATTAAAAATTATTTACCACTTCTTGAACTGTTGAACTAATGTCTAAACGTTGTTTTTCAATGTTTTCCAATTGATCTCTTAAATGAGCTATTTCGCGTTCATATTTCTCTTTGGCATTGTTTAATTTATCCTCATAATCATCCTAAAAATAATGGGAATAAGAAAAACAAGATTCAAATATGTTAACAATGTACCTTCATTTCTTCAAATTTTTGTTCATAATTTTTAGAATCGCTGATTTTGTGTTTAGTCTTTGCAGGAGAAGCCTCGAATTTGAGCAAACTCAGTAGATTAGACAGACCTATTTCTGATTTTAAATTCGTAAAATCTTCATCACTAATGGTGTCTAAATCACATTTACTTATCTGCAAAATATGTTATAATTTTGAATATAGTTTTGACATAACATTATAAGTTACTTTATTAATTAGGCTGTTAAGTTCATTTTGTAAATTAATGATATCCTTTTTATTAAGATTCAATTGATTTGCATGAAGACAATCCCCTTCAGGACCGGATGGATGTGAAAACGGTACATCAGAATTTAATTCTGCTTCAGAACAACTTGAGCTCGATATCTTTCTACTATGGTGACTGAATATCTCATCAGAATAACTGAAAATATGTTATTTAAAATAAATTTTCAAAAAATTATTATTGTTAATAAACGAGTAAACAATACTTACTTTTTTTCTAGTTCAGCGCATTTTTGTTCAAAGTATGTTCTTAGTTCTTCCATTTCTTGAGAATGCTTAGATTCTAGCTCATTTCTGATATCCATTAAATGCGCTGATCCAGATTTTAAATCATCTAAAAGTTTCCTGTGCCTTGCAATTTCTGATTTGAAATCCTCTTTTTCAATAGCCATATTGTCCTATAATTTTTGACTAATTAATAATTTTTCTCTTAAACTTACGGAGCTTTATATTTTTGGGAAATTATTCCATAGGGTTACCTTTAAAGTTTTAATTTCCAAGTCATATATTTCTCTGTGTTTAACAATTTCTTCCTCCAAAATGGTATTAAATTTAGAATTTAAATCTTGCAACAACTTCTGTTGTTGTAAATTTAAAGTCTTCTCCAAGGAAACATATTCTTTGTTAAAATTTTCATTTATTAGTCGAGGAGAAACGGATTCAAGTGACTAAAAATTATGCTTATAATTATTAGAAATAATGTAAATTTGATTTAATATTTACCTTGTCCAATAAGACATAAGATTTAATTTCATCTGGTGGTACTTCTTCATCAACTTTTTTAATTTTCTGTTTAAGTTCTTCAATTTCTTTCTTGAATTCTTTGATTTCCTGGGCCATCTCATTTCTCTCTTTCACTGACTGTTCCAAGGAATCACTCAGTTGTTGTATTATTTCATTTTTACATGAAATGGTGTTAGTGAATTCAGCCATCTGAAAATACAATAAAGAAGAATTTATTAAAACTATTTCTAAAAATTTTAAACATTTTACTTCACAATTCTAGAGCTGAAAAAAATGCTTTCATACCTTAACATGCCATTCACCTTGAAGTTGTTTATATTCAGTGGTAGATAATGTACTTCCTGTATTCAAATTGCTGCTTTCTTTTATAGAATCTAATTCAGAAGTCAAGGCTGCAATTGCATTGTCTTTTAAAGTGACCAGCTCTTCAAATTCTTTTATTCGTTTAGTCAATTCAGAGTCGGTTGAATTAAGGGCAAAATTAGTCGCATTCAAGTTCTTCTCGTCCAAACTGATATCTGCTGAATGTTTCATTTTTGATAAGCTTTTATCGTCAAGGTCCAAGTTAGCAAAAATATCAAAACTCTCATCTTTTGGACTGTCTTTAAATGAGTTATTAGAGTTGATATCTTCTTTAAAACTAGGTAAAATCTGATTTTCGAGAGTTTGAATGAAATTCAAACTGACTTCACTACCATCACTATTATCCAAGGCACATGGTTTTTCTTGGGAAATATGCTCGATGTCGGGTTTAATTAAATTGTTCATAATTTCAATTTCTTGGAAAGATCGGTCATTTTCAACACTATCAATGTTCGAGGATATATGTTCCGATATTTCTTCAGATTTATTTTTGGAGTCATCCAGTATGGGTAAGGATAAAGACGTGGATTCAGAATTGGAATCCCCCGAATTCTTTGTGTGTGGCGGCTAGGAAAATAAAACGATATATTTAGAATAGTAATATTTGGTCTAAATTCTAAAATTAAACTTACATCTTTTTCATCCATTATAATTGTAATGATTATTGTATTGTTTGTCACTAAATTATAAAACTGGGGTCAGAAAATACTTTGGTCATATCACGAGTAAATGTTACTAGATTCTTTTCCTAAAAAATCAATTTTACATTATGCCGACAAAAACTGCTGTTGCTACAAACAAAATTGAAATTAAAATGGTTGACTTTGACAGTCAGTTGATAAGCATTGCTGCCACATTAAAGTAATCGAACTGAAAATCCCTAAAAAAATTGTTGTTATTTAATTTGTTGATTTACGTAAATGATTTGGCATATCTTATTTCAAAAAATTTATTAAAAAATTTGGTAATTATTACTCTAGGTATCTTGTAATATTTCAAATTTTAGGATTGTTTTTTAATTCTCATATATTTATGTTGGCAACCATTTTTTTTATTTTTTTAAACTGACAGTGATGACAGTTTTAATTTGACAGTGACAGTTTGTAAACTTTTTCTTGTAAATAAACAAGAATAACAATTATCAACGAAAAATGTAATAAATACGTTCAAAAAAATGTTTTTATTAACGTTCTTATTAGCATTTTATTCCGTTCGCTTGGATGCATTCGAACTATGCAAACGATATGAAACCGTTTATTGTGGACAGGTAAATTGACAAAAAAATGCATGAACTATTTTAACAGAATTCCGAATTGCAGAAAATCCAAGATAGCAATGTTGTTTGTCAAGTAACAGTCAGGAACTCTACAGAAAATTGTGAAAAATTTGTTCCTACAGGGAGCGAATTTTTGGTAAATAACGTTGGAGATGTTTTTCTGGCTCTGAAACCTGAAGAACGTTATATGAAATTATTTTTAGGTTTCGATTTGCTACCACAATGGAAAAGTATGTATAGTGACTTTTTATCCCATCCCTAATTAATTGGCATTATTTTCAAGTAGTTCATCATTCCGTATCCAGTACTAAAATGATTCATATTTACAGGTGTGCTAGTTAAAGTATCGAATTTTGAGGAACCGAATAATTGTCAAGCTGTTACTGTTTCCAGAAATGATAACTTAAAGGATGATTTCTTGAACTATGGATGTGTATTAGATGATGAAGTTGATCCTAACTTGTCGTTTTTACTAGAAGTTTATTCTGAAAACGGAAGTCAATTTACCCAGAAAAAAATCATGTTTTCTTTACCAGATTTATTCAGATTCAGTAAGTTCAACTTATGAATTATCCAATTAAACAATGATCTAATTAATCAATGCAATTAACGTGGCTGGAGTGATTTAAAAATTATATGCATTACATTTTTAATCGCTCAAACAAAGGATTGTAAACACTGCTTTATCATTTTTTGATAGTGCTGAATACAATCAATTCGGTAGAATTTTAGTCACAAAACATTCCCACCCCAACAATAAAATTATAATGCGTCATACAACATTTTAACTCATTTATTATTATTGGACTTCAAAGAAATTTGAGTCAATAGGTCAAGTATCAAGATAACATATCCTTGACTGATACAGGGTTAAACACAAGTACTCAATTGTCCACATTTCTCACCTTACCTTAATTGGATGCATTGTCAGGAAGCTGCATTGATCTGATTTGATAAATCTTTAGTAATATCATATCCTACAATTTTTTAAATATTTCTTAAAAAAATCAACTTTCATCAATTATATTTAATTACCCTGTAATCCTGCAATTTACTCTGTAAGTATTCAATTATCTTAAAAGCGGTTCTATTGATCGCCTAATTTATTGAATCGTTCAAAAATCAACATGAAGTTGAAACGCGAATTTAATTGCAAGATGAAAGCTATGAAAAACATCATTTCGTTGTTTATTTTAATTGCATTTTGCAATTATGTGACCAAAGCAGAAGGGCAGTTAAACAGAATGGCGGTAGAAGTACGTATAGGGGATATTTCAGCGACTTTACTGACTATAGTTCATTCAGTTAATCATACCAATGTGACCGATATTTTGATCGAGCAAGAAAATGTGCCTGTTCTAAAAAGGAATATTTTCCGAGGACTGGACAATCTTCATTGGGTTATCATCAGAAATTCTAACTTGAGGGAGATTGAAGAAAACGTGTTTAAAAATTTCAGATGGATGAGATTAATTAATTTGGATGACAATCGGATTGAAGCTATTAATGATAAAAATTTCAACAATCCAAGATTAAGAAAAATTTCTCTAAGACGCAACGGTATCAATACTATAAGTTCTAAGGCTTTTAATAACCTTCCCAATTTGGTTGTCTTAGATTTAGGCATGAACAACATCCAAGATATACCCAAAGACGCTTTTAAAAATACAGGAAACTTAAAAGTCCTCAATTTAGCGTTCAATAAATTGAGACATTACCCAGCAATACCTTATCGACCTTACTCCTATTTTGAACAAGCATTCGCCAATGCTGTCAAAGGAGAACAGACTCTCTTGGACTTGAGTTACAACAATTTCACGTTTATAAGTTACTATTTACTCAGAGGAATCCACTTCATCAAGGATTTGAATCTAACCAGCAACAACATCGAATTAATCAGTGATTACGCCTTCGATGATTTAAAATGGGCCAAAACAATCAACCTTCAAGGAAACATGCTCAAAGAAATCAGCGATGATTTGTTAATAACACTAGAAGCCGCAGAAGAGATTAAAATGAAAAGTAACTACTGGACGAGGGAATTCGTTTGTAAATATGAGAATTGGTGCGAGTCCCATAATAAAACAAATACAATGTATGCAAGGTGTCCTATCCTTGAAATTTGAGAAAGTAATTGTGGATTTTTCATATTTTCGAAATGTATAGTAATTAAATTATTAAGTAAATATGTTACTGAGCTGCAACTGTTAAGTTAAATAAATACCAATAGAATTGTGTTTCTTTTTTAATTCTATTTTTATTGAATAATGCTTAATAAATGTATGAAATTTGTGTGAATATAATAAAATTTACATTGTTACTTTTTAAGATACTAAAGATACTTCCAATGCCCTTAAAACAAGTATTTTTAGGACATGCTTCGGAAGACACAGCGAGATACATTTTCTCCTACGTGGACTTTACGAATCCCGCCAAGTTAACGTTGAAATTCCAACCGCTGGATTTGAAATATCACGTTACCCATTACAAAATCGAGGTGTTTCGGCAAAGGGAAAACCACGCCGTTATGGTGGACGTTAGATTGATCTACGCGAAGAACATCGAACATATTCTAAGTTTCCATTACAATACGTACAGCGAGGAAGGCTATTATTATTTCGCTCTATCCGAAATCGGGAAATACTGCTCGGAAGACATGTGCTACAAAACGTTGACGCCGAAGGTGCACATTTGTAAGTGTATCCAAACGAAATTGTAATGATTCTTTAGAGGCTTTCGTTGACGTTTTCAGCTCGTAAAGGTAGACCGCTCGTAATTGGAATAGTTGGCGCGAGCTTTTTAATTCCGTTTATCTTGTTCATGTTCTACTGGTGGAACTACAAATACCGAAATCAAGGTAATAAAACTTTATTTCTGCGGCAACTTTAGAAAGTAGAGTATTTCAGCAGAAAATTGGTGTTTTGTGAGGTATGTTACACACGTATATTGAATGCGGTGCAAATCAATTTCATTGCCCCGTATTCAGCGCTCCATTTTAAAGTTAAAGTCATGTTTACCGAGCGCCTTAAAAATGACAGTTCTACATTGTTGTTATGGACTAACTAAGGACATTGTTTACGTTAAAGTCGATCGCTTAAAATGGGTTTAACGTTAAAATGGGGCGCTGAATACCGAACAATTATGTATATAAGTATATACAGGGTGTTTATTAAACATGCGCCAAAAATTCAAGGGGTTGTTTCTTGGACTATTTTAAGAATATTTTCTCATTAGATGATTGTTGAAAACCATCTTCGTTTCGAAGATACAAGATGAACAAAATTTTTGACAATAACATTTTATTGCAAAAAAATAGATGTTAATGTAATCTACAAGAACTGTTGAAAATGACTGCCTTTAGTTAGGATGCAAGCATATAATATTCTCCTCTTTGACTTCCGAACTTTTCCAAAAACACCAGTGTAGTTTCTTATTGAGTTATACCCAGCAATTATCCGAATTCGCAAGTCTTCCACATTTTCTACCAGGAGTAGTATAAACTAATGACTTTAGATGGCCCCGCCGGTAAAAAGAAGGAGCAAAATCAGCAGGAAGAAGTGCCTGAACGCGTTGAATGTGGTGCAACAAATTCTCCCTAAAAATTACTCACATTCAAAGTATTTGCTGCAATTTTTCGAGTAGAAGTACTCGAATGATCTTCCTCATGATCCTCCTCGATCATGTCCAGCATATTCTTTTCCTCTTCCATGATTCTTGCTGTCATTAGCTTTCCTGGGGCTCCACTTAGTCTCAATGTGCCTGTTTCATGAAGAAGATTATGAATATTGTATCTTCGAATATCTGTATCATCGAAACAAGGGGGTTTCAAAGGACAAAATATTCGAGATATTAGTAGAATTGTCCAATTAACAACCCCTTGAACGCCCTGTATATCATCTATGGGCGCTGAAATAATGGATTTTTTTAGGTTTGTTTGTGTCCGATCCGATTCATAAGGCCCTAGTAATATTTAAACCGTCATTCGACAAACACAACGAGGTAGTTACAGCCTTGATCAATTCCATAGAGAACTTGTCCGATCCGCCGGTGCTGGTCGATCGGATAAACCTTACGAAGGTCAAAGAGAAAACCGTGGAGAAATTCTGCAGCGATAATTTGATATTGGCTACTCATATCATTTACGTGAACCCTCCATCTACAGACGCCGAATCGACCAGTTTAGATTACATGACGTTTAATTTCTTGAAGCAAGAAACCAAAAAGGTCTCCACCGAGAGGAAGTTGATCGTCGTACGCTTGCCTTACTCCAGGGTCGATTCCCCGTCAATTCTATCATCAGCTTCGCATTTTGAGCTTATTAAAGACTTCCAAGGGTTTATTAAAAATTTCTCTACCCTTCAGCAACCCGATTTCTGCAAGAATAATGCTTTTATCGAATTGGAGAAGAGGATTGAAATTGCTCGAGTGGAGAATGAGAACTTGAAATCTATTCCAGAAATTGTGGTGACGACCGAAATCGAAGAACCCATGGAAGTGGACGAATTAATCGGTGGTTAAAAATTCTATTTGTTAAGACTGATATTATTTTATAGTTTTGTTGATTTTTTTGATAAATGGTATATTTGTAAACGTATTAATAAATGTATCAAGATATAGCATGTTCCTATTCACAAATGGATTCCGCAAATTACAAAGTAAACAAATAATGCATTTATTATTTACAAGTGGTGAAAAAAGCTTCATAACAAAAGTACACATGAATTTATCATCAGGAAGGCGCCGACAATTTCCTCACTTTCTCTTTTAATTTCTCGTTGAAACTGTTTTGCGTCACTTCCTGGCCATCCCCCATAATTTTCACTAGGACTGGTTTTTTGAACATATCATTTTTGATTATTCGGCATTTCACTGGCACATTTAAACGTTCCTTAACGTTTTCCGGCAGCCAAGAGAGCAGCTTCAAAATCGGCGGAGAAATGTACCTCTCATCTAGATCCGCCACGTTGGTAGCTTCAGTAAAAATGGAGATTACCAGACCCAATAGAATGGTTACGATAGTACCGATGGCCGAGTACCAAATGTATGAAACTCGAAACAATACGAAGGAATCGTTCCTAAAAAAGTAAAAAATAAGTCATAATCATGTAAGTTTTTGTTCTATTTATTTTACGGTTTGAATAGTTGTTTAAAAGCGAATTTACCTGAACGTTACATTTTCTGGTTCCTCGTAAAGGCAAGTGCAATTCTCTAGACTGAGTGCTTTATTCGTTTCTCCTACATTACCACTAGCAATTTCGACCTGTTGACCTATGCACATGAATGTTATTAGTGCAGTGGCCACAATACTTCCACAAAAGGCACCCTATAAAAAATAAGTACATAAATTTTATTTAGTTAAATGCTTTTAATTTTTTGCAACATTACCTTCCAATTTGCCCAAGGGAACAGCATTCCTAAGGAAAACAATCCAAACGTAACTCCTCCAACCATCCCATTAAAACTGATAGCAACTTGCATTACACTTCCACAATTTGCTATCACGAAAACCTACAATACATAAATAAAAACTTAGTAATTGATCCACAAGCTTCATTGATAGAGAATTATGCTGTTAGCTTCATATCTGATCGATTCCACAGTAATTTACTTACTAAAGCAAAGCTCAAAGCTCCGTACACGACCGATAATATCTTCGCAATGAATGCTCCTTTATTTGTCGGTATCTTCTTCTTCATGGCAGCTTCGATGAAATCTTCAATGGTTACAGCTGCTAGACTGTTCAAAGCTGAAGCAACAGTTCTAGAAGAAAAATACAGCTGTGTTGTTGATATTTAAAACATAATAAAACATAGCATAGTCTTATGCAATAATGAGTGAAACGAAGTTTGAGCTTATCCATCTTTTAGAATAATTTCTACATGCTGATAAATTATTTTGCCAATTTGTACAAATTAATTAAAGTTGGTTAGAGTCATTTATGTATGATAGTATATAATTACCCTAAGCTAGCAGCAAATATCCCGGCAACGAAAAATCCGGTCATGCCCTTCATGTAGCCCATTTCGTTGATGATGTAAAACGGAAGGATTTCGTCTGAAGCCGATATTTGTTTGCTGGTCAGAGGATCGCAGTTCTGGTAATGGGCAACCATTATCATTCCAGTGTAAAAATTAACGGAGTATATTAGTATGAGTCCAACTGCAGATGTCCAAATAGCTCTGAAAGTATCATATAAAGGCACTTTTCCGGGAAAAAAGTGAATGGAAAATACGTACTTTTTAACCTGGCCAATGCTCTCTACTGACATGTATTTCTGGATTGAAGCTTGATTGGAGCAAAACATTGTCATCCAATAGAAGGTCCCGCCTACGACCACGGACCAAAAACTATGTCGCACTGTCATATCAGGATTGAAACTGAAATAATATTGTAAATATTACCACATTCTAAATTGTATTTTATTTCACTAACTTGAATATTTCCAATCGATCGGTATTGTAATTTTCAGACCATATAACTCCAGTGCCTCCAACGGCCACATGTCCTATAATGGCGATTAAAATTAGCGATCCGATAAGTACAGCCGCTTGGAATGTGTCTGCAATAATTACAGCTTTCATACCTCCCTGAAACCAGCACGTAAGTTAGTTAAGAAATTATTTAGTGCAAGATTTAGCACCATTAAAGTTAAGACAAGTTTAGGTTATTTGAACGAACCTGAGAGGCGTAGAATATGCAAACAACGTACACTGCTGATACTGCCAAATACACATTTATATTTGTTACTGAAAAAGAACAAATACTGTTAAAACGATACCATTTAATAATGTAATTGAGTATTATTCGATTTACCTTTGCTGAGTGCTAATGCCGGTGCGTACACTGCGACACTTGTGTACAAAATCATCTGGAATATGTACAAACCGCTGGCTAGGTACCTAATTTTAGGCGTAAATCTCAAAGACAGGTACTCGTAAGAACTGGTAAGTCTCAAATTCAAAAATACAGGCAGGAAAAATGCTGAAGTTAACGGCACTACCAGGATGAACGATATGCAAATCATCCAGAATTGCGATCCGTGCGTGTACATTTCAGCTGGGTTTCCCAGAAGCTCGATAGCTGTTACAAAACTGGAAAAATACGTTTATAAAGAGGATTAATTACGATGAATGTTGTATTTCTAGTACCTCGCAGCTAAAGACATGGCCATTGGGAAAGTACCCATTGTACTTCCTCCCAGTAGGAAGTCATCGCTGTTTTTGCTCTTATTAAAGCAACCGTAAAATACTCCAACACCACACGAGATTATCAACATCGTTGCCAATACTAAGTAATCAGCCCATGAAAAAATATTCTTCCCAGTGGAGCCTTCTTTACATGATTCTTGAATATAAAAAGTAAAGTATTTCAATATTAAAAATAAAGACAGCAATCAAGTTTTTCTGCGGTACTGCTATTTAGAATTAGTTAAATGAAAGAACGTTTATGTGTTAAAATTGTGAGGGTATAATGGAAGTATCTACGAATTATTGTTTAAAAACTTTTGAGTAAGTTAGAGGCAAAAGTAATGAAAGCTTTTCTTACCACTGAGCTGGCCATTTTCCACCTGCGGTAATGATGAATAAGCGGAAGGAAATCCAATAAATATTAATAATACTGCGATATTCAGTCTCATAACAAATCCGTTTCTAATGATTACTCCTATCATATTCAAAAGGTTATGGTTAATAAAACGTAGAAGTACCTAAAACACAGAAAAAAAATACTATTGTTAGTATACCAGTAGCGGATCGTATGTAATGTATTTAATAATAATAATAAATATTTATCCACTCGATCGTAATTGTAATTAGTAACGAAATGAATTCAAAAGAATGTTTTTCTATACATAATAGCATTAAAAATTTTAATAAAAATTAACAAAGCTTACCTTTTCTAAAACAACTTTAATAAACAAAACACAACTTGTCGATGAAAAACAATAAATTGGTTCTAAACTGTATTTGTATGAGCTGTCTATTAGACCTGCTCCTGTATTTCATTGAACTACAAGCGATTCCTCCAACAAGAGGTTCTCCAATGAACACTTTGATCGAAGCGATGACCAAAAGCGACTGTGCATTGACAACGCGAATGCTCCAATAAATAAAACCCGATTCCAAAAAATTACTAATTAAATTCGGCTGAGTTAACAACAATTATGTGCGATTCTGAGAAACTACGAGGGAGATCGCTGGCAAGTTCTGGGATCAATTTCAATGGAGCTTTCAAAGAAAATTTCTCTTGTTCGAAATATTATAAATGTATGCAGGTATTGATAAGTTTGGTTTAACAGTAATGGTCAAACAAAATATTACAGAAGGACATTTTTTTCTTTTTAAAGTATATTTATTTGGGTTAACCGCTAAAGAATTAGCGTTGCATACAAGGACATTGCATATAAGGGTAATTTACGCTTCAATATCTTTCAACATATGTATACATCAAATTTTATGTAAAATGCACATTGTAAAATCACTTTTATCCAAACTCCAATTCCATATGATCATATTGAGAGCCTCGATTGAAGATGAATCTCCTGGAAAGGTAAATACCATATAAGTTCTTCAATTCATTCTAATATGAATCGTTTTAATAACATACCTTCATTCTTCTTCATCAATTACACTTTTCTAATGCTCCAGCCTAAAGCCAAACAATTTCAAAATCACCATCATGTAGATACTCAGAGATGATGACGATCCCTCTTCCTTTGTGATTCTAAGAACTTGAATCAATCTTAGATATTTCCTCGCATTGTGTGGAAATCTACTTGAAACTAGTTTTATCAAAGTTGAAACCAAATTTTCAAATTTGCCGACCCCTTCGTTTTCACTTCTACATTAAAAACCAGTCAATACCAGACATGTCGTGACATTTAATCAATGAATTACGAAATATACTAATATAATTTATCATCAAATAGTTGAACAGCAGCAGATGAGACTGCTGAGCAGATTGAAGCTGCAAGTGATGAAGAACACATCGACAGAAGAACCTTTCTGAAGAATCTTTATCTTAGAGAGTAGAAAAAATATACGTAACAAACTGCTAGTTCCAGATTCATCATGTTTTAAGAAGTTAAGAACGTACTAAATAATGGAAAGTGATGAGTAATTTTATTGACGCAATCATCGATTGGATATTTGTACAATACAATTTATTTTTTAATACATCTGGAGGCGAAAAGTGGTAGACACAAAGGACATTGCATATGTGAACCTAGCTGCATCGACAGTGAGTAATTCATCGGTATTCTTAGTATTTACAATTTACTAATAATACTTATTGACCCGTCTAATCTTTAACAGCATAGTAGACGTTAAAATACCTATTAAAAAATTTGTTTTGTTTTAACAACGAAATTAATTTGAACGATATTTACAGCCATGGGCGATTAAAGAATCCAGTTAGAACTAATTAAATCGGTGTTAACCAGATAAAACCAAAAAACTAATAATTTGTTTAAGCTGCTCGATGAATACGGAATTCTCAATTTAGATTGGGATCAATTAATTCGTGTCATCGCTTTTAATTTCGTAAAAATGAATAGAACTAGAGTTAAATGGCCGAAATACTGAATATTTTTGAAGGATATGTATAATAAAAATCACCCTCTTAAATACTCCTATGTCTAAAGATTTTTTTAAGTATCATTTTTTAATGAACATCTATTAAGATATCCTCGTTTTGAAATAAACAATCCTTGATTTAATTTTATGGGACAAATTTTAGCAATACTAGCAGAACGTTTTGCCTTCAAAGCCATTAAAAAGCGTATATTTTTAACTGATGCCATTTCTGCTCCTCAATTAACTAGATCAACTAAATACTAACTCGTAATTAGCATGATTATAGTTTGGAAAATGCTTGAATTTTAGTTCTTTTTGATTCGCAGCAGTTCATTCTGGATTTCATGAAAAATTAATTGGGATTCCCAAGGAATTGTTTCAATAGAATTGTTTTTCAAGTTGTATAATATTTATTAAAGACAAAAGGGTCTTATTTAATATTTTAAAGGAATAATGGGAAAGGAAAAAGTACGTTCGGTCTTTGCTGGTAATTATTAATTTTCACATTTTCTACAACTAACCGTATCACAATCTAAGTACATTCATTTTTAAGTACCCCATAACAATAACGATATTTAATAAGACGACATTAACAATTAATAAAATATACATATAGGAAACAATGAAACGTACTAATTTTATAAAGGGACTTATAAAATATATGAATTAATTCATTAACTGGTAATCTTATAGAATAAATCGAGAACAAATCTGCTGTAATAAATAAAAAATCTCTCCAGTTATTCGATTAATTTTGTAGTCTTGGTAAATTTTGCCTTAGTAAATTAGTTAGTTCTCCAAATTTGGGTAGAAAACGATATGTAAAAGTTCAATTAAGTAAAAATTATTTTTGATAAGTGCATCGAATACTGTATATATTTAGGATTATTACTATCATTAAGCAATCCAAATTCGAGTTTTTAATTACAAATAAATCTTATATGTACCCGCTTAGCAATTATGCAGAATTTGTACAACGTATTGAATAACAAACTTCTAATATGTAGTTCCATTTTTTGTGCCATTAATAAATAATTACAAATTAAAAACTGTAAGCAACGATAATAGTTCAAAAATCCTTTAAATGAATCTAGTTATTGTCTTCTATCGAATTAATTTCTAATATTTCATTCGATTTACATTTAAAATTTTATACAACCTTCAAAAAATGTAATTTTCTATTAATTTTCTATATTAATTTCGATTTTTATGGATTCAATAAACATCTTTTGATCCATTGGGAATTATCGAATTCATATGAAATGAATCGCCATTTTGCTTTCTTATCCTCCTCGCTAGAGGTGGAATAAATAAATTGGGATCTAACGTTGGTTTTTGCTTTTGATTGGACAACTTTTGGAATGCAAAACTAATGACGTATCCTACTACAAGCGTTACAATGATGCCGAATAGTCCATTATACAAATAGGAAACCCTGTGTATCCATAAATAATCCCTGAAAAAACAAAATTGGGCAATGAAGTAACGGGTTTTTATAAACATAAACTTACCCTTCATCGTTACTAGTTGTATTACTAGTTAAAATGTTTGTAATGTTAAAGCTACTGCAGCCATCGGTTCGCCTGGGTAAAGGAACAGGTGGTTTACTGCCTATGGCCATCCAACTCGACATCGTAATACCGCAAATTAAACCAAAAACAGACCCCTGGAAATATTTTAAGCCAGCATATTTAACACATTTCCAATTAACCGGTTAAAAAACTTACTTTTTCTTCGGCTACTGTTGTAAACATGCCTAAAGTGAAGAAGCCTAACAACGGCCCTCCAACAACACCGAATATGGTCAAAGCTGCTTGAAGAAGACCACCTACATATTGCCCTAAAAAGGCCACTGACAAACAGATTAGGCCATATATCAATGAGATTATTTTCGTTTGAATAGTCGCAGAACTGTCTGGCAACTGTCTTTTGGTTATTAAAAAGTAGATTGGCTGCAATAAAAAATAAAAAATTAAAGTTTTTTTTATAATAAATGACTGTAGGTACTCACTTTTACATAATCTTCGATTGTTACCGCTGCTAGACTGTTCAGAGAGGCGGATATTGTAGATAAGGACGCGCTAAATATTCCGGATATAAACAACCCCGTCAAACCGGGAATCTTTCCCATAGTATCGACCACATAAAAGGGCATCAACTATTAAGAAAAAACCAACATATAGATCGAATAAAACAATCATACAGGATGATTTCATTACCTGGTCAGGTTGACCAATTCGTTTGGAAAGAACTGGATCGCAGTTGTAATACCTGGAGTAAATGGCCAAGCCGGCGAAAGAGGTACAAAGGCTCAACGCCGTCAAAATGGGCCAGTTCCACCAAAGCGCCCTTTGGGCTCGCTTCACGTCCTTCAGCGTGAGGTACCTTTGCACTTGAACTTGATTCACAGCGTAAATGGATAGGTATGTTATCCCACCTCCTATTATTAACGAGAACCACGAATGCCGCACGGTCGGGTCCGGATTAAAACTGGAAAAAATCACTCTATAAATACCCAAACGACTACAAATTGTTGTAAAAATAAATGCGATTATTTCAATTATTCGGGAAAAAAGTTGAAATGTAGCAACGTCGCAGATATGTGAACGCCATATGTACTATACAGGGTGTTTATTAAACATGCGGCAAAAATTCAAGGGGTTGTTCCTTGGACTATTTTGTTTTGTTCTTTGATGTGTTTTTGAATACACTCTTTGTTTCGGACATCTTCAACATCTCAACATCTTCATTAAACGTGCACATTGAAACGAAATGGAGGACCTTCATTCAGGCGCAATTTCAGAGTGGTTTGAATTTTTGCCGCACGTTTAATAAACATCTTGTATATTGGAACGCTTGGAACTCCGTTATCAGCAGTATTGCCACGTTTTAAATGAAGTATAGCTTCTTCACTAGATTACTGTATACTTTCTAGAGCAAATAGCGTTAATTAAGATTGAAAGAAACGATAATTACTTCAAAAAACTGGTTCGATTTCCTTCAGCTGCAATATTAAAAATAGCACTTAAGCTGCCTTTGTCTATCCAAGCGTGAATGATAACGCAGAATATAGCGACAAACATCAATATAGACTGGAACACGTCGGTTATTAATACTGCTTTCATGCCACCTAACGTAGAATAAAACGTGCAAACTAGTCCTAAAAAAAATAGGTAAAAAATGTGCATGGAGAGATAATTTTTAACCTACCAACTGCTAATATAGCTACAACTTTAGATACGCCCATTAGAGCCTCTACTACCAATGCCGGAGCGTACAGGACTATGCTCATGTAGAGAGTCATTTGAAGATTATATGAAAGAGAAGCGGCCAATCTAGCCGTTTTCCCAAATCTCAATTCTAAGTACTGTGAAAAAATAACGAAAAAATTATACAAAATTTTAGATACACTGGTTAAAATCTAACCTCATAAGCGCTGGTCGCCTGCAATTTGAAAAACACAGGCAGATACAGGTAAGCAGCCACCGGAGTAAACAACCCATAAGATATATTAATAACTACGAATTGTAATCCGTACGTGTAATTTTCGGATGAAACGCCCATCAGAGTGATTGCGGACATGAATGATGCCATTAGGGAGAAAGCGACTGGAGCTATGGACATATTTTGATCTGCTAATAGGAACTCCTGAAATATAAATTAAAAAATCAATTGAAATCTTTTATTCTTTGACGTAGATTGATAGAATGTCGGCATATTTTAAGTGAATCATTTGCGAATAAATCGCAGACATAAGAGAATTTAGAGTTATGCGTTCGATGTGTTTCGAAAATATTTGATATCACAGAATGCGCGACGTGTGGTCGATAAAGTTTCCTTTTATTGACCAAATCATTTATAGACTGAAAATATTTACTCGTGTGGTTTTTTGTTTTCCTCCAGTAAATCTGTAGTAGATACCAATCATAGACGAAATGGCTAGCACCAAAGCTATCACCACATAATCCCAGGGGCCGATGTGAGATTGCATTTTAATTCAGGTCCGAAGATAACTGAAACAATGAACAAATTAAAAAAATTTAGACTCAAATACATACATGTCTTATATGAATTATTAAATAAATGATATTTAACATGAATAATTTATTTACAATTTACACACACATAACACGCAAGTATAATTGTAATTTTGGTCTAGTGAGAAAAATTTGAAGTTTATTACCGTCATAATACAGGATTTAATTCAACAATTTGATAATGTACTTTATTACTTAACATAGTGGGAAAAAACCAATCCTCAATTTAATTTTCTTTTAATTTTATTCCTTTAACATTTGTAGGTATGGACTTTATAATGCGCCACTCAATAATTTATTAAGGCTTTATACAGGGTGAGTCACGCTCAACGGGTACGGAGCATTGTAGGCAAATACATATACAGGTTGTCCCAGTTTTGAAAGAAAATTTAAAGTTTTAAGAACACCCTATATTTCATTGGATTTTTTATTCTAAACGTCTATACTTTTTGGGTTAATACATTTTTTATAATATTTGACCGATGCAGACCCTTATAAATTATTATTCCGCCTAATTAACTAGAGGTTTTATAAAAGTCGACCTTGCATTAAAAATACATTTACATAATCTTTAATGTTTAAACTAGGTACACAAGAACCAATATTCTCGATTGACAATTATTGTTCAATTATTATGGTACAGTAGAAATGTAAAATTAATATCATCATAACTATAGTGTTTAGGTGTAGGAAGCAAACATAAAGTTGTCCCTACAAAAACCTATTCCAATTCTTTAATTGCAATTATTTAATTAATTAAAAAATTGTGCGTTCACTTTTGGAATAAAATAAGTTTATAAAAAAGTAGTCTCATTGAGCGTGACTCACCCTGTATAAAGCGTGCGAATTATAAAATCAATATGTTATTGGATTGTTATATATTATGTACATAGTTTGTCAATAAATTATTAATAGGAATAAGTTGACCTTATATTAACATGCCAATTAAAAGCAGTGTTATTAAAAAAAAGTAACAAATTTCGACTAAAAGTATTTAACAACCAACAAACAATAATGATAATGATAATTATCGTGATAAAGAAAATATGAATAGACAAATAGTTTATGATTACAGCAGATTGCAGTAACACAATTGTCAATTAGTTAATTATACTTAATTGGATTAGCCAGAACAGAATAAGGTAAATAAAAGACGAATTAATATAAATATCAATAAGAAAGTGCCAGTAGTGAAAATAGAGTTCTTCATTAATGAAATCATAAAAATATAGCTGATATTTTGATTAAATTGATAAATTATATCACTGAAAATTTTAGGACCTTCACCTTACAACAGTTCAAAATTATATGAAGCGTATATTATGGTTTAATTTTATAAATTAAATCACCATGTGTATTTGTGCATATGGTGTTTTTTAATTATTGTCAATTAAAATTATGCGTTTTATTAATTTTATAATAAAGTATTAATCCTTAATCATTAAATTCTTACTTAATCCTATAGTATTAATACTATTAATCCATAAAATATAATCATGTTTTAAAATGTTCCAAAACGTGGCAACACAGCAAATAGAGTGCGTTTTTGTTTTGAGGTTAGGTTGCGGTATTGATTTGATCTACATTATTATTAAAAGGTGTAATGAAATTTTTAATACCTACCTATTGAAAAAGCGAAGAAACCCGTCCAAAACAACCTTAGCGAAATCAATTCGTTCGCATAATTGTGACACCATTCATTTATAATTTTAAGTTTTTAAATTATTTTACAAGCGCAACTTTTTTTG
The DNA here is from genome assembly GCA_917563865.1 of Phyllotreta cruciferae. NCBI lineage: Eukaryota > Metazoa > Arthropoda > Insecta > Coleoptera > Chrysomelidae > Phyllotreta > Phyllotreta cruciferae. The sequence goes on along the minus strand of OU830609.1, from coordinate 4,446,532 downwards.
CTGCTACGTCACTTTATTTACTAAATCCAAATTCCAAAATAAATAATAAAAAACACGGAACAACAATCAAGCACACATCACAGAGACTGTACTGCACAGAATATGACAATTTACGAGAATGGAACGCAAAAAATGGTACTAGAGTAGAAGATAATAGAGGTGCATTATTATTTCAAGTGAGTATTGTACTGTGATTTTAACTGAATTGGGAAAGGATTTTTTAAATTAGGAATGAATAATGAACATGGTAGGTAAAATTAAATTTAAACAAGTAAGAAAAATGAATACTATTTATGAAGTGGATTAACTTATAATATACCAGTTTCCTTATCAGTAAAAGGATAAGGTAAAATAATAAAGCAATTAATTTTAAATTCTCATTTTATTGGCAAAGATTATAAAAGAAATTACTCTATGAAAAATAATTTTACAATGTTATAAACCGTAAATCTCTTAAGATAAATGTACATGTACAATCAAATGCTATGAGATTTCTAATACCTAAGGCAAACGTCAAGGTAACCGCCCCTGTGTTCTTCTCAATAAAGTAATCTTTAAGTCTCATTGTTCCATTTCAGTCACCCCAAAAACGCCTTGCAAAAGCCTAGCAGCAGGATTCACAGGGTAAGGCTCTTTATCTGCTACGTAAATGTATGGTAAACGCATTATCCAATAAGCAGACTGCGTTAACTTGGTAGGTCCATCTAAGGTGCTTACAAAAATCGGCGCTAACGGAGCAGGCTGTGCCTAAAAACAAAATCAACATTACACTGTATCTTTAACATATTTTAAAGAGGACAGCATACTTTTGGATCTAATGTACAGTAAACCGGAGCTTTCGGAGTAACAACATGCAGCCTCATTAATTGAGCCAATTTTCCAGCTCTGCAAGCGCAAGGATAATACAGCGGCATGTCACTTTCAGCGACTTTATGTCCTGTGTCCTTGACTATACTTCCTGGCATCGCTTTCAACATTCTGTCCGGCCCCGATAACATGAATCGATGTCCAGAAGAACATTCGTATTCAACGCCAATGAAGACTTTAACGGTGAATTGGGGCTGGCTGCTAGTAGATCGGCCTCGTCTGCCTCTCGTTGCGTACTTGTTAATGTGGGGCCAGTTTTGCTTCGATTTCGAGTAAACGGTGACGTCCCAAGGCAAGAGGTAATTTGTAGAACTTAAAAATCCTGGGTGATGCGACTCTGATAAACCTACAATATAAAAACCAATTAACCTGTTACTATGAAATTGGAAATTAATATTAGCAACCTAAATTGTGGCTGTATAACGAGGATGCTCCCAAACAAACCAAAGACCATGAAGAATACAAGGGTAACAAACTTGGCGATGAACTCAATGTAAGCATGCCATGTAAATATTCTGTTTTATTTGTAGCATCTTCTTGAGATAATTTTTTGTCTTTTTCTGTACTCGATTCATCTGATTCATTTGAGAAGCTTTGCGTTTCTTTAGGCGCTTTCTGGTAGTGAGGAAAGATTATCCGTTCTAATTTCGAACACTGGCATTCCTTGGATATTTGCTGATAAAAGATGCGATTGGCTTGTTTTACACTATAAGGATCTTCCCTTGCTCCTACTTTTCTACCACAATCACAAATTGCTAAAAAATATACACATATTACTTTAATTCAATCTAATTTTAAAGTGTACTACTCACCTTTATACATGAATCCACTTAAATGATCTTGATCGCTGCTGTGCTTAGGCAATTTACAAGGGTTTCCAGTTAACGAAGCAACTTCGCACTGTTGTCTACCATTTTCCCAATGCGCCTGGCAATCCATTTCTAGCTGGGTGGCATATTGTTGAAAAGCAGGACCACGCGCTTGAGCTCTAAAGAGAGCCAAAGCTATAGCTAATCTGGCTTCGTGTTCAGCTTTAGCGTAGTGAGAGGGTAAGTTCTCCTGATACCTGGCCAAAGCGAGTGGTAATACTTTCAAACATCTTTGCTCAGAAAAACGGGTTTCTGTACAAAGCAAGTTTACCAGCTTTCTCTTGGTGATTAAGGTATAAAGTACAACACTGGAGTTGATCCATTGCTTCAATAAGGGTAGCTAAAAATATTGTTTTTAAGATATATAAAGAAAAATAAAAACTCCTCAAACCTCAAAATGAGTTGTTTGCGAATGAGGATGTCTTCATGAGGTAACAGTGTCGTCAAAACCTTTGGTTCGTGCTTGCTGAATGTGGACTTGTAAAAATTTATGGAAGTTTTTTTCGCTGCTAGGTTGGCTGGAATATGGCACTTCTATTTGCATCACCCCGCCTGGTTGGCAATCGCTCAAAAGTCCCTTTACCAAGTAATCTAGCTTATCCGTTGACCTTGTTTCTTCTTCTATGTAGACATACTCATCGTTTAATGGAATGGCAAAGAGTGAGCACCTAGAAAAGGAAATATGTAATAAAATAGGTTTGTTTACAGCAGTTATTTCTTACCCTGTGGTGCTAATAATTCTGGTCTTTTTTAAGATATAATAAATCTTGTCCTCTAGGTTGTGTTCCAATTTTTTTACATTATTTATGTTGGAAGGGCACTTTTCGAAGTAAAATATAAGTCTCGGCGTGCAAAAACGACCTGCTAATGCCCATTCCTGACTAATATTGTCTATATTCTTTAAGCTTTCAGTGATATCATCATTAATTTTTTGACTAAAAATTTGAATTCATCAAATATTGGGAAGAATTAAATACATTTTCAGCCCATACCTTAAGGAGTCCATTGCTTTGAAGTACTGAATGTAATTGGTGTCAAGTGTAGAACCAGGATGAGAGAGAACAATTATATGGCTGACATGGAAAAGAAATAATAAATAACGAGCAAACATGCTCTTTATATCATCGTATACAGCTAAGAAATCATCGCAATTTCTTTCCGATTCGTATCTGTTTTTTATTTCGTTGTAATGTTTAATCAATGAATCAGTATCCAAAGGACTGCACATGTGAAGGTATATTGTTTGACTTTCTTCATCGTAAGAACCTTCGATTACACACTGAAAAATAGTATTATAAATGTGGTTTAATTAAATAATGTACATGTACCTCTTGATCTTTAACATCTTGGGATGGTATCACCCGACCAATGGATTTGATTTTTAATCCGTATGATTTATAAGCGGATTTTCCGATAATGGATATAACTACCACTTTATCGGAAGATATACCAGAAACATCACTGAAAGGAATATTTTGTTAATTCGAGAACAATTATAATATTATGTACTTACAATAACTGGTCTAATTTCGGGAAAGTAAATGTATTTCGCATTTTTTTAGATTCTATTAAAATTCTCGGTTTGTTTAATTTTACAAATAACCCGATATAACCTTAAAATGTGACTGACGTTTAGCCTTCTTCTTTTTTCTTGAGAAATAACTGCAATGTAAAAGTCCATATATGTCTAATAAATTGTTTGAACCGTATGTTCGATTTAGGCGAGGCCATAATTTTCAGACAATTGAAAACTGCCATTTCTTTGAATTTTTCAAAAATTAATTTCTTTTAGTTTAAAGCATTAAATTAAGGAAAGAAAAGACGTGGTGTATACCAAGAAGGAAAGAAATTTACTGAACGCTCAACGATACGAAGTATTGGTAAATGGTAAGAAATTTTTAAAAATCCTTCTAATTAGAATTATTTAATTATTTAATTAAATAATGTTATATGTACGGTGGCCGTATGGTGGCTATAATTTTAAATTATTTAGACATATACAGGTTGTCCCAATATTAAAAAAATATATAGTGTATAAAGTTTATGAAATTTTAGATGGAACACCCCATATTTCAAATACATATTTGAGTACCTTTGTCCTAATACTTTATTCCAAAAATGTATTCTTTTTTGATTCAAATTTTTTTAAACAAATTTTGTCAATTTTCCAAAATGTTCTTAATTGTTCTTAAACCTTTCTAAATTATTTTTTACGAGAATCCTATTAAAGATTTTTCATAGAGTATAGGTTTTTGTAGGGATGCAACTAGGAAATTCAAAGGTACATGTTTTATTGAAATCAGTGTAAAAAGTAAGGAATGTTTACTTTTTCCTATACCTAACAAAATCTAATAGTTTTGAAGATATTGAAAATTTTCGTCAACTTTTTACTAATTTAAATCTGTTAGCATTGTTAGGTTTTTTATAAATAGGAATTATAATTCCCAAATTTAACGTATCAGTAACATATAAAAGAGTGTTTTGTTAACGGGCGGGGATATCTAAAAAGTCTGGATTCAAATTACCTTTTAGCCGACTATACCTACGATATTCCTGTATTAAGAATAATATTTAGCGATTTAGTTATCTTTCATTTACAATAACTTTTCATATGAAAAGTAAAGAGGGAATTTCGAACAGATAAGACGCGGTGCATTTACATTTCGGCCGCGGTTTGTAAAAAAGAACGTTTTTTAGATAACTAAACTTTACCTTTAAATTCCGGAAATGAAATTTTTGATAAATCGGTCGCTTAAGCCCCGTACTCTGCATCAAACGAAAACATTTCTGTTTTGCGCTTTTAATTTACCAGCCTTTTTCGTTCGCTGCAATTATAATATAAACGTGTAGGCGAATACAATTCGCAATCATAACCGCCGCGCGGACAATAAAAATTTCCCTTTTTCGGAAAATTATTATCGTTAAAACGGCATCACGGCATCGCCCTCGACGCTCTTGATAGCGTTAGAATGGTGCAACGGAACGCAACACGCCGAAATCATGATATTTCAATCAAGAGACCGCATCGAAAGGTCATAAAATGGCGCAGTAAAGGCAATACGAAACGGCGGGATGGAAAGAAAATCACCAATATGGTTAGAAATTTCCAAAGGGAGAGAACGTAGACGAGGGAGAAAATGGAGCATAGGTAAAAATCTCGTTTGCCCGAAATATGACCAAATTAAATTAAATTGACCTGCTCGTTGAAGGAACTATCCAATTTTATCTACTGGTGCAATGAAGTTTATTTCCTATTAAAGTATTTCTAACAATATCTTCCTTCAAAATATCGAAAATACAATAAAACACTACACTTATGTTCTTTCCAAAGTCAAATTATTTACTAAAATCGATTTGATTGGCTAAGTATTCCTATGCACTGCTAAAAAAATAAAAATAAAAATCGACGTCACTGCTTTCGCCTGCAATATGGCTTGGGAATTTGGAAGGAGTGGACGTAGTATCTGGTCCATAAAGACAAGATGTCACACAATCGATTGGGCCAAGAAACAAGCCACGTTGTTATTGGGACTCGCAATGTCGCCTCTGCTTCGAAAACAGGACTATTTCATTTCCAGAGTTGCGTCAGAATCGTCCCTCCAAGTGGAAACGGTGGATGCCTAGGATTGCCGTTTTTTGATCGGCGTTCGCTCGTAGATATATCCGTCTAGGAAGGATACGGGATTTTGATTGCCAAATATCAAGCAATTTAATATGAGGTATTGATTTTGGTTGGTTATTTTTATTAAAATGGAGCTTTTGTAACAACACGTTCATGCCAAAAATTCGGTAATAATGCGGAAATTCCTGCTAAAGCCGAACTTAATTATTCCATACCGGTCGGAATTTTATTGGCAAACAATATGTCAATTTAGTTAATTGGGGTATTGGTGGCTGAATCCTGACACCATGGTTATTGCTGAATCTCCGGTTTCCATGGTAGCCGAACACAGCGATTTATTCCCCAGGTATGCATAATATTCCGTTAATAGCAGCCACATAGTTCGATATTTCCACGATTTATTAATATGCACTTATTGTTTTAATTCGCCCATTCACTGGAAAACCCTTAACTCCAATTACATATTCCTGATAAATTTAACACTTAAAATGGTAAAATAATCAAGCTCACTTCAATACTCTTTAGGCCATTAGAGTTGCTACGAAGTGACCAGGAAGTAATTACAGGATTGTTTGTTTACAAGCCATATACAACTATCTTAGCCGGTTAAAGGAAAGTATAGCAAAGCGAGCAAACACGGCCGAGGTAATTTTAGGGGGTCAGCGTTCGAAGGGCCAGGTGGCCGCGGTGGGAGGCTAAAGGGTGAATCAATTGCGGATACGTACGGCGACCGGAGCACTCACGCAAACACATAAAGCACACGTCGTGCGTCACTTGGGAGAAATTAGAGGTCGCCGGAGTCGTAAGGAAGACGGAATTTACGACGGCATACGCCGTAGACTACGTTAGAACGCCGCCTCGCGGTCGCCGCCGCCGCCCCGCCGCCCCTGCCTCTTCTTCTTTACTAGAGGTGGATGAATTTAGACGCGCTTTGCAATCAATGATTATTGCCATGTACTTGCTCCATGGATCCACTTGGTACTAATGCAGTGGAAGAAGATATTGATTTGAGCTGGAATCTTCTTCAACTAGCTCTCTTATACTCTACAATAAAAGGTGCTTAAGGAGGTAGTTTACATTTAGATTATAGGTAAACATAATTCATTGGCAAATGGACAATTCCTACTCTTAGAAGACTCAGATTTTAAAGACATTTTTGAACACTGACGCTCTTTCCAAAAGTGTAGTGAATCAGTATTAAATGCTACAAGACATTCTCAATAACAAAGTTCTAAAAGAGCACGGCTTTTCATCTATAATTCCGACTACCTTTAACAACCTGTTGTTGTGAATTTACTTCTTCCACCTCTATCGGTAGACTTCTTCCTTGTTTATTGCGGGGCGATGTCTATCCGACCTTCTTGACTACATGAGCACTCTTTCAGGCTAAATACATTACGGGAATGTCGTACGGGATATATTTCAGGGCGAGGGAGAGTCGCAGGCGGAGAAACGGTGACGATCTGCCCTTATATTTGTCTCGATGCCTACCGAGTGTTGTGCGGCATGCCGTGCTACCACTAATGGCTTTATTACTGCTGAATTGCTGATTATTAAAAGGATTGCGCGGAATGTTGGCGAATTAAACGGCTAGATAGTAGGTATATAATTGTGTTTTGTTGCCGGGTTATTATGGAAATGGGGAATATTATATCACCAAATGAAAGGTATAAATCGAATTGTTGGGTTTAATTTACATTCGGGAAAATGCAACCGAATGAAGTTATTGGAACTTGGAACAATTTTAATAAAGTTAGTTGGAATTTTCCGCTGCAGGGAACACGGTTAAGCCAGTTCCTCTACCGCAATATGCAAATGTTGCGAATTATTTTAAAAACACCTCCTTGACATATTGCGTTGCCTACACACGATCCTAATATATTTTCCTAGACTACGTGCTCGCGTTTTCAATACAAGAAGCGTATTTTCATCTTTTATTCAAAAACATTATAAACGCATTTTCTTATGCTTATGAGAATTCCTGAAATATTCAATTTGCTCTTAAATTGGTTTCCACTTTGACTTGATTATTTTGCAGGCAAAGTATGAAAACCCTACAAGTATATAAAATTTATCTACTACTAGGTACCTACATTTTCAAAGTATGAATATGAAATTAGCTTTTTAATGGAAACAATTTTTGCTCTTTTCTAGTTCAATACATATACCGGAAAGTCTTCCAATACTGAAACTTATTATTTTTTCGTTTATATTTAAGTAAAGTCATTTAAATAAATTCTTTTTTACCTCAAGTAAGTACCGACATTACAGCTATATTATATGGTGTGTTGGAAATAAATTGGAAAAGCTGGTTGAATAAACGAGTTTAAAAAGAAAATTTCCCGGCACGTTTCTCTACTCTAACGAATGCATACATCACCTTTTTTCATCAATAATTTCCCATTTCCAGCACTACATACCGCGTGACTGCGAAATTTAAATCACTACAATGTTCAAAGTTTTCTAATATGAGGCTATAATATCCGTAGGAAAAGTTTAATAACGTTTCTTTTCGCCCTTTCAAAGGAATATTAAATAAAGTAAAGACGACATTTAAAGGAATTTCAGATGAATATTTGCATTTTAATATAAAAACGAAATGTATTGTGATTTATGCCGGTTAATTGGTGAGAAAGAACGGCGACGAGAATGGAATATTAACAGGAAAATTTCCAAAGATTAGTTTTTCGATTAGTTTTTTTTTTCAATTTTTAATAGGAAACCAGTGAGTTTGAAATTTCATTTATTAGAAACACTATTTGGCGGGATTCCCTGTAATTAAACTCTAACGATAGATTGGCTCTAATTTACAGGATAGAGCCTTATTTATATGTAGGTAATTATTTATCCACTTGACTGACCCAGAGTGGATTATTTCACGTATTTTCCCCAAATCACCTTTTACTTTCATTTTCGGCTACATTCGACTAATCCCTAATCGACCAAGTGCTGTTAAAGCAGCAGAATTTTAGGGGAGGACGTAAATAGGATTTGTACTCTAACTTGAATCCTTAAAATTAACTCATTTTTGTAAATATGTCGTCAATTTTCCCCTTCGGTCATTTTTATAAGGAAGTTAAATTATTATACTCTTTGCAAGAGAAAGAATTTACGTTAAATTTTGAATACATTTCGAACGAATCTTGAACGAGCACATATAAAATAATGCCTAATAAATTCTTCAATTTCATTTTCTACCTATTGGACCGAAATAGCTGCAGATATTATATGACATGTATACAAAATATATGTATTTCTGATGTAATATTAAAATGAAATTGTTGATACGATGACACAGCAGCTATCAAACAGCATTAGTGTAAAGTATCAATTCCCTGTCTACCGAAAGTCTCGTAAAACACAACCTTGAGTCCAATAAAAGAAAGATAAAGTTCTCATGAATATTATAACAACCCGTGATGTGTGCCGTAAACTAAAAGTAACTTACGACTTCGGAATTGTCATAAACTTTGACCGACATTGCTGCAGGCAAAGAAAATATTTCATTTTTGATCGTTGAATGACCAATAAAAATGCCCGATCGTTTTTTTTAACAGTGCCAAAAAAATAATTAACTTAGAGTTTTCATTCAACAAGCCTTAAAAATACGAATTTAATATAATCGTGATATTCATTAAATATTCTACGGTTTTACCTTCCTCCAGCAAGAATTTACTGCCGGGTGAAAACAGAAAATTCCGTTAAGTATCTCGGAATGGTTTTTATATTGATAGTAAAGCGAAATGGCCAGGGCATGTACACAATAATAAGTCAAGTTTAGTGCTAGAGAAAAAGTTGTAAATGAAATTGCAGTCGATCTTAATTCAGCCATTAAAAAGGTCATGACTCAAGTTACAGCTAACTTAAACTCAATTAAGGTACCGGGAACGCTCATAAATACACATTTAGAAAGATTTATTCGGGCAAAAAGTTTAAGACTAAGTATATTGCTTCGGATTTTTTCCATCGAACTCTAAAATAAAACCCTTGCACCGTGGATATGTCTGCGTTAAATTCGAGGCGACGCGACGTTGTAAAATACACGGTATCAAAGAAAATTCGTAAAACGGAAATGTTAATCACATGTTATACGGTAACAGAAAATTCGATTCGGAGAGGCGGTTTGCGAGCACAGAATCGTTTGGTCAAGAGGACAACTTTAGTTGAAGGGCCCTTCAGCCGGTTGAGAAGCCGACCCTTACGAAAGTACCTACCTACGCGGCTTTACGCGAAATAATAATTACACAAGTTTTGTCGACGAGAACACTCCAAGAATGCTTGTTTCTGATCATTAATGTTGTTTGGAAGAGCGTTTCTAATGAGGAAAATACCATCGGTGAAACGCTGTTAATAGTAGTGCTTCATATTCAATTTATGCAACCGATTTGTGTATCCTATTCTAACATAGTAACTATATCAATTCATCCTTACTGTAATTTGATGCAATAATTAATATTTTTGTATAACAATAATATCAGTGTTGTTAAATAACTAATTACATTTATTTGAAAAAGTAAGTGATTTACCTTTATCTATTTTAATTGAGGCAGTAGTTAATTACTTGCTCCTCAATTGTAATTCATTTGTAATTCAATTACTCGTTTCGTTACAATTACAAGTACATTTTAATTACATTCGACACAAGTAGATACTATTAAAATTTTCAATACGTAAAAAGTTTAACTCCGATTGCAAATCTGTAGCAGGCAGTCGAGTTATCTGCTTGGACTCAAGCAGATCCTGGTAAGAAATATTTTTATTAAGTTATTTATATTCTGTAGTTATGAAATCATAGGCTGCAGCAATTGATAGGTGCCTACTCTTCAGGGAGAGAATTAGTTGTATTTAGGATATGTGTTGCCAACTATTTTTCAACTAATTCATAATGAACAAAAGCAACTTGTTCTTTACCAGAGTTTAACTAAACTGGAAGAATTCTGATAAAGATACAGGCATTTATGTTACAGTCAGAGAACTCTTTTCTCAATCAAGAAATTCAGAAAACAATTTTCTCCTTCAAATTAGAACCAAAATTCCTCCCAAATCACCTCTACAATCTGATTTTCCAATTTTTGATTATATATGGATTGATACTCCAAAGCTAAATGATAATATCAACAAAATTGGTTATTTGAAATTACACCGAAGCGTGTAATTTTAATTGTATAATTAATTACAATTTCATAAAAGTAATTGTAATTGTCATTAATTACATATTATAAAGTAATTTTAACATCACTGAATAATATATGTTTTCGGAAAATGTACCTACATAATAATTTTATGTTTTCCGATGTGAAGATTTTTTTCTACAGGATGAAACAAATTTTCTACAGCTTATTTAAGCACTTATTAAAAATTTTAATTGATGATATTTGACGATTTACAAATTTCCTTTAAAGATCCTGTAATGATTTGATTCAAGATAATTTCTAATTTCTACCTAGAATATTTTAATATCACTCTCATTTATGCTAATTTGGTGAAGACAAAACGTACAATTTTCGCGACGGTCGTAATGAAACCGGCCGCAAATCCTCCACTTCCATTCCCGATGAACGATAAACGGCCGCCGCAGAAATCCCGAAAATTAGCAAAGAAATTGGACGAACAGATCGAACAAATTGGCCAGAAAGTGCGAATTGAGCCGTCATCAGAATCGTGAACGACGTCATCTTAGTATTCATCGACGTGTGTCGTGGGACGAGTTCCATTTGATGTGCTTACATCGATGAAATGATTAGGTCCTTTCCGACGGGCCTTTTATTTTTATAGCGAGTAATTTCGCAGATGAGAAGTTAGTTTTTGGGATCGATGTGTTCCGTTGATGAGCCGGAAAGAGACCCGCACAGGTTCTCCCATTGGCGTATCAACATTAATATCTATCGAAACTAATTTTTAACACCACTAGCTATTGCATAAATATGTTAGTTGCTTCATAAATAATTCCTAGTAATAGAAGTGGTTGATGTATAATAGTAGGTATCTGATAATTAACTCTGTACACGTATTGCAAAATATTTCATTTGCATGAAAAAAGGGAAAATTCGGTGTCCTCGGTGTTTTATTTTTAGGTGGAAAATTCTTGTAGGCAGATGAAAGCCGCGAAGTAGATTTGCATACATCTCACTTCTGATCCCGGTGGCTCGTTCCCCGCGTTACTTCACTGACGATGGCTGATTCTCATTCCAGTCAAGATTCCGGCAGCCAAAGAGGAGCAGGAGACGCAGATGCGATGCCCAATAACAAGATGGAGACGCAGCATCAGCCGAGGCCTTAGTTGGTCCTCCATCGGCGACGACGTCGCGCATTTTCATCCCCCTTCGCGAATGTTTTAAGAACGAGTAAGGTATTAAAGGAGAAACCGGTCGACAAAGCTGAAAAGAATAATGATTCTTAATTTTCATTTCGTTCCTATACCCGCGGACGTGACCAGAAAATTCAACTCGGATATGTCACGGGGAATTTTTTGCCAACTTTTCCAACTTGAGCCATTTGTTAGGAAATTCAATAACGTTCCACTGAGATGTCATTCCGAGAACATCATCGCTCACCCATGAAATATGGCCGTGTACTCTTTCTCATACGATGAACTTCTTATGCCGGGAACCGTATTGACTGGCCCGATATTTTTTCATTACCACCGTTTCTAAACACTCCTTTTGCTCCTTGCCAGACTGGGACCGTGAAAAACCGGTAGAAAGGCGGATCGCGTGCCTTTATTTGGATGTCACTCAAAATTCCGGCACGTGAAAATTGGTCCAAAAATGCGCCAAGAATAATAAATACCTTCTCTACCCAAATAAAGACTTTCTAACCTGACACAATACCTAATCTTTTTCTAAAAATAAATTTAAAATTATTAAACCATACATAATTCACCTAATTAAACATCTTTCTTTACTTAAATCATCATAACTAATAAATATTTTTTCATAAGGAAATAGAACGCTACTGACTGAGTTAATTCGTGCAAAATTATAATTTAGGTCATACTGCAATACATGTTAAATACAAATTTTTAGAGGACTTAAGGTATTAAATTTGGGTAAACTACTCTGAATTATTTTCGAATTCCTGCATTTGGCCCGGCTAAACTCGAACGCGGAAATGTCTGCTTAAATAAAAACAAGCAATTAATTCCCTTGATTATTAAACTACTTAAAGTTAGTTTATCTGGAGAGGTATTTCGCGATTTACAGAAAAAAAGACCATAAAGACCAAAACTGGCACGAATCCCAAATCGCGTTCGTTTAGATTTCTAATTTTATCACTAGCAATTTTTTATGGGCAATTTCATGTTTAACTCCATTGCGACGAGAATTATTGGATTTCAGTAAAGTTTTAAACCAAAAAATTCACTCAGTATTGTTAATCTTTTTTTCATATCTAATGTTAACTTAATATGATTAAATGAAGTCGTAAGATATTAGTATATCTATACAAAAATGCACCTTATTGGTACTTTTATCTTACCTACTATTTTAATCCGAATTCGTCCGAATTATCCCATTTCATCTGCCGCAGGCCGCAGAATTCAAATAAATGCGAGATAAAATATAGCTTATTTTTATGAAAGCCCTAACATGGGAAAGAAATACAAAAATTACGAGGCACAAACCCCCTTCAGCACATCCATGGCGTCTTGCCAGATTCAAAATTATAGTGTTCTGCTGGTGCTTGCTTATTTTTTATTCAACGCGTAACAGGAAAATGCCATTTATGAGGAAAACTCTTATTCGTTGAAAACCTGACAAGAGTGGCAAATTCCAGAACAATTTCAACATTTTCAAATTATGATAAAGGCCCAGATTTTCGACTCATTTTCTTTATTGTTATATTTTTTCGGTCAATTGTCTCCCCGGCTTATGGGCAAATTGATTCACGGTTGGATCGCTGTTCCAATCTTTTTTTCCTCAAACACAATCATACGGAGTTGCCTCTACACCCTACAATTTAAGTTTTATTTTTTTTAAATCATATCAGATGCCTGTAATATTTTTCCAATTAATCTCGTTCGCTACCGATCCGGACTTTCCCTTTCAAACTTTCCTCCGGCCGTAATTCTTTGTTCTTCTTCCTCTTTTTCCGTGTCACTGATAATGGCAAATTGAATAATCTGAAACGTGTACCGCTAGATTTATAGATGGCAAAATCGAAACATAATTCGCTAGTGTTGATTTCATCGGAAGTCATACATCATTCGGCATATGCTAATGCTGGCAACATTCATCATTCTTCCGAGACAGTGGAGGCGGCAAGGGGTGCGCCTTCGCAGGGGTGATTTTTTGCGCGATATTCGAAAACTTTATTCGACGTAGTCGAACGAAGAACAAAGGTATGTAAATTTCCGAATAAATTTGAACTTGTTAGAAATAATTGAACACCTGTGCGTCAGTAGTTGCTTATTTTAGAGGGGTTTGATGTGGCACTTAAATTATATAAGTTCTACAAAAATCGTGGATAATTAAAAATCTGATTTAATGTTAGGTATCATTCTTATTAGTGATTTGATGTTACTCCAGTATTATCACATATCTAATAATATTTACTAAGGGTCTTAGAAGGTCTAGAAGGGTCCTATCTTGGAGTCTCTATAGCTTCTAATCAACGGAATAATTCTTCAATAATTCATCAAATATTCGTCACTAATAATAGATAGTAGATATCCATAATACATATCTATAATTAAAAAATAAAAATGTTTGTAGTTCACCTGCTACAATTTCAGAGTTTTACTTTGTACTAGATCCTTCAATGGACGTTTGTTTCCTATTTGGGCCCTAAACAACCAAATATTTCATAAAATAAACTCCCGAAGAACGTGACGTTCATGTTTCCATCGAATGTATATCACCGGTTTCGGATTAACTTCAGCAAGCGATATTTTATAGTCATATCATCATTCAAATCTGATAGAGTTTTGGAGTTTATGCGGTAGTGATCCTTAATGAGGAAATTGCAGCTGAATGGAAATCATTTTTGTGAGATGAGAAACGAAATTTTCAAAAGAAACGAGTTGTGTGACGTTATTTTGTAAGTCTACTAGAAAATCGATATTTTGATCATATTGCTAGCTTTTCATTGAAGCCATAGCAATTAATTGCAATTTAACATTTTCGTATATCTACGTTATTATTAACGCAAGCTTAGACGATGTACCTATTCTTACTAGTAACAATAATAATAATAATAAACTGGGAGATACAGCAATTCGCCATTCCAATTCGTCCAATTCAATAAACCGCACGGATATCTGCACGTTCCTCGTCTGAAACACAGTCGATAAAATTTAATATAAGGAAACAAACGAGTAGGTTAAAATTATTACAAGTCAGACAAATTGAAATTGTGCAGCATTTGCCACTGAATCCATGACAAATGCGTCTGCATAATAGACTCATTCATCGTCGAGCAATATCGACTTTTGTTGATGCTTTAATTTTCTTGAAAAGTTCGCATGAATAATGAGAGTGAAGACGGGAAGCGCAATTTAAATTTATTGTAGTAGGTAATACACGCGGTTGAGAGCTCTTTTTTTTTAATTTTAAATGGGATCAAATTATCGGAAACCCATCCCGGAGGAACTCCACTGTTTACCGGAAACTTCCGCTCAACTTTCGGATGCTTGTTGTTCTTTTTCATTTAGAAAAGTATGTTCTCCTTTCCACGACCGTGTGCGTGTATGTGACTCGACTAGAATTTTCCATTCAGACAACGGGTGTCTTTTTGACTCTTTTTTTTCCTGTTTAACTTTACACTTTGCAGAAAGTGTATTTCATCTACCCCTGCTTTATCTAATTCCAACTTTTGTGACAGGTTTAACATTCTAATATGGTCGGCCTTTCCGCAACGGCGTCGCCAGCCACCGTCAGGGGAATCCGTTTTTAAAATTTCGGATACGTACGACGAGAGTAAATGAAACCAACTCGATTACGTTGTTAACTACTTGTAGGACCGCCGACATCAAATAGGTTGACGGGAATTAAATCAGACTTTAATTACCCAGTTCTTCTAAAGACTGTTTTAATTACAATATGACTTTCATAATCATGAAAATTGGTTTGTCGACTAATTTTATTAAAAGGGTAATTTATTATTCTACTCATAATTCGAAATCTAATTAAATATCTACGTCAAAAAATATGCGTTAGTTTTATCTGGTTTATGTAGATAAATTTTCATCATAATTTGTTTGCATAAAAATGCTTGGTGTATACACCATTTTTTTAATCTACATTATAACTAAACAATTTAATTAATTCTTCCAGTTCTTCTCATATGAATCTATCACATGAGTATATATGGATATTCACATAAATTGCATAGAGTTCAAATTGTATGCAGCAATGGCACAGATTTTCTAGTACACAAGTATTTAACTTTGTTTGAAAAATGGTGGATGTACCGTGCTGGCTTTCTTATTTTATATTTTCAGAAGATTATCTTCAAATAATGTACAAAAACTTTATAAGTTATTAATAATCAACTATTACGAGTAGGTGTTTAAGGCTGTTCTATCACCCTATATTCGTTACATATAAAAACGGTTTCCCAAATATCTCCGTTATTTATCGTCAAATTTTGTTGAAATTTTTGTGAGAAGTCAATTGCGAACTTGCGAAGAAATTGTTGGAATTATATTTTCACTTTACCTCGTACTTTTGGAAATATAAATAAAAATCCACCAGAAATATAGAATATTAAAAATGTAATTCCAACAGATTGTAGACCATAGTTTTTGTAAACTTTTTTCTATATTAATTTTTCTGTTAAAGTAAGAAATAGGAAACCGATTTAAAATTTTACGAATTTTTGAAACTATATCGCTTTCGCTCTTACTTCTACAGCGTGTTTCGCAAACTATTAGTGTACAGAAATGTGCTCATATTATTTAGAGCCCCGACTTTTTATCTTCCTTTTTTCTTACTAACTCTTCTAGATTGTAATTAAATTAAAAATTGCAATAACCGACAGTATAATGCACAATAAGTTACGAAAATAATAAAATAGAATTGTTAGGTATATTTCTACGAAGAAAAAATCTGCGTGCGTGTCTGTATTGAATAGCATTAAATCGGTGAAATGTGCGAGTGAAATAGGCGACCTATCTCCTTGAAGGATAGAGTGAAATAATGTCAGTGCTGATATGAAGCGAAAAAAATTTGGTAAACAGTGCCGACTCGTAACAAAAATCATAAAAATATATGTCGTCATAACCGATAAAACAGCCTTAAAAGGTCGATGAAAAAAAGTTCTTTCAACATTGAAATTATCTTTTGAAATAACAGAATTGAACAAACACTGAGCAATGCCGATAAAAATTTTTCTTCGCCTAATGAAGTTAATAGTTGGTTCGAACGTTAACCGTGGAAAAGAAAAGTATAGTAGAACTTTTTCCGCCGAGTTAAATCCATGCAGATGCAACAATTCACGTTTCCGAAAACATCCGGCAGGAGCAGGAAAAGAACAACGTTATTCCCGTCCGAAACTTTTCTAATTACTTATAAAAGTGCGAAATGCAATTAAGGAAACGGCGGCGGCGGTAGCGGTCCTTTCTCTGCGCCGCCATTACAATTAAAGAGAAGATTAAAGTGGCATTCTATCTGGCGGTCGGATTTTCTAACACCGAACATTTATCAACGGCTCTACATGAGCAACTCGTGGTTTCGAGGTCTACCTCTGACCGTCTACGGCCTCACGTTGCGAATAAACCGCTCGAATATTACCCCAAAACTTTATAAATTTCAAATTTACCGCTTATAATTCAACATGCGGTCGACTGTTCCATTAGGCGAGTGTGGAGGATCTTCACGACGACATTTTTCAAGTGTACATCGAATAATTTAGCGCATTAAGGTCAAGGGTGTAGCGCAGAGAGACGACCTGAATATTAATAATTAATATCGCAACGGGTTTTTATCCGAAGACAACCCCTACACATGCGAGATACATGGAAATACAGTCTAATCAGATTCCGGGACTGGTACCTGGAGACGAATTCGTAATTTCGGCGAGGTCTGCTCGAAATAATCGAGCAACGCGCCGGCATATCAGGCACGGGGTGTTTTATATTCCGCACATCCTCATAATTCGTAAGATGATCAAAGTTCTCTACAGAATTTCCGTATCCTTAAGATGAGATTATCAACCCCACACAGGTTGAGTATAATCCATATTGTCAACACGCCTCAAATTTGATGAGTTTTGTTACAATACCACGAGAAACCGTCGCCTGAATACGTAATGAGACGGAGCCGAGAGCCAATCTCAGTTTTCGCACCATCTCGCAACGATATCGCAACGACGTTTCTTTTTCCTGATTTCAGCCGACCCCGTTTTATCTATCCTTGGAATTTGATAGTGTTGACAGACGCCCAAATTTATACTTTCGATAATTTAAAAGATTTTTTTTTACTTTTAATGCTTTTTTAATGAGAACTGGGAAATATATCTTGCATCATAGTATGAGAATATTTACTTTTGTTATGGAATATTTGTATTATTTTAATTAACAAACAATAATCTCTCTGTACTTTTCTAAATTACCTTTTTCTTAAATTGCCATACTATTGAATTACTGTAGGTATACAGGGTGGCCCACTAGTATGGAAGTTACACTGCATGCAGATATTATCAAAAAAAACTTCTTTACAAAAGATATAGATACCCTTATGCACTGTGTATTATCAAATTTGTTATATTAGTGTGGTTACAATTGGTTATGTTTGAAATATTTTGAAAAGTATTAAATTTAGGTAGGTATAGGGAATATTTAAAAAGAATGAAACCTCTTCGAAAAAATACCTCCTGGTAGGGTATAAAATATAGGGTGTTCTATGTAAAATAACAGAAAAAATGTTACTTTTGCTTATGGATCCACCCTGTAAAAAGGTATGATTGAAATCAACGAATATTCATTTTGAACATTTTTTAGTGATGGCTATATAATTTATTTTCAAATCAATGCCTTTAATTTCTACAGAATGGTAAACTCAGTACGATTTTGATAGAAAAGTGGTCAGAACAGTTTTAAACCACTCAGAATATAACTTTATACAATATCATATTTTTGGAAAGCTGAAGACGAGCTAAATTAAATTTTGGAATAAAAACCAGGGAAAATTTAAACAAACACCATTTAAAAAAATATAAGTTTGGTCTACCACGCAAAAACGGTACACTCTGTATAAATATAACCAATTTGAAAATATGCATAAATTATTATAGCATAAATTTATCTACAATTTTTGTTTTTTAATAATATCTGCACTAACTGAGATATATCTTACAAATTTGCCAATTGGAAACACGGAAAAAATTATCTATCAACATTTTTGGCAAAAATTGTCAAACTATGCCTGCATTTCGCTGTAACTCGATTCATCACCTGCTAATATTCCATATTATTCTCGAAACTCGCGCGCTATTTAGTTATTTGCATAGCATTGACAAAAAATGCGAAGTTCAATTCAGAGTTGAATATGTTCATTTCTAATTAAAGGGACGTTTTCCGAATAATATGGATTGCATTTTGTCCAGCATAGCATATCCAGAAATTTCGTATGAAAAGCTCTTTGTTGATTAAAAAATATTTCGATTTAAAAATGTTGAAAATCTAATATAAAAATATTTTTGTTGCTTTACAATAATTAAATTAGCAATGTAGGTTACTCATTTTATGCTATTTACGAAAACCTGAATTGAAACCTAATAGAGCAACCTCTAATAATCGGTAATCAGCAGAACCCCCGGACTTTCCCCGAATTCGACTACGAATCAGTTTCCATCAAACGTCACGACAATCTTAGGAAAACCCTTAATCCGGGTCGAAGGAAGCCCCGAAAAAATGAACACACACAAAATGAAGTAATAACAAGACAAATGAATTTCTGTAATTTCCACCCCTGCGAAGTCGACGGCACCGCCGAGGGGTTCGGCGCGGCATGGGGGCGGCGGTCCTCTAAATAATTTAGTGAACCAAAGCTCTCTAATAAGGCATATCATAGTAGGCGGAGGGGCCGAGAGAGGGCGTACACTGCCTCATATGGCACTGTGAACCCTCAGGCGGAACGGTGTTATCACAAACTTTACGGAGTTTACTAATTGAACATGATTGTGAATTTGAATGGAAACAGCGGGGTTACTTGCTTAGTGCTTACAAATTGATGTGTACACGGATTCGATTTTACAATAGATTGGGAAATTATTACCTATATGTATATTTTATTTTTCTATTTAATGGTGTTAATTTATATTTATTGAGCCGAGCCAATTTATTGTTTTTATTATAAACGAATATCTAAAGTGTTATGAGTAGGAAAGTATTGGTACTAAAAGTTATTGTTTTATTGACTAAATATTAATTATTATAGGAAATATTTATTACAGTATATTTTCGAATATTTATGGTGCAATAAAATATTCTTATAGTCCAAATTCTATTAAAGACAATCCGATTTCTTGATGAGACAACAATTGCTCATAAAATTAACCTTTTTACCTTCCTATAATGCTGTATTTATTGCTAATTTTACCTTATTTGACACACAAAAGTTTCCAGTTATTGCTTTCAAACTATAGTTAAAGAAATTTAGTATATAACTAAAAACATTTTTCATTAGTTGAAAGCAATTTACCGGATAGCAAAATCTTATCGGATAGCAAAATCATATTTATCAATAATTTTATTCAAGATTTATAAAAAAAAATATACCTGGATATATAAAAATGTGTTTATTTGATAATGGGTCCAAATTTTTCGTCGATTTGGACTCCGTGCATTGCCGGGGCGCCGCGGAACACCAATTTCCGTAAATTACACATAGCTTTGTTTTCAGCTGTGTGCACAAATCTTCCTCGAAAGCAATTTCGGTGCCCAGAAAACGGGAATAGTTACGTTTCTTAGGCGATAAAGATTCATTACGGGCCGTTCCGAAGAATACACTTCGCGAAAATTCATTTCTCAGGGGTTACTTTCACCTCTCTGTCCCAATTTTCGCCCTATTAGACATTCCTATTGTTTTGCGCAGTCGGGAAAAATACAGTCGAGATTTCGCGGCGTAGTGAATTAGAATTTTAATACGGATTTTGATTACGTTTTTTTTTCTGAACAACGGATAATTTTCTCGGTTTAATTTAAATCTAAAATAATGCACCAATTTGCTGGTTTCCTTGACATGGTAATTTTTTCGGAAACACGTTATCAACAACCACCCGCCCCTATTCTTTCGCAATCAAAATGCGAAACTCAAAAAAACGCGGTTTTAATTTCCTTTTTTCTCGACATTCCATAATTGATAGGGAACTAATATTCTCGAATATTAAAAGTGGAATATCAATCGTACGAATTTCTTTGATATTTAAATTTTAATTTAGTTATGGAAATATACCAATATACGGTTTTTTGCTGAATATTCCGAATGCATCGACTTCCGCTGGGAAACAGACCTCAGGATTCATTGGGATTCATTGGTTTTATTTTTTTTCGGAATTCTTTTGCTCGGCAACTCTGCGTTGGTTCATTACCGCTGCCGGTGTTCCAAAGAAGATTTTTTACTAAAATGTAATCCAATTATCTGAGCAGTAAACCATTTTCTTTAAAACTTATATGGCGTAGGAAGTCCTAGTGTAAAAAAATTAAGGAATAAAACTTTATTTACAAAAACAACTTCATTAATAAAACAAAATTTACTCCACGAATTTTCGCTCATTTCAATTATTCAGTTTAAAATTCGTGTGTATCTTCTAAAATATTCGCAAGCAAAACATTATCGAACAATTTTGATTACCTACACCGCCTTCATTTGGCGATATTTTCAATAATAAAAAATTGATATTCATCATCAATTTCGCCTCGATCGAATTAATGAAGCGTATGAAAGCAGCCCGAAAGGCGCTATTCATCGAAAAAGTGCTCGTTCGAGTGGCTTTCAGCGCCGACACGACGCCTTCGGCCGCCTTTTGCTACGAGACGTAAATATCATAGGGGGAACCCTCGACAAAAACGTAATCAACCTGTACAATTAACTCGTTTTGTCTATTTTTTCGCTGATCGATAGTCGACCGCGTTCGAAAAGCCCGCCTTCACCGCTAGATAAACTCCTACTGCCGAATGTCCACGGAAATCCCCGAACGGCGCGCTGCGTTCCGCTATGCGGCGTTACCAATTGTGACGAGAAAGATCGCATTTGCAGGCCACGTGTATGAAATTCCTGATCCTTTCATCGTTTTATTCCCAATGATTCAACGTTATTTATTTTGGAATAAAATACTTTTCAGTGCAATGAAACGAATAAATTGTTGTAAATCGTAAATAGTAAAAGGCCATATTTATTTGGTTTTTGCTTGATGAATGTGAAGTTGACTTAAGTATCATTTTGACATTTGTTTACTTAATTTGACGTATTTACTGTTCTGTGATTATTACTAAAAAAGAAATGAATTAAAAGATGGATTTTATAGAGAGAAAATAATGCTGTTTGAATAAAATAGAATTTAATGTAGGAAATAATTAGATGAATTTCAGTTTTGATTGGATAACAAAAACAACAACGTGTCGTTGTTGATAAAAAAACAGGAAAACCCATGAATAGAACCGGCAGCGTCGCGCTTTACTTTCTGTCAGCTGCTTGCTTTAACAGCGGTGCAACGTTTTGCTTGCTTAGTATAAACTTTAAGTTTGAAATTTTTAATTTGTTTATGTGTCTCGCGAATCGTGTGGTGTGCGATTGTAAACTAACTGTAATGTGCCGTTTCTAGTCCTCGACGTCCCAGTTGTGTCCTATTTAGAGGTAAGCGGGCGAATTCGTCGACTGACGAGCGAAAAGCAGGTTATGTTAGTGGGGTTAATATACCCTGGTTTGGCACACGCCTATTTCCATTGTCCGCAACTAGAACAGGTATTTTTGGGTGTAGTTTTTGCACGTGGTTTTTTCTATCTATTGTGATTGCCCCGTGAATCATTGGTTTTGTCTACCGGAGATAGGGGACCCTATCCAATGCGTCGGACGTCCGAGCATTCACGAGGCGCATTCGGCGGAGCACGATTGCTATCAACCGCCAGGAATCCTGCTTATTTGAATTCCGTTTATTTAAACAATCCCAATAATATGCGACGTGATATATCGAAATAGGAATGTCGTCTAAAATCCTGTAATTACTATGACAGTTTTGCTACGTAGTAGAAGGCAACTTTCAACAAATCCTAACACCTGCATATTTTTATTTATTTTTCACACAAGCTATTATTAAAACGATTCAAAGTATAATGTGATCTGTGTTTTTAGATTACATAGGGCAAATTGAAATTAATTACAATTGAAATAAAAAAATTGGGATTGTAATTAATTGTAATTACAATTTAAGGGCCTAGAATAAAAAGGGGTCCAAGTGACATTTTTTTAAAGTGCAGATTGAGGAATATCTGGAAATCTTAAATGCCAATATATTCAGTATAAAAACGAATTTAAGTGATTTTCTGCTTTGAGAGCCATCTATTGAAGCAGAAAATCACTTGATTAATTTTTTATATTAAATAAATTGGCATTGAAAGTACCTATAAAACTGCACTTAGATCTATATTTAAAAAAATGTCACTTTAACCCCTTTTATTCTAGGCCCCTCGATTACACGCTTTGGTGTAATTTCAAATAATCCATACATCAGTTGATATTATCATCTAGCTTTAAATATCCATATAATCATAAATTGGACAATTAGATTGTAGAGGTGACTTGGAAGGACTTTGGTCATCATTTGGAGGAAAGAAGTGTTTTTGAACTTACCATTCATAAAGAGTTCCCTAACTGTGACATAAATACCTGTATCTTTGTCAGAATTTATCCAGTTTATTTTAAACTGTGGTATGGAACAAGTTGCTAAATGTATTGCCTGCTGGATAATTGATTAATCTAAAATATGTGAAAATCGTTTTTTAACATTTGTCACAATTGAACCCCGGTGCTCAGCACAAAATTTTTCAATTTTTTGTTCGTTATGAATTAATTGAAAGATAGTTGGCAACACGTATCCCAGATTTTCCTGCCTCTAGAGTATATCAATTGCTGCAGGCAATGGTTTAATAACTACAGAATATTCATTACATGTATTTGTATTGAAAATATTGAAAGTACTTGTGTCGAATGTAATTAAAATTAATTGTAAAATGTACCTAATTGTAATTTTAACTAAAGGAGTAATTGATGAATTACTAATTAATTACAATTGAGAAGACAGTAATTAATTATCGCCTCATTTATAATAAAAATAATTCAATTACTTCTTTAAGTAATTGTAATTAATTACTTAACAACACTTACTTTTATAATAATAGATAAACAATGTTTTTGTACACTTAATCTACACGTAATGACTTACGAAGAAATTGGCAGAATCAAATACGAGTATTATGGGTATTAATTTTTGACTAAACACAATTTAATACAAAGTCACTGTATTAAAGATCATCAGATAAACTATAGGACGACTAAAACTCAAGTTCAGAACCAAAATCATTCGTTGGATCATTTAAGAGAACTAATTTTAGCAAAAAACAGTCTCGAAAAATGAACAAAGGAATATCGGTTTTTTTGTACAGCACAAAACGTTAACATGATACTGCTCATTTGGATGTGACTCGGATAAATGCTCCTTTTTTTGATGGTATACCTATAACAGAGTGACAAGGATTTGATTTTAGATAAGCATACAAAAGAATACCATCAGAACTCTTTAAGCAACATATGTTTTTGGTTTAGTAAAATATTCATAGGTAGTACAATATTTAATCTCGAGAGACTTAACAGTTTTTATATCAGCTAATTTGAATTTGTAGTACGTATTTTAACAAAGAAATGTTGAAGTATATACAGAGTGTCACAAAGATGACCCATTAGAAGGATCTGGAGAGGTAGCACAAATTAAAATTTGAGAAGTTATGTTCAAATATCTTTTGATATGCTTTATTCAATGACAATATTTTTAATGATGATGATGAATTGTGGAAACTAATAAGTTTTACTTTTTCTATATGCTTTTACAAATGCTTCATTGCGGAATGCTGGATGGGCCTCATAATTACATTCCCACGGGAGCTCTATTATAAATGAGTAATTCTAGAATAGGTGGATTGATAATAAAATGTCTATTTAAATGATCATTCGATCGCCAGACTTAATTCCTCCAGATTACTAGATTTTATATAGGCATTTTTATTAGTATTACTTTTTCATATAGTTTTAATGAGCCATCGCCATGACACAACAACTATATATTTTTTGATTAAATTGGTTACCAAAGGAAGCGTTCCGCCTCTGTGCGCTCCACGACTTTTTGATAGATATAGGTGGGTTGAAATCTACCGACTTTAAAAATAGGTAGCACACGAAATTAGATATACATACACGCAAGTTTCGTTTCCATTCGTAAAAGCAGATTTTACCGTTTTATAGCTTGTCTGTATGCCGTATATTTTTTTGTTGTTTCGTGGGGAACAAAGGGTTGAACTAGTTTCGTGCCGTCGAAAAAGTTTTATTGAGGAAATGTAAAATTGCTAATTAAATATATTAGAAATTATACTGCCGTGATTAGAAGTAATAGCCGTATTGCGGACGATTTTACCGCATATTTTGCAATTTATGTCTTGCAATTAAGATACCTAATTGTGTGCAAAATTTTAATGGAAATACGATCTCTGTTAGGTTAATTTGATGCTATATAATTTACGACATTTTTATTTGCTCTATTCTAAAAATTTATTGAATTATTCATTCATTATTTGATCATAAACAAAATTTAAATATACAACAACATATGCAAAAAAAAATCACACGAACAATCCTTGTATGCAATAATGTGTTTACAGAAACAATATCAATTAGCAATTACTAAGATGCATATTTGATCTTTTCCTTAATAAACATTAGCCTTTCTCCAATTACCTAAACATTAATGGTTAATGTATAACTTTAACCTATTACGTGTTCGTTTTCAAGGCGTCTCGACCTTATTCTGTTCCTATCGATTCGCATTCGCCAATTTCATTCGATTCGCAATTATCGAAAAGCGAAATGTGAAAGTTAATCATTGCCATTCGAGATAGAAATGAAGCGAAAATAGGCACATCTAATACTGTTGTTCGATTCGATAACGACAATATTTTCAGTTCTTGCTAATTATGCACATATACCTAAGTAGTTGAAAAAATGCGCAGTCGAATTAATCTCGTAGTCGTTTAATTATTGCTATTAGTTTGGCTTGTAGGAAGGAATGTCGTGCAATTTTAACACCTTGGCTTAGCGTTCTAATTAAATATCTTTGGTAAATAGCAATTTACTGATTTTTATCTAAAGTAATAATAATAGCAAAATATGCAATAATAGTAGAGTGCAATTTTTAGATCGTATACAGAAAAATTCGTTATATTTACATGAACATACAGAAATATGGAAATTTATTGCTTCTATAAGTTATAATTCATACGATTTTGCAATTTGATTTTAATAAACTCTAACCTTTAAGTTTCTGCATGTATGTATTATATAGTTGGCTTGGCTATATTTAGAATTAACTTAATATTTTTTTATTAATGCAATATACGCCTTTTTATTCATTGTCTGTTTTCTTTTTCAGCTAGTTTGAGTTTCATGCACTTTGTACATACGTTTAAGGCGACTTGATGTTTATTGTAAGTATTGCAATTATTTTATACTAATATTTTGGATAATGTGATGTAATATTTTGGTTTAGAAATTACTTGACAGGCTTGCTTAATCATCAATCATCACACCCATCGCTTTTGGTTTTGTTTCCTACATAATACAGTATCCATACAGTTTTTTTAATTAATCATTTTCAAATCAGTTAAATCATCAGTAAGGATGTTCCTAATTTAAATCTAGAAATTTATGAATGATTAAGCACTTCAGCACGGTTTACTAAAATAGTAAGGACACAAAATAGTATGTAACAATTTAACGACTACAAACTGAATAGAAAATTACATTAATGCACGTTAATAACACGAAAATGAGTCGTACGAAATAATGTATATAAATTTTCGGATATTTTCCGTTCCGTTTGAAAACCGATAATGAGCTTCGTAGATTTAATGACTTATTTGAAAAATTGCTCTTGGCAAAATTACAAAAATATTCCCCGAATTAACTGGAAAACCTATCTAAGTGAGAAAAAAGTACATCGAGGCCTTTTCGTTTGCCAAATTGGCAGAAAAACAGTTGATGCTTTTGTTGAAGTTAGTCGATCCCGAAGGGAGGTCGCCTTCCTTTAGGCCAGTCAATAGCAGTATAAATATTTATTTTCTCTCTTAGAACTAATTGAATAATTACAGAATAATTGCACCGGTTGGATAAATAGAGCATTGAATTTAATTACATGCCTATCTGCATCATGCAATACCTAAAACCAATGAATTTTAAATACATTTCATAACTAATCACTGAAGTTTTTTGCAGTAATTAACAAAAACGTAAGTCGTTGATCGATAAAATGCCTTCTAGTTTTTCAATATATTTTCTATTTCTAATGTTATGAAAATTTAAACATCGAAATTTCCCCGATTCCCTTTCGGAACGAAAAATTACTCGTCGATTGGACTGCGAATTTGATAGGCCCCTCGGGGCGGTCACGTACTTTCTCGAACGTTTTTCGGCAGTGCAGTCAGTGGCGTGCCCGAGTCCAAATTGAACGTCACTCAATGGCACCTGGTTCCGGCTTAATTTCATTTTCGATGTCTGCAGTATGAGTAAAAGAATTAACGTCTTTTCGTACTTATTTCTTTTCGATTTTTCTTCAACGGCTTTCCTCGACGATCGGATTTTCGCAGATGTGTTTCCAACGGTCCGTACAGGGCGTTTCGCTTTCGACGTCCTATAAATATTTTATTTGAATGTGACACGAGTTTTTTTTTATGACGAAAAAGTCAATGGTAAGTCGGCGAGTCGGGAACCAGGAAGCATTCCCTGCATACCGAAGCGTCACTCCGTCCCGTGAAATGTCTCTAAATAGCCGTTTCGTCGTTAAATATAAACTCCCTAGCCGAGTGAGGAGCATTATGCGGCCATAGGAACGTGCCGTTGACCTTCTGGAATGCCCAAATTGAAATCTATTGACAAATACAACAGGCGCATCCAGACGCATAACTCATTAGAAAATCCGCTATATACCATTAGCGACAAACCGGACTTTACCAGTATATGCATTTATTTTTCCTGCGCATCTATTGAGATCATAAAAATTCCCTGAACTATTGCTGTTATTTTCTCAAAAGCTCTAATGAAGTTTGAACAATTTCATTATATTTTGTAATTACTGATGAGTCGCAACGCAGCGTCTAATTCACAAAAGGCGTTAATAATCCAGTCATTGAGCATGGTAGTTTAGGAATTATTGCAGTTTTGTATTGGTTTAATTTTCTTTACCTTATCCATTAGTGTCAAACAAGAGCCCATCCCAAGCATCAAATTCCAGCCTTTAACTCGGCGTCCTACTTATCCGCATTCATAAAACTGAAATTAAGTGAACGGAGGGATGGAAGGAATAATTTACGAATTTTTTATTATGTCGGAATTATTCGTGTCGCTCCTCGATGACCCACTTCTTCCGAACGGTCCTTGTGCGACGTAATTAGACGCTTGCAATTTTAGCAGATCGTAACAGTTTACAGTAGTCGACAAGGTTTGGCTTAAGGTCGTTAATAAAGTACAAAAGGGCATGTACATAAAAGCCGCGGCGATAAGGATAAATCCGGTCGGTTGCGAGGAGGCATGTGGCGTCTGGATGGCTGGATGGCTGGCGTCTGGACGACGTTTTGGAAGCGTCGCGGCGCTCGCGATGGCGCTGTAGTCCCGATAGGACGGTGTCGGGTGTTCGCGGGTAACGCGAATTGCGCTAGAAAAGGATTATACAGTAAACGCTGACACATATACACTAACATGCCACAATTGGATCGATGAGAGGTTTTTTTTAAACCCTCCTAGTGTTCGTGAGGCACGTAGAAAATGTTGTTCACTTCTAAAGTAGAATGTAAAATTGAGGCGAAATGAAAGTATGCCAGATATCGTTAACTTTTCGATGTTATTAAGTAGATAAATATGTTATTCCATTTTCTCACTTACAACCAAAGCGCAACACTAACAACAATCAGCCGGAGTTAGGATAGAGGTCCCGAATGTATATTTACGGTTCGAGACGGGGTGGATGTGCCAGTTACCGGGTGCCGGTAATGCCTTGTCACACTGTGACCGAACGGCCTTTGTCATATCAAGATATACCGCTCTTTGTCTAATCAAATTACTGTAATTTGCTAACTTCAGCGCGTTCGGTATGCGTAGGACCTATGATGATTGTTGGCATTTGAATGTGGACATATCATAAGCTCACCTGGATTCGCTTGGATCTCGTGCTTTGTGCAATGAAAATAGACTGATTTATGCAGTATTACCATAATCTTATAAAGATAATGGCGATAATAGTGAGCCTATTAGTCCTATATTTTCCATATGATTTTATAAGAAATTTGAATATGTGTAATGGAGAAGACCACGATGTGAGATACGCGGATTTCGGCAAAAGATACGATTAGAAATGATTTATTAGAGCTCAAAACCGTTTTCAGTTGCTCAAAATGTGTTATAATTAAAAAGTTATAGCCCCTTCGAAATTTAAAAATTTCGGGTTTTGACTCATACCTTATCAACCAATCATAAACCACTCACGTCTTGTTGTATAGTAAATAGTATGAATTTTCGAACGCAGTAACAAAGAATAGACAAACGAACAAAAATCAAACTGTCATTTGTCATATTTTTCTGAAAAATGCACAAAACAAATTACACGAATTGCAGTTCGGCACAAAACACTTTACTGATAATATTGAAGTTGACAAGAATGTTGCCAAATAAATTTTTCAGGACCATTATTTGTGTTTTTAACACGAAAATCGGTTACAATTTATACAGATAAAGATGTTATTTCCATATTAATATATCGAATTATCCATTAGGTAATGGAAGAAATGGATAAATCAGAAAATGTTTATTGCAATAAATATACAAAAAACGCACATTTTGCGGACTAAAGAAGAGTAATAGGAAACGTGGCAAACTTGCTAAATGTGACTTCTCTTTGCAACTCTCGCTTTGATTAGAGCAGAGTGTATGACGATTGTGTGACGTTTTTCAAACTTTAAAAATTAATTGCGGCCTTATTTGGCCACAGAAAAAAATAAAAATTTCATTACGCGCCTTCTTAGAATACACGGTTTTGAAAAAAAAAATTAAAAAAAAGTCGTGGTCTTCTCCATTCACTTTGTTGATATGGTGTATTTATCTTCAGTAAAATGAATTTATTTGTGGCCAACAACTTTAGCTATAACTGAATTCTTAAAGGGAATTCTTTAAGTAGGTATTATATTAAAAGTTGTTCTGGAATTAGTTTATTTTGAATAAAACAAACATGGTAGAAGTAAATGTTTGGGTTGAGACTCTTGCAACAAAATTAACAGCAAATTTGACAGTTTTTATGGCATTCGCGTAATTTGATTCCGGGAATACGATTCTTTCATTAAAAAGCCTGCTTAAGTATTTAGTTGTCCCATACCGAGCGATGCGATGGACCAATTCAGCAAAAAGAACCCGCGGTCTTTTGTTTGCGAAAAAGCGGCGAGTGCGACGTTGCCGATTTGCACTAGAAAAAGATACACTTTTTTCTTTTACGATTTAATTTTATTGACCTCCAAATTCCCCTTTTCAAAGATCCAATTATTTAAAATTAGTGCAGTTAAAAACAGCCAGTAATCACTAATCGGATAATTTTGTTGTACTCAAAACATTTTTGCACTCGAAACTAATCCATAAATAAATAGAGAAACGTTTCGATTTGGCAATGAGGCAAGTGGTGTTCGATGGACTGGTCCATGGTAGATTACGAACCGGTTATACAACGTGTGTGCGAATTTACGATCAGATATATAGACGGGTAAGAACTCATGATCTTTCCTTACACATTTTCTGCTTCTATCTCTTTTTCTCGAAAATAAAGTGCCTTACACTAAAAAAAATGATGCACTACAGAATCATAAATTTCCTTATTAGTTTACAGATGTGATCTAGAAGATTTGGAAGTTTGATAAAAGCTGTACACGTCTTCTTTCAGATTGATTGTAATCTTATATTGACGCCCTAAGTCCAATTTTCAAACAATAACTTTATTAGTTTATGCTAGGCGGTGCTATTATATAGAGGCGTCGATTTCGTTCTAAATTAATTTCGTTCGAGTATCGAATAACGAATTTTTCCCGGTATAATTGATCTTTCTCCCGAGACTAACGCACTGAGTCCATAAATCTCTTCTCCTCTACCTCGTACCATGCGAAAAGTGAAAGACTGCCAAAGATCATGCGATTCATACGCTTACTCTCCAAACTGGTTTACCGACTTTTTTGTCCGTTTTATTCGCCGAACGAAAAGAAAGAAAAGAATTGCAAATTCGCCGAATCAAAAATTTTGTGTGCGCAATTTCTCGGCGTGACGGGAATAATTCGGAATAATAGATACCGTAGAGCTAGTTTAGCTAGTTTCGGCTATTGATATGCCCGACTTTTTTGACTTCGTAAAAGCCATAAACAGGTCGTATACGTTTGTGTATACGTAACATACATTTTATATTGGATTCTTCGGATTTTGATTTGAAACTTGTTGAACTAGTTTATTCATGCATTTTTCTTATTGTCGTTTTTGTATCTTTTTCAGGTACCATTTCAAAGGAAGCATGTCTATAGTTACCTAGTCGGTAAGTATTTTATTTTAAATATTTACTTACCTATCTTATATCATCCATTTCATAATTTCTTACATCGTTACTTGTGCCAGTTCTAACTTATTTGTTCATTACTGTTTTACAGAACCTACTATTTCTGGCATGAGTTTACTTGTGGACTATTTTTTAATAATCACTCGATGACCTTCCTTTTTGGTACTCCTTGTAGATATAATATACAGTCGTTTGTAGTATAATACAGCTGTGAAATGTATAATTGAATCTCACTATCAATTTATAAAAATAAACTTTTGTATGTGAAACATCGCATCGCAGACTTAAAATGAATTCCATATGTTTTCTACCGTCTGATATTAAAAATATCGGCTTATAAATCACCCGCGAATTATAGGCGATGCTGAAGCTTTGAATTATTGTTAGTTCGGGCATTTAAATATTTAAAACGATATTTCATGCATTTAATTTTATTATTTCGTTGGAAGTGATAATAAAAATAGCCGAAGACAAAGCCCAATTAAATTTTCTTGTTTATTAGAGTGCGAAGAAAAAAAATAACTAGATAAGTAAATAAGAAAAGCAATATCTGCAATAAATCTGATACATATATCGGTGGACAATAATATGAATCGATAGCCGGGTTTGGTCTAAGGGGAAATTATAGTCGTCCCGGAGGATCGGGGAACGGGGCCCGAGTCATTTCTACTTCTTCGGTCAGCTATTTTCTAGCTAGTTTCGTCCGCTCCTTTGCTTCTCGGTACTAAACTAATTTATTTCTCTCGCACTGAATTATCTAAGATCAGGACCGAATTCCAATTTGGCATATTTATCCTAGGACACTTCAATATAAGCAAACTTTCATACAATGGGAATGTTCGGGTCTTTTATTTTTAAATGAAACATTATTTTACGATAGTATAATCAATTCGTTGAACTCTGATCATTAATTGATATTGTTTAAAGTGTTAAAAGTTTTGTGTTTAGAAAAACTGAAGTTAAATTAAACGACCCAATTCTGAAGTTATTCTGGCTACGATCCTGTCCGATTCATAAGCAGATAAAAAGATTGCGTTTTTATCGTGAAACCAATCTAAGAAGTGATTCTCGAAAACTAATTTCCTCGAATGAAAAAGTTATTTTACTATATGAATTTTCTTTAGACGTGGCCGATGCCAAGGCTCCTTGCTCATCTAGCCCCGTAGATTTATTCGTTCGTTTTATGCGCGCTTACGCGACGAAGACGATACCGTAGGAATTAATAATTAAATTTAATGAAACTGGAATATTGCGGAAAAAGTTCAACTTTATCGTGCAACCGTTGTACTGGTTATTTGGGAAATATATACGTTTTTTTCCTTTGATAATATGATGTCCCACAACTGTGTTAAAGAAAAAATTGAATTTCTGTATAAACAGAATTCGACTCGAAATAACTTTCCGTCTCGAAGGTTATTTCGCATTTTCATACACACCAACGGGTGAACGAAAAAAAAAAGGAAAATATCCCCGCGGAGAAAGAAAGTCCACTATAAACAAACAAGTTTTTCATTAGCACCGAGACCGATCCCCCAAGACTTTCGTACGCACTTTCTTAGTCCCCTTTCAATGTCTCCTCGCGTTCCCTCGGGAAGCCGGCTAACGTATACATGCATCATCTTCGGAAAATGGAAAAGGAAAGCAAAGCCTCTTTGATATACCACCCATATGGACGAGTCCGTAGGCATATTTGGTTTGTTTGGGACCTTGATTTTTATTAGATTTTTTTAGTAGGGAAATCAAGAGGGGATTCCGCTTATCGATTTGTCTAGTTTATTATCGAGATGCAGTTTATAACGAAAGTTGGCTGGGTTTAAGTTTTTCAAAAACGATATTTTAAGCTTTGATTTATTAGTATTATTTTTTTTTCATTTGTTAAATTACCTTATGTAAGTACCTACTATATATTTTAGAATATATTTACAAAGTATTTTTATAAAAAGTTCGGAAATTGGACTCTTCGTTTTTCTGTTTTTATAAATGAAAAAGCTAAAAGTTAGTTATCTCGTCGGGAGATGTCTTCCTTTCCGTTTTCCCGTCTTTCCTCACATAAATTCGCATTATTGTGAAAGTTTACTGATTCATTACCGGTTTATTTTTGCTCCTTTTGAAACGATGAAAGCGTGCAAAAGTACGTACACATTCAAAGTTCACCTTTTTCTTCTCATCCTCTTTCAACAGCTAATTACGATATGATAATAATCCTTAATTGTCAATTTCAAATGCATAATTCAATGGACATTACTACTTAACATTTCGACTTTTCTCGCATATTAAAAGTAAGCACATTAACCTTTCTTTCGCATTTTAATTAAATCGTAATCCTTTCTTTCTGCCGAAATAAAACAAAAATTAAAGTTGAGTAATTAACCAGTTTTGCATTTAACTTTCAAGAAGTATACAAACCATTATGAAATCCTTCTCACTGAAGCCATCAAAATTTTAATGGCCCAAGAATATAAAAAAAGTTCATTTCGCATCGGCTCCACGTACACGGTCCTCTCTATTACCCATCAGCCGTTACCGAAATCTGCGTTACACTTAATTTCGGAGTTAAAATTTCAAATCGGACATTAATATTCCCGTGCCGTTAGTCGCGAGAAAACACGAAAAAATGGGGAACTGCACTGATGGTTTTTACGAGAATAAGTTACTTCCAAGTCGAAAAGGTGTAGGAAATTTAAATTGCCGAAATGCTGAATTGTTTTCAGTTTCAAAACTAATTTTCATAAATCAGGAAAGTCATTAAACATTTTCAGCGTTAACTACTAAGCAGGTATGAAAATAGTAATTTTAATTACTTACTTACCTAGATGGCTAAAAATACGATTTTTTCCAAGAAACTTTATTTTTTCTAGTCGGTTAATTATCGGTAAGCTTAATAATATAAATGAAAAATTTGAATTTCCGATTAAATTCTATAAACTGGGTATGTCGAGGGCAATTGGTACGAAACCTTGGGTAAAATATTTTCCACTTTACGTTGGTTAAAATCAAACGGCGATACGCAGCTACTTCCAAATTAGAAAGTTTTCCTGTGTAATATAGAAAAAGGAGGCATGAAAATTCATGAGGCATTTCCGCCTTCGATCGAGAAGAGGTCCTTATAAAAATGTGGAAGGATTTTAATATTCCTTAGTGGACGTTGCGTCGGAAAAGATTTTTTTCCTTCTGTTTTAGAAGATGGAATGTGGAAAGTTTTTGACTTGATGAAAGGGCAATTTGTAGAATAAGTTGTTCGGTTACGAAGTCTTATAAAAAGTGTACGAACTTTAGCAAAAAAATTGAAGTTACTTATTTTTGGAAATAGGAGGTCCTGACAAAAAACCTGTTTTGCTTGTGTAATTATGTGGGTACCTTATAGATAGGTTAATTTAGTATTATTTCAATCATAACTCATATGATTAATTTTTTTTTCGATTAAGTCGTGGGTTATTTGGTTTGTTGGAAAAAATACAATACAGCCAGCGATTAACTTTTATTATGGCATTTACCATCTTGCAGATATTTATTATTGTCGGTACACCTACGGAAACTTCTGTAAATGCTAAAATATCACTTTACGTTGGCGTAGCGACCATTCATCGTAACTTTCATTTGCGAGCAGATTAAAACAAGCCCTTAACATCCTCGTATCCCATCGCGTTTTCTTCGAACACTCGATCAAAATCATTCGACAAATTTAATAACAAACGCCCAACGTTTTTGCAGCTGAACTTTACCGTCCACCTTGACCGGTTACCGTGCGGTCTGACCATTCCCCATACCCTTTTGATGATCGCAGAGCGCCGGGACTCCGAACCTTCTCTCAACCCCCAAATGAATAAACCTTAATCAATTAAAACTCATTTCGAGCACCTAATTCACTATTCTAATAAGAGGATTCCTCCTTCGCATAGCTGAAACCGCGTACAGTCTGACATCTGCAACATTTGCAGTTCCGTTGCATACGGAACCGGAGTCGTCCACCTATCCCGGACTTCGTCTGGAATTCTTAGTCATGACGGTATTTAGTGCTAGATAAAAATGCTGGAGCTTTAAAGCTCCAAAGCATACCTTCTTTATTTTGATATGTTATATTGATTAAATTCTTGAATTTTGATAGAGGTTTTGCCAAGATATTTTCCCTGAATTGGAAACGTCCGGTCATTTTATTATTACACACAAGCTATTAGATATTATTTATTTCACACTAATCCTTTATTTGCTACTATTCCCACATTACTTACTATTCATTAATTTTAATATGTAATTATGAAATAGCTTATTTTCGATGGTATCGCTACGCCTAGACCTCCGTCGGTCTTTCGTGCGCCCGCATTTCCTTCTCCGGGAAAATTAGCCGGCTTTTGGGGTTGTTATTTATGAACGGTTCGGTTTATACCCAATTTGGCACTGACGATGTATTTCATATATGAATTATCTTCGCTGGTGATACGGCCGCTGCGGTTACTGGTACACATACGTATACGGCGAAGCGATGAGATATTAAATGGTTTTTCAGGTTTGTTGCCCGGTGTGTATGCAATTTTAGATCATTAGCATTGCTTTAATAATTATTATTAGGCATAGTACATCAACGGCTTAATTTCTCATATTTGCATAATTATTGATGCGTATCACTCAAATTCCGAATGAGGTCGACACCCACTAAAAAAAAAAAAGAAACCTAAAATATAATACCCCGTAGCTATTATATTTCGCTAATAACCGATTCGCTTCTATACATCTTTATTTAAATTATTACTCATTCATAATACACAATAAATCATCTTTATAATAATTACTCACACAATCCTCTAGTCCTTCTTAATGCCAATAAATAAAAATATTTATGAGATTAACACTAGTATCTAATTTCTGAGAATGGAGCTAACAATAAATTATTACACAACCTGGAATTAGTTATAATACTCGCATATAAAGCACCAACAATGTTTATGTATTTTAGATTATTACATACAATTAACAACATAATTAATTATACTTTACGTTAAGTTCGTTATGTTAACTAGTTCATATTTACATCTACAGTAAATAAATAGTAGGTACACTTAAATTATGGCAGGAAGTAAATTAAGGATATTTCAGTGTTTGTTTTCCAGTAAGTTGGCGAAATTCATATCGTTTCCCCAGGTAACTCGACTCGCTTGTAACAAAAACGGATATCTTTCGCATTTATTGAATTCAGCCGCGTTATCTCTGGAATTTCGATTTCTTATTTATCCGGATGGGACGCGGCCGGGTAGACTTGAAACGCCCGGCTTAATGGGTATGTGACAAAAGTGACGTCCGACATCCAGAGCCCGTAAACGCTAAAGCGAACGAGATACGCGCTTCGATAACGTACCATTTCCATATGTAAACTGTTTAGCGGTCCTAAAAGATAAGAAATATTTATACAGGAAAACAGAACCTCGGTCGTTGTGTCGTTGATAAGAAATACCGGCCGATTTCGCCCTCTAATAATATTCAATTCTTTGGTCTCTGTAACGATGATGATACAACGTTGCGGCGGTTATAAATTACAAAGTTTTGTTTCCTTTATGCTAAAATTTGTTGTTTTAAATTCGTTTGGAATATTGCTATTGGACAGGAGGTCCCTAATAAATTTTGTTTTTTTAATCATTTCTACGTATCAAATTATAGGAATAATCTCGTTATTTAAATTTGTATCACTTTAACATCAAAAAACTCATTTTTAATTTACGATTTTAATAATCTTAACAGATACACTTACCTGAACCGAAGTGGTGAATTTATTCATATTTTTACCGTTGGTTGAGTTCCCGCTCCTTCGCCGTTTCTCGTTGGATAAATAGTTAATTCCCCTCGGCGAAGGGCTCGGGCGTACATTCATAAAATAACAGGTTTCGAAACTTTGCAAAATTGATATGCCATTATTAATAACGTTTCGGACAATAAATGATTTTAATAATTGAACTGTTCGTGAAATAGTCATTGTCATATTCGTTGTTAATCCATTTCGATGTCGTCGTTGGTATATCTGAGAATTTTGTCTGTAAAAGTTCCCTTCGGTTTTTTCCCATTTCTAACTTTGGTTTCCTTTTCTTCATTCGAGGCGGACTAGCAAAATAGCCGAGTAGTCCCTGAAAATGCTCCTATTGTTAGTTGTTTAAAAGCAAAGTGTGTCATCCCTTGTGAAAATAGGGTCACGGGAAAATGTTGCCTGCTTTGGCTTTACCGATCAACAAGTTGATCAGACTTTCGGCGCCAGACGAATCAAATGGTCCCATACAAAGTAAACATTTCGCCAAAGCGTCGCAACATTCGTGAAATTCCACCGTAACGATTCAAAAAATAACAAATTTTTCATTCCGACTGACCTCTTCCTAGAAATTTAGATAATTGAAATTGATTAAAAATCCCTCTTTATGCCGCAAAAGCGAGAAAACATCCGCATCTCTATTATTACAAATCAATTAAAAAGAAGTTTTCCATCTCGTTCTCCGCACTTTCCCGCCTGACAATTTCATTATTTCAATAATATTTTTAATTAAAGCTGAGTCGCTTTAATTCTCGAATTGCATCGCCGTGAAAATACAGAATTTAATTCCGGAAAATTGAAGTCTTAAAGCATCTAAAAGGAAATTTTTTGTTCTCGGTTTAGAGGGAGATTAGAAACGGAAACAATTATTTTTCTACCGTTTATGAAAAAATTATAAGAGAAAGATTAACAATAACTACATATAATGTGTTTATTATTTAAAAAAATTGCCATATTTATACCTTCTTTTATTGTGTTATAATGTGATTTAATATACAATTTAAAGATACCAAACAATGTAAAAATATTGTCAATTGAATGAAGGCAAATAAAGCGTGAATGATGATATGCATGGAATTCGGAAAAAGTTTTTAAGGAGTCTCATTAAAGACTCTTTGAAATTTTTCCGGGTGGAATAGAATTCCTAAGCGGGCTCTCGCTTCGATTCAAAGGAATGTTTTCCCTTTTTGGGAGTGCAGGCGAGCCGCCTCACATTAGCGAACGAAAAACGGAACACACACTCGTTCCAGTTAGGCGATTCCCGAATTTATCGCGTATCATTTACGGACGTTCTTTTTCCGAATGTAAGCTTTAAATAATTAATGCCGAAGGTGAAAATAAGGTCCGGGAGAGATGGGGATCATCTCGGACGGCGAGGGCGCGTGTAAGACCCAACGGTGAACTTTTTACGGTACGAGTCGTAAAAGTTTACGAGTTCGAGATGGTTTTCTTATTTCTGCGGTAGAGGGCGCGATGGGTTCCCGAGGGAATAGTTGACGACCGGACGTCCCTCCCGTCGAACACGAAGCGTTACACGGGCGTGTACTGAAAAAGCAATCAGTTTAAGGTTTTTCTTTATTTATAACACCTTTCATTATCTAATTACAACTAGATACGGATTGTTCTAATTTGAACGCTGAGACTTCATTGGAGAGATTTTTAATTGAATTAGCTAACACCATTGTCGTTCTCTCAAAATTTCTTAAGAGAATTTACTAAAATTTCATACTTTTCTCAATTTTGTCATTTAAAAAATCTGGGCATTCAGATTAGAACAACCTGTATATTGATTTTGTTTCATTATAATAATAATCCAACTTTTAAAATGAGAAAAATAGAGGAGAATATAGAGCTAGTAAAACATCCTCATCTTCTTTTATATATCTAATGTAACAAGGTAATTTACACGTGTAAAGTAGCTGAAGCAAGTCACTAAATCAAGTAACTAAATTTAATTATTTGCATCAATTTAACAGGTTGATTAACTGCTTGCACTACCAGTAAACTGTTAAATGAATCCTTACCGCCTTATACCCTAATATATTCCGACCATAATTAATAATACCTGCAAAATAAAAAAGTGGCTACCAACAAAAAAATCATTAATTCGTTCTCTTTTTCTTCTGCAAAATTTTATTATGCACGGCTATGCTTGGAATTTCGTGTAACTCGATGACTGGTTCGAACCACTAAATAATTCCAATTGAATTAGTTGGGTCTTTAAGAAGCCGCTGAAAAAATTATGAACCAAGAATATTCAATGGGCGCAGTAGTTCGGGTAGTCGCATCTTGTTAATTTCGGGGATTTTTTCTGTTCCGTAGCGAAAAAAAATTGCCTAAAACAACTCGAAAGCATTCCTAACCTTTTTAAGCTTGCACAGGATGGATTTAAACGCTTTTATATGGGGTAATAACATAATTTGTCTCTACTATCCAAATGAAAATGTGCCCGTTTTCCATAAATAACTACCTATTAATCCCGTAGGGCATATTCAGGCGGTAATAATACGCATTATCGTTGGATAATGTGTGCGTAACTTTAATTATTTTACTAGCTCATTGATAGTCTATGTCTGTTGTATATAACGAATTTTTAATTCTCCAGTGTAAATTTATTTGGCATAAAATTAGAAAATTTATGGGATCAGGTCTAAAACCATACCAAAATGGACAGATAACTTGAGTCTATTATTTATTTTCATGAAACACGAAAGTATTAATTATCAGACTAATTATATTACAAAATGTTCGGTTTGCCATTAATCATACAGCGCAGGAAGAATAAAACGTTGAACACCTGTATCCTAACGCACTCGTATACCTACGTGTTTAGAATTCTTATTTTTGTTAGAAGATACGTTTAATTCTGTCGCAATTTACATTTTGTCTGAATTGTGTGGCTTGAAGACGCTAAATTAATTATTCAGTTTTCATGTTCATTTCAAATAAATTTAAAAGGATCTTTTTGTCAAGGTGAAAACCAAAGTTTGCTTGTTCACCATATTGAATCCGTT
The DNA here is from genome assembly GCA_917563865.1 of Phyllotreta cruciferae. Taxonomy (NCBI): domain Eukaryota; kingdom Metazoa; phylum Arthropoda; class Insecta; order Coleoptera; family Chrysomelidae; genus Phyllotreta; species Phyllotreta cruciferae. The sequence continues at coordinate 4,406,542 of OU830609.1, read as the reverse complement.
AATTGGATTAAAGGCAGTTAAATGCCTTCAATTAAACTGCATTTTTGTAAATAAGTATTCAGTTATAAACTTTTTTTTGTACGTATCATTTACCATAATGGAGTAATAAACGATTAATTATAAATACTTCGCTTACATAATGCCAATTCGATCTCGTCAAAGTACCTCATCCACGGGACATAATGATACCTTTGGATGAACTGTCAATAAATCGTACCGGCCCCATTTACATAAACATTGAATATAACTTTAGAATGGGCATCTGTATAATTTGAAGGCTTATATTAACATTATGGTATAAATATGCAAAATTTAATGGTTAACAATGGCTGGGTCCATTGCAAATGATTTCATAAAAGATTCAAAGATTGTTAAAGGAGAAATTTGTATTATGTATGTAGCTGTTCACGAGATGAATTGATCGGATTAGTTCGTTTTGTAAAAGCAAATTTATAGTTGTAATCCTGTATTGTAATCCTAGTAAAGTGATTTGAAAATTTGCCGCACCATTTTACATGCTCTTTCTTTCCAATATAACGTACTAAATAGAATATAGAATTTAATAGACACTTTGTATTATTGGTAATGTAAGTGGAGGAATTTAGGGAGTACAAGTTAGCAATAGCATACAAGTCTTTTGTAAATATTACTTGAAATAATCATGCGATTTCTAACTTATTATCTAAAATTAGTGTGGAGGATTGGTGGTATTGGTATTTGCAAATATTGGATGACAAAACGAGAATCTATGTAATGTGAATGTCCTGGAAATTAGTATTATCAGTCATTAGCTCTACTAGTACGGTAATCACCAAAATCGATCAGATATGTTGAAAAGGCCAATAATCTAATGATTGGTGATTGAACTTGAAGTTCTCCTGTAATAATCGGACCAAAAGGAATCCAAAGTTGAAAGGAATCAAAATCTTCAGATTACTATTGGGATGTTTAAAGTCATGGATCTTCTGGATATGTAGATGGTACAGTGGGTGATCAAATTATTAGAGTCACAGTGCAAAATCAGCAATTCTGGTTTTTGTAGAAAATTATACCAGTTTTTTATAAAATCTTGGTTTGGAGGATTTATGGTATTGGTATTTGCATATATTGGATGATAAAACGAGAATCTATGTAATGTGAATGTCCTGGAAATTAGTATTATCAGTCATTAGCTCTATTAGTACAGTAATAACCAAAATCGATCAGATATGTTAAAAAGGCCAATAATAATCTAATAGATTGGTGATGATTGAACTTATAGTTCTCCTGTAATAATCGGACCAAAAGGCATCCAAAGTTGAAAGGATATCAAAATCTTCAGATTACCATTGGTATGTTTAAAGTCGTGGATCTTCTGGATATGTAGATGGTATAGTGGATGATCAAAGTATTAGAGCCACAGTGCAAAATCAGCAATTCTGTTTAGTTTTTTATAAAATCTTGGTTTGGAGGATTTATGGTATTGTTATTTGCATATATTGGATGACAAAAGGAGAATCTATACAATGTGAATTTCCTGGAAATTAGTCTTATCAGTCATTAGCTCCACTAGTATAGTAATCACCAAAATCGATCAGATATTTTAAAAAGGCCAATAGATTAATAGATTGAACTTGGAGTTCTCTTGTAATCAGACCAAAAGGCATCCATACTTGAAAAGATATCAAAATGCAGATTACCAGCATTAGGATTTTCAGAGACAATGGGTCTTTTGTTTATGTAGGTAGTAGGAATAGTACAAAATGCTCGTTGGTCATGGCCACATATTATTGCCTAGAATGTATTGAACAATTTCTTATTCTTATGAATTGTTATAGATTTGTGGGATGAGTTAGTACCATAGGGAAAATAAAAACGAAATCGTTAGTTGAAACGAATCAAACTAAAACAATTCAAAAGGCGAGCCGAATCGAGTTTCGGCGATGAAGCAGAAGCAGAAGAAGACGAAGCAGAAGAAATAGAGGAGGCTCGAAGGACCGACTAAGAGGAAATTCCGGTTGCGTGTCTCGCACTCTGGCGAACTAGTCTCGAGGACGAGGAGACGGACCGGCTAGGGCTTTACGTAATTAGATGAACCCGCGCGCCGTGCACTAGCGAAACGCCGTCGTCTACTTCGCGGGGCCAGGGGGCGGCGGGCCAGGAGGCGGGGGCGGCGGGCGGACGGCGCGCTCGCTCGGTTGCCGAGCGCGCGGGATAGAGCGAGAGAAGGCGAAACGCGAGCGGCACGAGGGGAAATTGCGCAACCTGCGCGGCGCTCAGCGCGAAAACGCGAACCCACGAGCGAACACGACACACGACAGTCCCTCGCTGTTGCCTGATCGCTTAGCTTGCCGCCGAAAAGCTTCTCAGAATCAGTGTATACTGTGTTCCGAGGCGTACATTGTATAGTATACGTACAATATAATATTATAAAACGTATTTATTGTATATGCCCTATATCTGAAAACTATTCTCTTGTCGTCTTGTAAGGCCTACTTAATCTTTAAAAAATAAATTCTAATCTCTAACAAACCGAAGTGTTTATTATTAAATAAATATTTACGATTGTAAAATTCGTTTTTTGGACGAAGCGGCGCACAATCTTTTTGACTAATAGTTCCTGGCTATCGTTTTAATATATTTGTGAGATTGACTGTGCTTTTGTGACATTTTCATTGGATCGTTTCCGGTTTGTTCCGCAAATTCATCGAATAGTCGACAACAAACTTCATTGGCAAAGGATATCATTCCCAAGTAAGTATTAAATTCATCCCCATCCATTTTCTTTACCTCACCGATTTTACCAATTTTGCGCAATATCTAATATATTTTTTTATGGTGCATGTAATACATGTAAATTTTTCTATCCTTCCTAACATTTCGGAACAAATGCTAAAGCGGTAACAACATTAGAAAATTAAAATTGCCGGTTTAATGGTCGACTCGATAAGTTTTACGACAAGCGTTCCAGTTGAAAACCCACCAGCGCAACACTTTATTTTCGATTTACATTTGCCGTATGCAACAGCAGTTACATACTACAGAAACGTTCGAACGATAAGGGATAATAAAATATAATAAGTTATTGTTTATTGCATTAATCATGTACTTAATTGAACTAATCCGCAAACCAAAATAGCTGATAATAACTACTCTGTAGTATAATTTTGTATACCTACATATAAACATTAAAATGTTTACAATAAATTTTTATACGTATTTTATATGAAATCCTACAAAAATCACCCCTTATACAGAAGCACGACGTTAGCTAAAAATCGTTAATTATTAAAAATGATTTATGAGATTTTATAACGCTTTAGATTATTTTGCGATTTTTGTACGAATTAATCGGATTTACAACATATTTTCTCATTCCAGAACCATTTTTATTTTCATCTAATCACCTTCGCACCAAAATGATTTTTTTTTAATTCACATTGCTCTTGTAGGCATACAAATTATTTTATTCACTGCAAAATTTGAAATTTACTAATGAAATGATTCTATAGCTGTCATTAAAATATCCTTGACATTAAGCTGAAGGCGTTAATTTTCAGACCTTTAGAAGGTGCCTCTTTTAGTTCAATGAATATTTTTAATAGCGAAAGACTGCAGCGTTCAGCCGCATTTGTACATAATTTATGACCTATTTAAATTGGCGAAATAAACGGTTTTTCATATAATGAAAGCGTGTTAAATGTAAATATAACTAATATTTTCATTTTATAATGGGTCGAAAGTTAAATGCCAAAATTCGTTGAAAACATCTGTACAATTCGAGTTGTATGAAATTTATTATAAATGCATGATATGTAACAAGCTTTTTAAGCACTACGGCTTTTCATTAAATATTTTAATTAGTGTTAATTGTATTTTCAAACAACAACTAAAAATCCCGTCAGTCCCGTTTCCAACTTTAAATGAACCAATATAATTATCAATGATACCAATTACTCTTTAAACTGACATCCACTATTAATTAGTTATATGTTAGAAATAATTTTAGTGCATTTAAATAGCTGGCGAGTACTGCACATAGTTTTAATTATCAATTATTATCGTAGAGAATTTATATCTTTAAATTGATTCGAAATGTAATGGAAATTACAGCTTTGGAATTCACATTGGAATGCTTTCCAATAACCTACAGATAACTTTTATGAAATCGTTTTGAGCATCAAACAATAAATTTGTAATTACCACTGTGAGCATTTTAAATACCACAAGATTTCATTACATGAAGATATTTCGTTTTAAATACTTCCAAAACTCAATTCTAATATTTTGTGCAAATTTAGAATCTTGTTGATGATAATTATGTATCTATAATAATTTCAAAAATATTTTTCTATGTTTTTGACTCGAAAATTGTCGTCGATCGAATATTTTAACTATCTGGCAGAATATTTTGAATCACTCATTACTATTCAATAAGGAACTGAGTGTTATGCATATTTGAATTATTTTTTAACTAATGAAATTAGGAATGTTCTGACGACAATTTCTTATAAATAGTTATACCTAATAATATTAAGCATGAAATATATGTAAATAAATTACAGTGTGTATAATTTAAGGTAGATTTATAATTTTATAACAATAATAGGTAATAATTTACGTCACGATTGTTTACATTTTTTTAATTACTTTCCGAATCCAACTAGTATGGCTAATATTAGGATAGTAACATTACGTTCATTAATAAAATCAATAAGCCGGCATTGATTTCTAGAAAACTTTCGTTATTGTAACGGAAAAGTAGGTTGTCGGTTTCGTGTAGCCGAACACAATAGATAGTACAAACTATACTATGATATTTATTTGGCGTAAAATTATGATAGTGTAATTATAATTTTAATTCCTAAGCAATGCAAAATATTTCATTGCAAAAGCGGATGTTTGTTTAAGTGAAAATGCATCAAATTTACCATTTCTAACATAAGGAAGTACCTACCGAAAATTTCGTGAATATGGCTAAAATTTCTATCGCTTTTTAATGCAAAATTTTTTAATTCAAGGTAAATTCAACAATCAATATTGGTATTTATTATGCAGATATGTTACTATATTCGTGCCAAAACGCGTATTTATACTCTTTATTATAATTAATTTGCATGAATCAATATTCATTCATATACCTACCTATACTTAATATAAAAAACTTTGCTCTCTATTAATTTCCCATTTCTTTTAAGCATTTTACGCACTTCAATTTATTTTATTATTCGAGAATACTATTTATTTTTTATTCTTATTTCTTCTACATATTGTACATAATTGTAATTGAAACGTAACTATGGAAAAGGCTATAATTATTCAGTTTTCCCGGTTTTATTCTGTCATACAAAATGTAAAATATTACATCGATTATCGCCAAAAAATAATCGCCTAAAGTACCGGCAAGATTAAGATAAATGTTATCGATAAAGCCAACCCATAAAAAACTGTTTTCTTATGAATTTGTGAAATTAAAAAACGCTGTTATGTTATGAGTTTTATTTCATTATTGAAATGAGATGTATGCAAAGAACAAATGTACGTAGATATGGTTTGTTACAGGAGATTATTATTTTCTAAATTTAACATTTTTCCTTATATTTCATTGCTTTGATTTCTTAGAAGGTGCATATTTCAGACTTTACTCCAAGAGGAACACTTTTAAAATTTAAACCTCACTTCAATTTATCACCTGTACATATATTTTCAACGGAACTCATTCTGTGTATTTTTATTCGTGTGTTCATTATTTTTTTATTTGGTGCCTATTTAACTCGAACTTTTCTCTTGTTTTTAACTTTTAAATTTGATAAAGTATTTATTATCTCGGTTAACACAATGTATAGGAAAATGTGGTGGAAGATAACACATTAGGGTTTTGTACGTAGTGTTTAAAATTCTTAGAAATTTTGTTGATATATTGCTAGATAAATATAGGTTTTTTCAAGCATAGCGAATTACTTTCGATCATAAAATCAATTCGAAAAATGTCGTTTCTTCTTGTTTACGTAAGAAAACAAGATTAATTTTCGTTTTGCATAATAAAGCAGTGTTATTTTGTTTCTTACTTATTGATTTAAGTATTCTATTTTGCAGAATTGCAAGAACCAGTGAGTTTTCATTATACTATTGGTTTTTAACTGTAATTTATTACTGGCCGCGGCCAAGTAAAGCTACATTACTCTTTTACTTTTTTAACCATAACCTTTCATGTTTATAGTATTCACCGTCTTTGTTTAATAGACGTAGACATAAAAACCAAACCTAATTAAAAAATATTACACTCCTGCACATGAACATACCAAAGAAGCAATAAATATCTGCCGACAAGCGTTTCAGTGGTCGTAAACTAATACTATTGCGTTTACTATGTGCATTTGTTTCTAATACAGGGTGGTTCAATGTACTTCATGTAATGAACTAATTAATATTGATCTTAACTATTTAATGGTCTTCATTTTAACTAGTGTAGGTACATTTGAAATTACATCCGCAGCTATTCGAATTAAAAATTATAACGACTTTAATGTATTCAAGAACTGTGAAAAACGCCGACTTGTTGGTGGTCGCTAATTTCTACAGCTTTATCGTGTACGTATCATTTCGCGAAATTATATACAATTATTCAGATTCCTCGATTCGACAAGTAGTAGTACCGGTACAGCAACAATAATGATTCGCTATTTAATTAATCGCCTTAAATGTATAATTACCCATATTAGATGCATACAGAAGCCGCAAACGGAATAATTGCACTGGAATACTGAATTTATGTTACTTATTGTTTATTGTTTTGCAACTAATTGATGTTTTTCTTCTAAAAATTCAGAACCCCAGCAAATTGTGATTGAAGAAAAAAAAGTCCTTTTTTAACGGAATAGGTATTTCATGATTTTATTTTATTTCATAGTTTTTACTTATTTTTAATACTATGGGATTGAAAACTCAACTAATTGTTAAAAATATATTAATTATAGTAAATTGGTGGAATGGTAGTTTTTTATTATGGTTTAATTGTTTTGCTTCGAGAGCTTTCAAATTGTATCTATTATTTATAACGTAAAACCTTAAAATTTTCAGCTTTTTCGATGTTCTATTTCGAATTATATTTTTTTAGTTTTAGCATGCATATTGTTAAATTATTCAAAGCTTGCTCATATTTTACACATGCAAAAACGTTGAAGCTTGGACATGATTGACTCTTTAAATAAACATCTGCGGCAAATGGAACAACAGCAGTCGATACGATCAATTAACGGAGTGCCATTAAAATTAATTTAATTTCAAACCATCTCTATACATTTTCGATTTATTTTTAATTTTATTGTATTATGATGGATTTCCGACTGCATAATTTCAGTGTTTTTTTATAATTTATTTGGCGCTGCACCACAAAAATACAAAGTTACATTATACAAACAATTCGATAGTTTTATCGAGTACTTTAAATAATCATGATAATCAAATAATAATAAGCTTTCTTGAATAAGCTCTTCACTTATTTTTTTACATTCATTTTGTATTTCTTTACATTCCCAGTATTATTACATTTTTTATTATTGTCTTTTACTTGTGTAGGTACTTACTATAATTTTGTTGATTAATGTTTATTTTATAATTGTTTAATTTTATTAACCATGTAATACACTAATGACGTTGTTTGATTATAAAGCACTAACATGTAACCAGACATTGATGAATGTGCTTTTAATTTAAAATTTCACACCTTATGCAGGTATTTATGTACATTGCTAATGTACCCGATTGCTTAGTATTGTTTCAAGAGAAGATTTTCGAGTGAATTTTAATCGAAAAATCTTAATTTATTTTAGATGCATAATTTATTGTTTTATGTTATTTATTCCAAATTTTCATCGTATTTTTCCATTGACTGTTCGAGTTCTAATAAAATCAATCACTAACCCCTTATCTCTAATTCTAGATATTAATAATAATTTGTTTTTTAGTTCGAAACTAGTCCATAAAATTCAATTTTTTTATTTGATAACGCTACTGGAATTTCTGAAATTTTCCTAATTAGATCATAGCGCTGAAAAACGGAGACTTCGCAAATATTATAACATATGCGTTCGCAGCATTCCAAAGGCAACACAACTTAATTGAATTAAGGTTATGAACTGGCAAATGAATCATCAATTAGCATTATTTGTATTCTGAGGCAGCCAAGGTCGCGACTATGATGTAATTAGATAAACTACAGTCTAAAATCGACGTTTGCGCGCCGGTATACGGGCGACAGACAAGAAATGAATTTATTAAATATGCAAATAGTTACGATTAGAAAATGATTTATGAATGATAGTTGATTAGTTGTTGTAGTGTAAAACTTGTTATGGGAACAATAATGCAGGGTATATAACATTTTAGTTATTTAAAATATACTGTTATCCTTGGCCATTTCTTTGTGTGAGGATGCTCAGTCGTTGCTAGCAAATTTTGAAGCTGTAACTTTTCATAAATTTATTAAGACCTACCGGCGTACGAAGGTTATACAGTGATGTAATGAAAGATAAACGGCCGAGGCTAAAATTGTACATTGCGATCGCCATTCGCAAAAAAATCACCACTATAAATAGACATTTATTGATGTGGCGGAGTTCTACGGTGTTAACTTGTTTAATTACATAATGGTCTCATTTTGTTGCCATTTTTCGCTTATTTAAAACGAGACTGGATCTCATTATGCAACGACCATCAATTGCGTCACCTTTAAGTAAGTGCTTGTCAAATTTAGCGAAAATTAACCGTTTATTTTGAAGGCGGTCTAAACGGAATACAAATCGATTTTCATGCCTTAATTTTATCCGAAATGTTGCGAATGATAAAAAATTAGACAAGAATGAAAATTTTAGGTACCTACCTACTCAATCTTTCTGTAAATTTAATAATTTATTTTTTACAACTTTGAGGATATCCTAATATTGATGAGTAATCTCTTACACAAAAAATTACCACCAATAATTTAGTAAATGATATTTTTCCATTTTCATATCTAAACGACATTTTAATAGTTAATGGTATATCAAAATTAGGGCGGTAAAACGGTTTTTTTGTGTTCTTTTTCCATGTGTTTATAACGTGCGTGTATGCATGTTATTGTTTCGAAATGAAAGTTCTTGATTATTGACATGTAATAGATAAAATCGTATACTACTTACTCCAATGGAAGTTGTGAGTAATTTCTGGCGTGTTTTCTCCAATTTTTTTACCAACCCTCTCCGCGTAGTTTTGCGTGTTATCTCGTCGAAGTTATCTCGGAAAATTGCGAAAAAAGCGCATGATGTGTAATGGCGAGGGTGGGCGGGTTTCTGTCATGACAAGGGTGCATTTCTAACGACAGTCTATTTCTATAATTGCAAAACGGAATGTTATGCCTTTGTAACAAGGTTAGACAGCGCCCGATGGGGTAAAACTTTTTCAGTTAGGGGGAAAATTTCATTCGATGTTTCTTTACTTTGAAAATTTTTCCCGTTAGAGGAATCTAATAAAATTGTTCCGACAAAGAATACGATTAGGGGATTCGGATCATAAGCTGGTAATAAAATATTCGCTCTGTTAAACTCTACTTATAGATATTTTAACAAAGTTATATAAATGCTCTTTTTCTGTATGTAACTTGTACTTGTATAAATTAAAAGAATGTATATGAAACGTTTTATTTGGAATCAGTTGGTTGAAATTTCCCTAAAAATTTGATTACACACTCAAGCCTAATTTACATTTTAATTTTTAACATATTTTTAGAGCACCGTAGAAGTTGAATACACCTAAAATTTAGAAAATGTGTTGTTTGGAATCTATTCATTAAAAATGAGGCATGCACATTTTCTCCGCATGTTATGTGCATTCGGTTTTACAAAAATAAACGCAGCGCCAAGTAAGTATGACGCAATAGAGCAAAACCTGTATAAATTCACGACACATTCGGAATACCTTCCCTGCGAACGGTGCATGAAAATAGTTTTTGTGGGAGAATATTTGCACGGACTTTATGTTGCGATCGCATGCCCGAATCCCGTTAAATATTAATTATGCATTTTGGAAAATATTTGTATATAGGGGACGCGACGCCGATCTACGGAGTGTACTGTAAGCCAGCGGTGCAGTAAGTTTCTCGAAATAATATTGCAAAACACGCGAAAATGCATGCACGTGATGACATGGTTCGCTATATTAACCATTCATGACATGAGTCATCTGGTAAGTTTATTTTACCCTCAAAGTCTAATGCAAAATGCAGCGGTTTATATACAAAAAATTAATTCGAACGGATATACGAGCTTTTTAACGTATTTTTTTCGGCTTCTCCTCTTCCGCGGTAAAATCTAAACTTCTAAGTTATTAAATCATAATAATTCATCACTTACACGTTAAACGGGACCATTTGCACCGGCATTCAACCGCAATGGACATAATAGGCGACTGTTAGTGTGCTAATTTGCGTACTAGTACACTCCGCGGGCGTTTTCCGAAAAATTAAATTGAATAAACGGCCCTGCATAGGCAATGTTGCCTCTAGGGTGCAGTTACGTCGACTGCCTTGACACTTAGGGCTCCTGCCCTTCTGCTTTGTTCTACTTGTCGACGAGACGTTGTTAAGTTTAGTTAAAAGAAGAGACCGAACAAGTGGATCTCACATTATTTATAGTACTAATCTACTTCATATACTTTCCTAGAGTTAATTTAGCTTTGATGCTAGAGTTTTTTAGATTCATATATTGTCCACTAATGGAGCTGAGAAACCATTTAGTTTATCTTGCGTACTGGAATTCGTTTAAAACGTTTTAGTATCAATGTATTTTTTGTTAACTCACATCAATGTATTGATAATTTTATTTGCAACATTTAAAAATAGTACATACATTGATAATAATTTGAGAAATATGTTTGCGATAAGATAGAAGTGTATATTACTTAATAATTCACTTATCGCTTTCGTTTTTAAATATACTTACATATATTAGGAGTGGCGAGCCAATAACTCCGGTATTCGATAGATTGAGTAATTATTTCGAAGGTATTAAATTTTTAATTGGATTTCACAAAATCTGCAAAGTAATAAAGCAACTTTTGATTGCAAGCCGAGCAATTAAATTTTACACTTTCACGGTTATTTATTTATTAGCGAGTATATAACTAGGTACAATGTTATTGCAATTTGATTGATGTAATTCTTTTTTGCTCATATTGATCCTTTTCACATTTACGTTTAGACGGTAAAATAAATAATCTGATTAGATTAATCTATTCTTGATTGATTTGCAGACGAAAACAAACCGTTGGAAATCTTCCAAAATTCTAGCAGACGTCTTTATCTTGTAAAAATCTAAATAGAATATGTCACGGTAGTAGTAAGTATATTTTTTAATTTCATTAAGTTTCAATCTTTATTATTTTATGAATCCATGAAAATTTAATACTCGACTAATCCCCCAATCTTAAAATTATTAATCTCTTTAGCATTTTACTGCGGGCTATTATCCGGCATATTTACCTAAACAAAACTTTGGCGAAGTCGTCGTCGGTATCAAATAATTCTCGAAACTAGTTAGAACACAGCAGGGGGAACCGTATTGAATACTGAAGCCGCAAAATATAGGTAAACCACCGGAAGCTCCACAAGGTTTTCCTTAGCGCGTTCTGTTCGTTCGAGTTTCCCTTGTATCATTCGAATTTGCGTTTTGCAGACAATCCAGTCGGGTTAAAAGGCCTGAAATGCTTTAAATTCCGTTTCTTACCAGGAAGTGTTTGAGGATATTTAATTGTATTTGAATATAACTTTTCCTAAGTCATTATACACGCCGTTCCGTATAAGTACTTTCAAGTGGTTAATAACTGAATTTTAATAAAGAAATTGTTGGCATCGCGTCTGAGCGTATAAAGGTCGGCGTATATAGTTTTAAAATAGGGCATGTATGAAACCGGACATATGACGAAATACCATCGCCTCCCCCGGTGTTGGGCTCTTAATAATTTCGAGTATTCCGGGCCAGCGGTGTTCATTAATTACGAAATGTCGTGGATCCAAAGATGGCCGCCTCGGTTCACAACAGAGGACCGAAAACCGTTGACATTTAAAAATGATATGAGCCCCTCTAGTGACACGGTGGAAGCAGATAGTAGTGACTAGATGGACGCACAGACGTGCCGATGCGCCTGGTGGCCCGGCAGGTCCCCCAACGGTTCCGGAAATCTAATTACTTTCAGTTTTGGGGACGATTATTCATAGCGAAAAGGCAGCGAATATATTAAAAATAATGTATGTACGTCGGGGGTAAATTTGGATAGATTGATGCATCGGGATGCAAATAAAGTGTTTGTTGCTTCTAATTTTCGTCGTTTGTTGGATAATATCGCGACATGACTAATGCAATTGCTGGTTTAAATTAACAGCGGTCCGTGTTGCAATACTGATCAGCTCTTGGATTTATAGGTGATTATTAATAAATATAGCCTGATCAACGTGAGTCTAATTAAAAAAAAATATTTGAAAGGTTTCGGTGTTTAAAATAATCATTGCACCGAACTGGCCAAGGTTTTCTTAACGATAATAATCGCCGCTAACGAAAGATAAGCTGTTTATCTCTCCAACACAACGGTTATGCTACACTGAACAGATGTTTTATTTCGAGTTGTACATTACAAAGTGTGTGTGATTTTTTTTATTTCCAGATTTTTAAAATAAACACTCGACGCTCAAAGGAATTAAAGCCCAGCCAAAAATATTTGTACCAGTAGCTTTGCGAATTCTTTCATAAGAACTAGCATCAACCCAATTGTTTCTGAATTTTGTTAGGTTTTTAACAATACAACTTCGAGGTAGTTAAAAAACTAATACATAATTTCCATGCAGATTTTCTATCGCTCTATACCAAAGCATTTTTTGCCAAATTCGAAAACCGATTTGTTGGCAACTGGTGCATCCAGAAAGGGCCACTAAACTGTCGCAATCCATTCGTTTACAATAAACTTAGCAAACGATAAATCATAACGGTTAATTAAGGAACCATACGTAACAGATAAAATTTATAATTAAAATGACAAAATCCAATTTCACACAACAAAGATTCGGAAATCTATAGCCCGAGCTGGAGTGTATATACGCTAACTGTGCTGGAAATGTCGCCGTTTCCACTGCGTTTCGGTCGTTTTCGGGTTTATTCCACCAAAATTATTATTCTCATATCGTTTGATTTTCAATTAAAATTAAACCCGCATACTTCGGTAATTATTTCGCATTTCGTACCTATCAATCACTAAAAACAATTTAGAATTGTTGCGAACTTTTACAATAGTATGAAATTTGGTGGATTGTAATCGCTAGAAATATGCACTGCCATTCGAAAGTTGTACAGTTATAGCGGAGAGAAGGAGAGATTTAGATTTGAGGGAACAGACAAACTTTGGAGCACTTATCAAATTATATGGGGCGAATTTTAACTCGAAAGAATAACTTTCAAGTCGAGGAAAAACGTTTCAATTTCATTTCGAAGAAATTTATTTCCACTATTATAAATTCGTCTTAAAACAGAGTTATGGGAAGGAAACTTTTAAGTTGTCAAAATGTTCTGTTTAAAAATATCCGCCCATTCATTTGTAGAAATTAAAGGCATTTAAGTAGACTGAATAAGTAACTAAATGCAAATTTTGTAGAAAATATGAATATTAATGAAATGTTAATTAAATATTTATTAGCAAACGGATAACTGAACTCCTTTAAATTTGCTTCCAACTCCTACAAAAATTAAATTTATATGTACTTTGATTTTATAAACACTTGTAGTGGAGTTGTTGTTGCTAAAAAGTAACAGGTAAAGGTAAAATTCGCAAAGAGTGATTAACATAATATAATAGAAATAAACAATTATTTGTTTCCTTGACTCAATATTCAAAAAATTCTTTCATATTCAAATTTCATTGAGTTTTTAATGTAAGTTTGTTTAAATATGGATTAGATAACAAAATTTAATCTTTACCATAATAATTTTAGCATGATTCGCAATAAATTTCGCAAAATTATATCGTGCTTGCAATCCTTTATGCTTCAAGATCGAAAGAAATATACATACATACCTACTTGCTTAGTTCATACATTATTTGTTTTTTTTATCTCTAAGCGTGTAACGCAATGTTCGATCATCTGATAGAAAAGAGTAAGTAAGTAATTGAAAACAAACATTGATAATGAAATATTTCTTAGTAAATACAATATACCTAAATCCATTTAAATAAAAAAAATAGGGTTGCCTCATCTCAGTAAACACAATATAAATAAAACCAAACGTCCGATCCCATCCTCTCCATCTTGGGTTCTTTATTTCGTTGTATAAGAGCGTCGAATGTTCACAATAATATATCAAACAAAAGCAAAACCTTTTACGGTGAAAGAACAAAACAACACAAAGCTATTAACGTTTGCAGCGGAAAAAAGCGGGTAAAAATCATTAGGAGTAGTTTCGGGTTTCGAAGTCGTGTCATGCATTGAATGAATTAAGAGGTTATCGCACCTTTGGATCTTCGTTCTTGCAGTGTTACATATTCAAAATTTGATGTTTTTATTATCCGCACTAATAAAAGATATTGCCCGCTTTTTGTTTGAATTTTAATAATGCGAAATTATATATGCATATTGAAGTGGAATTGTGAGTATTGGATTACCAGGTGCTTCCCAAGTTTGGCACTCGATGGCGATGATAGCCACGTCTGGAATTCGACCTCAAAATCGTCGATAGAACATTCGACACCGTACATACTTCGAGTCTCTTGCCAGGTGGATCGAGCATTCTTTGAATTATTGCACAATTCTCGAAATCTATTATTGAAATGGTCTTATACATGTACACTCTCATGATGAAAGTGGCAACATGATGACGCACTGACATTAAAAAATAAAAGTTAAAATTAGATTCCTTACCCACTTGTAATTTAGGAGTAATTCTGGCTCAACTATAGACTCAACATTTTTAAATGCCTGTATCTACAAACCCAATTCCTGTTTTGAATAACTCTCGAAATATTTCGTAATTCTATATCTACCGGAATTCGTTTTATCAACAATTTTTCTTCCTGCTTTTAAATGCTCGTACGTGTTGTTCGTATTGTCTAAAATATTCACTACATTATCCCAGTTGAATTATTATTTGTTACTAATTTGTTAAATTGTAGTTTTCCACGTGACAATTAATTACTGACACTTTTATGTGTTATTTATGTATTATCCACAAAATTTTAGGACCTCTCTGGGGTTACGTATAAATCACCTAATTGTATTAATTACGTTTACACCGGGTTGGGATAATCATGAAACCGAAAATGCCTTTAAAACGAAAATTATATCCATATGAGACTTTGCATTAAGAACTGATGTGGACATACACTTGCATTCTTTTTTGCCTGCAGTATAAGTTTAATTGTCGATATTTTCAATAATTTTCATTGCTGTCGACCGTTGCTGTACTCCAATTCCCTATAGTTACAAAAAAAAAACCAATTTAAATGATTTGATTGAAATTATTTAAGACTATTTGCTCGAACCAAACTATTTTATAGTTCAATTTAACTTACAAGAAACGTGAAGTATTTTTTAACTATTGTTTCCCGCTATAAAACGTGACCTAGTTGCATTTAGCGCATCCGAAAGTGTCCGAATTACCCGAAAATGCAAATAACAAGGCACCGAAATGCATTGCTAAAAAGAGTTACTTTATAGTACAAACGACGGCACGGTCTATTATTAATACTGCCTCATTGGCCGGGCAATTTCTGTTAACAACCGCCATTCGTTTCATGCAGTAGGAAAATTCCCGCGGCACGCAACTGTTTCCGAAATTAGTAATGAAATTGCTGCATTGGAAATTATTACTGTAATTCGTTTTCAACACTATACACGTTCCGCAGTGATATATACGTAACGCTCGGCGCCTGGTTTTTCCGATCCCCGTAAGCTATACGTACGCCTTATATGGTTAGCTGGCAAATTTAGATATACGCTCGTTTATAATGGCTTCGGAAAATTAAATAAAACCGAAATACGACCGTGTTCATCCTATGCTAAAAAAATGTTTTGTATAGTATATTCGACAACGTCCACGTTGCGTTCCCTATTGCAATATCACCCAACTTCCAATCTAATCAACAACGACCCGTGTAGGGCAATCGATCAATTAAATGACAACACAATCAACTCCTCCTCCCTTCTAACCTCTCCCACAACGGGATTTGTATATATTGTATAGATACTGTTGTACATCGACAGATTCTACCTAACAAGTATTGTTCATCTAGGAAATGATGAGAAATTCGGGCAATGAATTATGCAGCAATTTTATTCTTGGTCATTAAAACTTCTAATTTCACGTATTTATTTAGCTAAAAGTATGTTAAATGATCCGTAATAACTGTTTTTAAGTGGTCTATAAAACTATAAAGTGCTCGGAATGGATGGATAATAAGACCATGCGCACCATCGAGAAGTGTATGTGTTTATCAAATTATTACAATTAGGAATAAACACCCACGATAAATAACTGAATATTGAAACTTGTGGGAAGAAATTTATGTTTCCTCGTGCATTATCTAATATTTCGTTCAACTCGATACTTAAATTTTATTTTTGTTACAGATTTTCCATTCTTCTTGAATATACATAGGTAAGTTGTGGATATTTATAGTGTTTTTTAAAGTATGACAAAATATTCTAAAAATAGAATGTTACTCGTAAAATAATTTATGTAATTATTCATTGTAATAGAAATTGTAAACAAAATTATTTTGCTTATTGAATTAGCGTACTTATGTTTGTACAAACGCTCGTTTAATATGTTGTACACACATCTAGAATGATATACTGAAAAGTATCAATCATTAGTAATTTAGGGGTAAACGTTCGCCACATTTTTTTATTTCATTCTATTCAGCAGCGCTAATTAATCAAATACCAATTCACTTTTTCATCGTTTTTTTTACACCATTTCCCCATCGATAGATATGATTAATTTGACGTTGCAAACAAAACGTTTATAATGCCCGGCTAATTTAATCGAACTAATTCGTTAGAAATTTAATTGCCGCATCGACAAATAATCGAGAACGCACTCGGAAAACGGAGCCTGCATTCATTCCTCAAATTCAAATAACGGTTAAATATAACCTTCCATTTCCGGTTTCCTTTCTAAGTTATTACACGGCCGAGTTTGAATATTTATCGCCCGCCCCTTGGATGTGCCGCGGATATTCTCCTTCATCTTTCCATTTGAATATTTTCGGGACCTCTGGATGAATGGTTTCGATCGTTGTACGACTGTTGATCGTTCGTGTAATGCATGTTGTCGATTCCGGGAATTTACAAATTGTTTTCTTATAATTTATTGTCGAATATTAACTGGCATATTTCCGAAGTCAGTTATTGAATGTACAGATTAAACCCAAACATCACAAGTTTACTGAATTAATGCAGAATGTAATTATGCTTTTATTAATTTCGTAAATGCACAATGATACAATGAAATATGAACCCTTATAGAAGATCGGCCTTATAGAATGTTGAATTGACTTGAAAAGTGAATGTGAGCATAAATAAAGAAATAGGTAAATCTGCGTGTTCAAAAATGTGTAGAAAAATGACCAAGCAACCTATTGGTGATTGCCTCTTTTCCTTATTCGTAACTCCGTGCTTGCTATATAGGTAAAGAATAAAAGGGAGTCACGGAAACCAATATTGGGAAATTTCATTTCTTGTTTTTATATATGAAAGTGATTAATGAAGTTTTACCGTTTTCTGAACTCCTTTTTCCGGCGTTAGCAGCGATAAAAAGTCGGCGATAAAAGGGGTTTTGACTATTGCCGCCCTAATTTCCCGCTTTTTATAAGTCAGACTATTTTCTAGTTGATTTCGTAATGCTTTTTTTTACTGGGTTTTCAAATTATTACGTGTTTCTTTCATTGGATTGATTTGTAGAAAGCTCGGATTTGTCTCGGATCGAATAACATCGTGTTTGGGGGAATTTACGTAACTTTTTCCAATATTATCAGTAACAATACAAATTATCTGTCATGGTTGTTGATTTTATCATAATTAAATCAACTCAATCTGATTGTTTGTTTGTCGAAATATAGCATCAGTCCGTACACAAGTTGCGCAAATCCGTCCCAGGCTGATGGCCTTATTCGATATTTGGGTGTTTTCGTTGAGTCTGTTGTAAATTGTAAATAGTAAATAGCCTGTAATTAATATTTATTGAGTTGCGAATAAATTTAGTTTCTTCTTCCAGTTATATGGCCTCTTGCGTTGTGTCGCATCCAGCCAGCTTACTTATAAATTTAGTTTCAACGTTTGTATTAGCACCTCTACTTTTTTTTACATTCATATATATGGGCATTCTTTTTAGAATTCGAGTACAATTGAACTTTCATTTTAGATGTTTTATATAGTTTTATAAATTAAACTAAAAACCTCCATGAAATTAATTGAAAATCCATGACTATGCATATTCATACGTTAATATAAGTACCTACATTTTTTGCTTTTTTTATATTATATTCGAAACCTCAAAAAAAAAATAATCTACTTATTAGATAAATGTATTCGTTTCTGTTCCTACTGCGGAGCATTCCGGAATAAAAATGAGTTAGGTAATTAATTAATTACATTAGTAGAATTTTTAAATAAGCATCGTTCATTAACATTCGTTTACAAAATTCCACGACTGAACCAAAAAAAAAACTCTTTTACATAGTATTTAAACATGAAGCGAATATTGCGAGGACAAAAATCGTCCATTGTCTATCCTTACTTTTTCAACAGAAGGGTCTGAACTAACTCCGTAATGGATATTGTTTTCAAAATAAACATTTAATGGTCTAAGTGGCAGTGTCTTGTCTTCGAATTCTCTACTATACAGGGCGATAGCAAGGCAAAACGTAATCTCTTGAGCGAATGAAGAGTTAAAAATGAACCAAAAATTCTTCAACTTACCACGACGTAAAATTTATCAGTATTTTATTAAAATTCGCCATTCCCGTTCGCAATCTATTTAGTGTTAAGTGTTTGTAGAATCACTTTTTCCCAGAATTCGTTACGCCCGTAAATGTATTGAATCTCTCCGTATAAAAGCGAACAATTAGAAAGAACAAGTAGCGATTTGCTTTGTGAACACAACCTAGAAGGGAATCTAAATTGCAAATTGTTCAGTTTTAAAATTTCAAGGACCTGAAAAGACAGACACCATGACCATACATATTTATGCGCCAGACTCGAGAAACGAAAATACATCCATCGGGATGGATGTTGATGAGAGGAAGCGAGCTCGTTTACTTTGCCGACACATTATTCGAAATAATATAAGTGGATAACGCCCTTAAGCGTTCGATTTTCTTATTTTAATTGAATTGGTATTAAGAAGAAATGAGTATGGGTACAGTATAGTGAATTGGGGCATCGTTAGCATTAGTATTTGTGAAGGTAACATTCTTATTTTTTTAAAAGTCGTTAAAATCGTAATTAAATTTTTGGTTCGCAAAATTCCTGCTTAAAAGGAAGTAACGTGATCGTTATAAAAAATATTAAAACCTCGAAACGGTTTCGTAACGTCGCATTAAACGATCATTGGCAAACTTATTGGCTTTATATTCTGGAAGTATACGGAACATAATTGGGCTCTTTTTATTACACTTTTTTTTTGTTTCGCTTGTGTGTCTCGCTCATTAATCGAAACGTCGTAAAAATTGAGGTAATTGCCCGCACGAACTTAGCACTTGGCGTATTTGAAAATCAAGGCCATTTAAGTTTTCAACGAATTCGTGACAGATCCTTGCGGTCGATATTTCGATATTTCAATAATAACGATTGGCTAGTGACCTGTAAAGAGGCGCATAAAAAATACTTTTTTTCTCTAAGCAACCGGAATGGATCCTTGAAATTCGCGAATAGGTATCCGAGCTGAGTACCTACTTATCTAAAATAAATTTACTGCAGTGTTGGGTTTCAGTTTCTGGATCGAATTCAACCTGAAATCCGAACTTAGCCACTGTAATGTTTTGATGGTTTATATGTAGGTAGCGCCTCGGATTACGCAATCTCGCAAATGGTTTTTTGATTGTTTAATTCGTAACTCGCGCACCTTCTACGAACCTCGTTCAGTTCGGTTTGCCATTGTTGTAGGTGGTCTACTGTTATTTTTCTCCTGTCATGTCGTTTGATTTACGCTCATTTTTTATTAACATACATATTTCGCTCGTGGGTTGTTCGTAAACTGAGCAGTGCGTTTGTTTACGAGGACAAGTGTTTGTGTTTACTTGTTGTAAATAAAGAGAGAATTCGTGTTGTGTTGATATCGAATTAATCGATTTGGTATTAGCTAATTTTGTGTTTTGGTAATTGGTGTCTACAGTTATTGGTTGCTTCGTTTATGATTAACATTTCAGGTTGGTTTTATTTATGCGTATTAAATGTGTATTTAAGCCGTGATTATTTATTTCGCCATCGCATTATTATAATTAATCAAAACATTGGGAAATGTTTGAATGAAGCTATTTAATTATGATGGGATACCAGTGGTATGTATATATGCCAAATATAAGGCAATAATAATTGTGGTTTAATTTTCAATAGCTTCTAAAAGAGTTAAAAGTTGACATAATAATGGAACGGTAACTTTCTAGATTTAATCTCATTAACCAGATTTTAATTGCTTGTACATGTGGGTGAAACAATATGTATAAAAATTATTAACATTAGTAACGGATTAGCTGTCATGAAATATGTTGACGTTTCGTCACAGCACTCCTTATTTAATTTGATTGGTGAGAAACGGTAGATAAAACATTTTACATTTCGCAATATTCTCGACGTGTAGTTTTAAAAACATATTTTAAACTGAAAAGTCAATTTTCCCGTATGCCAATAGGTTTCAAAGTCGTCGCGACGCCGAGAGAGGGTCCCAAAACGGTGCTAGAACGGTCTCTAGTCTCGCTTCCCTAGTTCGTTTTC
Organism: Phyllotreta cruciferae; assembly: GCA_917563865.1. Taxonomy (NCBI): domain Eukaryota; kingdom Metazoa; phylum Arthropoda; class Insecta; order Coleoptera; family Chrysomelidae; genus Phyllotreta; species Phyllotreta cruciferae. The sequence continues at coordinate 4,385,556 of OU830609.1, read as the reverse complement.
CTTTCTTTTCTCCTTTCTATTCCACACCTGAAATTTCCATCCCATACACTTCCACAATTACACAATCTTCTTTACCGAGATTAACTCGAAAATGAAACGCTCACAAAAGAAATATTCCCGCTATAAAAACACCTATTATGCTAAATTAAAGCTTTCCCGATACAATCACCGGTTCCTTTTGCCGGCTTTCTGGCTTCCAGGTTCGTATTTTACTGGAGGTTGATACCTTCCTTTAATCAGTCGTTTTTCTTTTAGGATAAATTTTTAGTTTTTATTCATTATTAATCTTCCTTTTTAGAATATTATATTTCTCGAATACTATATTTAATGTTTTATTATAAATTAGGCATCAACTGTATGCTTTATTTTAGGTCCCGTACTGTCTAATGTGCATTTGGATTATACATTACTAAAAAATGCGCTTTTCCATTTCTCATTTTCCTGTCATTCTCGATGTGTACCTAGCTGTTCTACAAAAATGAAACGCAGTTCATTTGCGTTTATACCTCCCTTTAAGTGACGAACGTTTTTTTTTTGAAACATGAATATTTAGTACGATTCTTTATCTAATTATTCCCATTCTAGCTGTAGCTTGAAATGTAGGTAAACAGTATATCCGAGCGTAGTTTGTAACGTAACAAGTCTGTTATTAAGCTGGAAATAGGTCACAAAATATTTCGCTCTCTGTAATTTAGCGTCGAATAAAAAATTATGTCAATCGGATTTAACTCGTATATAGGATGCCTGTTTCAGTGTTTAAATTTTTCATGATGACTTTTCGCATACAATCGAATGCAAATCTCCCTCAGGATACGCCGTTTAGAAAAAAGCGAGCTTTTAACACTATTACGATAACATTGATTTTGCTTTATCTGCAATCGAAATTCCGACACATCGCTGGGAAAAATTACGGACACTTGTCAGATTCCCTAGGAAAAGTCTACATACCTACCCTTAGGTCATTCGAAAACAGTAACGCAGAAGGGAGGTTATCGAAGTGAACATTTTTTTTATCGAATATAGGAAAATTTATTTGAAATATATAATTGAGTCAGGAATTCAATTCGCACTAAAAGAACTAGCTCGTGAGACGAAAAATCCGACGAACTAAATGTTCAGAATATTTGCAGCACTATTGAAGACGTGAGGACGGCGAAAAAGTGTTTAGAGAATTGAAAAAGTTCTCCACGAATTCTAGGAAACATTGAAATCCCATTTTTGTCGATCGAATGAATGAATATTCAAGGTTTAGTCGCATACCTACTGCACTGCAATTTGCATGTGGGTTTTCGTGGATTTCGTCGTCGAGGAACAGTCCGACACGTTCGACGGACTTAACTCCCCGTGATTTAGTTCTGAAAATTTAACACCAGCTATTCGTATGTTTTCTAAGACGTGTCTTGCAACATAATATATATTTTTAGAAGAATCCCTGCGAAGCTTACGGGTGCTACCGTCTAATGTCCGAAGTACAATATTGCATTTTTCTCTGGTCGAGACGTTACTAAAAGGCCATAAAATATCTTTAAAACTTGTCATATAAAACCTTCAAGCGCTAATACTTTGGGCACATCATTTCTTCCGAACATTGTGACTTGAAATCGGCGTACAGGATTGGCTTTTGATTTTGCAATATTTTCTAACACTTGAAATTTATGATTTACCTTCATATTTATTAGATATCTCTGGTCACGACAATATCGCTTTTATTTCCAATATTATATTTACCATTGTTAAAAGAATAATATTTTAGCAAATGAATAAATCTGGCTGTGTGATTGTGCGCCGCTCCTGGCACTTAACTTGTTCTATTCAGTTTTTCCTTCGTCATTTTTCTGCAAGTACGAGCGAGTAATGAGTCTCGTAAACGTCTAACGCAATTTACAGCTAAAATGAATGGCAAACAAATGTATAAACCTCAAAAGACAACAATGTGTTTGCGAATGCCATAGCTGAAAGTTCATTTCGTCTCGAGGGCGCCTTTATTAATTACGCTAAAAGAGGAACGAGCTCGTTCGTTACTTTCTTACGACGGATGAATAATAAACGATAAAATTTGAATTCAGTAATGGCAATAAGTATTTTTGGTTCGTATTTGTGCCGTGGAATCGATAGTATGGTTGTGGTGCAACGTTTCACCCGCATACCCATTAATTGTATTATTTAATTTAATTAAGAATACTTCATTAACGCTATACCAGCGGCATGGCGTAATTCGACTGGTTATTTATCATTTGCAGTTTAATTTATAGCTTTTGTTATCGGGACTCTCGTATCGTAATATTGTGTTACAAATATTTCGAGTTTTTACCGCTCTAAATAAATAAACCACCTGATATATAAATTGTACCTATACCAATAAATAAGTAGAGTTTGTATTCCGATATAATTTTATCGCCCTAATTCCATTATCAATTTCACTTTTCATTTATTTCTCAACTAGTATTGCATTAACCAACATCTGCTTATTAAACTGTAACAGACGAATCAAAATGAAATATTCTCAGAAAAATACTTTCTCATACTCGAGACAGCAAGAAAAAAAAGCAGTTTCAGTTAAGGTGAATATTTTAAACACATCTGATTTACTAAACTAAAAATTACGCCGAATTTACAATTCAAATTTCCTTGGCCGCTTTATTTATATACGCACATTTTTCTGTTCGTCTGCAAAGGGGTTGACCTATGGTCAAGGAAGGGTTTAAAATAAATCTTGACCGGTCGAGTGGACTCGCATCTGTCGCGCTGCTTTCGATCAACCCTTATCTCGCCTGATAATTGCAAGAACGGTGTTTCACCTAAGGGTTTTAAATTTGGAGAACGCCGCAAACCGAATGGGGGAAATTGTGAAAGTAAATCATTGTTTCTTTTCTCTGATCGAATCAAAACGATCTCAAATTTAAGACTAATTTAAATCTAGATTCGTTTCTTAATTGAATGTTGTAGTTAGATAATACTTTCTCCTACACTACACGTAAGTGTTTTTTAAGTGTACGTAATAACATCAATAAAATAGTAATAGCTACAGTAGAAGCCCTTATACAGAGATTCACAAACAAGCTAAACGTAATAAAATTAATTCTGTGCATGCCTACACGTCTGTTAGTCATGTTTTCGTGTAGACTTATTTTGGCGTATAGGAAGTCGTAAATCCTACTGAAATGGATGAAAGTCGTAAAAATATAATTTTAGTGATCCAATAAGGCAAGGACGTTTCTGTATTGCGGCATTATCAGGTGACATATTAAATTTCGTATTATATGGTTCAATTTTCGTTTAGATATCGAATTTTTACGATTTTTATTTTAGAATTTTTTGTCATATTAAATATGTATGTGTGTTCGTTATATTTTTTTTTTCTTTCGTTTAGTTCTCATGTCTTATAAGAAGAAGTGTAAAACTGGTTATTCGTTAGGGTGAATTGGAATTTTTCACCCATCTATTAGATAAAAGTTATGTAAGAAGTGGGGGATAGCACGCACCTTAGACACATACACACACCGGTTTATCCTAATTGTTGCTTTTGCTTGCAGAAACTGAAGATTCAAAGTCGTCGCAGCATCCACCACGCCACACAACAGTAGACCATGCGCTAGAATTCAGCCTTGCCGAACCAAAAACTTTTAAAGATACATCATCGACAATCCGCTTCGCTTCGCCTACCCGCTTGTGCAAGAGATACATTTTGCTCTAGTCCAAGTAAGCAAAAATCAACAACGTCGTTAAAAGAGAAGGAACAGTGTTTATTTTTTATACGGAACAATGGACAATAATTCTACCTGATCTGAAGCCTATTGAATATCTCAGTCGCGTCCTACGTCCATACTGAATCGCGTCCGCACTTCGGTGAATTCACAAAAAAATTCAAATTGTCTCGTGTGATTCTTTCGAAAATAAACGAACTTTAATTAATTTTAACAAAATATCGAGATGGCTATGGTCAACATGAATAACTTATTGAACGGAAAGGACTCCAGATGGTTGCAGTTGGAAGTGTGTAGGGAGTTCCAGAGAAACAAGTGCTCCAGGCCGGACACGGAATGCAAGTTTGCACATCCGCCGGCCAACGTCGAGGTCCAAAATGGAAGAGTGACGGCTTGCTACGATAGTATTAAGGTGAGTTTTTCAAATTCTATTTATGTATTTCTTCGCATTTCTATATCGCGATTCGGATTTTGAGAAACTAGTGGATGAAAGAAAAGTTCTTTTATAAGAGAAATGCTTTCATGAAAATATCCTTTTAGAGGTAAAATATTTGCTTTATATAGTTTCGATCAAAACTTGTTTATATGTCGTGTTTTGAATACGTTTTAAGTTCGAGTAAAATTTGAGAATTTTATTTTAAGTTTGCGTTTTGTGCATCGCGAAATCAATATGTAACATTTAAGTACATACTTACTATATTCCCTCAAACTTGCATCTTTATGCGCACACCTGTCGAAATCAAATTTTTATTATTTAAACAGTTTTCGTTTTCGTTTAAATCACATTCACGCCTTATAATTGCAACTATGCTAGCAGGTGCATAGTAGTGCATTGGCCTCGAGACATTTTTCAATAATAACCTTTCGCAATTTAGTAGCGCTGCATTATTAGTAAAATAAACTTTTGTCTAAAGAAAAGAATCTTTAAATAAAAATTGACCTTCTATTACATTAAAGGCATCGCATCCGTAACTTTCCGAATGGAGAAGACCACGACTTTTTTTTTAATTTTTTTTTCAAAACCTTGCGTTCTAAGAAGGCGCGTAATGAAATTTTTATTTTTTTCTCTGGCCAAATAAGGCCGCAATTAATTTTTAAAGTTTGAAAAACGTCACACAATCGTCATACACTCTGCTCCAATCAAAGCGAGAGTTGCAAAGAGAAGTCACATTTAGCAAGTTTGCCACGTTTCCTATTACTCTTCTTTACTCCGCAAAATGTGTGTTTTTTGTATATTTATTGCAATAAACATTTTCTGATTTATCCATTTCTTCCATTACCTAATGGATAATTTGATATATTATTATAGAAATAACATCTTCATCAGTATAAATTGCAAACGATTTTCGTGTTAAAAACACAAATAATGGTCCTGAAAAATTTATTTGGCAACATTCTTGTCAACTTCAATATTATCAGTAAAGTGTTTTGTGTCGAACTGCAATTCGTGTAATTTGTTTTGTGCATTTTTCAGAAAAATCTGACAAATGACAGTTTGATTTTTGTTCGTTTGTGTATTCTTTGTTACTGCGTTCGAAAATTCATACTATTTACTATACAACAAGACGTGAGTGGTTTATGATTGGTCGATAAGGTATGAGTCAAAACCCGAAATTTTTAAATTTCGAAGGGCTATAACTTTTTAATTATAACACATTTTGAGCAACTGAAAACGGTTTTGAGCTCTAATAAATCATTTCTAATCATATCTTTTGCCGAAATCCGCATATCTCACATCGTGGTCTTCTCAATTAAAAGACACTTCTCATTTGAACCGATCGAAGAAAACTCTTTCGCATTGCCATTTTTCCTTCGCCATCGAACTTTTGGAGAAAACCGCTCGCCGACTATGCGAAAACACCGCATTCGTCCTTGTTGACACAGAACGACTGCTCGTTGCACTTTAATATATCCAGTCGGGCGGCGGCAATAACGCGAGCGAACAAAGTGCCGCTTCCATCTAACTTCTCCAATAAGAGATATCGAGTTGCACAAATCCAGATGCCGCGGCGTCGCTTTTACTGCCTCCCCTTCGGCTATCCCTAATAGGTTGCACCTACACCTAGCAACTATCCCGTTCCACTATTAATTCATTTCATATTTGGTATACGTGTCGCCGAACTGTACCAGCATCATTGGTGGAACACTCAAGTAATTATACATGTGTGCCCGATTTCACCAAATTGTCTAGTTATTTCTTACCTAAGTAATTCTTGATATCGAATTTCACCAATTTAAGAAATCCCAAACTAAGAAATACCTAGATAAAAATTTGATTTTGACAGTTTTCTGCGTGTTAATGGTAGCACTGCCTATAAGTTTGATGTTTAAACCGAATAAATGGAGATCATAACTGAAATAAGTAGAAAGAAAAGAAGAAAAATTAGGTAAATTTACTCCCAAATTATATAAATATTATAACTTATGAGAGATACTAATGAGATACTATGATATATACTAAGCGAGATTTTCATGTAAAACCTGCTATAGATGAAAAGTATGGTTCAGTATTTCTTAAATGCTTCAGGCAAGCCCAGTGAGGTGTCCTATCTTTAGGTATTTCCTATCACCTTCAAGTATTACTTGGATTAGCATGGGTGGAACCCGAATTTAGGACTTCCTAAATACGGTTTAAGTTTAAGTATTACCTAAATTTATGAATTGGTTGGTGAAATCAGGCATTAAGTATTGTTGGAATCAATTTCTCTCTTAATAGAAATATGAATTTACATTTTATATAAAACTGCGCATTCTTATCGCATTGTAGATGGGTACATCTTCTGTTTTTGAAAATTTTATCAGTAAAGACGTGATTAGATTTTTTTTTAACAAGAAGTGATTTTTTTGTTGCCATCGACACCACTGTAAAAGTGCTTGGCAACGAAAACCGGCGTAAAGGTCGGTGTATGACGGCGTCTCTGGATTGTTTTAAGGAACATTATCTCTGCTAATCTCGCTGTAATTAGAAAATGCAATTTCTCGAGGAGCGATAGAGACAGATAGAGCTTGGCCGTTTTTTGCCGGGAGCGCGAGAAGTGCATAGTCTACGGGCGGAATGCATTTGCACGTAGTCTATATGGGAGTCGTTCGTTTAAATGGAGTTGTTTCCCTTCGCTGGAACTCCGTACCAATTTCTTTAAAAGGTATTGTTTGAGTTAATTCAAACGTTAAGAACGACTTGTTTTTTAATTCGTAATAGTCGCGAACAATTTGTCTAAAATGGCCTTCTGCGATATGCAGTATTCCTGTAAAAATACTATGTAGTTTAATTTCGTTTAGTCCTTTCGCGTTAAATTTGTATAAATTTAAACTCGATATGCCAGCATTATTAATAACTCTTCCCTTTGATGTCATATTAATCTCAAGTAGTTAATGCGAAAATTAGTTCTGCGAGCAAGATACTCGACGTCCTTATTAGTGTACATTAATTAATAAGCTTTTAGAAACGCTCTCGATATACCTGATTGCACACGTTTGCTTTCTCTACGTAACCTATTGATTGCAGGAATCATAATTCATAGATTGAATTAGCCGATTCACTACCGGATCGGTTTTCGTTTGAAAATAAATGGTTAATGTCAGTAGGTCAACAATAGGGCTATATTTTTCGATATTCTTACGGAAAGAAATCGATACGAACCGTCCGCTATGAACTGGATTTTTGTAAAACCGTAACATTTGGTGTGTTTGGTTAGCGTTGATCGAATTTCCCGCCGAAACATATAATGCGAAAAAACTGCATCTCTAATTCCGCACCGTTTCGAATTTCATACGAATGCTATGCTATGCATGCACGGTTTCGGAGCCCGGTTTTACCCCAAGCGAACAAATTTTCTCCGCATAAAGCTTGCGTATATACAGAACCGAACCCACTGAATATACATTTTTTTTTCTATCGAACGGACAAAATTTCAATTAATTTCCCGGCTTTTAATTAAACAAAATGAAGCGCTAATAAACGAAAATTTAAAATTATCAATTAAAATGCATTAATTATAGCTTTTCGAAAAAGTGCTATCGATCATGAAATAGGCGTCGTTGCAACCCTGATTTCGGAAGGGTATACTATTTGTATGCGCACACGGCAAAGTGTATAAATGCGAAGAGTAAATGTCATATTTTCTGCTTTACATGTCTGGGTGTACGGCAATATAAGTAGAAGAAGGAAAAATCCTTAGGAGCGGGTGGCGTGCAAATAAAAAGGTCTGGAAACATGACACGAAGGAAAAGCCCAGGGGTTTTTGTCGGGGATAAACGAACGCCCTGAATAAGAAACTAGATTAAAGGAGTTTCTCTTTGGGCTTCTCTCTCGACTTATTTAGTTTACAGATAGAAATGCCGCCTTGATAGTATAAGTGGTACACAAAATGTTAATTTTGTAGTTAGTTTCATTCAATCAAACGCGTATAAAAAGCTGCAGGATAACTGATCGATTTAACGAAATTCCTGGACTAATTGTTTGATATTGCAGTGCTTTGAGTTGCCCACTCTTGAGACCAACATTACACTCCATTTATTTGAGTTAATTATTATAAATTTCAAATTATATTATTTAAATTCGAGCACAATTCATGCGGCCGGATAAACTTAATTAACCTGGTGCGGTGCTAATGAACTGCGCCAAGGTGAATTTTTTTTTCGACGCCGAACACGACGCCCACCTGACTATATTGCATATAGAATACGTATATAACATTCTAACGTTTTCTTGTAACGCCAAACACAACATCTCGCCTCTCGACGGAATTGGATCGTTGACATTAACATGAGCGAATTTCGAGCCGATGAGACTTCATACCGGAATAAATTAAGAGAATAAGATGTCTGGAAACCCGAATCTGATGGAGTTGCCGCAAAATCTCAGAAATCACCTAACTCTAATTACGTCGAGAATTACGTTCGAGATATTACAATGAAATTACATTATTATGCATTTCGAGGAATTCCCCCGAACAACTTCAACCATTCGTTGAAATTCGATAATAACATTAATTTTTAATAAGCGAGTAAATATCTGCTTTTTTTATTTCCCTTCTATAATAAATTCCAACCAATGCCATTTTATTATACGCACACCTCAACACGTCACGTTCGTATACATCATCTTTAATTAAAGTAATGCGTTTCGTATAAGTCTTGACCTCTTTTTCGAGCACACGAAAATATATTTTCGGTATAGTTATTGCGCCGTAAATGAAGCCGTCGGGTTTCAATCGGGAAAGGGCCAGACGTTCAGGGAGCACCGTTGCCTTCCAAACTGCGATATATCAAATTCTGGGCAAAGCAGAAGAGGCAAGGCGAGCAACTGACAGTGACAAGTAGCATTGTTGTATGATGTCATCATTGTACAACGGATTGCGATTTCTCTGTTCCTGCAATTGCGGTAGTTTCCTTTAACGGGCCTGTTCCTGCCATTCACATGATGTTTCCTGTCGCTGTAAGATCATTATAGTAAATATGCGCGGTTAAACGTAGCCGTTTAATGGCGTTAATAGTCGAAATAAGTGAGTGATTTGAGATATTTTAATGATGTAATAATTAACTTTTGTGACAAATGAATTAATCGAATGTAAGTTTGTAAATGCCTAATAGAATAACCTCTTTAACAATGCGTTCATAAAAATTCATTAATGCATATCTAGACAACTAATTGGAAAACTAGTTGTTCTTATTATACATTCACCGTGAATTGATTTTTATCTTTTCAGTTGAGCGAACCGGCCAATTATTAGATTTCTTGCTATTGACACAATAAGGTCATCGCTAAAAAGTTAAACGGATCCTTATTATATTCAATTTTTTAAGTTATTTAAAACCAATTATCTACACTTCTTTGCTCGTTATTTAAGGCGTCGATTTCAATTTTATTTGCAAACATTCATCGACAACAGCCTGCTATCTTTAAACCTAACATGTATGCGTGATCTTATCACCATCGAAATTAATTACATATGCCGATATATGGTCGTGTATTACAGCAACTTAAAATTCCTCTAACATGTTTATTAATTCTGACACGATGATTTCTTACCTTAGTTCCTTCGATGTTTGCTGATATTGTGTTATTTATTTTCTAAAATCCCTAATTGGTTTACGAATGCTTATAGCTACCCTAATGCTTCTTATAGGGTGTTTTTTTTTTGGTGAATATAACTTTGAGTATCTATGTTATTGGGAAGGTCGCATACTTTATTTATATAAATAAAACGAACTCTTTTATGAACTTAACAATAAAACCTGTCGAAACTCTTTTAGGCGTTGCAAATGGTATTATCGATTTCCTTTAGAAATTATGAAAAACCTATTCGGTATGTTTACGTAAAATAATGACTAAAATAGCTCTGTTATAAATATGTCTATAAATCTCTCGATATACATATTTACAACGAGTCGATTACCATCCATCTTCATTGGAAAGAATTCTCATTTTACACTCATTTTAAGTTTAATAGTTCCATCTATACGGTTAGATCATTCTGAAAATTTCATCTGTGTTCCACTCCTATAACGTTTTTCCATTTATTCTATTCGCACATACGCATTCATTTAAGAAGATTAAGGAAGTACCCCATTTGTTCATTGCATTTCAAAGTCCTCGCAAACAGAAATTAGACTCATACATATTTCAACGGCGCGTTTAGACTGCCTCCACATTCTGCGCGATAACGGCACTCTATTTTTTTTCTTGTGGTGTTCTCTTTCTCCTCCTACTCATCGGATTATGGAAGCAGAAAAGGCGGTTTCTAAAAATATATTACACGGTTTCATATAGGGCTATTCGATTTTTGCATTAAATTTATTACATGTGGGCTGAAATAAGGAATTAAATTTATTAAAAAATTGTTGAATTGAATTCTTGAATACTCGTACATTTAAAATTCTTGGTTTAATAGATAATATCTAAATATGCTGTTGAGCTTAGGTATTTATTCCGATGTTATGAATCACCCTATCTGAAATTGGGATTTATGTATATCGGTTTCTCGTTGCTTCATTGCTTTCTTTTTCTCCCTTCTCTTTCTGTTTTTCTACTGCGAGGTATCAACTTGTAGAATAATAACAATGAAAGAGATTTATGTTCGTTCGAAGATGCATTCGATTTACATATTCTTTTTTTTTGTTAATGGTAAAAGGCTATACCTAACGGCTTTTTATGGAAACGAAGGAAGTTGATTCCGGTGTTGGTCATTTTTGTCAGCGGGGTTCCATAATCCTACAGGTCGATTGGTCCCCAGTTTCAAAATTTAATGGGCTAATTGGTCCCCGCGGTCAAAATATTCCTAATCCGATTAGATAAGATTTTACATTGCATGAATAACTATCATTTGGCTAACATCTTCTGGTGTACTTACATAGCTGAGAGAATTTGGACAAAATGCAGCACTAAAGTGTTAAAAAATATTTAATATCTAAGCATTAGTAATTTATAATATATATACAATTGGTACAATATATATTAAAAGAAAAATTCTGCACAAAAAAAGGATTATTTTAGTTTTAATATACGAACGGATTTCAAAAAATAGTTGGGAACATATGGGAAACTTTATTATTAATTTTACGAAACAAAGTTATTCTTCACAAAAAGTTCTGCATGATCTAAACCCCAAGATGCAACCATCAAAAATCAAATTTTATCAATCTATTTTATCAAAAAACGTGAATTTTGCTCAAGAGTAAAGTACCTTCATATTTTACAATATCGAAATTTGTTATTATGAAAAGTACACCTAATTTTCTAGAAGTATACTGGAAGGGATGGGATTTTCCCTATATTGAAATAGAAAAAAAAGACAGAAGTCAAAAAATTTCCCCTAATCATAAAATCCTCATTAAATTGTACTACGAAATGAAAATACATAATCGAAATTTGTCAGAAAATTTTGAAATTATAAATATTCCCATCGGTCCTTCCTAGAAACCCTTAATCCAGTATTGGGGACCAATTGACTGATAGCTCTCGAGTCGAAAAAGGATTATATTTGGGTAAATTTGACCGCGGGGACCAATTGAACTCCACCCGTTGATTCAATACTAAATTTTATCAGATTAGTTCATAATTGTATTCGTTCATAAATTATAGGTAAAAAAACATATTCAAAAAAAAGTTAAAATATTAGATTCAAAGTAAAAGTATTTGGGAAGTTTAATTCGTAAAATCCGTGGAGTTTTAGAAAGTTCTGTCATCCTTGCGGTCGAAAACATCGCCGGCAATTTGTAGATGACGCTGTATCGCCCGAAGAGCCCCGTCATCTCCCATCGTTGGCGCCCGTTCCGAGCGATAGCATTGTTTCAATTACAATTTTAATTAAAGATTCAGACGGCTATCTGGATCATTGTTAACGTTAAACGGAGAAATTTTGCCGGGCCGGATTCCCGGCGACCGTTAGCCGCCTCTCTTTCCCTTCTCTCCCGTCCGCCTCGCTCGCTCCCGAAGACTCGGGGGTTTTGTCTTTTCCGAAGGGAAGCGACTTTCCTCAGTCATCTGTCTCAATTTATCTTTTTAATAACGTTTACAGGCCACACGTTGCTCACTCGACTCCTCGACGAAAAGTTAATTCGAAAATCCGAGTCTGGCCCGTTTCATTTCGTTTAAGGTTCGACGGATGTTACCGAAGACGAAGTAAAATCTATTATAAAACCCTGCTTTAATTTACGGACGTTGCAACAGAAATTTCTTTCGCTACAACTACAATCAATTTCGCCAATAATATAATAAAATCTTTCCCCGTCTTATCTCGCTCATTTACCCTTAATAGAAGTATTTAAGATAATGATTATAATAGCGAAGAAAATCGTTTACCCGTTTTTCTAACGGTTTTCTTTACATCACCAAACGATACACCCAACAAGCCAACCCCAACCCTCCTCTTTCTTCCCTTTGATCGGAACGTATTTCCTTTTTCTCGTATAACGCTATCGACGCCGGGATATTAAGAGTCGCGAATGACCCCTAGAGGGCGATCGGGTTACGTTTGGTCATACGACAGATGGTCGGCAAGAAGAGGAAGTAACGATATAATGACGGGTTTTGATGCCAGCTTGAATTTGATTATGTTACAGTTGCGACTATGTGATTTCAGCGTGTAATTATAGTAACTGGCCGGCTTTTGTGTTCAGAATGAATTTAATATTAGCGCGCGGATTGCGCAAGAAGAATGAATGGAATGACTTGTGTTCTATTAATTAATGACAAAGTACTGAAATTTTGTTTGTAAACTTTGTACAACTTTTGATTAGCAATGGAGAAGACCACGACTTTTTTTTTAATTTTTTTTTCAAAACCGTGTATTCTAAGAAGGCGCGTAATGAAATTTTTATTTTTTTCTGTTGCCAAATAAGGCCGCAATTAATTTTTAAAGTTTGAAAAACGTCACACAATCGTCATACGTTCGGCTCCAATCTAAGCGAGAGTTGCAAAGAGAAGTCACATTTAGCAAGTTTGCCACGTTTCCTATTACTCTTCTATACTCCGCAAAATGTGCGCTTTTTGTATATTTATTGCAATAAACATTTTCTGATTGATCCATTTCTTCCATTACCTAATGGATAATTCGATATATTAATATAGAAGTAACATCTTCATCTGTATAAATTGTAACCGATTTTCGTGTTAAAAACACAAATAATGGTCCTGAAAAATTCATTTGGCAACATTCTTGTCAACGTCAATATTATCAGTAAAGTGTTTTGTGCCGAACTGCAAATCGTGTAAGTTGTTTTGTGCATTTTTCAGAAAAATCTGACAAATGACAGTATGATTTTTGTTCGTTTGTGTATTCTTTGTTACTGCGTTCGAAAATTCATATTATTTAGTATACAACAAGACGTGAGTGGTTTATGATTGGTTGATGACTTATGAGTCAGAACCCGAAATTTTTAAATTTCGAAGGGCTATATCTTTTTAATTATAACACCTTTTGAGCAACTGAAAACGGTTTTGAGCTCTAATAAATCATTTCTAATAGTATATTTTGTCGAAATCCGCATATCTCACATCGTGGTCTTCTCCATTAGGCATTGATCAGTCAATTCCTATCGAACTTCTGTTGTAGTACCTACTCATAGACAGTGATTAACCAAGCGACAATAAATTTGAGCAATAAACTTTTCTTATACAGGGTGGCCCAGAACTCACGCCCCACCGGGAAATGCCTTATGAAACCGACAATGGAGATGCTTAAACTGCAGCCGAAGACATGAAAAAGTTATTCCTTTGGTAAATAAAGAGGTTTAAAATCGACCAATCCCAGTAGCAGTTCACATATGCGAAAATGACATGAATTAGCTATACACCAATTTGACATTATTGAAAGATTCTATGTCCTTTTCACATTCAAGGTTAACAGAATCTGCCAAAATCAGCTGCGACTTAATCAACGATTTACTTTAAAATCGAACAAAAAATCGATCATTCGATTTGAACCACTTTTGAATCAATAGCTAATTGAGATGTAACAATTTGAAATTATTTAAATCATTAAATCGTCATTAAATAGTAAATCCTGGATTAACAGTCGCAGCTGATTTTGACAGCTTTTGTTAACCTTGAATGTGAAAAGGACATAGAATCTTTCAATAATGTCAAATTGGTGTATAGCTAATTCACGTCATTTTCGCATATGTTAACTACTACTGGGATTGGTCGATTTTTAACCTCTTCATATACCAAAGGAATCACTTTTTCATGTCTTCGGCTACAGTTTTGGCATCTCCATTGTCGTTTCCATAAGGCCTTTCCCGGTGGGGCGTGAGTTCTGGGCCACCCTGTATAGATACATAGTTTCAAGGAACTTCGTTAATATTATTTTTTTGTGATTATCGATAATTTCTAATGGAAACCATAAACCTTGATTAACCTTCTATTGTATTTCCACTTCAGGATACTTCTAATTGAATTTCATAATTTCCCTTATTATCGTAATTATAATTTTTTGCAGTATCTATAATTGAATATTGAATTAGATGAATGCAGTAAGCGCACTTGCAATGCACAATTTTCTCCATCAATCGCCTGCATCCGGCACATTTAAGTAACTTTTTGCGACTGTGGCTCTCTTCGTGCGGGTTTTTTTTAAATACGGTTATAGATTCGAGAGACCCATAATTACGAGGATATATCATGACAGCCTTGATTGGCGATGCAAAAAGTCTATTGTTCCATCTTAATGAGTCGACTCCTACGGACCCGTGTTGTATGTATTTTCTACCTTATTGATGGCTGCAATTTATGTTTATTCATGAAGACGGACGGGTTCCGAAACGAGTCGGAGGGAGCGAGAGAGGTGCCAGAGGAAAAAAATATTGAATGCGCGAGGGGGCGAAGGTTAATGATCTTGACCCCCCGGAGAAAGGCCTCGGCCATTTGGAAACGCTGGAAAAATGAAAATTCTATAGACGATTAAGAGGAAAAAAAATACGAGTGCTTATCTTACTTAACGGTAATGTAAAGCGAAAAGCTTTCTGTTGTACAATTTTATCCTATAGAAACCTCCATGTGTACGTAGCAATATTATAGTTCATCAAAAAAACTGATTCGTGATGTGTTTCTAATTTATTTCATAATTAATAACCTAATTATTAATCAATTTCGGCGGAAGATTTAAAGTGTATTGAACGTAGCATTAACCTTGGAGTGGTTCTCTCGGACGTCCGCAATTGTCCGTGGACCTTTCGCAACCGTAACGAAGAAAAAGCAGTGAGATCTCAGGCTAAAGTTGCGATGGTATGCGCGCTAAGCGAAAAAGTGAAACGGTTGCGAAGAGCCTCGGTCTGATATTTGCGCCAAAAGGTCAATAGTACCGATGAGAATGCATGTTTAATCGAACGCTTTCGATCGGTTGATTGGTGGGTTCGGTGCAGATTTATTAAAATCACGACCCGCGTTGCTTCTATTTCAGCCAGAAAAACGGCAAAGCGCGATAACAATAGCTGTTTTCGCGGAGCAAATCCTGAACACATCCTGAATACATCCCGAACATATACCGAGTATAATCCTGAACTTGACGTATGCGCAATAAAATTCAGGATGCGTCCAGAATTTTAGGACACCGCGAACAATTATTTGATATTTACGAAAAAAAAAACGAAGAATATGATAACGTTATCTTACGTGATTTTGACTTGGAATATGTTTGTGAAGTAAAGTATTTGTTGAGGGCATTGTTAAAGTGTTTTAGTTAAAATTTTTATAATTTTTTTTTAATTCGAAAAATATGGCTCCACAGGAGCCACAGGAGTCTCTACTTAATCTGAAATGGTGCCTAAATTGTTGGTAACAAAATTGGGCAAAGCTTCTTCAAAAAAATTTGCATTTTTCGGAACATATAAAAGTCCCAAAATCTCTTCCAAATCTTCGTCGCTTGAACTGAAGTTCATCGTCTAAATTAAGTTTTCTTACAAAAAGTGTCTGATTTGATTAATACTGTTTGTTCAAACAAGAAACACTGATGAATTGTGAAAACTAATAGATATTTAACACAAAAATAGAATAAAAAGAATAAGAACTTATGAAGTTAGTAGCATAGAAACACAACATTTTTAGGTTAGAATAAATTCCGAATAAAATATCCCTTCTAATATCCCGGGACGTATCGAATGCGTTGCGAACATGTTCGGAACTTAAACTATGTCCTCCGCGAACACGGGATTTTTTATCCTGAACATATCCTAAACATAATTTTTTCGCTCCGCGAACACTCAAATTTGACGTGCGCATGCGCATTCCCTCCGAATACGTTAAGGATTTGCTCCGCAAAAACAGCTAATAATTTTCATATGCGCAATAGTTCGCAACATTTTAGGTATTAGTAGTTAATACCTACTTAAACTAAAATATAGTTAATCCATTAAGGTTCCAGGCCCAGTCAACTAATGTAACACCGCTTATCCAGGAAATACACAAGATCCCAACAAAAACGTAAATAGAGGACATACACACGTATTCGTACATTTAAATCCTACTAAAGTTTCCCGCAACCGGACCTCGTCATAAGGGGCCAGTCCAAAAACGGGATTTCGCGCGCTAAGTATTTAATTCCTCCGTAGGTTTGTAACCCAATACGTCTTCATACGCGGACAATATTATAATAAATTACCATCGCGTTTCGCAAAGCCATCGTTTTCGTCCTAAAGCGATCGGCCAGCCGCTCCACAGTGGCTCGGCTCCTAATTGTTTCAGTAACACATTCCCTGCATTTATCGCGGCAGATGATTGACGTGGAGGGATGTTCGGAAGCCCGGCAGGACATTACGTTTGGGCTACGTCGTCAGATGGTGATGGTGTTACGTCGACTTGCGGCTACGCCGCCGTAATTGGAACCTCAGTTCCGATTTAATCGGGTGCGTTGAAGCGAAACGCGTGGATTCCGCAACGCAAAACGGCCTCGAATATGATTGCCGAAGAAATTCGATTCATTGTGTCAATTTTCCGGGGGGAAAATATTCGAAAGGGTCGTTGTGTTTCTGCTGCGCATTAGATGGATTTGGGATTCTATTTAGGTTACTTGGTATATATTCGCGGCGCAATTCATTGATTTTTGTTGTGGAAGAATGCCGTAATGTTAGAAACTAATTTAAATTTTTATTTACATTTAAGTAGAATGCATAAATACTTAAACTTTAGCACCGACATATTTCTGTTTGGCGTACATTTTATAGTAATGTTGCAATGGAGAAGACCACGATGTGAGATATGCGGATTTCGGCAAAAGATACGATTAGAAATGATTTATTAGAGCTCAAAACCGTTTTCAGTTGCTCAAAATGTGTTATAATTAAAAAGATATAGCCCTTTGAAATTTAAAAATTTCGGGTTTTGACTCGTACCTTATCAACCACAATGATAAACCACTCACGTCTTGTTGTATAGTAAATAGTATGAATTTTCGAACGCAGTAACAAAGAATACACAAACGAACAAAAATCAAACTGTCATTTGTCAGATTTTTCTGAAAAATGCACAAAACAAATTACACGAATTGCAGTTCGGCACAAAACACTTTACTGATAATATTGAAGTTGACAAGAATGTTGCCAAATAAATTTTTCAGGACCATTATTTGTGTTTTTAACACGAAAACCGGTTACAATTTATACAGATGAAGATGTTATTTCTATATTAATATATCGAATTATCCATTAGGTAATGGAAGAAATGGATAAATCAGAAAATATTTATTGCAATAAATATTCAAAAAACGCACATTTTGCGGACTAAAGAAGAGTAATAGAAAACGTGGCAAACTTGCTAAATGTGACTTCTCTTTGAAACTCTCGCTTTGATTGGAGCAGAGTGTATGACGATTGTGTGACGTTTTTCAAACTTTAAAAATTAATTGCGGCCTTATTTGGCCACAGAAAAAAATAAAAATTTCATTACGCGCCTTCTTAGAACACACGGTTTTGAAAAAAAAAATTAAAAAAAAGTCGTGGTCTTCTCCATTACAACGACAATTTATCCCTCACGAAATCCAAGTTTGAAAAAATAAAAGGAAACTTAGCTGGAGGTATCAGGGAAATAACCCCGGTAGGTGTAAGTTTCTCTCTGCGAAGTTGCGCAACTTCAGTCGAGACCCCACCAGCTCTTAATTAGAACTTATGGCCCATCGGACTTAGAGAAAGAGCGCGGAGTAAAAAAACCAAAAAGATTTAAACGAATTATACCGAGTAAAAGGGCAAAAATCACGTAAGAACTTTCCTCGCAGCGGCTGTAGTTAAGATACTACCGCCCTCGGCAATCTCCCGGGATGAATCTGCGTGGAAGTTTTTCAGCTTATAAATGAAGGTCATACGTCATCGACAATGGCACTGTTCGTTGCAGTTGCAGCAACAGTTGGCGGTGAACGCGTATTCCATCAAACAAAACTTGGAATCCATAAGCGTAATTATGAATTTCTATTTCGCGGAGACGGATTCACACTGACTTGTCGCAAATGCATCGGTATACGTGGAATTTTTAACATAATAGAGGCGTCATAGCGTCGCCTTTAATTAAAATTTAAATATTTGGAGAATTTTCAATGAAATTCTATGGAAACTGGATGTCTATGCCTAGTTTATTATTCTCCGTACCTGTCATGACGCGTTTATTAGAAATTCATATCTACTTATTAGAGCGTAAATGCTCCCATGTGATTAGTTGTTGCGCTGCCATCTTTTCCCTCGGAAGTTTATTTAAAGTAATAACCTCGAAGCTTTTAGTAGCAAATATTCGTCAATATAATCCTTGCTTAAATTCCTTCCGAAAGGCTGTACATTTTTTTGCAAGAACAATAAAATTCTCATTGTTTGGCTAACTCGCCGATGTGAAAAAAGCACGAGGTCGTATTGTTCTACGAGCAATCGATAGAACAAGAAAAAAGCGCGTAGAGAATACTTGCATACCCAATCACAAATGGCGTTAAAGTTAATTAAGCATAAAATTACTTTTGGCGCGATCGAACGCGACCCATTGCATTGACGTGCTAAACTCAATTATTGCGTTCCTACACAGCGAGTTCGTTCTACTGTAAGAACTTTACCGGTCAAGGTCGAGGATATTTTTTCTTGTCGCGAATTAATTCTATAGAACTCTTAAAAAATATATCCTTTCTTTAATTTGCAAACATGAATATTTATGGTGGTGAAGCTACATTAGGGCTACCCCGAATCAGTCACACAATATCACTCAATAAAGGGCGGTATTAGGATCGCGTAGCGAATGGAGCATTCGTTTCCAAACAATGATACAAAAACATTGGTTTTTTTCATCTTCGCGTTCCATTTTTATTGTGTGCATGCTCCTACTTTTGCTCATAGAAAACGCAAATATGACAAGCCAATCTGCCGGAAAGCAACGGCCCTATCCAATTTTTGCAGTCTCGTATTACATAAGAAGATTCAAGTTTATTGCCTTGTTTTGTTTTTCGTTTTTTTTTTCACCGAGTTCCAGGCGAAAGGCGTTCTCCACCCCAACGTTTTTTTTGCTTTTTTTCGTCTTTGTTGCATCCTCTTTTCGTATTTCCTAACGCATGACTTGGTTTCAGTATTAATATTTTCCTTTCCCCATTTAAGATGTCTTGGTTTTGTTGTATAAGCATTCGATGAAAAGATAAAGAGCGCGTTTTATAGATGTCTAGTTTGATGTATCCCGATCGACGTATGATTGAAAATATATTTCATAAAGCGGTTTTTAAAGATTTGTTGTAAGCACTATTGAACGTTTTTATTTAACAATGTTATCACAACTAAAGTATGCATATTTTCCATCAAAAAATTTAGAAATTCATAGAAATGCCCAGCTATACGTACAATGCAGAGTTTGTGTTAAAAATAATAACATTTGTTGTAGCATTACATTATTTCAGTAAAAACAATATGATTCGTAGTCTCTACATTTTGGTTCTTTGATCCCTTTGTTGGTACTCGTTAGCGTGTAAATTTTTATTAAATAATCTCTGAAAATATATCTAGAGAAGCGGCCTAAAAAAATCTACATGAATATTTACAGAATGCATTATGCACATGCAGAAACGAACTAAACCAATTAGATAAATTACTACCCTTTCTGACAAAGTATTTTTATTACAGTAATTACACGGTTTTATCTACATGTTTCATTATGAGGTATAATTAATTTTTCTTTGCCGAGTACAGACTTCTTCAGGGTTTCTATTTTGAGTTATTCACTGTAAAATAGAACTTCCTAACAGTCGCATTTCCACAGAATTCTTTGGGCACTATTTATGTAGTGGGTACATTATAGACGATAATCTCAAGAGTTTTTAACCTAATTTGGTGACAACGAAACTTGAGTTTATAAAGTTCAACAACTATATTTTTATTTTGGAATTCATGTTTCTGGTGAGAATTATCAATAATAGAGTCCGCTTCTTTGTTACCTCCTTTTTTCCTTTTACGGAAGACGGTGTTATAACCAATTGGATTATGCCTTTCTGTTGTTTGTGAATGTTGCGCCGAGTACGGATAATAATTTTAAACCAAATTCCATTTTTTGAATTTTATTTTCCCAGTCTCAACGCTACATGAACTCGGATACATTCTACCAAAGTGTACCTATCGTTATTTAATCTCTTTGTCGGCTTTCGCTAGGAAATATCGCGTTAAAAGTATTCTCCGCCGTCTTTTGAAATATCTAGTTTCTAACGAATAATTTTAGCTTCAAACGATTATTTTACGAAATTCTCGAGTCGTCTCACTTTTGTACGGATCATTTAAAAAAGCGGTGACAAGGTGTAGACCAGTTGATTGTTCTTTTTTCTTCGGTTTAATCTGCGAAAAAACCCGCGGTGGAAAAATTTGCATATCTGTGATTAGGGTTCTCGCGAACAGATTATAAAAACTGATTTATAAACGCTAATTGCTAGAAAGGCTTTTCGTACTTACATGAGATCGTTTTTAGTCGGAGATTAGTCGAGAAGTACAGATTAGGTTTTCGGCTTGGATTTGAATACAGTGGTGTTGCAAAAAAAATTATCTGAATAAAAAAATTAAATAAAAATTCACGCAGCTCTTTATAATTTCGTTCGAATATTTATTCCTATTATAGTAGCTGTCTATACCATCGTCTATTGTTATTCAAATTTGTTCATATTGTTAATTTTATTTATCACAATTTCTTTAGTATTAATTCTATGAATACGTCTCTGCTTTAAGCGAAATCCTTTTTATAAATTGTTCTTACTTAATGGCATTTTTTTTAAATCGAGGGCAATAAAAGCGTTGTAGATTTTCCAGATAAAAAAAACCAATTACGAAATTACGACTAACGATCACAATTGACAATTGATAACGCTTAAAAAATGGCAAGTTCTTAAAATAGCTTTAAAAAATCGATCTGTTTTGTAGGAAATGCGCAATTAAATTTAAACTCCAGCGAGCGAAATTTATCTAATATTAGTTTATTTGTTACAGGTACGTCCGCTATTTAATCTAATAGACTAGTATAGGTGAGTCCGTTTTATTTATAATTCATTACAGTTTGAACTAGTACAAATTCATTTAAATTTAAATATTATTTTGCGAGAAGAAATTAATTATCGATTAAATCCGAATTTATTTCTATAAATAGCGCCAATTCGTCCATAAATATTCAAACGCGCAAAACACACAGTATTAATTTAATATTTTTAAAATAATACCGTATATTTGAAGCATAGTTATTTTTCTATCGACTAAATTGGTTCGTTTCTATATGCGATTACGAAATTGCGATATCCGAAAATATACCGAAGCAAACGTCATTAATTGGCGATGCGATATTAATCCAATTTCTTATTTTTATTTTTCCCCTTTTTTATTATTTAGCCTGCCCACGATTACTTAAGTATCCACTGGCGGTTTAAAACCGACAGCTGTTGCAAAATTATTAAGCTATAAATCCGCACGGTTGTCAGGAGAGTCAAAATTATAATTTTTTTAAAAGTGAATCTTAGCCTTGGGCTACCAAGAACTCGCCCACTCGACTGGAATCGGATTATCCAGGTTCGGACCTACTTGAAATATCTCCAAACAATTTCATTTTAAATCGAGTTTTCGTAAAAAGATACTTAATTGAATTTTAAAATCTATTCAATGAAGGTAGAGAAGTCTCCTGAGAGTTGGAAATTCGCCCTTGGGTGTATACAGGAGAAGATATTTATTATTGCGATAAAAAAATCCGATTTGTTAACGCATATCTTAATCTAACCTCATCCCGAATTTCTTGACCTTTACCTTCGATCGCAAACGCGACGGGAATTTCCCCGAGCCACTTTCCGCCACAAAGACATCCATAACATTCGGAAAATCTTTCCTTTCCTCGAGTTTCTATAGGAATTGTCTGCGCCCGAACGAAAATTCGTTCCCTAAATTTGCGGGTAACTTTTTTTTCGACCGTTATCTAACTGAGTGGGTGTTGCGACTTTTTTCAGACAGCGTTATGTTTATTGTGTTCTTTGGTTCTACCAGGATTAACGTTTTTTTTTGTACCTACCTCTTTTTTGTCGTCTCCTAATTGTGTTTTGCATAAAAGACTTATCAAAGCAAAGTGTAGAAGCGGTTTCGTTTAATCATTGAAAATATGAGGATATTTGACTTTGTTACGTCGATTAAATTTAAATAAGCAAATATTTTTGTAAGAGATGTTTTCTAATTATAATAGAATTTATATATACGTATTCGATTTGAATCCTATATCAGCATGTTTCGTCGACGTTCATACATTTTATGCATTTTAGATGCACAGTCGCTGGCGAAATATCCAGATAGGAAAATTTTCTTTATCTAGATACGTCATTGCCAATACGTACATACATTACTTAGACGTACCAGTAGACGTCGGGAATATTTTACTGGAACATTTAAAAAACACAAAATCGAATCTATCATTTTCTTTCCCGTATTCCGCGTTTTACGGTTAGATACTTCTGTCACTTTGTTTTCTCGCATAGATATATACATTTTCCTTTATATACATGGGTTTTTTGCCGGGTTTGCGAATAATACCATCACAGAGACGTCGAGCTTTTTCCATTAAAGATTCATATTGGTTATTAGAAAAATTGCACGAGCTTTCAATACGAGAGTTTTAACTTTAACGGAAATTAACTATACGCTGTAAATCTTAGAGGAAATGTAGAAAACGTCGCGAGTTTTTTCGTGTTTTGCTTTTTTTGCGAGATGGTTTATTCGCTGTCTATGGTAGAGTGATCTCGAAGCTCTCGGATACGAGAGAGTGAAAGTTGCAAGGATATAAATCAATGTCATACATTCGAGCTCAAAGTTTCAATTTCCTGGAAATGTGGAGCGGCACCGCAAGATTGAAAAGTTTGTAAACTGTTGGAATATTTGTGGATAATGCGGATCAAGGCCGACAGGGAGCCTTTTATATAATCGAATATTATAATTGAACGAAACAGTATATCAATCGATGTTGCTACTCCCGGAGGTGTCTTTTTATTAGAGCGGAACCACCGATTTTAGAATAGGTAAAATCAATCTAATCGGAACCGAAATGAGACCATTATTACCTGAATCTAATAACACCGTCCACCTACACCCGTACAACCGAGTTTTTGGCAAATATTTGGGATTTTTGTATTGGTTATTAGAGCGAGCGAAGCTCTCTCGGCACGCAGCGGCTCGCATTATTAGAAACCGTAAATAATTTTCCAACGAAAAATATGTATTTAATTTAGGCATCAGATAGCGAACATCTGTTGTAAGCTATTTGCCGAAGCTACGCAATGTCGACATTGGCGAAACGCAAACTGAGCTCTCAATAGCGACTTGAAGTGATTCTCGAAGTGCAAGACCCATTGAAATATTGTTTTAATTTAAGTGCAATGGAGAAGACCACTTTTTTTTTAATTTTTTTTTTTTTCGAAACCCTGTGTTCTAAGAAGGCGCGTAATGAAATTTTTATTTTTTTCTGTGGTCAAATAAGGCCGCAATTACTTTTTAAAGTTTGAATAACGTCACAAAATCGTCATACACTCTGCTCCAATCAAAGCGATAGTTTCAAAGAGAAGTCACATTTAGCAAGTTTGCCACGTTTCCTATTACTCTTCTTTAGTCCGCAAAATGTGCGTTTTTTGTATATTTATTGCAATAAACATTTTCCGATTTATCCATTTCTTCCATTACCTTATGGATAATTCGATATATTAATATAGAAATAACATCTTCATCTGTATATATTGTAACCGATTTTCGTGTTAAAAACACAAATAATGGTCCTGAAAAATTTATTTCGCAACATTCTTGTCAACTTCAATATTATCAGTAAAGTGTTTTGTGTCGAATTGCAATTCGTGTAATTTGTTTTGTGCATTTTTCAGAAAAATCTGACAAATGACAGTTTGATTATTGTTCGTTTGTGTATTCTTTGTTACTGCGTTCGAAAATTCATGCTACTTACTATACAACAAGACGTGAGTGGTTTATGATTGGTTGATAAGGTATGAGTCAAAACCCGAAATTTTTAAATTTCAAAGAGCTATATCTTTTTAATTATAACACATTTTGAGCAACTGAAAACGGTTTTGAGATCTAATAAATCATTTCTAATCGTATCTTTTGCCGAAATCCGCTTATCTCACATCGTGGTCTTCTCCATTCGCATTTATTTAATTAGTTATAGTTTTTGTCGTGGGAGCTCGACTTAATTGTACTTACAATTAAATAATTGAGTTGTTAACTGATGATTTTAGGGTCGTAAATAACAAGTTTAATTATTTTGCGAGATATAATTGAAAACCTTAATTGCTGGTCGAAATTAACAGGCAAGAGAGCGTTACAAATTCAATTGTTTTTTTTTATTGTTTTCGTCATTTCAGGACAATTGATAAGTTTAGGCTTCTTTTGTTCCTCCATTTCCAAGTGGTGTGTTTTTATTTTCTTTCAGAGCGACAAAACAATAGGCTCTTCAAAGTTTTTCATTTATTTTTCGTTTATTGAATATTAATTTGCCAGGGAAGTTCTGGCGTTGAAATTTAAAATTCCGACGGTAAATGGGCAGTAACTTTCCCTCGGGAGATCGATAAGAAGATTCCAATAAAGGGAGATGTTTTGCGAATTCAGCTGACAAACATGCCGCATTCGGCCTGACAGTAAATATTTTTTTCATGGGAGAAACACATCCGATGGCATAAGGAACGCAGGAAAAAAAAGAAGAAGTCATCGGCTGTGCGAGACGTGACTTTCGTAGATCCATCGGCGCTACTCTCAATATCGTTACCGTCGCTTTCTTGTTGGTAAAACGTCGGCGATATTTGCAACAACAAATCACCGTTTCGGCCGTTTCGACGGGGGCGGCAGGTGTATTCGACAACAGCGAACTGTATCGAAACATGCAAAATGAAAATTCTGTCGGAATAGACACGGCACGTTCCTTGTAACAATTCACATTTATGGGCCCATTAAAATTTTTCCCTCGGTGTAAATTGGCAACGTTGAATTCGGCCGAATTTATGAATCGTCGCCCGTCTACCGAATCTTCTTCCCGTACCCAAATGCAATCTAAATATCGAAGTTTGGCAGAATTTATTACCAATTTATATGCTTATAACTTCCAATGCGAAGAAATCGAATACGGGAATAATGGAAGGTTATTTGCAAGGAAAACATTTCAAAATGCACTTACTTACACCTCATATTTTTCAATTATCGAATATATTTTACGTGTATAGAATTTTAATGGATCAGCCATTTGAACGATAGATCTTTTGGAACCAAGTATGGTTTTACTTTACAATCAAGACATTAAGTAATATTCATGGCTTGTCTATTTTATGCAATAAGAGAAATATTTAGAAAAGAATACAATAAAAAGTAACCAGTATATAAATCAAACAAATTATCGTTAAATATCTCTTTAAAACAACTAACAAAGACATAAAGCATATCCTCAACGGTTAATTCCGTTTTACAACTCGAGTCCACATAAATTTGTCGACTGTTCCTTTTAATTCTTTGTAACAATTTAATGTTGCGTTTTATTGAATTATGTTGGTGCGAGGACGGAGAGCTATCAAAACAATTGTTATTTTTAGCGTTAACCCTAAAAATAAAACAGTAAAATTTTCCCTTTAGCTTTTCGAAATGTCATCGGCACTCGAAAAACTTTACGAGTCATTCGCGACGAGGAAAACCTCAAACATGATTTTCAATGGGGACGATTTACGACCATATTTTATGCATGAAGTGAAAATATTACAGCGCGCTCTCAAATTCGCATTAATGCTTTTCTCGAATCAATGCGATGCGTTCTCTCGCTGGATGACTAATGTCTATTTGATACGTGAATTGATATTCTATTTTTCGGCTTCTCTCTATTCCCTACATGGACTTTCTGTTTCCCGATGGTGAATAATTTACATATAATTTATTTACAAAGAAAAAACTAACCCTATATATCCATTCGATTAACACATAAATTCTACTTCCTATTTCAACTGCTTAGCGCAACTAAAAAATCAATTTTTTTGTACCTTCATATTTCGAATTGCGAATTACACCTAGCGGATCCGCTCCTGCGGGGTTGGAGGATCATCTTCCGGCAATCGAATTGTAGTCGAAAAAGGAGTTTTAATATAAGCCGGGCGCCGTTCGCGAAACAAATTACGTACAATTTAATCGGCCATTTGGAGAAAATTGGTCGAATTTAGCTTTAATAAATTCAAGACTTTACCTCTTATCTTAACGCCTTGCGGCCTACCCGAAAACGGCACGGCCGACTTGATTCGTAAGGCGCCCTCTCACTGCTTCCCCTATTCCCAAACAACTCACCTGAAACGAAACAAAATTTTTAATTAGACGAAATAAAATTTATTCCTGCGAGAAGTGAACGCTTAAAGCCATTGGAACTTATAGAATTGTTTTTAATAGCAGCAATTTTGTTACTTAAACTTCGTTGTAGACTATTCCGAATATAAAAATAACGCACCTGCAACCTTAAATTTCTCGACTTCCCTTCAACGGATCGGCTTTACCCCGTCCCGTCCTATATTTAGGGGATGAAATTAAATCTATTTTGTATTCATTCGCTATGCGTAATTTGAATCCACCAAGCAATTTCCTCTTTGATGAATCAGTTTAAAGCAAACACTGTGGTTGCCTAATGTATTTTTTCAGCAGAACAGTGGCGATAAAAAAAACGACGCGGAGTTTAATTTCTGAGCCACAAGGTGTAATTACACCTTTGTTTGTAATATCGACAGAGGTGGATTCAACGTGATTGCCTGCTCATGTCGAGGGTAATCCAAATATGGGTTTTTCGAACTAACTAATCGTACAATGTATGCTGTTTGATAACTTTTATTATTTTTATCAATGTTTTTATTGTGTCATCAGAATTTGCTCTGATAAGATAGGTCGGGAAGCGTTTCTTATCCGATTATTTTATTTTATTCTTGGTAATTTTGTTATGCAAAGTTTTGTGTGGAAATTATGCCGACCATTACACACCCCTATACAAGAATATAGAAATGGTATATTTTTTTCGACCGCACGATCGCTTTAGGATTAAGATGTTACCATTGCGTGACCGCAATTCTTAGGACTTTGGGAACATTCGGGTTACCCGGGTGCGGCCTTTATAGGTTTTGGAAGTGGTGCTTACATTTCGGATTTAAATTTATTAACGAGCGACTAGACTATCCTATATCCAGAACGCTATAATGCGCATCCCAATCGAAGTTTACTGCCGCAATTTCGACCTCTGGGCATGTTTCTAACAAAATGGACGCGTCCGAAGAGTTTACGAAATGTTTATATCGCTTAGTATAGGTACGTACAAGACATTGTTTCGTTGTATTTGCCGCCATCGACGTGAATTCGCATATTCGTCGATGGAATGTAATTCTGGATAGCGCTCATTCTTATTCTAAAAATGTTCCTCACAGCCGTTTGGGCCAGCCGGGATGGCTTATACTTTTTCCGAAGATCTTCCGCGCTCCCGACGGCCGCACGCCCCTCGCCCTCGAACCGATGGCGGGTGATAGATGCCCAACGCTGTGTGTTCAAAATTGCTAAAATGCAGCACTCAGCACTTGGAAATGATCGGGCGACGGCATCGGCATAAGAAATAGTCGGGAGTTTACAGACGTTTTACATAGTGTCATTTATTTTCGTTAACGATTTTATATGCGCAAAGCGATTTATTAGCGGGACGTAATTTGTCGCGAATAATCGCACCTCCGAAAATTTGGAATAATGCGCACGTAATATATTCCGGTTTTGAGTGTTACTTAAAAGATATAATAATATTAAATGAGTTACAATATCGCACTCGGATCGCATGGTAATAAATTCCCTCGTTTCAGTTGGAAAACAATAAAGCAGACCGGTCAACGCCAGAGGCACTAATTTGCGAATAAGCGGCCATGGATAAATGCAAATTTGCTTTAACTGTATTCGTCAATAATGTCGCTGAATTCGCCGTTCTGAATTTTACTGGAAATTCGAAGCAAATACGAAATGTAATAATAATAATTCGTGTTTGCTCAATTAAACCACTTAAACGGATTCAACTTATTTTATTATTTTTAACGATTTTATTAACGCGAAATGTCTTTGATCGCCGTATTTACGAATAACAAGACGAAATATTGGAGCGTTTCTCGGGAAACGTATAGAAGAAACCGCTCCCTCGTCTGTCCAATTAGACAGAAAAACGTCTTTGGCCCCCCCATAAACCGACCGATACGAGTCTCGGTGCGATTAACGTTCCCAAAACGCGTTTCCAAGAAGTCTTTAACGATTCAAGGGTACTTATAACAAGTGAAACTCGCGCCCAATTGCCAAAAACACCGCGCGCCGAATAGTCGACAGTCTCGAAAAGAAATATTTTTACGGCTTCATTTATGCCGAAAGCCGTCGTTTAGATACAACCGAAAATTGGGTGCTGAAATTAAAGCATAGATTAAAAACCTAAATAAGAGCGAGCCCGTAAATAAATAGCGAGTAGGTAATTGAACGCGAAAATGATGCTCGCTTCTAGGAAGGAAAATGTATACCTATATTCGTAGCGAAAAAAGGTATATAACAGGTCCGCATTCTCGTATTTTTACGTATTTTCTAACCCGTTAAAAGATATATTACCGGAAATTTCTATTATCGCCTTCACGTTTATTTAAATACATTCTCCTGTACATATTTACAAGACGCGTGGAAAAGTATTTAATGAATTGCTGTTTATTTATTGATATACAAAATTCTCGTGAATCAACGGTGACAGGATGTTATCTATTTTCTATTAATACTCGGAACGATTTTTCAATAATCAACAAATATTAGTTTTTAATATTCCAGGTACAATATGTAGAATATTCTCGAATTAACGTAATTTTTCGAGTGGAGTTCAATTGGTCCCCGCGGTCAAATTTACCCAAATATAATCCTTTTTCGACTCGAAAGCTATCAGTCAATTGGTCCCCAATACCGGATTAAGGGTTTCTAGCAAGGACCGATGGGAATATTTATAATTTCAAAATTCTCTGGCAAATTTCGATTATGTATTTTCATTTCGTAGTACAATTTAATGAGGATTTTATGATTAGGGGAAATTTTTTGACTTCTGTCTTTTTTTTTCTATTTCAATATAGGGAAAATCCCATCCCTTCCAGTATACTTCTAGAAAATTAGGCATACTTTTCATAATAACAAATTTCGATATTGTAAAATATGAAGGTACTTTACTCTTGAGCAAAATTCACATTTTTTGACATATCTCGTATAAGATTGATAAACTTTGATTTTTGATGGTTGCATCTTGGATTTTAGATCATGCAGAACTTTTTGTGAAGAATAACTATTTCGTAAAATTAATAATCAAGTTTCCCATATGCTGCCAACTACTTTTTGAAATCCGTTCGTATATTAAAACTAAAATAATTCTTTTTATGTACAGAATTTTTCTTTTAATATATATTGTACCAATTGTATATATTTTAAATTACTAATGCTTAGATATTAAATATTTTTTAACACTAAAAGCTGCATTTTGTCCAAATTCTCTCAGCTATATAAGTACGCCAGAAGATGTTAGCCAAATGATAGTTATTCATGCAATGTAAAATCTTATCTAATCGGATTAGGAATATTTTGACCGCGGGGACCAATTAGCCCATTAAATTTTGAAACTGGGGACCAATCGACCTGTAGGATTATGGAACTACGCTGACAAAAATGACCGTGGGGACCAATTGACCAACACCGAATTTTTCTGGTCTGACTAAATTAATTACCTAATCTGTCAAAATTTTTAGAATCTCTGTAAAAAAAATTATTAACACTCTCGAAATGACATACGACTTGAACGCAAATGATTTGAAATACAAATCTATTTTTAACAGTGCCAACTAATCAAATTTTTTTACAATAATTTCCAGTCACCGGGCACAATTCTTGGTTAATTAACGATTCTCGCGGGTATATAACAATGAATTTATTCTATTCTTTAAATAGCCCCGACAAAATCGCAGTTGCATTTAAATTTAATATTTGCCTAAACGAACTGATCGTTGAACTTAAAAAATGACGTTAATTGCGACTGTAGTAATAAGCTGGCATCGATTTCAAACAGTCAGATAATCATTTCTGGCATTGTGACAACACATCATCTGCGGCGTGTAGTTACTGCAGACTCAAGTTTCCTGTTTGAACTTATTTTATTCTATTGCGCGTTTTTATGTTTATTTCGAGAATGCGAAATTTCAACTAATCCAGCTTCTATTCTTAAAATCCTCTTGTACTTATTTAGTTTATAGTCTAGATGTACTGAAGTTTCTTAAAACCGAATGGACCATTGTTGAGAGTTATTAGCAATTTGCCTTCATTCTATATGTAATGGATGTTTATGTATTCCATAGCAATCCGAACTTTTAGTCGCAGTCCTAGTAAGAGAGACGAGCCGAACCAAATCTAATTGCCGGTTTCAATGGCGTACTGAAAATTTAAATACCAACTTCCTCCAATTGGTTTATTTTACCATCGCGAACAAGAAGAATAAATTTCGAGTTGTAATTAGTAGATGTATAGATAAATTAAATATCTATAATAACTAAAGATAGTGTTTGAATATTAAAGTAATTATTTTTATATTGTTGGCGCTACTGTTTTGGCTGGTCGCAAATTCCTCATTGGCAAGGCAATTGTTCCGGCCAATTTAAAACTAAATTCCGAAAGAAAAGCGATCTGCCAGTAAACAAACGGAATTTATACAAACCACTCATCTTTGTGAATTGCTCTATTATGTTCGGTAATAAGTTCTGTTTTCCATGGAAACTTGACAATACACTCAAATATCCCTATCGAGACGCTGAGTCGAATTGAGCCCTCTCCGCTCGCTTCGCGCATCGCCCTTTTGTTTCTCGTCACCCTTTCTCGCTATTTCTCAAATTGCGCTCTGAATATAGTTCGAATTCGGCGTGTATAAGGAGAAATATGAAAAACGGAAAACTTTTTTCCTACCCGATTCGATTAAATCGCCTAACGGTAATTTCGTTCCGCCTTCGAAAGATCCTTATCTCAAATAGATTAGTCAAGGGGTTTATTTTTTAAACGGAAAAAGAGAACCTTCTTTTTATTATCCTTTTAGCAAATTGTGGCAATTCGTGGGGTATTGATAGTTTCGTCGTTTCTATTACGGCGAACCTACAAAAATTTTCATGGCTCTACTAAACGTCGTCGCCCGATATACCCGAAAGGCGAAATGTTTACCCCGAACGATAGTCATTATCTTTTATGCCCCTATCCAAACTTTAGTTTCTTTAACGACGCGGAGTTTGCTATGCATGACTCATATCCCGTACAGACGTAAATTTTGAATTGTCATCTTCTAACCCACGAGAAAGTAATTACATTTTCATTAAGCACAATTTCACAAGTAGCGGTTAGAGAAAATAATTCGAGACGCGGATTTATTATAATAATTCAATTAGCGCCATCACGAGGATATCAGTTTGCGGCCCCGGGCACTCGCAGAAGTCCATTCGAAACCGAACTAATTCCCTCCCTGGAGAAAAGAGCCGAGGTTATGTAATGGGCGCGTCGATGCCGCGATGGCACCTTATTAATCTCCTGCAGCTACCCTTTTGTCACTTGTCCGTTATTATCAGATTACGTCCGCGATGATGTATGCGCGGCTGCAATAGCTAGGCTACTTTGTTTATTAGAAACCGGCGGAATGAGGATCGCAGGAAGGAACGGGGCGCAAGATATTTCTGAAATTGACCGCAGGGGCGCCGGCCGGAATCTAGAGCGACGTAATATCGGAGAAGATGGGATTTTAAAAAACGTAAATTACGAATTCCGACGAGGGCTTTTGTGCAAACAAACTACAAGTAATATCGAAAACACAAAAAAAACACACGGGAGCTTTAAAACTTTAAAACTCGTTTTTGCTTTGTTTCGTTTCGGCGCTTTTCGGAACGAAACGTTACTATTTAATAGACTTTTATTCGCCGTCGCATTTTTGTTAAATTTAGCGGAAGCGAGGTAGCACTTTATACGTTTCGATCCCGGTTGAATGGTTTTTAATAATAATTTTACAATTCCAGTTCCCACTGGTATTGGAATGATATTTTAAAAGGTTGCGTACCGGTAATTATGCGAGAGATATGTGTAAAATAAGCAATAAGAAAATCATCTGACAACGAACTTGTTCCTTGTGCTCGGTCGTGGATATGCAGTGAACGGTCGAAAAGAAAACGACGATGAAGAAGAAGAAGAAAAAAAAGGAATAGGTTTATACGCGCCGTTGTGCGTTGGCGAGAAACGGAGAAAGATCTTGTTGCTAAGGGCCCTCTCGCCTGCATCTTCGTCGTCATCGATATGTTCACCATCTTCCATTGTATATTTATTTTGCAGTTTGACCGGTATGCAAAACACTCATCCAGCTTATATTCGAAGACTACGTTTACAACCAGTTTCCGTTAATTCTTCTAAAATTAATTTCAACGTCAATATTTACCGCCGTTATTAAGTGTACTTTATATGAAAACAGACTTAATTAAAAAAAAACGAGGAAGCCGCTTCTTATTTTTTTGCGATTAACCGAAAACTTAATTTCCCATACACGATCCAAAAAAAACTCTTTCGGTCGTTGTTTTATCTGGTTTTCGTGGCAACGAGAAAAACGCGGTCGTGATTCGCGATCACACGACTACATGCGCTAACCAGAAGATGTGGAATAATAATAAGACGAAGAAGAATTGCACATCGAAGAGTTATAAACGGATAATAATCGGTACAAGACCGTTCGAGATAAATAAATCATTGTTAATGGTTTCGGAATCATATTGTGACGTAATGGGCTGTAGTGCAAGCAGTTAAAACGACGACGAACAATGGATTTTAAGATCGACGGGGTTCGTATTTAATTTCAACTCCAGGCGGCTAACTGTTAATTAAAAAAATATCAACTATTTATTGATTGTTAAATTTAGACGATAATGGCTTGCAATTATTTTAATGTCTAGTTTACCTTCTCAGCTGGAATTGTGGCTTAATAAACAAGTACAAGATCGCTTTTAGCTATTTGTTTGTTCATTTTGGATGCCCTACTATTTCTAAAATTACATTGTTTATGGAGAAGATTGAAAAACGAACTACTTCAATATCTTATTTCTCAAGGGGTTTCCAGAAGAATAGTTACCTACACGAAAGAATAACTTAAAATTTAGTTACCAACGTAATGTTCTTCAGTTGCTTCACATTCGATTAATAATGTATTTAAGTATTTTAGTTTGGGGCGCATGGGCCGCGGATTCCGGAACAAAGAAACGTGCGCCCAATTTCGCGAATACATTTCGCAATTAAGGTGAGGCGGGAAATTTATATCGCGCAATTGGGGCACTAGTCGAGAGATAGAGCCCGTATCTCTCTCGGCTCCTTCGCCTATCTCGGGCCGATCCTCTGGGGGCGCACCGCGCCAATTCGTTCGGAATACTTTACCTCTAGGAATAGTCGGCGAATCCGCTACTGCCGCCGCCGGTTTCGAGAACCCATCCAAAATGTAGGAGATGCTTCGACTGCAGACGGTATTTTATCGCCCGGAGATATAAAATTTCTTGTTTTAAGGCGGGAAGGTCAATTCCTGCGGCGCTGGACATAGTTTTTTTATTGTCGCTATTTATACTTTGTATGTTGCATATCTGCATTTCCATTAACTAAGCTGCGTTTATATAGAAATGAGATTGTATAAATCGATTTTGTCCATTTGATTCTCATGTTTAGTCCACTAGGAAAATTCCCTTCTACTCGTCGCTTAGCCTGCAAATCCCGACGTTTCGGAATAAGGCACGAATAGGGGTTTATGTAATGTCCTCGACGCCGGAGATCAAAGTACAAAGTTGGAAGCCTTGCGCCGGGCTCAAGGGGCAGTCAGTCAATTTCAGTCGGTCATCATCGAAAGGGATAGGACAAATCGACGGGAGGGATTCATTATATTCGATTTGACTAGTACAAACTTATCGATAAAATTTTATGTGTATCTATCGATGAGAAACTAATGCATTTTTTTTGTGGCATTTGGATTAAATTTTCATCCCAGCAGGAGGAATGAATTAATAAGAATTAATTTTGTTGGTTTTCGATTTCGAGCGATTCGTTTCGATTTATTAACGACTTAAGTTTAATATTTTCTTTAACTTTTTAATTATAAACTTCGCCGCTAATCTCTACCATAATCGATTCCCTTTCTTTTTTCGAACAAACAAAAAAAAGCCGAAGGGACAGGAATAATAGTCATCTATCAAACGGAAATTCTTCCCTTCCGACTTTACTACGCTTTTTTTATGTAATTGTAATCGATTTCCCCAAACTCTATAGCACTGTTTACAGAACGTCAATAATAACGCTATATGAAAATTACCGACTGTTGGCGCACGTAATTCGATATAATACGAAAATGGATTTTTGACGCTTTTATCAACGATTTCGTTTTATATTTCCATTCTTAATTCATTCGAATAAAATTCGCAC
Organism: Phyllotreta cruciferae; assembly: GCA_917563865.1. Taxonomy (NCBI): domain Eukaryota; kingdom Metazoa; phylum Arthropoda; class Insecta; order Coleoptera; family Chrysomelidae; genus Phyllotreta; species Phyllotreta cruciferae. Next base: position 4,350,388 of record OU830609.1, on the reverse strand, counting down.
AAAGAAATTAAATTCGCTTTTATGAATGAGTATAATAAAACAATAATGCGATAATAAACAGAGGAAGTTTAATGAAATCGTGTACAGTCTGGGATCGAAACAACTATTTCACGATTTGAATACGAATTATTACACGTACACATTACATGCTAAAATTTGAATGTATAAAAATATAATTAACTTGTTGTAATGAAGAAAGGTTTTAGTAATAATTGATTATAATAACTGAACGTTATGATAGGATATTAGAGTATTATTTTAGGTTCTCTTTGGGTATTGTTTTTGACATTTGTAATTACTAGAGGTGCGCAATTGTTGTCTCGAGCATATTCTACATTATTAATATTTCGAGTATTGCGTTGGTTCGTTTTATCTTCGAATTGGAAACAACATAATTTCATAAGCATTTTCAGTAGGGGCCGTTGGAAATTAGCATGGCATTGCTTTATTTCCGAAACCTGGACGTCAACGGAAACGGCGGCCTAACAACACGGTCACTAAACAGGCGAAACTATTCTAATATTAATTAAACCTCCCATTCTGAATATATATTCCGGTCATGGAATGCCGTCGAGCTCTTAGAGCGCGAATTTGAATTTAGCAACGGAGTGTCAAATAAAATTGCATTACGAATGTCTAATTTGACACGGTGCAAAAGTGGGAATTAATGTAACATTTGCTAGACGAACGTTGCGCTCGCAGCCGAACGAAATAGGTTTATTTTACATTCGATTCAGTGGATTTCTGGTTGAGTAATGTCACATTTTGATTTAATAAGATGAGTAAACAATGGATTGTGTACACGTAAAGTGGTTTTCGAGAAAGTTTACGACTGCACAGATGTTCACTAAATTTAATGCGGATTGTATGTTGTTAAGACGATAGGAAAGGTATTTACAAAGCTGACGACAAAAACATCATTAAGCTCGTTCACATTTGGTTTTTGTAATTAATTATTTTGTGTTTTTTTTTTCAGGTACGTTTAATTAGTCGATTTCGTGTCATTCGGTCGGTAAGTAGAGAAATGCTTATTCAAATGAAATTAAACGTTTGGAAAAAAACTGACCTGTTGCTCGGATGCTTTGGTACGTTTCTTTTTTTCGATTTCTCTGTAAATCTTTGCCTTTGCCTTCTTTTTTCTGTACATGCACAACAACGATCGGCGACTTTTCATCCGCCGTCCCGAGCATAATAGAACACGCAGTCAAGCCCGCCTTTTGATATATCGATGCGTGTCGAGATACCATCAAGAATTTACATGTGAAAAATTGTATTTTCACCATTTGAATAACTCTTAAGAGTTTCTCCGTTTTCCTTTTCACCGTCTCCGTCTTTCTCTCGCTCCTTTCTGCTCTATCCGACTCCTGATCAAGTGTGTGCCTCGAATACCGATGCGCACAATTTGAATTTGATGTGATGTGTTCGCTTTTCTCACATGTATGCATAGTACGTGTATTCGTTGCTTTCTTGCTAGCGAAATATTGCACTATAACGGATCGTCAATAAATATTGCACCCCAAGGCGCAAACCTTTATTTTTTACCTGTCAAAATACACTAAGTTTAACTTATAACTTACTTAAAATATTTTTTATTTACCTACCTACTTTAATATCTCTCTATGCAAAGTTATACCTTATTTATTACCATATTATTTTATATTTATGTAGACAATATTTTCAAACAACAAATTTATTATCCTAAAGTATTCTTAAGTGTACATGTCTAAACAAATTTAATATTGATAAGATGAACTTAACATAATAGACATAATATAATAGACATATAATAAAGACATATAATAAATATAAAGACATATAATATTTTGAACAAAAATTCTTTGTGCACATATTGGAGACAATAATAACCGCATGTTACAAAACTACATCGATAAAAAAAGCGTTTTTTTTGGTATTGAGAACGATAATCCTCGCTTCATACTGAATAATAAGCTTTAATAGAAATCACGCAAAGCACACAAAGCGCTCGGAACTTTTATTTGCAACCGCACAAACATTGACAAATTTAAACAATGATATTTATTCCGAAATTGTATGCAAATATGCAAAAATATTCGTTATTGGATATTTTTAGTAGACGACAGGATTGGGCCTCGCCAAACTGACAGCCGCATTTGTTGGAAATTTCCAATTTATATCGGTATTTAATATTTTGTTGACGCTTAAATGTAGTGGACGAAATTTGTTATTTATCGCTGAGATTTGTGCACGCTTAGAATATAAGTTAAACAAAGATTTGGAGCCAATTTGCAAGCTTGTTGAGTAAATTATTTTATCTAATTTTACCTAACCTACATATCAACTTATTAATATAGTGCATACTTAGTCTTGATGTTGTTTTACGTTAATGTATATTTTTAAAATATTGCTACTAATTCTTGCAAGTGTGGTCCTGTATAGCGCTAGGCCCGTTTTAACATATGTGTTGCGAAAATTTTGATCCTGATCAGTGCATTCATATGCGAAATATCATGTTATAAATTTAAATCGACGTTTTAATAGACATGTTTTATTCCTGTTCATTTGTTAGGCGTTTTTTAAATTGTTTGAAAACGTTGCCTGTTGAACGCGTTTTTATCCCACTTTTTCTCGGGAAAGCCGGTAACAGTGGCAAAAAATTAATCCCGAATTGGAAAATTTGCCTTTTATTTGAGGCGTAATAAACGCGCATTGTCGAAATTTCAACCTTGTGTATATTAATGGGAGAATAATTCAAACTATATTATTATGGTGTACGTGACATATTTTTTTCGTTATTAATTATTGCCTCATCTTCCAATCTAATAAAGAAAACTCTATTTATTTAACTCCCACTAAATCACATCATTCAACGTAATTATCGTTAGTTGAAAAAAACAACTGGTAGGTGTGGTGAAATTTGCATCTCCGAGGAAATTAACAAATTAGTTAGACCATTAATTTCCACGACGAGATTAAAAAATCCTTTGTAGAGTCGTTTCTCAACTATCTAATAATTTTTCCAAATTGCTTCTTTTTGTTAATGTATTCGGATGTAGGTAGATAGATCTAACCGTTACCCAATTAGTTAAAATTTCAATAATTAATCAATAAAGTCATTAAAATGTATTAGGCATTGTAAAGTAAGTGTTTTAGTACAACTTGAAGAATTCCATTTACTTTGTGTCAACTGTTCAAATGTCCGAAAGCGGTGAAAATGCCGAATATGTGTTTATCTGACGGAGAACAGAACAAATGAATAATACAATGGCAGCGAAAACAATCACACTATAAATATACCGGCTGGCAAGGGAGATTTATGACCTTTATTATTTGTTCAGGATGAAGTAATATAATACTCGAGTGAAAAGGTCATTTTTTATGGACATTGTAACATTACTAGACGTTTTGTGTTACGCAGTTTTTCTTCATTATCAGAATGAAGTCGAGTTGGGTTATAAGATGCCCAAGATCCCCTGATCATTTTAGATATAATATAAATGATGTTGACGTGCCCATTTTTTGTGACATTTTTTTTGTTCGAATGTTGGGAACTTTTTAGATGAAAAACAACAACCTACACATGCCAACTGAAGATTTTTTATTAAATGATATTGTGCCAATACAAATAAGTTATGTATAGAAAAATAAGGGGATATTGAAGAAGGGTAACTTTATGGATTATTACTAGTAAATTCTACCGGAATAATATATTGCAAGCATATCTACAAGTGGTGCATATTAGCCATCGAACGCAGGAGATAAATCTGAGTAAGGGGTGTTAAGTCGCCCAGATAATAAAAAGGGATATGAATTTTATAAAGGGAGTTTTCGCTAATGTATACGCTAGTTTTTCGTCTAATTTGAATAGATATTGGAGTCCATTATTCCGCCGTCAGCACTGGATAGCTGATTCACCGTCTGAATTTATTTTTTCTCTCTCCTTCAGCTTCGATGCGATTCATTAAACGCACATAAAAGCGGCTCCGGCGTATCAGGACCGAAGAGCGGTTTTCCTTTCCTTCTTTCCACTTTTTTTTCTTCGATTCATTCGATTCGGAGGATTCCGACTGCTTTTGCATTTACATATTTTGTTTTTGGCCGATGTGCCGGAGGTAGAAATGCCTTTCGAACACCCAGAAAACGTTTCCCGTTATCAGCGGTAATGACGTCGATACATTTATGAATCCCGACTCATAACAAGGGAGAGATACGGCGAGAGAGCGCTCTTGTACATCGGACCGTATCTGATTAATAGGTTCACTGTACATTAAATTTTGTTGGGAATTCTAAAGAAATCGAGGCTCGTAAAGGTGGTGTAAAATTTTCGTTAATAATAATCCAGCGAGCTCGGTAATTTTCGATGTAACCGATAAGCAACAAGAGGCGATGTTCGTTAACCATCGAATTTATAGGAGGACCATTTAAGTGGAAGCCCGAGCGCGGGGTAATCAGAGCAAGGCGGGGTAAAATTTAAAAAGCAAATACCACCGCATCGGAAAAGATCCGTATCCTCCGCCGTTCCGGAATGGAAAAAGATATTTAGAAGGAAAAGGCCGGGCGGCGGTACGTAACCTTTCCGCGAAGGTGATGGTAAAGCATTTTAATACGATTTTTTGAGCCGGGGCGAATTTCCCAAGGGTCGGTGCCAGAGGCGCCCCGCCGATCCTTCGGCGCAATCGGAATCAATTACGACGCGTGTCGGATCGGAATTGCGCTTAAAATGAATCGGCGGAATTTTCGGGTCCTAACGACTCATCAAGTCAATTTGTCAGTTCTTTCGAAACGTCTCTCGGAGCGGAAGTAATTAAAAATAAAACGCAAATTAAATATATGATTTATCGTCGATGTAAGTTCGAACGGCATTTCTTTTATTAATACAATAAATTCGGGAAGCGTAAACGTTATCAGATTAACAACGCAATTCAGATTTATGTTTGCGCTGCGCCCATGGCGGATATCGGCTTTCGCTTTGCACGGACAAGGTGAGTGCGACGGGGTTTCTGCTCCCCAGGCAACAAAGAAAACTCGGAAAAAGAAAGCGAAAGAATCGTTGTCTAATGAAAACGAATGGAAGCTCAGAGTTAGTTCCCAAAGACAATATTGCCACCGAAAAGTTAATATCTCCATCCATACTTCTCGTCGGTAGGAAATACAGCGAAAGTGAGGCAGTCGAAAAAATAAGTAACAGTAGAAGATACAATAATGTCGCTTTATTAACGTCCGGAGTATTTTTTATTAATAATGAAACGTATCTGCATTTAAAGACAAATTTCTTAAACTGAAGATTTTTATGCTTTCTCCCCTTTTTTCGCTAACGATTCGATTCATTAATTTAGTTGTGCCGTAAACAACGCTAATACGAAGGGAAATCCCGTTAAAATTTCTTGTCCGACTAAACGATTATAAATGATAATGATCGGATAATTTTTATTACAACAATTCTGAGATAACGCCGACCATAAACAACACGCTCTAATTTAATAAAATTTTATTTATAGCGAAGGAATTTTAGTAGGTAATTTGAACTCCTTTATCCAACGCCACCAATTGCATTTTATAATAATTAATTTTCTATTTTTAAGTCCCTAGATGCAGTCTCAATTATGTATTATCCCTTAAAATTTATAAAGCATACTAAAATGGAGTTTAATATATTCCGAAACGTTTTCCTCTTTCTCAACTATCCGACAAACTATAACAATGCAATCTCATATACTCACGATGTTGAACGTCTGAAATTGAGGTTTCCATTAAGGTTATATGAAACATTTCACCTATATCTCTCCTGCTAATGAAAATTCTTCTTCTAAATTTTATTAGAGATATACCGGTGGCGTCAAAACCCAATTTACCTCGCCGTAATTCGATTCGTTACAACAGGATCGCTTGGAACATTGTTTGCCACACAAACCTACATTTTTATCGATAAAAATAATAAGTTTCACGAGCATCAGACGAGAACAAAACAAGATATGTAATATGGATTTTAAATCTTCACATTAATATTAAGTTATTATTAGTTTTCAATAAAATTCCTATTAAGTTTTGATTGATTAATCACTGTCAAAAAGAAAATAATTGATTGATAGAAATTTTATTAAAATTAGAAATTCTAATTCTGTATTTTATAGAGGTTAATAAGACAGTTTGATTATAATTGTTGTATCTACGTTAAAGGTCAGTACATATTGACTTTTAGGTTGGTTCGGGGGGCTTGGTACGTACCTGCAATGAGGTTGCCCTGCCCTGTTTTCGAAACAATTTCTGAAACTAGGTAAACTATCGGATAAAATGAATCAACATCGTAAAAGAGACATTAAGTCTCGTATTTCATGGGTTAATGTTTCCAGGAAAGAAATATGAGAACGTTATTTTTTCGCTCGTAGTCTAAGTATAGTAGGTATATTAAATATTATCTATTTTTTTCCGATAATAAATTAATAATTTCTACGTACGTGTGTGTTTGAAATGATTGAATCATTGATCATATGCAACCGCAGAAATTTGTAATGGATATAATTTGCCGTATTAAATTTAATTGGCGTATTAGTTTACATAAGACTATCTATTAATCAATGGTTTTTTTTTAAATTGTACTGTCTACCTACACATTTTTTATCGTGAAAAATTGCGACCGCAGCGAAAGTCATATTCAAAAACATCTAAAACCGATTCGATTCGAGCCGCAAAATTAGGCAAACTTTGTACAAAGTTATCATTTTTGCGTACTTACCAAAGAGAAACAAGAACAATAAATAACTCAGAAAATGGCGTTTAACTAGCTGCGAGTGATTAAACGTTTTACATCTCTCCATCACTTCAACGTCTTCAGAAAATACATTATGAAGGCAGTACCGGATTAAAGCAAATTTTTGCCCCACATTGTTTGCAACTTATTAATTGATCCGATCCCATCAAAATTCAATAAAACAACTAATATTAATGTAATTTTTTATAGTTATAATTTATGATATAAAATTTTTTTATCAAAAATGTGGGCCCTGAACTGTTTTTCAATACGAGTGTAAATTTGAAATCGTTGGGATTCTATTAGCTTAGGTACTAACAAGTATATTAATAGAGCAATCAGAACTATTTGAGTACATATTTGTTTTGAGCTTTGAGCAACATCGGGATTAAGATTTCCCCAATCTGCTGCTAATTGGGTAGGAAGCAGGATAGGATGGAGGCTGATGGAGCGAAATTTAGCAAAAGTGGAACAACTTCTGAATGTTTACATAAACGTTGATATTTTTCGTTAGTGATGACTTAGTAGGTGCATAATTTGTCTGGCACTCTTGATGTTTTCGCGTTTAATGTTATTTTCGAGATATTTATTTGCGTCGGAAAATTGAATTAAAATTTGAATAATTTCTTGAATTCGTTTTATTTGGCTCGTAATGGGCATCAAAATAAATATTGAACAATAGATCGATTTCAATTTATCGCGCCATTGGAAAAAATTAATGTGAAATATTCAACGGAGTCTAATTAAATTAATTAATGTTTCGACCCGTTACAATAACCGAATTTCTCGGGCATTGCGCCAAAATTAATTGCATAGTATCTATCAATTAACATCAATTTTTTATCATCGGTTCAGATATGCTTCATAATGGCAGAAACTGTACAACTCACGTTAATTAGCTAGTTAATTAATATTTAAACAATATGTCTGTTTAATTAATTAAATACGGTTTAATTTATATAATTACGAGATGGGATGGGAATGCATCGGCGTTTCATGTAAAAGCCGCCCGTGTTTCCTGTTTTAATTTAGCAAATCATTGAACTTTTAAGTATTTTGCACTTAATGTGGTGAAAAAAGTGGGAATCAAATTTATTAACTTAATGTAGGCTTTCTTGTATTATTAAAGCAGGGAGTTCAGAACGTATTTTACTAAAAGATATATCGATTATCCATCACGAATTCGAGACCGGAATTCATTGGATTGGCCGACCCGCAGTCACAATAGTTTTCCTTGCAGTGGTTTTATTTTCGTTGAATGCACTCAGACACACCTGCTAATCCGTAGAAATTCTTTTAATAAAATTGCTCTGCTCAGACATATTTATAACATGGAACATTTGAAAAAAAATGTCATTTTCTAAATACCTATTATGTTAAAATATCGAAATTGGGTACACGAACGTTAATACATTATATTCTTGTGCCTGCTATAAAAAAACTTGAATGCTCAGCAAAGACACGCGGCGCATTCCTGGACTAAATTGAAAAGTGAGCAGACCATTTGTTGGCGGTATACGTCCGGAATTTGTCGTACTTTCTAGCATAAAACCAGTCGTTTCGCAGGAGAAAACCCATTGTTCGAAGTATAGTCCCTTTCTTAAAAGAGCAGGATTCCTCGGGAAATACAGACGGTCAAAAACGATTTCGGTTTTACAGTCAGAAACTCCGTCTGTATATTACGAGACACAGAATGTGTAATAAATGGAAAAAAAGGAAGAAGCCCTGTGGCAATATCTGTACTGTGCACACGAAAGAAATAACGTAATGTAAGAGTTGTTAGGTTGTAAAATTAGCTGCTGATTTTATTACTGTTTTAATTTAAATGTTGTGAAAAAACAGGAGTATTTCAAAACGTAAAATTTTATGTTTCAAATATTATTAACGAAGTAATTGTTTTATTTTCAAAGGAATTTTTTATTCATTAATTGTTCCGTCATAAATTTCGTTTAAATTGTTTTTAACCCCTTCACAGGAATAAATTAAATTGGGAAAAATCAGAATCGAAGCGGGTCGAACCAATTTTTTTTTTATCGAAAGGGAAAAATTACGAATTAAAACGGTCTATTTGAAAGCGTTCACTGATTGCAACGGTTTGTTTTCGTTTTTAGCGTTTTCCGTAATTATTCGCTCCTCTGTCGTCGCTTCTGCAGATATCGTTATCGCAACGGCAAACACACTACGTGCCGGTTAAAACTACCGCTATTTAACACTCTGCCATCAAGCCCTTCCATTAAAAAAAAAACAGATAATTACGTGATTTCGGTGTGCAGCCTTCTCCGGGCGCTATGCAACACCCAACGTAAATGGGGGTCGTAATAATTTAAATTTTAATGCCTCTTCGTCGGGATATTCAAATTTTTAAAACATCTGCAAGTTTGCTCTCACTTTGCCAAACATTATTCCGAAACTTAGATAATTAGGAATGGGAAGACTCCTCCTCTCCGACACCTTGACGGCTAAAAACAACTCTGTTAGAAATTTTATTAGTCAGGTAAATTTATGTAAATATCTACGGGTATTAAATTTACATTTGGAGTACCCAAAGAAGCACTCGCGGAATTCGACAGCATCGGCGGTTAGAGCAGCACTACAACAAAGGGCCAAGGAAGATTTTAAGCCACAAATGAATATATTAAATATGAATTCATTCGTATTCGTTACGAGTTAATCAAAAATGCCGCTTTAAAGCAAAATGTTTGTAGCCAATGTCTGCCTAACATTTATGCTAATGTCCCTTAAATATCCTACTAGAGCCGAATCTTCTTCGCCGTAGACGGAGTGATTTAAGAGTGAAAAACAGATCGAGTTATCATAATACCGGAGGAAATCAAAGTTTACGAAGACAGCGCAGGAAATCAAAGTTTCACGAGAAGCTTACTACTTTGAAAAGCAGCATCTACTTATGTAGGATCGAATACAAGCCAGAAACGAGACATCGCGACGGATCACGTCAGTCTAGTTAATAATTTAACGAACTGCGTTGAGACCGGTTTCCTTTGTACCGTCACTTCGTTGAAAATGATATCTGTAAAACGTCAAAGCGAATACCTATTGCGAATGTCGAAGAGATAATTTTCGGTTAAAAATATCAGTATTATTCGAGCTAAACGAATTTTTAATTAGAGATTTATCCGTCCGAGGAACGCATTTTCGATGTAGAGAGCTTTTTTTTTCGGCGGGTAATTGTGAATTATTTCTTCTTTAGGTGGGTTCTCGAACGTTCATGGACGGATCCAGCTGCTTAGGCGGGTAATGGCTTCCCATTCGGTTTCGACATGAAAGGGGCATTAATGAAAATTTACAATTTTGCGTTTTCACTGTTGGCTAATAGGAAATTATTTAGGTTCATCGTTCGAGGTACACGCGTTTTGTATCAAATGAGAGCGCTAATTGGAACGGATAGAACGAAATTCCGTATACGGATTGATAATTTATATCAATTTGATTTTAACGAAAAAATAAATATCCCCTGACAATATTGCATGACGTTTTCGCAATAAAAGGAGTTTTAGTTTTGTCGAAGCGGGCGCTAAAAAAGTGTATCGAAATGTTCAGCTGGAAAGCTGGCGATGGAAAATATGACAGCGGCGCTCTATATTGCTGTAAAATCCCAGCTAGTTGGAAGTGAACAGGTGCCTCGGGGCTCCAGACGTATAACGCCGTGACGGAAGAAGCCTCCATCGTCCCTTTTTGAAGGGCGCTTTTTTTCCCAAAGAGTTTTCCCAAAGAAAGTTGAAGTTGCCATATCGTGACACCAATATCTATACGCTCCGAGCGCCCTTCATCTTTTATTCAATATTTCTATAGGTTATATATTGAATAAGAGCGTCGTTCGGAAAATATTTATCGGTTTAGGACCGAAATACGAGGTTATAAATCTTGGAAGAGATTTCTGTAGCGGCACGTCAGTAATTACTGCGGGCAAGGAACGGAAGAGTTCCTTTGTGCCGAGGGGAAAAATTCCAATCGACTTCATTGAAATGTTTTAAAGGTTTTCCGTTTCGCCGGAATAGAGATTTATTTCATTTGAAAAACGGATTATGGATGCGGATCTTTTCGAATTGTGGTACTTAGTATGCCGTTTGCTCTATTAATTTATTAATTCGACATTTTATAATCGGCTTATCGGAAGTTCTATACGATTTTTGGCGGCTGAAATTGATGTTAAAGCAAGTCGAATTTCTGTACATTCCACTTTCAATACGACCATTTAATTAGTATAGCGACCGAATTAATTTTCATAAAGCTGTCGAGCGTGATGAATTTTTTCCACGCTTTGATATTTTCGCCGATATAATTTTGAGAATTTCTCTTGTAAACTAATTATAATTCCAATTAACGGTCGACTGCACTTTTCAAACTCTATTTCGTAGTGCACGCTGTACGTAGTACGTGAAGGGGATTATACACAGTTAATACAGGATTTTACGGAGCAAATGCCTATTAATTTATAACCATAGATATGGCCGGAGTATTAAAGTACATAGTTTATTAATTTGCATTAAGGACTTATATAGCGAATCCGATCAGCATGGATACTGCTACAGAGCCGTTTAAAGATACGCACATAATGACACCGCTGTATTTATCTAATGCAACTCGCAGATTTCGGGTTCATTACTGAATTTTGATGGAGTCGATGAGAGTTAAAAGGAGAATCGGGTGAGAAGCTCACGCATGAACTGCACTGTCGGAGGGCGAGATTTCCGTCCTTTTCTCGCACGCGCTGCGCTCTCTTTTTAACTCGTTTCGACGTCTGCCATCGTATCGGTATCTCGTGTTCAATCGACCGAAAACTCCAATTAAAATTGAGAATGCCTCCGGCGAAACGCCGCGCGAATAAAGAATGAAGTGAAACTGCTCATATTTGGAAAAAACGCGCCGAAGACGACGCTCTCGTATAATTTTGCGGGTGATGAGACGAATAATTCTTCTCGGTTTTCGAAACATAAAGTATTTAAATTCGCACATAATTATGCTGCCAAATAAATGACTCGGTTGTGGTCAATTGGTCCCCACGGTCATTTTTGTCAGCGGGGTTCCATAATCCTACAGGTCGATTGGTCCCCAGTTTCAAAATTTAATGGGCTAATTGGTCCCCGCGGTCAAAATATTCCTAATCCGATTAGATAAGATTTTACATTACATGAATAACTATCATTTGGCTAACATCTTCTGGTGTACTTACATAGCTGAGAGAATTTGGACAAAATGCAGCTTTTAGTGTTAAAAAATATTTAATATCTAAGCATTAGTAATTTAAAATATACAATTGATACGATATATATTAAAAGAAAAATTCTCTACAAAAAAAGAATTATTTTAGTTTTAATATACGAACGGATTTCAAAAAATAGTTGGCAACATATGGGAAACTTTATTATTAATTTTACGAAATATTTATTCTTCACAAAAAGTTCTGCATGATCTAAAATCCAAGATGCAACCATCAAAAATCAAATTTTATCAATCTTATACGAGGTATGTCAAAAAATGTGAATTTTGCTCAAGAGTAAAGTACCTTGATATTTTACAATATCGAAATTTGTTATTATGAAAAGTACACCTAATTTTCTAGAAGTATACTGGAAGGGATAGGATTTTCCCTATATTGAAATAGAAAAAAAAGACAGAAGTCAAAAAATTTCCCCTAATCATAAAATCCTCATAAAATTGTACTACGAAATGAAAATACATAATCGAAATTTGCCAGAGAATTTTGAAATTATAAATATTCCCATCGGTCCTTCCTAGAAACCCTTAATCCGGTATTGGTGACCAATTGACTGATAGCTTTCGGGTCGAAAAAGGATTATATTTGGGTAAATTTGACCGCGGGGACCAATTGAACTCTACCCAAATGACTGATTCATAGATCGTACCGAAAAATTAGATGTGCTAGATAGACGTAATCCTCTAAAGAGTGTTATTTTTAAAAATGTATGTTAAATTTAATGGGAAATATGATATCAACTTACCTATTAACGCAAATACTTATAATTGAAATTTAATTCCGCATAACGCAACGTTCATTGAATGTAATGAAATAATTAAATTGTCAGCTGTCTGGCGTGAAATATTAATTGATAACGATAGCATCGGTTGAAGTCCTCCGAATCAAAACACATCGCATGGCCGTGTCAAAGCGTTCAATCGGTTTTTAGTCGCGTCTCGCCAATTCCAGTCGAACACAACAATCGAATATCCCGTACATTAGCCGAAAACCCTTTGCCGATCAAATTCCTGATTTGCGTGGAACATCCTATCAACTTCCCTTCCCGCTCTAATGGATGTATACGCACCGAAAATGCGCATTCGGTCAAATTATCAATAGCACAAGACTAATAGTTCGATTAACTGGATACATCGAACACATTAGGTGGCGAGGAACATCATTTTCGATTCCCACTGTTAATGTTTCGACTGCGAGCCGATCCCTCCGTGTAATTAAACATATAAATGAAACCCATCTGAACGTACCACCGACCAACACCAATCACTTGTTGGCTGAATTTATTCCGCATCGAAGCGTTTAATCTCGACTTTACCTTCGTTTTTTTTTTAGTTACACGAGTAAATAAATAATACCCGGTATCTGCGATTATGTATGTAACTACAAAATTTCATTTTGTTCAAACAATTTACAAATTTCAATCCGACTAAAGCTCCGCCGATATCGAGTGAAACCTCGCGAACGATAAACTTAAATCATGATGACCATAAAGCGACTGTGCAATAAAACAGCCCTAACCTAGTAAGTAAATATACACAAAAGCTGTTCTCTCCTCTCTCCTCCGGATTCTGAAATTTTACAGCCACCTTAAACGCCGTAATTCGCCGCGCCGGGCACGTACGTTGTTTATTCGATGCATTGACAATTCGGAGTCAATCAAACAAAATGCCAAATCAAACGGTCGAGCTCTCTCGGCGAGAGCAACTCCTGATATTTTTGCTCCAATAAAATCATGGGGGGTTATGGATGGATACGGCTTACATCGGAATCGATAAACGCGATTGAATTTGATTGGGTTTCGCAGTTAATGGTTTTCGGCGAAAAAAAAAACAATTTATATATACGCGACATTGTCGATTTTTAATAACTTCCTATTGTTTCCTGTTATCAATCAAATCTTTCAAGTTTTGAAAAATTGTCAGAAGTCTTTAGAAATGTGGAAATCTTCCAGTCACGTTGTCCTACTTTTTTCGAAAAAAAAAGATAAATTTATCCTATAAATAACTTACTGATAGTGACTTAGAGATCGGTTTATATCATTCTTATAAATCACTGTTCTTGTTATAGAGTAATTGGATTAATTTGACCCTGAAACGAACTCGGTTTAGTTATTTTTAGTTCTTTTATTATTTATGGTAGCCCAGGAGGAATAAATTTTTGCAATCAATTAATCGATCCTGTATACACCTTATATCTTAACGAGGTAATTATTAACTTACTGTGGAACTAGTTTGTTGATAATTTTGTTAACGAGATATTTGTTAAATGCCTATGCGATAGGTAAATACGTAATTAACTCGCAGAATGGTTGGAAAGGGCGCTAACGCGCCCTTTCTTGGGACACTGACCCGTTGCCAGGTCGTCAATTGTTGCAATTAAATGTTTTGGTGGTCTTGCTTGTCACTTAGTCAGGCAATCACTACCACCATATACACTCTACTATACAACCATACACTACTGCTTCACTATCACAAATCACTAATTGTAAGCTCAAAAGTTTATTAGCTATATTTGTTAATAAAACTTTGATAATAGCGTCCAAATCCAAAAATTTGTTCGCTTCAAATCAAATAAGGTTTATAAACGCACCCCGAAAAATAAATAATTGTACGTCTTTCTTTATTAACACCCAAGAACAAAATAACAAAGTAAAGTAAAACATCATCCGATTCCACCTTATCAACCTAAAAACTAGTCCCACCGTGAATCATTCATTTTCGATACAATTCTTTCGTTTTAAATAAATATCCATCGCAGTGCCGTCCCCATTTCTAACATATTAGCTAATGCTAATAATCGCTCGGCCAAAATCCAAAATGCCAAAATATTAATGCACATTGCACATCCCTCTCTCGACCGCTTCAAGTTAACGTTTCAAAGTAAAATGCTCTCTCACGGTTCAAGTTAAAAATATGCGGTTTGTTTTGTTAGTTTGAAAAAACTACGCTTAACAAATTTGTATTCTTGTAATATTTTCGAAAACCTAATAGTTTTCGATATTTGAGCGTGATAATTTTAATTATGTCTAATTAAAATTAAACCTTATCTAATAACTCAAAAACTAATTGTCGAATAAAAATTTGTAAATTACTATTCGATGTAAAAAAATAATCCCTACAAATCACCTAGTTTGAAAAAATTTCGTAAATCTAACGGTTTAGGAGATATTTGATTTTGAATTTTCCGGAAAAAACGATTTTTGTTCCGGCTTGTTCGCGAGGTTCGGAAAATATACCGTTCGATAGAAAAAATAATTGTAAACAATTTCTGTTTCTTGTAAAATTTTCGTAAACCTTCCGTTTCGGAGATATTAATGTATTTATTCATAAAGAAATTCCTTCTCGATTCGTCCCTGTTCTCTACGGAGAGAACGGTTTCGGGAATCCCTTTGCTGCGCGAATTTGAACCATAAATCTGTCGCTCGAGTCTCATGTTCACGACTTAGATTTACCCCTATAACTTTTGAACTTTTCAAGATAAACATATGCAGTTTGTTTTGTTAGTTGGAAAAACTACGCTTAACAAATTTGTATTCTTGTAAAATTATCGTAAACTTAATAGTTTTCGAGATTTGAGCGTGTAAATAATAATGAATTTAATTATAATTAAATTATTTTTGCCATAACTCCGCGAAAGAAATTTTGATTTTCCCGCGGTTTGCGTGAGATAATCGATATTAATTTGACGAATATTTTAGGAGAGATTGAGAAAAATCGATCTCTTCGTTTCCGATAAAATCGCAAAAAACCCTAAAAATACCCTAAAAATCCGGAATTTTTCACCCGGAAGGAAACTTTTCCGGGTTTCGAAATGTCGATTTTCCGATAGATCTCGTCAAAATTCGTAAAGATGGCGTTTTTCCCGCGACGATTTTCCTTCGCGTACGGACGTAAGAAAAAAATACGCCAATCAGCTCGGTTTTACCTAGCAATATCGCAAGTTTTTCGTCGTAACTCAACAACCGTTAAAGTTGGAACCA
The DNA here is from genome assembly GCA_917563865.1 of Phyllotreta cruciferae. Classification (NCBI taxonomy): domain Eukaryota; kingdom Metazoa; phylum Arthropoda; class Insecta; order Coleoptera; family Chrysomelidae; genus Phyllotreta; species Phyllotreta cruciferae. The sequence continues at coordinate 4,334,446 of OU830609.1, read as the reverse complement.
CCCCGTAAACTTTTTATTATGTAAAAAAACATCCTCTACAATTTTCAAAGAATAATTTTTTTTTCGAAATCGCATCTTTTTTCGAGTTATTTCGATTTCGCCCTTTCTTGGGACACTTACCCGTTGCCAGGTCGTCAATTGTTGCAATTAAATCTTTTGGTGGTCTTGTCAGTTAGTCAGGCAATCACTACCACTATTATACACTCTACTATACAACCATACACTACTGCTTCATTATCACAAATCACTAATTGTAAGCTCAAAAGTTTATTAGCCGTAATTGTTAATAAAACTTTGATAATAGCGTCCAAATCCAAAAATTTGTTCGCTTGAAATCAAATAAGGTTTATAAGCGCACCCCGAAAAATAAATAATTGTAAGTCTTTCTTTATTAACACCCAATAACAAAATAACAAAGTAAAGTAATACATCATCCGATTCCACCTTATCAACCTAAAAACTAGTCCCTCCGTGAATCATACATTTTCGATACAATTCTTTCGGTTTAAATAAATATCCATCGCAGTGCCGTCCCCATTTCTAACATATGCTAATGCTAATAGTCGCTCGGCCAAAATCCAAAATGCCAAAATATTAATGCACATTGCACACCCCTCTCTCGACCGCTACAAGCTAACTTTTCAAAGTAAAATACCCTCGCACAGTTCAATTTAAAAATATGCGGTTTGTTTTGTTAGTTAGAAAAAACTACGCTTAACAAATTTGTATTTTTGTAATATTTTCGTAAACCTTCCGTTTCGGAGATATTAATGTATTTATTCATAAAGTAATTCCTTCTCGATCCGTCCCTGTTCTCTACGGAGAGAACGGTTTCGGGAATCCCTTTGCTGCGCGAATTTGAACCATAAATCAGTCGCTCGAGTCTCATGTTCACGACTTAGATTTACCCCTATAACTTTTGAACTGTTCAAGATAAACATATGCAATTTGTTTTGTTAGTTGGAAAAAACTACGCTTAACAAATTTGTATTCTTGTAAAATTATCGTACACCTAATAGTTTTCGAGATTTGAGCGTGTAAATAATAATGAATTTAATTATAATTAAATTATTTTTGCCATAACTCCACGAAAGAAAATTTGATTTTCCCGCGGTTTGCGTGAGATAATCGATATTAATTTGACGAATATTTTAGGAGAGATTGAGAAAAATCGATCTCTTCGTTTCCGATAAAATCGCAAAAAACCCTAAAAATCCGGAATTTTTCACCCGGAAGGAAACTTTTCCGGGTTTCGAAATGTCGATTTTCCGATAGATCTCGTCAAAATTCGTAAAGATGGCGTTTTTCCCGCGACGATTTTCCTTCGCGTACGGCCGTAAGAAAAAAACGCGCCAATCAGCTCGGTTTTACCCAGTAATATCGCAGGTTTTTCGTCGTAACTCAACAACCGTTAAAGTTGGAACCACCCCGTAAAATTTTTATTATGTAAAAAAACATCCTCTACAATTTTCAAAGAATAAATTTTTTTTCGAAATCGCATCTTTTTTCGAGTTATTTCGACTTTTTGTCAATCGCGTTTATTTTAAAAAATCGATATCGCGCTATAAATCGGAAACCGCTCAAAATCGAATCACCCCATCCACATATATTATACAAAATACTATTCTTTACAAATTTCGATTCTTGAGAAATTTTCAAAAAACGGCTAGTTTTTGAGTAATTGTAAAATATAAATTTTTCGTTCGCGAAGGAATGTTTGTTTTTTATCGTTATAACTCAAAAACGGTTCAAAATAGAATAACCCCTTATATGTCCTATTATAGAGAAAAGCGTTCTCTACAATTTTCGAAGAATAAATTTTTTTTCGAAATCGCATCTTTTTTCGAGATATTTCAATTTTTTTGCCGAAATTGCGAAAATGACAATTTGTTTTTCCTATAACTCCGGTAAATGGATTTTCCCCGATATGCGGTTTGCGTGAGGTGATTGGTAATATATTAAAGAATATTTTGGAAAATTTTAAAGAAAATCGTCGGAAGATTTTCGGAGAAAATCCCGAAAAACCTCAAAAATACCCCAAAAATCCGGTTTTTCACCCGGAAGGAAACTTTTCCGGGTTTCGAAATATCGATTTTCCGATAGATCTCGTCGAGTTACGTCGGATAGCGTTTTTTCCGCGACGATTTTCCTTCGCGTTTGGCCGTAAAAAAAAAAACACGCCAATGAGTCAGTGAATGAATGAATGAATGAATGAATGGATTCTTTCGGTTTCAGTTGTATAGTTAGTAGGATTCATTATTGTTTGTTTAAATGCTCTGATTGAGGTATTAAAAACTTCCAAAACGATTATAGTTTATTATAAATTTTGTGATAAATAGGAAAATACACGACCGACGTTTTAATTGGACTGTTTATTAAGGTTAACGTCGGGCTTCGCTTCCGTATGCGTGAATGTATGTCGTCCTTAATTTCCCAAATATTACCCCTTAATGGTGCCAGTAGTCGACGCTTCGTGTATGCGATACGGCCCCTTTGGCAAACTCGTTTAGCTAAGGATGTACGAACACTTGGGCGCAGTGTAATTGCATTTTGCCATTTTACCGAAAATGGTAAATGCGATAAATAAAATGCGCAGTTTATTTTCCTTTTAATTTTCCAATTTATCGCGAACGAGAATGTTTAGAAAAATAAATAAGCATCGGGATGAGTTATCAAATCTGGGTTATTAAGCACTTAACTGTAATGGGCATTATATTTAGCGCTCTTGGAAATCCGCTCTAATAAGTATTAAATACTCGAATTGGAGGCAACGCTTTTCGACGATATTCCGCATAGCACAGAGACGATTGCCAAAAACGAGTCGCATTAAAATCATGTTATTATACGAACCATATAATTTTGCCTCCTTTTCGATGTAATTCGAGGCCGTTCTCTTGCGTTTATACGAATACTTGAACGTTTAATTAAATTTATTAGTACTTGAAATTATTAGGTATTAATATTATAGTTGATATAATGCTAATTTTGCTGGGGTATCGCAAAACCCCAAACACCTATCTGGTTACGATCATGTTTCGACCGCGATAAACGTAAATTTGACCGACATGAAAATCATATTTCACTTTGGGTGTATACAATGCAGCGTGCTCGAGCGACCAAAAACCCTTAATGCCGCACACTCGGCTTTCCTCGCCGAGCAATTATGAAGACGTATAGCAATATTCATGAAAATTAATAGTCTCGTTTGTTAAGATGACGCATCGCCAATATCTGAAATAGGAAGTGTGTCTTTAGGGTTAGTTATTGGACTTTAATGCTACTGCGGAGAGCGTCGTGTAAATACAGCGAGGGTGGGCTAATAGTGAAAAATTGATCGCTTTAGTTGATGAATTCCTAAAATATTCTAATGATATTTTTATGTACTCGATTCAAAATGCATCGTTATTACGAACCTATTTAATTCACGTTTACAAGCAACACTGTGCTAAATTCCACTTGAACCATAAATGTATTAGAGCTGGAATTCCTGCATTGAACCGTGGCAGGCTAAGTAATCATTCCGTAATGAGAAACTATATAATACATACATAAACCCCAAATACAATAATAACGGTAAGCTTGTATTGCTGGGGAGTATTTACGCTGTAACATGATTGTACACTCTCCAATCATATCGGGTATTAAATCTACAGCCCAAAGGTAAGCGAAGGAAGCTACGGGATTATTGCGCAATAATCGGATAGGAATGCAGCATCTATACGTTAAAACCATTCGGCTTTTTGTTTTATTGCAATAATTTCGATAGTGACTTCTTAGAATTACCATAGAGATTAAGGAAGATTGGTTTATTCGAATTCTGCAATAAGGTTTTAGAGGTGCAGTTAATCTATTAAAAAAATTATTAGGTAATCATCATGCTATGGACATTAAAATTTTTATGATTTGAACTGATTTTTTATGCAGCTTTTACTATTTTAATATACTATTAATTTTTGCATAACGTTTTTTTTTATTACAATTTGATGAGATAACTTTTCAATACACCCTTTGATTAACTGATAGGTCGTGATGCATTTCAATATTACATGGCACAGAAATTATTGCGAAACCAATTAGTCGCTATAAACATTAAAGAGCAACATCATCAATCTGTCGACACCACTTATCTTAATTTTAATACACGTTTTCACCGAAACCTCGAAACTGAACAATTAAGGAGTTCACAAGGACTCGTCGGTTGATTCAGACTTTTGACATACAAAATGTTTGATGTTCTCTAATTGAGATAAGTTCTCAAACATCAATTTGTGTTATCAGAAACCGGCATACACATCGGGTAAATACTGGCGTTTTAGGGCCTTGTTTAATTTGCTTATGTATCTAGTTGTCGCATTGGGGTGTCGTCTTAAATGCACCACTTTGATTAATAAATTTTGCGTATTAAGAATTTTATGTTAAGGTTATAATTTTTATGATTTGTTTATCGTGTTATTTATATCGATTCTGACTGATTGAACGTTGTGCAATAACCATAAATCCGGCGGCTTCCTATATAAATTTAAGAAAAAAATTATATTGCAGCGATTAAGTTTATACGTAAAGTCGGGTGTTTTTAATACTTTCTCGTGTATGTTTGTTTTCACCGTTTTATATACGTTCTTTTAACTAATATTGCAGCTCCAGTATCTAAAAACTTCATGCGCTCCGTGGTTTACGTGAAAATAAACACCGGTCCGATATTTACGTGCCGTAGACTGTAATCGTAAAAGTTTTGTTAAGCAGCTTGAGCTACAATATACGAACCATACCTAGCGGGGGCACTAACACGGTTATCCTCTCAAACGACCCTCATAAATGTTGGCCGGAAAACGGCGTGCAACGGCCCATTTCGGACCGCGACTGTTTTATTCCTCGTCGCCATTAGTTTTGTTACTTTCCGAAACGGTCTGATAAATTATTTCCAAATATTGGTTCGGTATTATTGGGAATCTATTTTTACTTTCTCCTTGGGCGCTTTATCGCTATCGAACGACCAATAGCGTCGACGGATAAAACGCTAAATCACCTTACGTGTACGTTTAAAGCCGTTTTCTAATCGGAAACCAATTTGCTAATGTCATTTTATTTTTACTTTAATTAATAACACCTACGCCCAATATAACCCTCGACAATATGGACACACATCACAAGATTTTATTAGAATATTTTTATAAGTTAGTAGATTTTTTTAGATGATTTTACTGCATTACAAATACTACATTATTTATAATGCGCCCTCTGGAGCCTTGTTGCAGGATCGACCTAATGCGAATTTAATAATTCAAAATGATATAAATTTTATTAACGACGTTTTTGCTAGCTTAATTTTAATGTTCTATAGCCGTATATTATTTTTTTCCGTGTTAGCCGTATTAATTTTGTTATTTTTTTTGCAGGTGAGTTAATTCTTTAGACGCTGATGACTGCGATAACACTTGGTGAGTCATGAATGTTGCTCTTTATTACGAATAATTGTTTTAAATTCGTGACGTGGCACTTTACCAGCAAATGAAGCGTATGTAAGTAGGTTACTCTAAGGTCATGTGGTTGATAATAGGTGTTTATTTTTTGAGATCTTGACTACATTATTCGCAGAAATTTATAACAAAATATTTCTTCTATTCTGAACGTGATAAAGTTCAACTTTTTTAAGTTAATTAACTTTTTTTGTTTCTTTATTTAATGAGGGAATTGTATAAGAATAAGAATACTACAGAATAATGTGGAGTGCTTGCAGCTAAAAAATCTTCACTTTATAACTTCCCAGTTTTAGTGAAATCTTCCCCAGATGCTTTCAAACGTAATTTATCAAATTCACGCTAATTACAAATGCAATCAGAGAATCCAAGATTGTCTTTCTCATTTCTACGACTTTTAAATGACTAAATCCTCTTAGAAGAGTACTAACAATCCAACAACCATTCCTCGAATCGTTGTTCGGCATTCATCTCATTCGAATACGTCATAAATCTTGTGAAAAACTTCATCAACATCTATACGGACAGACAATCAATTCGATTGGCCTTAATGTATGTGCTCGTTGCGGACCGTTGCAGTTGTAAAAATAAACCGCAACTCTACAGGGTGTTAAAAGTTTAAAAAATCCAACATACAGTTCTCCAGCATGTATTCATAGAGAAGATAGATTATAGCAATTTTCGAGTTGGTTTCGTTTCCTTGTATTCGATATGTTTAAAGTGTTGATTTACTGTATTTCATTGGCTGTAATTTTTATAATTACTTTTGTGAAAAGGTGCGTGTAAAGAACCTCCCTGTATAATAGCAGATGTGTGACAAGTAATCATTACTCGGCAACGTTGCGCAATAAAAACCGCGAACGAAGTGATAATTTTCTAATGCTTTCGATTGACACAATAACATACTGGTTCCAAGACGTTTGCTACCCTAAAAGGCAACTTGGTCGTAGTCGTACAACTATACACAGATGCTTAGCAAATATAGGGACAACGCGTAGCGACGTGCCATTGAGATTAATCTCGTGATCTAATTGCTGCTTTTATGCCGGTCACAAATTTGCATAAAGTCGCTTTTTGGCTAAAACAGGATTATAAAAACACATTCAAAAATGCAGACGGATTCGCTGAAATTAACTCAGCAGGAATTAATTTTTCTTTTTGGAAACTGTCTCGAGCTCAACAGACGCCTTGATCTGGCATTTTCGAGATCGGAAACATAACTTTTGGAAATAGATAGATGGTCGAATAGGAGCAAAACGACCGCAGCGATTGCTCCTCTTACTTAACTGCAAAAAACAATTTACTGTTCGAAATCTCTTTCGGCGGAAAGATTTTTCGTTCATGGAACACAAAAGACATTAGAGAATTCGTCGGATTGAAAAGTTTCGCGGAAAAGTTTTCACATCAGTCTGGAAGTTCGACGTATTAACATATGAAAGAACCACCGTTGCCCGTATATAAGACAAAAAAACGACGATGGGCCTTATTTATTTAGACGTTTATTGGAAAAAGTTTTGCCGATGGAAATGTTTAAGCGTACAAAAGACCTCGTGTGTCATGTCGGAATTGTCAAAGATTGTTAATATAATATTTCTCGAAAGAGTAGACCGCACAAATTTTTAATACTGTGGGTTACGAGGTCTAACCGTAGTGTCACATATTTTAGATTTCCCGTGTTCTTTTTCGAACAAAAGAAAAAATACCTCTTACCTTCTTCGAATAATAATGTGTGGTAACCAAAACCCCATGCGGACAATTTCATTTTTATTTATTAATAGCATTCATTTAAGAGTATAAGGTATAGGAATTAATTAAAAATGAAGGTATCCAAACACAAAAAGATTTTTCACTGTCACGTAAATTTGTAGATATTTTGTATACAAAATCAGCATTTACGTAGGAGGACGAATACAAATTAACAATAATCACATATGACTGTCGTTGTTTTAAAAATATTTGCATGGCATTTTCGTGGAACATTAATATCCGTCCGATTTTTATGTTAAAACATTTTTTTAATAGTTTACACTAGTCAAAATTCGTTCTGAAAACTTTGTTGAAACGATCTGACGTTCCTTTACTAACGAGGATTAAAACTCAAATATTTTTCGTTATTAAAATTATTACATTTCAACATATATTAAGCAAATTGCTAATGAAAATTTATTTCACAACGCGAGCTTCGCTAACGAAAACGCACAACACACCGAACTCGCTTTTATTTTTGGTCATTATTTATTTGAAATCTAATTAGAAAATGGGTCATGTAATCCAGTAATCCAGTTCGGAGTCTATAGCGTTAATATAATCTGCGGCGAAGAGTAAACTTGGATTTTCTCCTTGTTTAAGTGCTAATCAAGTAGGGTGAGCAGTTCATCAATTAGTCGGGGATTCTTGGTTCGCCGTGGCGAGTAATAGGAGCCGATGCCGCCTCAGCATCGCCGCCTCCGCCGCCGACGCTAATGGTCTATATACACTGAAAGAAGTCCCTCTAACGACCAATCGTAATAATTTAGGAATTCGATACACAACTACAAGCGAATGCAAATGAAAAATTGGCTCGATTAATTGAGGAAGTAATAACAGACTTTATTATTAGTATAATTACCAGATATAAATAACGTGGAGTTGTAAAATTAATTTATCGATATAGTTGATTGCCTCGTTGACATTCTTAAAGAAATCTTCGTAAAATTTGCGGTTTCCGTTAGAATATTTCGTTATAGTCATTAATGAGCCGTGCCAGATGTTTATACTAACCTAATTTAACGCACATACGATTATTTCTACCTGACTGCAATTACCCATCGTACGTCTTAGCGTAATTTTTCTCGTCCCATCTGGTGATTAATAACGCAATCTTCGGTAACGTACGTGCGACGATTATTTTTCTAGGTTAATTTCTGCCAGTGTATGGACTCGCGGTTTATAAGCTTCCTAACACCAGAAAAGAATTAGATCCGGCGAAGGAAGTAATTGGGCTTCTGGGGGTCGAATGTGTCCGGAATATCTTATTACGGGGCTTTTTAGAAATGAAGACTTATATGTACAAGCGAGCTTCGACGCAAAAAAAAGAAGAAGAAGCGAGAACTGGCGCTGAATATCAACCCGTAGCCCGTCGATTTCGGAATTGCTGCGCTGCTTTTCCGATAATATTACCAGCTTCAAAAAGTTATCTAATATACGACGATTGTAAATCATTTCGATCTCCGCACGACCTTCCACAATATTTCTCGCTTAGTTTTTTTTGCGCCGCGAACGGTTTTTTTATTCATGACTTTCTTTTTATTGCTCGTTAATTATTTCAATTACGAATAAACGCGTAATGGATATAACATGTAGGTGGTTGCGTCGAGCAGGTACCTCGACGTGGGGCACCTACGGTTTATTTAAAGATTTCGCTTCGGTTAGCTGTGGTTTATTTAGTCTGCTTCGATGAGATCACGATTCTAATACCGATCATTACTTTAGGCAGTCTGCGTATTAATAAATTTGAATACAATGAATGTTTTACGAACAAGGACGAAGTCGACGATTACAATTATGGAGAGCGTTTGGTATCGTTAAGAAGGTTAAAAAGTGTATTCTTTTTGTTTATTTGATCACATTAGAATGGAGAAGACCACGATGTGAGATACGCTCAAAACCGTTTTCAGTTGCTCAAAATGTGTTATAATTAAAAAGATATAGCCCTTCGAAATTTAAAAATTTCGGGTTTTGACTCATACCTTATCAACCAATCATAAACCATTCACGCCTTGTTGTATAGTAAATAGTATGAATTTTCGAACGCAGTAACAAAAAATACGCAAACGAACAAAAATCAAACTGTTATTTGTCAGATTTTTCTGAAAATTGCACAAAACAAATTACACGAATTGCAGTTCGGCACAAAACACTTTACTGATAATATTGAATTTGACAAGAAGTTGCCAAATAAATTTTTCAGGACCATTATTTGTGTTTTTAACACGAAAATCGATTACAATTTATACAGATGAAGGTGTTATTTTTATATTAATATATCGAATTATCCATTAGGTAATGGAAGAAATGGATAAATCAGAAAATGTTTATTGCAATAAATATACAAAAAACGCACATTTTGCGGAGTGAAGAAGAGTAATAAGGAAATGTGGCAAACTTGCTAAATGTGACTTCTCTTTGCAACTCTCGCTTTGATTGGAGCAAAGTGTATGATGATTGTGTGACGTTTTTCAAACAAATTAATTGCAGCCTTATTTGGCCACAGAAAAAAATTAAAATTTCATTACGCGCCTTCTTAGAACACACGGTTTTGAAAAAAGAATTAAAAAAAAGTCGTGGTCTTCTCCATTAGACAGTTTTGTCGAAGACCCCTTTCCAACCTTTCAGCGAGTCGTATATTTATAATTTTCTAATGTGAGGTTATTTTTTCCTTTATTTTTCCTTTGAAATGCGATGGCTCGGCACACATAAATTCGTATTTATTTCGCCGACGTTTATTATTATACCTTTAATATTAAAAATTTCCATAAGAAAACGTCTCTCGTTCCGAAAAACTTTGCCGTCAACTTATAATAATTCCGCATTATGCATTTCGAAACGCAATACGGCTCATTTTTCATTCTTCAAATGCGGTAAAAATTCTTGCGATACTGTTATTTGTCATAATAGTATGCAATTCGAGAGCCGCCTCGCTTACGTTGCACTGCGAAGGGATATAATATTCCCCCTGAAAAAAAGAGTATTTCAGAATGTTGAATTGTTTATATGTTCAGAAGGCGAGTGATGCTTTTGTTGGGTACAAATACGATCTTCTATTGGAAGCTGAATTGTCGAGGGACGAATTAAAATTATAGCAAAATTCGGAGTGGTGTAAAAATTTTGAATATTCCGGAAACCGCGTATTTGTCCTAATGGAAGAATTATGAAGGAATTTTTAATTTGGTTCAGAAAGCCGGTATGATTTATGGATGTCTTAATTAATCGTGGCAACAGCTGTGCTAGTGCCTTTCCCGTCCTAGCGCCCGCTTTTTCCCTATCGAGGAAAAAAGTAGAAAAAGGGAAAAAGGGAAGGGAAGAACGCAACAAACGAAACCAGTCAATAGAATTAGATCATTCTGCACTTAAGAAAATCCTATGAGTGCGGGTCTTTCATATTCCGTAGCAATTATATTTGCATCTATTTTCCTGGAGATTCGGATCGGAACAATTAGGAGTGTACCGAACTTTTTTTCATATCGTCTTAAGTTATTTTGTAATTATTCAAAATTATTATTTCGTCCGTGACATTTCATTATGCTTAGCGAACAAACACATACCCGATACACGAGATACGATTCAATTAGACAAGGGAAACTAATTGGGCCGAGAAGGAGGGTGAACGTTGTTCCTATATTCTCGGAAATAATTTGAATATAAGCGATATTAAATGCCGAAATAAATTATACTCATATATACGGGGCCTTGTAGATGGAATTTAGATGATCAAAGCGAATAGCGAGTGTAAAAGCTTACGGTGTATATTACAGAATTTGCATTTTTTTTAGTAGCAAATTCGTTTAGTTTAATTACATTTACTTCACGTGAATAGTCTAGTTAGGTAATATCTCGGTACGCTTACAAAATTATGCCTAATTAAATTGCGAGATTTCGTCGTACTATATGCCGTGTGTTTCGCATCCGCTAAATATTCGAATGAATTCTTACGAGGTACAGTCGAAAACTCGCTATCGATCGTTTTCTATGGCTACTAGAACTCCCTTTCTCTATTCACGAACATGCAAACAATTCCTTTTCCCTTCGGGCGGAGCAGATCTGGTTCCTTTCCGAACGACACACAACGACCGGTGAGCGGCGGTTTCACGGACAAGTCTAAAAAGCAAACAGCTTTCCCCCTAAGATTCAATTAAGAAAAGACCTAATTGGATGACGCCCGAAATTACACTAGCTTCTCTGCGCGTATAATTTCAATATAAGCAATATTAAATAATATTTTGAGAGGGAAATTGTTGCTCGAGCATAAAAGGGATGGAGAATTTATTCGGCGATTACGGCGTCAACTCGCTGGTTTTAATATATTGTAAAAAGGGGTTGTATTTGAAACGAACGCCGCGTTTACGTAATTCCATCGTTACATATTTCATCGGTACACCAACATATTATAATTAATCCCATTCGAATTCCCGTACCGTGTACAAGTCGATTTTAATTGAGGATTCCTTGACAGTCGGTAAGAAAGTGCTTTCCTAATCCTTTAGAGCTTTTAACACCCCTCGCTGTGTGTGACAATTTAATTGTTTTTTTCTGCTGCCGGAATTTCACAAGCTAACGAATTGAGAATAATGAACATTGAACAACAAAACGTGATTCATGCTTTCAATGGAATTCATTATGCAGTGGAAGAGAAGCCTCCATAGTGTGACGTATAATGAAGAGGTGTTTGTGCATGTAAAACAATCAGGAATGCATTAAACACCGTAAACGTTAAAATAATATTTTTCCGATTTAATTATGCATCCTGTTAAATTAACAACTTATTATAAACGAGAAACGTACAGTTACGTCGAATAAATGTAAAATTTATTACTCATTCACTCATTACTATATCGTAACCACAGATAAAAGTCGGAAGGGTTTTTATTAATCCGCCGCCCCCTTCACAGTCGATATAATTTCAATTTCATCAATTCACCTCTGATTGTAACCTAAAGGGCAATTCGTACATATTGGGGAAGGTATACAAACAAACGCATAAATGACAGGGAGAGGCGGAGAGGACACAATCGAAACGCAGACGCAAACAAAACGAGTAATATACGCCGATTTGCCATTACACGATAATTACTCCGTATTCATCCTCGCGTTTGGCTTCATGCATATGAAATAAGCAAACGAGGAAATCTAAAGGAATATCTATAATTATAGACTTGGAGGAATAAACAACGTGCAATTTACTCTCTAACTTATTTTGGTTCGTTTCATGCCGAGTTCTAATCCTTAACTAATAGGTATGGGAAATAATTTAATATCAAATTCATCTTAGCGATATATTACGTAATTTTCATTTCAGCTATGCGGGCTTGATAGGAAAACTTCTTTATAACTTTATTAAACTTCTTAGACGTAATTTATAGCGGAAGTGGCGTACCCTCGTTATCGCAAATATAAAACTTGTGTAATAGTGTTGAAAATCGTTATTACGCTATACACATCGCATAGGGGACGAACGATGAGTTTTCTCATGTTTTCCTCCTAATCGAATGTCTTGCTATTACATCAAAACTGTTGGAATGATAACGTAAATAACGTTAATGAAAATTAACTGATTCCCATCGGTTCGGTTTTCCACAGATTTTTGCCGGAACGGCCTTGTATACGAATTATATCAGCGAGTTTGTGCGCTTCGCCGAGTTATTTTGACGGGATAAACTTTTTGCGAAGGTTACCAACAGGGTTATAATGTAGCCACTTGATTAAATCTCCGCCAAACATCTTGTAAAAGTTCCCGAACTTGTTCAATTATTCCCCTTTCGCGCCCGACACTTAATAATAATACTAACTTTGCGGATATATCGGAGAAAATTCGATTTGCGGAACGGCCGCGAATTTTTGCGATTTTCACGGCCCCCAAAACGATTCCGGATATTTGTTTTATAAAACAATGTTGCAGAGTTTAATTGCGTTCGTTGATCTTTTTTAGCGATCAGTTTCGCAACAGGGGAGGCCAGGGTTGGTTGTCACAAAGTTCATTACTTTGCTCATTCGCAGTGTATAAAATGATATTTTTTATACAAAAATTGGCTATATAAAAAGTTTAACACCTCTGTTGAATTTGAGCTGTGGGGAAAATAAATGGTGAAATCTTGGAAAATATAGTATATAGGTAATATCGTTATGTGCTCGAAACAAGTCTTCATATATGCCGAAGCAAGTTCTATCCGCAGTGCGCCGTCCTGCATTTGTATGCCCATCAGTGCCGGCACGTCAAGCCGTATAACCACCCGCCTCCCGTCGCTCTTCCGCCTCCCCATAGCAGTTTAATTGGATTTCTTTCTTTGTTCCGAGCCCTCGTTTGCGAATTAACTTCATTGTCTACGACCACGTAGTCCGAATACCACCCCGCCTAGTCTTATTCTCGCATCTGCTTTATTTCTTCCCTTTTTCGGCGCTACCGCCCCCCTTTCCGTTGGAACGCAGTCGTTGGGAAACCGTTTCTTAAGGGCCAATACAGGGAAAAACAGCCACTCCGTGAACGCGTTTTAAAAGTAAACTCATTTGCATTATTTAGTTGAAATATCGACGTAAAATGAATTGAGATAATTAGGGTTTCAAGTAATTATTGAAGCGGTGTTTGGAATTAGTTTAATTTTGCATTAGACGTATATGAATTAGATAAATGCGATTCCGGGAATTCTTCCACAATCAACGAACAAAGAAACAAATTAAAAATTTAGTTTTCCAGAAAAGTTTTTACCGCATCGGTTTAGAGACGTTAGCGTGCGACGCCATGTGGTCTAGAAAACTGTAGATATCGAGGCGCCCGACCAACGGTTTTTCCAGTTTTCACTCGGAAACTTTTCCTTCTGATGACAATGGCAACTTATAACCTTTGGCACGGCTACGAACACTAGTATACGGTCGACATTAAAATGTGTTAAGAAGGGCGGCAGGTGCCAAAAAGTTACTTACGGTCAAGCAGTAATTCCGATTTTGTGAGCCGTTTTTACATAAATGGCGAATCGTATTGGCCAACTGGCGTTGTTTTATCACCTATATTTTATACCGTTATATCGCATAACTTTCCAATATTCCTGCTATAAAATTTTCAGAAAGTTTAATAGACTACATTTCGACAAGTCCCCAAGAATATCATATGCTCTCATTAAAATATATACAGTGTGTCCACTTAAGTTCGCACCATATGGGAAATTTTTTTATTGTTAATATTACGAAAAAAAGTTATTCTTCATAAAAAGTTCTGCATTGTCCAAAACGAAAATGCAATCATCAGATATTAAAAATTTTCAGTCGTGTACGAGGTTTGTCAAAAATTGTGATTTTTGTCCAAGAGTAAAGTACCTTTATTTTTGAAAATATCAAAAACTATTATAAAGAAAAAATGTTTAGAAGTAAAAATAACTTTCAAATATTCAATATTGTTTATTTATAAAAATATTTTTTTTACATTTTCAATGTGAAAACTTTGGAAAATGAAATGTGAAATCCGGTACTACTTTTAAAAAATGCCGTTGCATCCTAAATTAATTATGCAAAAAAGTGCAAACTTAAATTTTCAACATTTTCACGAAATTTTTTCAAGAAAAAATGTCGAAAAAAATATTTTTATAAATAAACAATATTGAATATTTGAAAGTTATTTTTTATTCTAAACGTTTTTTCTTTATAATAATTTTCGATATTTTCGAATAACTTTTTTTCGTAATATTAACAATAAAAAAGTTTCCCATATGGTGCGAACTTAAGTGGACACACTGTACTATTATTAATATTTGATTATCATCTATGGACTTTTTTTAAATTCATTCCTGCGTAGGAATTTTGTTGTTTTAGCTGATGCACATCCTATAGGCGCCACATATCGTTTCCTCGCGCAAACAATAAGTAGCAAGGGGAGTGAAGATGGGGGTGATGCGCAATTTACCGTTGAAAAATGACGGCTTGTAAAGAGGGGCTCGCGGTAATCGTTTGTTTTATACCGAACAAAAAGACGCTACGCGTACCTTTTTAATGCGACCGCATTCGCTAAAATGCAAATTGCATTATGACAGTTGCGTGGAGTTCGCAAAAAATTAATCAAACCCGAGTTGAATTGGGGGCGGTTTCACGCACGAACCACGACATTCGCATGATGGCATCCACGAAATTTTCGTTGGAGTTAAACGAAACGTATACGAGACCGGAACTATCGAAGTTCGGCGACTTCTAGTATGTCAAACTCCCCGAACGGGGCATTTTCAGGATGATCCTCGAACTTAAAGTGGGTTAATCATCAAGTTTAGTTAGTGATAACTTCCTGATAATACGCACCAAGTTGATTTCGGCGATAGATTTAGGTGAAACTTCGATAATTAATAACGAAAAGTTTGGTGTCTGCTTTGCATAAAATAACAATTCTGAAATTAAAGTGTTGATAGAGCTGCATTGGTTTCATATACTAGAACTTTATTGTTTGAAATTTTGTATTTACAATGTACCGAATTAAAAATAAACATAAATTGGAGAGTTTCTTTTGCCATGTGAGTCAAATATGAATATTCTTACCATTTTATTTCGGTACTTTTAGTAATACTCTAGTAATTCTTCTATTGCTTTAACCAATTTGGTTGTCATAACCAAAAAATGATACATCATAAGGGTGAATAAATGTCACATTTATGAATTCTCCATCAAATTATCATCTCAATCATTTACTATTTGACACCCCATTACATTTAAAAAATGTTGTACTCCATTTCTTCCCCCAAAATTCTATATTATATGACGCATTTAAATCAGAAAGCAGTACCATTACAGGTACCAAAGTTCGAACGAACATAACATGTATACCTACCCATGCGCATTTCATCGGTTTCAAACAAAGGAGGAAATCGATACCTAAAACAATATATCAAATACGTTAAAAGAGTATAAATAAGGCAATTATATTAAACGTGTACGTGTATGCACACTCCTGTCGTGGGCTGCTATCTCGTTCCTGCTTCTCGTGAAAACAATACGGCGCCCCGGCACCGTATTCGACAAAAGAGGCACATAATAATGGCAGGGTCGTCCGTATCTTGACGGCCTTACTTTTCCTACTTTGGGGAATGTTATTGGGGTGAATTACCCAGAAAATAATACTTAGGGCCTTATTATGCTTTATGTAATAGGCGGGGACCTCGACGGTTGATAATCCAAGCGACAAGATGTTACCAAATGAAGTTACAAAGTGACGGCTCGAAATGGCATTATGGAGATGGAAATTCGACTTTAGGAAAATTTTCTGTTCCGTAATAATTATTTTAAAACGTCTGCGGTATCTCAGGAATTCCATTCGGTTTCCATTTTAGCATAAACTCCACGGTTAAAAATATCATACCTGAAAATTTTAAATTATCGGATTAAATTTATGAATAGATAATTACCGTTGCTGTAAATAACAGCTCCTATTTAAACACGGATGAAATAAATTAAACGTTCGTAGATTAAAAAAAAATTAAAGTTTCGAAATTAAAAACTACAACCACATGACCTAGGAGCGTCATCCAGAGCGTCACTGATTGCAATAAAACTTTTCCGTCGAACTGAATTTAAACCTCTTCCCTGCCTTGTCGTCCGTTGATTGCGGAAAAAATTTCCGAATTACTGTTATCTCTACTTGCCTGCTTTTAAATTCGTTCGGTCGTCGTTGCTTTTTTGCGCGGCTCGTCGTAAAACAAACTTTATATTTTTAAATTGAAATTGAAAAACGAGGTTAAATATGATTTCTTTTCGGAATTTAATTGGTTTTTATTTACCTACTCGAAGCAAGGATAAATACGCACCAGTGAAGTTTTTTGGAGGGTTGTTTCATTTTAATATTACGGTTCTTACATGAGGATTTGTATCGGCTCAAAAGAAGATATTTACTTAGGTATTTCAGAAATAAGTAGGTTTATTATATTAAATTTCCATTTTATTTGTTGGGTATTTGACAAAGCATCAAAAAAACTTGTATCATTTCTAATCTAAATGGTTTTACATGCGCAATTGGTCAGACAGTTCTGAAAGTTTTTGTCACGTCTATCAGAATTTCGGCCACGGAGAATATTCGTAACAATATCTTTCTGGTCGAGACTACAGAGGCGTGTCGATGTCAGATTTTAATTGGACATTAAAATTCGTTCTATGATTAAATTAGAGCATTATGTAAAATTTTCACACAACAGCGAATACTGTTTAACTAATTAAATCCTCTTCATTAAGATAATACGTATAAGTAGTTCGTTATTTTTACGCCTTTGATGTTCGAAAAAAACGCTTAATTGTTGTCGTATGGTGCTTTAATAGATAAAAATTAAATTGGGTTGTCGTTAAAGAGATAGTAAATAAGTAAACGTAACACCTCTGTGTTATATTGCAGTGATAGAAGCGCTTCATTTCGTTTTTTTGTCGGTCCGGTCGAACCGGCTTTATTGTTAGAAAACGTGAACACTTCATGATTTCGTTCTCCTTTTGTGACTTTTTCTGTATACAATGCAAGAGGTTAACTCGCTGACAATGGTTCACTTTCAAATAATTTAATTCGCGTCAAAGTGGCGAGCTCGTACACAGCAGGACAGCAAAGTCTTCTTCTTTCTATCGAACGTAAACCCACAGCCTTCGATCGATGAAAATTCCGTTTTATTACTTTTATAAAGAAAACAAACAAAAAGGATGGGAAAGACGACTAATTTTTTCCGGATTATCGGAACCGTTTGGCTTCCGCTTGCGTTGAATCTTGTACATATAAACTTTTTTTTCTGACCAATCACTCTTCCATAAATATCTTTTTATCGAAGGCCCATCAATCATGCTTCTCCTGCAAAATGGCGGACTGGGACGACCACGGCAGATTGTATAGTGGATAGAAAAGCCAAAGACGTTGTTGGTTTCATTTCCGCTTAGCAAACTCCCCGGCGAGGTATTCAAACCATTAGAAATCTGTCTTGCAGAATTTTCCCCGTAAAAGAAAATTGCACGGATGTAATTATTCCAGAAGTTTTTTTGACCAAAACGAATTTCGTAAGCGACTTGGCCGAAATACATAAACAATGCGAGCTCGATTTCCGGTCCCGGAGTCGATCTGTCAATGTCAAATGCGTTAAGATATTCACGGAACTGCTATATAGCGGCGGACACCAATGAAATGTATAAAGACAGTGGTTGAGGTTACATCAACATAAATCACTGTTATCCGGGCCTCGGACTTCCCTCGCAATTATTTCGTATTGTTTGCTCTTCTGGGAGATTTATGGAAACTTCTCTAATAGGCAACGAGAGCAACTAAACGTAGGAACGCGATTTCGCTAATACAACGATGATGGATGTAAAAGAAATCTCCGGATCGTTTATTATTCCGGAATTATTGACTCCGAAAGCTTATTCTCCAGTCCATTTTTATCGTCTCGGAATTCCGTACACGTACATTTTGAATATTTTCCTGCTTTAATTTCTAATTGAAAATATTCTCTGGCTAAGCATTTCATCGATCAACGAGAAAATTTAAATTTATTTAGCATTAAGTAGAATTTCCGACTAATTTGCAAGGAGTTTTATTTTCTTCCTGTCGACGGCGAAGACGCGCCGCGCCGCGTCGGTTTGTCTCCAACTCGGAACTTGTCCTATATTCATGGCCTAATTAAAATTCATAAAAGGCGCTATATGTACGCGTTATCCGTATAAACACCATAAATATTTCATAGGAAACTCGGGACGCGACGCGGTGCTCCGGCTGCGCGATAAGGGTTACTAATCAAGGAGGTTTATAAGGAAAAGTAAGTGGTCTTTTAGGGGGTTAAGAGCTTTTTTAAAGTCTGCAAACTTTAATTGGCCGTATTTATGATTACAAGTTTGCAACGAAGATATCTCGCAGTGGATTTCATTACGAAGGTGTACCTGTAACTAAATAAGCGTATTACTTTTTTTTATTAAATTTCAAGAGTTAGAATAAAATTGTAGAATTTGTGAGTATCATTGTTTCCTAGTTTGTAATTTCATTTGCGCTTTTTTTTGAGTAAATATTCTGCAAGTTCTCAGCTCGGGCAAAAATATGTGAAGCTTTAAATTGAATTTCGCGTAATCCTAAGAACTTAAATTACAAGGAACCTAGTATTCGAGGAATTAAGCTGACACAATATATTTCTATTTCTTGGCGGAAACAGTGCCATCGAGACGGTATCATTTTCACCTGCACAATTCCCCCGTTTTGACCTTTCTTCCGACTTAATTCCCGCGGCACCTTTCTCACCCTCGCCCGCCCCTGCCCCCCTCTATCCCGCCCCCGTTGCGTTTCTTCCGCCGCCTAAAAGCGAGCCGCGTAAATTTTGTTTCATTAATTTGATACTTTTCCTTTTCAGTGTGCCACTTACAAATCTCTTCGCCCCCTTTAAACGACGTTTCGCCATTTTATTGCATCCCGTCATTTTAATTGCAAGTTTATGCTGTCTGCTACGAGATTTACCTTCGTTCTGCTCCGAAACGTAGCTCATTTGTTCCGCGGCGCATTTACAAACTTCCTTATAATTGCCCCTTTTCTCTCCCTGTTTACGTACGCGCTCGCTTCCAGGAAAATTCCGAACGGTTTGATGGACCGAAAATTGACGTATTTAACGGATTTCAATAAACCTTTTCATTAGCTTATTAACCGCTTTATTAAGAGTATAAATACCTATATCATTTTTTCATTGGGAATTCACGAAAAATACAAACATTCTAGAAATTTTCATTCTTGTTTTATCTTTGCAAAAATCGTTGATGATATTACATACTCCTAGTGAGTACACTGTGTCCCATTTTGGTCGCGACTGGGGGTATATCGGTTATTAGACTTGATAGGACATTGCGGTTTTCGCGAACCTGTACTATTTTTTTGTCAAACTTACAATGGCACAAACAGATTTTTAAAATCTCTTTTCATTTTTGAGTTACAGGGCGATAATGAAAATTCTGACTTATTCAGCCACCCCCGTATCTCGTTTGCTATTGAAGATATTTTAAATGTGTAAACTGATTATTATAGATAATTTTACGTAGAATTTAGTGACGTCCTTAGTTTTTTATGGGGGTTACCATTTCTGAAATATGACACCAACTTGTAATTTTTTTAATGGGAAAGCCTATATTTTTATTGCCCATTAAATTTATAATTTTTTTCTCTTTTTCATGATATGGCACATTCTATATTTTAAATTTTCTCAAAACGCTCAAAAAAGAGAAACTATTTTATTATAAAAATGGTTAGGGGGCTATGCGGAGAAACAAAAAAAATCGTAGAAATGTTTTATTTAATATTCTCAACAACTATTTTTGTTCTAAAAGTATTTTATTTTGGTTTTTCTGCACAGCCTCTAAACATTTTTCGAATAAAATAGTTATTCTCTTTTTCGAGCGTTCTAATGAAATTCAAAATATAGAATGCGCCTTATCATTAAAAAGAAAAAAATTACAAATTTAATGGCCAATAAAAATACAGGGTGTTCCATTAAAAAAATACAATTTGGTGTCATATTTCAGAAATGATAACCCCCATAAAAAAACTCAGGACGTCACTGAATTTCTACGTAAAATTATCTATAATAATCAGTTTACACATTTAAAATATCTTCAATAGCAAACGAGATACGGGGGTGGCTGAATAAGTCAGAATTTTCATTATCGCCCTGTAACTCAAAAATGAAAAGAGATTTAAAAAATCTGTTTGAGCCATTGTAAGTTTGACAAAAAAGTAGTACAGGTTCGCGAAAACCGCAATGTCCTATCAAGTCTAATAACCGAGATACCCTCCAGTCGCGACCAAAATGGTACACAGTGTACAGGGTGCGGCAGAGAAACTTACTTTTTTGGAAGGTTCATAATAACGAAATTATTGCAGATATCGGTATAATTCTTTTTTCCCCTCATAGATCACCTCATCAAAATTTTTCCAAGTCGTTTTTATTACCTTTATTGCCTACTAAAAAGGGTCAGGTATCGATGCAAGGGAGTCAAGTATCTGCATAGATAAAGTCAATAGAGAAACATTTTAAAATACTTCTCGCTGGTTAGTTATAATTTCTATTTACGTGGAGAATGAACGAGAAACGTTCCGTCTCAAATTCGAAGCGTTTGTCCATAGTTTCAAATTTATATTTATCGACTTTTATCTTTGTGTAGCTCCGTAAAGGCAATCTTCCTTCCCGTCGTCGGACGATTTGTGCCAGAATTCTTATCGCGATATTAAACAAGCGAACTTTCGGAATAGTTGGAGTGACGTTACGACGTTCTCTACCGGGGTCGGGCGAAAAACCGTCGGGCGTTCTTCCCTTCGGCCCGCAATGCGCCTCTTCGCCCGAAAGGGCAGAGCCCCCGCGTGTGTACGCGAGCGACACGAAACTCGGCGTCTCTCTGCGGGCTTATGGTAATAGACGGCGGTACGTTCCGTTTTCCGCGACATGGTAAATGGGGAACTGCAACGGAGAATTTCCATGTCGCACACGCTATATACGCGATAGATAACGCGGATACTTTGGAAAGACAGTTTGGAGCCGGTGACGCATTCGTATGCAGACGGATTGTATTCGATGAATCGAATAACGTATATACAAAGTATGGATGTATGATAAAACTGCATGTTTTGGGTAAAGTAAACAAATAATGCTGGTCGTTATGGGTTTTTTACTTCGAATGTCGACGACGTGCTTTGTATACAAAAATCGTGGAAATTTTTGACATTGCACAACATTTTGTAAGGAAATAATGCTACATGTGTGCTTCCATTAGAATTCGGGCAAATCCGAGCGTAACGATGATCCCCGTAGGTCGTAAATGGGTTGCCGGCCGCAAGTGTGCAGATTGGGAAAACGCGATTAGTTCAACTAACATCCGGATGTTGGAGTATTGATCTTATTAGCTTAATCAAATCGTTGCTTCGGTCCGTTACAATGAGCCTTCCATATACCCCCGGCTTGACGACGTTTCGCCGCCGGCCTGTCACCAAGATAGTTTACTCCCTCGGTCGGAGGCCTCGGTTACAACCCTCGAGGAGTTTGAGGTCTAGTTTCCTTATTTCGAGTGACGCAACGAACGATGGGAGCGACGAGACCCGGTTGTTTTGCGGCTTATTGGGCCCCGTTTTTTGCGTACTCGAAATGTATGATAACTAATTACTTCGCAGAAACTTAGTCCATTATCTATGTATAACGGATAATTAAAGCTAATTATAATTTTACACTATGTAGTGCATTTAATCTGTCATTAAACTCTTTACTAAATCTCGGTGATAATTTATTCATAAAGCCGAAAAATTACCTACCTAAGTACAAATCCTAAATAAGTACACCAAGTTGACTTTATAAAATGTTTTTTATAAAAGTTCATCATCTTTTAATTTAATTAAATATTCATGTATTTCCTAATTAATCTTCTCGTTTTAGACAAGCTTTGTTTCTAATTTATGCTAATTTGAGTGCAAAAGAATTTTTATCTGGCTACCTTACTTTCCTGGTAATTTAAATTTTTTCTCATTTTCATCGCGATCTGCTGTGAATTTTTTTTAGTTAAACCGCGAAAATCGAAAACTAGGACGCTAGCTCTCCTGTAATCTTGAAATAAATAAAAAATGCAGGGAATGCAACCGTTGCCCCGCAACGAACTCATTATTTTCAAGCATCCTGTGATCTAATTTATTAACTATTAAAACTAAAGTATGCACGCTATAAATTCGTGTACGAAATAATTGATTAATAAACCGCTGTTGTCGGCCGGTCGGGGGAGTGGAGAGGAAATGCTGAGAAGGGCATTTCGCAGTAAAGGACCGCTTGATGTGATATTCATGTGGTGGTTTAATACGCGCGCACTTTAGGGTCATGATAAAAACCTTCTATAAATTAACGGCTCTTGAATTTTCCAACAGGTCACCCTTGAATATTCAACTATGGCTTACGGAGCAGCGATAATAAGCTTTTGAATATATTTTTTCACTCGACTTTGTAAGCAATATAAAATTTTTATATACGCCGATTTCATCTTACCTATTAGATATTTATTTACGAAGTTTATTGATTGGGTTTATATCTAACTAACTATACTTTCTAAACTAAAAAAATAAAAATACTCGAATGTCTCCAATTTTCTTTTAAATAAATTTTACGTACCTAATCAGTACGAAGTATATGTTTGTAACTTCGGGCCATTTAGTTTTAATAGGAAAACTTTAAGGATTAAGTTCGGCAAGACTTGCGAACGACTCTTGAAATCAAGATTTTATTTGATGTAAATGCGAACCTATTTTAACAAAACTGAGAAAAAGGAAACAATTACGCGGCAGTTTCTACGTTCCGAATTTAATATTTTCGCCGCCCTAATATTGGTTTTATTACACGAATTTCTCGAAATGAACGAGAAGCGTTTTATTCTCAAATTTCAAATTAAACACAGACATTTGCTGTTAATTGTACATTTGATGCGATATTTTCTGGTTCCCAAGACAATTTCTTACATTTTATAATACCCTTAAAAACTGCACTTATTAATCTATCCGGTGTCTATAATATTAATATCAAACTAGTCGTATTTGTATAGTATACTAGAATTGCTTATTTAATCTCACTACCTACATAACTCAGCAAATTGAACCCCAAATAATACAATTAACGTGAGAGGAGTTAGACGTGTAACGAAGTTAAAACACCGCTTAAAATTGATTCCCTTATTAAATCAATTAACTAAATGCCTGCGAAATGTGAATTAAACGCAGATACCCGTACTATTAAATTGTTTCACTGCGTGCGCTA
Organism: Phyllotreta cruciferae; assembly: GCA_917563865.1. Taxonomy (NCBI): domain Eukaryota; kingdom Metazoa; phylum Arthropoda; class Insecta; order Coleoptera; family Chrysomelidae; genus Phyllotreta; species Phyllotreta cruciferae. Next base: position 4,310,475 of record OU830609.1, on the reverse strand, counting down.
CATCAAGATTATTCGACATCACATTCGAGTTTGTGTCGCGATTAAGATTGACATTCTCATTAGAATAAATATTGGAATTAAGAAAAGACAAACATTTAATTATTTCTCGTATAATGTCCCAACGTTTATCAGACGCTACAAAGATAAACATCAACATCAAATATGTATAAGCTTCGCTGCAGAAGTCATTACACGGCAAAAACGTATTCAGGAGAGCATTTAGAAGTCAGCAGTAGTGTTGAAGTACATTGCGACCGAGTTATGTGACGTTGATGGTTATCTTTGGATCGTTACCGGTTGAAGGTATAGATATTTGTCGCTACAATGTACATGAAATTACCAAGTTCTTTTTTCGATAATTTTTATTTTTCATCGAATTGTAGATGTTTTACTCGTTAACATTGAATTATTTGGAATATAATTGAGCCATCTAGTAAATGGGTTTTTAAGAATCTACTCGACTCTTCTTTAATTTCGCCTCCGTCTCGACGTCGCTTAATTTAAAGCGCATATTTCGTAGGTGTTTTTTAACAAGGCCTCGAGTGGATTTACATTGTTAGTTACATAATGGAGCGTTTTAATTCATAACTTAACTTTTTCGAGCGCGGAAATTTTCTGAAGTGGCGATTGTTGGAAACGGATCTCTGGAAAATGCCTGGATAAATTGAATTTTCTTAGTTTCGCGATCCAATGAAAGAATCGCATTGATGGTAAATTGAAGGTATAGTAGATGCTCGACAATATGATGTAAGTAGTGAATCTAGGTCATGGAAAATTTATCATTCCGACGAATCCGACCTCTTCGTATCATGTGAATTTGGCACGAATTTTCCAACTTATTTTCCTCGAAATTGCGACGCGCTATATACGCTCTTTTAACCTAAATTCTGCACAAATAACGATTGTTCAGCATATCTTCTTTTTTTCTCTCAAGCACACTGATCCATAAACACTCGAATTTATAAAATAAAAAAATAACATAGAGTAGAAAGTAAACGCCACTTATTTATCCTTCTTCGTTCCTTTCCCGCATTCCCATCGAACTTCAATTCGACCTAAAGTATCCTCAAAAATGCGAAAGTGTTTTTTGCCGTCGCAGGAAATCCTCCCCTTTCAATAAAATAGGCAACCCTTTTGCTCGGAAATATACGTCTGGAATTTTTGTATTTGCGTTATTGAGTCAATTTGATATACGAACAAAAAAAAGCACAACGACAAATCTTTCATCCAACAAAGAAATAATAAAAAATTGATTTTAATTCAATACCAATTCGAACGTATCAAAGATAGTTTGTTTTTTCACTCGAGTTGATATTAATTTACTTGCACGAAAGGTATTGTGAATAAATTATGATTGCTGTGAGGTTTCGAAAATCGTGAAAGGATTTCAATTCAATGAATTTTTATCAGTGTAGACAGCGGGGTCGAAAATCCAATTTGATAATCAGTACCGTTATCCTGGGGCGAAGTGGATCGATCGCGTGTTCGTGGGCAATGCTAAATACATATATATGATATTGTAAACGACGCTGGCGACGTCAGGCGTCTAGACTCTAGGACGCCGGGGTGGAGCGCCTCCGTTCCCATGCCACTAGGTCATCATCGTTCATTCCGTCTCTTTTTTCACTAGGTCATAGTCCTTTCGATCTCTTTTGCACACAAGGAAGCGATTTGTTCGTCATATTGAAGGGGCGGCAAGTTCTCGGAAGAGCAATTTACTCCGAGTCACTACACAAATCAATTTTCATTCCACCTATTTCCATTTTTTAACGAGTAAACCGTACATTGTGGAAAATTTCGTACGCCCGGAGGTATTCGAAAATGCGATTTTATTTCTCGTAAATGTTGTTGTCTCGATAAACACAATTCGGAGTTAATCTGCGAAAGACGAAAAAAGCACGTAGGAACAGGCGAAAATCGACAATTAATTAAACAAACTCCCGACGAAATTGTTTTCAAGTGATTATCGAAAGAGTGAATCTGCCGAATAAGCGACTTAGTTTTTAACGAGCTTTTCTCGTAATCCGAACTCCCAACTTTTCGCGGTTGCCGTTTTCGCTTACGGCCAACGTCATTGCCGAACTCCAGACTTCAATATTTTAAGAGTTTTCGATGTTGTATTGGCGACGGTATATAATAAAATTTAAATGAAAACTAAAACTAAATGTGAACTAAAACTTTTTTTTCCATTTATTTGTACTTTACTTGTGAATTAGAGGCTGGCAATTGATTGATTTATTACTCCGCCTCATTTATGAATAGAATTTTAACAATTTCGATTATTTCCTAATAATAAACAATATGTTGTAAACATATAAAAAAAATATATATCCGCCACTAACTGATTCAATGATTGACTACAGTGCTCAACAATTGATAAGGATCACAGTCAGAAATAGCCAGAGTTTCTAGCAACAGATTATTATAGATATTATGATGATATTATGATATTATAATAGATATTATGATAGATTAATTTTCTAGCAACAACCAAAAATAAAAAGCTGTATCATCAATTTAAATTAAAAATAGTCAAAAAATAATTGTGATCCTTATCAATTGTTGAACAGTGTATTTACTTAAACAACTATATTAATTAAAAAAATTCGTGGAAGTATGCCGAAGAAATCGATTCTTTGAAAAATTTTCTTGTAGGAATTGGAAGTATCTGCTTATACATTCCATTTTCCTAAACGTGTCTTGTCTGAATTCTGCGGTGTGATGTTGTTAATCTTAATTAACAATCCGACGCTATGCAAGATTCCGGAAAATCCGCCTTTGTAAACTCTTCCAGTCTTGCTTTATAAAAGTATAGAGTTATTGGAGTCGAAAAAAGGAACAAACTGCAGCATGGTGAACTCCTCTTTGAACATACGACTAGCTGTATTAGCTTCAGCGTTCTTCTTTTTTTGTACATCGCCTCTACTGAAACTTAAAGACGCTAAACTAATATTTGATGAGTTACCGATATGCGTTTTCCGTTTCAGGTCAGTACAAACGATAGAAGCGAAACAACTCCGGGGTACTTTGGGGGCGGGGGTGAGTTTGCATACGATCAAATATTAACTTATCTTTGAGCGCCGTGTTTGAACGGTGAATATCCGGCCAGGATGTTGTTTTACTCCTGCGGTTATTGGCGAAATTAAATTTCGTCGTCTAAACGAGAATTTCACTTTGCTCTAACCTTCCTCTTCTGTGCGCCGAAAGAACCAAATGGCATCGAAAATCGAATTCGTTTCGTAAAATCTACGAGGAATTTCCAACGATGGAATGAATACGGTACGGGCTCTATATTTCCGAATTTTCAACGCGTTTTTCCCGTTTCGAATGTGTATACCCTAATTGAACTTCAGAGTCATGCATGTACGGGCAACAGTTGGTTTAATGGGCTCCATACGGTCGCCGCGTCCACGCTTGCATATGGAATAATAAACTTGCACGGTTATACGCATGAAAACATCAATGCTATATTTACTATCGACGTAACTACGAAACAGTACCACATGCTACTGATTTACCGGATTGTTTCGCCCCGAACGACCACTCCGGCTAATCTCGCACGGAAAGTAGCAACCGAAACGCCTAGTAATCGAGACAATGAGAAGTTATATCGGAGCGTATTTTCTGATTAACGTCGCCGTTGATAAAGTAGCTTCGTAACGCCTCATAAACAGGATAGTACGAATGAGTAACTGATGAGTAAACAGGAGCTAATTAAACGTTTCTATGATTCTTCATCACAACAGCTTTATATCAGCTGATATAAAAAGATTATTACTAAATACGCGGTCTTAAACTAGTTAATATTATACATTTAGTCAGATGTAATAAATAATATTAATAAGTCATGGCGAACATTAAACCATCGTAAAACATAAATTCTTAATGATTAAGTTACATTCTAATTAGAAAATGTATACATAGAAAATACTAGAGAATATTAAAAAGAATATTTCATTCGGCTTGAAGCGATTTTAACGCATCATATCAATCACAGTTGTGGAATTCAGTATCTCAACCATTAATACGGGTATGTCATTTGAGTCAATCCAAACAAATCGAGTCCCACCATGAGACGACGAACGGCGTTTTCCATTTGGAAATCAAACCGAACGCACGCCTCCTTCACACCTCACAATCAATTAAACATGAGTCTTGACGGGGCTCCATGAAAGGAGCGGGTCCTTTCCTCCTAGATTAATTTATGACGTTGAGGTTAGAACAGCTCGCAAGTCAGCGAGAACCCCTGCGATACTCATTAATATATGTCATCTAGGGCAAATAACTGAGCAGGACTGGACCAAAAGATTTATCTGTTGCCAAAGAAAATGTTTCGGGAGTTAAATATGAACTCCGGTTGCTGGTACAAAACGATGTTAAACCAGAAGTTTTTACGTCTTTGTTATCTGCTTCTCGGAAAGGGGAAGTACGAAAAGATAATAAAAGTTTGATGGTGAAATGTCTTCGAAATAACCGATATTTTTGGTTCGTATGGACACTTACATTTACGATTCATACGTAAGTAGGTATGTCTATTTTGAGTTTTCAGTTTATTGGATTTGCAATAGTATCGTTGACATAAATTAGATGGAACTGATTGCACCTAAAAATAACTTTATTGAATGACCAAATATTTATGTCGGTAGTTTGAAATCAAGGATGCCATAAATATATAAAAATATTCGGCGTTTATTGTTTGAATTGAAAACATCGTAAATTAAGTTTAGATTGGTACAGAAGTACATTTACATTTTTTATTCTACGAATTAATATCTACAAATTATATTCGTATATTTATAACGAGTTGACGATAAATTTAATTCCGAATCCGAAAACTTTTTATTCCGCTTTTATTTCGAATATCCGAAGTATTGGTAAATCGGAAAATCAACATTGGGCATACGTGTAATCCGAGTACTTTTGAATATCGAACGGAAAATACCAACAATGCACTTTTCAAGCGTCCGTATCAAAACCGATCGTATTAGTTTATTCGATTATATAATTTCACTGGATCCCGATCCAATCATGCTCCGAAATAAAATTACCGAACGAAGTTTGCGTATTTCGAGTGAAGTCGATCCATCCGTACGGCAGTATGCACGAATTTATTCATCGTTATGTTTTTAATGGTTTCGGAAAATGATTTTAATGGCATATTTAAATCCGTCGGGGGGAACGTTGTATTGTAGGTGGTATTAACGCTTTTCGATGGTATATAAAATATTGTTTATGTCGCGTTTATTACGCATGTTCTAACATGCAAAATATTAATTTGCTTACATCATCATGTTTGTTTAATGCTACCACACCCTCCGCGTTTTTATAGGTAGGTACTTGAGTTTTTTTTTTGTGAAATAAATGCTTTTATACTGATACTAATATACTACTAATTTGTGCTAATGAATACCTATATTGGTTTTTTTACTCGATATATTCTATGCAATTAATTTTTTTATTGACAAATTTTAGGTCATACAGTCATCCCATGAGTAGCTATGTATAAAAATGATCAAAGATAAAAGAGTTTGTTAAAAAACCGTTTTATTTTACGCAACTAAATCGAAATTACTTCCTCGCTAAACCAATAAATCTCGTTGCAAGCCGTAAACTCTCTAGCATCGGTCTATCTGCTGAGACTCGAGACTGAAATATCAGCCTTGTCTGGACGCATAGATAATAGACAATTTTCACGGTTCATTTGTTTCTTCGATTGTCCGCCACGGCCGCCTACGTACGCCTTGGAAACGCGAATATATACAGTAGAGAAGCAAATTTATATAAATCGGTAGGCGTTGCTAATGTTATTCTTAGATTTACGATCTCGTATAATTTTTTTCTCGTTCTTTTATATGCGGATCGTTATTCTTTTCTTGCGGCAAACGATAAAGATACGTTTCAAATATTTAGGTTGTTGAATGTAGATAATTCTTTTTTTCTCTCGTAAGCGGTAAAACTGGATAATATCGCGTAAACTATTTAAATTTTGACATTAATGGAGAAGACCACGACTTTTTTTAAATTTTTTTTTCAAAACCGTGTGTTCTAAGAATGCGCGTAATGAAATTTTCATTTTTTTCTGTGGCCAAATAAGGCCGCAATTAATTTTTAAAATTTGAAAAACGTCACACAATCGTCATACACTCTGCTCCAATCAAAGCGAGAGTTTCAAAGAGAAGTCACATTTAGCAAGTTTGCCACGTTTTCTATTACTCTTCTTTAGTCCGCAAAATGTGCGTTTTTTGAATATTTATTGCAATAAATATTTTCTGATTTATCCATTTCTTCCATTACCTAATGGATAATTCGATATATTAATATAGAAATAACATCTTCATCTGTATAAATTGTAACCGATTTTCGTGTTAAAGACACAAATAATGGTCCTGAAAAATTTATTTGGCAACATTCTTGTCAACTTCAATATTATTAAAGTGTTTTGTGCCGAACTGCAATTCGTGTAATTTGTTTTGTGCAATTTTCAGAAAAATCTGACATGTGATAGTTTGATTTTTGTTCGTTTGTCTATTCTTTGTTACTGCGTTCGAAAATTCATACTATTTACTATACAACAAGACGTGAGTGGTTTATGATTGGTTGATAAGGTATGAGTCAAAACCCGAAATTTTTAAATTTCAAAGGGCTATATCTTTTTAATTATAACACATTTTGAGCAACTTAAAACGGTTTTGAGCTCTAATAAATCATTTCTAACCGTATCTTTTGACGAAATCCGCGTATCTCACATCGTGGTCTTCTCCATTACGATCTAAGATACAGTTTTCCAATTATCTTTGTACTTAGATATCTACTATTGATTTAGTATTTAAATTTATAACGTACATTTTTAACATAGGTAATCCTTACCTTTACATGCGATTATTAAATTGCCCAGTTTCTGTTATAGTATATAATTCAGTATGATGAATAAATAAAAATCGGTTAATAGGAGCGAGTTGCAAACTGAAATTAGAACAGATAATTATAAAATATTCAAAACCAGCGAACAAATATTATTGAATCAATAGATATCGATTACCTACTGATAACAATCACTTGTAATGCTGTCTGTTATTCTTTATTGATGCAATAACGCGTCGTAGTTCACTAAATTACAACCCATTTCCCCAAAAATTTTACTATATAACATAATAAATAAAAGCTTAATGTAGCTTAAAAAATAACCCAACGTATATTTCATTTCAGTTCGAATTAATACTTAATTATTTTTCCGCGGGTACATACTATATTTTCGAGCCCGTTATCCCTGCCAATCGACCGGTTCGCATTAACACCCCCGACGTTCCGTATGCACATCACGTATGATGCATGTGCACCACTCGGACCGCGCAGAACCGCGATTCTTCCGTGCCTATTATTTCCCTTTCGTCTATTCGAAACGCTCCACCGTGGAAAAGGTTGGCCACGTACCACCTATATGCCGGTGCGGTGTTAATTAAAGCCTGTTTATTTCGAAATCGAGATCGGAATATTAAAAGTACCTACCTAAACGGCATCGATTTTCCGCGGATCGAACTTATTTGGGAGATTGTGTTCGCGGTAAACTGCTGCAATTTCATGCGATTATGTTACTCGCATACCTAATTTTAATTAACTGAGCTTTTGGATTAAAATTTGTAGGTACTATCTAATTTTTATCTAAATATCAATAGATTAAGAATGCAGTTATATAAGTGCCCATATTTCGATTAATGAAGTGAATAAATAATTTAGTATGGAGAAATTTAATTAGTACATACTTGTAACGGATTGGCACTCTCTCCCCGATGGGATTAATTTAAATATCGACACGAATAATTGTTCAAGATCTGACAGGACGGTTTTCTCTATATGGTTTGTCTTAAAAACTAAAGTAGTGCTTAATTTTCCATATCGAGTCGAGGTATCGTATGCAAATCGTTTCTCGTTCTACCGAATATGGCGATGGCTTCGTTCCTTATAAATAATAGGATGATAATTTATATGTTGGTACTTGAAAAACGAGGCGTTTTTAGAACAGGTATTAATTTATTCGTTAGCGATGATCTAACGTACTTCTTAATAAGAACCGATTCAAATTCGGTTATAAAACGCTACGTATACATATATTTCTAAAATTTTACGCTCTAGATGCCACCCCTACAATCCTACCCCATTACCATAAATGTCGCAGACAATATTCGCGAATTAAAATTTCAGATCACAACAGAGAAAAAAACATCACAAAGAGTTCATTCGGAGGCCATGAATATAAATGCGGTTTATTACGAAGAACAACCGACCAGTCGGATGACGGAGAGGTGTACGGAAAAAAATTAACAAGAGAATGAATATGTTCCGTCAAAATGAGACGGCGCGTTCGCTTATGGCACATGAATATTAAGCGATGCAATTGGTCACAAATTGGCGGTTTTAAACTTACAATGAGACAACAGTTTAGTTTACAAACTCAAATGTTTGTTCAGCTGCCTCGCTTCATATTCGACGGGTTCTCGACGTCTCTAAAAATGTTTACTTTCCAATTAGTTCTGATGCCTATTACCTATATATTGTTACTTTTTTTTCCTATACATACATACATACATCTATGCAAATTTTAATGTACAGCACTAAAATAATACTGCCAAGTTTTAAAGTAATTGGTACTTATCATTGACAAAAATAATTGGATCAATACACCACTCCTAAAATGTACTTATATGTATATAATTTATAATTAATACATAACATGTATTTTAAATGTTCGTTAAGAAACACTTTTCATCGTCTTCTTCCTCTGAACATTCTCAGTTTACCCTTGAATACCCCCTGAAAAAATACAAGTTTTTTTTAGAGAGTTCGTAAGAAACTGCGAGCCTAGCAACGATTGTTTATGACTTCCTATTTTTTGTGTATCGAACATCGATTTCGTTTTTTGTTTCACGATGAAGTGGACAGACTGATATATTGAAAAAGTTTCCGGCTAATTTTCCCGGTACAAGCTGTATTAGTTGAAAATTCTGTTCGACTGTTTCACTTGGATTGTGTACATGTTTTTTGCGAGTTTACTGTACACGTTGGGCTATTAATTTTTTAACCATTTGAAAAATTGGGAATTTTTATTAATTATTGTTTTATTTTTTCCAGGTGAGTCTTTCATACCATTTCGTTCGGGTGAGTCTATCGCTTTTATTTGCAGTGTAATAATACGATTAGAATGCACAAGCATATTCGTTGGAAATGCACAGAAATTCTGAAAACGTGTAACGACAATTTTGTAAATTTTCGTTAGAAACTTGTAGTGTTTAGGCTCATATTGAAGCGACTACAATTTTTACTATCGTCCCAGGCATATAATTTGCCTTTCCTTTGATATTCCTCTATTCACATATAATATACATTCTTCAGGCTTAGAGGAGCTTTTTCTCATGTGGAAATTTATTCGTTCGTGTGCCTTAGGTATAAAACCCTCTATACTTATAAATCTGTCTTATATTTATATGAAATACGCCGACAAGCACCATGATATGACCGAACGCAAACATTTCCTCGAAGGATATTATTCGGGCATGGAGATTGAAAAATCTTATTACGCTTCTTGGGTAAAATACACACTTTCAGTATTCATCTATATTCCTAAACTTTATTCAACATTGAGTACGATTTCTAAAATACCTATTTTTTCACTATATACTGTTAATCCTTTATTTCCTTGACATCTTCTATGTATTTCGTAGATAATTTCCATGCTATAAGTACCTATCATAACAATTATATTAATTACCTTACCTCGAAATGAATCTTGTATACGTACAATCAATTGTCGATTGTTAAAATCACATAATAGGCTATCGATATAAAAAATTCTTTAGTATCTTTAAATTTATCTGAGGAGGATGAACCGTCTCAAATTGTAATGTCAATATGTAAATGTACACAATAAAATAATTATGATGATCTCATTCTGATCGGTAACTGACTTTTCGTTGAAAAAAATATGCCTTTAAATATAAAATGGTCGTTAAAATTTTATTGTACAATTTTTGGTTTTATATGAAAAGACTGAATTTAATTTATATCGTTCTGAAATTACAATCATATCGGACTTGAAATATATTATTTGAGCTTATGTAAATATAGCTAAATATTAGTTCTTCAATGTGTCGAGTGGAGTTACTATTTTTTTTTATTTAAATTAATTTAAATTATTCATTGTACGGGATAATGTATTCGTTGATTAGGATTTTTGAATCTCGTAAATCTCAATTTCCTACATTTACATATAACCCAATTGATTTTTGTTTATTAATATCGGGAGTAAAAAAATTCTTGAACTTCATAAATCTTCATAAAACTTTTCAGGGCTTGTCAATAACTTTCTTGAAATTGTGTAATTATTCATGCTTAATTGAAATGTATATTTTTCATTTTTATGACTGTTCATGTATTGATCGATTGTTTACTGCTTATTAAATTTTCATTTTCTGCGCGTATTTACAATTTTTAAAGTCTAGAATTTATCCAACGTGAGATATGAACATACCTTGTCGGCATAATTTTTAAATTAAATTTTTTTCCATCTTTATGTTGTTCATAATCTCGCTAATATATCACTGTGTCAAATGGTCGGGCGTCAAAGAATGCAAACTACTCACAGAAAAATGTGCCGAGCCGGTTTTATGGAAAGAGAAGTATTTTTGTCATAGTAGTTTCGGGCCGAGTGCCAAGCATCGTATTTTAAACATCTTGCAGCATTTTTATGGAACACTAAAATTTATCGTAGTGTTTTTCTAACGTTCGAATACACTAAAATAAATATTGGACTACACATATTGCTGCAATGAAATTACATATTATATATTTTCATTGGACGAGTAATTTTTGATGATGTACGAAATGCTGAAATGTATAACCTAAATTCATCAACAATAGAGTTTTAAATTTACGAATTTATTTCAAAAATGTAATTTATTGCTTTATTTTAGATGAAAAGGATCCGATAAAACGAATGATTTTAAACTGAGTGAATCGATATACATACATTAGTAAAAAGCTTTTAATATTGTGATTTTTTTATGAATTTTTCCATCAATTTGCGGTTTATTTTTAGGCGTAGACAATTTTATTCGACCTTGTATTGACGTGACTGGTTATCGATTCTGTTCCTGTTACAAAACACCCCATTGTAATCCTCGCTTCTCCAAATTAACATGAGAAAAACATCATAGTAGATAGTTGTAAAAGTAAATGTCCCCAAAAACCCGTAAAATAAAAATTAAAGTATAGGGTTAGTTCGTAAAGAAGAACTAAACTGACAGTTTTCTTAGATTAACGATGGTGTAATCAATTTTCACACGCAACCTTCTAAATTCGCATTGGGGGTTAAATTTAGTTTTATACTAATTTAGAAGTTGTTATAGTACCGACAGTTTGACGGCCCTAAATTACCGCTTATTCAGCGTTTTTTCCGTTTTCTTAAATATAGGAAAACCTCTTTTACAATTAAACTTTTAAATTCTCCATCGCGACATTTAATTCTCAACTCCTTGTTCCCTTCTTGTGTATGTTAATGAGTTTTATAATTGTGAGTTTTATCAGCGAGTTGCAGAATTTAAACTTCATTCCGCAACTGCAATAAAAGTATTTAGCTGGCACAGTCGCAGGGAAGCGGCTAATCGGGAGATTCGCGACAGATAAAATTCGCCATAGCGAAATCACCATCAGCACGCCCATGCCGTATTCCAGTCATTTAGGTGGGTGGTTTCGGTGATGAGATCTTCGAGGTCAATCTGTCGAAGAACCGTGTTATTAATGATCGACGTAAAAGCCCGAGTTGAAGTACGCGTTAGATCTAATAACCGTCTAACATTCTCCGGTCGACCCTAATTTTCCGTAACCTCTGACACCGACCTTTTCCGCTGCCAACAGGTCGGATGCGCAAGTTGAAAATACCTTTGCGGCACGTGTGCGAGTGTGTGTGGTGTGCGTGTATGGTCGTCCCGAAACGGGACCCTTGCCGGAGGGTGCCTTCTTAATTTTAAGGGTTGGCCCTAAGCGTGCGTCTAATACGTTTTTACCGCAAGGTGTTAGTGTGTTGCTAACAGAGGTTGTACCTGTTAAGTGGGTAGTTATCCGTTTACGGGCCCTATTTAGGGATGCTTGTTTGTCGGGGATATCAAATTAAAGGACGCTTAGGATGTCGTATAAAAAGCGACTCTTGTGAATGTAAATTTGAGTAAGGGCTGGTATTAACAAGAAGCCGGAATTGGGGGTTATTTATGATGATATAAAATTTAAAGAGGAAAATGAGTTATTTATTATTCGCGCTATATTTCGCTTTGTGCATGATTTTCATATTGTAAAAGCGAAATAAAAACCGTATACGAAATAAGAAACGTGACAATTCTAATAACTCTCACATCTGTGTAAAAGAATAAAACATGAATTTTCCCGGTCTAGCTCTCTTATTAGCATTTAAATATACCCCCTTAGTATAAATACTGTCGACTGTCGGAGCACTTGTAAGCCCGAATTATGTATTGCCAACGTTTTTTTTTAAGAGCGCAGATGTTCCTTTGCACCTCCTTCGCTTATTTTTTTCTTTTCTTGAATTTTTTTGTCAACGTGCATTGCGTATACCGGTCCTCACCCTTCGCCTCCCCTTGTCGAGGGTTCATTAAATCTGGGAACGATATTCGTTTGTAGCCGGGAAGGGTTGCGGTCAACTGTAAATCTTACATCTCTTACCTACCCTTCGCTTTTTTTTGATGAAAATGTAACGGTAGAATAGGCGTGTGAACGTTAATTTTTGGCCCTCTAAGCCTTTAACGAATTACTCTCAAAGGAGAATAAATTTACCGGCAATCCGTTCGATCACTTCAACGGATTTATTTGCTTTTCTCCCGCCGGATGAAATTAAACGGCGCTTAAATCACTTTGAAATATCTCGAAATTAATTATTGTATATTAACCTTTGGCACTCCAATGCATTTTGAGTTCCATTATAAAAATGTTCTTACAGGTATCTATAGTGGATTAGGTAGTTATTTTTGTGTGAAACAAATGGGACTCGGTGGTAAAAACTTCTTAACTATTCGGAAAGAATTTATTTCTAGCCCCATTACCATTTCACGGGCTTCCTTCAACGAAATATCGTCTCACGGCTAGCATTTGGAAAACTTCCTACTGGATAATAGTTCCCTAGTCGAAAATTATTCTGATTTAGACGTTCTTTCGAAAATAATATAACTAACGCGGATAAGGTCCCTTTTCGCGCCCGTATTTCCTTACGCTCGGACAGTCATCTCCTCGCCCCCGGAGGATTTTGTATATGAATTATTAAAGTATACATCATATTAAACTTCGTGGAAGAACAATAAATCAAAGCGAGGCGTGTTATATTTTCCTAACAAAAAAGAATCGAGAGGCAGGCTCGTTAAGTGTTTTTGCGCTTCCGGCGCATTCGATTCGCGTCGGTAAAACTCTAAAATTTATATCGCTTTTCACTCGTAATTCCTCGCCCATCAAGGTAAACTTTATTGGCCGGAGTTTTCGCTTGCGTACGTATAAATTGCACGATGATCCTTTCGTTATAATAAAGGCTGAAATAGTGCTGAAATGGAAATCAAGATAATCGGGAATATCCCTCTATATTGGCGGATAAAGTGAGAGATACACTAATGTGTTGAGCCTGTTAGGGTCTAATCACTGTTTCCTATGGACGGACCAACAAAGCTTAATGCGACATATGGTCATCATTGTCTCTAAATGTAGAGCTCTCGCTGGCTATTATGTCCGCATTACAAAAGCAGGTGTATAGAACGAGAAATAGTCGCATTTTTATATACGCTCCCGTTCGTTCGAATGAATGCCTATAGGATTTTAATTTTACCATGAGAAAAATGTTATTTTTTTTAACGCTACTATTAAATTATTTAAAAAGCACTAACTAAAATACAATTCTCCTAATTTTCATTACTTATATATAGGAACTGGTAATTATTATGTAATTACACCTATATCTTAAATTATTATCTCCTCCTTAATTGTGAGCCTGCACGATTTCGAGTTAACAATCCTTTTTAACTGTAACATTAACATCCAAGAGTCCCATTCGGAATCATTAGCGTCGTTTCGTTATTTTTATTGCTGTTCTGTTACAATAAAAAAAACTGTTATTCCAAGATGAATATCATCAAGCATGACTGGCTTTAACAATCAACATCGACTCGAAAATATGGTTTTATTACATCGATAAATACGAATAGATGTCGTGTTGGTATTTAACAATCGCGAATCGATATTGCCATTTTTGTCTGATACGTAATTGCTCTGTCACATCGGCCAGGAGGAACGTATTTCATAATAATAGAATTTTTATTCATTAAAATTATTGTGTGTAAGTTACATTTAAATGCTTTCGTAATCGCGAATCGCATTTATTAGTCGTCTAGTTTTCAGGTTTCTTTGAAAGTTCATGCAGAAGAGGATATTAAAATTTTACTACAGTCGCAGTAGGTGCAATTAAAATAGAATTTTTGAAAACGACACGAACTATTAAACGTGATTTAAGCTCGCTGATTCATCCGCTATCCCAAAAGCACGCCGTAATAACTTCCTTTCACAATTTTCTAGGGTAATCAAATGAAGCATTCCCGCATCCAAAAACATCCTGATTCATCTGGTTTCGTATTCATCAAAACCCAATAACATTTTGCATAAAACTGACTGTGTATATGATTATGAATGCCTCACGAACAGATGCTAACAAGCTGTTTGATAGATGCGGAAATAATGAAAGCGACAGAAAGAGACGCGAATACAGAAGAAGCTCGCGTTGAATTTCAAGCATGGAATTCAGGATTGAACTTGCCGATTCGAGCATGACGTGAATTGTTGTTGCGATTTTAAACCGGCCGGAGATAAATTAAACGTGTTGCTTTTAGAGCGCAGATCAAACGCAGTTTGCCACGAATTTTATACCTCACATATACGCCATCAGCCGTGGGATTAAAAGGACTTTTAAAAAGATATTTATCATCATTGGGGACATTTTTCCTGATGTAGTGTATGATGTCATATGCATATTTAAAAATAATGTAGTTATAATTGGCTGTGTAGATGGCTAGAATCGATTATCAATTTTTGTTAATTAGAAAATCCGGAGGACTTAAAGTCGAGTTGCGAAATATCATCCGGTAAATTACGCCCGATCTTCTTATAAAGGAAGCGGCGGCGTTCCGACTCGAGCCAGCATATAATATATAAATCCGAACAAATTTGCTAGCTTGTACCGCTTAAATTTCAAAACTAAATGAACCGAGCTGAAATTACAATTCAGCTTATAAACATCTGCTTCGGGCTGATATAATATCTGAAACAATGCTTTCCCGAAATTCACGAGCTGAAATTGTAGTAATATGCAGTGGTCCGTCGAGGCAGAGAGAGAAAGAAAGAGGCGTCGCGTTACGTCTCGACGCCGGGCGGTAAAAGCGAGGAAAGTGATAAGGAAGTACCGGGGGTGGTATACGGGGGTGGCGCCGTATACACCGCGTTATTGCCGGGAATTTAGTAATACAAGAAATTGGGACACACGTTACGCGTTTCTCGCGATATTTCGTCGCCACGTTAACATCTCATTTACTCCGAAACCGGCATAATGAAGCTGTTTAAAGGCGTAAAAACCGAAAATGAGTCACAATTTTGTACGTACCTATACTCTCGCAAGTTAATTATACATGCATGGTATAAACTTGAAAAGTAAATAACCGCAGTGATAGTTTTGATAGATTTTTGTATGTATGTTTGTTCTTTCATCAAGAATAATAATTAATTAATCCGGTATACCTGCACAGTGTGTATCAAACGCTAAAACAAATTGTTTGACGAGATAGAACTTGTTTCCGACCGACAACATCAGCAGAAGTTGCATCTCATTTCGTATAACGACTCGCTTCTAAAATAACCATATTTAGGAGCACTTTTGTCCGACTTCGTCAAACATAAACTCCGACGGTTTATTATTTTAACACACATAAACCGTGCTTACGTAACGACATAACATTCATTATTTCAACACTTTATTTGTCTAGACTGTCCGTAATTTTATTTTAAATATCGTCCATTTTTCTATGCCTATTCGTTAGTTTCAACAGTACCTACTTCAAACTAAAATCATTGTTTCAGGTAGGTAAATTTAAGTAGGATTTTGAATTTAATAACTCCACACGTTCGATTCGTAGTAATGGAAAATGGATCTATACAGGGTGTTTCAAAATTATAGGCCATACATTAACCACATATTCTGGGACCAAAAATAGCTCGATTGAACCTAACTTACCTTAGTACAAATCTGCACCAAAAAAAAGTTACAGCCCTTGGAAGTTACAAATTAAAAATCGATTTTTCCAATTTCTCGAGAACATTGTAGTATTTTTTTATGAAAATGGACAGGTGGTTCTCCTATTGCAAGGGCAACTTTCTACAAAAAAATTATGAAATCTGTGCACCCCTTAAAATTTTTATGGATTATTTTATGTGATCCCTTTAACCGCCCCAAATTTTTGTGTACGTTACAATTAAATTATTTTTGTCACGCCATTAGTTTAACACATTATTTTGGAAACTTTTTTGTCTCTTAGTACTTTTTCGATTAGCCAGTTTTTACTGAGATATGGGCTCTTTTCGATTATGTTTCAAAAATTCTGAGAATAGAAAAAGTAGATTATAAGTGAATTTTCAAGTCAATTGGATGTTAAAAAAATATTTATTGAATCTAATTAAATATTTTATGTTTTGTAAAAATGGCCTCCATTTTCTTGAACACATACCTATGGCAACGTTTTATCAAAGAAAATCGAATATGTTGGAAAATCATTGGCTTCTGAGAAAACATTTTTACAAAGCACAAAATATTTAATTAGATTCAATAAATATTTTTTAACAGGTGAATGACTTGAAAATTCACTTATAATCTACTTTTTCTATTGTCAGAATTTTTGAAACATAATCGAAAAGAGCCTATATGTCAATAAAAACTGGCTAATCGAAAAAGTACTAAGAGACAAAAAAGTTTCCAAAATAATGTGTTAAACTAATGGCGTGAAAAAAATAATTTAATTGCAACGTACACAAAAATTTGGGGAGGTTAAAGGGATCACAACCCCCATAAAAATTTTATGGAGTGCATAGATTTCGTAATTTTTTTGTATAAAGTTGCTCTTGCAATAGGAGAACCACCTGTCCATTTTCATAAAAAAAATACTAAAATGTTCACGAGAAATTGGAAAAAATCGGTTTTTAATTTGGTCCTAAGGTAAGTTAGGTTCAATCGATCTATTTTTGGCCCAGAATATGTGGTTTAATTTATGGCCTATAATTTTGATGCACCCTGTATAACGATAGAAATAGAAATTTAATTTAAATGGGCCGGTCGGTTTCGTTATAATGCCGTAATTTTAGTTTTTCGAAAGTTGACTAATCGACCTCAGTTTTGATTACCGAAGTTAACTTACAGACCGAAAGCTCGCGTGACTGATAGAAGCACGCGAGCCGCGCTTGTGGGCCTTGGTGTATCTCTCTACCTAGGACTCGCCCATAATATATCGATAGAGAATGTCCTGACCCAGTTTTCGCACTCGATTCATGCCGTAGTCGTACCCGTTGACTAGCAACAAAAACAACTCGGCCTTTTTTTCTTTTTCGCCCTTTGTTTCTTTGTTTCAAGAACGAACGAATGCGTGTTGTATACCCTACGGGGTATAACAAAGGAACGAACGTCGTCGATGGAAACTAAGCAACGTGACTAATTAATTTTTTAGGAAGTCGATATTTTATAAAGCGGTTTTTGAAATCCGGCAAAATTAGAGACGAATAGTCTCCAGCGAGTAGTTTATAATTTAATCTTTTTTCCGGTAACCGGCGCGCCGGTTGCACGGCGTTATAAGTGACATCGTCGCGAAGTGATAGCAAATAACGAGCAGTTATAATAGATGGCTCCCTGGGTTGTTCTCGAACGTTTTATGTACGGGTATCGGCCTGACTAATAAGCTCCACGGCTCACCCCTTGCAGCAAAAACTACACCGTCAGGTTTATTAACTCGTTCGCTACTGGAGAACAATCCGTTTTCGGTGATATTTCATCCGGATGCAGCTCGTTCCTCCATAAATGCGGTTCATTTTGTATTGTCTCGCAAGGTAGTGAATGCCGCTCTTTCCGATTTTAATGCTCTTTGCGCGAAGCACTTCTAACTGTTCGAATTATTGCTTTTTCGCTTCGCTCGATTTTGTTTTTAGTCCGTTTTATGCTAAATTGCGTCGCTAAAACCTATATCGTGATTTACGTTCAAAATGCGGCATTAATGCGAAAATTTAATATGAATTTTTTATTTCGTCGATTTTAATGAGGGAAAATAATGTGTGGTGCATTTTTAAATTCAATTATCCATGACTGCAGATTAGTGAGACGCCCGACTGTCGGGTATGGCGTAAAAGAGCATACATATAGCCAGAGTCTAAGAAACGAAGTGCATTTCGCTGTTGTTATACGAGCATCTCGAGTACGGGGGCCTAGACGCATAACTTAACGTTCCCCTAGTCTCGGGCGGCATATTTATGTCCACTAGTCCCCAACAATCTAATATTTTTTCTTTTTCCATGCCTCATTAAAAATTTCCCAGATTATTTAGTGCTTTTTCTCCCAAGAACTGTCGGCTTTTTATCGCTCTCTGTCTGAAGGGAAATTCCAAATGAACGGAAAATAAACTCAGTTTAAACAGAAATAATGTATGTGATTGCTTCGGAATGGAATTGCTAAGCTCGAAATGATTTGATCTCTTTTCTTTCTTCGAGCTCTCGGAATCGATACGGAGTTACGGCATTTTTCCGGATTTATCTCGGCGAAAAAATACATTCCACTCATTTAGTTGGATTTCATTAAATAACTAACCGTCCGGATTTATTTTGCGGAATTTATTCGACAAACAATTTTTATGGGTCGTCCAATTTTAATAGGTGGAAATTCTCCGGACGGCGCCGAATTCCTGCGAGAATGACGAGCACTTTCCGCCTTCACGTTTTACTTTAAATACATACATAATTTGTCAAGTGCGTTAATTGTTAAGGCGTACAGTGGCTGTATCAACGTCCCAAAACTGACAATGCGCGTTGATGACAGCTGGGTTAGGTATTCGGTTGACCTACGGCGTGCTAACGTTAATTTACTACAGTGTAATTCGTAATATTCACTTTAGCACATAAATCTTTCAAACGGCTCGGAACATATGCACTTTAAATAATAAAATTATTTTGTTTGGCTTAAATGCTCGCTTGTATAACGGTTTAATAGTCATCTAAAATACATCAATTTTGATATTTTTTTTTTTGTTATTTGCTATATTAAATTTATACCAGTAGTAATATCATAATTATAATATATTGGGCAATTTTTTCCATTAGCCGATTACAATTTTATTTCATTCAAAATTGTTCTTTCTCATTTACCTGCGTTAACTAATCAACGCTATATTAATAAGCCTGCTATTACAATTAAATACATTATTCAATTTCATTAAATCATTATTAGTAATTGCGATAAATTAAATAGTGGCAGTCTATCGTAAATGTTTTAATAAATTTTGTTGTCAATTTTAATATCATTTTAATTGAATTTTAGACTAAAATGATCAATTTGTATAAATAGAGAACTAAAAGGTATTTTGTTAATTAAAATTATCTGTAATAAATTTTGAGATATTTTACTGAAATAACGGCCAATATCAATTTTTTAATTGGGTTATTATCTTATAAGATTTATACCAATAAATTGTATAGTAAATTTAGTCGATATATGGCCGAAACATTTTTACGAGCTCATAAATATTGGAAGAAAATGATACCTACAGAATAGATATAGGGAACACATACATTGCTTTCCATCTTATAAAATCCTCACAGAAGTTTATTGTTTTTCGAATAACAAAATAATCAAGACTTTCTCGGATATCTCTTTGCTTAATTTTATACGTTTCTTCAATTATTCCTTTTTTTATTTCCTTTATTTTATTCGTTTCTCGTCTCTGCCATTGTTTTCTACTTGTTTTACTTCGTAGCGCGTCGAAACGCTTGAATGCTCTTAGATTTAAAGGATGATACGTATTTATTTACTCACTTCGGCAAGCATTCTGAGGGTTTTGTTGTTTTTCGAATCTCGACTAAACGTCGTTAGGAACTTTTAAATTAATCGTGCAAGTAGGAATAAATATAATTTCGAGAGGAAATTCCCAGAATTTATAAGTACTTGGAGTTTGTTTTTGTCGCAGGTTTTTTTGCGCTAAATAATATTAGGTTGTATAAGATAAAATTACAAATTGTTTGGATAGGCTTGCTTTTAATTAATCCCTAAGCAAAGCAGATTATGTACGGCTTCATTATTGAAGTTGAACGTGCAATTATTTGTTAACGAAACCGAGAATGTGCATAATATAAATTTAACGAAAGTTCAGGTTGCCTGCGCCCGGTATGATTGCTCGTAAAAGTTTATCGTCGGCTGCTTCGCCGGCAACCTTTATAATAAAGCTGGATAAAAGTCAGTTAAAGAGCCGTTGCCCAGAGGAGGTGTAAGTACTTACACGTAGACGCGAAGCCGGCCCGGCTCGCATGCTAAAAGGTCGTTCATCAAGGTCCGGCGGCGCTGTGGACGAAATAAAAAAGCGTTTTAATGCCGTTAGAAAATGGCATTAGGTGACCCAGTTAGGAGAACGTCCGTTTTATTTTTTCGCTAATGAATGGGCGTGCGGAGCCAGAAATGGATCGGCCGCGTTGCTGCCGAGATTTTTGACCGACCGTAATTACCGCGGGAGTTATCGTTTGTTGCCCTCGGGATCTTCGACTCGGTCGAAATCGCACAGATTTATAATCGTTAATTTTCGAGAGGGTTTTACCACGAAAAAAAAACTAACCGATATGAAAAATTACTCGCTTATTGACTCTATTCTATCTCACGTAAAATGTTTACTGTCACTATTACAGTTAATTAATATTTACGTTTATACACGTTGTTCTTGACATTAATACAAATGTAAAAAAACTCAACCCTGAGGCAATTTCATTCGAAACATCATCAGATTTGTTTCGTCTAACTTGTTTTCTCGATAAATGTAATCCTCCGATATCGCTCGTATTCTTTCCGTATAACGAAAATAATTTGTTTTTCCATCCATGAACAAACAAGCACGGCTTTTATTACAAGCTCGCGAACAATAGAACATCGGAAAGTACAATGGAAACATCAAGAGAAAGTTTTATAAACTATCAGATAACAGTCCGAGAATTTCTCCGTATATTATCCCGTTTGCCCTAGCGCTGTCACTGCACTCTATTTATTAAGTCAGCTCTCTTTTCTGACAACCATTTTTCATTTTTTCCATTTTTATAATACACTCGGTCTATATTATGTTACGTAGGATTAGGAGCGTGTCTGTAATAAAAATAGTTTATAAAAATAACGATTTATTTTTGTATACAGACTCGATTTGCACCAAATTTAAATCGAATATTTGCATAAACAAAATAAACTAAACGATTCAAATTGGATTTTTCGCCAAAATTATATTATATTTCGCTTATACAATATAATAAGGGAAAGTTTTTATTAAGGGTATACTTCGTTGCGTTAGAGGGGCCGAGCATCGCCCAACTTCGCAGACGTAAATTTGCTTATAACACCCCACTCGGGAGCACTTACTACTAATTATACAACCTCTTTATACGGCTCAAGTATGAAGGGGTTGCATACCGGGCCCTGCGAAAGCGTGATTGTTATTAAAGGTTTCGTGAGGGAAAAGTACTCGCTTAACTCTAAGCTAATTTTAGGGCAAGAATGCGAGCTTGTGCAACTATAACTACCGTTTTTTAGTTAATTCGGGGAAAAGTTTTTACATAAAAATGTTAGTTAACCGGCAGTTTTTATGAATTTACAGTGCCGTTTTGTTAGGTGTGTAGTAACGAAAATCACCCTCTTTAGACGGTTCTAATTTAACTTCTTGGATGTTTTGAAATTCATTATACTTTTATTATGTTATCTGTAGACGGGGTATTTACTGTAATCGAATCGGCTAACAAATTTTACCGTCTAATTTACACAATCGACAACAAATTATCCGAAAAAGCCGGCGAAACGATATCTCGCAAAGCGAGAATGTGCTCCTATCACATAAACAATGACTGCGGGCTACACAATCAGGCTAGTCTCATTAGCATAGATTTGCATCGTGCCAATATGGTAGACGTCGAGTCGTTCCCGCCATTCCCTAATTCATTGGCCGTTTTCGGAACGGGATATACACAACGCTCGAGTCGCATTCTTCACTTTATGGACCCATTCGTCCCTACGGCGAAGGATAAAGAGGACTCCGGTCTGGACATAAGAACGGAATTTTTCATCGGAAGGAAATTTAATATATGGGTTTAAAACGTCAGAGAGCTTACAATGCCTCGTTGTAGGCGGTTTGCGGACCGCATAAACGCGGAATATGGGAAAAGGCGAAACTGTTTAGCCTAATTCCAACGGTCTGTGCATTGTAGAGGATAAAAGGAATAATCTAATTTCATTTAGAAACGTGTGGTTCTTGCAACCGTGTAATGTAACTAATTTAAATTGGAAAACTTAAACATAAAATTCCCTCATTTTTTACAAGATGTCAGTTCTCGTTCATATGCTCCTCAAAGTTTAAAAGAAGGGGACGATTAGTCCATAAAAATAACCAGGTATCCTAAATAATCGTAATTTCCGGGTGTATCTCGTGTATCTTTCGTCTTGTTGGTAAAAAGTCCGTGTATGCCGAGCAAAAGCCGATGAATTATTGAGGAGATTGTGTTGCAGGCGATGAGAAAAACACAATAAGGAATGTAGAAAAATGAAATATTCAGATGATCCCGGTACGGCAATTGCGCCTTAGGCGATGCTAAATCAAATATTCAACACCTAGTTGCAGTGCACCGTCGTCACACACCGACACTAGACTTATAAAAATGAATGGAGTCTGCACGCATACGTACTTAGACAACGTTCCCTTCGTTTTTTCCGTTGGAAGCGAATGGTTCCTTTGCGTCACATTCGGCAAATGTAAACATGAAATTGTATCCGGGAATCCTTTTAAATGCAAAGCATTTCCTTTTTTACGATTTCTTGTCGAATTTCTTCCTCCTGTATTAGGTAATATTCTTTTACTGGGTTCCCGCGTTTTCCCACGGCGCGCCACGGCCCGCAACTCTCTTCGTTATGTATTCAATTATATACTTTTCTACAATTAAATTCTAATGTAAATTCTACAATTTACAACTTAGCAATGCTATAACTTACTGGTTTTCTTTTTAAGCCATTAAAAAATAAACGGGTGGAGTTCAATTGGTCCCCAATACCGGATTAAGGGTTTCTAGGAAGGACCGATGGGAATATTTATAATTTCAAAATTCTCTGGCAAATTTCGATTATGTATTTTCATTTCGTAGTACAATTTAATGAGGATTTTATGATTAGGGGAAGTTATTTGACTTCTGTCTTTTTTTTCTATTTCAATCCCATCTCCTTCCAATATACTTCTAGAAAATTAGGTCTACTTTTCATAATAACAAATTTCGATATTTTAAAATATGAAGGTACTTTACTCTTGAGCAAAATTCACATTTTTTGACATACCTCGTATAAGATTGATAACATTTGATTTTTGATGGTTGCATCATCTTGGATTTTAGATCATGCAGAACTTTTTGTGAACAATAACTATTTCGTAAAATTAATAATAAAGTTTCCTATATGTTGCCAACTATGTTTTGAAATCAGTTCGTATATTAAAATTAAAATAATTCTTTTTTTGTACAGAATTTTTCTTTTAATATATATTGTACCAATTGTATATATTTTAAATTACTAATGCTTAGATATTAAATATTTTTTAACACTTTAGTGCTGCATTTTGTCCAAATTCTCTCAGCTATGTAAGTACACCAGAAGATGTTAGCCAAATGATAGTTATTCATGTAATGTAAAATCTTATCTAAATCGGATTAGGAATATTTTGACCGCGGGGACCAATTAGCCCATTAAATTTTGAAACTGGGGACCAATCGACCTGTAGGATTATGGAACCCCGCTGACAAAAATGACCGTGGGGACCAATTGACCCAACACCGAAATAAACTTTGTAACAAAATTCCAAAAATATAATCTATATAACCAACTAAATATTCTAGTCAAGACCGGAATTTCCAACACTCCTTTGGAATGAATAACCCGTGCTTACCGCAGACTTATTAGGATTCAATGGGAGCCCATCCTTTTCGCCCTCTTATAATTTGTCGTCGTAATTAAGATTCAACTGCAGTCTATACGTCAAAACCTCAAAAGGTGTCAAAGAAGCGAGATCTCTTAATGCCACTTCCAGGGCCACCATCATCCGGTGGAAGCCAGCCCGCCCGTCCTTTCGCTTTTTCCATATTTGTCACTCCGCATTAAAAATTTCCGGCGCGTATGAACTTAGAACGTCTGAGTCACTTCGACGCTATGATTATAAAGTATGATGTTCCAACTTCATAGCAGACATGAATGTATAATTTAGGGAAAACTTATCCCTAAGACAAGTTAGACAAGAAACTGCCGGAGTAATATATTGCAAACATACACTGGAATCTCCTACTTAAATTTTAGTTCTTTATAGGGAACATAAAACTTGGTAGGATCTTAAAGGGCTTTGGTCGCGCCGTAGAGGTCTCGAGTTTTCCAGCCAGCGGCGTCGCTTGAAAAATGCCGCATCGAAAAAGTTTCGTCGTCATTTTCTCTAATGCTCCGGAAATGGAATTCCGAACACGTTGCTCCGGTATACCCGGTAAGGTCTTCGTCGCCTAATTATAATGTACTGACGTAATTACGAGACGCGTTACGTGTCTGGATCTCGGGTGATTACAGAAGATGATTAATATCGCAATTAAATAGTGCTCCTCTTTGTTACCTACTATCGCACTAAGAGCGCGGACCCCTCGATCACCGATGACTTGGATTTATTGGGAAAGACTCTCCCTATTCGCATTTTCTCGTTGATCTCTTGGCTCAAACTTTAATACTGTTTAAAACTGCCTTTGTACGATCCCACGTTATGGGCTCGATAAGGAACGAACTTTCAATAATAGTTCGGCTATACGGTGATTCTCAACTTTATCGTTTATTTGGATTGGAAATTTGAGGTATTCCAACGATGAGCTGATCTCACTCTATTTCAACAAGAACGTACGTTCCCAAATTAACTATTTTAACTTCATGAATAGGAGTTCAGTTTACTTAAAATTATATATTGTCTAAAATTAATTAATTGCGCTTTAAAGTAAAACACCTACCCGCGAGCAATTTTGAAGTTGCCCCTTAAGTTTTATTGCGACCGTCGTAAATACTATCAAAAGTCGTGAATAGTACCATAAATCTCGGAAATCCATTATCGTTGTGGATGGAGCACGGGTAAAAATGGATCGTTGTAATTCAAACTAGAAATAATTCCCTCATACGTCAGACAAATACCTCAACTCGTTCTCGCGAATCAGAAAAGTAAGCGAGAAAATATTTCTCCGTAACTCGAAAACTATTACGGAAAGTTTGTTTCTTATCATTGTGTAACGTGGAGCCCCTACAAAAGCAGTTTTAAAGTTTCCAAGTAGGAATCAATAGGAAACGGGGAATTTACCAGTTCCGAAAGAACGCGAGATTTCTTGACGTGTATCAAGCGTTAAATTTTCTTTTTTTACTATATTGTGCATACCCAAGTTATTTAATAAAGGTTGTTAAAAACATTGTACACTAAATAAGTTTTTATAGTTTTTTAGCAATGTTATATTTATGAGAAACATTTAATTAAAAATAATCGGGAATCTACAAGTCGATTACATTGTAAATAAAAACTATAGTATGTTACAGACATTTTGCTGTGGTCGTTGTGAATGTTTCTTTCAAGACCGTTTCCAATAATAAGAATTTGGCGCAGTCAGCGAAAATATCCTACTAGCTACACAAACAAGCTTATCACGTAATTCGCTCTCGCCCTCTTTCTCGATTTACATCTTATTTTTTCCTTTGTCAATGAACTGAAGTTTTATCCTTTTTACTCGAATACCCAGTCGTGTTTATGTATTTTACACTTCGTTAAATGTTACTCAATTCGAAGTTCTAAGGAAGTGTCTGGGAAACAATGTTTACTGCAGCTGCTCGAAATTGGAATATTTTAATCGAGCCATTAGGAAGGATTAAGGATTATATTTTCGGGTAGGAATACACCAAAAAAACATTAAAGGAAAGTTGATCCATTTTCGGAGTTCCAGGTAATTCGCTGCAGCGCCCGAATAAAAATGTCTGGCCAACCCATCCCAACTTCGAAATTTATCATACGACTCGTACGTGCTCCTCCACCTTTCTATAACCTTTTCGTTGTGACCATTACAATAAAAACCTTTTCAAGACCCTTAAGGGACATAATAATGTCACAGGATGGTCTCATAAGTGCAATACATTTTGTTATTGGTCTGTAAATCAAGATTATCCAGATTATGGGAAATGTGCCAGTCGATGAGTTTGTAACCAATAAGACGAAGAGACTAGCTGAAGTTGATGGTTGTAAAAATGAAAAAAAAAGTAAGGGGGAATATAAATTATTTCCTTTACGTTATAAACGGTTTTATTAAAAATCGAAAAGTAATTCCAATATAATAAAGCCGTATGTGTGTCCGAAAGCAATATTGAAGTTTAAGTAAGACGAAATGCGAGTTTATTCTAGTGTTAAAAATTATAAGGGTTTTCTTATTGGAAACGTCAAGCTGTAGAAGACGCAATTTCTACTATCTCGACCGGGACGTAGTTAAAATTAATAATAGATTTACAAAGAATAAAATAGAAAGTTGAAGAGCGAAGACAACTAACTAATCATCGAGTTCAGAAACTACTGTTGTATCTAATTTGGCGAAAAATGAGGAAGACAGAACGGCTCATTAATTCCAAAATTCGATTTGAATTCCTCGCGAGTTCATCTTTCACGTGGAGAGATAATGAGAGAATTCCGGCAAGAGAGAAATGTATTGCCTAATATAAGGATATTGTCTTTTGGGGAAAATTTAATTGTAGGATTCCGAGCAAGCCGGAATGAATAAGTGATTAGAAAGTGCACAGATGTTGCCGGCGCCTGCATTCAGTTTATACAAACTCCCATTTTCCTCTCTATCTGTTTTCTCCTATCCGACTCCTGTTTCGTCCGTCCTTCCTCCCTCGCCTGGCATACATTGCTGAAATGTCACTAAATCGAGATGGTTTATTAGAATTGATATTATGCCAAATCGTACAGACAAGAGCCAGTAATTTAGTTTTGCTCCAGCTATATTATGCATACCTTGAATAAAACCTTTCTCAAAGTATGTAATATGAAATTTGTTCTAAATGTGAACAGATAAAATTTTACTATTCACGATTTATAACTTTTTTGAAATTATACAAAAATATAAAATGTGGTATTAATTTTTATATCGAATGATGCCTAATAAAATATGCTAAAGCATTAAAATACGCGATAATAGAAAATTGATGATGAATAATATAATTTATAATCCATTGTGTGGAAATTGGCAAATAAATTTGTTATTTAATAGAATCGCATTTGCAATTACACTAAAGTTTTATGATTTTGTTAACATAGGTGTATCATCGTCATAATATATCATTCATAAAACTTGATTTAAATAGGTATATTTAGTGATTATAAAAAACAACAATCTGTGACAATAGGAAATATTCGTATATGAAAGTTTAATTCAATTTTACCTGCCAATATTAGTATGTAGTTCTATTTCTGAGGCAGCTATTTTTTGATATATTTCGAAGTATATTTCCGATACCGAGTCATTCTATGCTCTTATCGTACGTTCAAGCAGTTAAAATCCAAATAAAAAGCAATACAATTTCCTTTATTGCCTCGTTCTTGACACAAACGAGGTATATCCCGATATGATATTAATAAAAAAACTGAAAAATGCTTAAAAACGGCATTTCATTTCTCCGTTCATAGGTTTCCGCTATATAGCATGTGGAAAACGACATTTTAAATATTTACGCCGGAATACACTAGGAAAAAAGTTTCGAATTTTCTTTTCACTCCGTTTACCGGGTTATCCGTTACAAAACAAACCAAATACCATAATATCATCCCTTAAACATGGTTCATTTCATTTGCATATTTTCTCGATTCGAGCAATTGCCCCAGTCCGCAACGGCAAGACAGAGAAACTGAGTCAGCCCACTGATGCTAAAGTAGACTTTCCCTAAGCAAATAACTGTAGCTTGAAGCTCGTTTTAACCGAACATTAAAACGGCTAATTAACGTGTTCAATTAGCATAGTTTTGGGTTTTTATTCTACTCAAAAACAGCGTCGTAATGCAAAGTTTCAATCACTTTTAAGATCAAAATTTGATTGCACAATTATCGCCTCTTATACTGGTAAAATGTGGTGTGCTGCAGATATTCAATAACCATTTCATTTACTGCACTTTTTGTCATCTTAATAGTTGAGGAGTTTGTGGTATTTAATCTAATTACGGCCCTGTCGTGAAACTTTTAATTTTTTCTGGCCCGCTGGCTCGATATTCCGGCCATTCATTAGGATGATTACCTCTACTTCTTTTTATGATTATGTCGAAATCCAAGAAAATCTCTAAGAGCCAATTAAAAAACTCATTATTAAAAATTCAAGGGCTTAAACTTTAATGAATGACTTGGTGGAAAAATTTGCGGGCTTGTTTGATAAATCGGATTAACGATTCGGATTGGTTTCAACTGGCGCGTGAGGATTCGAATTCGAGCGAGAGTCACGTCTTTGAGTATTTAAGATACTTACTGATTTTTTTTCTAAATTAACTTATCACATTTAGAACAAAAAAAATGTATTCCAAGATAGTAGAACGTATTAAATTGCGTATAAAAAAGGCCCGACATTTTTTATTTAATTTCCCTCAACAGATAAACCCGCAAAAACTCCGGGCGGAGTATTCAAAAAATTCCTCGTTTCACGCCGGCCTACATCGTAACTTTTTTTTGTTTGGGAAAGCCTCTACTCCATTTATTCGCGGCGATATTTCGTGACTCATCCGTTCTCACTTTTCCCATTCACGGCCATTTTCTTCACGCGCTTTAGCTTTCATCGCTGATTAATTACCTTCTTGTTTTTAAGCTTTATTTATTATAATTAACACGAGCAGCTGTAGTTGCGATGATGATTCAGGTCCAATTTTCCATGTCGGATAGCGGACGGAGGAAAAACGAAAAACGTTTTCCTTTGCATGACTAATTTAACATTTTGAAAATGTTGTAAATTGGGGTGATTGAGAATTAACTAAGAGCAAAATTTGGTACTCTTAAACGTCGATCTTATAAATGTTGACTATACTTTGAAGTTTCATAGCAAGTTGTGTTTGATAAGTATACAACAAAGTTGCGATTTTCGCTTAGCATTCTGGTGTTTATTCCTTTTTCTTTTTTCGTAACATCCACTATGGAACGGTAGTTTTCATCAGCACGTACGAAGCGCAACAATCACGTAGCTCCAGTCGTAAAGCTCATCACACTCTTGTCTTTATTTTTTATGGTGTTAATATGTTTGCCACCCCGAAAGTGGATTCGGATGTACGAATAAAATAAAAGGACGATTCGAGTTTGCTCTTTGGAGGGCGTCGTCGAGTTTATATCGTTATTTCCTGGAGAAGAAAAAAACGTGCTGCTAGATTGGGAAATTACGGATAAATTGAAGAGGCCTCCGACTAAATTGTCGTCTTACAGAGTGGAACCGATGTTGTAGAATTAAAACCGTAAATTTACCCGGCAACATAAAAAACTATATAAATCACGAAACACGACTCGCGAAAAATCATTTCGAATGCTCTGCGGCGAAGTTTTTCGCTTTCGAGAAAATTGAAAAACATTGCATGTAATAACTTCGATGTTCGAACTCCTCGTAAAACTGAAGTAGGCACTTTTAAATCTTAAACAACTTTTACTGTATCGATTAAAGCAAGTTTTAAGAACTCCAGTTCGAAATATTGCACTGAAAAGTATGAAGTACTTAAAAATAATTTTCTTGAAGTGGAGGTATTCGTTTTTGTTTTTATGTTTCGAAGCTAGAAATGCGGAAAAGTAAGGCGGAGGGAAGTATGCCGCAAAGGAATGCTGCAATATTAAAATAAATCTCGTCCTGATAAATTTATTATCACATTCATCGCAATTCGTTTACGAAGTTTTAAACAAGCCGATTTTGTTTGTTTTTAATGAACGAACCGATTAAAACTACACAGAAGATTTTTCCAGCCAATTATTACGGATGTCTTTATTTGAATTCAACATCAATGGCGAATTTCCTCGGAACGATTCCATTCGAAGTTCGAAAATCAAACAAAATAGTCGAACGCTTTTCATTAAGTCCAACCTTTTGCTAAAAGTACACGATCGGAATAGGTCGATTTCTATGGAGATACTTCTTTCAATTCGATCTATTTCTTTTACTTTAGTGATTAAAATAAATTTTTGTTGACACAACGTTTTAAAATAACTTTAATTACGTGTCGAATTTTCGCGCGTTCCGTCCCTGCGTTGTGCTATAAGCAAATGACAGCGAAAATCCTCTTTGAGAACCGAGCAGTTGCCATCCTAGGATGTAAAAAGATTTTCCAACGTGGTACGTGGCGTTAGCAGTTGCCAAATCCGATCAGCTCCTGCCGATTTAGCAAACTATCTGGTGAGCTTCTCTGTATGTTTCCGTCACACATTCGTGCATTATTCCGAAAATGAAATTGACTTTGTTAACTCGAGCGTCAGAATTTTCCGACGACTAAGGAATCGCGTTGTTGGATGCCGGAAAAATGCCGGATTTTTAATATATGCGTAAACAATTAGATTATTATAGTTATTTTGAGATGTTGATAATAATTATTGTTTTTCTTTGTTTGCAGGTAAATATTTTTTTGACTTCTTTTTGGTGAGTAAAAAGTGTTTTAATCTCTACAAATCAATACATCCATTTGCATGTTCTATTGGATTAACAGTAAAGTATCAATATAAAACTAAACTTGTGTTCACGTTCCGAACGAAACTGACGCTGCATTGTGGTAAATTGCAGAAAACAGTTTACCAACTATTCCCAACAATTACAAGCATGTTGGGAACAATTACTTCGTTGGTATATAGACTCTATAAGCTGTATTCTGTATTCGCTGTAACTACGGTAGTATCGATTCTGTTAAACTTTCCAACTATATACTGAATAAGATAAATAATAGGTAAATTCATAAAGTTTCGATTATTATTCGAAACCGTTGTGCTGTTGCTAATGTTGTTGCGTTTTTCTTTGCGAGAACTACCTTCGTCATCGTGCAGAAAGTGATGTACAATTAATTTAAATTACGCTGTAATCCCGATCATTTTTTTAGATACTCTAATCCGAAATAATGAAGCCAACAGCAATCTCCCCTTGCATAATTTGCCAAAGTTACAACCTAATAAAGGTCTTAAAAGATAAAATGTAGCTTGTATAACGAAATTTTAAAACGGAAGAACATATTACGCCGTTATGAAAGTTGCTATGGCAGCTCTCGCGGACCTTTTCTAAACTCGCATTGCGGGATTATGTAAATTTCCACCGAATAAATTAAAATGCTATACTTCAATATCAACTTATTATGTTTTCGAGTGTACGAAAGGAACTCCTTATTACTTTTGTCGGTGATGCAAGAAAGATGCACGGTTTTTTTATTGGATTGGTTAATAAAATTTTCATTGCGGATTTGTATGATTGTGATTTTTAAGAATTGAGAGGGCTGTATTTATTTAATATTGAAATAATTTACTCATAACGAATAATTATAAAGTGCTGATTATAATTTTTGTTTATGTTTATTTTGTAATAGGTAAATATTAAGGTTTAAAGTTATTTTAATAACGTTGCGCAGTAAATTTAATTCCCGCAGTACTAAAATTTTAATTATTTGGTTGTAATTTTCGAGTAATAAAGAAGAAAATAATAAAGTGATATATTAATAGATATAAATACAGCCGTTTTAGGCTTTAATAAGTTTGTTATATTTTTTTGCTTATTAGTTTTATTTTCTTACTATATAACAATTTGAAAGTTTATTGGCCGCTCCGTTCCCGGCAACAACTTACTAATTGCTTCTCATGGAAGGTTATATGTTTCTCGTGATGCGATTCAATCTACGGTAGCCTCGTATGGGGAGACAAAGTTTGGGACGTGCAGTTATTATGTTCCTCTGTCCGCCATGTGTTGTAGAGAAAGTTTGTAACGCGTCTCTCGTTTCGTCCATATTTTCAGAAAGGCAGTTTCGCTCCCGGGCGGAAAAACCGAGTGCCCTCTATCTAGGCCTTGATTACTGGGCAGAAGAACGCCACATGTCGTACGGCTGAAAACTTCCCTGATAAACTCGAAACACAATCACGAAACCAATAAAGAACTTTTGTATTTGATAAATCAATCCTGGAATCCTATTAGGAGAGAACAATGGCGACAGTTGCGTTCAGATTTCGTTAACTGCTTCGAGTCATCCGCTACCCGACGATGGTCATCTTGAAATTCAATTCGACTGGCATGAATTTACACAATAGTTCGCTTGTTTTTCTACGGTTTATTTCGAGTATATATTATCCTTCGGGCTTCGGCTTGATTGGCTTGAGGTCAGCATTTCATTCGATTATCCGGCTACACTTTCGGATATCACTTCACGATGTTATTGAGAAGCTACACAAACGGTTCACGTTTTATCAAAATTGGGTCGGCTAACAAACAATTTTCCATACGTCCATTCAAACTTCCAACCCTGCAATCGGTTAGAATTATTTATATTTGCCCAATATTGTTGAGTTGTATTCGCGTTTTGCTGCCCGGCGGCTGTTTAGAAACAAATTAAGCATTTTAGGGCGAACTAACGATTGACAATAACGGAAGGTCCTTCGGTAAATTGCTACAGCACAACGGTAGATAATTGCAGTGGTACAATTTGCGGATGCCGGTTGCAATTATAAATACGCGTCGGGGTAGGTGGGTCAAAAATAAACCGGAGAATTTCTACGTTAAAATGGATCGAATTAAAGTAATTACAACGTGTTTTGTTTAGGTAGGTTAATTTTACCCTTGCTTAAATATTCATCGATTTTACCACAGTCAATGGAGAAGACCACGACTTTTTTTTAATTTTTTTATCAAAACCGTGTGTTCTAAGAAGGCGCGTAATGAAATTTTTATTTTCTTCTGTGGCCAAATAAGGCCGCAATTAATTTTTAAAGTTTGAAAAACTTCACACAATCGTCATACACTCTGCTCCAATCAAAGCGAGAGTTGCAAAGAGAAGTCACATTTAGCAAGTTTGCCACGTTTCCTATTACTCTTCTTTACTCCACAAAATGTGCGTTTTTTGTATATTTATTGCAATAAACATTTTCTGATTTATCCATTTCTTCCATTACCTAATGGATAATTCGATATATTAATATAGAAATAACATCTTCATCTGTATAAATTGTAACCGATTTTCCTGTTAAAAACACAAATAATGGCCATGAAAAATTTATTTGGCAACATTCTTGTCAACGTCAATATTATCAGTAAAGTGTTTTGTGCCGAACTGCAATTCGTGTAATTTGTTTTGTGCATTTTTCAGAAAAATTGACAAATGATAGTTTGATTTTTGTTCGTTTGTGTATTCTTTGTTACTGCGTTCGAAAATTCATACTATTTACTATACAACAAGACGTGAGTGGTTTATGATTGGTTGATAAGGTATGAGTCAAAACCCGAAATTTTTAAATTTCAAAGGGCTATATCTTTTTAATTATAACACATTTTGAGCAACTGAAAACGGTTTTGAGTTCAAATAATTAATTTCTAATCGTATCTTTTGCCGAAATCCGCGTATCTCACATCGTGGTCTTCACCATTGAAAATTATACCATTAAAATTCGTCGAATATAAAGCAACGAAACTAAGTTTTTTTGTTCTCTTTTGTGTCGCAAACACGGCATCTTCTCTTCGGCATTTTCTCCGGGAAAACTAGGAAATACGGTCTCCGAAGAAGTAAACGCGGCAGGCACATCCATAGCGATGCAGCGAGTCCATTTATTTCGAAATCGACGTGCCCTGCGAGAAAGTGCATTCTAAAAGAGTTAGTTGAGTATTCGGGAAATGTCGCTCTATTCCTGCATCGAATCACTGGCCAATTCGGAACGTGTGCGAAATTTTTGATTCGACTTCGCTGTTAACGAGTACCTTGGACAGCACGTTTTAACTGTTAGTTTGCTTGGATAGGGAGGGATATATCACAACAAAGCGTCGGAAAAATCAGTTGAGTCAGGTAGTCTCGCTCTTTATTTTTTTATATAGCTTAGAAAATTATTACTTTTTCCTAGTACATTCACAATTCACTAGCGAAATATTGCCAATTTTTCTTTCATTTCTAACATAATAGCTTTATTGCATAATATTGTGAGGTGTATTAAGCCATATCCTTGATATAGGAGAGGCATATTATTTCAATTAGAATTGCATGGAGTGAGCTTATTTGTTTGATCATGAAACTTCCGAGTAAATTCCCACGAATAAGTTTCATCCCTACGTGATACTTTAAGGGTTCTTTAACTAGCTGTATTGCCTATCAAACTTTGACGCACCGCGCAAATATGGGCGTAGCTTTAGCCGTTCGAAAAGTTCGGCAGGCCAGGATTTTCAAACGTACATTAACGGGAATTTACTAGATTGACTGGATCACGGCGCGGAAAAGTTTTTGCGCCGGCTTTCCGACGTACAGCGTCATCGATAAATATGGTAATGAACGATCTACGGACTGTCATCCCGGCTAAAGCTTTCTTTATAGAAAGCTTGTTTATTTTAATGGTTGTGTCACAGCGCGACACCGAGGAATCATGACTCGATGAATACTAACCGAGTTTTTAGCCGTAAGAGTAATACACCGTATCGTAAAATAATTTTACATACCGTAAATACTCGTACGTCGCGTAACGAATGTCTGGAGGTTTTAAACAGTTAAATTTATCTACCATAACGAGCAGCTAAAAAGCGTAGTCGGGTTTCGGTTTTTAATACGAATCCAATCGCGAATTTTAATTAATGCAACAAATTATAAGGCTATAGATCACAAGAAAACTTGCACCGATTATCGCCGATACCGTAATGGTAGGCTTCGTAAAGGTTGTTAACAAACTCGCCTTGTTAGAAGACTATAGACACTAATAATTGTTTCTTTCTGATGCGATAGCGCAGTTTGTGTATGTGTGTGGCAGCAGTCGTGCATATCCAAATAGGGTAAGAAGATAATGGCGTTGTGTCTATCAAACAAGCAAACGGATAGCTATCTGCAAATTAGAACAACGATCTTCTTGGCCAATTAATCTCATTGATTAATCCACGATTGAAGTAGTGATGTTATCGCCCGTACGGTTGGCTGACGTAGCATCTCCTTTGTTAGTTGTCCGGTAACGCTAACTGAGATAATTCACCATAGCCGAGCTAAAAACCGTTAAATGATTGCGGGGTAGGCCAAACCAAGACCAAACATGCCGGTTCTGCTCGATTTTACAACCGTTCCATAACAATCGCTTCCATCACCTAGTCCATTTTTCGAAAAGAAAACGAAAGATATTGCTGCATTCAGGAAATTAAACAAAAAAAACTTGACGATGCGTACTCGCCATTTGATTGTATAAACATTTTTTCGTTGATCCAATATCGCAAAACCCATTGAAAAATATCCAGGATAATGGCAATCTGTAAAATAAATAAATGAAATTGATTTAAAAAAATATTTGAAATATGGATGTGAAACACCCCTACACCTACATACATTTAATTTTTAAAAAACTTTCACTTGTATATAAAGTAAATTTAAGAAAATCCAAGTATGCTTCTTATATTATACCGTAAGAAGAGGGCGAGGAAAAAACGGACTCAATTTTTTCCCGACGAATAAAAAAACTATAATCTAGTTATTTCAACTCGCCCGAAGCAGTTTTCCAACGAGCACAATCACATCGACACCTTTTTATTTAAATTTTCCTTGAAAGGGCAGGAAAGTTTTGAGAAAATTTGTTTTACTCACGGCTATGAACAACTTCCATTCAGCTGTTATATTAAAGTTGAAGAAAGTTTGGATTTTAGAGAGCAAGAACTGTTGTTATGTGTGTATAGCTAAGGAGAGGACGCTACCGATTTTAGTTTATATCAACTCCCAGAGTGTTTACGCTTTTCCGCGAAGAACTAAGTCAAAGGAAAAGTTGTATATGGAATCCAGGGAAATTTTCCTGCAGTTGACTGGCGTGAAATTTTATTAGAAACGCCATTAAAAGCTGAGAAAATTCTAGTTTTATTGAAATCAAAATTTATTTTTTTATCTAATTGGATGAAATTTTAAATTCCGCTAAAACCAATATAATAAAGGTTTTTTGTGATTATAAATTAGAAATTTCGTTCTTTTTTATGGACTTGATTCAATTCCTCCAACTTTTTTCAACTTTATTTTCGGGCGAACTTTCCCGAACACTGAGGAACTTTAAATAAAAAGGTGTCGATCTGATTGTCCTCTAAAGGAAGCCGGCTGAGTCTATTATAATAACTGGATTATGTTTTTTAGCTGCGGGCAACAGTTTGAAACTGGTCTCGTTGCCTAGCGACATGCTTCTTATTCCCCTTTTATAGGATTTCCATTTTCACAATATTTCATTTCAACACAAATGTAAATACATTTAACTAATTCGGTGCATATCAATATTTGAATAAATGCAGTATATTTTGCAGTTTAACGCCATTTAAATTCGGTTAAGGAGATCTCGGTAACTTTCATTCCGTTGACACAGATGAATTTTCATATTTCCACGCCGCAAAGTTTTCCGGCCAAAACGTATGGCTCATCTACTGTTTATATTTGAATAAATTCGTTTACTTTCTTACTCAAAACAGCATAGCTCCAGGATATTTTCATATGTCGTGTTGCTTACTCGAAAAGTGATATTCCGTAAATATTTTCTTTAAAGTTTCTCTGTGTTATTTTTAAATTGTTGCGCTATTTTATTAATTGCTAATTGAATTATTAAATGTACGCGATTAACTGATTTCTTTTCACCAGTCGGAAATTAATTAATTTTTTAATGGAAATATACGTTGGCGTTGGGAAGGAATTTTAATATTCATTACGATCGGCGCCTTCAATAATAAGAGCAGTGAAAGAGAAGAAGCAGAAAGCAAAAAAGAAGACGTTTTCCACTTTTCTAAACGTATCGGAACGAGGCCAAAATCGGTTACTTCCGCTCTATTATCTATGGTTCATAAATTCAGTTTGAAGGGTATTGCTAATCAAGTTTAATGAAGTCGGAAGGGCGTAAGAGGTGTTTTTAGCTTTACTTTCATTTCGATTATAATTTTTAGCTCAAAAACCAGCAAATCGATAAGTAATTTAATAACTACCTTCTTAATAATTTGTTAGATAAATTCGATTTCATTCGTAATTGTTTGTATGAATACAATTTAAGCGTATACATTGTTCCTGCAATTTTCTCGGAAAACTAATCCCGTCTGATTGAATGTTGCATTTTCCGGTCCAATTTGTTTATCGAACGCTAGGTTTATTGGTCACAACGTTTTTCCGCCGTCGTAAAAACGAGATTACCACGACATTAGGGGTGTGTTCATTAAAAAGTCATAAAAGCTGTACAGACGCCGACGTCGATGATATCAGTTGACGGCGCCATGGGACGTTATCACGCCAATCAGCGAGTTGCCGAGTTTTCGCCGTTACGGCGTCGCATCAACACCGACGCCGCACTATAGTGGGCGACGCCGGCAACGAAATAGGCCCGAAAGCAAATATTCGATATCTGAACAAACGCATTAACGAATTCTAGAACTTGCCGGGGATGTGGTTTTTATCTAATTAGTAAACTTGGTTTCATTTACTTAACTAATTGATAAAGTTATGATAAATAATTAAATGTAATTCGGTTCCCAAAAAATTTCTCATTCTTTAACTATCTAATCTAACATTATATTCCCGTTAAAAGTGGTAGTATTATTTAAATAAGATACGTTTATTCTATTTAACTTATATGCAATAAATTTTCCTGATAACAAAGTTATACATAATTTTATTAGCGTTTCTGCAAACAAGATTTTAATGTGATTACCGCATGGAGTTTGGAAAGTTTGGATTTCTGTCCGTTTTTCATTGCTACTTGGTTCACTGTATGTCGACGGCTGATCAACTGACATACGAGCACTTGAAGGAACTTTTTCACGACTTTTCCGGGCCAGATATTAGAAAAGTTGTTGAAATATTCCTCAGAGCAGAGGTCGCAAAGGAAATTTCGTTCGGCCGATGAAAGATAATGAATCTCATCCGGACTTGTCCCATGGTATAACTAGGTTACGCAATGATGCCGGTGCTATTTTATTTAATCCTGATCCTATTTGGATAACACTTGTAATCGATATGATACCTTTTATACAGGGTGTAACTAAATAAGTGTACACCATTTAAGGGGTTGATTCCTCATCGAAATATAGATAGGATCTTTCATATAAAGAAACTTCATTTGAGCATCCCTTGTTAAGATAGAGCCCCTTAAAGGGGGTACATAAAGTTTGTTTAACAATTTTTTTCACAAGCACTAAAAAAGTTACATTGGAAATAAAGATTAGGGGTTGCGTTTTCCACCCCTTGCAACCATTGGGTAAACCAAATAAATTACTGGCTAAGTGTCTTTTTGGTAGTAGAAAATGTCAGATTAATTTCAGTATTGTAATTTTTTTAGTGCTTGTCAAAAAATTGTTAAACAAACTTTATGTACCCCCTTTAAGGGGCTCTATCTTAACAAGGGATGCTCCAATGAAGTTTCTTTATATGAAAGATCCTATCTATTTTTCGATGAGGAATCACCCCCTTAAATGTTTTACACTTATTTAGTTACACCCTGTATTTTCATAGCGCAAAATCATTTTTCTCGGTTGTAAAATTACTGTTCCTCGCAATAGACGTAAAAGTCAATCAAAACCGAATATCCATTGAATACTTCCGCAGCCGTTCCATAACGAGTTCCCTATCTCTTACACTTTTTTAAGACTCTTTAAGAGAATGAGCATCGTTTAGCTCCGAGTAATTTCTTTCTTTTTCATCGTTCCGCCCGCTTCGGCTCGACGCTTCCGCAATTGCATCGAACGCGTTTACCGATTTTGACTGACGGCGATTCTCTTGCGTTCTCTCGCCGCTGTTTCGCACAAGCCGGAGTCGAAATTAATATTCTTAGCGGCAAAAATTAGAATTATCCTACGGGTTTATACTTTGGTTGGATTTATTTTTGGAGTGGCGGGTTTTTTTTCCGTTCTTCCCGATGTTTCGGTTAATTTACCCGTTTAATGTAAGACTATTACTTTGCGTCCCGTTTTCGCTGGATGCTATTTGGGCCATTGCTAAAATAATCCATGAAGAGAATATATTATTCAACACCTGGTTCCTTTCAGTTTTCTGGCACAAAACTGGCCATAATTTATGTTTGTTTCTGTATTCCGTTCAACCGGCGCTGATGCAAGGTGCATCTTAACGTTTGAAAACTTTTGCGCAACTATGATAATGACAGACCGAAATGTTTGTTCGGCCCGAAAATAAAACCGCACAAGACGATTCGATTTGCTGGACTAGTTGAAAAATTCCCTCAGAGCATTCGTGTTATCAGAAAAGTTAAAATCTTAATTACCCTTGCGGTTGTTTAGGAGTCGTTAACAGCCAGTGCACAAGCATCTCGCGCGGTTGTCAATGGTTTTACATCGCCCTCTGTGTAAACTGCACCCTTGCACCTAGCGACGCCAGTCAATTACTATAAACTGTTTCTCAAGTGCCATTCGACGCATTACCCATTATCGTTAAAGATGAAGCGCCGCCATAAAGCGAATCAAAACGTTCTCATATACACTGCGGCAATAACAATTTCGACTTTTCCGTCGTTTAATTGGGCCTTTGTTTTCCGGGGGGGAAGGGCATAAATTTCGAAAATAGCTCCCGTAGAGGGCGCTCGGCGCTCGAGTCGCTATTGTCGTTTCTAACGATGATCTTTATGATGCGAGTGAATATGCAATTAACGAAGAGATTCTCATTACGAAGACAAACACTAAAATACGCGGCACAACATGTAACCTTATTAAGAGCGACCGTACTAGCTGTAATGTAGGCCAGATTGAATGTCATCGACGTTGAAATTCAACACCCTCTCGTCGACGGCGTTAAATTCTCGGACGCTTTTATTTTTCTAATTTACGTTTACCTTCTTAACTTGAATTTTTTGCGCTTTTCTCGTCGAAGCGTCGACTAAATTGATGTTAAAGTAAGCGGCTAATTAGCTTTTATTCAATGCTGCAGCCGGAAAACGGACTAGTTTCGTTTTAATTCCTTCTCGCAGAAATTTGTTTAAATTAGTTAGCCCCCCATCTCGCTGATGGGCGTATGGGATTTTTAAGTTTGTCAATGCTAACAAGTTGCAGAGTTTAGAGTAATAGTTTTAGAACCGAAGTCGATAATGGTTTACGTGTTTCAAAAGGAAGAAATCGGATGAAACTTTGCACTCAACGGTAATTGGCTCGGCTCTCCGTTGCTGTGCCGTCTTTTCGCCCTTCCCTCGTCCCTCTTTTCTCTTTCTACGCGGAATCGTCGGAGTCCGAGAATCAGATGGGCCATGAAATGCGAGAAAAATATCGCAATATCCGTCGGGATGGTTTATCTGGAGAATCGTCTTTGAGGAGTTCGGTTTCACGTTTATTGGTGTAAATAATCCACAAATAGCTTTTTTGATTATTGAAAACCGAACGATGGGATCCCTCATCCTCGCCATTAGGGGTACTTTTTTATGCGGCTACGTCCTGGCTTTTATATCGAATGAAAAATGTATGTGATCTGCAGGTAAAGTAGCTCAACTCAAAGAGATAAAGCCGATTTGGATGTTTTATTCGTCGCTTATACATTCAACTTGTCACTTCGTATATCGCAAAAAAATGCTCATGGTTACATCTAATTTTTACGTAGACAATTTCAGCATCGTCCAATTTCAAATCCGGTCCTGGTATTCCAGGTTTTAACTTCCCGTTGATATAGTACAGAGAACCGGTGGTGTAGGTGAGATAGTGAGCTTACTTCTAATATTATGTAGCGTTCATAACTTACTCCTCTAGTCTCCAGTCTCATTTCAGCTCTGTTCACAATAACTTTTGGGGCCCGCAAATCCCGGATGAAAGTGTCAGATTCCAGAGGGCGATACATGAAAAGATGTTATATTTCGAATTTTTCAAAATCTAATTTCAAATTTACAACACATACATATTTATCGTTATTATTTTTGTTACTCAAAACATTGGGGATCAAAGGAATTATTTTATTAATCAATAAGTCTTGTATTATTAATCGCTAATAGTTTACGGGTATAATGCACAAATTGCCCGTGAAAGAATTCTCATTATTACAGATGTGCTTTAATTAAAGAAGCTTTCCACAAAATTGCGGGAAACGTTTATTTTTGTACAATAGATAGCAGAT
Organism: Phyllotreta cruciferae; assembly: GCA_917563865.1. NCBI lineage: Eukaryota > Metazoa > Arthropoda > Insecta > Coleoptera > Chrysomelidae > Phyllotreta > Phyllotreta cruciferae. The sequence goes on along the minus strand of OU830609.1, from coordinate 4,268,840 downwards.
AAATTATATAAATTGTTATGTGGTCGATTTTATGGGACAAATATTTTCGGAAACGGTCCCGAAAAAAAGGTCCTAACGCTAAATTTGGTTTTCATTTCGGCTATGCCAGAGGTTATGAGGAATTTTTGAAGCCCGTTGTTATAAAAACGATTAATCGAGAATGTAATATTAACGGATAATAGTATGAACGCAAATCGGGGGGCATTATATCCTCTGAAGCAGAATTTTCGTTCGAATCACGGCCATCAAAAAAGGGGATTGGAATTTTTTATTTATGGGATACCAGAGTAGTCTATATCGCTCGTAATCTCTAATCCTGTGAACGGTATGGGTTACACTATTTCGCTTTCGGGCCTTTATAGTAACAGAAAATGGTCATCAAAAAAATGCGAAAAACTTTGTTAATGCGCAAAATAAATAACATCTGCGGTACGTTTAATGCTTTAATTAAATTGATTTGAGTGTGACGCGAACGCGAACACGAAACTTCGTCGAAATCACATTTTCATCCCAACATTTTATGAAATTTAATTTTACCGGCGTTTAGTGGAGTTTAAAATAATTATAAACTTGGTAGATTTAGTGCGTTTATCGTGTTTCATTTAAACTTTACCATCCCGGTGTGTTTTTTGCCTGCGGTTCGGAGCGAGGAAAAGTTTAATTTTCTTGAAAACGCTCGGTAGAAGTTCGGCGCTAGGTGTGCGCGGGTGGTTGCAAAACCTGAGGATGCTAATAGGGCGATAAATGGCTGAGTAAGGTGCACATGGGGGGCGGAACGGCACTAAATTAGTAGCTGTCTAAGAAGATTACTGTCTCCCGTGTAATTTAGTGACAAAACAAGGGTAGGTGTACGTACCTACTACACCGTAACATCGGCGGCAGGGCGGGCGAGGAGAATATCGCTCGTCGTACGTTATTCTCTCCACTTACCGTAACTACATAAATTTCGATAGATTCGTTCCTATTTGCAGATAAAATCTGATCTAAATTTCGAACAGAACCGAAGCCAGATTCGACTATCTCGAAGCCGGAGCTGATAGAAATTCAAATAAACAGTCGCTTTAAACACTACAAGGAGGTAATCTCGTTTCGGCTGCAGAGTGGCGTAATCGTTTTAGCAATTACTTTTCCCTTAAGCCCATAATAAAACAATGTTCGCTAAAGGAATTTTTTTCTTTAATTCCTTTAGCGCCAAGATTCAGTTTAGTTAACAAAACAAACTTTGGCGCACTATCAAGTTAATCAATACATATTGATCGATTTTTTAACTTTTATCACAGTCTCTAAAAATAATGGCAATGAACGCAGAGAAATTAGTTTACATGTTCAATATACGCTTTAAATATTTGTTTAATGGTCATGTTAAATGGTTTTTTATTGAAAATAACATGAATAGTTGAAAGTAATGATGAATTTATCTATGCTGCGATTTAATCCAATCGAGTATGTGATTTTGTTAAAATTATCGAAAAATGGATTTTCTATTGAATTTTATTAGTACAAGCTCGTAATTCTCGATGGAACATCAAATCATTATCCATGCACAGGTGGGCAAAATTTTTAATGAAATGGGGTGTGGAAAATTGGCCACCAGAATTTACTGTTTTTACGCTATAAATTGCAGCTTTAAAATCGCATTTTTCCAATTTCATGGTACGAATAATTGAAATGTGGAAAATTGGATGGCATCCAAATCAAATAACGCGATAATTAAATAAAAAAAGTTTTAAAACTAAAATACCCGACTAATAAAAATTTTTCGAGCCAATTTAATTTGTTTATTTTCATTAAAATATTTTTTCAATTGAAATTATTTTTCGGTGTGACATGGAGTAGAAAAAAACTAACTAATTAAATTGTTAAAAAAATATGAATAACAGGTCATTATTATTCATAATTATATTCAAAAAGAAAATATTGTCGCCACCGAACATAAAACTCCCGTTCGATGTTCCTCAAAAATTCTACAACCGATTACCAATAATTCTTGTGAAGTTGTCTCGACGATCTCCTTGTAGAGAAAATACAAGTAATAACATCATGAAGAATTCATATAGTCGACGTCAATTCGCGAAATCATAATGCAACATAACAACCGTCTGACACGGAATACGTAAAAGCCGTAAATACCATATAATTTTAAAATATTACGACTGGCGATGGCGCCACTTGCTAGATGGTAGCCGCGTGGCGGCACCGACGCCGCGGCGTCGTCGCCACGGCAACGCAACGCTCGGAATGACTCATCTGCACTCAGAATTCGATTAACTCGAAAAGTTTAATTCGAGCGTATTCGGTTAATTTGCTAATGTAATTTTTTTTATGTACGATTCAACGAATGTCCAACGGAACAATAAATTCGAAATGAATATGGAGTTTTATTCTAATTGCACTTCAGCAAGTGAATGAAAATTATTTCAATTTATAAATAAATTAAGAATGGTTTAGTAATCTTATTGTGAATATAATTGGATTATAGTTATAGTTCATTTAGAATAATTAAATTTTTTGAAGTGATTATTTATTGTTGTTGAGTGCAGATGATTTTTTCTCTTCATGACATATCGATTTGTGGATAGCCGAATAGCCGCTAGCATGTCGGTCACATCCCACGTGATTATTGTCTTTCTGTGTTATATACACTCTTGATTTTGTTGTTCGCCACTCTTTTATTTTGTTATTAACTAAACTGAGCTTTCTGCATTTCGCCCATGATTTTTTTCGGCGCATTGCGGTCAAGGCTGAAATAATTTTCTTATCGAATTTTCCAATCTGTTTTACGCCATTAAAGTTTTTCTTTTAATTTGGCACGTTTGGCGTGATTTCTTTATTTCCGCTGAACTAGGTTACGCACTATTATTTGTTTCGAAAGAAAAACTTTTCGTGACAGCCTTTGAAATCTACTTGCTGGAATTGTATCAGCACTTAAATCTCTTTGCAAATGTTAATTATACTTATGCTTGGAGTTGTGTAGGTGCGTTCAGGTGCATTCTTTACAAAGTGTTTTAAAACACTCATTATTTACACGACGTGACGTTGCTTTCCGAAAAGAATGCGATCCCAAAGGACTTTACCGGTAAAATTTTCGTTGGAAAGCTCAAACTCAAAGTAAAAAATAAGGAAACTTCAATGCATAAATAAGCCCTCTTCGAGATTATATTAAATTTGTTGTCGCAAACTTGGCCGTTACCTTGTCAATTTTTTTCTTTAATCGGAACTTCGCCAATCACAGCGAAAATTTTAATTAAAAAACTAAAATAACTGAGGTAAATTAAACCCGATAAGAGTTTTCTGGGATTGTTTTAATGCGAATAATGTGAGCTGAATATATCGTCCCTATGTTTTAAAACAAATAGCATCAAAATTCCTGATATTTCCAATGGCTAAACAATTCGCGATAAAATCCGTATTGCAAACACCGATAGGCACCAACAAATGCGAAAAACCAACAAAATATTTGGTGATACTGCGATACATATTTAAATCGTGTTTACGTCATTTTCACTTCATATTTCAGTATTTTAGTCCAGCTCACCAAACCGTTAATACGAGAGATGTTTACGCGCACAGATTTGTGATATTTTACGAGAGTTTTACAGTCCTTTTTTATCAATTATAATTGATAATTGGTTTTTTGAAATAATTAGAAATTGTTTTCAAACGTTTGTTATTTATTGGGAATATTCAAACTCGAGTACTCTTGAATGGAAATTCCGTTCGTAGACGTGGGGAATCCACTAGCAAATCGATCATTATTAAATCAAGTTTATGGATGTTCGTTGCAAAATAACGTACCTACTACTAGTCCTCTACATTATCATTTATTAATTAAAATGACGTTGATTATGTTTGGAGTGTAGTTAGAATGATGAAAATATTGTAGCTGGTGATGTAGCTATAACAAAATTAGCTAATCTTTAGTAGCAAAAACAAAAATATTGCTAATGGAATATTGTTAATTTTATTTATAAAACATTGTTTTGAACAAGCATTATTATCGGTAATAAGATTAAGGAAACGATTGCAATTTTTCCCTTCGTAATCTTTAACAAATTTAACTGTCGAGTTTATCATCGGAGGAAAATAATAAAGGAAATACATTTCGCGTAACATATGGAGTCGGGAGCAGTTATCCTTCCTATAATATCCGTGTTTTCGTGTCGATAAGAAGCGTAAAAGAAGCGAAAAGCACGATCACAGGGGATTTGGTATCGCGAAGGCTTATATTCGCCGTTCGTTGCTGATTACGGAGCTCCTACGAAAGATTAGTCGCTCAATTTTCGCGACGCGTTTATCCCGTGATTCTTATGGAAATGGAAAATACCTGCTATCAATTCAACGAAATATTATACCGACCATATGCACGAACTATACGATATAGTTATTCTAAATTCGTTCCAATTGATTTTAGTAGCTTATCCGCCTGACTGCGCCACATTGCGAATCAAAATAAATATTTTCCATTCATATTCCTATCGATTTGGCAAATCAATTCACGGTTTATTTTTGTTTCCAAAAAGGATTTAGGCCCGATTCACTTAGTAACGTTTTGAGGCCGCGCATATTGTCGAAGTTCAAGTCGATTTCGCCGCTTTTATACCATTTAAACGACAATAAAGCCTTACGAATGGCTGGTGACAAATGGTTTTTGGGGCTGACTAACAACCATGTTCTGCCAAAGCGTTTTGTAATCGTCACCCAACTGATATGCTTCGAACGAGTAGAGGTGGCAATGTTACAGTTCCGATTTCTTATTGTTGTTACAACAATTTTTAATATCTATTTAAATGGATAGTAACATATTTTAAATTCTTCTATTTGGATCTCTTTCATAGTGTCACATTATTCCTTGCATTAAACCTTGTTTTTATGCATAAATTCTGTAATAATACTATTGAAGTGCACTGTTTAAATTTCTGATTAAAAACTATTTAGTTACATTATCATAAATATTGTCCTGTTGGTGGAGGCTTCGTTTAAAGGAAATAACTTAAATTCGCAACCACCAACTCTAGATGAAACACATCCAAAAGAGTGATGATTTTAAATAGAGAACCGAAACCAAGTGATGAAAGGGTGTTTACAACGAATTGCCGCCATTCTCCGGGTTATTGCCATTTTGTAGATTGTGTTGATTCACGCGGTTCTTTTATATTTGTTTTACTTGTTGAATGAATTGAAAGCAATCTTGTGTGAATTACACTCTCTCGCAAAGCTTGTTCAGTTTATGTTTATAAGAATCTTGGCGCGTTCTAATGAAATTAATAAACGCGATTTTCCGTGGAACAATTGAAAATTTTCGCAGTTAAATGTTCCCGCTGCAACCGTTCTAAAAGAAAATCGAAAAGTAACTGCGGCGTCGGATTTGAACATATAAGAATTTTATGTCCGGGGTCGTATAATATCTACGAAGCTCGAAATTCAGGTGGGTTGTAAACGGCGACTCGTTTATTATTAATAGACAATAAAACGCAGTTAACGTCGCAATTTTATTAACAACATATTTTTTATTTGCAGGTAAGCCAGAAGTCACAACTCTGGATCTCCTCCTTGCAAAAAGGGACATCGTAAGTTTTATATTTCAATTTGTTTGGAACTTCCATTCTATACAGTGGCGTTACTAGATTCTATAAAAACTTAGTATTTTCGAAAAAATATTGATAACATCTACCATATAATAGAAGAGTAGTTGCATTTTCATTTTCATAAAAATTTAATAATTGCTTGATGGAAGAACGTTCACGTAGACGTAGCAGATAAAATCTCCGCCTTTTTTTTCTCGGCTGAAAACTGTCGGCAGCGCTATCGTAAGTTTTATATTTCAATTACCCCATAGCTCATATCCCTGGAATTTGTCCGTCATTTCTTGGTCGAATGTGTTTGTAGAGCAATTTGAGAAGCTCTACCCGGCGATATTAAGGCTGAGAGAGCGCAAAAAGGGCCTCATAATAAAAGCGGGAGAAAACCCGGCGTAAAACAACGAAGGTCATAAAAAAGGGCCGTATCTTTTCCAACAGGTAACGAACCTTGCTGTTGCTTATATTACAATATAATTTAAGGCTCCACTCCTCATCCGACGCCAATCTGGAGCGAAATTAACCTCAAACCTCTAGACTTGGATGGAATCCCTCGCAATTCATTTCGAAAGTTATTGAATTATTTTTAAGCAGCGTTAATCAAGTTTCCACCGAGATGTTCCCTTAATTATACACTTCTTGAAATATTCATCTTCAATCATCTAATTTAATGCCGAACTATGAGATATTTTTAAGGAAGTTATCCCAAAAAATACAGAGTTTGAGTGTCTTAATTACTTCTAGACATAACTTCACAATTAATTTTTTATATTACAAACACATTGATAACTATATCATAATTCGCTAACAACTTTTGGAAAAAATATATGCATATGTATTTTTGATTCACTTTTAAATTTTTGCTCTAAAATTTTGTGAGATTTTTATTACAGTATACGTAAATTACGTTTATTTTAGGATGATTACTTTACTGTATTAAGTGCATTGTTGGTATAATATTTCGTAAATTTCGAACATACATTCGATTTTATAGAATGTCAAATTAACATTGGCGAAATAAAACCCTATAATATGAATTATTACCCTAATAAACAGTTTATTAGATAATTAAAAATTGATGCGACCATACGTGCACGGCGCGTTATCATCATTATTGTTGCGTTAAATTATATACGGACACATTAACAAATCAGAATCGTTTTTGGAAACAAATTAAATTGCCTGCCGCCAAATGCAATTTATAAATGACGACGGAAAACCGGTAAAAAGCGTCGGAACGGCGCTCGAATATGAACGGGGGATTTACAAATTGATCACTTTAATAAAATAGAGTCACATGATGGGGATTACAATGTGAGATATAGATCAGCGTAATCTCGTTTATTGAACAAAATCGATCGAATACGTTTTACGAAAATATGAAAATTTCCTCTCCGAATGACTGGAAAACAATTTAATCTCCAATTACGAATTCATTCAGCGATGATATTATTTTAAAAATATCAAAACGACCGTTGTTCGGCTACGTTTAAACGACTCCACGATAGCCTCTTGACAAATGGCACTTCATTAAGCCAACCCTTCAGCGGGAAAAAAACTTTTCCTCCGTGAAAATGTCCTCTGGAGAGGCGTCGACGAGCACGGGACAGGTGGAACGGTTGCCTGCTAAGTTGATAAAAAATGACAATCGCAATTAAGTTAAATTGAATTTATTAGCTACTCTTTCATAGCAATTTGAAATTTTCATCGCGTCTGAAACCGTTTTCGCCGTGAAAGTATTCTGTTCGATTAATACCTACAGGGGGTAAAGTAAGGTTGCTACAGTGCATTCAATATCAAGATTAAATTCTTCCTGGCCGATAGTTGCAAAGAACCATTAGGTTTTATGGCAAGGCTATATCCATGAACAAAATGTTACTTGCATTTATATATTCTGCAAACTAAAGGTGTACCTTGAGGAGCTATAAGAAGCACGTTTGAAAATTACTCTACCCTAAAATTCGACGATTTTATTTTTCGTATATATACCTAAGTAAAATTGCTTGTAAATTATTCGAACACTCGAACGTGTATCGACTAACTAAATTTTCTAAAACAAACACATATTTTTCTCTTACAAGAGTTAAATTCAATCGGTAACATTAGGCAAACTTGAGTTTCTACATAGTACTCTTGATCAATTAGTTGCGCTAATTAGCGCTGTACATTCTACCGTGATCAAAGGGAGCGACGCCTCTAGGGCGCGCATATATGCAATTCGACGTTGACCGACGCATATGCACACATGCCCACGTCCCTGTAACGTCCGGCGGACGTACGGACGTCGGTGGCTCCCAATCAGTTGCTGGGCAGGTAAACGCTTCCCGGGAGATTTCGCCGGAACACACACGTACCTAACTGACTTATCCCATGGGAACTTAGGCGAAACTATCGTCGACGAACATAACGATAAATTCGGCGGGTCGACGCGCGGTCGGTTTCGGCATCGCCCGTCTATCCCGGGTAACTCTTCTAACGACTTTACGCACCACCATAGCGGATTTATTCCGGAACCGAATCAGGACCGTACCGAACGTAATTTGTGCCATCGTAACGACTTTTTAATGCCTGTGGTTTCATTCAAATTTATAGTTAATTTATTTCGTAATTTGTGGTAGATGTAGAAGGGATTTAGATTTTAGGTTATTACATAAAGTAGGCTTTCATATACTTTAGGGTTATTTTTTAAATATTTCTTATATTATATTTGTTATTATTTTTATGAATTTATGATGGTTTTTGAAAGGGTTGAAATTTTGCGTTTTAGAGCGTACCTACAACTTTTTGAAAAATTGTTTTGAAAAAACTACTGAACATTTTTCAAAAATTGGAAAAACTTCTTAAATAGCAACATTCTAAATACCTACAATACGACATTGAATAGCTTCTCTAGCGACATTGGTCTAACTTCTGAACATACACTGGCCCGTATTCAGCGCCCCATTTTAACGTTAAAGTCATGTTTAGCGAGGGGCTTTAACGTAAACAATGTCCTTATAGTTACTCCATTACAACAATGTAGAACTGTCAAGTTAAAGGCGCTCGCTAAACGTGACTTTAACTTTACAATGGGGGTTGAGTACGGGCCACTGACATTCGCTCTATAGAGCAAAAATAGACATTTTAGTGTCTCGTTTGTTTGCAGCCTAAGTACATTTTTAAATAGTAAATGTATGTTAAATGTATACAGTATGCCTGAAAAAGTTGGCAACATATGGGAAACTTTTTTATTTGTAATGTTACGAAAAAAAGTTATTCTTTATAAAAAAAGATAAAAAGTTCTGCATGGTCCAAAATGCAATCATCCTAAAATGCAATCATCAGATATCAAAAATTAGAAGTCGTATACGAGGTATGCCAAAGAATGTGATTTTTGCTCAAGAGTAAAGTACCTTTATTTTCCGCAATATCGAAAATTATTATAAAGAAAAAATGTTTAGAATTAAAAATAACTTTCAAATATTCAACATTGTTTATTATTAAAAAAATGTTCTTCGACATTTTCTCTGCGAAAACGTTGAAAAGTATAATCCGGTACCACTTTTAAAAAATGCCAGTGCATCCTAAAATTATACAATGAAGTACAAACTTAAATTTTCAAATTTTCACAGAGAAAATGACAAAATATGAAAAAATGAAATGAATAAAATATTTTTTAAGACATACTGTTTTTTCATAATTAATTCTGAACTTTAAAAAAATTGTTACACACGGTGATACTTACTCGAGTGTAGGTGTTTTGGGGAGAGTGTGTTTCTGTTATCTTATAATCTTAAAAATGCGTTGTATTTACGAGGAAGATTACGCGTGAAATTTCCGTTGGCGTGTAATAAATCTAACGCCTGCTGCGAAATTCCTCGATCCGTTAGAAAAAAGATCAAAGAAGGGTTGCGTATATTATAGAAGCGAGAATTTCGCATAATCCGTTCACAATAAGTTCCGAGTAAGGGCGCAAATTCATCATTTCCGCCGCACGAATTTCCTCCCCCACGATCCGCGCGCGATACATTTCCCGCAGTCCGGGCACGCAGTCGGCGTTGCCGACATTAAAGAGAATAGTTAAATGCATGCGAAAACCCGCGAGGGGTTTCGAACGGCCTTTTTATAAAGCCTCTGAAAAGCCTCATAGTGCGCGACATAATGAAGAGTGATGCCACAAAATGGGACAAGATGTTTTCGCATTATCCGGGAAATCTCGCTTTTTCGCAAAGAAAAGCGACACTCTCTTTTACCCGGCCGCGTGTTTGACTTTTTCAGCTTTCTTTTTACCGATGCTGATGTTTTACTTCGGAAAGCATAACTCGATTTCGTCGACTTCAAATAGAAACGTCGGGGAAATCGTGTCTCTTCAGTTCTATTTTTTCCTCTTGTGTTAATGATAAAAAATAAAGAAAAAGGATACTGGGGTGAACAAACTAAAGCGATATCTGAAGAGACAGATCTACTGCTGCAGCAATATATTTCCGCTCCGAAAAATGTCATTATTATTTTCCTTGATAAGAAATAAATAAATTGAATAATTTTCTATTTGTAACATACTTAAATTTTGAGATATTTTTTTCCGAATCGAACGACTACATGTCCGAATTTCCCCGGCATTATTTCCTCTTTTGTTGATGAATTGTTTCGTTCTAAAATCACTCACCGTTCGGAACGTTAACGGCGGATCGTAAATTTTGAACAAATATTTGAATTAGTCTCCGTTATGATCCGCATTGCATCCCGTCAAATATTTTATTTAGGCGAGAGTCGCGAAACTCTGTTTGGCTTATTTAACAATGGTCTGACAGCTAATGGAAACATTCGGTTTGCCCAATTTATTTACTTGTTGTTCAGGATTTGTATCGCGGAATTTCGCTAGAGCGAAGACGCGTCGATTGATAGATGATAGACAATTTGATAGGTAACATGTGAGATGGCTAAAAATAAATTGAAATTGTTCGAGGAATTTAATTACGATTTTTTTCTTTTTATTTAGGTAGAACTTTTAATTTTGTATGTTTGAAGTTTCTTCGAATTTAACATGCGATACACATAAATGCTTTTGATCGTTTTTAAACATTCAGTTGAACTTCGCTATTGTGATTAAAATCTAATGGATAAAACATGTAAAGTGGAAACGTTTTAATAAATTTTAATTCAACATTTGAAACTGACCAGGTTAGATTGGTTAGCTTAAATTTCAATAAATAATATAGCACATTTCTGGTTTCTGGGTGGATAGTCAATGTTTAAATCGATTTTCCGTTAGCGAAGTTTGTGTGGATATTGTTTTTTGATGTTGTGTTGGCGACATTTTGAGCCTTATCAGGTCAGTTATCCGGGATCGAGGAGTGTACGTGATAAGGAAGTGACTGGCGTGCTAAAACCGGTTTCCGGCGGTCATGAAAAGGGAAATGCCTGGCCCTTTGTGGAAGGAACTTCGAGGGCACCATACCGGCACTGATCCGCTTTTCATAAAAGACCTGGTTGAGACAATTTGCGGGCCATAGCCAACACCGATGCCTCGGCAATTACGAGCACGTTAAATTCAGGAACGGGGACGTCCATTTGATGTGCTGCGAGATTCGAATAATGACAAAAGCCGGACGAGCTTTCAACTAAATAAAAAATAAACGTCCAATACGAATCACGGCAAATGAAGCAAATACCAGCCGTTCCGTAAAGCACCGGACGAAAAATACAGGAAAAAAAAATACACGGAGAGTAACCCACTGAGCAAAAAGCATCAAGCTGCGATCCAAAGAGACCAATTAAAGTCCGAATCGGAAAAACAAACGACAAACGAAGGGTCGTCCATTATGCCGGTCAATTATCGTCCACATGAAGGTCGAAACGAGGGATGGCGAACACATCTAGACGTACATATACACGAAACACACATACAACGTACGGCCTTCTGTGACACGCCGGCAAAATCGAAATAAACAACGTCGACAAGATACTATTTTAAATGGGTTTCATGCTGTCCGGACATATCGGACTGGATTCCATTACGAGGATGCCTTATCCATTGAAATGTATCGGCGGAACGTTGAGGCATATATCACTAGATACATTTACAAGGAGCCGAGAATATTGCAGCATGCCACTACGGGGAAAAAAGTCCCCGGATTCTTGCTAGAAAATTGCAAGATTTATGTACGGGTCAAGTCTTTTTGTCGTATTCTATTTTCAACTATTTGAAAATAATTTAATAGCCCTATTATAACTTTACGACTTCTGCAACTAAGTAGATATAAATTATCCATTTATCAATTTAACAAATTTATTACACACAAATTACTTATTTTTTTTCAACTCATAGTCGAGAATAACGCAGATTTCCGCAGTCAAATTGTTCCAATTCAAACTTCCATCGAGAGGCGATGTAATAGCAACGAACAGTTTATTATTCATGAAACTTGATTTTATACCAAGTAATAGAGATTAGCTCTAATTAGAGAGTAACGTGAGAAGTTTACTTCTGAATTATTAAGTCATTACATTAAAATAAATCAACGACCAGAAAAAGTTGTTTCAATTTGGTGATTTTATATGCAGATAAACGGTATGTTATTCAATTTAGAATACAGCTTATTCGAGTTAAGAAGGAAACATAAAATATACTTTAGTATTCAAATAAAGGCAAATCACGAAGGGCGTGCCATGCAATTAAAAAAAATCCGATTTAATCATTCCGACTGAAATTGTATGGTTTATTAACTTTGTTGGCGCCACAGAAAAATTCGTTATGCTCATGATAAAATAATTAACTTTATAATACAGTTGGTAAAACAAATGGTATTTTATCTGAAATTTTACTATGTAGATTAGTAAGTGATTATCTCTGTAATCTCTGTTTTGAATTATAAACCAGACAAAAATTGTTTGCCAAAAGAATAATTAAATTAGCGAAACTATCCAACGCTTGGTGAGCGGGTCAAAAAAATTTCCGGATAGTTCGTCTTCGTCCTAGACCGTGACGAGACAATTCTTGTCATTTTACAAGCGACCTGTTGCGTCTCCGAGCCGCAGAATTTATAACTCACCGTTAAATAAACACAAAACAAGCGTTTTTCATTCTAGTTTCTCGCCGGCTAATGCATTTCCGCGAAAGCTCGGTTATTTCCTATGTCGTTCTGTAACAAGCCGACAAAAAGCGCAGCTTGACGGATTCGAGACCGAATCCCGCTAGAGACATCGTCATAAAAAATTGAGCAGGGAGAATTTGTTATGTTTTTTGGCACCTGTATAACCTAATGAATATTTAACCGGACCTAATGCGAGCTATTAAACCAATTTCAACTGGTTAACATTTGATTAGATAAATGATTGTGTTAAGCAAAATTATTAAGCGAATAAATTGTAATTTTTAAACGATATTTTTGCGCTCTGATAATATTTCATTCGAGCCGACAGGAGAACCTTCCTTTTAATTCGTGTTTCTTGATTTCCCTGTTGGCGCGCGATAAGGGCGGGCTGCGCGGGGCGCGGCGGGGACCGGAAAAGGATGAGAAGGTCGAATCAAATCGGGCCCATCGCCGTGTCATGCTGAAATTCAATTCACGACGAGCTGAAATATGTCAGACAGTTTATAATTGTGTCATTGCGTGACGCTTAATTGGATTTATTGCGTCAGCCCGCTGGATGTATTTCATTAGGAGAGCGGAATGGCGGTGACCACACGAAAGTGCGTAGTTATTTTCAAAATAGAACGAAAGAATTCGCGAAAAATGTGATTAACATCGAGAGAAAGGCGGCAATTAAAACCGAAATGGAGAAGACCACGATGTGAGATACGCGGATTTCGGCAAAAGATACGATTAGAAATGATTTATTAGAGCTCAAAACCGTTTTCAGTTTCTCAAAATGTGTTATAATTAAACATATATAGCCCTTTGAAATTTAAAAATTTCAGGTTTTGACTCATACCTTATCAACCAATCATAAACCACTCACGTCTTGTTGTATAGTGAATAGTATGAATTTTCGAACGCAGTAACAAAGAATAGACAAACGAACAAAAATCAAACTGTCATTTGTCAGATTTTTCTGAAAAATGCACAAAACAAATTACACGAATTGCAGTTCGGCACAAAACACTTTACTGATAATATTGACGTTGACAAGAATGTTGCCAAATAAATTTTTCAGGGCCATTATTTGTGTTTTTAACACGAAAATCGGTTACAATTTATACAGATGAAGATGTTATTTCTATATTAATATATCGAATTATCCATTAGATAATGGAAGAAATGGGTAAATCAGAAAATGTTTATTGCAATAAATATACAAAAAACGCACATTTTGCGGACAAAAGAAGAGTAATAGGAAACGTGGCAAACTTGCTAAATGTGACTTCTCTTTAAAACTCTCGCTTTGATTGGAGCAGAGTGTATGACGATTGTGTGACGTTTGTCAAACTTTAAAAATTAATTGCGGCCTTATTTGGCCACAGAAAAAAATAAAAATTTCATTACGCGCCTTATTAGAACACACGGTTTTGAAAAAATAATTAAAAAAAAAGTCATGGTCTTCTCCAATGGAAGTTTCGTCGGGAAATTGCGGCGCCCGTGTCATCGGCACATCAACCAAGACGTCGCCGGTGGAAAAAGAAAAACGCGAGTTCCAACTTAATTTCGCTAATGAAACGCTTAGGTGCGGCGCATTACGGGACAGTCAAGGTCCGCAGTGCTTTCAATTTCGTACGTGTCCTGTGCTCCTGATATAAAATAACCCTCGGGGTGACGGAATCGTCTCCGAAGAGGTTTCGAAATCCCATCGATGTCGAATCGCCCGTTCGTTCCCCGCGGACTCGCCGCCTCTCGCCTTTCCCGCCTCGCACGGAACGAGCTTTTCGAGTTAATTAACGTGGAACGCCGCGACGGGGACCGTGTCCGTGGCTAAGCCGCGTCGATTCGATACGACTAACGTAGATAGCGATGCTCCGCCGCCGATGCCAGACGACAAAGGCCAGCCGGTTTACAACGAGATAACTTTTTGGTGGTTTTTTTTTTAGAAATTGGATTAGATTTCATCCGGCTAGATAACGGGATTGTATTGGAGAAAGCTACATCCAATTTTCCCTCCTTCGCGTTTTTTTCCTTAGGTATACAATTAAATGCGTTTTTATTGTAGCATCGTGTTATTATGATGAGAATCAATTCACTGAAAATCTTATTAAATTGAAAAAAATATTAACTATCGGATGGAAGGAATTTGCTATTAGCTCTATACTAGTTTAGCTCGCAAGATTTTCATTTTGTCATCTGGTTATTGGATGTACACTGTGTCCCATTTTGGTCGCGACTGGGGGGTATCTCGGTTATTAGACTTGATAGGACATTGCGGCTTTCGCGAACCTGTACTACTTTTTTGTCAAACTTACAATGGCACAAACAGATTTTTTAAATCTCTTTTCATTTTTGAGTTACAGGGCGATAATGAAAATTCTGACTTATTCAGCCACCCCCGTATCTCGTTTGCTATTGAAGATATTTTAAATGTGTAAACTGATTATTATAGATAATTTTACGTAGAATTCAGTGACGTCCTTAGTTTTTTTATGGGGTTACCATTTCTGAAATATGACACTAACTTGTAATTTTTTTAATGGGACACCCTATCTTTTTATTGCCTATTAAATTTGTAATTTTTTTCTCTTTTTAATGATATGGCACATTCTATATTTTGAATTTTCTTAAAACGCTCCAAAAAGAGAAAAACTATTTTATTATAAAAATGGTTAGGGGGCTATGCGGAAAAACAAAAAAAATCGTAGAAATGTTTTATTTAATATTCTCAACAACTATTTTTGTTCTAAAAGTATTTTATTTTGGGTTTTCTGCATAGCCCCCTAATCATTTTTCGAATAAAATAGTTATTCTCTTTTTTGAGCGTTCTAATGAAATTCAAAATATAGAATGCGCCATATTATTAAAAAGAGAAAAAAATTACAAATTTAATGGCCAATAAAAATACAGGGTGCTCCATTAAAAAAATACAAGTTGGTGTCATATTGCAGAAATGGCAACCCCCATAAAAAACTAAAGACGTCACTGTTTTCTACGTAAAATTATCTATAATAATCAGTTTACACATTTAAAATATCTTCAATAGCAAGTGAGATACCGGGGTGGCTGAATAAGTCAGAATTTTCTTTATCGCCTTGTAACTCAAAAATGAAAAGAGATTTAAAAAATCTGTTTGTGCCATCGTAAGTTTAACAAAAAAGTAGTACAGGTTCGCGAAAACCGCAATGTCCTATCAAGTCTAATAACCGCGAGATACCCCCCAGTCGCGACCAAAATGGGACACAGTGTACATGAACAAACAATTTTGAACATCTATCAATGAATATACAAGTAAAGTAATATTCAGATTGTGTGTATAGGTAGAAAGATATAAATATGGAATTTTATAGCACTATTGGGACACCCAGTACGCATGTTTATTGAAATACTCATTCAATATACAGCGACCGTCCAATTTTCGGTTCATCCAAAACGTCGCATGGACAATTTATGCGCGTCAACGGATTGGGAAAAAAAGCACGGTTGCGCCGAAAATAACATTATAATTTCACATCTCGTATATAGAGAGAAATCTGGAGCACATACGATATATGTTTCGGGGCATAATAACACGCATCCGGAGGATAAATTTATTGCACCTCTGGATCGTTCGGAAAACCATACGGATACGAAAATGATATTTTTGCAAGGGCACGTATCGTGATCCAGTTGGGAAGACGTCAGAATGCGGGCGGTATTGTTATTCATGGACGGACGGCCGTGTAAAATGTGCTTGTTCCCGCTTTCCCTTAGCAATAAGTTCCACTTAAAATGTGAGAAGGTCGGGCGCGAGGAACCGCAAAACTTTTCCACCGGAACTTTTTCTAATAGCGATCGAAACAAAATAGAAATAAACGGGCCGCGCGATCGAAATCATTTATTTTAGTTTGTTTCGAATTATTTCACCTCATTTGGTACTTAATCTTTTTGGGTTTTTTTGTAGGATTTTGCACTCTTTTTTTTACCTTAAATTTCCATTAAGAAGAGTATTTTATGACTGCATTCAAGGCGACAACAAAAGTATCTACTAATTTATGCAGTGTTGTTTAATTCTCTTTCCTCTTAGCTATTTTTATATTTAAGGCCGGAAATAAAACATGCTGGCTTAAGATTCGATTCAATATATCGTCCAATTATCTCCTCAACATAAAAATTAATGTATCACATCTCGGATGAGTTAAAAGAATCAGAAAATTCTTTTATAGCTTTGTTTACATTCCATCGAACGACGTAAAACGATATTTTTCCTATATGAACGAAAATAGTGGGTGAAAGTCTGGGCGGTCGCCAGTTTTAATTTAAGAACGGATTGTGTAAAAGCGTCGACCAGTTTAGCAGTTCAGTTAA
Organism: Phyllotreta cruciferae; assembly: GCA_917563865.1. Lineage (NCBI taxonomy): Eukaryota > Metazoa > Arthropoda > Insecta > Coleoptera > Chrysomelidae > Phyllotreta > Phyllotreta cruciferae. Next base: position 4,251,859 of record OU830609.1, on the reverse strand, counting down.
CTTTTTTTTTTCATTACATTATACATGAGACTCGCATTACGACATTCATTAGCGCATGTTTTCTCACTAGCTGTGACAGGTGTAATTTATACACATCGCGTCTCCTCGTGCACTTGGTCTTTTAATTCGCCATGAGTGAACTCATTGAAGATTTAAATGCTGCATGCTTTCATATTCAAATTGCGTCACTTGGAAATTCTAATATACATACAGAATCTACCCCCTATAAATATCTGTGAGTGATCGCGTTTTCACATCGTAATTTACCGCGATTTTAATTTTATTTTCTTTCGTCGCATTTTTTTGCCGTGTCCACATTTCCGAGAGAGAGAACGCGTACCATTAAAATTAAAATTATCCTAATTTACTCTCGGTGAAGGTAATTCATCACAAAAGTCGAGGCGCCCGCTTTAAAAAGCGGTTAATGAGGTGTGGTGGGTTTTTGATTACATTAAAGAAAAATATGACTCTTCACGTCGCTAATCGGCCGTCTCTCTGAGCGTGAAGCAACGCTTAAAAGGCCTCATTGCTCCCGGTTTCCCGAGCACATTTGTTTTTCCTCCGGGTTCTCCCGCGCGCGCTACGCGGTTTCCGCAATATTTAAATGTTGATTTAAATTATCAGCAAAAGGAAGGTATATTTTACGGCGAACGTCGAACGGTTAATTCCCTTTCGGTTATTATATTTTCCGCGTTCCGCCACTTCTATATAAGCATACTGTCGGCATAATAAAAAAGTTTTCTCGCCTGAGAGCAACGCTATTAGCGTTAACCCCCAATAATCTTTCCACCTCACTCGCAGTGCATTCACGTGTGGGAATAGAGTGACTGAAGTGTTGTTATGAATCGTCGAACGCTCGGGAATACAGGCTTTTTTTCCTGATAAAACACATTTCCTATAATGGCAAGACCCTCGTCTCCTATACGTAGCGATATCGACGCACATCGTCGTTTTCGTTATGATGCGATGAAAATCTAAAATGTCGATTTACTTTGCATGTTATTCACTAATATTATCCTTTAAGCGCCCGTTTGCTATATTGTATAAAAGTGGGCAAAAATATCAATTGCTAATTTTGATTCCACGCGTTATGAATATAAAACATTCACCAGGATGAATAATATATAGGATAAGACATTTGGAACAAATTCAAATGTAAAAGGAATTGTTACACTCAACTTAAGAACTGATAAATATTAAGATAGGAGACAGATTTAAAAAGTAAATTTGAATAAACTATTGAGAATAAGGGAAGATGAAAAGCTATAACAAGATCCAGCAAATGGAGAAGAGCTCGATGTGAGATATGCGGATTTCGGCAAAAGATACGATTAGAAATGATTTATTAGAGCTCAAAACCGTTTCCAGTTGCTCAAAATGAGTTATAATTAAAAAGATATAGACCTTCGAAATTTAAAAATTTCGGGTTTTGACTCATACCTTATCAACCAATCATAAACCACTCACGTCTTGTTGTATAGTATGAATTTTCGAACGCAGTAACAAAGAATAAACAAACGAACAAAAATCAAACTGTCATTTGTCAGATTTTTCTAAAAAATGCACAAAACAAATTACACGAATTGCAGTTCGGCATAAAACACTTTACTGATAATATTGAAGTTGACAAGAATGTTGCCAAATAAATTTTTCAGGACCATTATTTGTGTTTTTAACACGAAAATCGGTTACAATTTATACAGATGAAGATGTTATTTCTATATTAATATATCGAATTATCCATTAGATAATGGAAGAAATGGGTAAATCAGAAAATGTTTATTGCAATAAATATACAAAAAACGCACATTTTGCGGAGTAAAGAAGAGTAATAGGAAACGTGGCAAACTTGCTAAATGTGATTTCTCTTTGCAACTCTCGTTTTGATTGGAGCAGAGTGTATGACGATTGTGTGACGTTTTTCAAATTTTAAAAATTAATTGCGCCCTTATTTGGCAACAGAAAAAAATAAAAATTTCATTACGCGCATTCTTAGAACACACGGTTTTGAAAAAAAAATTAAAAAAGAAGTCGTGGTCTTCTCCATTGATAAGACAGTAGGAAGGAGCAAAGGAATATCTTTCTGCCATCACTACCATCACTTTAGTTTGAAAAAGTGATGTAAAAATTCGTTAGCATTTTCGATTTTTGCCTACAATTCCCGTGTACCTAGATGCAATTCTTAATGATTCCAACATTTGTTAACAAAGTTAAGGATATGCAAAGTATAGCGCTTGACGATATAGCCTTGACGTACGGTTGATCCGGATACGGAGCGCTAACAGTTCAAAGTAAAGATTCTTCTTGTGGAAACACGACGTTATTCCGACTGAAAGGGTTCTTGGAGCGCGTTAAGACTTCCCGTAGTCCTTTCGTGGAGACGTTTAAGCGTCACGGGCTTAATCCGGAGTTGATGGTATCGCCCGAGCATGCATAGATCAATCCGCATGGGAACTGTACGGCCCTGAATACAGACAAGTTCAAATGAGATTGAAGGTTAGATCCGAATGCCGACACCGGAAAAAGGAGATAAATGACGATACTATGTGGAAATATTCAGTGGAACATTCCGAAAAAAGGGATCCTTGCGGAGATGGAGTTTTTCCATTTCATTATCTTCTGAATAACGCCCGGCGCGAATCGCTTTCGATATTGCCCGATTTTTCCTCTACATCAAATCTCTGGGCGCACATTAACGGTGAATTTTAAATTTTAGTTACTCTTTACTGAAAAAATAACGGGCGCCGATCCGCGAACGATATTAAATTTATTCATGACTCGTTTTTTTTTCTCTCGCTACGTACGGAATACATAAACGGTTTTTCTACAATTTAGGAAAGTGATACTACTATAAAGCATTCCGTAAATCTTGGAGAGTTTATCTAAAAACAACCTTAATGTTTATCTTTAAATTTAAGGATTTAGATTCAGATTTATCTTTTATCCACGAGGAGACATTTACGTTTTGTATATTCTCAAACGATAGCTCAGAGATAGTACGGAGTCCATGTAATACGGTTTATACAGTTTTCTTACGTGATGCATGGACCAGCAAACTGGAAAATTAAAAAATGATTTGACAAAAGCTGAGAAATTTTACCTGTTCTGCAAAGTTTCTATCTATATATTTCATTTCCTCATCGCTGTCTCCACTTCTTGTTATTTCATATAGAATTTTCAGACGGTAAGTGAAATCCGTATAGAGAAACCTCCGCCGGATATTTCAAATACAGATGTATATTGGATATTTCAATTCAATAAAAGATAGTCTCTTTCGCTCGAGCGATTCATAATTCGCTTATCTCTGCTGGCATTTCTTAAAACAAATTCGAATAATTGGTTTATACTACAGTAACTTCATTAGAATTTAGCTCAGTTTCTTATCGAAACCAGTCCGGTTCCTTCGACCATTACTCTCGACTTAATTCTAATGGAGTGGTCGAACCATTAGCCATTTGTTCTCCCGCCGCTTTTAATTGGCCACTCTTGCACACAGCTTGAAGTTCCCGGTCATTTTTATTCTTAACGATATTAGGTATTAGTGCAGTTATGGTTAGAGCTCGCTACTAATGTGCAATATAAGACCCATTAAGTTTCAGACGACAATCTGGACGGCGTACGTGAGTCCATTCTCATAAAGCTCCCCGGAATCGAGAGCCTTCTCATTTTCTACTTAAATCTCGGAGACTTGTCGCTAACTACGTTTTCTGCACGGAAAGTTTGTGAAAAGCCCGTGTCGTTATCGTTGGTATAAATTCTTTTTTTTTATACAGTTTTCTTTACACGAAAATTGACGCTCGAATAGGGTTATTAATTTGCTTGATGGAAATGTACGATTGAATCCTTATTTGGAAACTTTATTTTATTAAATTTATTTGATTAATATTTCACCAAGATTGTCACCCATTTAATCCAATTTGAGAGTTTCTTGTGCGTTTGATAAAACCCGTTTCGGAATAAATTGCCCTTTCAACGAGTCAATTATAAAGGTTTCCGAGCATTTGCCTTTTTCTCCTTTTTTTCCATATCTAAATCCGCTCGCGCCGAGTTACACAATCAGTGGATGCGGTGAAACAGAATAAATCCATTAAAAACTTCGGAATTCTATGATATAGTTCTTACACAAATTCCGCCGGGAAAAAAAGAGGAATGAATGAAAAGTCCTTAATCTAATATCCTGAAAACGACAGCATGTAAGCGGGGCGAGTTAGAAAAGGAGAGCGAGTTTTCAAATCAAGTTCGCTTAATTGAGAACGCTCGATTCGGTGCTTTATAATAATGAGAAAAGTACATTGAAGGTAACTCTATTTTTTAATGGAGTAGAAATTGGTACCAGTCCCCTTGTTATTTTATCTCCCATAAAATTTTAAAAAGCTAATTAAATTTCATTTTGCATGAAAAGAAAATTTTAACTTGGGACAATCGCACCCTCAAGTGCGTTATAAAAATTACAACAATGTTAATTTTTTAATCCTATAACTTTCTAATAATTATTAAGCTTAATAATGTCCAATTAACAACGTAAAAAAATCATCCCTTTTAATAAAAATATGTATTGAACGTTATACAAACATTGTCCATATTAAACGAGTTGAACACACTTAACTTCGGTAAATAAATTTGAATAATAGCAACAATGAAATGAAAGGTAAACATGTCTGCGTATGTACGTAACCTAAATTATTAAGGTGCAAAACTAGAATTAGGCAGGATTAAATTGTCAAAGTGTAAATATGCCGCGAAGGGAAAGCCGAAATGGGATGTTTGTTTGAGAAGTAGATAAATTCGGGATGTTATTGTTGCCTCTTTGGCCCGAAACAAAAAGGCCGATCTCGAACGGCGCAATCACTAACTACTTCCTAGCAAATTAATTTAACTGGAGAATTTAATTAACTGGATTTTCAAGGGAAGTTATTATCCGACTAGTGTCTAATTAAAAATGCAATCTAAACTTTTTAGCCAAACATACTTTTTTTATCTAATTTCGCGGATGACAGATACCTAATTAGAACTGAAAAAGAAAATCTTAATTAAGTTGTAAATCTCGAGATTTTTTAATTCCTTCGGAGTACTAAAAATAACGTTTTATTTAAATATCGTTGACGTTTTATTGATCCCATTTTATTTTTTTCTAAGTAATCTAAGTTCTAATTAATAACCTACTTACTTATATTGACGAAAACTTAATCAAATTTATTATTATCATATAAGAATCTATTGCTTATGATGAACTAGTGTTGAACTCCTTTACTGTATTAAAATATAGATTAAAATAAAATTTACATGTGAATGTAAAGTGATATATTGAATTTATTGTCAGATTAAAAAACATACCACAAATAAACACAAATTGTTGCAAATATTACTTTGTGGTCAATTTTGGCGAAACTGAAGTAGTATAAATTAATATATCATAATGACCGCAAATTCCATTATACGCTTAAATTATGAATATAATTGTAAATCGATGAAAGCCCAAAATTATCAATAAATTGTAGAGACAATGCTGCATTAAAGGTAATAAAATTTAGTTAAATAAATAATTGAAACTACTAGATAATTTATCATCATTGTTAATATGATGGTTTTATGTTTCAAGAAGAAAACTCTTTTTTACAATGCAAAAATAATTCCAAAATTTCCTGGTTTGAATAGGTAGTGAAATTCCGTAAAATCTAAAAATCAGTTTATATAGTGGCCGTAAAGAAAAAGGGGGTTTCGGACGGCGAAACACTCGAAAAATGTCAATCCGCTCAAGCGTAATAACCTTCTATCTGCGACAAAATAAAAGACTTCAAAGTGTCCTCTCATGTGTTGTGATAATACCAATAACTTAGGCTTTATCGAAAATTGCTTTCCCTTTGGTTTTCACTCTATTCTCGCGCCGGAATTTTCGTAGGCATGGCCGAATAGGAATTTATTTAGGTCTTTCGCCGACGAGGATCATCATTTTTTGTGTAATACATCGACCTGCGATCCGTGGATTGGCGTCCTATAAAAACGGGGATATTGGTCGTGTGAAAAATCTGCACCTATCTGCTGAAACCATTCACATCGTGCTGATATCAATCTCTCAGAGGGCTTTCCGCTTTTTCTAACGTTCGTTGATTCTTTTTGAATAATATCTGTGTTGTACCTTTCCGTAGAAATCTTTTAAGCTGCCACAAATCACACGGAAATCTATCCAACTCGGTGCTAGTCTTCGCCAATTGGTTTATTAACGACCATAAAAATAGTAAGTTTTTCTAGAACCTGCTAACAAGAATTAAAAATGAAATACTCAAATATTTAATTTTTTATGTCAATATCCCGAAATCGTTTTATTCACTGGAGATCCATTAGTTTGATAATGGAAAAATCTGAATTCTTGAACTATACTGTTTTATTTCCATTATACGATGTCTTCCTTTTATTATTCTGCATTATTGGCGACTTTATTGCTCCGATGATGAAGCGGTGATTTAACTTCTTGAATTGTGACATCGACGTTGATTTATTATCTCCAATGCTAATTCCTTATTTTTATTTAACTTCAATTTTTTAATACGATGCAATTCATTTGGATAAATGTTTGCATACCTAATGTTTAATAAGGACGTATAATATTCCAAAGTATTTAGATTTTTGTCAACAATTTCAATTAATCAATAATAACTGCTTGCAGATTATTACTAATATATAGGTATATCAATACTATTAAATTTCTTATTAGCTTTTATTAACTACTTATGTATGAATTTCGAATTCAATTAGTGGGGAACGTGTTAGAATTCGGTTCAGATTAGTGGATTTAATACGGCGATCGTCCCGTCGGCCATCGCCAGCTACGCCGTATAGAATTGCAAAATAAACAGTAATATTGAAGCACGTTTAAAGGGATTATGCAGTTAATTATTTCGGGACAAATTGAAAGGGTCGCCGACTCGCCGCGACCCGTTCGATGTAACGTGAATTGTATTGTGTCCATAATGTCCGATACTCGTGTATAACCATGATGAAATTTCACTGTTTTAGCAGTCGCTTTGAAATGTTAGGTATTTATTTTATTTTTCTGGTTGTGGAAGTATACGAGTACGTATGTCATTGACAGTCGCGTATCGATTCGAATCTTACTTTGATTGACACAACTCGTTAAATCTCGTTGATTTGAGTCGTTGTGCGCGCGATGACTGCAAAATAATACTCTTTGTTGACAGTTATTTTATTTACCTATTAGATTATGTCCTTATAAGAATGTTTTTTTTTTGTCGTTAGTCTACGTATATAGATGTTGTAGACGTTCAATTTAGAACGAATCGACCTCAAAGCCGTTGATATACGTATCTAATAATAGAGGGATTTTAATTAAAATTACAAGAATTTTATTAAACTTGGGGCCATCAAAAAGTTTTGAGAGAAAGTGTCCCGTCTAACGAAAGTAAAGCCGCATTAAATCTAAAGAAAATAAGATTCGGGCGAGGAGGCCAGACAAGCGATTAATAAGCAAAAAGAAAGGAATTCCGCAAATGATACTTTTCTCCATTATAAGAAAATTACCGGCGGTCGTCGACATCGACTTCTCGAAATATTTCGAGAATTCTTATTCCGGCAAAGTGCCATTACTTTTATACCGAGCTGACTCCGGACCGCTCCGAAACTTTCTTAATATCATCACACTAAATGTGTGCTCAGCCGAAACTTCCCCAGAGTTAACTTGAGCATCATTTGTCAGTCTGTACAACATAAATCCGATACATGTTCCCGGTATCCCTAGCGGATAGCGGATCCCTAAGCTCGCGAAGATGACAGCTAAACTTGCCGGTTATAAAGAAAACCCCCCAGCCCATAAAGACCAAATTCCAATGGCCGCTAAACTTTTCCAAAGCGCGATCCTCTCCCTCCATTGGCGTCACCACTAAAATTACCTATATACATAATTAGATGACTTAATTTTTCAAAATTTATACATACACTACATTTTTTTTAATGGAGAAGACCACGATGTGAGACATGCGGATTTCGACAAAATATACGATTAGAAATGATTTATTAGAGCTCAAAACCGTTTTCAGTTGCTCAAAAGGTGTTATAATTAAAAAGATATAGCCCTTCGAAATTTAAAAATTTCGGGTTCTGACTCATAAATCATCAACCAATCATAAACCACTCACGTCTTGTTGTATAGTAAATAGTATGAATTTTCGAACGCAGTAACAAAGAATACACAAACGAACAAAAATCAAACTGTCATTTGTCAGATTTTTCTGAAAAATGCACAAATCAAATTACACGAATTGCAGTTCGGCACAAAACACTTTACTGATAATATTGAAGTTGACAAGAATGTTGCCAAATAAAATTTTCAGGACCATTATTTGTGTTTTTAACACGAAAATCGGTTACAATTTATACAGATGAAGATGTTATTTCTATATTAATATATCGAATTATCCATTAGGTAATGGAAGAAATGGATAAATCAGAAAATGTTTATTGCAATAAATATACAAAAAAACGCACATTTTGCGGAGTAAAGAAGAGTAATAGGAAACGTGGCAAACTTGCTAAATGTGACTTCTCTTTGCAACTCTCGCTTGGATTGGAGCAGACTGTATGACGATTGTGTGACGTTTTTCAAACTTTAAAATTTAATTGCGGCCTTATTTGGCCACAGAAAAAAATAAAAATTTCATTACGCGCCTTCTTAGAACGCAAGGTCTTGAAAAAAAAATTAAAAAAAAGTCGTGGTCTTCTCCATTGCAACTATAGGTACTTACAGATTACCAGGCATAGCCGAAACCTCTAAGGTCATATATTTTTGGAAATTAATAATTAATGGAATTAATAATAGATACAATAACTACAATACTTATATACCACACTTCTTTATATTGCTTATCTGTGCCATAACTTATAGCTACTAACTCGAAAGAAAAAATAGTAAAATCTGTGTATGGGTACGCCGCTGAATTTCGGTAAAATAAGAAATGATGTAGAATAGGAGACCGGACAAGTTAGGAACGGGATGCCGATGATAGCTTTTGAAAGTTTTGTTAGAGCACATTACGCCGCGCCATTTTGGTTTCGTTGTTATCGAAAGGGTGGATGCATTCGGTGAATTCGATGTTCGACGCGTGTAAAGTGGATGGAAAGGCTAATCCGGCGCGCTGCTTTACCGTACGATGGGATAAAAATGAGAAACACGAGATAACGTAACGTGGGATTTTCCTTTCAGCAATAAATATGCTAAATCGATAACCGAAATGAGACTAGCGAAGCGTAAGTAATTCGATGTAGAAAATATTTTGCATATTCATTTCGGTTCTTTTATGTAGCATATAACACTAGAGTGTGTTACGGTTTTTTTTTTGTTATACCTATTAGAACAGAACGACGTTAATCGCGCGAAAATCCGATGCGGGGCGACACAACGAAAACACATCGCAGCCAATAAAAATTCTAGTGAAAAATCCAATTTAATCCGGCTGAATTTATTCCGGTTGCGCGACACACACACGGCTCCGCGACAACACGCTTCTCCGTTCGCTCCGCTATATGATGTATGAGCCCACATCAATCCTGTTTCTCACCTCCCTAACGACCCAAAACACCCCGAGACTTCGGGAAAACTTATTTAACTCGCACTTGGAAGACCCGGCTTGATGGATCGCACTGCCAAATATCGCACGCAGCCAAAATCGAAAAAGTTACGCTTCGCGACGTCGGGTCGTTACAACTACAATAAAAAAAGTGACTAAACGGGACAGGTAAATGTTTTATAAACAATTACTCTTCTACCTGTAAGGATTTATTCTCTATTTTTAAAGCACAAAGTTACATCTGCATATATCATTTTATTGGGCTATTTTCACAAATTGGTGCATATAGTGGATATATTGGTAAAGAAAATTTAGGAAGCAGATATTGGCAGATATTACGACAAAAAGCTTTTTCAACCGAGACAATCCCAACTTTATATCGGGTAAAAACCTCAACTCTACACGTATGAAACGTATGACGTCCATTTCGAAGTCGCATTTTATCGACGGAATAGAGAGAAATATTTTAAGATTTTCAATTCGAACGACAAAGAGACGGATCCTGCGATGCGATAAACTCATTTTGTTTCGAAACAACGTGCTCTGCCGATTCCCTGATTCGACGTTATGAATCTGTGTGTCAACAATACCGGAAGAAGTACTTATAACAACTTTAAAAGCGATGGAATTAAATAAATTAAAAGTTGAAATGAGCTTACGAGGAGTATAAAATTAATAAATTGGGCAGTATCGTTTCGGTTTGTGAAGTATATGTATGTAATAAAAATGTTGCACATTACATGAATGTATCTAATATTTTTCTCGTATAACCGATGTATTGAATTTATTACTTATGCAGAACGTAAACATCATTTATTTACCGTTTTATACGAGTTTTCGTCGCCACAATAACCCATAAAACGGCACAAAGGATCACAATGTCGAATGCGAATGAGCATTGATGCATAACAAAGGTTCATTCATTACCTAAACAAACGTAACTTAATTCCATTAATCAAGTTGGCTTTTAATGAAGTATTAAACAACAATCAGTGACGTTGTTATTGAAGTCGATAGATAAAGTTAGGAGAGGAGTTGTGATTGGCTGTGAACTTCATCTACCTCGACCCGGTGTATTGTCTGAAACTGTTCATAATTTCCGGCATGGCCAAACTCCGACTCAAAAGGTAATCGTTGTTATCCGTACATTGTTAAATGCAGTGGCGTTTCGTACGCCTAATAAGCCAATCTTAACGTTAACAAAACTTCATTGGACAAAACCACCTTAGAAATATATCAAAACCTAAAATATTCTTAGGAAGTTCATATCAATAAACCCGGAACTAAGAGACCTTAATTCCCATTTGTAAGTTCCTTATTCCTTATTGATTCGTTTAGCAAACACCCACCTAAATGTTTATAAGTATTTCCTTTATAGTCAATCAATCAGTCAATCAAGCCTACAAAATTGCAGAATGTCAGTATCAGATTTTACGTACTTTTTTTAAGTCTCTTTTCGTTACAAAATCGGCGCAGCGGGGTTGATAGGGTTTGGCGCCATTCAAGGAAAGTTATCCTACAGCAGACTCGATTATATTGCATCGATTTTGGATGTATATTTACACTTTGGCATATGGCGAACGCGGAATATTGCTCTGAACTAAATTATTCCCACGTTAGTATCGATTTGGTGGGACAGAAACTTGACTGAAACACGATTAAATCATTCCTAGCCCGATGGGGAATTGAAAGGGTAATTATTTTGGGATTATACTGTTGCAACCCCGTAAGATAAATTTCAAGCATATCTGCACTAAAAATTAATAACTAAGATTAGTTAGTTAAACATACAAGGAAATGACGGTGTTTTCATAAACTTAATATTACATTTCGTACATTATACAAGAGCCTAAAAAGATTAATGAACATTATCTCATTATCGGCCTTCTACAATTTATATCTAATAAAAAATTTAAGTGGGAAAAAGTTTGGTGGAAAATTGTTTAATTTGGGTCGACGGAGGTACAAAAGAAAGTTTTCGCGGCAATTTGAGGACGCTAATATTTTTGTTTTCGATCGCTAAAGCCGGCCGACTTATCAAGTCGAACGCTGAAGCGAAAGAAATTAAGAAGTTAACCGCCACTTCCCGCTTTCGGATTTAATAATATCCTTCAAGAATATCTTTCGCGATCCAAAACGGCCGAGAGAGCTTAGTTTTATAGCGGAGGAGGATTAAAAATGAGATTAATTATATCTAATAGGGAATTTGAAATAAAAAAAATTGGGAAAATTCATTTTCTTAAAAAAGGCAATGTAATTTTTCGAAACTAGTCCAAACAAAAGTTAACCAATTTTGGATTAATATTAGCATAATAATTACTTATATTCTGTATCAATCCGATAGTTAAATTTTATGCAGATACTTTATATACAGTGTGTGTACTTAAGTTGGAACCATATGGAAAACTTTTTTATTAGTGGTTTTATGAAAAAAAGTATTCTTGGTAAAAAGTTCTGCATGGTCCAAAACCTAAAATGCAATCATCAGATTTCAAAATTTTTCAGTCGTATACGAGGTTTTTCAAAAAATGTGATTTTTGCTCAAGAGTAAAGTACCTTTTTTTTGACAATATCGAAAATTATAATAAAGAAAAAATGTTAAGAATTAAAAATAACTTTCGAATATTCATTATTGTTTATTTATAAAAATATTTTTTTCGACATTATCTCTGTGAAAATGTTGAAAATTTAAGTTTGCACTTTATTGCATAATAAATTTAGGATACACCGGCATTTTTTAAAGTGGTACCGGATTTCACATTTCACTTTTCAACTTTTTCACAGAGAAAATGCCAAAAAAAATATTTTTATAAATAAACAATATTGAATATTCGAAAGTTATTTTTAATTCTAAACATATATTCTTTATAATAATTTTCGATATTTTCAAAAATAAAGGTACTTTACTCTTGCACAAAATTCAAATTTTTTGACAAACCTCGTATCTGCTTTAAAAAATTGATATCTGATGGTTGCATTTTAACTTTTGGACCATACAGAACTTTTTATCAAGAATACTTTTTTTTCATAAAACCACTAATAAAAAAGTTTTCCATATGCTTCCAACTTAAGTAGACACACTGTATATAATTTTTATGATTAAAGAGTTTGGGCTTGTTGTAAAGCTAGGAAATGCAGATTATTTGTGTGGTGTAAATGTAACTTTGTAAAGCGAAACAATAATAAAGAGACGGAATAAACTTCATAAAATGTTTAAATTAACGATTATTTAGTCGGCGCTGCTTCGTAACGAAATGGTCATTCTCAAAAATGGGCTAATATAGACGCGCAACGAAAGCAAAAAAGCGGTTTTTTACGATCTACAAGTCAAATCTAACCAGACCACATTCTACAAATTAATTCTCATAGAGAGCACCGCATTTGCTACGGAAACGGTCGTTTTTGACCGTTTTTGCGCAAAACAACCTGCAATGCAATTTGCACCACGGCCAGATAAAATTAGTTAAAGTTTAATTGGCGCCAGGAGGCCCATATATAATGAACGAAAAGCGCCCGGCTCGATGAGAACGAAGGGCGAAATCCTCGATTGATCCACCGGGAATTTATTAAATATCATGACACATTTTATAACCCAAAACCGTCGTCAGATATAACCTAATGCACGTATGACATTTTGATGACATCATTTTCGATGTTTTCCGACCCTACCGAAAATTAACTTGAGCGACAGAAACGCGATCCCATATAATAATAAAGGACTCTGTCGGGGATTTCTTTTCGCTGTAATATCGGAAGCCTCGTGGATTTTATCCAAGATAAATGTTTTTTTTCCAAAAATACAATCTATAAGTGAAACAGATCGATTCGTATAAACCAAACCTACACACGTTTGATGTATAGGTGTTCATTTTTATAAAAATCGATAACCGCCCTACCTTGTAATTTCGTTATTTCATGCTACAGCAAATTTAATGTATTGAAATTTCGCCAGGAATTTTAAGTTTAAAACGTCCCCGAACTCGATTTTTACCCTTTCATCAAATTAGATTACAACTTCTTAAGTGTTTACGAACGAATAAACGGAAGTATCGACAGTTGTGTCAGAAAGTTTCAAAATTGAGCCCATGAAAGATGAGCGAATAGGAATTTTCGAAAGAAGTTGATGTCGCTTAATGCATAATAGAACCTCGTCACTCGAATATTTTGGTCGTTTTTCTTCGAAGCACGTTGAATTGAAAACTCCCTAACTTGTATTGTGCATTTGAAATTTTACTCTGAAATTTTGAGCGATTTAGCACGCCCCTTCATTTTGTTTAAATAAAATCAGGAATTACGCTCTATTTCTATTTTCTGTATAATATTAAAATACTCTTCTTCTTCAAGTGCCAGCTCCGCCTCTTGATTTTTGAGGCGTTGCTCTAAACAGTTGATTTGAACTGCATCCTGCACTTCTTTTGCCTTCTAATCTCTTTAAAATATTGTAGTAGCTCAAAACACAAAGAATATTTACCGTTTTATTTTTTTCGTCGTTAATACCGTTATACACGCAGTTTAAAAAACCATTTCGAGCAGGAAATTTCGCCCAAGTATTAGCAATGAAAACTCGAACGAGTTATTCCAAGTGGAATATCGACCGATCGCAATCTTAACTGCTCGGTTCTAATCGCCCCATATAGAACTGCAATTCGTACATCCATTTTGGCAGCAGTTAATTCCAGGCAGGAAGCATCATTGTCGACAACAGGCCTCTGCGAGGTCTCAGGCGTAGTGCCAAAGCGGACTGCGGGAGTACGTATATTATTTTTTGACATTATGAGCGTCTAAAATTAATCCAGAATTTTCTACTATTCGAACAAACATCAGGATTTATTGCCATGGGAAATTTTTAATCTACCGCAACGCATCGTAATAACAACGAAAATGCGGATCATCCCGAAAAATCGTCCGGGCACGTTCGTGTCGTAGAATCGCTATGACAATGCCGGACATCACCATAACGCACGGAACGTTTCCAGCATGGAATGTTGATAATCTGCGTGTATGCAACCCCACCGGCCCACCTGCATGGCATTCCTGGCCGACCTGGCGGCCATCTTGACCCTCCCATCACCGACCTTTTCCTCTTTTGCGGTCATTTTCGTACGCTTTATTGCGTAACGCACTTCCCTAATTCCATTCCGACGCTCCGGCCATTTAATTTTATTCACGCAGATTGACCGCAGACGCGCGTTGGATTCGCCGAGTTTTCTGGCTTTTATAAGGGAAAATCTAATTTTTGTTAGCCTCAGAGCCCGACTGGCTCCCCCCGACGCGCCTAATTTAATTCGTCTAGAAAGAATTGGCCTTTAATGATGTCCCTTTTATTTTGCCATTGCTTTGATGATATTTATAAATTAAATTACACCAGTACAAATAAGAGAAAATTTGAACATTTTGCAATTTGTTAAATCCATTGTATGAATAATTTCGTTTTGATCCTATGCGAAATTGATAAGGAACCTTTAAGGTTGGTGTTTCCTGATGGAGATTGTAATTAGGCTGATACGGCCCTGGTCGGATGCCACCCTAGTGCCCGGTACTAATGAGCGAGGGAAAATTGAAAATCGATCACATTACTTGCGTTATATCTTGGAAATGTTTGTATGGATGAGATAAAGGCAGAGGGAAACGATTCTCGTTCGTGTTTTTATTATATTCGATTTCATTTCCGTTCTTGTTATTGGTATTTTCTTTTTTCAATTCTTAGGTTAATAAAATTTGCGGCGATATCGCAATTATTTCTGTCGGTAGATGGTGATTTTATGTAAAAATGAATTTTTTGTTACAGGGTCGATGTAATAGGGAGAAACCACCGTGCAAATATTTCCATCCTCCACAACATCTCAAGGATCAATTGTTAATCAACGGCAGAAACCACTTAGCTCTTAAGAATGCTCTTATGCAACAAATGGGTCTAACGCCTGGTCAACCTTTAGTTCCTGGACAAGTTCAAGCAGTTGTGAGTAGCTTCTAAGGTTTTACTATAATGCTTGGTATTTTGTTATCGTTTTTCATTACCTATTATTATTATTAACAGAGGAAAAATTGAGGCAAAGAATTTCATGAGAAAATTTTCAATCAAAAAATACAAAAGAACGGGATGTTTTAAAAACGAGATAATATCAGTATGATTTAATGGATTTTGCCGTTATTTTTAGATACGGTGTTGTGTTGATTGAGCCCATCATATCTTAAAAGACTTTCGAACAAGCGGTCACGAAATAACGTGCTCTTGTTTAAAAGGTATTCAAGGTTGAACGAATCACTTTCGAAAATATAAAATCATTAAAGTCAGCTACTAAAAACGATCCTTTGTGATATGGGAAAAAAGTAATTTCCTCAATTTTTCCGTAACATGCACGACAGCACGATCACAAGAGTTTGTTGTTTTAATTTAATCTTTTATTTTGTTATTAGCCGTAAGCTGCATGAGCGGTTATGGCCGCTTTTTCAATTATCGTTTTGAAAGAAAAAAATGTTTATTTTTTGGTGTTGGTACTAATTTTATTTGGTTTTTGTTATTTGAGGTGGATGCGCCACTAGACTGCCTCCCCTTGACCTTCTTCCCCCAACTGTCTATGACAATTGAAGAGCAGTATGCACTGATGGTAAAAATAACCCTCGAATCCTCGCTTTAAATGCTTAATTACTCTCTAATAAATTAAAATGAATCCTTGGTTTGGTGCTCGTTTAAATGCTGGTTTGTTGAAACAATAATACTAGTGTTAATTGTGCAGGTTCTGCTGCGACTAAAAATTGCTCTATTTAGGCTAAACGTGATTCGCATCCTCATTGACTAAATCTTCTCTTTCAATTCGAAATTTAATAGACATTTATGCGAATTCTGAATATTCCGGATTGTTTCCAGTTCGCCGTTTCGAATTTCCCGTCAATTTTCCATATTCCAAGTTATTTTCATATTTTAATAATTCATCATATTTGTAGAATTTAATTTACTCCTTTTTTAGTAATTTAGTAATTAAGCTAAAGCAAGTAAGTATTGTAATTCTAATATTATTGAATTTGTTTCTTCTATTTCGTCACCTATATAATTCTCTTTCCAATAAATTTCTGGTAATTTTTTATAATTTGTGATAATCACACTAAAAACCTAGATTTGCTTTTTTTTTCTTGTGGCGCTTTGTAATTTTTAGTTACATTAGGTACAACTAAGATATCGCTTTTGATTCATTTCTAAAGCTTACTTTGTTAACAAATTTTTCATTAGACAGTATAAGAATTTTTAAATGCATTTCAACGTAGAAACTGATAAACTTAATCGACTGTTATAAGGCAGATCGTTTCAACACATTTCATTAAACGAGTACTAAATAACACTTTTTACTACTAAAACTTAATTACTGTTTCGAACAAAGTTGTAGCGGTAGTTTTCCGAACTTTAGCGATTCGCATGCTTGCAGTTTTATCGCATTCTTAGCTTTAAGGTGATGTAATAAACACTTAAGGGGTTGTATACAGTTTAATTTTAATTGCCGTTACATTTTTGATTTTCTCTTTCGAGCAATAGCCCTTTTTGGATTTAAGAGCGTCATTTTGAAGCGTTCGATTTTATCGAATTCTTTCGTTCTATTTTCGGCTTACTGGTGCATTTGTTGGTTTTTAAAGCGTTAAAAATAGAACGAAATGTAAATTGCACTATATGTAATGCGTCGGGTAAATTAATTGGGTGTAACTGTGGGTTTATTTTACCCTGCGCATTTCGAATATCTCATTGTAATGATTTTGTTTTGTTTTTTAGGCTGCTAATCCTTACCTCACAGGTATGCCCCAAGTAGGGAGCACGTACAGTCCGTACTTCGCTCCTGGGCCCATAATGCCTACGATAATGGGTCCGGATCCGACGGGAGTCGGTTCCCCTTTGGGTGTCGTACCGCAAACCGTGGTAGCGCAACAGAAGATGCCTCGCTCCGACAGATTAGAGGTAATCAATCCGTTTTTGATCCCCTTGCCCTTAGCCTATTTTATCGATATATTGTGAAATTATTTCGTATTTTGAATTTGACAGGGAGTTTTAAAGAGTTATGCGTGTGGTTTTAGACAATTCCTTTAAATTGCCTAAGGTGACACAAATCTCTAACAACTACATCAACAATGGGAACTGTATCGGAAAATGCGATTAATTATTATTTTATTTTCTTTTATTTCATTCGCTTTATTTTTATTATTATTTTTGTAAGTTATATCGTATGTACCTATCAGTATAATTACTAATAATTTAAAATAATACATACTTAATCTCTAATATCGGTACTATACATTAATTAGTTTACTAACATGTTAATCATTTTTGGGTTTTAATACATTTTTTTTAGCATTTTCACTATCATTTTTTTGTTACTTTCTTTTCTTTTATTTATTTTTATTTTCGCAGGTTTATTGGGTTTAATATAGCTTGGAACTAGGTAGTTCTGAGGTAAATAACACATAAACACTAACACCCATTACACTATTCGAGTTCACCTAGTAAAAAAAAATAGATGTAGTTCTCTTCCCATGTGTACATAATGTTTTTATTTCGTTCCCGAATACCTTTACACAAGGCAGGTGACTTGAAATAATTTAAACATATCCATAGTCATTTTAAATTAAGCGTTCAGAGGTGTATGTTTTAAATAATTTGGAGTTACCTTTTTAGTATAGCTGTATATACAGTTCAAAATTCTGTTAGTTTTGTTTTTTATTATATTATACCTTTTTTGGGCACTTGTGTAACTTTCTATCGATCTGCACGGTGTGCTCTCCTCGTTTACGTATTTGTTAAGATCGGTTTTTATGAGTGTTTGGGATAATGCCGTTACAATTTAACGATTCTTTAACGATAAATTAGTAAATTAATCATCGCGAATCGTTTCTTTCAAAGTTTGATTTGCTCCCATCCGCTGGTTATAGTTAAATTGAATGATTACAATCAACTCTTATTAGATTTTATTACTATCTCACATAGACCAAGCAAATTCCAGTGTAGTGACTTGATCGATCAAGGTACGGAAAAAGTAAATTAATGATGAGTAATTGAAGAATTAATGGGAAATTATGTCGCGGCGTTGGATTTAATTTAAATTTCAATCGGCATGTTCTCAACACTTGTTACGTCTAAACCGATCTAAGTACTGTTGTAGATTTAGTCCCTTTTGTCTCTTGTTTTTTACAGTCGCAAGTAATCTTGTGTCTCGCTTATTTTTCGATAGAAAGTTATTGATTAGTTGGATGATCATTCAGTTTTTTTTTAGTTCGATTACTATTTCGTTCTTTCGGTGCTTGCCTCCTCTGCTGTAGTATGCACCCTAACTTGGCCATTGATCAGTTTGCTGTCGTTTTTTTGTACCTATATTTACCGCTTTTCCACGACTGCAAAATTAACGTTACTTGTTAAAAATTCTATCTCCCATATTTTGCTGAAATTTTAGTTACGAGGGGATATAAAAAGTGAATATTTTGTACTGAACATAAGATCCTAGTTGAGTTAAATTTTGTATAAAATCCGGCTTTTCCTCATCGAAATTAACAGATATTTGATTACATAATCTCGATCGGATCCTAGAGGATTAAAATTAACAACTTTCAGCTTTACGGAAATAATCCGGGATTATTTTGGATTATTAAAATTCGATACAAATTTGAATTTGTGAGCGATGTTGAACTCCCGGGATATGGCCAAGGGAACTGAACTCAGCAACTAAAAACAAAATAATGATCATTCAATAGCGTAATATAGGCTATGTACCCTAAAGTTTTTTTTACACGCCGCATATACTACAACGCTGACCATTGCCTAAGCTTGGAATATATTTTTCCTGAAGAGTTCGTTGAATTATTTATGAAGGAATATTTCCAGACGGCCTTTTTTTTGAAAGGAGGATCAACTTTTCTCCTCGGACGTTTTTTTATGATTTATGATAAGAGATTGACCTACAAAAATTCAAATTGATATCGTTAGCTCTACAGATAAGAGTCGAGTTTGATGCAAATACTTGTTCGATTTAGCAACGGCAATGGTTAGCGATTTTTCTCAAACTAGTGAAGATACGAAGCGCCCAATATAGTCAATTTAGTGGTACTATTAGTGCCATATCTAGCTCATGAGGCTCTAGTGTTGTTATAGTTGCGATAAACGTAGCCTTTCGGCGCATTACCAGCTCAGTTGGTGATGGCTCGCGAGGCTGCGCTGCGCATCTGTGAGATACTGCAGCTGGTGCATTAACCAGGAGGTGCGCTTCGTTGACTCGCGCGTTTGCGGTTCGATATTTTTTCACCGAAAAAAAACGAGAACCCCCATATCCGAAATAACCTTAGCGGCAGCTTGCGCTGATTTCATGCCCGGGTAATCTGCTGTAGGTGTGCCGTGAGTTCCAGCGCGGAGCGTGTAAGCGCGCCGAGTCGGAATGTCGCTTTGCGCATCCCGCCGACTCTGTGACTGCCAACGAGGACGGTACTGTCACTGTCTGCATGGACGCAGTCAAGGGCCGCTGCAACCGCGACCCCTGCCGCTATTTCCATCCCCCTCTGCACCTCCAAGCCCAAATCAAGGCCGCACAGTCGCGGGCTAGCGCGGTATGCTACGCAATCTTAGTGCGCACGCCAGCTATTTTTTTTATTTTATTTTTCCGATTGAGTGTTTATTCGATTATTGTCTTCCTAACGTAGTTTATCATCCGAAAATTTGGTACTACTACGTCGAGAAAATTTGTCTTAATATTGGCTGTACTAATAAGGATTTTCATCTAAGGTCTTAAGGAAATTTTGCTTCGCTTAAGAGCAATTGGTACCATTTTACTTCTAATTCATTCTAATTGGTGTAGGAAAAATGTTGTTCTGTTTAGTACAGTCGATGGGAATTTACGGGTTTTGTTTTATTTTGCCAAGCTAAACGCCTATTTGTGTTGTATTGGTTTTGTGTAACTAATAGTATTCTAAAATTTGTCCTCAGCTCAAAATAGCATTATTTTCCAAATGAAGTTTTTGATACATTGATCATATTTTTATGTATACCAGTTTGGGACAAATTATTGGGATTTTTATTTTATTTTATCCAATTAGATATTGCGCGGCGGTGTTTCACGATAATTTTATTAATTTCGTGAAGCTCCGGACAATATTAGTTTTCTATTCTGTTAGTGTGTTTTTGGCTCTTATTCCTAATGCAATGAATGCAGCAGGCTATATTCTTTGCTACCTGGTGCTGGTGTCCCTCTAGTAGTTAAACTTTTCCCTATAAAATCGAGTTTTTCAACGGACACAAATCTCTCTAAATTCCCTTTTTATTTTATGCCCAATAATTAGTTTGAGAATTTAGCGAGATATTGCTCCGTTTAGCGAACAGTTCACCCTAATGGTAACAAAATTCGAGTAGTTGTGACGTTATCACCCTGCAGCATGAATAGCTGCGATCTGCCAACAAGCCCTCGCTCTTACCTACTTACCCCCTCTAACAACAAGTTTTAGATTAATTCCTTTATAATATAAAACGAATTTGCGAATTATTTATAGTTTGTAATTTTTGTATTATAATTAGTATTATACATACAAATAGATTTTAGATCGTACAAATATACATACCTACATACAAACATACTACTTACATACATTTCAATTCTACTTTATAAACCAACGGTTTGAATATAAATTAAGTCATCCAGAGTGATTATCCTTCGAATACAATGTTTAATTTAATTTATACACGTGTACAAGCTCTTTATTCTCGCTCACAAACAGCATTAGTATTCGAAATATAATAATTTAATCCTTAAAGCGGCGTTCGTTGCATACACACGTACACCTATATCGATGTGTCGAAAATTAGATTTATAATTTTCCCTTGTTAATTACGGGATTATTCCACTATTTACCGCCGAAGCACTTCAAAGCCTCCTCAAGCCGATCTCGCCTTTCCAAACCGTACCGAGCTAATCGATCTGTGTAAATAATGAAATTAGTAGCTCAGGCAACGAAGTCGACTTCTCTAACATTGAAACGAAGACGACAATAAAGGAATTACAGTAATTGTAAATTCGGTTCGAGGGAAAAAAACACACGGAGCGTCGTAGCGAATTTGAGAGCCTTTCGGTTGATGTTGTTTTTTTTTGTCAAAAACAACGATAAACAAACTGAGATCCGAAAGTTTCTAAATTGTTTGTTTCGAATCAAAAGTTCCAGATGATTAAATTGAGCCTGTCCTTTTACCTCCGGTTATCCTAATTCGGGTAAATATTTTTGTCTGTAGGACGATTAGTCCTAATTTCGGAGTCGAGTCGATCCTAAGTCGAGGTCTTTAAATTCGTTGATGTAGGATGTCAGTTAGATTTGTTTTGAATATACAATGAAATATAACCTTCAGAGTTGGACATATTTTCGTTATGTCCATACTTCTCCTTGTTAAATTATATGTTTTTGACTTTTACAATGAATAGCAGTTTTGTTAAACACTACTAGTTTTTTGTAGACAATCTCACCCTGCGCACCAAATTTTTTTCTTACACTTAACACACTTGTAACACTGATGATTGATAACTGAATATCATTAGTTGCCGCAGATAACATTTTTTTTTCATATAAATGTTTAATTGTGGTACATTATTACTGTGTGTTATCAGCTGGCAACCTTTGATTCCTTTGGGCTTGTTAGCACAGTTTTCCGCATTTCATTGCGTTAAGGAAGATTGATGTAGTTATTTCAGGTGCAGTTACCCAGATTACTACAGTTAAAAAAGTTTCCGGCTGTAATTGATTTGACATCTTCAATAATTTATTTGATACGGAATACCTGATGGCTTTTGGTGTTTTATTTTTTTTTGTTGTGAAAACAATGCATGTTGGTGTTTTTCGTAGGATGTAATCATAATTCGTTTCTTCGATCGGAGAAACTATTTCATTTTTACAGCCGATATGTTGAGCTGAAGAGAGTTGCTGAGTTGGAGCTAATTTTTTGATTGGTTTTTGGGGTATCTTTCAAAAAACTGATTTAATTGCATTTTGAATTTATGTTGACATTTTGTGAATATAAAAACCTCAAATTTCACCTAAATTTCTGATAATAATACCCACAAATTAAATACATACTTTTATAATTCACAAACTAGTATTATGATGAAGGGTTATCGGAATATTTGGTTAAATTAGAAATCGTTATTTCTTTGACTACTTTTAATAATCATTAAGTGATAATATGCCCCGAAACAGAAAATAATTTAGTGCTGGTTTTGTTTTATTTATTCCCAAATTGGTGCGGATGTGCTTGGTCTTGAAAAATTCGCTGCTCTACTAATAGCCCGCTGCCATTTCGCCATTGCTGGCCCCCCAGGCTCCCACGCCGGCCGCTGTTCTCGAGATAGGCAAGAAGAGACCCCGCGAGCCTAGCACCGCCGACACAGATCTATTACTGGTACCATTCCGCTTGCTTTGCATGACACTATAAATTTTATTCGATCCTATTGTTGCTCACTGAACTTTTCCACCCGAATTCTCTCATTGTAACCAACCCCTTTGGGGGTACAATGAAGCGTTATTTAATTTACCACTCTACAAAAATTAATTGTTTTAAGTACTGCTCTCGTTATATTGTCGTTAATTTTTACGTTAATTATCTTTGGGCGAATCGTACGTTCTTCCGAAACAATTAGACAAACCCAAATTATTCGAGTACCTCAAAACTGGATGGGACTGTAGACTGCACTTGACGTTTCGTTAATTAGAAACGTTCAATTCGTTTTCAGACTGAATTATTCCTGCAGTCGAATAGTTATTCAGTAGATTTGCGAACGAAAGTTTTCCCAGTTTGAAGTACCATCTTTCGAAATTTAGTTTACAAACGATGGATAATATCACACTATGCATAATGATCGTGTAGATGTTATAGTCTGTTCATAAATGAGGCGAAGTAATTAAGCAATCATTTAGTAGTAGGATCACTACTACTAATATCACTTGGATGTTTCATCCTGTATTAGTTTTGCAAGGCTCACGATGGCGGATTATTCCGCTCCATTTATGAATAGACTATAAGAAGGTGAAAGTTAGTTTAACTTAAAAGTTTAGTGAGCACAATAAGATATTGTATAGTTTTTTTTACACCGATACGTTATCACCTTGTTTTTAACACACATTTACACATCGGGTAGTGGTTTGCATCTTCTTTTAACTACATTATTTTTGCAGAAAAAAATGTGCCTGGAAGTCGAAGGAGTTTCAGGGATTATCCAGAAGGGAAACATTGCTTCTGTTCTTTTTTGCATTGCTTTTATTATTCCCCCGTAGCAACTTTATTCAAAAATTTCCTAAAAAGATTTTAACATCTGAAATGTATGAGTCTAACCTTGCGTAAAAAAATGTAAATATTCTATCTGACGATTGGGGTTTATCGAAAAAATTGGATTGTTTCGAAGAAACCTCCACATTCGATTTCGCTGGGTTAGATCAGATATTTTGGATATTCTTTTGTAAATATGGCTTTCTACTTTACAGATGGAACGGTCACATTCGTTATAAACTAAATTTTCATTATGGCTTTATTGGCAATAGGCTTTTCACCAAACTGAGGTATCAGCTTTTGTCGTATTTTGTGATCGTTGCTTAATCGCTCTAGAACTGCACACGATTTTTTAACTTTAACACAGTCGAATCATCGATTATTATTTAAGTATGATTAGTGTACATAATAATTTAATACAAAACCGAATGATGTAGGAAAATGGTAAATCGAATCGAATGCGTTTCGAACAACAAACGTTTTAACGTCGAATTAAAATCATGTGTTTAATTATTTTGAATTCAACAATTAGAATTCTCGCAGCGAATATGCGTATAAAATTAGGTCGGTAATTTAATTTTGGTTTCCAAAATTTGTATAAACAATGTAATAAACCGAACGTCAACGTTCGATGCAATGCGATTAAATTATTTGTATAAGTAAATAACATAAAATTAATCGAAGTATTTAATCAGATAACTCAAAAATTATATTACAACTTAATGATTGTTCAACAAAATTATATCCCCAAATTTTTAATCAGCTTTACTTTAAATTGTCCTAGACTGTCAATATAAAAAAGTAACAAAGATACGCGGGATACTTTACGACCGTATCTTTCTACTCTTTTGTTTGTTTCACGACGTGCCGAATTTTGAGGAAGCCTCAGAAATTCATATGAAACTTGGGCAATAATAATCGCCGGTGTACAATGAACTTTTCATGGAAGTTTTTTAATAAAAATGCTGCGTGTTTTATAGAGCGAACTGCTACCTGTTTTCCAGTTGTTAGCATGTTGTGAGGGCTGTGTTTACATTGCTTACATACTGTACCGGATTTTTAATAAAATATTTTTCTACTACAAAAAGTTGAAAATAAAACTTCTGGTTACAATAGCGCCTTTGAAAAATTTCGATATTGAGTAATTGCATATTAGAATTTTGTACAATACCTATCGATTGCAACTATGGTAGGTGGATATTTCAAAATTGTAAACCATTAAAATACCTTTTCTAAAAAATATGTTAATTCTTTCTGTTACATTTACGAAATGAGTAAGAAATAATCCAGTATACTTATATGCTTCGCATTCTCTGAGCTTCGCGCTTTTATTTTGATTCACACAGCGGATGCATGTCGAGAATCGCTTTGGAAATTGATTAAATTTGCGTGCTGCCAGACATATTTCTTTTTTAATCTCGCAACATCCTAGCAACTCAATTACAGCGACTTATTTTTTGTGTCTAAAAATAACGTTTTTGCGACAAATAATTCCGTTCTTCTGCATTTTCCCCGCTCGATTTCGCGACACGTTTTGCGGGTAAAATGCAAAAGTTCATTTACCGCCAATTCGATTTCCATCATCTAACCGACCATTTCGTTTTTTATTTCAGATGGACATGAAATCTGTTGGATCGTTTTACTATGAAAATTTTGTAAGTACATATTAAATTTTTTTCCAATAAAATACTAACATTTCGTTACAATTATAAGCGCTTAAGGTGCTTGGTAATGAAGAGCCTGAATAAGGGACTATGCCACACAAGTTCCTTGCAAAACTAATACATGGTAAACCATGATAAAATATAATCTATCGTGAACATTATTGTTTTTAATTTCTGTGTTAGAATTTGGCCAATTGATTGATTCCACTTCATTTATGAATAGACTATAAAATGCTCTTGAAATTTACGCAGTTCTAGCGTCAGCCGTTCTTTTGTAACTTTTACCTTCATTTTCTTTTGTGACATAGCCCTTTCTCTTATTCAGGCAATTATTCAATAAAAATTTGACTACCATGTTAATTAAAATAACTAAAGTTTTTGTAGTATGTATGGTACTATAATGGTTTTGTTTGTGTTAGCAGGCCTTTCCCGCAGGAATGGTACCATACAAACGACCAGCGGCAGACAAATCCGGCGTCCCGGTGTATCAACCGAACGCAACTACGTACCAACAACTGATGCAGTTGCAACAGCCCTTCGTACCCGTGTCATGTGAGTATTCCACATCCCCCGCTCCTCCACCAACCTCTTCTTGCGCTTCGCCCACAGTTCCTGAGGCCTCCCAATCCATCGCCACTTCCTCAATGTCTCAGACTTCTCAGATAACGCTTCAACAACAACAACAACAACAACAACAGTCACAATCACAATCGCAACAACAGTTACAACAAACACAACAGCAATCAAATAACAAAAAAGAAGCTGAGACGCTGAATTTGGCAACGACGACGGCTGCAATGCCCGTCACATTGCCGCCGCAATCCCAAATCCCCGACCCCGCCGCAATAGCTAAAGAGGTTGCCCAGCAAAACTACGCTAAAGCAATTAAACTAGCCGCTGTAAATCAGAGTTTAGCCGCTTCCCAGTTCACGCACTTGAACCCGTTAAACTATACGGGCGTTTCTTTGAACAAGCAAACGTTAACGGCGGTACCTCAGCAGTCCGCCGCGGCCGCCGCCGCCGCCGCTCACGCTGCCGCTTCTTTTCCGCGTTACCCGCAGGCGTCGCTGCCCTTTCAGTTCAACGCCACGGCGATCAATCTCGGCCTGGCCAATCCCTATCAGGCGAATTTGCTTAACTTGAGCCGTCCGCCTCAGATGCAGATTAATCCGTATTCGATTATGAGGCAGCCGTACGCGACGGCGGCCGGCACCGCCGCCGCTAATCCCCTGTACGCGAACAGCCTTTTGGGCGCGCAATACCCGGTGACCGTGTCCGCGCCGCCCCTCACCAATAACACGTCGCAGGCGAGCATCGCCGTGGCGGCCGCCCCGGCTAACAATAACAATAACGTCGTGTTGCAACCGTACAAGAAACTGAAAACGAATTAATTCCCGTTGATTAGTGTTAGTTTAGTTGGTTGTCGTTTCGGTTTTTGTTGATTCGTGTAATATTTTTATGGGATACCCCAGATTAACCAAAACGCTAATTGTAATTTCTTTAAATTTTTTGACTGTGTATTTTTTTCCTTCTAATAAATAATTGCAGTTAGCTTTAATAGGAATTTGACGGTTGAATTCCTAAAATAATAACTACTAATTTTTAATTATGTCAATTTTAAATTGAATTGTTTTGTGTTATTGTATGTATTTAATAGATTTTTCGTATATACCTTTCGTGATTAATTTCGAAGTTTTAATGTGTACCTATTAAAAATTGTTTCATTAATCGTATTCAAGATGACAGTAAATTTTTACTAACATACCATTCAATAGACGTGTTCCTAATTTATTGTCTATAAGTTTTTAAAGCGAAGGGTTAAATTTGCCTCATTTAACAGCGATTCGTTGTTGTTTTGAATACGCGTACTAAATATGCATCTAGTCAAACAAAATTGTAAATTTTAACTAAAAGAGAAAAAAAATATTGATAAACTGGGCAATGCTCTAAGCTATACCCGGACCAAGCGAGTGCCTCAATTCTGTGATACCTCTCACACCTGCTATTGCACCGCTAAAATTAACATCCTCTACCCAAATTTGCCCTACAAATCTCCTTATCCCAGTATCGCTCTAATATGTAAATTAGGACATTAATATTTTTGGTGGTTTAAGAC
Organism: Phyllotreta cruciferae; assembly: GCA_917563865.1. NCBI lineage: Eukaryota > Metazoa > Arthropoda > Insecta > Coleoptera > Chrysomelidae > Phyllotreta > Phyllotreta cruciferae. Next base: position 4,224,238 of record OU830609.1, on the reverse strand, counting down.
TAGAAACACTATTTTTGCCATTTTCGAAAAAAAAGAGAAATGGAAATGTTTATATATCTAGAAATTTTGCATGACATAATTTCCAATACCTATTTCATTTTTGAGAGCCTACTTGAGTCGCATGGTAGACATATGCGTTGTAACTGTTAGAAGTGCCATTCGATAGTAGAATATGTTACTGACCCAAAAAGACGCCAGGTTGTAAATAGTTATAACAAAATGGTGGCTAAGCTTGCCGACACACTCGTTTCTAGAAAAAATTGAACTACAACCACATTATATTAAACAGAGTATCTTGTGTATCTTGAGGCAACAAAAATTGACCTTTCAGGATTACTCTGATGTTAATTCTTACCAACAGTGCAAGTTAAATGTCTCTAATTCCGTTAATTTTTTGAATGGGAGAGATATCGAGTTTGGGAAAATCGGGGTAGTAATATTTTCACCTCAAGAGTGCTCTAAAAATAATACACATTTCACATTAAAGAATTCAATTTTTTACCTCTGATTTACCCAAAATCGTTGTCAGCTCCAAATCAAGAAATTAATAGGGTGAAGAAATTTGGAGTTTAGATAAAAATCGATTTTGCACTTGTGAAGGCATGCTTGCGTTTCACTATTAACATGATTATTCGAAATTTAGTGTTTTTTAGTAACTATTTTACTTAGTCGTTTTAATGTTATATTGTTATGTGGTTCGTTGTGCAATTTTTTATCGTATTTTAAAAATTATAAGTATTACATGAACTAATCAATATTTAATATTGAATAAATTATTTGAATATTTTGGCTTATCGTTATGTGTTTTATACGTATTTATGTTTTATAGATACAGAGTGTACAACGAAATTCGTTTAATGCGTTTTTTAAGGAATCGCAAAAGGACTATTATTCATTTCTTAAAAAATGATAATTTTTTAAACGAAAAGTTTCATCTAACACACCCTGTTCTTCCCATGCATGGGGCTTATTAAAATTAATGTGTTGCATGTATGTGATTTTAAAATGATATTCTTGGTTTTCTTTTTGGGTTGGAGTCCCCTTTCTTTGTCAAACACGTAGGTACATGAAATCTATATACCTTTTTTTATTAATTTCTTGCCACATCATTAAGTGTTTTTAAGAGGACTTGACGAGTTTTATAATATATTTTTTTTATTTTATATGTTAACGAAAAACTTTGTTCCTTCTATAAATGTTTAAACTATATTCTTGTATAATTGATCAAGACATGCAGTCGCCTCAATTGCAGTTGTTAAAGTTTGTCTTCCTGCGATATTGATCTCGAAGCACAATATAGATTATAATACAGAGCGTTCCAACATTATGTACTACATAATATTCCATTTATTTCTAATAACCAACTCTTATTACTTATTACTTATTTTAAATTACATTTAACTTTTGTGATTACATACGTTTAAAAGTGTTGTTGCGCTCATTTTTTCAATAATTATTTTTCTCATGAAACAGTTCCTACAGTTATAATGAAGTTGCATAAATAAAAAGACTACTTCCCACCTTCCGTAATATTTCTATCCAATTTTCTTGCAAATTCTGAAAAATTGCATCAAAATGAATTTCGATATTTCCTTTATTGGAATTAAATGGAGATGTTGCTTAATGCGGGAATGCCCTGTATTCTGCGTGTCTCATCTTTTTTTCTCATTCATTGTAGTCATCTTGACGTAGAGCAAATATTTAGGCTTTCTTATTACCTTTTTTTGTGCAATCTTAGTAGATTTCCTTATTTCGGATTGGGCATATTATATTTTGAGAAGTTTATTCCATCGATTTGTTATATTGTTTCCAATTTTCACTTAGAAGTGATCTGTGAAACTGCATTCGAGCAGTTTATTCACCTTTTTAGCAGAATATAATGTGGCTATGACGTTTTCTTTATGATAGATTTTATAATACATACGTTTAAACAAAAAAATGCATATTCTTTAAAAATTTTCTAGTCATAGAAATCGTTTGCAATACTTATAGGAATTGATTAATGGAATTCTACTAAAGTTTTCTTTAAAAAAGAAAATTCAACGAATCTTTCATTACTATTAATAATTCGAAGCTAAATATTTGACCTGTCTTCAAGTAAAAAAAACAATTTTTATTGTAAGATATAGGGATTAGATTATATAGAGTATAGTGTTGTGATGTATTATTAGTGATTAGTTCTTATACCATAGAAGAATGTCCGTACTATGTACAGTCTGCTGAATTCTAAAATGCGTCCAAAAGTAGAAATATAAATTTACGAAGTCAATTCTCGATTGGTTTTCTATTTTTGGTCAGGTTTTTCGAATTTCTCGAGCCGGTATAAAGTAGGACGATGTTTCTATTCGAGAAAAATGTGTCTTATTATATCTAGCATTTAAAAAATGGAAAAGGTTTTCACTGTACTTTTAAGAAGAGTACATTCTTAATTGTGATGCATGTATTTAAAAAATAAGTAATTGTTTATTATTTGATTCTAGTGCTATATAAATTATGATTATATAAAGAATTTGCATTTTTAAGTAGGATTAATATGTATTCGAAGGTTCAAAGAACGGAAAGATTTTTGATACATAGGCTCTATTTTAGGACTCACCGCACATGTCAAACTTTTTTATTTCTTCTCTCTAAACTGTTGTCCTATTGCCATTCTTTGCGGTACAAGAATTAGGGAAAAATTCAATGCACCTTATTCTACTTTTACACATCGGTGATGGTCTCAAATTATTTTTGTGAATACTTTCCAGGATACCTAAAAGATATTTTGAGATCTACTAATGATGCCACGCAAAAAAATACAGTCTGTATTTTGTATCATTAGTACCCATTAAGATCCCAATATGATTAGTACTAACAAATAGTAGCTTTAATAATAACTATTTAATTAAATTACAGAGATAATTGTGGATATTGCATACCGTGAAACGTCGGAGAAGTTAAAAAAAGTTTGGCATGTGGGCTGTATTTGCTAAAAGTAGTTTTTGGTCTAGGCCTAGTTGCCCAGCGCTGACTAGATACACAACGTCCTGTCAGTACTAGACGACTGCGCGTAATCAGCCGCCAGCCATCTTTGATCATGACTTACAATAACGTAGTGCCTTTAGGCTGCTGATCACGCTTTTTGCTAAAGGTGTGGGTCACAAATTCGCCTTTTTTAGTGTTTAAAAGTACCTTTTTCCATATAATTTATATGATTTACTGTGTACTGTATTGTTCTAATCCTGAGGTGTATGTATTATCACCGCTACTATTTGTAATAATAATGCTTGAAAATGCATGATATTTGTTTTATTAATCATAGCTTATTATTTTTTTTGATTTCTTCCAGAATATCCGAACATTTTATTTTAATTACCCCTATCCCTTTCATAAGTGCCTACCGGCTTTTTATTAGTATCTACATGAGAGACTGTACAGGCTGTAATTACCCTATACCCTCTGTTGCTTGCCCTTTACGAACTTTATTTTTTGTGTTTTTGTATGTGGAAAGTTATCCCCTACATTGTTGCTTTTTATCATATTAACTAACACTGAATGCTTGATACCACGCCACTGCATACGATGGGTCGAAGTCAATTTGATTTTTTGCAGGATTCATTCAATTAACTAATTAATTTCATTGTACAAAAAAATCAGTGGTATGCTTATACTGATGATTTACTGATGTATTACACAGATAATATCGAAAAAAGAAAATTTATTTATCGATTTGTAGCTAATTTGTTTTTGTTATTTCCAAGTTGAATATTCTCTGGATTTATTGAATTTAAACTTAAACATTTCAATATGTTTACAAACTAAAACAGAGAAAATTGTAGGAATAAACTATAAAAACTACTACTTCAAAAACTCCCTATTTCATGTTCTAATTTTTTTACTCATTTACATATAAATTAGTAATTTTTCACTGAAGAACCCAATATAAAAAACGAATTATTTCAGAGTAAATTCAGAGTAATCTCTTCTAGAACATCAGCACACAACAATTTTGTATATCAAGCAGTGGTGAAAGCTCATTTTAAAACACAAAAAATAATTTAGGCAAGGTATCCTTCGACATCCTGTACACTCATTAATTAATGACTATGAAAAGAGAAACTAAGAGTTAGGACTTAGTTTGAACAAGCGAGTAATTCATCCAGCAAACTGTTGGCTTGTGTAATGTGCTAGCTAAAGATATCCCAGCGTTAATTCACGGTGTCTTTTTCGACTAAGAAAACTGTCTTTCTAGATTTTGCACCTTTCTACTGTTTTTTCCAGTAACGCACATTGCACAAAGCTGCTGAAACGTTCAGGAAAGACCCAATAAAAAATTGTTTGTTACGCATTTAAGGAAAGTAACTAGTTTGCTTTTCTTATCAGTCGTATCAGTGCTAAGTTGGAAAGTTTGAATTCAATAATAAATTGAAATTATATCAAGTACAGAAGTTTCCAATTTGGTGCTATTGAAAAGGTTGGAATTGTGTTCATCAAAATATTTGTGAATAATTTTTTTGTTTCGGAGCTTTTGTTTAGAATGAAATTTTATGATAAAAATAGTCATAATATTCAGAAAGTTTTTGATGAAAGCACAATGGGTTCTTTCGAAATACAAACAAGCTTTGGAGAACAACTAACCAGTGATCAAATCGCAAGCGCAGTGTATCCGAAACATACTATGTAGTGTTTTTGCCATGAGTGGGAATTTTAGAGAAGCTTTGTATATTTACGAATGATTTCTACATTTTCTCGTTTTTTGCCTAAAAACAAAACTTTTGTAGCTTTGTAGTAAGTAAAAATGTGATACGTAGGTAATTGGAATTCATGAATTAAAAAAATATTACGAACATTGAAATTTCATAACATTTACTGTGGATTTTATGATGATTTTTATGATTTTTACAACGCCATATTTAATATGTTATGTTTGCAGACTCCAGCCGCATAGACTAATTGTAGCATCGCAGATTTGTTCTACACGTAACAGCTTTTTAAAACCATATTTTATTTATTTATACAGATAGTTTTAGGAGCAATATTGGTGATATCTATATATTAAAAATTTATAGATTTTTTTTATTAAAAATTTGAATATAGGAAAATCTATTATTTTTAAAATATGGATTTTGCCATTTTGTTCCTTTGGTCTGTATACCTAATTAGTGTACTACTGCTTCTTTGCTTGTATCCTACCTACTTATTTGTAAGTAACATTATTTTGCATTTTACTATAACTTTTTTTCTATACTGATCGAAAAAACAAATTTTTTTATTCGATTCAATTTTTTTTATTTCTAAGTTTACTTTCTTTCAATTTAAACTATCGCATTCGGAAGAAACGTTTAAAAACTTCAATAATATATCTTTTAGTTATCTAGAAAAAATTCATCCTGATGCGATAGACGATAATTTTTGAATTAACAATCTAATAGTATTCTTTTGCTTTTCTGTTTCATGCATCCATTCTTGGTTTCTCTCACGCGCCCATCTGATTAATTTGTCGAAATATTTTACTTTTCTTTCTTACTTATAATTTGCAACCCGATCTCCCGAATCGCTGATATGGACTGTGTTGTTATTTACCGGCGTTGCCTCGGTATTTGGGACCCTCTGCGCCCACCAACACCTCTAACGTAACACTACACTACACTGTCATCTCGCTCTAACATTTGTGCCCCGTCAATCCACCGAAAACAATCTCAAAAAATACATAAAAAAATAAAAACGTTAACACGCTGTCTAAAATAATTCACAAACTCGGTGTGTGGTGGGTATTCACGTAATGGCTGTAAACTGTTGTCGCATTGCTCAATTTTTTTTGGCTGCGATAACTCTTTTTTTGGCTTTATCTGCTGCACACGTACTGCATGACGCCATAGACAATGGTGCGCCTTCGAACGCCCCTTTTGTGATCTACACTGATGATCAAGGACAGGTATAAAACTTGATTAACGTCATGTTAGCTGTACTGCATCTTTGGCTAAACCGTAATACTTTTCTTGGTATAGTATTAACACACTTACGTAACGTACAACGTAACTACGTGTAGCACAGCTTTCATGAATTAACAAGACTATGCGAGTTACAGAGTTTTCGCTTTTATCACTGTTTTTATTTTTTCAATTTTTAATTGCACTTGTAGGAAAGAAAATCGAATGAAAGGTACTTGCTCAAAAGTCAATATCAACTATTTTTAACTCTACATATCAGTCTTTTACTTTTGGGGATTATTTCAAAATTTTCTATATTAAATAGTAACGAACTTGATGAGCTTTTTGGAGCTTTTTGCGAACACTCTGTAACTTGTCATTGTTGATATTTGCAAACATGTTGTTGAGTTTCGAATAACCATCAATTTGGCAATGTGATTGCATATCGAGCTTTGCGCAGGCGCGACTTGATGGTGCTTTGCGCGAAGTTCGACAGTAGTGCTACCATAACGCCTACAGTAGTTTTTTGCGCTATGTCGTTTAATACGGCGACGTTTTCGCTTTTTTTATATATTTTTTTCTTTGAAAGAAGAGGATTCTCAAACATTCTGCATGTTGATTTTTCATGATCAAATCTAACACTTTCGCTTTAATGGTTTTAGGCCTTCGCAGCCACAGCTTTATTCGATCGGTTGTCGTATTATATAAAGAAATTTTTTTGTTTGTACTAATATGTGCTATTGGCAAATACAGTGTATACTATGATGTATTTTAATTTTTGTTCATGAGCTTATTTTAGAAGGTGAAGACCAGCGGTGGTTCTGTAATCAATCAATTGTTGACGTTAAACGCTTTGATAGATTAAATTTAATTAGTTTAAGAATGTCCTTGGAATTAAAACTTCCTATCTTTGGAATTTGTTCATGAATTTAATGGTATTACGGTGTGCAGAATGATTGATTATCTCGTTTTGTTTAAATTTACTGACCATAACAAATTACCTAATTAATTGGCATGTGCATCGATCCAAAATTTTTCTTAAAATGTTATGGTTGACCGTAGTAGTGCCTTATGTATGCCGCTTTAACATAGTTCAAATTTTATAAATACTTTTTATTTATTATTATTTTGTGCATACATATGCGTACTTCGAGGATTTTTCTCATTAATATCTTAATTGATGTATTAAAAAAATAATCTATCTCGTTGGGGATTCATTATTAATAGCCTTTAATTTTTCAGTTACTGGACACCCTCCCGGTGTGCCAAGATTTTAATCGTGGTTTATGCAACCGGCCTGCATGCAGATTTGTACATCTTCAGGAAGGTGAGTCGATTTTATACTATCTCAAATTTGATCTCAAAATAAATGACGTTATTGTTAGGCTAATTTGAAATTTTCAATTAGAATTTGACTAATTTTCAGTAAATAATTACTAAGGCCTTGTTGTAGATGCATAGTTCAACTATGGTTCTGCGTTGAACCTAGATTAATTGCAAATTTGTATTGTAAGTACGTCAGTCTCTATTGATCTGTGGTTCAGAGAGAAATTTCCTCACAGAGAACTGCAGCTGGAGGCCACAGTTAACCAAATGCCTCGTCATCTAATTAGTGACGCGCATGAATCGATTAACGATATTAGAAGCCTATGAAGATTTTTTACAAATTTTGAATGGTTTTTTACATCATACAAGACCATAAACCTTCAGAAATAGACCCAATCATTTTGAAATGTGGTCCATTGAATTTAAATGTAGATTAGATATTAATTATCAAGAACTTCTCAAATGTAGATAGTTCAAGACCAAATAATTCATAATAAACGAAATATCAAAAGTGACATCAACCAAACTAATCTTGCAATCTACAGTGAAAACCAAAATGAACTCGATTCAAAATTGACTGGAAGTTTAGTTGAACTAACGTTCACCTGTGATATCTACAACCGGGCTTTAGAAATAGATAATACACTGTCAATAACACTAAAAAAACTAATTGAAATAGAAAATTTAACGTGACGTTCTGGTGACGTAATACACAATCAAGGATGAGATAACCTCCTATTGTTTAGTGCCCTTGTACAACGACGTCATTTTCAAGCACTTTTGATTGGTTAAAACTTACGACACCACCTGTCAGTTATCCTTAATTTGTCATTTTTCTTATTATTATTTTTTGTTGTATTTTTGTATAGGAGAGGGTGTGGAAGTCATTGACCAGCGTGTCGCTGTATGCCGTGACGCTGCCAAGGGACAGTGCTGTCGGTCCGCCTGTAAATACTATCACATCCCCATAGCGCTGCCACCTGCACCAGTCATGGCCGCACTGGCCTCTTACCTGCAGCACTAACAACGACGAATCGATTCCTTATTTAATTAAAACTACTATCACAATGTTTATATAGAAAACTTTTTATTACCAATATTATATATCTAAAAAAGCAGTCATGTAATGACGAAAAATTATGTTTACGTTGTTTTTTGGTACGCTTGTCGGCAGAAATAATACAATTTTTATACGGAAAATTAACGAGGAGTTTTGTTAAAGAGAATTATACGAATTGTACTATTTAGGCTCATAAGTTACTGATTGTTTCTTTTTGTTTAAAAACAAACTAGTATAGTAAGATAAAATTCAATGAAATTATAAATGAATGAGTGCGTGAGTGATATTTGATATTTTGTAATTCTGATTTTTCTCTGTTGGACATCTATCTCGACCAGACTTACTGGCTAAAGCATAATATTAACAGATATATCGACTGCTACAAAAATTTAAAAAATTATTAACATCACTATTTTATCAATAAGTTTTTTTAAACACCGTTTTTTTTTTAATTAATATACATTTTTATTTTTTATCGGTGTATAAACTTTGTTATATGTTTACTCTGTTATATATTTTCATGAAATACTCAAACATTGTTGCACTATTTGTTAAGTATCTTTTTATTTATACATTATATTTATCAGCGATTGTTTTGCAATTTAATTGTGAAATAAGTTTCTTTAAACTATAAAAAACAAAATTAGTATGGTTGTGATTTGTTTTTGTTAAGTTTTGGATATTTTTATGTTTTTAATCAATTTAATTTCAAAAGTGGTAAAATTTTAAGCGAGTATTGTATTTTTTTATACCGAATTAATTGAGTTTATTTGTTAGTTATCAATATAAAAAATTCAGTAGTCTGGTTGAAATGATCCGCGAAAAATAATTTATAGATTGTTAAGATAGACAAAAAAAACCATTAGATCATAATTAGGGTAGTGGAAAAAAATTGTCGAACAGGGAGATATGCGGAGTATCTTCATTTATTCCATTGTGATGACTGTCACTGTGTTATTAAGTAATCTTTGTTTAATTTTTTTGTATATTTGCTGTGATTTTTAATGGTGTTGGATGATACATATTCTAAAATATTAACAATTTATATTAACGGTAAAATAATTACCCTTACGGTCATTAAATCACATCCTAACATGCACAACTTATTAACACCCCCTCCCTGTACCATCAATTCGATCGAAATTGTTCAAAAATTATAAAAAATTACAACGAAAATGAAAAATGTCCAGTCACAAAAAAAACTAGTTATCCTTTAACTTTTTTAATGAAGACTGAAATTTTTAAAAGATGTTAAATGGTTGATTTAATGCCTAGGGGCTGTAGTTTTTTAAGTAAAAAGGCAGCGTCGTTGGGAAAATTCGACCAGGAAATAATCGTAAATCGAACAAATTTAAAAATATGTAAATCACCAAAATTATTTTGGTGCGGTCGAATTTTTCCAGCGGGGCTCCGACAATCGCCTGCATGGTTTTTTGACAGGAGCAATGACATCTGAACCACGGGCTAAATGATAAAGATTGTTCTAGTCAAAAATCGTTGTGTAAGTTCGAATGATTTAACTCGATATCTCCCAATCAAGTGCCACTATCACAACGGTTAACTAAACAAAACAAAAAAAAACAATACAAAGTTATCGAAATATACAAGATAGGTTCCTTCGACACGCATTTAAATACTAAAGTAAAACGATGCGCGGATGGTCTGGTATTTAAGAAGCGAGAGATGGTGTACCGATTGCGAGATCGGGTGGTGTGTAGCAAAAACCTCCCATCAATTTGACGAATAAATCTGGGAATGAAAATGGGATTTCTCGAATTTTTTGAGCTGATGTTTAAGCACAAATCGAACTGATTTATAATAACCCTGTCAAATTGATGCCGGTTGTTTTGTGACTTTTTACGTATGTGTGCAGTGCTGTTATATAATATTAATGATATTTGTAAATAGTTTTTAGGTTGTAAACGAGACAGAAACTCGCATTAAGAGTTAATTTTATTCGTCTTATTGAATAGCGTTCAAAAAAATTATTAGGTATTTAACAAAATAAACTTTTAATGAAAGAATTTAATAATATGAGCAGTGGTCCAAGTGATTCAAAAAAAATATTTGACACTTCAGCGAAAATTCCTGGGGAATTGAAAATCGTAATCGTCTCGAATTTTTAGGTCGCATTGGCCGAATTTAACTCGTATTTCACGCACTTTTTGGTTCAATTCTTTCCAAATCTAACATCGGTTTTCTCATAGGGTAATTATTTCTGAAAGACAATCAAATGCAAATCGTTCAAGGTACAATAAACTGGCGATTAAAAAATTGAGGTCGAAAATAAGTAATAAAACAATCGCCTAAACTCAGTTCCTAAATAATCGGAATTGTTCCTTGTTTACAATTCCCGTTGAATAATAAAACTTCATTATTTTAACTAGTAATTTATAAGCTAGATCTATTTATTTTATGTGTGCAATAGACTATAAAATCTTCAGCTGTGAAAGTTAATCGATTTCCATACATTATATTTGCTAACATTCATTTTTGAAGTGATTTAACTTACTTCAGAGATTTTAAAAATTTGATCTCAATTTTTTATTTCTAACTTTTGAAGTGACCTTATTGTATACGCGCGTCGAGAACCTGCTAGCCTTTAAATCATCATCTTTGTCTATGTCAAACTTATCCGCTATAATTAGCTCTATTTCAGGATAATAATCAAAAATGTAGGTGCACGTTTCGCATTGTAAGTAGTTACTCCAATGTTTAAAATTGAATTAAATTAAAACTGAAAAGTGCGTAGTACGATTAAAGGCCATATAGCCCTACAATGAATGTTTTGGACCAATGTTTCTCCTGGAGTCTTTCCCCCTTTTAATACCGAGATAGAGTGAGAGCTTCCACATTATCAGAGCACGGGTCTCTGCTTCGCTTTATAGTGCATTCGCATTGGTTGCTAGATTAGCTGTTTCTGTTGGGTTGTGCAAAACGTGCCCCTTACCCTCTAACCCCCCGAGCCCCCCTTTTAACACTGCGCTCCTTTCTGACGTTGCTAACAGAACGTACAGTGAAATACCAAGCGGAAAATGCGGCGTCACTACCTAATTTTCCCGGCGTTTTTTATTCGTAAAATTCGGATTCCATTGTGGATTGTCAGCGAAGTGAGCCGATGTTTCCTGTGTAAAATGTATCTGGTAAATTGGCGGCTGTACGATTTGTTAGGGGCGTGAGTGGGATAATGTCGTGTGTTAGAGTACCCCACTGCTATATTATTATTAGTCCGTAAATAGCTTAACCTAGGATAATTTTTCCTAACGTATAAACTACCTATTATTGCATGTCCCTATAGTTACGATCGTTCACTTATTATATACTTAATATATAGCATAGACTTAGCTGTTTCTTAGCGTTTATTTTTTGTGCTTGATTTATTAACGTTCTCGATCGCCCCGACGTGCTTTTCGTACCCTTCCTGTTTTATTCGCTTCGCTTTGATTTGAAACGATCAGGGAAAAGAGGAAAATATTCGATAATCGTATTTAGGCTTCCATTTTTTAATCCGGTATTATATAAAAATTACATTTTCCTCTTGATTGCCCTTCCGCTAATTTTGTCTAGTTGTTGTTGATACATCCCCGAAATTTGGCCTTTTCTATTCTAAAAATCGCTTATTTCTTGTACCCTCGAACGCGGTGCGAGTTGTGGTATTGATCTCTGCCACTCTCTCTTTGATTTAGTTATTTATCCACTATAATTTCCATTGCGTTTTTTATATAGATTAATTTTTATTTACCTCTTTATCGACTCGATCGCGATTCGAGGGCGAGCTTCGAGGCACACACATTGAAGCACCGAGCAGCTGTTACTCTAAATTGCTCAGCTTCGCCTGCTAACGCGTAATCGCCTTTATTCAGCTGACAGATAAAGAAATTATATAATAACTAACACCCTTTTTCGCTTAGAAATATTGTTGTATAAGTATTACTAAGGCCCGTCAGTTGCCTTATTGTTTCAGTTTATTCATAGTTTTTCCTTATAAAAAAATTTCACTATATTTTTTATATATTTATGTGTTTTTTGTTGAAGTTTTTGTTGTTGGGTAACTGACAATACTAGTTACGTTGTGTGGGTTTTCTTACTCTTTAATCAGTAACCTAGATTAAGGTGAGCAGAACGGTTATTTTTGCGGTAATATTCAATCGAATTTTTACAATAATTCCAGGACAAACCATTTAATCAAAAGCACAAAATAATATTTATAAAGAGATTCAAAAGTTGGTGTTTTATTTCTGACACTAACTGAGCAGTATAATTTAATACTGTAGAGGTTTCTTTAGTGTTGTCTTTAAGAATAACCTAATTGCAAAAAAGTAGTCGTTCTGTAATCCAAATAGTTGTTAATCGTATATTTTTTTGAAAAATCTGTCGATAAAATAACCTGATATTGATTATAATAATTCAAGAGTGATTTGGTGAGCCACAGTTATAAGAAAAGGACCTTTTCTCTAATCAATCCCCAATTTTACTATTATATATCTGTAATGACATTTAAAAAAAATATCTTGTATATAAAGCAAAACGTGGCTCCGTTATTATTTTTTCATTTTATCAACAACAATTTTGTGATATTTTTAGTAATGATTGTTATTTAAAAGTCACATCACAGATATGCAAACGTGTAGATGTTTGTCTAAAAAAATACGCCGAAGCGAAACGAAGGCACCGTTTGAATTTTTTTTTTGATTGTCTTCGTTTCTCCTCGGCTTAACCAACAAAATAATAACCCGGCGGGTTAAATCGACTTTATTAAATATTTACATAGTCGTTTTACCTGAGCGGTTATCGAATATGCGCATTGTCCAACATTTCTAATGCTGTTTTTTGGATGTGTCACTGACAAAATATGTGAAATCGCCGTTGAAAAAATTGATCGGAAGGAAGCGAAATGTTGGGTAAATCGGTATTACTTTTAGGAACTCATTCACAATAATCCTGTAAGGGCGAGGTTATTCAGAAGTAAGGAGAAGAACACTTAACATAAAAATTGACAGATTATTTTTTGAAAAATATAAATATAATGTATAATATTGATATTTATGTAATGATCATTAAATGTAAAATATTAAGAGTGTATGCATGATATTTTGGAAAAAATACATATGATATTGGACAAATTTTCTCCTTATTGTTGAATTGACGACAGGCGTATAGAAGTTGGATTAGTATTCGATTGGAAGGGGGTTATCATCTTGAAACGAAAATATCACAATTTTCTTTGTTAAAAAAATCGTGTTGATATTAAAAATTGTTTATTCTTGTAATATTGTATAAAAAATTGAATGGTTCGTTTTTTGGGGAAGCGTCGGAGCCGTTTCTAAATGCCTGTCGTTTGGTTCTGATGAACAAATTTGATAAAGTGTGTGATTAGTTTTTAGGCCGACGGTCCTTGCCTTTGACGTTTAAATGTTTTCTCCAGGAGTTAATTGTGTTTTGATTTTTTTTGTTACTTGTGCCATACACTTAAAACGAATGATGTAACTCATTCCATATTGTATTTAAATTAAAACTAGTAATCCAAATTTTGTTCTCAATTTCCTTTTTAATTTTTAGGTAAAAAAAACTGTAATAAAATATAGTCAAACATTTTGTCAAGTTTTAATGTTCACGTTATGTCTTTCGGACGTAATGAAGTCGATTGATATATTATTGTTTATTGATTAATATAAGAATAAACTAATGATGTGATGATGATCAGTAGATCATACAAAGGGGTCAGGTGCCCCTAATTTTCTTGAGTATAGTAGAGTTAATAAACCAATATGTCAAATTTAATTGATGCATTTTTATTCCTCACCCTTAATATACCCATTTCTTTAATCATATCATAATATATAATTATTAATAAGAAAAAAGCGCTAAGTTGCCTTTCAACATATAAATATGCATGATATGTTCTGTGGTTCTGTGACGATAAGAGACATCTTTGATTCAAAATACAAACTGCAATGAATCAGTCACCTTCTGCTATTATGCCAAAGAGAAGTCTTTATTCTGAACTATTCCAATTCTTTTTTGCATCTATCAGATGTCGTTCATTCAGAAATACCGAATTTTTTTCAATCTTAAATCGCTCCCTTCGTTAAACTAAGTTGCTGCCATTTTAAGTTGCTGCCATTTTTCCCAATTTAATAAACTAAATGATCAATTGCTATATTAAATATTTCTTCATTGAAATTACTTTAATGCAAAATTACTTTGATTGTGTGTATTTATAATTAGAGTTTTCCTATAACTTTCTTGTGAGGCTATCTCTAAACTTTTCCTTCAAGATTCGTATAGTAAACTTTTACCGAGCCCTACAAATATAGGCAATACCCAGTAGGTTTCGATAAATTTGTTACTAGGATTCTAAAAATAACTTAAATCCACCAGGACTTTGGATTTGGACACATTTACAGGACTTTCTACATATAATGCTGCATCCTCATAATTCTAGCAAAAATTGAAGATCGCAGGTACTCAAGTGGTACTAATTTCTGTTTTCCTAAAAGACCTAACCAGGCTCTTTAACCAGTAAATGAAAACAAGTTTTCTACTAAAAGTCGCTTAGCCTGCTAGCATCGAAACTGAAGATCTTCGTAAAAATTCACCGAAATCTTAAAGTTTGCCAACCGGCCATCCTCCTCGTGCGAGGCTCGCTGGCGAAGTGACGTCCGTCTAGAAGGGGTTCAAGTAGGCCGGCTATAAAAGCGAGAAATCAGTGGTGTGGTACGGCTGTAAATAGTGTCGTAGTGCTTTCGGTGCTTTCAGTTGTTACAGTGTCATGGCGTACTACGCAACGACGTTTTTATTGCTATCGTTGCTAGCCGCTAGCGGTAAGTGCGCCTAAATATTCTCATCTACAGGGCGATGCCACACGATTAACCATCGTTTTTTTCTTTCATAAAATGTGGATGGATGCCGCAAAAATTTACCCCGAAATATATGATTTGATTGGTATAAATCAAGTACTTATTCTTAGGCAGTACTTGTTAGAAACTATTTAGAAAAATTGGTTCTTTTTAACAATATTAGATAATACTATAAGTAATAGTAACAGTTTGCTAACGATTTATATATATTAATTATATAGCTAAATACACAAAATTTGCAACTTTACACAAAAATCACTAATTTCCAAAATTAATTAACATACGTATAATATAATGAATAAACTATTACTTTTACACTTCTAAATTGGCATTTTAAAATTAAATTGTACTCTATTCATAAATTAGGCGGGGTAATACGCCATCTAAATCCTTGCAAAACCAATAGAATATTACTCCGCCACATTTACGAATAGACTATAATTTACAGCAGGAATTTTTCGGTTTTTTATGCTCCAACGAAAAACCAATTCATCAAAAACAATGCTGTTTCACAAATACCAAACCGAGTCTACCACAAAAATTTTATTTATTCATTTTCCATTTTACTGTTAATTTCATTGCTCAAGATTCAACTATATGCTTAGTTGATTCGCTATTAGCAATAATGGGAAAGTTTGTATAGACAAAGTATTTGTTAACCTTGCATGATACTTAATTACTCTATATTGCAAACGAATTTACGTTTTTTTCATTATTTTAATTAGATTTATCCACCTACGCGTATTTTGACAAGCGCATATAATACACGCATTGCAACAGACGTTACAGTGCATGAAATAAAAGTGAAAAACTAATTAAGCAGTTGTCAATTAGCAATTATTATTAACGACAGTTTAATGACAAACGTGAAAATTCCAGAAATAGTTGAGCCATTAACAACGCGACTAAGTTTGGTCTTCTAAAAATCCTTAGAGAAAACTGCAAGGCGATCAACTTTCACATCATGCGTTCGATCAATGGCAATTCGTAATTTCTACGTCGGATCGGCTGAAATTGCCGATTGAACGAAATTTCTTTTTAAAATTCACTCGTTAGAGGCGAACGAGACTTAAAAATTTCACCGAACTTTACCAAGCAAAAGTTTTTACATTTTAGATGCTTTAGTGCAGAATTATAAATATGTTGTTGCTGAAATATAAGGGATTTGCTCGAAAGCTCCAAAGATACATAGAAATAGCAATGAGCAAAAATATATATATAAAACAGGATAGTTATAAAGACATTATTATTAAGCGACAAATAAACAGTTATTTTTATACAACACCCCATCAACCTCGGCTTAAATAAAAATTTATATAATTACAATGCACATGAAATTTGAAATCCAGCTCTGTATCCGGCAAATTAATATTTCATGAATGTAATTCCAGTATCCGTACATTATCAATATCCCCTACTTTTTGAGTGAATCCATGAGAAATATAAAATTAATTAGAATTACAAAACTGACCTACGGCAGGATTCTAATTAAGTATTGATAACGACATTAGGTATTGATAACGACATTAGGTATTTTCTTCACCTACTTAATTAATTAATATTCAAATCATTTGTAAGACAAATTTAGTTTAGTTTATCGCCTTGTACGATTCGAAGATTTCACTTGTACTCGCAATCAAGGTTAGAAATTAAATTTATTGAATATAGGTACATACAGGCGAGATTGAATGATATTCAAGAATTTTGGGTGTGTTAGGCATTAATAAACATGACATGATACAAAAGATTAAAAAATACTCATTGTCGTTGTTAAAAACGTGATTAACTGCTCTGTGGTCTATAGGGGAATCCGCGAAGAAATATCGTTGAGGGTAATATTTTTTGCCCATTTTGTCCTTGTATAACACAAATTTATTTACCGATATTAATTACTTATGTAGGTTTAAATATCAAGATTTTTGTAATTAACTTTAATTTAGAATTCAACAGATATGGGCATATCCAAAAATAGATATTAATATGTTTACGAATCAATACAATTTGTTAATACATTTAAATTATTGCTGCTATTGATTAACGATTCATTATAAGTATTTTCTTTCTTTGATTTGTGGGTTTTTATTTTAAATTAATTAACGTAATTATTCAGATCTTCTTGGAATCTATAATTAATAGGTTTAAAATTTCAACAGTTGCTGAGTGTAGATGAATTGATGTGAATATTCCGCATGGGATTATCCCTAAACAATTCGAGTAATTTCTCGCGAGAAAAATACTTTTTCTTAAAGATTAGATGTCGCAAGAATCTTAAACCAATGACAATTTACAATATATATACTTTCACTTTTAATACCTCTAAAAATGTTTATTGGCAATCAAAATAATACCCGGATAAATTATTGAATATTAAATCAAATTACATACCGGTTTGTTGAAAATTTCTAGCATTACTCGTGGGATTGCATTTCACTTCGTCGAATCGATTCCAACATCCCTGCAAACAATAATAAATTGAATGAATTAATAAAAAATATACCCAAACGTTACATAAAATTTATGTGTAAGTCTCATATTATTTAAATACATAGCAGATTAACTCTTAAACGCTTCATAATTACGCGATAAATTAGCATAAAAATGCGAATCAACAATTCTAATTTACATCTAATTGCGATACAACAAATAACTTCTTCACAACAATTATATTCCAATCGATAAAAAAAGCGTTACGATTAAATGCACGTCGTTTCCCAACTGGAAATGAACCGGCGATTGCGGCATCCATTCCACGGTCTCGCCTTCGAGAATTTCTTTCTATTGCACGACATCGACGCCAGTCGATATACATTCGGGATGGTTTTTTGTCGAAAGGTTTGGCCCAACAACAGACCAGCGAAGAGCCGAAGAAAGAGGAGAGTTTCGAGGCCGAAATCTGCAAAGACAAAGACGCCGGCGAGTGGTTTCGTTTGGTGAGCGGAGAAGGCGATACCTGTCGTGATGTCATCCAATGCACGTCATCAGTAAGTCCCAATACAACGTATTATTTTAGGGCGAGCATTGTTGCTCAAACTTCTTGCGACTGTATAAAGCTCGAAATGAATTTTTATGACGCGAATTTTCTTTGCTCTGTACAGGGTCTGCAAGCGATCAGATGCCCGGCCGGTTTGTACTTCGACATCGAGAAGCAGACGTGCGATTGGAAGGATTCTGTGAAAAATTGCAAGCTGAAGAACAAGGAGCGCAAGGTGAAGCCGATGTTGTTCACGGAAAAGCCCATCTGCAACGGAGCGGAGCTGCTGGCTTGCGGTGATGGAGAATGTATCGAAAGGGGTTTCTTCTGTAACGGGGAAAAAGACTGCCAGGATGGATCCGATGAAACTACCTGTGGTGAGTTATCGATTTTGATCGAATTAATGTTTTATGGCCAATCGAGTGTCAATAGTGATACCAATGTCATGATCGTTATATAGTTGTTTCATTTCACCTTCAACGATCAATAGCTGGTAAATAATTCAAGCGCAATTCCATAAAAAATTTAAGGATTTCCTGTTACAACACAAATATGATTTCATGGTATTTAAGGCAAATAGAAATAATGCCCTTTAAATAATTATTTTACAATGGTTGTCTAAAAGCAATTATTATTTATTCGTACAGATGCTACTACATTTTGCATAGGAATTATTAATCATCCTTTATATTATATTAAGTTGAGGGATTACAACAGATGTTACGGATGTGCAAAATCTGTCACTCGAGCACAAACGCAACCATCGATCAATTCAAAATGAATACTACCGGATTAAAATAAACGCAAATTTATATAAATCACCGGAGCATTCGGAAACGGCCGGTTCCTTCGAGGCTTCCGCTCTCTAAGCTCCTTATAATACTTCGATTCCACGTTAAAAACATCAATCAAGACGCGTCAAGTTATCTAACGTCGTTATTGCACCACACTTCAATTACGAAGTGTCTTAAAAAACCCGGAGAGCCGAACTATCATCTAACTTTTTAAGTGAGTTATTAACCCAATAAAATCCCATGTAACGCCGCCTGCCATTAGAATGTGAAACCAGTAATGGACGAGCCCAAATCGACGCCTAATAAGGAACGAATTTACGAAAGTTTTCCAAAATGTCGTAAGTTGTTTCTAACCGATGCATTTTGTAAAGGTGTTAAATTTAAATTCGACTGCAGATTATCCAAAATTTTAGCATATTTATGAAATCATGTAATAATTTTTTTCACAACGTTTGGTCTATTGTTAGCATAGATAAAAAATCAAATTTTTAAATTTTTGTGACCTACTACAATGTGTAATTTCAATCAGGATTGTTGTTGATATATTTAAATAAACGCGCACGGTTCGTCTCTGCTTGGTCAATAAGATACAAGATGGGCTCGTTGATTTAGAATGTCATCAGGTGTATGGGTTGTTGTTGCATCCGCAAGATCATGTAATCGCAATAAGTTGCAGCTTTACTTTCCCTTTTGCGTCTATATCGCGGTATGCGGATCGGATCTTAATTTTTTCGCGGGACGTGTAGGCAAATTCATCAAAATAATCAGCAGATTTAGCAATAGCTCTTTCCTGACTAAATCAAAAATAGTAGGTAGGTACTTACATGTTACATTTCAGTTATCACTAATACAAAATTATACAGAAATTATTAATTTCTATGTGTATTTTGTTCCAAAACACTTAATTGTACTACCAAATTTAATACTGAAAAAGCTGCTTTGTAAAGTTTCAAAAGATACTCATCAAGTTTATCTCATCTATCACATAAATCTTTATATAATTTTCATGAAGTAAATAGTTCCCGTTAATTTCAAGTTCTAGAACAATTTTTATTAATAATTGTACCTTGTGTACAATTAGAAATAGAGAGCAAGATAGAAAATGCTTGATAAAAAAACCACACAATAAAACATGGCATGTTCGACAAGCATCTTTCGGTCAGTATTAATAATGCAGATTGCAGCGGTGATAAAAATGATTCAGTAGCTCGTATAAAGCTACTGCTGGTTACATCGGGTCCACTTTCCACCTCAGGAATGCAGCCTGTCTCTGTTCTATCAAATGCTGCTTTTGTTTTGCCGTCGACTCTTATGAAATTTTTAAAGTGTCAGTGGCACAGTTGGCAAAGTCGCTGTGGAATAGAAAAAGTTCACTGGTCATTACGAAACGACTCTATAATTTTGGTTACTTGCGTATTATTTAATACATTTCGGAATTGGTTTTATTAATTAATGACACGTAAGTAGTAGATTGTGCTTGAAAAATGATAATTCCACAGTTTCAACGGCCTTGGGTATGGTACGAACGGTCGTACCGACCTTTGTTTCGGATCAGTTTCACTTTTCGGAACTCGTATATGCAAATAAACAGCATCGACGATGTCACGATACAGATAGGCTGGTGCCGCTCTTACTTTTACACCTGAAGGTATCTAGATTGCTCGGACGGGAGCCAGTTGGTACCACTTTCGTTTATTTTTGTATAACTAATCGAGTTACGTCGGCCGCTCTACAGGGCGACCATCTTTAAAACCGACTTACAGAGTGACCAAACTTATGACGGAAAAAATAATTTTTGCTTGCAGATATCGACAGTGACCCGAACAGCGCGCCCCATTGCGATCCCTCCGTGTGCGTCCTCCCCGATTGCTTCTGCTCCGAGGACGGTACGGCCATTCCCAACGATCTTCCAGCCAAAGACGTACCCCAGATGATCACGATCACTTTCGACGATGCCATTAACAACAACAACATCGGCTTGTACAAGAATATCTTCAACGGCGAACGTAAAAATCCTAACGGTTGTCACATCAAGGCCACGTTCTTCGTTTCTCACAAATACACCAATTACTCGGCCGTGCAGGAGATGCATAGAAAAGGTCACGAAATCGCCGTCCACTCTATATCGTAAGTTGTTGCGTAATTAATACAAGCTTCACTTTTATTAGCAAAGCGTTACTGAAAACGAATTTCTACGCTAATTAGTTATTAGAATTGCGCTTTTATTAATTCTATTGTTCTTTATTAAAGACACAATGACGACGAACAGTTTTGGTCGAATGCAAGCGTGAACGACTGGGTGAAGGAAATGGGAGGTATGAGAATCATCACGGAAAAATACGCAAACATCACCGACAACAGTGTTGTTGGTGTCAGAGCGCCTTACTTAAGAGTAGGAGGAAACAACCAATTCACCATGATGGAAGAGGAAGCTTTCCTTTACGACTCCACCATTACAGCTCCATTGAACAATCCCCCATTGTGGCCTTACACTATGTACTTCAGAATGCCGCACAGATGCCACGGTAACATCCAACACTGCCCGTCCAGGTCACACGCTGTTTGGGAGATGGTCCTCAACGAGTTAGATAGAAGAGAAGATCCAGAAAACGACGAGTATCTACCAGGTTGCGCTATGGTGGATTCCTGTTCCAATATTTTATCAGGAGACCAGTTCTATAATTTCTTGAACTACAACTTCGATAGGCATTACAACGAAAACCGCGCCCCGCTCGGTCTCTACTTCCACGCCGCTTGGCTGAAGAACAACCCCGAATTCCTGGACGCATTCCTCTACTGGATAGACGAAATCCTGGCTAACCACAACGACGTGTACTTCGTGACAATGACGCAGGTCATCCAATGGATCCAGAATCCGAGAACGATCTCCGAGGCCAAGAACTTCGAGCCCTGGAGGGAAAAGTGCGTTGTTGAAGGTAACCCCGCCTGCTGGGTGCCGCACAGCTGCAAGCTCACCTCGTCCGAAGTTCCTGGAGAAACCATCAATCTGCAAACCTGCGTGAGGTGTCCGAACAACTACCCATGGTTGAACGATCCCACTGGTGACGGCATTTTCTAAGTCAGTTCTAGTTGAATTTATAGGGTAGTTTCATTAA
Source organism: Phyllotreta cruciferae (assembly GCA_917563865.1). NCBI lineage: Eukaryota > Metazoa > Arthropoda > Insecta > Coleoptera > Chrysomelidae > Phyllotreta > Phyllotreta cruciferae. The sequence continues at coordinate 4,202,202 of OU830609.1, read as the reverse complement.
AGCGGCGTCGCCCTTTCAAGTGGGTATTCTAGTGATCAAATGTTAACAATTATTTTTCGTATTTATTTGACTGTTTACGTGATTTATTTCTTGTTATAACGGAAACTTTGAATTAGACTGTTAAAGAATTTCGCTCGAAGCATAAGTGACTCTCACTTTTTTATGTAATATACACTCCTATTAGGTTTTTTTTTTGTAAAAAATATTTTTTGTATGTTTTATAGGAATAAATAAAATTAATTCAACAGTATATTATGTGGTTATTTTATTTTCGTTAGTTGAAATCATCTAGTATAAAATATAACTAACTAAAAAAATTAAAACTTTCTGAGTAGTTTAATCTATAATTAAGATTTGAAAATAATGAAAACATCCTGAGGCACAATTATTATCATCACCTCAGTAATTTATTTTGAAAGTTGAGACAGCGCTATTGAGAAATAAATGCATAAACATCAGGTCATTTTTACCCGTCATTTTTATTCCTTTCACATTCTATTATAACAACGAAAATAAACAGTTAAAATTCATTACAAATTATAGCGCATTGTCGTAACTGTCAAGGTTCTTCTTAAATGTCGATAGAAATTCAGTATCAGGCCGTAACACCGTACTGAAATACTATTAATTATGGATTTCAAATTTACGTTACAACTCCGCTGAAGAGTCGCATAAACAAGATTTGCTATTATGGAAATTTATTTCTTTGAATTTCAAGGTCACCGTTATCTTTTTTATGGTTATAAGATCAGAGTTATTTCAAAGAAACGAAGAACTGGTTAGATTCTAGCACGTCATTTATTTATGTTATATTGAAGTCAATTCGATACGGATTTTTTACGCAATGACAACTTCAAATTTATGCGATGTGGAGCAAAAAAGTATCCGGTTAATATTTTTTAATATTGCATATTTTATGCGTTTACTTAATTTTTGAAAAGTACATACATATGTATAAAGTATGGATAAAATTTAAAATTTAAAACCAAGCAAAAGTAATTATATTAATTAATAAAGTTTAGAAATTTATCTTATGATTCAATAAGAAATCATACGTCTTTTGATATATTAGCAAATTAAATTAAAACATTCTATAGTCTATTCAAAAATGAGGCGCTGTAATCCGCTTGCAAAACCAATACAGGGTGAACCATCTAAGTAATATTAAAATAATTTATCGTGAACTTTTTCTGTGTTGGGCAGGTAGCTTCATTTTAGCTTCTGTGTAGGCTGGATTTTTGCCAATTGACTGATTTATTACTCCGCCTCATATATGAATAGACTTTGGTAACTTCATTTGTGCAGCTTAATATAATAGTGCATAAGAAAATGTCAATGTGTGTAAATAAGAAAATAATAAATGTAGTGTTTATGAAACACGAAACACGAAGCACGAAAAAAGCTTTACAAGCTTGACCCATTGCGGAAGACATTTGTAACCTAAAGAGCAAGGCCATAATTTAAAAAACATTTAAAAACCTTTAAAAATAACTAAAAAAAATGTTATTTAAAATTAAAATTCACCTAATTCTATTTTGAGAGATTTTTTTAAATGACAGTTATGAATAATTCGTAAATGGTCAAAAAAAATTAATAAATAATCAATTTTACACCTAATAACCAAAACCTTTTATTACAAATATTTCGATTTTCGTCAAAAATTTGAAAGTCTAATCGAATTCACCTTGATATATCCACCGAAGAAAAATGTAATATTCCATTCTAAAAATAAGGCTGTTTCAAAAATTTCATTAGCATAATTCACCCGAAAAGCTTCGAACGACACCTATAAGTTAGCTCATTTTTCACGGTTAATCTTTTAATCTTACACCATAACAAAAAGTATAACATTTCTCGGAATATGCTGGAACTTGTATCGTATAAAGGTTTTCGCAAAAACTACTTTTGGATTAAATATTGGTTATTTAAAAAAAAGGAATATTGGTAGGTCAGTCACTCTTAAAAAAACACAAATTTTGTACACCTCTTTTGAAATTAATGATTGTTTCATTAATAAGAATGTGTATTTAATGTGACAGGAAAAGCATTGAATATTGCGTTTTTGGTCTTTTCCTGTAAAAACAACGTAGGTAGGATTTTTTTCGAATCTACCAAGGTTTTCATATCCGGTTACCCTTGTTTGCCATTAAAAAGTCTCATTACTACCACACCCAAAAATCGGAAATTAAACTCGTCTAAACTCTTAAATCTGTATACACTACCGAAAATTAAAATTCTCTGTTATTAAACAGTTTATTTGGACTTCGAATGAAATGAAGAGCAACTAAGTCTATTGCAATTTCTAAAACAAAATTCTAATCTTTCACATTCCTTCCGCTTTATGGGTAATAAATCAATTACAAAAAAAAGAACCTCTAAGTAATCGCGAAGTACTTAAAACTCGCTCTCTTTCAATCTTTCAAATCTTGAGTTCACGATCAGTAAATCTCTTTTAGGAAAACGAAAGTCTTCTTCAGAATGCTGCACGGCTAGGAAAGTTCAATGCCATAGCTCTTCGACTCATCCTATTGCTACACAGAAGTAAGACATTATCAAAATGTCAGACAAATAGTAAAAACACCATTTAATAATTCGAAAATTAGTAATGCGCCTTTCACTTCGAGTAAATACGAAAAGATCCTTATCAATTTTGCCCATTGCCAAATTATTCTAATTAGGCAGTCTGGGCATTTGTAAATATGTTTTTAATGCTTTTCTGAGTCGGTTATCTAATTTGTTTTGTTATTCAATGATTATCATGAAATCGAAGAATGTTATGAGCATTCGTTCTACTTATGCATTCTGTAAATTACACTCCCCTTAATTCCAAATAGTTTATTGCAGAAGTAATCTTGTAAACTTGCACCTTAATTTTTCTTAACATCCTGTGATTCATATAAGTAAGCTTATTACCAATTCAAATGCGACATGTTCTGGCGTTTCTGGTTGCTTCATCTCCTCTAAAACGGCGTTCATAAATAGAGAAATTTCTTTAATTACTTAGTCATTTCATGAATAAAACCAACATAGCCAATTTCATGAATTATTTTCATAAAATCCTCTGCATGAGTTTGGATTTTATTGTTTGTAAAAAAGCTAAGTTACGCAATATGTACGTATACGTACAGCTATAAAGTAGGCATGTAGGTACATTGTAAAATATACAATCGACGAATTGCCGTCGTTTCGTTTAATTACGATTAGTTCTTATAAAGAAAATTAAGGAAGGAATTGCAAAGATATTTTTTACTCTTCGTATCAACGTAAATAAAACGGTGAAAGTAATGTCTAATCATATGTACGAGTATAAACTACAAAAAAATTGTGAAGCGAATCCAACGCAGCTCATTGTGTATAAACATCGGAAACATACACTATTAATTTAATTGTCAAATTGGAAGTTAAGTGTAGGATAAGCAAGTAAACCTCCCATTAGCTTTCTTTCGTTCAATTTGAATTGCCTAAAATTGACTCCGTCTGTAGGGCTGTAACTTATTCTTCAGTGTCCAAAAGTAAATATAGAAACACAAAGGGAAAAGTATTGCTAAATCGTCTACTAGAAGAATCTATTAGATAAAATCTTCTTTGGATTCAGGACATCGACGTTTTGAAACCGAACAACTGACTCCCCATTAGCCCCATTAGCGAGAACAAAAATATTCTTATGAATAATGATAAATCAAATTCACGGTATGTTAGGTAAGATGAACAAGTGACATTTAAAGAAGTTCTTAATACATTCACTAGCAAAAATTAAGGAATATATTAAAATTATTCGCCACGATAAAGGTTTAATTCGGATTTTATATATCGGAAATTAAAAATTACAACTCCTGTGAGAGAATATTATTAATAAAATTTAAATTATTCAAATGAAACATTCCAACTCTATTACACTATAAAACTAAAGTACCTACTACATCATGATAGGCTTTGCAGAATAAATAATAATTTAATTACCACTGTTGTTAAAATTCATGCTACCCTATTAATTTTTTATAGGTCGTTTAAAATCCAAATTCCAATTCGGTGATTTGTTTTATAACAATGAATTAAATTCTGACTGCTGGCGATTTTTAACGAGGCATTTAAAATACCTTCCCATTAATCTTAAAATGTAAAGGGGTCACAAAGTATTTAACGAAGAATTAAAAACTTCAATATTTACAACTCGTAAAATATTTTATGTAATTCTTATAAAATTTATCCGCGAATTATTCAAAAGAAATTTAATTTAAATGTTAGTGTTTCTCCACTTATCTGCATATTTCTACTCGAATGATTAGTACAAGTAAGCACCGTAATTTGCATCAACTTGCTTTCAAGAAACTCTGGGAGGTTCTGAAATTCTTGAGTGAGGTGTATTATTTGCAATAAATTGTGAGTATGTATGCATTATTTCTTCTGTCTGCATGTTCATTATAATTGTTGTATATTAAAAACCCGCCAGGATTTTCGGATTTTTTTTTTCTTTCTGTTTTTCTCTCGAACAAGAAAACTAATTTTAATTGCGAAAAAATTAATTTTGGGGAGTGTTCATACTTTCTACTTACCATAAAGACTCTTAAATCTTTTTTCCCTTCTAATTGATCGTTAATTGAACAAGGTATTGTCTCAAAGCCAGTAATTACCTCGTTATGAGTCCTACTTAGACAGTTTCTAATCAACGACTTTTAAAAATTAATTAAGAATAAGCCGCTTTTTAATTTTAATTAATTCATTTCTTTTTTTTTAGATTGTAATCGATTGAGTCGCAGATTTATGTACTACACTGAGTAAATACCCGTTTTTCTTAATTTCTACAATAAATTAACCTCTTGCATTATCTCAACTCCACGATACAACATTATAAATGAATCAATAGAAGATCGCAGTGCAACTGACCATTATTCACAACATGCATGTTGTCTTCTCGATAAAGGTAATTAAATATACAATAAAAATATTTCTTGGTAATTCGACTCAAATGCTCTTAAGAGGTTTACCTTCAATGAGTCTTTACGTCATTGTGGTGTAAGTGCCAACTGCGTACCGGTACGTAGTACTAACATGCGACTTCCTGCACGTCTGGGAGTGTCCAAACAGCAAAACTGAAGACAACACTTTAGGTGTAATGATAGGGGGATTTTTATATTGAAGGAAAAACTCCTGTTTGTAATTTAATTAGAGATTTCCTGATTTGATACCTTCTTCGAGAAGTTTCCTCGTTACGTAAACTTGCTTTCGATTGAATATAGAATTTCGCTTATTACGATTTTTTATGAAGAAAAATCGATGGGATCTGTGATAACGAAAGGAAGAAAGTGATAAAAGTATGTCAAGGTGTGAACAAAGTTGATGACACTCGCTGTATACACGAAAATTATAGTTGTGATTTCACTCGTACTTGCATTTGCCACTTTTACTTCTCTATAATGTAAAACTACAATGGTAATTTCGTTTGCTTTATTATTTTCTCCGGTATTAATTGATTAAATATTGGTTGTTGTTCGAAATCCAACTCGCTGTACTATCAAGTATTTAATTTAACTACCGAATTATGTGAAATAGTTAATAAAGTGTTTTCATTTCATTATTTTAGTGTATTATTTCTATAACTTAAGTTTAAATTCGATATAACATAGCATACTGAAATGGGAAAATGTTTATCTTTATTTATCCCAATAAAATACTTTTCTAGAATATTTTGTTCCTAATTAAATTGTCCTGTATATGCTTATTGTGTGCACTTTTGAATGCCTAAATAAACAGTTTAATGTTGTTAGCATTAAACAAACACATCCGGTTCAATGACTGTATCGACTATTGTATTAGTATTCGTAGCAACATATTCGTTTCCTACCCATAAAAAACGACTAAAATTTTAATTACATTAGTTACATTCTTCATTCTTCTAAGCATTCTAAAGAGTACTAGTGCTACTTTAACAAGTTAAAAAAACAATTCCTAAATTGTAATTGTTTGATGATATTCCCTAAAGATAAAAGAAGTACCACCAATAAGAAATTGAGAATAAAACATGGGATAGTCGTCATGGATTTAAAGTACTTTAGAGTAGATTTTCAATAAGTTTGGGGATTTAGGAATGCCACTGTAGATTAAGCAGTGGGTGTAAGAACGTACCAACTTTCAATAATTTTTTTTTCTTGGAACGGAATCAATCTTATCCATACATATAGAGTCACCTATCGAGCGTTCTTCCAGTTGCCAGTAAGAGGTGAAAGTCAGCATTGCAGAAGAGTACCGAGGTACGGAGTATGCGCAGTACCGAAAAAAGCGCTCATATAAATAAAACCATTTGCTGCGGTCACTTCTTGGATAGTGCTTGAATTTTCAGCATGGCTGATAAAAGATTATGGCTGTGTTGCTTATTAATTATTGCTTCTGTCGGTGAGTTATTTTGAATTTATATATTTAAAAACGGTTTGTTTGGTCGATATCGGTTGTTAACCTCAATATTTTTTAAGAAACTAACTTTCAATATGTCAGACTTTCTCTGGTTGTTGAAAGTCTACAGGGCGATCTATTTAAAAATCAAAATTAATAATTTGCAAATTATATTGTGCATAGGCGATATGTGCATAAATTAGTAAAATAAATAGAGCGTAAATGTTTTATGGACTATTAATTCACAGTAGTTTCTAATTCTAATTTGTTTAAAGGTCGTTAAAAAGAAAGTAATAATTTGGAAAAAATGCTTTATTGTAAAAATAATCAATAAAACGATTGGTTATTTCATATTTCAAAAAATATATTGATGCCGGTTTAATTCTAAAGGAATAGTATAAGTTTTCGTTCCTTACCGAGCATTGATATCTTTTTTCTATCGGTACTCAATATTGCGGAAGAGTACTTCACCGGGTATAATCAGGAAATCAGTTTAATTTATTTTAAACTGTTAATTAAATAAAACATTTCCTGCCGTGGGATGAACTTTTTCACATACTAAATGCGCCTTTTCTCGAACTTCTCCTTTCTCTTCGGTCGTTTTCGAAATGTCGCCTAGCAGTTAATTTAAAATTCAATTATAGGATGGTTACCGTGTTGCAATTCGAGATAGGTTTGACCTTTTTCTTTTGTTCTTTATTTATTATGCGGATTTTAACTCCAATCGTATATAGTGCGTGTATGTGAAAAAGAGAAAGAAACACTGGTAGAAATATTCCGGAGGCTTGGCAAGGTTGATACAGGGTGAGGCAGCCAGCAATCTATCCGCAGGATCGTGATGGTATAAATTGTTAAATGGTACTTACTAAAAAATATATAATAAGTACCTAACATAAAAGAGTAACTTAAAAATTACTTATTTATTTATTTTATATTCAATGAATTAATTTGGAGAATCGAAATCTAAACTCAATTTCATTTTTGTTAAGGATGTTTCTTGATTCAATAAATGATTATTAAATAATTGGAATTTAAATTGTTCATTAATTCAATTGAAAATTACTAATAATTGTATCATAATTATTAATTGAAACATCGTTAAGCTGATATTAATCATGCTAATGAATTTTGAAATACATAATAATTTATTAGCGATAATTCCATGCATTTACCGTTGCAATAAATGTTCTTTATCCGAACAGTTTATTCACTAACCTTCAAGATTTTTATTGGCAATCAGACACTCCATAAATACTGTTATTTTATTGAAGAATATTTTTCGATGTCCTTATGGGACAGCATGAGGGACAACGGATATTTCCACATAATTTTTTTTATAATTTTATTAGCCTGCAGATATGCAGCCTGAGTTTGATGCTCTTTGCAAATTAATGGAAATTCCAAGATTCCATGGAAAAAAAAAGAAATAAAATTGACTTATGTAAACAGCATAAACAGTACCAGCAGTAAGAAACCTGTTTGGGACTTACTTTCGATTCGACCTAGATTTCTTTATTTACATCCAATATCGATAACTTTTTCGACCATTTTTATGATTGCTAATTAATACTGAATAAGCGAAAGAAAGTTTTTTTAATAGTAAAGGGAAAATGGTATTTGTTATCGTAGATAATTAGAAATGATACGTTAACTTTCTGTCGATATCGACAAAAAAATAAATTGTTTTCTAAAAATATTTTAATCGGTTTTTTTCCAGCTTACGCACAGGACGAAGACGATGAGGGAGATGAACCGCCAATCGAGCAGCTTTGCGAGAACCGTCCTGCCGATGAATATTTCAGGCTCAGTACAGACGGAGATTGCAGAGAAGTAGTAAGGTAAATCTATCTCAATTAATTGGACGTAATATTGCAGTAACACGGAAGGACTCTCAAATTATAGACCTATTATTTAATTTTGATTAATGATGCAAGAGAAACTCTTGGTTAAATTAATAACATTGATTAATATGGATGAAACACAATTTAATTGATTAGATTGAAGCTATAATTAGGCGTTAAATAAATTTCGTAACTTTTGTTATGGTTATTATCGAAATAACAGGTGAATATTCTTTTGTAGAGATGTTTATAAAGAGTAAGTATATTTGTTAACAATCTTCTCTAATGATACTGATTAGTTATTCAAGGAAGTTTTATTTTATCAAATAAAATATTGCATTTTTTACTAGAGTTACTGACATAATAACGATTTGACGTGATTAACTAATCAAGACTTAATTGACAATCAAAGATTTTATGAAATTCGCCAATTAATAGATACATAAAAAAATTTCTCATAAATATTAATTGAACTTTGACAATAATGCAAGTTTTATATAATTCTTAGACACGAATTATAAATAACGACTATTTTGTAACACAAAGTTTTTTTCGAAGGGAAATATTTTATAATAAATAAAAAATATACATTATGCAATAAATAATTATTAATATCTAGAACGTTGAACCAGGAGACATCAATACATTATTTTTAATTAATTAACTAAATACTGCACTGTCATAAGATAGTTACTTTTGAGTAATCATCAGACTCGTAACTCTCGTTAATAAATTACTCATTGTTTGTTATGGGAAGTTTCATATTGAAGGTTAAAAATTACACAACACGTTAGAAGACGAACAGACGAATGATTTTACATTTAAAACAACAAATTTGACTTATTTAATTATGCTAGCATTGTAGATTTATATTCACTTCTGATTTATATTAATTTAGGTGTGATTTCAATTCAGATCTTAAGGGTGGTACACGATTAGCGGCGGTCAAATGTCCGATCGGACTCGCTTTCGATCTTGACCGACAGACTTGTGACTGGAAGGTCAATGTCAAAAATTGTGATAATATAGAAAGTAAGTCGACGCAGAAGGAAAAGTGACTTTTACTAAACGTAGATATTTGAATGTACACACGGCTTGCGTAACGTTTTTTTGAATAAATTGAGAATGCGCGTCTTAAAGGTCACTATTTCTTGAAAGCTATTCTCGTATATTAAAAGCTTCATTTTGACGTACAGGTGTACAAAGTCCGGTCTAAAACAGATAACTTGTCCCAGTGGATTGGCGTTTGACATCGATAAACAGACTTGTGACTGGAAGGGAAAAGTCACTAGTTGCGATAAACTTGAGAGTAAGCAAAACACGGCGAAAAAGTGTAAAAGCTATTTAAGGAAGCTGAGTATTTGGGTGCTATATAGTTGAGATTTCCAATTAGTTTCAGAAACTACAACACAAAGCAATCAATCGATAACTTCCTGTAATAATAAATTTGATTGTTTTGTGTGCCACGACTTGCTTGCACAGTTCAAGAAAATTTTTGGGAATATTCAATAAAACACAGCAGTAGTGCTATTTAAAAAATCAGCTGTGGTTTGGGTCAACCAGAAATTGAGTCACACAAATATACAGTATCTGTCTATAAAATATTTTTAGACACCCTGTATATTTAAGAAAGTAGATGCTATAATAGTTCACCGCTTTTACGTAACAACACTTCTCTATTTTATTGCACTTGCTACACTATAGACTGGGTATTTAGCTAACCAATACTTTTTTATTTCTTGTGTTTTTTTTAATACTAATGGTCACAATTTGCACACGTTTTACATAATAAACTAACATGATTTCGCATGACTCTATTAAGCGGCACCTTTTTCCTTTCCTAATTGAATTTTTAATCACTCTGTTTTTTTTTGTAAATATCTATCTCTATTGAGCGGTAAGTCTAAGCATTGTACAGTTTCGCTAAAAAATCTGCGAAAATCGTAATTAAAATGCTGTAACAAATTGTATAATGCACAGAATCATTCGCTTTATTTTTATTTTATGAGATAATTTTGTATACCTTTCCTTAGAAAACTCAATAACAAACTATCTCATAAAGTTGTTTATAGTTGTACATTTAATTACGTAGGCATACTATTCACATTGTAAGTACCATAGTTACTATTTGCTCTTAATATTTTCTTATTTTCCACGTTTTAATGTCTATTTCGTTGTCCCATTATTCATTAATATATGTATTTTCGTTCTGTACCTACTTAAAGCATGAAGACATTTATGTTTGTAATTATCTTCTAAGGGCAATTCACCTAAAAATTATTTCATTAGCTACACCTAATTATCTACATTTTATTTTTACATACTCTGATTGCCTTAGAAGAAGCATAGAACTATTAACCCACTCTACATAGATTCTCTTATAGTCCTTCTATCAAGAACGTTATGTGCCTACTTTCTGCTGCGAATTCTGATGTAATTAAATAATGTATATAATGTACAAAAACGCCAATCAACACTGCCTGTACAGAAAAATTAACTGCCTAATTTGAAAATCCCCGCCACAACCCTAAATGCCGCATTACGAATTTTTAGAACCAAGAAAAATCCAGCCGATTTTAAAAACCGACGAACCCAGATGCCCTGAAGGGAAACTCATGTGCGGCAACGAAGAGTGCATCGACAAAGAACTCTTCTGTAATGGAAAACCGGAATGCAAAGACGAATCCGACGAAAATGCTTGCGGTAAGTTTAATTAGGCGCTTTAATGAAGCGCTAGAGAAAGTAATGAATTCTGAATAGCAAGAGGCAGTTTAGAACTTTCAGAACTTGCAAAGCTCCAATATAAAGATAATGATTTTTTAATTCTAATTTTAAAATAGCTGTTTCTTGAATTGGTATTGTAAACTATTCTATCTCGAATTCAGACGTGGAAACTGACCCGAACAGAGCCCCGGATTGCGACCCCACCCAATGCGTCCTGCCCGACTGCTTCTGCTCGGCCGACGGTACCAGAATACCCGGCGGTTTGGAACCCACAAACGTGCCTCAAATGATCACCATATCCTTCAACGGCGCCGTAAACGTCGACAACATCGACCTCTACGAGGAGATCTTCTCGGGCACCAGGCTGAACCCCAACGGCTGCCAGATACGCGGCAGCTTCTTCGTCTCGCACAAGTACACCAACTACTCAGCCGTGCAGGACTTGCACAGGCGCGGCCACGAGATCGCCGTGTTCTCCCTGACGCACAAAGAGGACCCCAATTACTGGTCGCAGGGTTCCTACGACGATTGGCTGGCCGAAATGGCCGGAGCGAGATTGATTGTGGAACGTTTCGCTAACATCACCGACGGTTCGATCATAGGCGTGAGGGCTCCTTACTTGAGAGTCGGGGGCAACAAGCAATTCGAAATGATGACCGATCAGTTCTTCGTGTACGATTCCTCCATAACCGCCTCGCTGAGTCGGGTGCCGATTTGGCCGTACACTTTGTACTTCAGAATGCCGCATAAATGCAACGGCAACGCGCACAACTGTCCCAGCAGGAGCCATCCGGTTTGGGAGATGGTGATGAACGAGCTGGACAGGCGTGATGATCCTACTTTTGATGAATCCTTGCCCGGTTGTCACATGGTGGACTCGTGCTCGAACATCCAAACTGGCGATCAGTTCGCGAGGTTGTTGAGGCACAATTTCAACCGTCATTTCAATTCTAACAGGGCTCCGTTGGGATTGAACTTCCACGCGTCTTGGTTGAAGAGCAAGAAGGAATTTAAGGAGGAATTGATCAAGTTCATCGAAGAAATGTTGGCGAGGAATGATGTGTTCTTCGTCACTAATTTGCAAGTTATACAATGGATTCAAAACCCCACAGAGATTAATGGATTGAGGGATTTCCAGGAGTGGAAAGAAAAATGCGATATCAAAGGACAGCCGTTCTGTTCATTACCCAATTCTTGTCCCTTGACCACTAGAGAATTGCCTGGGGAAACTTTGAGACTTTTCACGTGTATGGAATGTCCTAATAATTATCCTTGGATTTTGGATCCCACAGGAGACGGTTTCTCAGTTAAATAATTAATTTATTCATATTTAATATTTTTTGTTTTGAAAAATAGTACACCTCTAATTTGGTTTAGAAAAAATTAAAAGTTCAATGAACTGCAATTGTATGAAGACTTGTATATAGTTGTATTCAATTCCAACATTTTTTTAATAATTTTACTTTATATTTTTCCCTTGCCAAGACATGTTTAGATATGACATTTTATAGAAACCAGAGAACAAAAAAACCACTCATGTTATCGACATGTAATATTTGTTAAATAAAAAATGTTGAAAACCTTGACCTTTTCTAGTTGTTTTTTCCGGAAGTCGTACAAACCCGCTAAATTGCTAATTAGGTAAATAATTATTTTCGGATTTATATCGAAATTATTTATTGAAATTTGATGTGAAGCAGTAAAAGTTATCCAATTAGGCAGTCATTAGAATTCCTAATGTGATTGAATTTTAATTCGCCTTAAGTAAATGCGAATAAATTTCTAAACATACTTGGCATTTTCGAACATCTTGCCGATGGGAGAAATTTTGATATTTATAGAAATCTTTTTATATTTCAACGTGTTGAATTCTAATATTTTTCTATAAATTTTCCAAGCGTGAAGTGAAATATTGCTTACCCGCAAAGCGAACAATGACAATGCAAAATTTGCTCCATTAGAAGTTTGTTACTTTAGAATAATGGCCGTCCCACTAGGGGATAAACAATTTAAAATTGTCGCAATTCATAACAGTCAAAAAATTCTTCAAGGGACGCAATTATTCTTGATTATATTTTCGTAAACGAATAAAAGAGGTTTGCGGATAGTAACACGTTCGCCCGGCTTTTTTAAAGGGTAAAGTCGGTAAAATTTAATTAGGTATTTAATTTAGACGGATGAAAAGTAAAATGCATTAGCTTAAAAAAGTGAAAAGCTTTTTGAATATGCTACTTGGATAAAAACCAAAAAAATTTCATTTACTTAGGTACATATGGAAGGCACTCCTGAGCATTTTATATTTATGTAAAATATGATTTATCGTCATATATAAAATTCTTAAAATTATTTATCGTCGCGAAAAATGATAAAAAACTTGAAATAATAGTATGATTTATTGCTACAATGAAATATGGTGGGAAATCTTACATAAAAGAAAAATTAGTGCAGTAGCGGCGATAATCGATTCTCAAGTAAATGAAATACGCCTAGATGCAGATAATAAATTACATGAATTAAAAATTATGTGCTTCATATAAATCTGTAGAAAAAAGTTGAGGGAAATTTTCTGATAAAAATTTGAAAAAAGCAGCTAAACAAGGTATGTATAGATCCAGTGAAAGCACTTGATCCAATCTCTTGCTAATATTTTATTCGTATATTCATGGAAAGTAATTTTAGGTTCAAATTTTCCAACAATTTCAACACATCGCCGCGCCTCGAAGATGGAGATGAGCAGCGACGCTCGCGAAAAACACTATAAAAAGTAAACAAAAATACTATCATAAAGTTGGAAGATTTATTCCATTGAAACTATGTCCCAGTTTCTTCCACTACCCGCTGCCAAAAGTAAATTTACGCAAGTGAAATATGGTTTTTATGCGGATTTTATGCAGCGTAATTGAAAACTTAAGTTGCCGAAACTCGGGAAATGTAAAATCGCGATTTAATCAGACCGAAATTGCGAATCTAAGTTTTCGGTTTAATAGTTGACTGAAATATTAATGCGCTTGCACGCCATTTCTCTCGGTCTACAAATACGGTTTAATCAACTTTTACGAGTCGAAAAATTCGGTATGTCTAACCAACCGCGGTGTTATTATACCTTAATAGAATTATGAACATTTTGTATTCATACCACCTGCAAGAACCGCTACATATTTTACGATATTCGCATACCTCTTAGGGATACGCCAGGGTTATGTACTTAGGGCAAACAGCCCTTGATAATCACTTTCTCTAAGTAAACACAACGTTTCGGCTTTAAGAGTTATAAGGGATTCTAAACAATTACCGGCGAATTTTGTACAAATTTGCCAGAGGAAATTTATACGTATAGAAACATAATTAATAAATTAATTAACATTCTATATAAAACAGAACTGTTTCAAAAATATACCACACAGGAACAATTAAAGATTCATCAGCTTATAATAAGAATAAATCTAAAATTAATCACAAAAGTAATTAGCAAACATCAGCATGCACGATATTCTAAAAAGTATCCTGAAAAGAGCCGATTTTTTTCCACATTTTTCTCTAATATTAAGTGTAATGGGAAAAGTTGATTGATCGAGTCGGTTGGTCTTGACCCATATGGGCTAGCCAATGTTACGTGTGCGGCGCGAGTCTATATGAAATTCACCCTGAACTAAGCTGGAAAAGAAAAATTGTCGAGTTTATGGTCATTAACATTGAGCCAAATGGAAATGGATTGACCTTCCGTTCGATATAAAGTTTTTTTGTCAAGAACAAAACTGGAAAATGTGGAGTTGCAGGTGTTTCATATAATAACCTCGTCGAAAAAATTTAATTAAAAAAAGTCACGAGTTTCCTTCAAACTGCGATTTATAATAATTTTTCTGTGGTTGCTCGTCAACCCTTTTTTTGTCGTTAATTAATGCAACACGAATAACAAAAGACAATTAAATATTATTAAATATTCCTGTCGCGCTGTGCATATACTAGCTGTATGCCTATAACAAAGAGTTTCATTTTCCTCTATAAAGGGGTGATGTTAATGAACGGTAGGTACGGGGGAAAGGAAGATTAATCTTGTCGTGTTTTTATTTATAACCACCGACAATGAATACCGGCAGTGTTAGTGGCGAGTATTCAAGCGCCGGAGTGAATTCCGACAAAAACATTCGACACAGTTGATAACATTTTATCGGCAGCAGAAGTTACGTTTATTACCGGGAACGGGTTATCGGACGTTCCATGGTTTATTAATTAGTTCATTTATTATTGCTTTAGATCCGCGAATTTTTAATTTCCACCCGTTATCGACAAATAGCATTTGTATTGATTGGTTAAATTCGTGTAATTTTTATCCTATAAATTCAATCGATTTGTTAAAGGCTTTCATTAATTTTCTGCTGGTTATTTACAAGCGGTCATTTCTTTCGGTCGTTTTTCTCGTTCCAGCAGCTTAAACAATGTTTCATGTTCCCCAATCCAGCTGCTGGCAGCTCAGCCTTCATTTTCCTCCATTTAGAGCAATGAAAGGACGACCTTTAATAGCACAATGGCGCGAGACTATTTATTAAGTTGCTTCTCTTCATCAGGTCGACCTTGTTCCTTCAATTCGTTATTAATGCAGCTCTGCTGGGATACACGAATTTTATCTCCTACACGCGTGTTGCTTTACTTTACTTTATATACAATCTGTCGTGACACAATTCTTTAGAAATAAAAAAAATTAAATCTGGTGTTATGTAAATTCGGTCAAATGGAAATCCCTAGCACATTTTATTAGCTAACCAGTATAATACTTCTTTCGGTTATGTAAAAATTCTCAACTCTTTTAAATATTCATGAATGAATGCATTGCAAATGAAACGCAATTTTTGCAAAATATAGTAAATCGATATAACTCGAGCTAGTGTCTTGCATTCGTATTCCAATCAGATAGGGGCTTTTTCGGCGTAAGAGAAGCGAGTTTTGATCAAAATGGGAAGTTTTTGATACGATGCCAAACCGACGTAAGTACGCGTATCAGTCATTTTCTATTAAAAAGGTCGACTATTTATAGTCTAGGAAGTTTAAAATCGATTTCAGGATTAACGACAGGAATATTGTCAAATCGTCGAGAACTTTGCGGCGATTTTTTTTATGCGGAAATACATTACTGCCTGTCTAAAAAATCTACGCTACTATTGTGTACCATTTTATGAGGTAAAAATAAAGTTCCCGTAAAAAATATTTTATGTACTGTATTAAAGTTTATGTTTAATTTATGGCTTAATAATTTATATTGAGTAAACTTTTGTTTGTTTAAACTGAAACTCAAATATGTAGAAAACTTCCCGGAAAAATCGCTAGGAAACTATGAATAGAGGAACGGGGATTATGCCTTGTATAATAACTCGAAGGGCTTTAGATAACCCAAAATTCGCTATTGATGCGACGTAATCCGTCAAATCCCTGTGGCTTCCAATTTCTGAACTTGCTTCTGTTTTGTGCTGAGCAGAAAATGTTGTAGTTTGTGTCTAACTAATCATCTAGTTTCCAGTTAATTGTGAATTTTATGATAAGAAGTTTCATCAAAATAAATCAGGTCGGTAGAGTAGGTAGTTCAAAAATAACCTTCTTTGTTCTTCATCTCGTTAAATTCGTAATTAGATATTGTAAGTTTATATGTGAAGCCGTGTGAATATGTGAAGAATTAAAGATCGCGTTTAAATATAGACGAAGAGAAGTTTCTTAATAAATAATAAGACAGTGAAGAAGATCTAAGGTTAAGAAAATAATTTTTAAATGGTAAAAAACACTCATTTCATCATTTATGATTTCCCCAGATTTTTTCTATTGACCTGTTAAATGATTCATTTCTCCGATATAATAAAAGCTATATATTTCTCCCGAGCATATTTTTAAATACAACGCACTAAAAGCCTCTCCAGGGCTTCCACAACAATAATATTTACGATATTTACAGGTTTGTTCCATTAAGGAAAAATATCAAGATAATTGGTCACCAAAATATTCACTAATTAACAGCTCCTATAATTAAGTTTTTTTTATTTATTTACTTTATCTAGTTACGAAAAAATGTGCCTGCGCTAACTTTAAATCGATTTCATCTCCAACTACGATAAAAACAAATATAAACCCGATATACGCGGTTTGTTTGATTTATTCAACCATACGTACATTTTCAAAAAAAGTTATAAAACCGAATATACCAAGCACACTAACGAGATCGGTTACGCATACAGTTAAGAGGAAATAAACAAAAAAAAATTGGATGAAACAAAGAATGAGCATGCAAATTTATTCCTACATTTTCACCGCTTTGCTAAGCATATTAATTATAAAATCCTTGTTTTCCCAAGATTTTAAATTAAAAGAAAATTTAATAAACTCCGTTTCGGTCATTACAATTTAATTCCTTTGAGAAGAGAATATTCTCAACGGCACTGATTAGTTTTGCTAAGGAATCGCAGTGATTCCGGTTCATAGACGTGTGCTTTTCTTTGTAAATAAAATCATCGATCATTCAAAGCACCTTTCAGAATTCTCCACTAACGAAAAAAGGATAGGGATAATAAAGGAACGGATATTGGCGAAAAAGGTCCAATTAAATAAAGCAGCTTTCAGATGATAGTAATTTGGAGAGAATGAAGAGTAGAAATCTCTCGATAGCTCAGCAATTTTTGAAATTTTGGTGGATGTGAAAATAACACCACCAAAATTAGTAAAATAATAGATATCATTTAAGTTTCTACATACTTATTGTGAATACTTCAGTAGCAAAACAAGGCAAAAAGAGCTAAGCAAAACTTATTCTTGGTGCAAGAGCAAAAATCGTTCGTAACGTAATATTTTATAAAGGATTAAAAATAGCTTTCAGAGTTATTCTGCAAGGGAACTTCTAAATTGCCCGAACTGCAAACAGGCTTTTAGATATATAAATTTGAATTTATAGTTTCGCTTCATTTGCACTTATAGCATACACAGCTCCCACGGCAATTTTATATCCCGATCGTTTATCAGAATACTTTTGCTTTGCCTATCTATTTTTATGAATAAGTAAGATAACGTGTTTTGTAATAAAATTTCAGTTAGAAATGCAATAAAATTACACAACACCTACCTAGAGAGTAGAAAATAATTTCCATTTTAATGCTGATGTGTCTATTAAATTTTTCAGAATGTCAGGATTTCAGAATTTGAAAAGGTAAAATGCTTTATTAGATATTAAAGGTTGTATCCATAACAGCCTTAAAAGTGAACCTTTGTCAGAATTTTTGAGGAGAAAGGATTCGATTTGAATAATTTCAAGGTAATAATGATATTTAAAGCTTTTACTTTCACCAGCTATAAATTTCATGCCATATTTTATAGTTCTTGGGTTAATGTATTTACTATTATTTTCTAATTAGGTACCGTAAATTTTTAAATAAAAAGGAAGATTTTTCATATAAAAAAATAATTGGCCAGTTTTGAAGTTTGAATATAAATTAGATTATTATAAAAGTGTGCACCTTAGAAACTTCCCAACCACACATGAGCTCATTTTATCAGAATTATAATCAACAACAGCATATCCAAAAGGAACTTTTTAATTCCACCCAAAAGTTTCCCTGCCGAGTACCTCGTTATAAAATCCCGGCTGTTTCGTTCCCGAACTAGGTACTGAAAGATAAATTTTGATTAGATTTACGAGGGACGCTTCGGTGGAAACTTCAATCCGGTGTTGGTACGATAAATAAATGAGGCCTATGCAAAATGCATCGCGGGTCACGTGACGACATTAACATTGAACCTTGACCTATCGGAGGGGGGTCAGCGTCGGGGTGCGCGATTTGATACGCCGCGCCGCGGCCGTCGCGACGCTCGCCGTTCTTAGCGCCGCATTGTATGGCTATTGCTAGTGTAACTGTTGCTTTCAACTTTAGAAGGGAGGAGATAAGCCGACGGTTTCGAATTCGGACGGCGCGAAAATAAGTTTCGAAATTCGTTGGTCGCATGACGGTGATTTTGGAAAATTGTTGGGTGCATGTGCTGGTGAATGTTTCAAGTGTGCTTTTTGTTAATTAAACACTTTGAAATTTATCTTAATATGTGCACAATGTTGTTAATATAGGTAGGTACTTTGTGTGGTTCTTTCTTCTTCAATCAGGAATTATGAAGTTTTAAAATATTGAAGGTCTAAGATATGAATATTTTGACCAAAAATAGGATGTGATGCAAATTTTTAATTATTCAATGAATTAAAATAAATTTTAATTACCTTCCTAATTATAGGTAGAACAAAATAGCTCTTCTATAGAAAATAAATTGAATTATTCTTTTTTAATAAGCGTATTTTCAATTCTGAAAGTTACAGCTACATTCAAACTAGTTAACTGGTTTATCGATTTTACGACAAAAAAATTTAATTAAGTTCATAAATATCAATCTATTTATGTGGGAAATATACCTCGATGATTTTATACAAACAGTCGACGAGGCGTTTTTAATTATTGTTGAAAATATTTCTATCAGATTAATTTTACCACTCAAATGATCAAAAATTTTATATTAAAACATTATTAAATTATCGAATGAAATAATTTAGATACACAAATAAAAAATTAGTTATTATTATACCTAACATTTCCAATACAACGCATTTTCAATGCATGTGTAAGTACTTAACTCTGCAATAATTTTAATACGTAGTGAGTGAACCTTTTAGATCTTAATTTTAATAATTGCTCGATAAGCTTTTACGCGTCTGCTTCGTAAGCGCCATAAACACTTTTGCACTTTAGGATACTAAAAACTAAGATCGCTTTCCATATATTTACGATAAGGAGAAAGGGTAAATCATATGAGAAAATATAAACGTTGAAAGTGCAACGTTCCTTTTGCTTGCCAAATTTCGATAATACTTAAAGTTTTTCGATAGTATTAATATATTAAGGATTAAAAGTTACGTATTTACCATAAAAATTTAGGGATTTAGAAAAATCGAAATCTATGCCATTTTCTAAAAAAGCGCATTATTTGTGGAAACATAGGTATACCCACGCGAATTTAATGTTTGTACTGAAAACTCATAACTTATTTCCTGAATATGTACCTATGATAAAAATTCTACGTTTTTGTAATGAGCTGTATTTTGTATATGAATTGAAACTTATCACGAAATAAATAGGTATATCAAATGAAGTAATTCTCTGTAGACTGCAGATAACAATCTTTTTAATAAACGTGGGAAAATTGAATATTTAACTATTTATGCATTTTTATTTTTTCTTTGCTGGTTTTAACCGGCTTTTGCGAAAAAATATATTTACACCTTATTTCTGATCGTAATATTCTTTTATTACATTTATTAATACGCATTTAATCGCAGCATTAATTCAAATTATTCAGGATTGAAATTAACAATCTTCTAGGAGACTTCTACGTTGTTACCATTTTATTGTTTCAATTTCACATTAAGAACATCCATAAAACTCCGATACTAATAAAATCGTAGATTCTTCATTGCACAATCCATTTCCATTGTGAATAACGAAATGACAAAACTTTTAAACTACTTGAAAACACCCACAAATCAAACATATTCTCCTATTTGAATTTCTTTATGAATGCGTTAGTATAAATAATTTCAATGTTCGTTGCAGATTAATCCATCACTTAAACATCCACGTTTTTCCAATATAATCGTAAATATTTCCAAATATTGTGATAATCAAGAGTACCTTGAAATATCATACGTAATCTCATGCTGAAAATCATGATTCGGCTCTTGCGTGACAAAAAATTAAAATTGATTAATTTTTACCTACAGCACGAACTACCTACACTATGAAATGAAAAATAGACTAAACCACAACATTAAATACCGAATTTCATCTAATATATAAAAAGTGTAAATATAAAAGTAGAACTTGACTAATTAGAGTAATTTCAGGGCATGTTTATCAAATTATATGCATTATGAAATATTTAAGTATAATAAAAGTGTATGAAAATTGTTATAGAAAGATTTTTCTTTTAGTATAAATAGCTGTTCATTCAATACATTCACCTTTATTTTAATAACAACAAGATGGCATACTATTTAGTAAATCATGCAGGTATATACGCAATATCTTCTAAATATTTACGTAAAAGCTGCGAGATAAAAATAACCAATAATGGCCTAAATGCTATTTTATTCATATCCTTAAACATCCCATTTCCCTCTGTATCTACACCTAAGCTTTTTATTTATTCAGTAATATCCCTTATTTTCCTTTCCCTTCCACCCGATCCTTCCCTTCCCACGTATTCAGTATACCTATATGTATAAAATATAGAGCGCATTGCTTTTGTCGTTCAAAGTCACTAGCCTGGAAAACTAACAAAAATAGAATCCAGAGAGAATGATACTATATTTATGAAATGTATCCTAATACTTTGAACTTCAAATCGGATATATCACATGAATCACAGAAATTTATACATATATGTATGAAACAAGCAACTAGTATAAAGTGTACTCCAGGAGATTTATTTTTCCTATAACGAAAGTCAATTAAATTGATCCGTTATTGAAGGGGTAAAATGGGCAATCAAACGTTATCCAAAACCTTCACCTTTAAAGTAAAAAAATAGCACCTACTATAAACTTAATGCCAATACTATAAACATTTAATGAGCTTTTCAAAAGATCTACAGTGAAATCGTGGTTGTTACGGCACCACATAAAAATAATATCCTTCTGTCGCATTTGTAAAACTTCCAACGCCTAAAACTCGTTTCTAATAATCGTCATTCTTTCCAGATACACATTAGGACATGAGGCAGTTTCGCCAGCGTTTTTCCACTCAGAGCACGACTTCATCTATGTCGTGGAAAAAAAATAAAGCGACTTTAATAAAAACGCCCAGGATGGAATACCGATAAGGGCTTTTTGTTCGTAATTAAAAACGTAACAAACTTTTTACTCTGTCAACTTGAAGCACAGCCCTGGGACTTGGAAAAGGAATGCCCTCTAACAGCTATGCAGGTATGTTCATCAACTTCTATAATAACTCTATTAATTAATTTATTATATTAAAAATCTTGTTAAAAATGTGACATATTTGTAAGTAAAAAGTGTTCATAATATTTTTTTAATATTATGGCATCTGTAGTTCATTATTTTTACAGGTGTGAATGAATTTCCATTTCTATCCAGCACGCATCTTGTCATATCTAGTGTGTAATTTCATTTTTCATAAATTTTAATTGACAGGTAGAAGCTTATGGCGTTCCATTTCGCCATTCCGTTCCGAACGATAAAATGTTTTCATATTTCATCCTCTGGGTTTAAAGGGGTTTATTTACGGCTGGAAAAGGGATGAGAATCGGTTTATAAAAAAAATTTGTTCATTTTCATTAGCTCGAATTGGAAAATATTGATAGAAAATCGCAACTACAATTTTCACTAGTGTTATAGAGCTTATATTATTATTTTAAAATACAAAATAGTTGCCTCTTAGATCCTTCAAATCCTTCAAATACCTAGGAGATGGATAGTTACTGCTATTTGCATCTATTAAAACTTAAAATAAGTTTATTATGAAAGCTTCTAAAATTACAGCACTGTCTGCGTCAATTAAGCAATTTCAAAGGAATGCTTTAAATTTTAAAGCGGGTGCTTTATTGAGTATTCCATGAAATTTATGCTCGCATCACATTTCTTTCGACAGCTCCGCTCGAAACGAAATAAAAATAAAAATTCCAGGGTTCGATTTAGGACAGATCCCCAGTCCGCTGAGCTTGGTTCAGCTTCGTCTTTCCCGAGTAAATATATACCTCGCAGGCGTGTTGGGGAGTAAATATTAAGGTAGGCCCACACGATCCGATGATTAAACAATCACGTGCTAGGATTTTATCTGATTGATTGAATGCCGAATCGGCAGAAAACAGATTGGGTTTCTTCTTGTTAAAAAAACTGCTTTACTATTAGGCCGCGTTGTTGCTAGATCGAATTCCCCGGTCATTTCAAATAATATGGTAGCTATTTACACCATTCTGGGTTAAGAGATAGATCAATAAAGCTCTTTGACTTTGTTATGTAACTAATTTTAACAGGAACGTTAATTTGATGCCTTTGGTAGATAAATACTACACTAGAAGGACCCTTTGAACGTTACTACAAGTTAATTGCAATTATTGTTTCGTTTTCCAATGGGATCGAAATGTCTTCCCGGGCAAACTGAGTAAATTATACGATTCAGGGGTAGGCTTTTAACTTTTGATATTTACCGGAAAATCTGTGTATGAGGTAGCGAAGAAAATACCGCCGCGCCCGCGCCCGCGCCATTTAGTGATTGAACTGAACGAGATGGGAAAATTCATTTCGTCTCCCCGCAGATGCTTTCCATTATTCCATTATAACCCTAAAAGGTGTGATGAATCCTGGACGAATGTTTCGCAGCGGTAAAATGAAATTGAAAAAAGAAGTGAGTTGAATGAAAAATGAATGGTCTCGGTTTGTTCAAAAACATCAGGCGGATTCAGTTGCGTAATCAGAAAATTTTACATTTTACGCTATTCCCAGAGAAAAACAAATATATATCTTTTTTATGTTCCCTGCTAAAATGTTTTAGAGTAGATTTTTGCGTAATTAAATAATTTAATGAATAGGGTGAAATGATACTCCGCAGCATTAACGTAAACGTATTCAGTATTAGAATAAAATAAACATGAAGCAACTCATGAATGAGAATATGTACGTGATCCTAATAAAATAATCATTCTCATAAGTTTATAAACTTAGTTAAAAATATTACTCAATTTAGCACTGCATTAATGTGAACAGATAAATGTATTTTCAATGTTGAATTTATATTAATTTCATTTACATGCATATTCAATTTTCCTCACGGTCGAATTTCCCCAGGGATCGGGCATGTTTCCCGCAAAAACAACCGTCAACATCACGAGGAAAACTTTCGGCGCTTTCCTAGTTTTTTGGTAACATTTTTTTATTATTCACGAATAGGCTGATGATAAACCGCAACATAATGATAACTCAGAAACGTTGACACTCGCTGTTTTGTGAATTTAGAGTAAGTTATTTACGCTTGAATACAATGCAAATGAGACAATTGCGTTTTAGAGTAATGTAGTGCAAATTTTGAAATATATTTTGGTGTTTGTATGAGGTGTATTTTTTGTATGAATTTTAAAATTTGAATGCAACTATGTATTTTTATAAACATAAATTTTATCCTTAATTGGATCTTGATTGTATACAGGTTGGTTGATGGGTATTATAAATTAATAGAGGTAAATTATAATACATTGCCATTAGGCGTCCTCCTGTTTATATTGTAGGTATAATAATCCTGTTATATAATGTTATACTAAGAACCAACCATTATGTAGCTATCCAACTGTTATGTTGTACTGAGAGGAATCCCGTTTGAAGTGATTAAGCGGTCTAATTCGAACCAAAGCAGAAGTTTATAAGAGAGTGGCGTAAATAAAGGGCAGAGTTAATTCTACCTTAAATAATAAGCATGTAATTAGACACAATTTTTAATTAAAATTTGATAAACCCACTCATACTTTTTACCTTTAAACTCGTCTTGCATGTTCATGTACAGTCGCTACAAATCAAACACTTTTCCTAACAATCCTATTCAATTATTAAAATGACCTTGAATACTTGCTCCTTATTCACTATTAAATATTGAACACGCTCCGGCATATTTTCCTTAAAATATTAACCCTTTGAAATATCTATACCGCTTCAGACTGTCTACAATACCTTCTACATGAGCGTCATTTTAGTTAATATTTAATGCCGTTGCCTTTTATACCCACTATTTAGTCTACGTAGATTCTTATTTGACGAATTTAAATCGAACATGCTCGCTTGCTAGGATGAGTGCAGTTTCAATATTTACCTAATTCCTTGTTGATTTAGGTGTACTAAACGGGAAACAACAAAAAGCTGATTGATTAATTAATTTTAATTAATTTAAAATCAACATAATGAATTATGTTAGCTTCATACAATTTTTTATTATGGAAATATGCATTAAGTTTAAATTATTTATTTTAAAGAGAGCAGTATTTGTTGTAATAAAAAAAATACTAAATATGTAAGATAGTGAGGGATAAGGATTAGAAGTCATGATTTTTATTACAACCATTTATTTGGAATTACTTAATTTAATTAAAAGTATAAAGCACTTGACACCCGCCTATCATGAGGCTTTTCTGGATGTGGTTGAGTCTATACAACATGTAATTTAGACATTTAGACAAGCGAGTGACCCACGTTATCTGTGTTTTGCGTTGATTTTCTTCTTTCAGATATCCTTCATGTTGTCAGTCAGTTGAGAAGGCATTAAAAATTGGCTCGATGCCATTTTGTAAAAAACATGAAAGTGAATAATATAAAAATGTTTCTATTAGTGACTCACTTCTGGAAAAATTGATTAAAAGTTAAAAATCTGGATAACTTAATAGAACGTGTTAATTTGATTGTTTTCTGTTCATTGTGATGAAATAAATACAACACAAATAAAAGTGATGTTGGCATTGAAATACACTATTATGTCAATATTTATATTTTACAATAAAATATGCTATTTTATCGCTATAGTTTTGTTTATCAACGTTTTTTAAAGTGAAACTTTTTAGCATTGCTTATATTATTATTAAGTAGCTGATCCTGGAAAAGTCCGTTTTTCATAAAAAAACCTTTTTTTATTGAACCTTTCTCAATTGTTATTAATAGACAAATCCAAAAACCCATCAGACCAAAAAATGGTAATGCTCTATTTATTGAAATAGGCAAAAAATTCGCATTATAATAGAGCCACGCACTCATGGTTTGTTGTGACTATAGCCTTCGATAGAAATGACCCCGAACAAAAACTTCCATTAGCTGCGCCACAGAAAAAATAGTAATAAAAGTTAAGCGATCCCGACGCATTTGCTCGTAATTATAACACCATGCACTAACTTTCCTAACCCTTTTTAATCGCTGTCTGTTTAGTTCATTTCACTATCAGACGCCCAGACGTCCTTTGTATTTGTCTTGTCCCAGGAGTTAGCTAATTACCGGCGGATATCTTTAATTAAATCTAAAAGTACAACTATGTAGACTGCCACAATTTGAAAATGACTAACTTTAGATTAGATTACACGTTTAATTTTGTGCATTGTTTGTTTCTGAAAAATTTTATTTATAATTAGCAATTAAAAGAATAAATTGTTTTGGGAATAGAATTAGTAATGCTGGAAAGAAAATTGTAATGATCGGATTAAATTTTGTTACTTCTCAAGAACCACTTAAGTTTCAGTTTTCATTTAATCTCACCGACTTCCTCCAATCTAATCTAAATGCATAGAAATTCGACGGTTTCGCAAAAATTGCACAGCAATAGAAATACAAATTTACTTGCGGTGAATTATAAGTTAGCGTAAAATTTGGTTCATTACATAACGTTAATAGAGCACGTTTATCAGTCGTCGACGTTATCGGACGCAGGCACCCGCCCTGCTCAACATTGACCTGATAATGGAGCTCCTTGGCCAGTCAAGGGCGATTCCCCAACCCGACACACGACCCTTTGATTTGCCCCCACGCTGCATTTCGTCAGCGATACGAGCGAGTGTCGCGAAAACACACGCGATACTTTATTGACACAAGCTCGAAATGGGCGAAAATAACTTTTGTTGGTATCGAGGCACGGAAAACAGATTAAGGGCTTATTGTTTAGTTACGCGTGAGGAATTGCTGTTTTTTATTCCAACGGGTTGTTACTAATGGACGTTCGAACATGTTTGTACCTATTATAATGTTTGAAGGTTGCAGTACCTACACTCAATTGCTATTCAAATCGGTGTTGGTCAATTGGTCCCCACGGTCATTTTTGTCAGCGGGGTTCCATAATCCTACAGGTCGATTGGTCCCCAGTTTCAAAATTTAATGGGCTAATTGGTCCCCGCGGTCAAAATATTCCTAATCCGATTAGATAAGATTGTACATTGCATGAATAACTATCATTTGGCTAACATCTTCTGGTGTACTTAACTGAGAGATATACCAGAGAAATCATAACTGAGAGAATTTGGACAAAATGCAGCTTTTAGTGTTAAAAAATATTTAATATCTAAGCATTAGTAATTTAAAATATATACAATGGTACAATATATATTAAAAGAAAAATTCTGTGCAAAAAAAATTATTTTAGTTTTAATATACGAACTGATTTCAAAAAATAGTTGGCAACATATGAGAAACTTTATTATTTATTTTACGAAATAGTTATTCTTCACAAAAAGTTCTGCATGATCTAAAATCCAAGATGCAACCATCAAAAATCAAATTTTATCAATCTTATACGAGGTATGTCAAAAAATGTGAATTTTGCTCAAGAGTAAAGTACCTTCACATTTTACAATATCGAAATTTATTATTATGAAAAGTAGTAATTTTCTAGAAGTATACTGGAAGGGATGTGATTTTCCCTATATTGAAATAGAAAAAAAAGACAGAAGTTAAAAAACTTCCCCTAATCATAAAATCCTCATTAAATTGTACTACGAAATGAAAATACATAATCGAAATTTGCCAGAGAATTTTGAAATTATAAATATTCCCATTGGTCCTTCCTAGAAACCCTTAATCCGGTATTGGGGACCAATTGACTGATATCTTTCGAGTCGAAAAAGGATTATATTTGGGTAAATTTGACCACGGGGACCAATTGAACTCCACCCATTCAAATATGAATGTACGATTGCAATAATATGTTCAAGTAATCCATTAGTGCAAAGAGGTAATATAGGTATAAGAAATGATTCCTATAATATTTAAATTTGTTTAATAACACATTTGTCAGAAGAAAATTTCCATCTTCAACATTTTCGATTAGAAAATTGTTTGGAATATCAAGGATTTGAAACTCAATGAATTGTATTAAGTATCATATAAAAATCGTTGAAATTCGTACAAACCTGATGTCTATTTCCTATTCAGAAATTTACCCGGCTTAAAAGAAAAAGTTCGTCGCAGAAATGGAGGTATAAAAAGAGCAGTTGAATTTTTAAAGGGGTATTGAAGAACCTTTTATCATTTGTGTATTCAAAGGCTTAAGTTTCCTTTTAGCATTAGATATGAATAAAAAGTTCTACATTTGTGTTTTGCACAGATGATTAGCATTTAATGGCTTTTAAGGAAAACAGTATTTTATTATCATACGCATTTTTAACCAAAATAAAATTGAATCAAGAGAACTAAGCCGAAGAAACGGCTAAATCTTGTTAAAAAAATAGAACTCTCACCTATATAATTTTATTTTAAGTCCCACCTCATTAACACGACGGCACCATTAGTGTTATTAGGAACGGGAGCTACAGAAACAAACTAACAAAAGAATAGACCAAAAAGTCACTCCATTTTCTGTAATTACTCGTTCACAAACAATGAACGAGTGGATTTCTTTCCAAGTTGCACTATGTCCTTTTTTTGGGTCGTTAAAATTGTTGCATGTTGGAGAGTCGTATTTTACTCAACAACACAGTCGAGTGGAAGTAAAAAATTAAAAAGAAAAATTATTCCTCAAAAAATAAAATATGTATAAAAGTGATTGTTAAATTCGAGTTAAGTTTAATTCCGTATGCGGCAAATTTTTATAAGTACAGACTGCAGTGGGTACCCAATTTCCTGAAGATTTTATGTATTAATTTACGAGTTTCCGTTTCCTGCTAAAGCTTGCGTTAAGAATTCAATTTAAAGGCCATGAGAATGCACGAAATGACACAATTAGCGAACATGAACAGGGATGTATGTACTACATACGTATTATGTATTAGAATTTACGCCAACGCAGCAAATTTGCTCCTGCCACATGGCAGGTACTAATTGTTTCCAATGTTAACGCTATTCCGTTTGTGGACAAATTCGTAATTAATGCATAATAGGATTAGGAAATGAAATGAAAGAATCCAAACTGAAAATCCGTGCACTTGTTAATAAATTTATATTTTAATGAACTCATTTAGGTTGTATACAAATCATTGACAATTCCTAAATTACTGTACTAATTTTGGTAAATTCATTGGTCGAGCCGAAGAATAAATGCTTTATTCACTTTGATGGAATATGGAATGGGAGTAAACAAAAATTATAGAATATAACATACCTAGGTATAAAAAAAAAACTTTCAATTTTTACTAACTTTTTACTTAAAGTTTGAAGGCCTCATGAATAATAGATAATATTAACTTTCTGAGACAATTTGTCCTTATTGCCCTGAGATTTATTTTTATACAACGTTTAATATCCGAATGCTTTTGAAACAAATTCTAGGCTGAAAATGCAGTTATAATGATGCTAACATAACATCTCTGAAAGGTGAAATATCGCTAATATTACGAAAATTCCTGCGATTTATGACAAACCTCTTGCAAAACATATAAAACGATGTCAAAGACGATGAGCACCATATTTCAGTGTTTGCAATAAGGAGTTTCGAAAGCAAAACCGTAACTATTGCAATTTTTCTTTTTGTGGCAGATTTTATAACATCTATTAAAACTCTTATTCTAATAATACCGGTTTTACTCGACATAATTAATCCTTTTAAGTGCTTACGAGAAAAGCATTATGTTGTGGGGATTATAGAAGAGAGCTTTTGAAACAATAATTTTAATATTTTCAATCAAGTAGCGATAAATGTAATGATAGGGAACGAATTCATCATACTGAAGCAAAAAGCCGGAACGCCCTGAATTCGAAATAAGATAGATTAATTTCAATTTTTTACGGATCGTTAGCTACACCAAAATCTCTGGTAATTAAACTAAATCAGGAAGCGACGCCGCAAATGGGAAACTCCATTCCATTAATTCATCGGCAGCTAATCTATCAGACTATTGTGTTCAACTGTATACACGTTTATATTTCGACTCGCAGAATGGTTGGAAAGGGCGCTAACGCGCCCTTTCTTGGGACACTGACCCGTTGCCAGGTCGTCAATTGTTGCAATTAAATCTTTTGGTGGTCTTGTCACTTAGTCAGGCAATTACTACCACTATTATACACTCTACCATACAACTATACACTACTGCTTCATTATCACAAATCACTAATTGTAAGCTCAAAAGTTTATTAGCCGTAATTGTTAATAAAACTTTGATAATAGCGTCCAAATCCAAAAATTTGTTCGCTTCAAATGAAATAAGGTTTATAAACGCACCCCAAAAAATAAATAATTGTAAGTCTTTCTTTATTAACACCCAAGAACAAAATAACAAAGTAAAGTAATACATCATCCGATTCCACCTTATCAACATAAAAACTAGTCCCTCCGTGAATCATACATTTTCGATACAATTCTTTCGTTTTAAATAAATATCCATCGCAGTGCCGTCCCCATTTCTAACATATGCTAATGCTAATAATCGCTCGGCCAAAATCCAAAATGCCAAAATATTAATGCACATTGCACACCCCACTCTCGACCGCTTCAAGTTAACGTTTCAAAGTAAAATGCCCTCTCACGGTTCAAGTTAAAAATATGCGGTTTGTTTTGTTAGTTTGAAAAAACTACGCTTAACAAATTTGTATTTTGTAATATTTTCGTAAACCTAATAGTTTTCGATATTTGAGCGTTATTATGACTAATTAAA
Source organism: Phyllotreta cruciferae (assembly GCA_917563865.1). Classification (NCBI taxonomy): domain Eukaryota; kingdom Metazoa; phylum Arthropoda; class Insecta; order Coleoptera; family Chrysomelidae; genus Phyllotreta; species Phyllotreta cruciferae. The sequence continues at coordinate 4,171,624 of OU830609.1, read as the reverse complement.
ATTAAACCTTTTCTAATAACTCAAAAACTAATTGTCGAATAAAAATTTGTAAATTACTATTCGATGTAAAAAAATAATCCCTACAAATCACCTAGTTTGAAAAAATTTCGTAAATCTAACGGCTTAGGAGATATTTGATTTTGAATTTTCCGGAAAAACGATTTTTGTTACGGCTTGTTCGCGAGGTTCGGAAAATATACCGTTCGATAGAAAAATCATTTCTAAACAATTTCTGTATCTTGTAAAATTTTCGTAAACCTTCCGTTTCGAAGATAATAATGTATTTATTCATAAAGTAATTCCTTCTCGATCCGTCCCTGTACTCTACGGAGAGACCGGTTTCGGGAATCCCTTTGCTGCGCGAATTTGAACCATTAATCCGTCGCTCGAGTCTCATGTTCGCGACTTAGATTTACCCCTAAAACTTTTGAACTGTTCAAGATAAACATATGCAGTTTGTTTTGTTAGTTGGAAAAAACTACGCTTAACAAATTTGTATTCTTGTAAAATTATCGTAAACCTAATAGTTTTCGAGATTTGAGCGTGTAAATAATAAAGAATTTAATTATAATTAAATTATTTTTGCCATAACTCCGCGAAGGAAATTTTGATTTTCCCGCGGTTTGCGTGAGATAATCGATATTAATTTGACGAATATTTTAGGAGAGATTGAGAAAAATCGATCTCTTCGTTTCCGATAAAATCGCAAAAAACCCTAAAAATACTCTAAAAATCCGGAATTTTTCACCCGGAAGGAAACTTTTCCGGGTTTCGAAATGTCGATTTTCCGATAGATCTCGTCAAAATTCGTAAAGATGGCGTTTTTCCCGCGACGATTTTCCTTCGCGTACGGCCGTAAGAAAGAAACACGCCAATCAGCTCGGTTTTACCCAGCAATATCGCAGGTTTTTCGTCGTAACTCAACAACCGTTAAAGTTGGAACCACCCCGTAAACTTTTTATTATGTAAAAAAACATCCTCTACAATTTTCAAAGAATAATTTTTTTTTCGAAATCGCATCTTTTTTCGAGTTATTTCGATTTCGCCCTTTCTTGGGACACTTACCCGTTGCCAGGTCGTCAATTGTTGCAATTAAATCTTTTGGTGGTCTTGTCAGTTAGTCAGGCAATCACTACCACTATTATACACTCTACTATACAACCATACACTACTGCTTCATTATCACAAATCACTAATTGTAAGCTCAAAAGTTTATTAGCCGTAATTGTTAATAAAACTTTGATAATAGCGTCCAAATCCAAAAATTTGTTCGCTTGAAATCAAATAAGGTTTATAAGCGCACCCCGAAAAATAAATAATTGTAAGTCTTTCTTTATTAACACCCAATAACAAAATAACAAAGTAAAGTAATACATCATCCGATTCCACCTTATCAACCTAAAAACTAGTCCCTCCGTGAATCATACATTTTCGATACAATTCTTTCGGTTTAAATAAATATCCATCGCAGTGCCGTCCCCATTTCTAACATATGCTAATGCTAATAGTCGCTCGGCCAAAATCCAAAATGCCAAAATATTAATGCACATTGCACACCCCTCTCTCGACCGCTACAAGCTAACTTTTCAAAGTAAAATACCCTCGCACAGTTCAATTTAAAAATATGCGGTTTGTTTTGTTAGTTAGAAAAAACTACGCTTAACAAATTTGTATTTTTGTAATATTTTCGTAAACCTTCCGTTTCGGAGATATTAATGTATTTATTCATAAAGTAATTCCTTCTCGATCCGTCCCTGTTCTCTACGGAGAGAACGGTTTCGGGAATCCCTTTGCTGCGCGAATTTGAACCATAAATCAGTCGCTCGAGTCTCATGTTCACGACTTAGATTTACCCCTATAACTTTTGAACTGTTCAAGATAAACATATGCAATTTGTTTTGTTAGTTGGAAAAAACTACGCTTAACAAATTTGTATTCTTGTAAAATTATCGTACACCTAATAGTTTTCGAGATTTGAGCGTGTAAATAATAATGAATTTAATTATAATTAAATTATTTTTGCCATAACTCCACGAAAGAAAATTTGATTTTCCCGCGGTTTGCGTGAGATAATCGATATTAATTTGACGAATATTTTAGGAGAGATTGAGAAAAATCGATCTCTTCGTTTCCGATAAAATCGCAAAAAACCCTAAAAATCCGGAATTTTTCACCCGGAAGGAAACTTTTCCGGGTTTCGAAATGTCGATTTTCCGATAGATCTCGTCAAAATTCGTAAAGATGGCGTTTTTCCCGCGACGATTTTCCTTCGCGTACGGCCGTAAGAAAAAAACGCGCCAATCAGCTCGGTTTTACCCAGTAATGTCGCAGGTTTTTCGTCGTAACTCAACAACCGTTAAAGTTGGAACCACCCCGTAAAATTTTTATTATGTAAAAAAACATCCTCTACAATTTTCAAAGAATAAATTTTTTTTCGAAATCGCATCTTTTTTCGAGTTATTTCGACTTTTTGTCAATCGCGTTTATTTTAAAAAATCGATATCGCGCTATAAATCGGAAACCGCTCAAAATCGAATCACCCCATCCACATATATTATACAAAATACTATTCTTTACAAATTTCGATTCTTGAGAAATTTTCAAAAAACGGCTAGTTTTTGAGTAATTGTAAAATATAAATTTTTCGTTCGCGAAGGAATGTTTGTTTTTTATCGTTATAACTCAAAAACGGTTCAAAATAGAATAACCCCTTATATGTCCTATTATAGAGAAAAGCGTTCTCTACAATTTTCGAAGAATAAATTTTTTTTCGAAATCGCATCTTTTTTCGAGATATTTCAATTTTTTTGCCGAAATTGCGAAAATGACAATTTGTTTTTCCTATAACTCCGGTAAATGGATTTTCCCCGATATGCGGTTTGCGTGAGGTGATTGGTAATATATTAAAGAATATTTTGGAAAATTTTAAAGAAAATCGTCGGAAGATTTTCGGAGAAAATCCCGAAAAACCTCAAAAATACCCCAAAAATCCGGTTTTTCACCCGGAAGGAAACTTTTCCGGGTTTCGAAATATCGATTTTCCGATAGATCTCGTCGAGTTACGTCGGATAGCGTTTTTTCCGCGACGATTTTCCTTCGCGTTTGGCCGTAAAAAAAAAAACACGCCAATGAGTCAGTGAATGAATGAATGAATGAATGAATGGATTCTTTCGGTTTCAGTTGTATAGTTAGTAGGACATTTTTGAACTTTGATAAATAAGGTTCAATTCTTCTTGTTCGTGGTTTTTGCTCCAACTATCCAAGTTGGTAAATATTGGTAATAAAGCAAATTAAATTTGATTGATAGTTTATGTAAATTCGATGTTTTGTTAAAAATACGCATTTATTCTAAAATTATATCTGGCTAAAATAAAGGAATAGTAAATACTGAAGCACATATTATATAAAAAAAAAAATATTGTAGAACAAAAAATGTCAAAGTTAAAGTTTAGTCTTCCCTTGCCTGCATCGTAGTTTCGCATAACTGCTCCAAATTCTGCATAATAGATTATTACCTTACTTACTAAGTTCGCCTTACTAAAATTTATCTTACGAAAATTGTTCTCAGCAATTTTGAAATTCAAAGAATCCAGTAGTATAACAATGAATATTCTTATTAGTTCAACTTTAAACGTTTCCGAATACTGAAGGAATTAATTATAAGAAATTTTCAAGTTATTCGAATGGTTTGTTTTAAATGCCATTAAGTAGACAAGCGAGAATTGTTAATTTGTTCTTAAAGTTTGTCAATTATGTGATACTTGTAATACTAAATTCTTCTTCTAATTTGTCGCAGAAGCAAAGACGAGAGTTGGGATTGAAACGTTTCTGGTCTGCTGTAAAGTCTTCCAATAGCAGTTCAGGGTCTCAGTGTGAAACGGGTGCCGGAGATGATTCGCCTAACGAGGAATCCAAACCACCGCATTGTTCATTACCGTTACTTCAAGCAAGTCTAATCAATCAATCGAATATAATTCGAAAATTCGAAATTAATTTGTTTTCCAGGTTTGGCCGAGCTCCGATTCGCCTCGAGGCGAAGCCGACGGCCAAAGCTTCGTTTTCCCAGCTTGCGCAGAGGATGCAACGTCGCAAAACTCCACCTGCCTCGACCACGCGCTCCACAACGACTCTGGCATCGATTCCAACCAAGTAACCACCCAACAGTGTCCTCAAAAAATGCTTTAAAATGGTCTAATTTCTAGGTTTCACCGTTACCATCCACAGCGGGAACTTCAACGACGCCTTTACAGTCTCCAACGCCCAGCCTGCGAAGGCCCAGCAGCTCGTTACTGCACCCCGATCACGCCAGGTTGTTCAGGCTCCATCCCATCATATCCCCGCCTCACAGTTCCACAGAGGACCTCTCAGAAACGAACACGAGCGGAAACAACGCTGTCATATCACCTTCATCATCAACAACATCATCTCTAACATCCATAGCAGCAGCTATACCGGTAAACACGTCTAGAGCAAGCGATAGTTCGGATAGCAGAAGACGATCTTCTACTCTAACGGGTAGATACTCCATTTTCGACGCGTTGGATTTGGAGTATGCTCTGCTTAGAGCCGCTGCTAGGGGTAGCGTGGGGCCGTATTCGTTGAGCGAGAGTTTGCATAAATTAACGTTCACTCAGAGCCTCGCTTTCCCCGCTCTGGCCAAAGGGCTGGCCAGCAAGCGGAGAAGATCGCTGCAGAATTTGAACAGGCGGCCGTTGAATCCGGAGGAAAGCGGACTGAACACGTTCGCGAAATTAGTGACTGCTCTCGTGCTGGTTTTAGTGAGCGTACTGGTTTTCGCGGTGGTGTATAAATTCGTGAGGACGTGAGGCTTGCTCCTGGCCCCTGGGGGGGCTAGGCAGGGTAGCTTTACGTTGAGAAATTCGAGCGATTTGACGAAGGGAATGTCGGAGATAACTTAGATTTTAACGAATGTAAAATGCTTCATGGATTTACCTTACTGTCAATTTCCAAGGAACGATTTTTTCGTCTTTAATTGTCTAAATTCTCAATTAATTGCCAAATGTGGAATTCCGAATCTTGCAATATCTATTCTTCTTAATTAATACCGCACACAAATCGTATACATATAAGTTTATTAAAACACCTAACAATGAATGGATGAATATCATAAAATCAAATCAATTTCTTCGAGGAAGGTTCCAATAAAAGTCGCAAAGGGAAATGAAATAACGAAAGCCTTCAAATATAGCTAGACGATGTCAACTTTTCAACGCTGTCTCTTGACGAGCTGTTTTTAATAAAAGAATTGGTATTTTTGAATATAAAATATTTTTGTAACGGTATAGATTACTGTTGAAAAGTTACTTAGATAGGTTTCGAGTTTTAAATTGAAACGAAATGACGAAGATATTTTCTAAAGCTAATGCAAACTACCTAATGAAAAGAGACAGTTGTATTTTTAGAAATTTTCCTTCTACCTAAACTATTGAAGTAAATCCTGTTACGAGTTTTTCCATTAATTTGAATTTTTAAGAAATTTAAATGTCAATCCACATTATAATTTTATAATGTACCAAGACTACTGCCTTATAACATATTATGTACCTATTAAAATGGACATTGTTTCTGTTCGAAGAAGAACTTGTAACTAGAATAACAATCTTTGTATTTCTTAAGAGACTTTGTGGTTTTAAAATCAATAAATCAGAAATTAATTGATGGTTAATAATGATTAATAAATAATAAGGAAGTATGTTTATTGTTTTTCTTAACGCACGATTGTTTACTTGGTCACTTGGTTTTTGGACATTGATAAATATTTCCAAAGGGAATTAAAATAATGGTGAGTATATCTAATAATACTACATAAACATGCGTCAAGATATTATGTAGCTTCTACACTTGTCTGCACCACAATAATCATTAATATTTCCTCGATAGTTGATAAATCTAGTAATTTTGATTAAGAACAAATATTTAAATTATGTACTTACATTTAGAAGAACACTGGATTCTCTCTAACAAGGTTAATTACAACCTGCAACAACAAGCAATATGCTATATTTATGTATGAAGTATAAAAAAATATGTGTAAAAATGCATCTATGTATTATAATTACATACATACACACAAAACTTACCAATATTCTAAATGATTTATATCAAAACAGTTAATGCACACGTATCAGTCACGATACTTCACTCGCGAAATTACAACAATGACTAATTTAACTGCGAATCGGAACAGAAACGAAATCTTATCATATACCACTTTTTTTATAGCAAAAAATTGAAAAGACAACTGCTATTTTTCAGTAATACGTATTTAATTAAATAGAATGAACTTGTGAGTTAACATGCTGGAATGGTCAACGGATAACACAAGTGCGAGAGAGAACGAATATCTGATTACTGATAAGAGCGCGCGAAGAAGAGAGATAACGTTACATCCCTATTCTACGTATCCTAGCCTGGAGATGTCAATAATAAATAAAACAAAAATATAACTAATTCATTTAATTTTCATCATATTTTTTACAATAAAACCTACGTTATCTAACATGTAATGACAATATTTTTTGCTACATCAGGAAATCAATTATTATATTTCATTAGATTTTTAAGTTCCTCTAAAAGGTTTTTCACCCGTTTTAATATTAGATAGTGAACGTAATCAATATATTTTTTTATTTTATAGAAAAAATAGGATATTTAGTTTCTTAATTTTTGGTCAACATAATCTACCACAGCGATTTTTTTATCAATTTTCTAATATAGATATATAGTTCATTATTTTTTTTGTAAAAGAATTAAATTTAGGCCTCCTACAATTCATGTATGTATAACAAATAAATTTAATAAAAACAAATGTATTGCCTATAAACTTATATAAATATCAAACAAATTATATTTTATGTGAATAAAACCAAGAAAAATTACTTATATTTTGGTAAAATTATAAAAAGAAACTTTAGTACAAAGAGATGTATATAATGGTTCACATAAAATATGAATAAAATTCGTTTAGGTTGAGCATTTTAACTTTTGTGCTTGCATTGAACTGGAATAACTAAACTATAAAATTACTCAACAAGACTTATCTGCTGTCAGTTATAAACAAATTAGCTACAATTATTCTACTGACATCATTTGTTAGAATGAATCTAACTGTTTTTATAGGAAGAATTTTACATCTATTTTTTAAATCATCCAAAATTTTGTATTACATTTACAGTTTACTGTAGATCATGAGATTGTTAGATTTTAATCTATTACATTTATTCTACTGGTAAGTATAAGAAGAATGAGACTTCTATGTTTAAAGCTTATATTAATGCTTTTATGTTTATGCTATGTTTTTTTTGGAAAAATTACGTTTCATCAAATTTTGAAAGAAAAATCAGTACTTTTAGTAAATATCCTAGAGGCTAAGATTATTTACATTTTTCATTATTTTACAACTCAACTTTTTGAATATATACATGAAAAACGAAAGACAACACGTCATATTAGAAGTACTTTATATCTAGTATAACATTTTGAGATTGTCTGGAAGTAGTTTAAAAATTCCTTATACATTATTGATATAGATACATGTATAAGTATGTTTTTTAAATTTTTTCCAATATTGTAAGTATTGTCTTCGTGATTTTATAAAATAATTTTTCAGGTTGAGTAACCAAGAACTGAATAGGTATTAAATAGGCATTTAACAGAAATATTATAGGTTTGTGATTTTTGTGATGTCTACTAAAAGCGACTATTAAACTAAACCTAAATGTTCATGTACTTGTGTTTTTAGACCAAATTAGAAGATATAAAAATAGGTTTTTTGTAAAATGTAATTAGGTATAAAATTTTGGTAGGTATTTTTGATAACAGTATTAAAATTTTAGTAGAAATATATCCAGAAAATAAAAAAATGTATGAACAATAAACTAATGGAAGATAAATTAGTCAATTTGGAATTAATAGAAGTTATTTCGTTATAATAAAATTCAAGATAGTTTCCAACAAATTTCTAAATCTATAATAACCGCTCAATTTATTCCTTGACCCTTTTCCACAATCACAACGCAATTTATCAACACAATATCAAACAGAAAAAATAATAGTTTAAAAATTAACCATCCGTTTACAATCCGAATCGAGTTCCTCAAATTAACTACTTCATTCACAACTCTTATAATTACTTAACAACAGAGACGCTTCATTAGATTCTTTAATATCCTCGCAACCGGAATCCGATGTAAAAACGTCATCGTCAATTTTATCCGAACATTCGATGACAGTCTTCTCGTCCGACTTCGATGTCACGCTGTCGTGGGACTCGTCTTCTTCATTAACCGTCTCCATTGCCCCTGTCACCGGCGAGACGGGCGCCGTCGGCGGCGTCATTTTCCCCGCTTTCCCCAGCAAATAGTAGGTCATAAGTTGCCCTTTTCCCTTCACTGCCACCAGCCCGCGCTGCTCGAATTGGTAGCCGAAATGCTGCAGGATTTCGCAGGTTTCCTCGGTTACCTGAAACGCACCAAAAGCGAATCGAATAGATGGCAGTAGTGTATGATCTTTAAATTAGAGATTGATCAATTTGTTAAGGAGATGAATTATCTCTAGGTTGTGGTTCAAAATGATCTATAAAAGCTTTCATACTTGTATGCATCCGGCTTTTCCGGTGCTCTCCATCCGCGATGCCACGTTCACGGTGTTGCCCCATATATCGTAATGGGGTTTCCTTGCGCCTATTACTCCTGCAGTTATGGGCCCGTGATTGATTCCCAATTTCAGTACGAAATGATTGAACGATTGCTCGTTGATGCTCTGCAGCGCTTTCTTTAACTCCAATGCGAAGTCCACCAGAATGGCCAAATGAGCCCAGCGAATGGAAACCGGATCGTCGGGCTGTAATCGAATAATATTTCTAGTTTATTCTCGAATGTTGAATTAATGGTGTATTTAACCTTCATTTGCCTAGATGGATTCAAGCCGCTTGCAGCCATGTATGTTGATCCGATGGTCTTTATTTTGATGACATCTTGAAATTGTGGTAATTCTAGAAGCTGTACAAGTAGAATTTTAGTAGAATGTTGTATCATTTCGAATGTTTTAAATATTGCTTACCGCATCAAAATCGGATATAACTTCGTTTAGGAATCTCAAGCATTCTAGGCCTTGATTGTTAACAGTTTCTTCTGAATAAAAATCTAAAATTCAAGTTCATTAATCAAGATGTGTATATTCTTTAAAAGTTAAATGATAAAGGTGAGAATAACATGAACTCAGTCAAAGTTTAGCACACTATAAGAATTTCGTTTAAGACTAAATGAGCATTAGTGTCTATAATAGAAGAGAATAAGATTTAAAATGCTATATAAAAGAAAAATTTGAAGAAATTGAAGAAATTGAAGAAATTGAAGAAATTGAAGAAATTGAAGAAATTGAAGAAATTGAAGAAATTGAAGAAATTGAAGAAATTGAAGAAATTGAAGAAATTGAAGAAATTGAAGAAATTGAAGAAATTGAAGAAATTGAAGAAATTGAAGAAATTGAAGAAATTGAAGAAATTGAAGAAATTGAAGAAATTGAAGAAATTGAAGAAATTGAAGAAATTGAAGAAATTGAAGAAATTGAAGAAATTGAAGAAATTGAAGAAATTGAAGAAATTGAAGAAATTGAAGAAATTGAAGAAATTGAAGAAATTGAAGAAATTGAAGAAATTGAAGAAATTGAAGAAATTGAAGAAATTGAAGAAATTGAAGAAATTGAAGAAATTGAAGAAATTGAAGAAATTGAAGAAATTGAAGAAATTGAAGAAATTGAAGAAATTGAAGAAATTGAAGAAATTGAAGAAATTGAAGAAATTGAAGAAATTGAAGAAATTGAAGAAATTGAAGAAATTGAAGAAATTGAAGAAATTGAAGAAATTGAAGAATTTGAAGAATTTGAAGAATTTGAAGAATTTGAAGAATTTGAAGAATTTGAAGAATTTGAAGAATTTGAAGAATTTGAAGAATTTGAAGAATTTGAAGAATTTGAAGAATTTGAAGAATTTGAAGAATTTGAAGAATTTGAAGAATTTGAAGAATTTGAAGAATTTGAAGAATTTGAAGAATTTGAAGAATTTGAAGAATTTGAAGAATTTGAAGAATTTGAAGAATTTGAAGAATTTGAAGAATTTGAAGAATTTGAAGAATTTGAAGAATTTGAAGAATTTGAAGAATTTGAAGAATTTGAAGAATTTGAAGAATTTGAAGAATTTGAAGAATTTGAAGAATTTGAAGAATTTGAAGAATTTGAAGAATTTGAAGAATTTGAAGAATTTGAAGAATTTGAAGAATTTGAAGAATTTGAAGAATTTGAAGAATTTGAAGAATTTGAAGAATTTGAAGAATTTGAAGAATTTGAAGAATTTGAAGAATTTGAAGAATTTGAAGAATTTGAAGAATTTGAAGAATTTGAATTTGAACAAATGAAGTAGAAAATTTAATGGATTAAAAAAAAGGACAAGAAAACCGTATAAAGAATATGGTAGGAGCAAATATTGAATGAAATATCAGATGAAAAAAAGGACCAAATAAGGTAGTTAAATTATACCTGAAAAATTTGGCATCGAAGCGAATAGAACGCCGACCTCGGCATAACTTTGGGAATACAGTTCATCGTGCTGTCGCTTCCTGTTACCCATGAAATGAGCAGCGACGTGCGGCGGCAGGATGTTGTAGACGAGCGCTTCGTTCCTTCGGCGCATATCCTCGGCGCAATCCCTTTGCTCCTCCACTTCGCTCCGCCAGAGGAACAGCACCCTGCACACTTTCTCCATCTGAAATTCGAAATTGGGGGAATTGTAACGCGAAAATTATACATTCCAAAAACGCGATACGTACGTGCCTCGCCAGGAAAGCCAAAGCCACGGTGGATGTTAGCAGAAGACCCGATAATGTGTACTTCCCTTGGATGATACTGAAAATATAAAAACAAATAGTTTTTGGTTCATCTTTTAATTTATAGATTCGCGTTGAAAAATTCTGGCACTCGAACTTTTTAGCGTGATATATCGCCGAAACGAATGTAATAAAAGCGCATTAAATTTCTCTCTGTATAGTGGAACAAACTGGAATGAAGCCAGAGACGTATTTCCTGGAAGTCGCTTTTAATCGTGACAAGTTCAAGGTCGATTTTCCCATTTTCTACTGGATTAGCGCGGTAAAACTTCCGGAATATCTGAACTACACACTGTGCATAATAATTCGAGCGATTTAACATGTTTGTCGCTCCCAGTCGAAGCGGAAATTAGAACTCGAATTAAATTAATTGACTTTTACCTCGTCCAATGTTTCATCGATTCCTCGCAATCTATAGCGAAACCTAGCACCAATATGTTGATCAAGCATTGCCCTGAAGCAATCATCAGCATTAGAAAGCTCTTCCACAAATAAGACAGACAGGCTGGTAGAGAAGCTGCGACGAGTATGAGGACAGTGAAGTAACTGAAGTATGAAGGGTAAAGGCAAGTAGCATTCAAGTCGTGCGTTGTTGAACAATTTTCTGATTGTTTCTTTAATTGAACACAAGTTACCTACAAAAAACGCGTTGTAGTAAGTTTCGTTTATTAATTAATTAACTTACAGAATCCAAAATATTTACTGTTCCCATAAGTACAACGCAGGTTGTTGATAGCAGTCTTCGAACAAACATTGACTCTTTGAAAGCTCGCCAACATTTCGACTAGAAATAAATGATTAATGAAGAATCGCATATCTAAATTTACACTTACCATTCCAGGAAATTCTTCCGCTATAGCTATTATGACTAATATAAAGAACACAATATTTTCTGTACAATACGTAATATCTATTGTTAAATCGCTGAAAAATAAAGGGTATAAAATTAGAAGGCCTCGCCAGCATGTGTTCAACTAACCTCGGTAAAATTATGGCTATGGTAGATCCTATTGCTAATCTTACAATTAAAAACATGAGCAACGTGAAGCTCGAGAACGACTCAATGTGCAAATGATATGATTTTTCTTTTTGCGGATCTACAAACGCCAAATTGACGAACTTCGTGTTCTTCGCCAATTCTCTGCAAAACAATTTGTAATGAGTTACAAAAACATCAGCACAAATTGTTCATGAACTTACTTGTGCCCATCTCTGTTCACCAGTTCTTTCCTTAGTCTAATTTTGAAGTCGGTAGAATCTTGCCTAGTCCTTTCCACATTAGGCTCCTAAAAACAACATTATGAGATCAATGCGAACAAATAGAATATATTAGCATACATTAGCAGCTTCCTCTTCTTTGGATTCAGACATCACCTCAGCTATAACGCAACTATCTTCTTCGGGTAAAATGTTCCCGCCGTTTTGAACCTCTTGCGTTTTCGGTTGAAACTGAATAATAAGTTAGCGATATGAATAATGCAGGATATTAACGGGACTTACAGGTACGAGTACTTTGACTATGAAATACGTCTTCAACCCGGCTATCCTCAAAGATTCATCCCGTTTTTCCCCGTAGCCCGGCTCAACTTCAAATTCTCCGTTTAGAAACGATAACGTTGCATCAGAAATATGAACTCTCCTGAAATAAGCGCATTATATCAATACATTTATGATCTGTGCTTCAGCAGCTGAAAGGATAAAGAGTAGTAAAGAACTGGCAATACAATGATCCAATTGAAATATTTAGGTATGTAGGAGCAATAAAAGTTCGAATATACTTTTAATGGATTTCTCCTCCAAATCCATTTTCGACTCGACCGAAACTTTTCCAATATAATTTAACTAAAAAAAGCCGACTCAGGAATGCGAGATCGACCTTCGCTAAAGTCTCAAATTTTCCCCGTCACTGCGAAAAGTCAAGGACAGAATCTATTGAATAGAGAGCGGAGTAGGGCGGATTAGCCCGGGTGAGAAAAGTTAATGTGGTGGATGCGGTCGCAGAAGTGGGTCGTTTTTGTTGGAAAGAAGAATCCAGAAGTGGAATGTATTCTTTTCTGCGAGCGGAATAATTCTTTTTGTGTTCGCGTTCTTTTTTCGTATCGCTAACAAACTTTCGCCGCAACGACGATGTATCTTTGTAAATGAAATGCTTTTTCCTCTGGAATAGGTCGGCTTTTAATTAATGGGATTACGTAAAAAGGGAAGAAAACTCTCGGAAAAGTTTAGTTTCATTCAGCGCGAACACAAATATTTAATACTCTGTTATTTAGAAAATATAGATGGAGCAAATTAGTTTCCGGGCAACAAAGACAAACTTTAGGAATCCAAATAGAAATTATGTAGTTTCTTGAGCAAATTTGCCTAGAGTTGTTATGAGTTGTTTAAAAGTAATGGATTTCATGGAATCCACGTAGATTCTGAGAGGAGTTATCTGCTTGTCAACAAGCTTTTAAACTTAGTCGATCTCCATACCCGGAAGCGTGTCGTTCCAAGGTATAATAAAGGTAAATATTTACTCTATGCAATTTCAACTAAGTTTAATTATTTCATTAACATGAAACGTAAATATACTAAATATACGTAAATATTGGTAAGAAAAAATCGCTATAAATCACTGGTCTATTGTTTCGTTATTAAAATAACCACTTGTATATGAAACGAATATTAATAAAATCTGGAATATTAGTAGGTAAGAGAAAATTAGGATTCCAATAAAAATTCTATAGATGTTGCAGAGATAATAAAAACGTGAATAATAGCTAAGCAGTAATTCTTTAGTAAGTGCTATTAATTTGGGATAAAGTATCAGCAAAGAACTGGCTTTATTAAAAAGAAAATGGGCAATAACTAAGCAATAAAAAAGTGAAGATGCATGAAAAACATAATAAAACTAATTAAAATTTGGGATTTTCGTTATTACATAGTTGGCCCTCTTTATACAGTGTGTCTACTTAAGTTGGAACCACATGGAAAACTTTTTTATTAGTGGTTTTATGAAAAAAAGGTATTCTTGATAAAAAGTTCTGCTTGGTCCAAAACCTAAAATGCAATCGTCCCAAAGTAACGCAAAGTACCTTTATTTTTGAAAATATCAAAAATTATTATAAAGAAAAAATATTTAGAATTAAAAATAACTTTCAAATATTCAATTATGTTTATTTATAAAAATATATTTTTTGGCATTTTCTGTTTGAAAACGTTGAAAAGTGAAATGTGAAATCCGGTACCACTTTTAAAAAATAGCGGTGCATTCTAAATTTATTATGCAATAAAGTGCAAACTTAAATTTTCAACATTTTCACAGAGGTAATGTCGAGAAAATATATTTATAAATAAACAATAATGAATATTCGAAAGTTATTTTTAATTCTTAACATTTTTTCTTTATTATAATTTTCGATATTGTCAATAAAAAAGGTACTTTACTCTTGAGCAAAAATCACATTTTTGACAAACCTCGTATACGACTGAAAAATTTTGATATATGGCGATTGCATTTTAGGTTTTGGTCCAAGCAGAACTTTTTATCAAGAATGCCTTTTTTTTCATAAAACCACTAATAAAAAAGTTTTCCATATGGTTCCAACTTAAGTAGACACACTGTATATTCGTCTCCTCATCCTATTCCACGAAAAGTAATGAGATTATAAAACCCTTTTTCCCGTTTACCACCGAACATTACATAATTACAAAGATCAAAGTTAAGCGAATTATCAAGTTAAAATTTTCATATAGAAATACAAATTAATATTATACACTTTCCCTTTGACTCTTCCTCCCAGTAAGTACGTCAAAATGCGAGCCCCTTAAAGTCAACCCGCAGTCTTACACGATATATCAAACGGAATCTCCCTTAATTACAAGGAAAATTACCGTATCGTTCATCTTAATAACCGGCTTACCCCGCTAACCCGCTGCTCTCCATCTTGTTCGCCAGCTCCACGTCTTTGGAGTAAACGTCGAACTGCCACTGTCTTTGGCCCAGCACCCCCGCCAGCACGGCTCCCGTGTGAATGCCGACCCTCATATCTACGGGGGAATTCGCTGTCTGTTGGACGTATCTGAAACACAATTCTGGTTTAATAAACGGTTTGCCGTCGATACGGAATTGGAGGATTTATGCGGGGCTGCCGTATTCTCTTCGGTTGTTTCGCCCGCCTGAATTCGACTGATTGGAATATGCACGCAAACAAGTATTGTCAATTAGGGTTTAACTGTATTTATTCGAATTTCGAATGCAATTATTTGCTCGATTGAGTCGTGTTTGAAATTCTAGAGTTGAGTGAATTAAAAAATTAAGTTCGCGGGTTGTTAATGAACAACAATCTATAGGGTATAGTCAGGTTAATATGGCGGTGGCGTCATTAAATTAATTGTCGAACAAACTATATGTAAATAATCTCCTTGTAAAAGTGAATTTATTTAAAGATTATTACAGATTACTTTGTTAAAAAAATTACACAAATCGAAAAATACTTATATGTAGTAGTTAACAGGTAAATTAATTATTTTGATTTTTATTTCAGTAGGTATAAATTTCAGAATTCAATATCGATAATACATTAACTACCAGCTTATTTAAGCGAAACTCCATAATTAATACATTTCAAGGACCGACTCCGCTTCTCTGTATTTTATTAATTGTAACATTCATTAAATTTTTAGTGTGGTATTAGCAAAGGTTTGGACATTAATTCTAAATTAACAATTCCCGTTTAGTGGAGGATTTACTGGAACGTATCCGAAATCTGGACGGATGATAAATTCCGGGAATTTATGCAGAGTTAGGATTCGGTTTAGTTCGGCTAAAATTAGAAATGTTGGGAACAGAGGGAGTGGAATTTAAAGTGCAAAATCCACTGAGTAAAAAAAATCCCGGGAAACTAAATGTAAATGAGTGCTCTAAAATCTTTCCTAATATAGATGTTCTGTTTGATGTAACTATGTGAATAAAATATCAGGTATACCTATGTTTTAATAAATCTCCTATTCCGAATTTCTGTTAACATAGTAAATTAATGCCATGTTCTAAAAATAAATTCCGAGTTTAGATTTTATTCCATTTTGCGAATTTGCAGAGTTTAAAAATAAAACATGCCTGAATATAAGTTCACATCGAGAAGGAATTACATTTCCGATTTTAAATTGCGCCCGTAGGAGTTAGATAAATCAAAAATAAAAATACCTACATCAACTGCGGTTTTCCGATTTCGCTTATGCTTATCGATTTTAAAACGCAAGCAGTTTTACAAAATAAACGACAGATATATTAAACGTTTCTTATTATACCTATTTCTTCTTATTACACAATTATTAAAAACTGGAAAACTATCTACTAATTTGTGTTTCCTTTAAAGGCTTATTAATTATTTTCCCGAGGTTTAATTTACTTACGCAGGCATAACTAGTTTTATTAATTTTTACCTGCTGTAATAAATTATTTTAGAATTTGATTAAGCCAGGTTTTGCAGTTTATAATTAAGTTGGCGCTGCTGTCTTTGGTTGAAATTTTTCGGTTACATTTTGCTCCAGATCTTTTTTGTTTAAGGCAACATTATCGATTTTATTACTTTGTAATTTTCCGTTGTAGATTTTTACTGTTTACAGTATTCATTCTTCGCCTCAAATTACGCTCACACATTTTAAAATGTCAGCCAACGTTACGTAAAATCCTTAATAAAAATGCAAGCAGCTCAAATTGGCTTGATTTTATGTTTGAAATTTTAAGCTCCAGAGAGTAAGCACATCTTCAAGTTGATTTGAATATACTGTATGAAAATATTCTCCTTTTTGGCATTTAATTCACTGAACTTTTTGTGTTTTCAGCTTTAGAACAGCTTTGGAATATTTAGAATAGATTCAGCAAATCGTTATGAATTTTTAACAAAAATATATGCATGCTAAACCCAATTTCAGTTTGTTTCTAGTAAATTTTCTATTTGTTTGTTTTCATCAAAACTAAAAGTAAACTCAGCGAGCAGAAAAATATAATTCGCAAATTAGACTCATTTATGCGTAAAAACCCGCTTCACGGTTTGCTGGAAAACTGTACAATTTCAGTTTCACTTAAAGTTTTATCAACTCGTTAGAATGTTAACGATTTCGTGCTTTAACGTTTGCGTTTACAGTTAGAAGTAAAATATTTCCTATTAGGAAAATTGCGTTGATTGTAATCGCAAATGAAGTGTTATAGAAATTGGAACTTACTTTATGGCTTTTACCATGGATAAACCCATATGAACAGACAACACGGCATGATCAGGGCTTTCTTTCGGTGCTCCACTAATGCAGTAATAGCAATCGCCGAGGATTTTAATTCTAAGCTGTTGATATTTCTGGAAAAGTAACAATGCTTCTACTAAAAGTCTATAATTACTATATAAGCTTAATAATTAGTTTAGTACCTAAATTATGTGCCAGGGGAATAAATGAATGTTTCAAAGTTCTGAATGCATGCTTTGATTTCTCGAAAGTTTCCTAATTATCATAACTTCGTGGAAACTTTATAAATATTTTATAAATTTTAGCTTAAAGGTCTAACGACTAATTCACAAACTTTATTGTACCTTATCGAGTTTAAAATCTTAATAAACAGATTATTGTTTATATTTTTAGATAATTTGAGAAATTTGGCGTTTTTACTCACCTCCGCCAACTTATCGAATCTAGCGAAAAGTTCGTTGAGCATTTTGACCAATTCTTGAGCCGAATAAGTAGAAGAAATGGCTGTAAAACCGACGATGTCAGCGTACAAAATGCTGAAATCAATATTACTCTGCACATTATATCATCAAAATAATTTTACTTCTAAGTAATAATTTGTTTACTTTATCACACCTTTAATTAACGAGTTTTCGTTAGAAATAATACGGTATAATCAAATGGCCTTAAATGTAGCAATTTATTATGTATTTATACAAAGAGTAAGCGTAAATAAACAGTGTTAAAAAGCCTAGGGAGTGAATTCAAATTGGGTGAAATGTCTAACGATTTTCCCTACCTGACGTTTTCATGTCTGCTCATATAAATCTTCTTGAATTGGCTGTCTGTTGAATCTAAATCTTGCCTCATTTGTACGGCAACGTGTTCCGGAAGGACCGAAAGTAAAAGCCTCTCCTGCAAATAAAACAACATCCTACATAAAGGTTGTGTATCACATTAAAAACCGCAAAACGGTCCAATAAAAAATTCACTTTATTATTCCAAAGAAATATCTTTCTCGTTTGTCGGACTAACGGCTGGGGCTTTGTTAGCTTTCCCGTACAATTTCTCTTTTAAATTACTGCGATTTGTCTCAGTTTGTGTTATTCTAAAGTTTCATTTTGGTTCTGAAGAAACAAAACAGTGCCCTGAATCAAAATTAAATCAGAGAAAGAGTATTCAAACTTTCATAAAGTCTGTTCTGTTTCCTTGAAGTACAAATTAAACATTTATCAAGTTGGTATTAAAAAATATGTTGCTATATGTGGGTAAACGGGATAAGTGAGGGTATGTAAAAAATGCTAGTTAATTTTCTTTGTGATAAAATAGATTATTTTTACCTGCTCTGCACTTTGTTCCTCTATAACCAACTTTACTTCCAGCGACTGCCTGGTTTCAAGGAAAGCTCGTCGCTGTTGTTTATCTTCTACTAGAAAAGACGTGAGACCCATTAAGTTTGCTGTCATCAGCAAGATGCAATTGGACAGGTGCTGCAAAAAGAAAATTTATTTCAGCCATAGAATTATTGTCCGTTCCAGCAATATATTTTTCAATAAACCTGTTTATCGAACAACACTTTAAATAGATTTTATAGAGTCAATATCAATACAAACACGTCGTATTCGCCTGAATCAATCGCCTAAAATAGTCCTGACCTTCCCATCAATTTTTTACCTATCATCGTCACCTTAACTTAATTCACTGCGAGTTACCCTGAGCCTTATTACTGACACTTACTTTTCCTTCCAGCTGTTTTAAATTAATAATTCAACTCACAATTAAGCCGACCTTCTTTCCAGTTTTCATATCTGCCTGAAAAAGGGAGCCGTTTCAGCTGCACGGAAACCGTATACAGTCGGAATATCAAAATCGCGAAGCATAAATATTTACGGAAATTCATGAAATACTCGTTCTAAAAAGCGCAAAAATTAATTATTTAGAAGCTTATAAATGCGTAAATATGGATGTTTCGAAAAGGAACACGATTTTATTAAAGTCGTATTTAAAATAATGAGTTGAATATTAATTTTCTTTACACGCTGCTTACTTTGTTTAGCTTGTTATGAATCTGTTGTAAATTGAGTAAAATAAAGATTAATTTAAACATTAATTCAATATTAAAAATTTAAGATGGAAGATGAAAAATCCGATTATATCACCTAATAAAACTCATATTTTGGCATTGTGACAGGCAAGAAGACGGCGGCTGAATTATTTAAGCGCCTCTCCCTAAATTTTGTCAAGTTGAAAAGTTTTAAGGTAAAACATCTCCGGTGAGTTAATATTTGATATAGCAACTGATATCAAAGTGGAAGAGATTAACTTTTAGACTTCTAACAACGGAAAATTCTTCGAATTTTTCGAAAACGAAGTCTTATGATCTGCCTTTGTCGTCCGTCCGTCCGTCTGTCGCGAGTTTCAGCGGCTAAACGGTTATAGATAGAGACAAACGGACAACGGCATTCGATTCAGCATAGTCTAAAACCTCTACCGTTTAAGAAAAAAAAAAAAAAAAAAAAAAAAAAAAAAAAAAAAAAAAAAAAAAAAAAAAAAAAAAACGTTACATTAGTTAGAAGTCTCTCTACGGCGCACTGGGCCGTTCGTCCCACTTGTTTATCGACTTACGAAGAATATTGGCGGTGTAATAAATTTGCAACTTTTTGGCGAAAAAATCATCTGAAATACGCGTCCTGCATTAACGAACATTTTTCCTCTTATCGATTGAAGAACGACCATACGAAAGAGATGAGAGTAATTAAAACGAAAGCGACAAACCAAGATGACTCGCTTAATTAGCACGAAGATTTTGAAGAAGGTCGAAAGTTCACAGGATATTGATTATCATTAAATCTTCTTAACGTTATTTATTCGCTGGAGGTTACACGTGTGCAATAAACGTTCGGGCATGTTTTAACCCTATCCCTCTTAGAACGCGATGTGTTAATAATTTATGAACGTTTAGTATTTCCTTTCAGATAATGGATGTTCCTAAATAAAATATTACATACCTACTAGTTTCTGTTATTTCATAGTAGTTTAAATACTTTAGTTGATTGATTGGTAAGAGTAGTAGATATAGTAAATAAATAAATTCTTCACATCTGCACCAATATATCAATTTTTATGTAGGCACAACCAGTTTCTACTCCCCAAATCATATTCCATTCACTTCGTGTCCTTTTTAGATATAAAATCGGTTTACGTCCTTTCGAAACTTCCACGTAAGTACAAATAGATAGAAGTAGAAGAAATTTTTTCAATCTATTTCTGGAAGCTAATGGAATTAAATTTTTTTGAAGCCGTGTTAGATTATTTACGTTCGAATCTTATAACCAATCGATGCCCTATTTGTACGCTTGCCATGTACCTACTTTTTAATAACGAATAACATCTGCTTCTATTAAATTCTTTCCAGAGGTTGTTTACGTCGCGGAAGATGGTCGTACAAGCGAGGCGTGCACAATAAAATTTATATGCGAGTGTACGGTCAGGACAAACAGCTCGACACGGAAATGTGTAAGTGGTTGTTCGAAGCGACACTCCAGTAACGCCGTTATTCAAATTTGGGAATATCGCTAGCTGGAGAATCCTGGAGAGACTCTCGGACGTGATTTGCACCAGACCACATCGAACTAATTTGCAATCGTATGCGAATATGGCGATAAAAAGACAGGTCGAGCATATAGACACTTATACCCATATAAATCTGAACTAAAACAACAAAGTTTGTTCATTATAATAATACTTCGATTTAAAAGCGCATCAGGTTCGTAAATACCCTGTAAACAATTTAGTAGCGTTTCGGCACTTACTGTTCGGACTTTGTTTTTGTAATGGAGGGGTAAAAGCGAATGAATTTATTATCATGAGGCGCGTTACGTTTCAATTTTTTGGAGTATAAATCGATAAAACAATACACAACCATTCATCAAGCACTGTTGGCGTGTTTTGTCGAAACGCTACTAATTATTGAAAAGTTGTTAATAATATTTAGTGAAGGATTTACACAAGGACGTAATTTTATTTTTAATACGAATATTTGTAATAATAATTCGTGGTTACATCTGGATTAATTTATACCTATACTTTTTTGTTACCTATTTCAAGGTTGAATATTTTCTTTATTATCCACAGAAGCTTTGAATCAATTGTACCTAATCCGAATATAAATATCATATTCCCTAACAAACATAATAATTTAATATTAACAAACTTTGTTTTCGAATTAAACACGTCTGGTTACATCAATGTTTAATTAAACTCATTTTGCACAGGAAATGCTTTAATGATACAATAAAATGAAATTGAAACGAATATTTTTCTATATATTCAGTGGATTCGAAATCCATAAAACTTTGTTTTAGTATATACTTTAAAATATACTTAAGGAATATTGCATCATTATGTTAATAGTATGTTAAATTCATAGAGCTTTCACCGAACTCCCGTTCAACTTGGGTATACTTTTCGTAACTAGGTTCATAAATCCACAGTGTTGAAATTTGAAATTGTCTTATAATCGGCTGTATTCATCACTTATTCTGAAGCTGCTGGAATATTATATTTGTCTACTGTGGAACAATCTTAAAAATTTCATGAATGCTTTGATAGAAATTTTAAAAACCTTTGAAAAAAGCGCGATATACCTATGTAGTGGGGGCAGATTTTCAACGGTCGATTTTGTCGAAACGCTACTAATTATTGAAAAGTTGTTAATAATATTTAGTGAAGGATTTACATAAGGACGTAATTTAATTTCTAATGCGAATATTTATAATTATAATTGGTGGTTACATCTGGATTAATTTATACCTATTACTTTTTTGTTACCTATTTCAAGGCTTAATATTTTCTTTATTATCCAGAAACTTTGAATCATTTGTACCAAATCCGAATATAAATATCATATTCCCTAGCAAACATGATAATTTAATATTAACAAACTTTGTTTTCGAATTAAACACGTCTGGTTACATCAATGTTTAATTAAACTCATTTTGCACAGGAAATGTTTTAATGATACAATAAAATCAAATTGAAACGAATATTTTTGTATATATTCAGTGGACTCGAAATCCATAAAACTTAGTTTTAGTATATACTTTTAATATACTTAAGGAAGCTTGCATCATTATGTTAATACTATGTTAAATTCATAGAGCTTTCACCGAACTCCCATTCAACTTAGGTACTTTTCGTAACTAGGTTCATAAATCCACAGTGTTGAAATTTGAAATTGTCTTATAATCGGCTGTCTTCATCACCTATTCTCAAGTTGCTAGAATATTATATTTGTTTACTGTGGAGCAATCTTAAAAATTTCATAAATGCTTTGATAGAAATTTTATAAACCTTTGAAAAAGCGCGATAGGTATACGTAGTGGGGACAGATTTTCAACGGTCGATTTTCATTACGTCTGTCAATTGGAACGGGTGATTGATTTCCGCAAAGTTCTGGCGATCAGCCATTTAATTAATTTCGAATCGATAGTTCGAGCTTCTCCATTATTATAAAATTCGCCTGTTATTCCAAACTGATCCAGTTTTTGAAAAATTCCGCCAGCGTTTCGCAGATTATTTCCTGGAAATAATCCAGATCGCCGTTTTATCACGTTTTTGTCGCCGATGTTATCTTTTTCTACTTTTTTTTTATTTACGAACAATGTCGATTGTTAGTTTTCGATTACTTTTTTTTTAATCCAAAAGCGGCTCTGCCGGAATTAGTGCAAGCTGGAACGTGTTGATATTTTCCAGAGCCCGTTAGCGTAAAATTTTTATTGATATCTTCATTTAAAAACCAGATAAATTAAATTTATTTTTTATAATCAGAAAGCACTCAAAAATTAATTATACATATTTACATTTCTACTTAATCCTTAAGTAATTAATTAGTATTCTTGATGTAGTTCTTATATATATATTATTCGCTGTGGCTTTTTATGGAAAGTAATTTGCAAGTGTTAAATATAAATGTGCGTTAGTTCGAAATTAAAATAAATCTTTTATAAATAGAATTCGACCATGCACGTGAATTAAAAAGTATGTATCTATACTTGTGATGCCAAAAATAAACCCTGGGGAATAACCCGTGAAGTGACTAATTGACTCGAGAGTCCAAAAATAAACACTACCCTATATAGGATAAACTATCTTCCCTTATATGCACGGTCACGTGAAATTAGTTCTGAAATTTTGGGTGTAATTAAGGAAAAAGAGATGAATGGACTGGGGATATTTCCGAACAATCCCACCTTATCCCAAGCATTTATTTAGGGGTTTTCGGACCGACGGATTCTGTTTTATAGACATGGTTAAATGTTTAACGAAGGATCCTACATCATTTGTATATTGAAATTTACATTAAATTGTACACAAATTAATTACTTCAAGTATATCTAAATTTGTACACATACAAATTGCGTTATTTTTAGAATGTAATTTAGCTACGTTGTATTGGCAAAAGTTGTGGAGAAAAAATACGACACCCGTCCATTGTATATGGGGTTGATGCGAGCCACCTTATTGGATTTTCAAAATCGTATTTGCATTTTTATCAGTAGGTGAATGAGTGCCTTCGGGGTAGGTATATCCAGAATTTAACCGCAAATCCATTTTTGTGCGGAAATCCGATATCGCGTTAAGATGGAAAGCCAGCCTTGAAATTAAAATCTCCACGTGGCGAATATCTGCTTTCGAACATTCGTTTTATCGGTAAACTTTCCGTTCGAATAACGCAATTCGAGATGAAAAGTTTACGAATTATAATTGAAAATTAAATACTTTCCACAAAGGTGTATTTTCCTTATATAATTGCGCGAAAATTTTTATAATTCCTTCGGAAGTTTCTTGACATTATACTAGAGCGCAAACTTCTCTCGACTATTTCATTCAATAAAGCGCTATTTCTTTCGAAGAACAGTCGAATGCATTTCGCCGGGCATGAATTCCGAGACTTTTAAGTTGAATCTCCGTGCAACCTTCATCGATTTTCTAAAAAAGAAACTACTCAGGATGACACAAAATTGTACTTTATTTATCTCCAAGGTCGGAATTGGCGTTCGCAGTTCGATTGATTTCTACTTTATACATATGTAGATCTGATGTGAATTTTGTTCCACCAATTTATCAATCAAAGATTATTTTCTTACGTGAAGAGATACTATAAAAACGAATCTATATACTCGTTTGTAGATATACTATAATTGCCATTAACATATAAAGATGTTTATGGTTATAGTATTTTTTTATTTCGTTCTCGTTTTTATTGATCAAATCTGATGGCCTGGTTTTCAGTTTTATAACAATCATCGATCCCTTAGAAGTATCGAAATTCATATCCACTTGAAATTCCGAATCTCGAGCGATTCGCCGGATTGGCGTTAGTCAAATATTATTGCATTACGAATGTCCCAGATGTCGCTCCCTTGTCACTTTCGATGCTTTCGAGCAGAAAACAAGAGCCATGTCTTATTTAGCGTTCGAGCGTTTTCCTACAAGCCTTTAGAATTAATTTTCCCGTTGCGTTAAGCGAAGAAATTCCTACCAGAAACGAACCTTTTCTATTGGTATAAAAATATCTATATTAAATGGTACAAATATCCAAACTCACCTGTCTACAAGAGTGCTCATCCGACTTGGACAAACCAATCAACGCTGCTATGTAGGAAGCGCAAGTGCCCAAACTCAAAATGATGCAGTACCGCAGGCGTACTGGCAACGTGACGTAAATGAAATAATCCAGCAACAGCACCCATCCCAAGCTGTCCCTCAACGTAACTTCGTTCTTCTTGAGGAAGAGGACGATGAGGATCTGCGCATTCGCCACGTGCCAGCTTAGATGCGGCACCGCCGCCCAGATCACTTTGCTTTCGAAGCCCCTTTTGCACCAAATCAAAACGCAGACGTTTATGAACAGAAACAAAGACATGGAGCCGAAGATCCAGATGTCTTGACCGCTCGGCACCTGCAACAAAAAGTTAAGAAATTATACTTTGGTATATTACTGTTTGGTCATAAATTGTACTGATGATAAAAATGGAGAAGACCACGATGTGAGATATGCGGATTTCGACAAAAGATACGATTAGAAATGATTTTTTAGAGCTCAAAACCGTTTTCAGTTGCTCAAAATGTGTTATAATTAAAAAGTTATAGCCCTTCGAAATTTAAAATTTTCGGGTTTTGACTCATACCTTATCAACCAATCATAAACCACTCACGTCTTGTTGTATAGTAAATAGTATGAATTTTCGAACGCAGTAACAAAGAATACACAAACGAACAAAAATCAAACTGTCATTTGTCAGATTTTTCTGAAAAATGCACAAAACAAATTACAAGAATTGCAGTTCGGCACAAAACACTTTACTGATAATATTGAAGTTGACAAGAATGTTGCCAAATAAATTTTTCAGGACCATTATTTGTGCTTTTAACACGAAAATCGGTTACTATTTATACAGATGAAGATGTTATTTCTATATTAATATATCGAATTATCCATTAGGTAATGGAAGAAATGGATAAATCAGAAAATGTTTATTGCAATAAATATACAAAAAACGCACATTTTGCAGACTAAAGAAGAGTAATAGGAAACGTAGCAAACTTGCTAAATGTGACTTCTCTTTGCAACTCTCGCTTTGATTGGAGCAGAGTGTATGACGATTGTGTGACGTTTTTCAAACTTTAAAAATTAATTGCGGCCTTATTTGGCCACAGAAAAAAATAAAAATTTCATTACGCGCCTTCTTAGAACACACTGTTTTGAAAAAAAATCAAAAAAAAGTCGTGGTCTTCTCCATTGGCTTCTATAAACTTCTAAAATAATGAATAATTAAGAATTACTAATTAACAAGAGTTTCAAAGTAATTGTAAAATTCAACGAACCCATTATTGTAGGTAGGTTTATTTATTATTTACAAACCATATCTAAAGCTTCTAAAATTATTAAATTTGCTGTATAGAGCTAAATTTCAATCTCTTTGTGACGTTCAGGTAAATAAGATGAAGCTTAATATATTCACTAGTGCATATAATCTAAGTAAATAGTAAGCTTACGGAAGCAATTTCCAAATCGAAATTATTCAAAGTTGCAACGTCGAATTAGTTTGCTGACTGATTTGAAGATAAATGACGGATATGATTGAATAATGTGGCGTGCATTTTCTATAATGGTATAATTCGAATTAAATTACAGCTGGTATTCAGTGGAAAGCTCCGAGCTTAGGCGGGAACAAAGAAGTAGCGAGTTCATTAGGACTTATTTTCATATGGGTGTTTACGTTAATTTATGTCTTTGTGGAAGTGTATTCACGTCAGATGCAAGTTTGCGCAGCTAAACGAAATCGTCGCATAAGGGGGAATTTTAATTATAGGAATGGAAACACACCTTCCGGCATATTTTCTGACAACGGTAAATTCCATTAGAGATGCATATCCGCGTATGGAGGTATTTCCATTCTTGCATAATTGATGTTTAGTAGAATTACTGCGCCACTAACTCGTTTAAAAATAAAATTCCCCTTAAAATGAGAACCTTCTATTAAAATTTACTTCCATGCAACCCTTTTACAAATACGATACATATTATTCTCATTTAAAAAGGTGAAGTGAATTTTTATTGCAACGATTTTTCGACGGCTATAAAGATGTCCTTAAATGTTCTTTTGGAGTTTCGTTACTATAATTGACACTTACTATTGACGTCGTCCTTGTTACCTTAATTTATAGCTCTAACTTCTAAATTGGATCTTTTGTTGACAGACGACACTTCTTGTTCGAGCGAAGGCGCTCCAAAAAAAAAGAAGTAAATAATAGAATAGCTAAAAATACACGAGGTAATATTGCAAAATATAGATAACAGCATTATAAATATCTAAAACATTACAGTGTACAACAGTGTACAACATAAAAAATGTGTAGTATACATACACTCGTAAATCACAGGATTGTTAAGAAAGTGTGAGAAAAATAAGCTCTGTAGTAATTTATTATATACCCTTATTAAGCCTTCAGATAGTATATCTACACTTACATCTACATTTTCGAAATCATTATCCAGTTTATTACGGTCGTTATAAATTTTCTTCGAAGCAAACTTTCGTCGGAGAATGTCATGTTATACGTATATTCCGTAAGCTCCCCCTGAATGTGAAGTTTCAGTAACGGGGTAATTAAGGACCCTCTCTTTCGGCTCTACGTTCGTTAAAAATTTAACTCGTTACGATTTTTCTCCTAGCTCGAGCCCTACAGGGCGGAACGCCTCTCGATAACGTCGATTTCGCGTGAAAGGTTCCACACAAAAAACGGTCTATTAAAGAGCCTCTAATGTGACTTTCTTTGATGCGATTAATGCGAGCACTTTGTAAAGCCCATTTGACGCAACATAGTGAGTATAGATCAAGCGGGGTTTTACAAACAATATTGAAAAATTTGGGCGCTAACGCAGATGTTTTCTTCATAATATTCTTCGAAAGAAAACATAATAGAGATTTTCAACTAAAAAATAATTTTCCCAAAAACAATATTTGAAATGAAAACTATTTAATTGGGTTGACAAGTTTATTACTTTAATTATTATGCATAAGTCTCTGAAGAGCAATGAATAATAATAATTCTTAATTACATTGTTCCATAATTCCTATAAATGTCAATTATTTCTACGAAAATTTCTACTTTCATAATTACTTATAATCATAAAATGGAAGGTAATCTAACAAATGTGACTGCTTAGGTATACACCCACATGAGTAAAAAATACCTATATGGCATAAAATACCTACATGGCACATTTCTTGATTAATTTCGCATTATTAAGCGCGTGGGTATATTCACGTTAATCACTGAATATACCAACTTGAATCATTGAGTTTTCTCAGAAAATTTTTTCCTATTATTGATTCCAGTCACGCAACACCTCGAAATTCATCCTAAAATCGGTGTTTTTATTATCCACTCATTACAGAAAAATATTGGCCTTTAAGAAGACAATGACATCGACGAGAGAAGAAATAAAGCCTCTCGTTATATCGACCAACTTAGTCGGCAAAGTTTTTTAATGGCCACAAAATAAACGTATTTATAGTATTAGTCGAGACTTTGCTAATAATGTTGGTTGTTTTCTTGTTTTCATTGTTCACAACGATATTGTATTGACAATAAAACAATGTTTACTAATGTAGTATACTTGTATGTTGATACTGTGAATGATATAAATCATGAGTTTATTTGCGATAAATAAATAATGTTTCTTTGAGTTTATCAAAATGTGGATAAAGTAAAATATACTGGGCTTAGCGGTAATAGAAACGAATTATCCGATATTTCAGAGATCCTCTCGCTTCCATTATCAATGCAGATCACGAAAACGCTTCGGTTTCCATTCCCCCGAGATTTTTCTTTTCGCAAAATACTCCTGTTTAATGAAACAAAAACAACTCGCTAATGGTATTCTTATGATAATAAACGCTATTTCTACACATTAAAAAAAATCCCGTGTTTAAGAACACGCAGAGTTGGTCAAGTCTTCTGTGTAATTATTGTACACAGTTTTTCGTTAAATCGTTTTCTTTTTACGAAAACTGTTTTGGTAAAATATTTTATAAAATTTGATATAATTTCCTGTGATCTATGTGAATCTTACACCATTCTGTGTTGAGTAATATCATTGTTGTCAGATTTAAAAATTAAATAACCACATTTAACCCTTTATTTTTTATATTTAGTCTATTATAATCTGTATTCTTAAAATTTAAATTTACCAAAAAAAAGGGGTTAAATTTACCAAAGTTGGTGTGGACTTACATAGACCACTTTTCGTGCTAAATTTAACACGGGATTTTTTACTGTGTATAGAATATGAAGTGAATTTAAAAAAAAAAGTAGGGCTTATTGTCATTAGGAAGTGTAAAATATCATTAAACTTTTAAATTAGGTAGTCCCAAATGAAGTATTATTAACACAGTAATTAATGTACATTCTTACGTACCTACCTATACAGATTGGCAAATTTTTGCCGGTACACTCTATAGAGACTCTCTCAATAAAATGTAATAGGAAATGCTGTCGATACTACAACATAAATCAGGCGTGGCTTCAGCGCGTCATAGTATCATATGCTCTCCTTGTTCGATACATTACAAAATAATTAACGGTTTCAACTACTAGATGTACCGCGACGACTTGGTCACATTGTATATTTAGCTTTCCTAAATAAAAAATAATATTGCTCCAAACTTCAACCGATTTTTAAAATATTATGGTCTGGTTAAAGGAATGAAAGACCATCAGCAGCCCCTTAACTTCTTTCCCTAACCATTGTCGTCGGAAATTCGATGCTATCTGCCTTCTTCGGGCACATTTATGAAACGGAACTTCACTAAAGTTTCAAGGAAATCAATAGAGACCCAAAGGCTTACATCGCCTCTCTTTAGAAAGTGTTCGCAAGTTCGTGGTGACCTATTCTCACGGTTGATGCAATAAAAAAGAACGAAAAATAAAATCAATGCCGCTAATTAAATGTTTTCGAATTGAGAAAAGGCGGAAATTTTTCGATCAAGAGTAAACGGAGAAGAAATTGGCGAATGCGTGACAAGTCCACCATTTTTTTGATACCCGTGACTGGTAGAATTGATTTAACTCCCACGGAGGGAGAAATACTTCCAGACCACTTATCCCAGTGTGTGGGTCTTGATAATCTTACATAATCCAGACAAGTTAGTTCTTCAAAAAAATTATTTATATAATAAGTATCTACGTACATATTGAAAAAGCTGCCTGCAATTTCCGATGAATGTTTGGTTGAATTTTTTATCGATATTTATGAAAACACCGTATATTAAACAAAAATTGCTTTTTTCCGTTTATTGTTGTACGCATTACAACCCTTAGTCACGAAATTTGTTCACTCATGCTCAAAAATACAAATGGATTTCGATGTTTTTGTTCGATTAGACACAATAAAATTCCAATGATCAATTTAATGCATACGTATGCGATTAACAACGCGGTTTATGCACGAATAAATTGGAACAAGTTATATAAAAAACACAAATGAATTTTCCGCTTATAAACCTACCAATTTCGCAATAAAAATCGCTACAAAATGGCACGTTAAAAACAATGAATGAATATAAGTCCTCGACAACTCCGTACACATTTCAACCGCTCATCTCCGAAGCAATAATTTCGGCTTCAATTAGACCTTTGTCTGATTAATGGAGCCGTGGAAACGTATCCATCAGCGATGAGCGTATCTGCGAGTCGGGCTCGACTAGTACGTATGTCATCGCAAGCGTTTGACGAAAGCCCGTCTAATCGGACTCGAAAATAATGGGGCCCGATACAAAGCGGATTTTCGATGCGAAAACCGTGGTAATTAGAATAAAAGGTTTTATCGGCAGCACGAGAGCGGCTCTAGCCCAACAAAGGTGCAGCTTGTACCAATGATACGACTTAATGGCTCAAGGAGCGAACTTCGCTATTCAGAGAAAAGTAACTTAGATGTTGGGTACTTACCACCAGCATGTAGATGTCGAATAAAATGGCTGTTAGCAGGAAACACTCCAAGCCGGCCCTCTTCTGTTTGACGTTGAAGCTCTGGTACAATTTCTCCAAAGAAGGGTCGGTGAACGTGTTGAAGAGATAGCAGCTCTCTTTCATTTTACCAGCCGATTTCTGTTCCTCCATTTTTTATTGCGATTTGTATCTTTCACGAATATACAATGTTTTTGAGGCGCATCTTTCTACTCGTAATTAACAATACACCCCACTGAATAACCGTTACCTCTAAGGGTTGTTTTTCTGTATACTACAATTCTCGGACTATAAGTTATTGGCGCGGTATCGGCTTTCCAGTGGGATCGTCGGCGTTTTTTGAGATACCGCCATTCGCTACGGTTTATTTCTTCGTATTTGTAGAAGCTTTGTGGAAATCGAGCACGCGATGGTAGCATGACATGCAATGTTGCAGTTTCGACTAGTTTACGACCCAAAGAATGGAAAAGGAACTTTATTAATTATCGCTCTGGCGTTCAGACAGGTCCTATTTATGATTCTCCGCTTGTTGATGTCTCGTATTACAGGGAAATTCGGGGCCCAAATGACGAAATAATGTAATAAAATATAGGGTATCGTGATGGATGAGATACAGAAACTACACTGAACTCGAAATTAGATACTATGCCTATTATAACTAAATGATAAATGTTTTATTTTATTACTCATTTACTTACTCAATATTAAGTTGGACGCAATAATATCTATCTGTATAGCTTCTTCAATGGAGAAGACCACGACTTTTTTTTAATTTTTTTTTTTTCAAAACCGTGTGTTCTCAGAAGGCGCGTAATGAAATTTTTATTTTTTTCTGTGGCCAAATAAGGCCGCAATTAATTTTTAAAGTTTGAAACAATCGTCATACAATCGTCATGCACTCTGCTCCAATCAAAGCGAGAGTTGCAAAGAGAAGTCACATTTAGCAAGTTTGCCACGTTTCCTATTACTCTTCTTTAGTCCGCAAAATGTGCGTTTTTTGTATATTTATTGCAATAAACATTTTCTGATTTATCCATTTCTTCCATTACCTAATGGATAATTCGATATATTAATAAAGAAATAACATCTTCATCTGTATAAATTGTAACCGATTTTCGTGTTAAAAACACAAATAATGGTCCTGAAAAATTTATTTGGCAACATTCTTGTCAACTTCAATATTATCAGTAAAGTGTTTTGTGCCGAACTGCAATTCGTGTAATTTGTTTTGTGCATTTTTCAGAAAAATCTGACAAATGACAGTTTGATTTTTGTTCGTTTGTGTATTCTTTGTTACTGCGTTCGAAAATTCGTACTATTTACTATACAACAAGACGTGAGTGGTTTATGATTGGTTGATAAGGTATAAGTCAAAATCCGAAATTTTTAAATTTCAAAGGGCTATATCTTTTGAATTATAACACATTTTGAGTAACTGAAAACGGTTTTGAGCTGTAATAAATCATTTCTAATCGTATCTTTTGCCGAAATCCGCGTATCTCAAATCGTGGTCTTCTCCCTTGAACTATTTATATATATATTCTGGCTTGTTTCAGTGAATATAATAGAATAAAAAATCAATTTTACAACGCTGGTCGATATGTTGAATTAATACTTTTGGCGAATAAATCATGCGTCCATGCATAAATTTATCCCCGAAGAAGAGAATTTGATAATGCTCGCGTACCGAATTCATATCTTTTTTATGTCGAACGGATGCTTATAACTTGCTTTTCCTTTGAAAAATCAATGGACCCTTAAAAATGAATAAAGTTGGATTCCAACGGGTTTTATGCCTGTTCGGAATACACCATTTGTTTTCCTCGCGACAGCCCGAATGCGATTTTTTTAAACTCGGAATATTTTTATGTCCGCCGTATGATATTTTACCCGAAAATGTACTTTCTGCGCGACGCAAAAAAATTCATAATTCCTTTATATTACGTAATAAAAGGATGTTTTCAAAGGGACGTCGCATAATTTTTGAATAATTTTTCAACAATAACCCAATACCTCTAAATATTCCTTATTTATAGACTACATCAAGATACTTTAGAACCGTTCAGCTAATGGACCAACCCAGAATTTGGTATATGCAAAATGGGCAGAAACAAGAGGTAAATAACATTTTGATTGATTCCTAATTCGATAAAAGGTCTTTGTCATTTATGAACGTTATGAGGTTATCAAATAGGTTTACGGGATCCTTTGATCTGGCACTTTTCAAATTAGCTCGCTTTCAAAACGAGTATAGGTAGTTCGGTAATTTCGTTTACATCGTTATAATCAAGCCGATTTGGGGGTGTTTTTAACAAATTATACTCCGGCAAATTGACATTACAACCTAAATTATGTTGAACATAATCATTGGTGCATTAACATGCAGATTTAATAATTACTCGGTTTTTTTAGCATGAACCTTTGCTTCAATTAATTCGATTCCATTCAATTCAAATGTAAATATAAGTATCCCTCGGGTTCACTATAGCGATATTAATTATACATGAAATGAACAATAACGCCGAAAGTCAATCAATTTTTTGGATGAACCGTGATATTTGATTTATTTGGGCTCTTGCGCTATAATTTGACTAATATGAAATTTTCAGCACGATTCGATTATCGCAAATTACATAATATATTTCGTTTTTTGCATCAGCAATATAATCGATTTTATCAATCTACTATAGATGTATTTTGTAACACATTATTACTTTTTATAAACTGCGAAACTTTCGAAATGGAATTACGTTTTCCATCGAAAAAAGAACGGCCATTTCTGTCAAAGAAATAACGTTTTTCTTTCCGCTTTCGCCTCTGTAGCGACGGTTAAAAATAACATAATACCCAAAACCGTAATCTTTTTATTTACTTCGATATCCGTCGCAGCTGTTATCTTAATTTCGTGCAACCTTGCCAAGTAGGTGTAATTACTCTCGCATAGCTCGCAGCCCCAGCTGTAAGTCGAGCTGCGCAAATTGAATATTCAGCACTTTTTCCTCTCGAGATAAATTTAATGAATTCCTTTTTCGAAAACAGTGGGAGGGAAACCGCCGATCAGGGACGGCGATTCTAAGCCGCCTCTTATTTCCTCGAAACAGCATACAGGCGCCTACTTATTTTATTTCACTTAAGGTAATATTATTTTTTGGTGAAATAAAATACCTACGGATCGACAGATATAGCTGAAGTCACGAAGAGATTTTAGATTTTATAAATTATTAGACCTATAAATTACCATTCTAATAATTCGTTTAAAACACTAAAGTAATTATTTAAAAAACACCTGTACTGAAACACGAAAATTTATTAGGTACCTATATAAATTTAATTTGCTTGATTTTTATCTGGTAAATTTTGTAGGTGATTTTATTCCCTAGAGGGCATTTAATTCTACGCTCATGCTCGCAACAATTCATTCCCTTGTGGAGTAAATTGAAGTGCAGGGATTTGGTTGGTATTGTGGAACTCTTATAAACAGGAAATTGATCTATTATTAAAGGTTTCTGTATCGCCTTCTGAAACCATTGTGACGTCATCTAATATGAATAACCGCATTAAAAGGCGGGTAACAAAAAGGGAGAATTTCAATTTCATTTCAGAAAGGCATACTCCTGCTTTTTAATGAAAAATTTATGTAATGAAAATTGGTGCTTAATTATTCGAAAAAATGGTGGTTTAATTGTAATATCCGCCATTTTTTTTACTTTTTAATTTTGAATAACAGTTTATGCGAGTTTTCAAATGATCAATAACCCGTATGCACAGTGTGTCCCTAGTTTTTTATTTATTATTCCCATAACTTTTGTAAAATCGTTATGTAAGTTACCTATACCTAATAACCTAATTAAATAAACCAGTATCAACAATTTAGTGGGGCTTTTGCGTTTAAAGCCGTTCGTTACAAAACTCATTACACGAAACCTCCAGCATAGGTGCATAAGGATTGTGTGTAGTCAAAGGGAGCTGAAATCAAAGGCGGAAGAGGAAAACTAAAACAACAGCGTATGTTCTCGTTTATTTTCCCAAACCGCACGGAATGTCGATGAAAACTTATACTTTCTGAAACTAACGATTTCCCAAACAAAATCGAGCAAAACAAAAGGAAAATCGCTCGGCGTAATTGAGTTTTCTGCGGGAGATTTTATTAGCGAATCGGTTAATACGAAAAGTTTTTCCAAACCAACGTCCGGTGTCCAATTTTACGAATATAATTTATAAAAGAAATGTTAAGGTAAATGGTCTGATAATTACCCAAAAAGTAGAATAATGAAGCATCGTGCTATAAATAACCGGGGCGGAAAAATTTGGAAATAGAATTGTCGGGTCTCCTCGGAAATGAGACGATAAAGCGATTTAATTAGTCGCATTTACTTAACTTTTTTGCCGAGAATTGCAGGATCTTCTTCGCTAACATTGTTTGCACGAAGCAATCTAAGAGGAAAGAACCTGCTAACAAAGTTTTTTTTGTAACAGGATTATTAACGAAACGTTGTCTTCCTCCCCTATAGTTCATTAATTTGAATGGCTGTATCAAAATTCAATTAATTGATTATTATCAAGTATTTTACAATTAAGTTTTATGTAGGTAATATAGTAATCGAAAGTGTTTATATCATTCAAATGCGTTCCCTCTACCTGGCCACATTAATCAGCGTGCCTATTGACATTTATTGTTGTGCGATGAAATATAATTCAGTTATGAACAAATTTTATCGATAACTGCGACTGTTAAAATACGAGAAATTCGTAACAAAGTACCGTTTGAAATATTTCATAAAACCAATCGCGAATTTCACTATATACCGCAAGAATTTGTAATATAACACATACTAAAATTTGTTTGTTTTTAATTAAATTCCAATGTAGGTATTGTTTTTACCTTTCAATTCAATGTATGTGGTAAAAATTATTTTTGTTTGCTTGAAAAAAGAAAATTTAGTGATTAATTTTTTTGAAAATACAACTTTGCATGTCATTCTACCCGAAAAATTCGCTTCCTTTTTCCGCGCGCTTCCCCTTTTTCGAAGCAACCCCCCGTCGATTAAATACCTCTTCAAAAACAATGGCTCACATCACTCCTCACGTGAAATAACCGCACATAACCTAATACACGACGGGCACATATCGATTGAGGTCGTTATTCTTTTTGTCGAATAGCGCGGGATCGGTTCCGGTGACCGGAGAAAAGCTCACTGCTACCCGGACTTCGGAGTTCGCCTCTATCCCGGAGCATAACGTTGAAATTGAGCGGGAGGCGAACGGGGCGCTTGCGTCCTGGTGGGCGGTTTTTGCCCAAAACGGCTTCTTTGAACGCCGGCGGTAAAGATATAGTCCGGGACCGTGTCCGGAAAATCCGGAAATTCTCGCGGAAATTAAACCGACTACACGTTTCTATAATGTACTTTTTTAGACTCCGAGCTTTATACGATTCGATTGATTTCTGGATAAATTTAACCGCACTAAAAATATTCTTTTCGCAAAATACCGACAAAGAATTATTTTGATTTCAGCCCACACGTTTGGTAAATCAACCGGAAACTCAAGAGAACAAAAATTTCACAATAAATAAAGCCCGCTAATTCTCTGGCGTTACTTTTACCCTCATATTCTGACGAATATCGGCGATATCGCAAGCGACGTAATGAATGAAAACATACGAATATAAAGCGTCGCGAATAAAATAATTCTTAAGCGAGTGGGATTTAGAATGATTTTATTTTCTCTTCTCCTTTAGAAACGTATTTTTATTGGGGAAAAAAGGTTGGGGTAAAGGGAATAAAATATTGATTTAAATTCAATGTCGGTAACTAGAAGAGTAATTTAGAAAATATCTTTCTAATTGCACGTTCTTTTTTATTATATCTATCTATAGAACACATTTTATGTAAGAATAAAAACAACTAATTTACAATTTCATCTTTTATTTAACGATGTTAATACTATAGTTCATTTTTGAGCACTAAATTAAGCTCTAATTTTTTTAAACAAAACTTGTTTTAATACAATATAATTGTAGACAAATGTAACAGATATCTAATAGTAAATTTATTGGCAGATCATTAAAAAAAATTAATAGGTAGGTAGATATAATTAGAAAATTTATAAAATAATGCTATTGATTTTAAGAATAATCATTGAAGAACTAGACTCATGAATTAATAAATTATAAAAAAAGATAAAAATTTACAAACAATTTATTTTCTTCCTCTTATTGCATGAATTTTTAAGTCTTTAACACTATAAGAACTTATTAAACTTTTCAATATCAACATAAAATTATACTTAAAAGTATACCTAAACTATCATTTTTGATAAAAAATCTCTTAATAAATTCAACAATTTCAACAATGTACACCTTTCCTGTACCTTTCCTGTACAAAACAAATATGTATCTTGTTTAATAACGTCATGTAATAAATTAAAGATCAACATTGGAAATTCGAAAGCATGTAGGCGTAAATCAATGCACATAGGAAATTTACATTTATACCTGCACTCAACTGAAAAAAGCACTCTAAAAGAGTAGAGAAATCAATTTGGCTATATTTAAAATTTAAACCATTTTTACGGCGGATGCATCAAGTTTGGTCAAATCGGTTAGCGACAAAAATAAACTTTTAGGCTTTATGCATATACAAGAAATTAATTTTTTATTACCACAAAAAATCATAACTGTACCTACCAAATTTTTTGTGAAAATTAGCTACGTTATTATTAATTAGCGCCTTTGATATATCTTTAATCGAACGAAAATAATCAATAAAAATGATATTTCGAGGAACTTTTGATTACCTCATGTATACGGGATATCAGAAACAATCTATTTCAATTTTCCACGACGTGTTCATCAATTTTATAGCCGAAAGTTCTAGCTTTTTTAAAATAACTTTCGTCGGCTAATATTTTCATGTACCAAGCCCTGTTGTCGAAATTGCCGGCGCTTCCCCCATACTCAGCCGGAAGAACGTCGGTCGAAATGAAACCGTGCAAAGAAGACAAATCGTTGCCGTGCAAAATTATCTGAAATTTTAAAATTTTTAATCCCGCGACCGCCGTCGAGATATACCGCTGAAAAATATTATTTCGCGTCGAATTGCGGACTTACTCGCTTTTTGATTTTCTCCTTCAGAAAGGGCTTCAGCACCGTGATGACGGCGTCGAAGTAGAACGGCTCGTTGACCACGTGGAAACCCTTGAATCTCAGGGGAAAAGTCTCCTGCACCAGCTCTACCATTTTCTTGGCGTAATAGGGCGTGAAGAACTTGGCGTGCTGCAAGCTCAAACCCGCCATGTCCAATATCACCACCAAACCGGAGACTTGGGTCTCCGGCTCCCTCACGATTTGCTCTAAAGCTAAGACGTTTGTACGAAACACTTCTTCTATAGTCACTTTAGAAGAATCGAAATTATCTAAAATATACGATAATACCTAACAAAAATACTCTAACAAATAATAATTAATGTGACCTTAATAGCAAATTGTTTGTTAATATTTGTATTTCTTGTGTACTCACCAACTCTAATAATAAAAATTCGTCTACCTAATTGGTCTCTTTGTAACAGCATGTTCTGTGCTTGTAATTCGAACATGGATTTACATTCAGAAGGCAACGGGCATTGGAAAAGCTCGGGACATTTAATTTTCATTAAAAAGTATCGTTGAAGCTAAAACAAATTACATGCTCATCATGATTTAATACGATATTACAACGCGTTTATGCGCTTACCATATGAAATGCCTTTGTACTGTCGTATTTTCTAGCTCTAAGAAATCTGACCAGAAACTCATCGTAATTCGGTACAACTAAATTAGTATCGTCTGAAACATAAATTGGAAATGTCGTTCAGTGAAATTGGAATTGCGAGAAAAATAATTTTCTAATGGTATAGATGTCTGCAAAATTGAATTTCTCCGCCAGCGTAAAACCGGAGATAATTTTTATAAACGCCTGAATAACACGCAGTCTCAGCGACGTCGATGTAAAGAAAATATAAATTTAATAAGACCCCTGCGGGAATTCCTAAGACAAAACAAATTATCCTGGAAATTCTTTTCATTCATCTTCATGTTTTAGCGAAGAAAGCATCGTCGTACAGCTTTTTAATGATAATTCAATGCAAACGGTCGCTTTTTTCCCTTTTTTTAGCTGCTTAAAGGGAACGTGGAATATATTTTTTGTACCTATAAGATGTTTTAAGATTTAGCAAATCGGTAAAATCGAGATCTCTTTAGAAAAATTTTGGCGATTGTATATTTATGAATTATGGTGGGCGTACAATTTACATAAAATATTCACGTCTACAACACCCTTATAATTATTGCAGCACAATATTTCTTACTTTCTACCATTCGTTTCAAGGCGGTCAATTCTCGCTGAAAAACCTCAGGAGTCTCGTTTAATTCCTCTTCTGCTTTTTGTTGCCATTCGCTCGACAGCGCTGAAATTCCGCAGGGTTTTTCGGCGGCGAGGGGATTATCTAAAGGCATATCTAAAAATTAAAAAAAATAACTGCACCTACCAGGAAATATGAATAGTTTTGCGTTACGAGAATTAATCAAGCGAAAAGCTTCTATTTTTAAATTGTACAACTGGCCTGCTTCTAACTAAGCTTGCTCAAAACGTTCTCTATTTAATTTTGTTACTTCAATGAAGATCATCAACTATTCAAACGAATGCTAATTTTCATACTATAAATTATGCGCTCTTTAAATTAAGCTACATTTTTTATCTTATAATAATCTAGAAATATACCCATGATATTACTTTGTATAATGTTTCAATTATTAGAACTTTTATTTGATTAAGCTAATTTATTTATCTTTTGAACTTCATTAGATGTGGTGAATGAACAATCCATTTCATCCATAGATCATTAGAGATAATGGTGAAGCATGGCGGGTGCAATGGTTTATCAGGTGCCGATATTTTTTTGTAAAGATCTGACGTAATACTAATATTAAACACTTACCAACTAAACATACAAAATCAACAAATATCGTCAAACAAAAAATTGATTGGTGAAAATTTTCGTCGGGGTAAACAACATAAAATTGAAGGTTAAAGGAAATATCGACTTCGGCGGCTCATGCGCTGCGTTCTATTATAAAACTACGGGGATGAAGCGAATGGCTCGATATACCTACATTATAAGTGGTCCAAAAGTAGTTGATAAATTACTTTCAACCAGATATTTATTTTTTGTAAACATCAAATCTCCTCTGTACATCTGCATATAATGTTATCTGCATATAATGCATATCAATGTTAATCAACTCACAGATTCTTACATTAAAAAGCATGAAGTACTCTACAAGTATTATAACCATTGTGCAAAAAATACATTGTGGAAAACCAATTTAAACTAAGCGAATTTTTAGTTAACTTTGCTATTTTATGCTCCAATAGTAGGATCTATTATTGGTCTATAAAGCTCATCAGGAAATTAAAACATTGAGCCAACAAACGAGCAAATATTTGAGGCAAAGTCGAAGCGTGTTTCAACTATTGATAAGGAAATACGAGAAACCATTAAGTATCTCAATTGGAAATAAATGGAATATAAATACTAGCGACGATCGTAACGGAAAGAAAACTAGACAAATTGGTGCAATTACGACATCCATAGGCGGAGTTTTGTGAATTAAATGAGTCTGCCTATAAGAGAAAAACGAATATTATTCCAATTTTACATAAATATTATGGCATTAATCTACTATTTTACGATGAAGCGTAAAATGGAATCGAATGAAAAGAGTGACTCGGAAATGTTCCCGTTACATTCAATAGTCGACGAAAGGGACTGCATTAAAATGTTCTCATGCATATTAGATGAACTTTGCATTCATCAAACCTTCGGAATCGAGCTTTTATATGAACCCGTTTGAAAGACAATCGACTTTTAGAATGGTCCCTCGAGGACTTCTGTAATTTACATATTTAAAAAGGCGGGAGTAAACGCTGTGAGGTACGAAAAATACATTTATTTTAAAAACAATCATAAAATGTTATTCACAATTGCTAAGGGGGGAAACCACATTAGGACATGTTATTTGACCAGTCAAATTTTGATATCATTTTATTTGTAATTCGAACAATTTTTGAGAATTGTTTTTGAATAATTTCAGCCAAAAATAATAAAGTTATGATGTGATATCCGTTGAAGGCTTTAAGTTAGTTTTTCTATTGCGTGCATTGTAACTATTCTGATTTTTATCTGAAATCAAAAAGGTTTTGATTTCACATTAATAAATAATTTTCTAATATGAACCTCAATGCTGGTGAAAATAATAAAAAATAAAAATTTTGCGAGCGATGGAACAATTTACTTCGATTTTCACGATTTTTTTTCTAATTATGCAAAGAAAAAAACCTTTATTAATCATATTATCTCTAGTTGGTTAATTTAATTCGTAATTTTATAAATTCATTATAATTATCAATTCATTACTTTTTGAATTCAACTGCACGAAAATGTGAAGTCATTTCGAGATAAATGCGTTTGAAAAATAAATTCTCGCAAACTAGAACTGCTCAAGTTCTATGCTCATAAAATCTAAGCGAATGCGAATTTCACTTTGAAATTTCGACAGCGTATTCCTGAATAATTAAGCTAACGATTTATGCAATTAAAAAAAATGTTGGAAAGGCCAAAAGGGTAAAATAAGACTAATAAGAAGAAAAAAAATCGAATTTTTTGAATCTCTTAATGTGGTTCCCTCTCTTAAAAAAACACGGTGATTTTTTTCTAAGTGATAATTGCAATTTTGGTGAAGTGGACAATGAATTCGAAACAAATTCAAAAATTGTAAAAATGGTTTTAATAATTGTTTAATTACAATATAAAAATAAAATCCGATCAATCAATCAATAACATTAATAACCGTTCAATTTTTCGAATTGGACTTGTCGTGTTTGATAGAAGATAAATCCGAGTCGGTAAATCCCGTTTTGGAGTTATCGATATTAATAGGCGTGGAAGTCCTTTGTCTGCTGTGCTCACCGCTGGATGCCGGAATACCGGATAATTCGGTCTGATCGCCTATGAAACTCGGCGGCGTTGTTTCCGAGATCAACGTGCTCGCCGGTAATTTCAAAATTTTCTTCCTCAAATACTTGTTCAGGCTAATGTCGCTTCCGGCCTCTCCCTTCTTCTTACTCAAGTCAATCGAACTCGAACTGCTCGAACCCAAAGCCAGGGCTTCCTGCGTCTTGTATAGCGTCGGTATGGCCCATTCCATTCCTATACTTCTCAACATAGCTTCGATGCTTTCCACGTCGTCGTTGGAAGATGAAGATTGTTGAAAACTGATTGCACCGCATGTAGAGTCATCGCACCTTTTCTTCCTTCCAGATGAAGAAGAAGAGGATGGTAATAATATAGAGCTTGGAAACTCTTCGCAAGATTTCATGCTATCATCTTTATTGCTTGTGGAATAATCCTTGCCGCTCTTATAATCCTTACTGCTACTTTTGCTGCTGGATTTGCTTTTGTCTTTGAAACTCTTTCCACTAGCCGATTCGAATTCGATTTCTGGAATCGTCAATAGAGGGGCGTTTAAATTGTTGTCAGAGGTCTCGGGGGAGGGAAGTTTGGTCGACAGTTGGCTATCGGCCTCGACGATTGTAGACAATTCGTGAGGATTCAACGAGATGTTTCCGTTGAATTTTTTAGCGGCCGCCAAGCCTTTGGACGGTGGTGGACGTTTGTGGTTTGGATTCGCTTCGTTTTGTGGCTCGAATTTGGGCAATCTCGGAATGTCGGACAAAATAGGTACAAAGGACTGTTCTTCCTTTGATGTAGACGGCTCTTCGTGTTCTTTCAGGCGCTGCAATCTGCTCAAAATCTCTTGATTCGTCTCGTTTAAGTGCGTTGCGCCTCGATTTGATGAACCTGTAAAATAAATTTTTGATAGAATCTAAACATAGAGGGTGTCGCTGACTGGCTTAACTACTTCTTAAATCTTAACTACTAGACTTCTGAGATTACCTAACTCACCTATATCCTAAAGGTTTAGTAAGTTGCAGGATGTTAAAGTTAAAAATTTTTGATTTTGTTTGTTTTTGAGCAAATTTAAAAGGGGGGTCGAACCCTTTCACAGCCCTAATTGTTCCGCCCTCGATATTCACCTAAACTTTAAATCGAAACTAAATTTATCGATTTATTTATAATGATTTTTTACTCTTTGTAATTTTCCATAAAATCCATATTTTTGGAGATAATTCTCTTTTTTGGCATTCATACGATTTTTGAAATCCTTTTCATCACGTTATTGCCACAACAAATACACAAAAATATGCCACCAAACAGAGATAATATGTACAAATTTTCACGAAAAAAGTTAAGCCATTTTAGAGAGTAGAGAGTAGGGAGTAGAGAGTAGGGAGTAGAGAGTAGAGAGTAGAGAGTAGAGTAGAGAATAGAGAATGGAGAACCCAAAAAAATTCCTTTTTACTCTTAACTTAAACAACCTGTACCTTCTTTACTAAACACTTTTGGATATAGGTAATTTAGGTTAAATTATCTTATTTTCGTCTCAGAAATCTGTATCTAAGCCATGTTCCAACTTTTTAACAACACCTTGTATTCTTTAAAAATTCTTACCATTACTAGCATATTCATTAGACCCACGCTTTAATGTCTCTAACCTATCTAAATCGCTTTGATCGATTTCTATGAGCCTTCTACCCACATCCTCTTCATCAAGGCTGCTGCTTTTACTCGAACTTGTGGTCGAACTGCTAGATTTAGGCTCCGGCAAATCCATATAAGCTGTTGAAAAATCCGTGTAGTTTGTCGTAGTCTTGGTATCCCGGAGCATCTT
The DNA here is from genome assembly GCA_917563865.1 of Phyllotreta cruciferae. Taxonomy (NCBI): domain Eukaryota; kingdom Metazoa; phylum Arthropoda; class Insecta; order Coleoptera; family Chrysomelidae; genus Phyllotreta; species Phyllotreta cruciferae. The sequence goes on along the minus strand of OU830609.1, from coordinate 4,128,160 downwards.
GGTTTTCTCTTGTCTCAAATTCTCGATCATTTTAGTCAGAGCTTCGATTCTCTTAGCAACGGAATCGGAAATTTCTGCGTACTTGTTCACCAATTCCTCGTTAACGGCGGGAGGTGTAGGCCTGCAGATTTGTTCATTGCAAGAATCTACTCCAGTGGAACCGGTGGTGTTGAATGAAGGAGCATTAATTGCTGTAGGGTGTTTTAAGCGAGTTTCTATTTCTTCGATTTTGTCCTTAAAAGTTTCTACAAGTTGCTTCAGGTCGTACTTGGGAACGTTGCTCTCCATTTCAATTATACTTTGGCTAGGCGTGTCCACGTTGCTTGTTGATATGCTCAAATTATCCACAGCGCCCTTCGACATGCTCAACAGATTTTTGACGTACGATTTTAATGGATCTGTAGGCTGGTCGTATTTTGAGTAAGAACTGAAAGCTGACGATAACGTTTCTCGGTGTGATTTCGATCTTAAACTCGATTTTTTTGTATTTTGAAAATCCGGAGGACTCATATACGAAGTACTGGTAGTTGATATTGAGTTTTTGCTTAATTCGTCCCTCCAAGTGCGAGATGTGGTAGTGGATTTTTGATCGGGACCCCTCGATTTGTACCTATGGGATTTCATAGGCTCCGTCAATTTTTGATGTCTTCTAACGTCTTTCGTTTGCTTCCCAGGAGAAATCTGAGTTCCAACTGTGCTATATTGAACCCTACTAGTAGGTTTTGTAGTTTTTTCTTTATCTTTAGACTTAACACGAACCTGAAAGATAATTATTATTCATTACTAAGTCCTAGATAAACGTCTACTAACACAACTCACCTCTGGAACATCATCGTCATTGAGCTTGATGAAAATGTGGCACATATCATCAGTCACGTTTTGATTTTCTTTGTTACAATCACAAGGTACGTGTAATTTACCACAAATTTTTTCTTTACTCAAGTCCGCTGCTTTGGTCTCTTCTTCGGCAGGTTTCGAAGGTTTCGGTGTAGTCTGAGTGCTGGTATTTTGTAGGATGATAACATTAGGTCGTCGTTTTGTTTTAGCCTTTTTTCTAGGCGACTTTCCATTAGCACGACCAGCGCCTTCCTTATCACTGTCTTTAGTACTGTTTGGTACTTCTTGGCTGCTTTCGAAGGAGGTATCTGCGGTATTTTCTCGTCGACTGCGCTTTCGAGGGGACTTGTGTGATTTCGATTTACCTCTAACTTCGTAATCTTCAAGTGAATTCAAATCGTTGATCAATTCATTGAGACTGTCAGTTTTTGGCAAAGAAATAATAGCTTGTATTAGCTCTTCCTTTTTTATGTTTAACATTTTCAGTAGATCCTTTAGTTTGGTTCTTCGATCTTTCGGGTTGATTCTTGTGAATTCTTTGATAATATCTTGAACTTCTTGTGAAGAGAACTGATGCGGTGGTTTGTCCACGTCCCATTCTGCGACGTTTAAAGAATGAACGGATGTTTCCGGCACACTCTCAATGGAGTTGTCTTTTCTTGGTTGGTTAACTTTTGGAAGAGTTACAGTGGCTGGTTTAATATTAGGGAAGAGATTGTTGTAAACGTTTTCCAAATGATTTTGTTTGGCACGTTCCCTCTCCTTTAATCGCTCTTCGGACATGTGATACTCAGGTTTATCGTTGCGAATCTCGCATATTCTTTCTTTCTTTTGTAACAACGGAAGCTTTTTGAGCATTTCCTCGTATTCCTTTTGTAACCTTTCCTTTTCTAACGCCTTTTTTCCTCGTATCTGAGCTTCTCTTTCTCTTTTCCTATGCAGTTCCTGTCTATCATCTTCGGAAACAGGATCGATTAACAATTCAAGGCTTTCCGGACGGATTTTTTCCACCATTGAACCGGAAGGTAAACTTCTCTCGCTCACAAATCTGTTTTTATGATCATAAACTTTAACTTTGCTTCCCAACACCGCCGAATCTTGTAGAGAAGACTTTGACGGCTTATCTCTTATTGCAATTGATGGATGAGAGGGTAGGAAAATTTCAGATGTTTGGGTACCGTGATTCTCCTTAAAATCGGTCGCTACTTGCTTATCTTGCTTTGATATTCTCTTCTGAGGACTTTTACTTCGACGTTTACAGCAACAAGTACAGTCATTTCGCTTTGTTTTGGATTGGTTGAAGTCCCTCACCTTTGCATGACTTTCAACTTCTGGTATTTGCGTTGGATTCGGACTGTTAGTATAAAAACCTGTTCTGTGCTTAATTCTATCGGAAATTCTAGTATCAAACGTTGGATTTGATTTTGGAAACACTCTTGGCTCTCTTGATGCATTTATAGGAAAACTAAGAGGAGATTCATCCCGAGGGAGCTGAAGTGGGGGAACTATTGGAGGTGGATTTTCGTCACTTCTTGAACCTGGAAAATAATTCAATAATTATTTTAGATAATACAATAAAAAAACTTACTGGTAATATTTAAATAGATTATAAAGAACATTTATATTTTTAGCCGCATAAAATAGAACAGCCTTATAATGTGAATAGTTTCACATGAATGGGAGCTGTTAAAATAGATTTGGAGTATTAAATGGACAGCTTTTATTGATTTCCTTATTGGATCAGAATTAAATATTAATTAGTAAAGAACCACATGGTTTATTTCCCAAGAGGCAATTAATCAACCTAATACCAAAAAGTATTCACTGACACTTTTTAATCCACAAAAAATTCTAATTTTATAAGTAAAATTTGTGAGTATGTGATTGCTTATTTAATTACTTATTATTACTTGACAAACCTTCTGCTATATAATCGAGGCTTGTTTTCGAATCTCCTGCAAGACAAGAACATGTTGAAGATTCATCAACTTCCCCAGTTTCTTCTGTCACAGTTGAATTGCTTTCGTTTTCAACACTTTCTTCTTCCTCTGATTCATACAGGGTGACACTTATATTGTCTTCAGATTTGTGGCTCTTCTCCTTCACCCTCGGTCTCTTCGGTTTTGGACTGAGGATTAATCGTGCTTGAGCACTTTCCATTTCTCTTGCGAGCTTCTTGCGTTCAATCAACCTTGCTTTTTCTACTTCTTCTCTGACCTTATCTTCGCACAATTTTCCGCTAGCTACTTTGTTTCTTTTAGCAGCTGTTTTTTGATTAATCTGTTCTTGCTCTGCAAGAAACTGAGTTTCATCTCCTATAAAAGTAAATTTTATAAATGATTATGCTGTAATTGTTAATAAAAAAAATTACCTATAGTTTGTGCAGCTTTATGTCCCACTCCTAGTTCTTTTAGTGCATCTTGGTACTGATTTTGTAATTCTAATAGCTTCCTGGTTTGCCAATTTTTTAATTTTTGCTTACCCTCTTCCTGTATTTCTTTCAATTGCACCTTTTTCTCCTTTTTCACTTTATTTCGAAGCCCTTCGGCTATATCCTTCGATTGCTGTCTTACTTGTTCCAAACGCATCAGACGTCTCTGCTCAAACTCCTTTTTGCAAGGGTCAAAATCCGATGTCACCATTTTGCCCCTTTTTATGCTAATTGGATTACCATTAACATGAACATTAATAGACATAATTAAATTAATTAAATTTCAACGTGCATTATAGCAAATCCTGTGATTGTAACAGTCATTTTAACAGAATAGGAAAAACACTAAAAATACTGACAAAGTATTTAACAATAATGATAAGAAATAAACGAGTTAAAATAGTTTAATTAAAAAAGAAATAACTTTTTTGATTTGATTAAAATTGAAACTTTAACGGTTTGTTTTGTTTGTGGTTGCAATTTAAAAGCTTAACAGTCAACGTCAACAGTGTCAATTGTCAAAACTGAAGTGATGTTAGTTGAATTGGGAGAAAGTAGGGCAAATATTATATGGCATTCCATTTGAAATTACCTACAAGCAAATGATAAAAAATTGCAATAAAATTTGAACAACGAATATTTGCAATTTATTGTAGAAAATGTATAAAACATGAATTAAAGTTTAATTATTAAACACACTTGAATTAAAAAATTATTTTAAATTGCACCACTTACACCTATTATTATAAGCACAGGAATCTGAAGCACGCACTCTCAAACTACTTTGACAGTTAACTTGACATTGACGTATGAAAGTATGAATAAAAATAGGTTATGTTCTAATTTTGATAATTTTTAGTTTTTTGTATCCCTAAAAATGTTTAAAATCGTACCGAAAGTACAATTATTATCTAAATATGAAGCCGTTAATTTCACCAAATACGAATTGGTCCGCTTCAGAAAAAGGAAACCCATCCACTTGGGTACAGCGAAAAGTAAACTCTTCAGAATTCCTGAACGACCTGTTCAGCCTGAAGAAGAACGGATAGAACTTTTGCGAATATTTAACAATTACAGAACTACAATGAAGTCTTTGAGAAACTTTTTCATCGTTAATCACAGTAGTGAATTTGTGGAGGTTTGTCTTTAACTAAATACTCCCTACACAATCATGGTACATTTCAAAATATTTTAGGCCAGTGAAGATCCGGAGGAAAGTAGGAGACTCTTCGAAGAGGATTTTAAAAGATGCTCAGCTATTAATGATCAATGGAATAAGAATCAAAAAGAACTAAGAGAGAAATTCTTTTCTAAACTACAAGAGGATGAAGTAACTTTTGCATTAAATCGCATCGAATTAGAAAAAAAGAAGGCAGAAGAGCTACACGAAGCCATTGAAGAAATTGTTAGGAAGGAGAAGGAAGAATGTAAAACAATTATAACTCCTGAAAAGTTGGATGAAGCTATTGAATATGCTTTAGCAAATCCAGTCGATTACAACTTTGCTTTGGATTCAAACGGAGAAAAAATTATGGGTAGAAATACCAAACCAGGCAGTAATCAAGATGATAAAATTGTTGCTAAGCAATAATTAATAATGTAGACATGTAGATAATAAAATAAACTTAATTTTATTCAACTTTTCTAATAATTTTAATCAAAAAGCGATTGTAAAAATTCTTTTCGATCGTCCTGTTCATCTGTACTTTGAATTTCCATTTGCTTCACATCTTTATCTTCAATATTTTCATATTCTCTATTAACGAGAGTTTTCTTTTTCTTCGATTTCTCCACGTTAGCTGTGAAGAAGTTGCTCGTCTTCTTTGCCAATTGAATTTCAGCTCTCAACTTTTGTCTTCTAGCAGCTTTCTCATAAGCCAACCTCTCGTTCAAATGCGTCCATTTGAAATTCGATAAATATTTTATATTCCACATATGGTCGTAATGTTTCGATTTCTTCCTATTGCTAACTTGCGTATTATTTAGGAAAACTGCAACTTTCTTGGCTACGGATTTTCGCTCGAATTCCACCCAACCTTCTGTAAACTTTTTGGCTACCCTTCGTTTTTTCCTTATTTTTCCTTTTTCATCGGGTACATCTGAAGGGAGAATGAATGTATAATTATTTTATATAAGTATTCGTATTGCGATTTTCTTACCTTTATCAGCAAGCTGCAAGTAAATTCTACCAACAGTACCGTATTCACTAAACAATTCACGAATTTTCAATACATTCATATATGGCGGTATGGTAGAAAGGTATATAATACCTCTTTTCGGAGGTTTTTTTATATCCTTACTACTAGTAGGTTGGTCATCGGTTAAAGTTTCCTCTTCACTCATTATGAAGAAATAAATTAAATGTTATACAAACGAGCAGAAGCAACGTTAATAATTGAGGTTATGTTTTGGTTTGGAGTGACAAATGACAATTTCCAATGGTCTCTTCCTTTTCTGTTAAACATACTAGTCTAATACGAATGAGGTATTCAGCGACAACATTTCTAAAATAAAACTTTTTTTGATTCACGGCCAATTTGTAGATGAGAAAACGTAGGTTCTTTCATATAGTATATTTCATTATTTGGTTAGAGAGCAAAATAATAGGTAAATATTAAAAAATAATATGCACTCATCAAAATAGTCTTATACCCCGTTTACATACGGGATCCAGTGATCGGATCGAGATTGACTCGAGATATCTTTTCTTTGGCGAATTAACTCGATCCGGTATCTTCTTTCTTCGTCGAGTAATCAATTCGATCCGTGTTTAGTGTTTCCTCTGGATCGATATGGGATCCAAGCCGGATCTAAGCCGGCTTCGATCCAGCATGTAAACGGGGTATTAGGGAATATCAAACTTGTACCATTAATAACTAATAACTTAATAAGAATTTACTTATTATTTTTTTCCAATTTGTTATTCTCCCCTCTCTGTATAAAAAGACAACTTATTTTTCTGTTTATCATAATTTCAAATAAAAAAAAACTCCCCATTTGTTAGATTTCAATATTTTCCAAATATCAAATTGACCACTTAATTATCCATTAATTACTTTGTTCCTTTGACCATTTTGATGAGTATATAATTGTATTAAATTGCTATTGCTTATATATATTTTTCTCAATAAATATTTATTAATTTGGAAGAAAATTATCGTAAACTTTTTAATAATAATTAATAATGCACCTAAAAAAATTAATAATTGGTTGCAGAACAATTATTCAATTCAGGACAACATTTATTAGGTAGATAAAGAATTGGAGACTATGAAGTTTCATTCAAATGTTCCCTCTTCAGAGCGATCGCAGATCGAATCCGCCCACCCTCCGCCCCTCGGGATGATCATCAGGACAGCGGCGGCCTGTCTCCAAATAATGACAGCGCAATCCTGCCCGTCGTCGCGCAGCCGCCACCCTCCAATCAATATCCCTCCCGGTGACGTAACCCAGTCGACGTTTCCCATTGGCTTTCCGCCTATTCTTCCCATTATTTATGAAAAGCGTATGAATGGGTAATACCAGCCGCGATACTCGGTCCCAAATCTCAATAAAGAACACCTAAAACAATTTTGCGAAATCGTGCGCGAGGCGACCACATCTTAATTTTTCGGTGAACGTTTGCTAATTGGTGTGCTGGATGTAAAATGACGGGGTGTTTCGTTCGGGCGCTCGCCAAGGGGTAGTTTTTTTGTGATGGGTGATGCCTGATAGAGGCCAGCATGGAGAATACGGGGCCCGATCTGTCCCATCTTACACCAGAAGAGAGGGCCATCATCGAGGGTGTTATGATGAGGCAAAAGCAGGAGGAGGAGAGAGAACAGGAGATTCTGAGGTAGGCAACAGATATATTTTTACTATAGTTAGTTTTCAACTAACTCATTTCGTCCTTGTGTAGATAAACTCATCTGTTTTTATGTCACGATCAAAATTCTCTTTGATTAGTATCACTGAAATTTAATAATATTTCTGTGGAGAAACGAACGTTCTTAACCAGTAAGAAATTGAAATTACCAAAGGCTAATAATGATTGTTTAAAGATGTTCCAATATGTTGAATGCAATTTGATGCTTTTAGTACATCATATTGATTTAATGTTCAAAAAATAGAAAAAATATTTTTAGCAAATTTGACCTCATGAAACGTACACACATTAAATTCATATTAAAAAATATTTTATGCACAAACATGCACCTTCATTTATTAATTAACAACCACCAATAATTCGATTTTAATTTAATGCCTGCCAAATATTTATACTTCTTACAAAAATGTTGATAACTTAAAATAAATGAATGTGTAAAAGACCGAACAATTACCCTTGTTTTGAATCAGTATTCCTTTTCGCTCGAACATTATTCACTGCATAATTTATCGCTTCTCTCTTCGTTCTTGACGCGTTCTGTTTAGCTTCGGCTGCGGCGGTTTCCGCTTTCCTAGCAGCTTCCTTGGTTTTAGCCAAATCAACTTTGGAACTTTGCACCTGTTTGTTCAATTGATCCAGCTTCGCTCTAGCCGCGTCTAAAAGTTGCTCTTTCTCGTTGAGCTGAGCTGTTATCCCGTCCAAAGCCTGTTGAGCATTCGCTGCGTTACCTTGGGCCAATTGAAATGAGGTTTGCAGCAGCTTCAATTCCGCCTGTGCTTGCTGAGCGGCCTTGTTGGCCGATTGGACGGTTTGTTGCAGTTGCTGCATGCTCGAACCTTCCTCGTTCACGACCATTTCGGCTTCTTTGATTTCTTCTTGAAGCTGTTCCACTAAGGCTTCCTTGCCTGAGAGAGCCGCTTCGGCAGCCTTGGCGGCTTCCATGGCTTTTTCCGCCAGTTGTTCCTTAACTTGGCGGGCTGCTTGTTGGCCCGCTTGTTGTTGGGCGTCTTCGGCGGCTTTAGCTTCTTGGGCTGCCTTTTGGGCTATATTTGAAGCTTGCTGGCCGCGAGTTTTGTCGCCACCGGCACGATCTCCGGCTGGGCCGCAATATGGAGCACCTTCGAAATAAACCAAACAAGTTAACTTATAACTAAATAATGTATAATCATACTAGTATTATTAACTTACAAGACACTATGCAGAAGAACACTGGGGTTAAAAGAACGTAGTAAGCTTTCATTTAAATAAGTTATTGAATTGATTGATCAGTTTCTGTTTAGATAATTTGTCAACTTCTAAAACTTCTAATAATGAAAGTTGAATGTGTTTGATAAAGTTGTCAATGTTTAATTTGTATAGTGTAATTTTGGCCTTGTACGTTATTCGAATTTAGTAAAGAACTTTTTCATCTTATTGTTAAATATTGTTTAATACATTAATAATGTAATTTTGCGCTCTTTAAAATTTCGTTAAATAAATTTGAAATTTGATGAATTTAAGTATTTCCAACTGCCAATTTTTTTTAAGGTTTAGGTAATTTGAAAATGGCAATTAAATAAATGCGACAAAATCTTCTAAATTAGGAAAGTTTATCTCAGTTAATTTGAATATGGCAACTTTTCCTAATAATGCAACAATAGTTTTTTAAAATATACACTAATTATTCAAATTAGAAGTGACGGCGCTTCGTGAATATAATATTCTGAAGCTTTAATGTAGCAAACGAGAATTTCAATTAAATAATTACGAATGCGCTGGCGTATAATTTTCATATAAGCATTAATTAAGAAATTCTTGTTATCTCGAACAAATTTCATCACATACGCTACCACTATAATGCATTGATTAAATATATTGGGTTCTAAATTTCATATTCTAGTTGAATACATACCTACACAGGCAATAAATGAATATTTCCCTTTAATTGACCTCTATTTATTGCAAATTGTAATATTCAAACTACTAATACAATTTGGTAACCCTTTTGAGTGCTAAAATACGTATTAATAATTATGAAATTGTTTGTGTACGATGCACTAGCTTCATAAAATTTATAAATTTGAAAATAAAAACGTTAATAATCTAGAAGCTTAAGTATACTTGTATCAATTATTCAAGCGTCTTGTTATCCTGCTTTTGAATTTAAAACACTGCTGTTGTGACAGGGCATAATCATGAGGTCATTAACATTTTAATTAGAGTTTCTCTAGTGCTCAATTTAATCATACCTTTTCATCATATTAGATAAACTATACAAAATATATATTACGTTTCTGATATACCTATAAGGAAAGAACGAAAGATTCTTTAAATATTTTTTTTACAATTTGATTAAAATGTATTGGTTTAGTATCGTATTAGTTACACCACTGAATTAAAACAGCTCGAACGGATTCTCCTGTTCGAACTTTTTCTTCTAACTTACATACCTACGTATAATCTCATTTTCAATCGCTAATTCCATTATAGAAACGTTACCGCCAGTCGGTAGTTTTTCACATGTCGGTTTGTACGTTTGGAAAAGTTGGAGTAACTAAAACAGTAAACCCCGAACAAATCTGGTATGAGCAAATACCTAATTAATTTTTATTTATTAGATACTTCATGTATATTCGTAAAATGAATGCGTATGTATATGTAGAGATATAAATGTTTGCTGTTTGCTGTTTTAGTGAGTTTGGTGAGGTATTTTCTAGTTTTGAATTGATTTTCGTCCATACTAAGTAGTTGCTAGTGATACTAATTGTAAGTCATATGTGGAAGAGGAATTAAATTTAGATAGGATATAGATGGTAGATAAAGAAAATTGAAATTTCTTATTTTGCCGCAGAAAGAAAGCCGACGAAGTTCACATCTTAGAAGAGACGATCCGCGCCCGCAACGAACAACAGAAAAAAGCGGGGGTGGAACTCGACGCCACATGCCACATATGTCTGAAGACCAAGTTCGCCGACGGTGTGGGCCACATTTGTAACTATTGTTCCATCAGGTGTTGCGCCCGATGCGGAGGAAAAGTTACCCTGCGATCGAATAAGGTAAAGGGAAAGGCGAAAAGTTTCTCGCCAGTTTTCTTTGGCGACGAAATTGCCGGGCCCGCGTTAAGCCATTACGAAGTTCGCCGGTTTTCCGAGTTTTTTTTATAAATTGACCGTAAGAGAGGGAGTTTTCATTTTCGGAATGCGTCAAACGTTCCGTTTCATCGAGAAATTCTATCGCACTGTCTAATTTCCAATGCATATTTATTCTTTAGTGACGTCGACCGAGATTGTGCAAAAACGGTTTTCATTCATTTTCCATCTGATTGTTCGATAAGTTCAATTTCATTCACGAAAATATACTCGTATGACGCACGCACTCGAGCACTCGCATTTTCTGATATGTTTATCGCTAAATTTGCTCTCTATGACAGCTTTTTATGACGCACAATTAAGCTCTATTAAAAAAGCCTTTGTTTTAATAAATTTCTTAATCATCGAGAGAGAAAACTATTAATATTATACTCTATACTAAACATCTATCTAATATACTCTCTAATATACTACTCTATAAATGAGGCGGAGTAATAAAACAATCAATTGGCCAAATTCCGGACGGGTTCGAGTTGTTTCCCAATTTTCAAAATGTTACCTGTACGAAAAAAGGTCGTGTCCGAGTTGTTTCCAGTCTATTGTTAACGGTTATTTGTAGCTTATAAGGGTCTAATTACCTGATAAGAGATTTAGGTACTGTTCCTTCCGTGGACTTAAGAATGTTTCGGGTTCGCGACATTTTCAATTGGAGCTGTTTTTGATTAATTGTTAATTGAGAATTTTTACCCTTATACCTACAGACACAGTAGGATGTTTTTATTACTCCTACACCTATTGAAAATTTTAAATCGCATTTCAATGATCTTATTTCAAGGCATAGTTCCAGTGTAATGAGGTAATCTTTTCTTTAATATTGGGGAAGTTCCAGATTTTGATTGCAGTATTTTTATGGAGTAATAATTAGTATTTGAGTTTTATATTAAATAAATTGTATATCATGTAAAAGGAAATTTTAGTTTTATTTAAATTGTAATACTTAAAATGTAGGTATAGGTAGGTACTTACATATTATATAAAGTGAAGTTATACTACAAAAAATATCTAAAATTTAAAAAAGTTTGAAATAATAAAAATTAAAAGTTGGTTACTTTTAATAAATATTTAGGGTTTTTCAACGAAGAAGGATTAATCGGAAATTAAATGCTACCTGCCCTACTGGAAACAACTCGGACACCTTCGGGCAACAACTCGACCTATAAAAATTTACCTGCTCGAATACGGGAAACAACTCGAACACTCCGCAAATTCCAACCTACACATGCTACCTGCTCAAAAGAGAAATTGAAAAAAAATGTTTGAAAAAATGAATATTTTAATTTTACTTGAATGGCTCACCCTGTATTGATGGTTTTGCAAGGATCACGACGGCGGATTACTCTGCCTCCTTTATGAATAGACTATAGAGAAATTCATATTGAAGTAAATAATTGTCAGTTAAAACAATGTCTTTATTTGTGTAAAATACAACAAAAATGGATAATTTTGTTTTTTGAAAACTCAATAACCCATTTAAAATTTCAAAACCTCATTATCAAACTCTCCAAATTCTTCTTCCCATTTTTCATATTGATAAAATTACTAAACTTAAATAATAATATAGCTGCACCAAGATTCAAAAAATTATGTTCAATCTCTCAATTCCAGACGGTTTGGATTTGCATCCTGTGCCGAAAGAAGCAGGAGCTGCTGAGCAAGACGGGCCAGTGGATGTTCGGCGGCACGAACCCCGAGCTGGACATCCCCCAAACGCAACAAGCGCCGTCGGACAAACGGCCCAAGCTGGAGAGGGCGCACTCCGCCGCCGAGAAGGAGAACCAGCCGCTGCAGAGGTCCGGCAGCGGGTTACGGCGCCAGTACTCGGAGCAAGAACCTCGGGCGCCCTCATGCGAACGCTTCCAGCAGTTCAACGAGGACGACCCGAGGTTCTATCAAGGAGAGTTGGAAGGACTGATGAGGACGCACCCGCATCTAGTACCGAGAAGGTGCGTTGTACTCGCGAATTTATTTGTTTTGGTACTTACGATTGTGGGCATCAGCAGGTATCCGGAGCCGGAGGCGGATCCGGTCCAAATGGATCACTCGCAGCACCGGGTGCAGCCGATGGCGAGCGCCAACAAGAAACACAAACGGAGCGGCTCGTCCAAGAAACATCAGCAGCACCCTCCGCCCCAGGTCCAGCTTCCGAACTATTCCAGTTCAGAGGAGGATCTTAAGTCGACGCCTGAATACGGCAGTGATGAAAGGGACAGCGAAAAAGGTAAGCCAGATTTAGCTTTAATTAGACCATTAGAACTAGTTTTAGATGATTCTATAAATTATAATCGAATTCTTGAAGTTGTTGCTCCCAAAATGTGTTCGGTACGTTTTCGATTTTAAGTTGAGATGTGCTTTTCTTCTTCCAAGTTTATAGTTAGTCGGTAAATAAACTCGGCAATTGAAATGTGCTGGGTAAAATTTGTTTGGATTAACGAAGAATAGTTTGTGGGACATGAATATGTATGAAAAAGATTTCGCGGATTGTGTACTATAATGGGTAAAAGTTTTATAAGCGAAGAAATTAAGGTAAACAATTCTTGGTGTTCCTAATCTGAATTTGTCGAAAGTTTTAAGATCATCGGATATTTTTATATTAAATTTTTTAATATATCTATTATTAGGCATAAGGCTAAACTTATTTCTCCAAATTAAAGTATTATTATTGGAAATAAAAGAGATAACGCTGCTTGCTCAGCAGAAATGGAGTGAAAATTAATGAAACTAGGTGGAATATTAAGTATATTTTTTTTTAAATTTGCTTCCTCAATGGTTTGTAGTTATTTATTTCCACAACAAGAAGCTCAATGGATTTCTAGTAGATACCAATAAACGATTGTTCATGTTTGTGAATAAGTAAATAATTAATTATTATATAAAATATTATTTAAGGAACGATTCGATGATTTTAAAACTTCGAATCAAAATTGCCTCACTTTAAACAATTTGAAGTCAATTTTGCAATTTCCAGGCAATCGAGAAAGGGAAAAATTAACAGATAATTTGAGTCGACAGGCGATTCTAGATGAGAGAATAAAAACATTTTTAGCGGTGAGGACCTGCCAGCTACTGCAAACCGAATTTAATTTGAAACAAACGGGTTGGAGGAAAAAGATCAGAATGCCACCTAATTGACTGGATTGACTTGTGTGCCGAACGTAAAAAATCGCTCATAAAAGCGATGAGCAACGTTTTTACTTTCGATACCTACATGTACTTGATCTATTTTCCGACAATCTCTTCAGTGTTGTGGTTTTTGTTTAATTTTTTCGATATAGCATGACGGTGTCTCTACACGCAGCTTGAGCACTATTTTTCTCTATAATTCTTGCATTTGTCTATTTTTCTTGATTCTGTCTTGGATGAGTCTATGGAAATACATTTTATTTGTATGAAATCATCGACTTCTGCTATTTGGGTTTTGTCCGCCGAAAGGGATAGGTTTGGTAAAGAATCAATCCAATCCATAACCTTTAATTACTAGTATTATCTACATTTATTTAGGTGTCGATATCTAATTACTTGTGCCTCAAACATGGCAAAATTAATATGGTATATACACACGTAGTTATTATAAATGAAATATACCAAACCTAGCTCTCTTCCAAATTAAACATGTTTAGGTAATAACGGCACGTGGCCCCCCTTGAGTCACTACATAGTGGCACCAATGCATCAGCATAGACCTCTGCAAGACGTAACGGCAGATAATAGAGGATTCACGGAGCGAAGAAAGAAAACCGTGCGATTCGATCACCATGACGGTAGCAGACAGGGTTCCCAAGATTCTCACAGAGATTCTGGAATCGATACGTCTTCCACGTTCACCTCTAGCGAGGATTCAACCAGGGGGGACTTGCCCAAGGTGCTTTAACGTATACCATATTTAAGAGGAGACCTGGTGACGTCATAATCATTTTTATTATTTAATTTAAGAGTTTCATGACGTCATCAAGTTCTTACACCACAAGGAACAAGAGCTGACAAAATGATCAAAGTTGGTGCAATATAATAATTTAATTAAAAGTCGATTAGTTTTTATTTAGTTAGTATTCGGTTCAAATAATAAATCTGTTTTTTAGAATATTAGTTTTCAAAAAAAGTTGTTTTTGAAAAATAGTTTAATTTTAGATCATATTTTTCGTGTTGGATAGCATTTTATTTATTTACAAAATTGCATTTATAAAGAATCTTTAGAGAAAAAAAAAATGTTGTTTGTGAGCTCTTGTAACGTAGCTGCAGCATTTAGTTATAGAAATTAAAAAAATTAATTTTTTCTGCAACTCGAATTTATTATGTAAATAGTAAACTTTTACCAGAAACCGAACAATTAAAATAATACTTAAATTGAGCAGGATAAGTGCTATTTAAGCAGAAGAAAATTAAATTTTCATCTACGCACCGTTAGGGAAACATATTTATTTTATATCGAATCAAAGGAATTGTTGTATTTCAAGGAGATAACGAAAATTATTAACGCTAAAGATTTTCAGTTTGTATAAAATGTAAAAAATGTCTGCTTCATAACAGGAAAAAAATGTTATAGGTACATAAACTAGCAGTATGAAATTTATTTAACCGGAAATTGTTGATAAATCATTGTGTTTGTAAATGTTGAATTTTCATGTTTCATTCAATTTAGTCCCAGTTGTTGGTACTCTTTACGTATTACCCAGAATCGATTTGTACAAAAGCATGGTTTCTATTTGTTTATAAATTTTGGCATTGGATGGCTTTGCGCTGACTGTTAACGCTTTTAATGTCATTTCATTTCTTAAATCGTTATTTCGTAAAAATTCTGCTCCAATCGAAATTTTTTAAATTAGACACAAAGCTCGTGATATTTATTGAATCTTTTTCAATGCGGATATTTTCCAATATAGCTGTTTACCTTGCAATGTTCTGAGGGTGCAGCTTTGTGTAATCCACCTAGGCATGGAATATAACACGTAGAGCATTATAACATTTACGTAACTGTTTTACCACATTTATACTGGGCGATTACATAACACAACGAGTAAAAAATCTACAATTATAGCCGATAATCTTCATTTAATCCCTTTTGCTTATACTAAGTACGTAGGTATCAGAATAACGTTTTTTACCATCGAAATTACACGTTCATTAAATTTTATTAACGCTTTAAATTCTTTGCGGGTCATTAATCATGTTTGTTCCCCGATTTTCATAAATTTGCTCCTACAAAGTATCTTGTAAACATCGGCCAAAATCTTTCAGTAATCATACATTGTATCTCTGGCCGAGATTTCTGGAACCAATCCAATTTCGCATTCAATCCTGCTCTTCGATTTGTTTTCCCTACAAAAGCATTTACATGTTTCTTTAAATAGGATAGGTAGAGGTTTCTACTTGTATACTACGAGTTTATAGTTAGAAATACTAATTTAGTGATTATCGATTTTTGATAATAATACACACATTAAAATTCGAGGAAGCATCGGATTTTCCAAAAAAGGAAAACAAAAACTCATTACAAACTGACAACTCTCGACACCGCTTGAAGGGCTTCGCACGAACTGCATGCATCGATCTTAATCACTAATTTCCCACCTATTGATGTATCGTAATGTCGCAACTTTTCCGAACAGCATCCGCTGACGTGGCAAGTGTCCGCCGACGGCACCAGAATTATCGGCCACATGATCTTGAGGAGGAACTCGAGAGACGCTTCGACCGGATCCAGCGCCGCCATTTTAGGCCTAAAAATTGCCGGCGGTAAAATTTTGGAAAACGGCATGACCGGCGCCGTTATCGAAAAGGTCAAAAAAGGCAGCGTCGCCGACCTTGAGGGACACCTGAGACCCGGTGAGTACCTCAATATTAACCTCGTTTAAACTCTCAAATACACTACACTGTTTTGGATACTTCTAAGTCACCTCGAAAGAAATTATGTGGAACGTTCTTTCCAGGTGACGAGGTGATTGAATGGAACGGTAGATCGTTACAGGGTAAGACCTTTCAAGAAGTGGCGGATATAATCGCTGAAAGTAGGCAAGAAGCGAGCGTGGAGCTCATAGTATCCAGAAGTATGGGCAGCAGGAGAATAGCTCAAACCAATTGGAGACAATCAGTCGCTCATAGAGGTACGCTATGTCTTCTTGTAGAGGGGAAACGTTCTGATCATCGGAACGAAATTATGTGTATTTATCAGATTCCGGTGATTTGAACGTTTCGATTTTCTACTGTAGAGCACAAGAACACACTGTAAACATTCGTCACAACTAACACAATACACAAAATTAGATAATTTCTTCTCTTTCCTTTTCGTATGTTGTTGGTGTGTCCGTGCACTTTTTCCTTCTAGTTATACTCTTTGATGTTTTCACCAGTGGTGTCCCTGCGAGCGATAATGTAAATAAACTCTAAATGCACCGGTACGCCATTGGTTAATTTTCATTCTTCAATGGGAGCAACAACTTGAGTGTGTTGAGTGTTCGGACTCGTTAAAAATTTTTCAATATAGTTTAGAACTTAGGTTATAGATTATTTATTTGTTTATTTATATGCGTTTTATATGGTTTTGTGTATTGTTGTGTCGTTCAATATTTATTAGTGTATATGTGTGTTAATGTATTTAGTTACTAAGATTTATATTTTAATTTAATCATCGAAATACTGAAATTAAATTGACGATTCGTTTACTCTAATCACGAACGAGGCACTAGAAAATTCGGTTTTTCCAGGAGGAACTTAATTAAAAAACAATTACCACACGAAGTAATAATTTTCAGTCGAAATTCCGTAATTATAAGTCCTGTGTAAGTAAAATAACTCGGTTCCCGATTTTCGGCGTCGCGGAATTCAAGGAACTCGATTCATTCTATCTTCTGCCCATCAGGTCAGACAGTCGGCGGCCTTCACCAGTGGCATCCCGACTCCGAAATCTACGAACGTCCTCACGTCCTGGTGACGTCACCGGGCAGTCCGGACCGGAGCCAGGATCCCTCGCAGCAGGCGCTGGCTCCGAGCATCGGCGGCAGGATTCAAGTGCGTGTCGAATTCGACGCGTCGGCGTTGCAGTTGCTCGTCACCATCGTCTGCGCCTCTGGACTAACGCCGAGGTCCTCGCACCAATCGCGGAATCCTTATTGTAAGTTGTTTTTGTTGCCCGATCGGTCGGAGAAGAGCAAGCGAAGGACCAGAACCCTGGCAGGTGAGTCACTTTTATTTTTTTATCGCTTTTTACTTTAAACATTGTTATATTTTTTCATTATCTTTTTAACATAAAATACGCTACTAATGTTTTTAATATAATATAATAATCCTTACATAATCCTGAAAATTTTTCTAATTCTCTTTCGATCCTGTTATTCGGGCTAATCTGGCAATCTAACCTATATATGGTGAATAGGATGGTAAGAAATCAATTCTACACATTTTTGCGATCCTTGTTTTTGTTGGAATAGTATTAAAGCTGTTGGAAGCGGGCCAGATATGAAGTTTTATATTAAATAAATCAATTCGAACGTAAAATAAAATAAAGTTTTGCTAAGTTAGCTGCTACAAATATAAATATGTTTCTTGCTGTCTCTTCCACTACTAGTTCAAAGATGGTAGCAGAAAAATATTTCTTTTTTCTATTGGATAATTAATGCAGTAGCGTGAATAAGTTTATTATTAATATTTCGTAATAATTTACGAATGTAAAATTGTGTTAATAATTATTGTAATAAATAAAATAATAAGATAAACGGATGATTACAGACTTGTAGTATCAAAAGATAATAGGACTAAGAATTTTTTATGATATGAAACGTATACAGGGTGTTTATTAATTGAGTAACGATTTAAGGGTGTGAATCCTTGGATGATTTTAAGAAGAAAAGTCAGTAAAAAGAAATATTTAAATATAAAGTTAATAACATATGTCGAAAATTTTTCGTTTCGTAAATCTGTAGTAAAGTTTTTTTTTGAACTACAGGGTGTTACAGTTTTAGGATAATTTTCTTATCACTCTTAGATATTTTTATGAAATATTGTACACACCTTTTAATCATTAAGGAACGTTATACCTTTTAATCATTAAGGAACGTTATTTGACGTAAAAGTCTCAATGAATACAGGAAAAAAATTTTGTTTTTAAGTTTTTTTACGCGATTATGGTCCGTCGTACGAAAGTAAGTCTTTAGACCGAATTTGCTTTAAAATAAATAAGGATTTCAAAAATAATTTTGGTTTTTAGAAAAAGCAGTGGCGTACCATTTCTCCAAAAATATGCTCAAACCCGGGCTCAAACCCCGTACAGACAAAACATGTAAAAACTTTTACGTTAAAAAATGCTCCTTAATGATTAAAAGGTGTGTACAAAATTTCATAAAAATATCTGGAGTGATATAAGAAAATTTTTTCCTAAAAGCTATTTTTTTCCTAAAGCTGTAACACCCTGTAGATCAAAAACTAAGAGATTTACGCGACTCATACTGATATTAACTTTTCTCCTTAAAATTACCCAAGGATTCACACCCTTAAGTATCGGCACTCAATTAATAAACACCCTGTATACATACATTATAAATTTTGGTAGATGAACTCTTCTACTACCTACAAAATTTTAATTTTAATGTTTATCTTTTAAATTTTTGGCGGAAGAACCAATCAAGTTTAAAACGAATTAGACATAAACAGAATATTTCGCATTAATTTCAGGCACAACGGAGCCTATGTGGAACCAGTCCTTCGTGTACGCGGGTCTCAGGAGAGCAGATCTCCGTCTACGAGTACTAGAGATAACCGTTTGGGACTACGTCAGATACGGAGCGAACGATTTTTTAGGCGAAGCTATAGTAGAATTGTGGCCTTTGGACGACCAACCCACCTGGAGGACGCTGGGCCCCCACGAGGAAATAGCCCTCACGCCGAGCGAACATCTCTCTCCGCCCAGCACCGGATCCAGGTCAGTGCCCATTCTATAACTACTAGATACTATATAATTTATCTAGATGTGGTGTTTTAATAATGTCGAATGGTGATTTCTCTGACGTTCCAGGTTTTCCGACAGCGATACGCCATCCGAATGCGACATCGAGGGCGGTCGGGATAGAAGAAACGCCGATGGAGCCAGCGTCAGCAGCGTAGGCAGCTCATCCAGTCCACCAAGGGATTCCACGGAGAGGAGATCCAGAAGGGATCAGGAAAACATGCAGGCATATCACATGTACAACAACACCACCAGCAAAAAAGTGAGTCGCCTCCAAACAACCCACACTTAATATTAATATAATTATTTTGCCAAGCAGGTCGGTATGATCAGCCACCGTTCGCACTCGGCGGCGCCTTGCGACTCGCCCAGCGTCCACGTATCGCGGTCGCGCTCCAAGTCGCCGCGGCGCTCGGCCACCGACCACCGGTCCCTCTCGCCGCCGGACGTCCGGCTCACCGAATACGCCTATCCCACGTACAAAATGTCGAGGTTCCAATCGCGCAGCGCCACGGCGACGCCCACCGGCTCGCCGAAGAAGCGCCAGCTGCCCCAGGTGCCGCAGGCGCTCGCCAGGGCGCTGCAGGAGCGGGTCTCGCAGGACCTCGAGGGGTACAACAGCAACAGGAATCGAATGAGGTTTGTACTGGTGATGAAAAATTGGTGTAGGTGCTGTAATTTTGCGACTTTAAGGTATGGTGTTCACACGTATCGAAGCACTGGGTCTGGTTGGGAGAGGAGAATCAGCGGTTTGAGTGACAGCGATCTGGCCAATCATTCCAGGTTCGGCACTAGGAGGTCCTTTTCGCCGGAGAAAGAAAGGGAACGGGATCCATTGGGATTAGTTGATTTTGATAGTGATATGGAAAGTGTAGTGTCTGTGACGAGTAGTGCTTTTTCCACCCAATCGGAGCGACCGAGGGGGACCAGAGGACTCGGGTAAATACAACTTTTTTTTACTTAATAACAAATACATCAAACGAAATTAGGTAACACACAGATTCATCATGATAATATCATGTGTATACCTCATTTCAGGAACCAAATACAATCTTCCCGTGAAATTAACGTTAACTGTAATTTTACCCCTTTCAACAGTAACCAATCGAGAAATTCTAAACCCGTTAATAAATCAGTAACATTCTGTCCGATAACGAGCTATCGCCCTGTAGATAGTTCGCGAAATGTACGTAGGCTATTGCCAACTCCTCCTGTAAACGAAGGAAATAATAGCGAACGCGCAGAGGAGCCCGGGATTAAAAGCACCAGGGGCGTTTTTAGCGGTGATGGATCTAGCGATGTGTTCGAAAGTTTCCCGGAAAGTTTCGGCACGGATTTTTTAGATTGCAGTTGCAAAAATAAAGTTTGCGCTGAAGTTTCGAATAACCACCGCTGCAAATGTATATTTATTTCCCCGAAAATATCCGCGAACGGACCTTCCCCTGTAGATAGTTATAATTCAATAACCGTTTCGGATTTGTCAACAGCTGCTTTATTTAAAAAATGTAGCATAGATGTAAGCAGTAATGCTAGTAAGGCTTCTAATGATGCGTCCTTTGATCTTGGTAGTACTGAATACGGATATAGAACTATAAACTCGAGGGGCATGAGGGAAAGAGACCACGACCCTCGGGAAACCATAGAGCCTCTAGATCCTCACCACAGCTATCACCCGAACCACAATCACCACCATCATCACCATCACCACCATCATAACCACAGGGAAGGAAGCGTCAAAAGGGGCCAGTTCACCAGAAGCTTGTCTAATACCGAGCCGCCAACAGATGAAAAAACTGGTAAGTTTAATCGAACCATACACCGCAATAATTTGTTAAACACGAACAATTTTTAGACGGCAGCCTCAGTGATACAGCCGTCGGCCAACTGCATGGTCTCGAAGTTCCTCAAAAAGACTCGATGAATCGAAAAGACAACCCCCGCGAACGGGACAGGGACCGGCAAGGGCAATTCGTCGGCTTGAGCAAGAAGAGCAATTCCACCAGCCAATTGTCAGCAACAGGTGAGAGAGTTACACTCGACTAACGAACAGTCATTTACATATCTAAATGTACGTCTTTGGTCATTAGAAACGATTTGTATGTGATCTTCTTACCTTCGGGTAAACGACAAGCCGAGGCTGAGGCAAGAAAATGTTTGGGAATAATTCGAACAATTTATAAATGTTGACGGAAATATCATCAACTGCTCTACTCTTCTACTGTGCTTCTTTTAAATTCTCCTTTTTCTCCAAAAAAATTATTTCGTTAAAATCATTACATACACACAATTTCATTTACTTTGTATCTTTAATCTTCTTATTGGCTCATTTTCTACATTTTGAACTATAAATACACTCCTTAACGAATAGTATAACATTTTCTTGTATCAGCTTCGAAACAACTCTGTCCTAGTTCAGTGTTAGAATAGAATTCTACTCTATCTTTGAAAGTAACGTGTAAGCTCTGCTCCCCGCTAAACCTTTGATCCTTAAGGGCGAAAGCGACGGATGGGTTTCGGAAAGCGAGGAAAAACGTCGTTTACTGTACATAGATCGGAAGAAATTTTACCAGGAGATGTTAGACTGTCGAAACAGGGATCGTCGGCGTCCAGCGACGGAGAAGGCTCAGCCGACGGCGACAGGTCTTGAATTTATTTCAAATGTTACCTTCCTAATACCCTCCCCGACCTTTCGATTTAATTAATCAATTAGTGCCTTGGATTCCTTGAAAGATCCGTCCTAATCTCTCCCGAGAGCAAACACGTAGATAGGTACATAGAGAGATATATTTAGTTATTTTTTTCTATTTTACTTACATACCTACTACTTATAATGTAATCAAACATTGTCTAACGTTTTGATTTATAAAAATAGTAGACGTCTTTTAACATAGCGATACAAAACACTGTATTTACTGTGAGTATGAAATCAAGTGATGACTAAATTTTCCAAATAGATAAAATAGAAATTTTCATTTTTCCGAGAATAGACAGTAGACATAGATGCATTAGTGTAGTCGAATAGACTAGAGATTTTCTACTTTAGGACATAATAATATTGTGCTTGTTCAATATAGCATTTATGTAGTGACTAGTAACGCTGTTCTGCTTTTATTTGAAACTTGTTTCCCATTAGAATAAACAGCACAAACTCTTCCAAGTCGTATTTGAGCTGAAGCAATCATGCATATGAGCATTATTCTTATTTGTTGTAGTTACAGTTTATTTTGTTGTTAAATTAATGTTTAAGCTGGTATTTGTGGAGTTTGTGAATTATATTCTATAACTAATATGTACTTATTTTATGGAGTTTTAAAAAGGCGCCTCAAGAGCTGTTGTTTTTTAATGTCATTCGAAATAATCAAAAATTTAAATTTTTGACTATTTTTAGAAAATTATGTATTTATCCGATTTTCTTGGTAGGTACCTAATTTGCATTTTATTTTATTATGCAAAAATAAAATATTCCTATTATTTTATTAATCCTCGTATTTAAATGTTCATTAATGGGTACTTAAACAACCGCATAAAATTAAAAAGTCCAGTTGAAAATAAAATAAGTACAAACATTTAAAACCAATGGGAACCCAGTTTTTGGCATTAAAACATTCAAAATGCTTTTCCCACTTATTATTTATTCATTGTATCGCATTACTTTTATGAAGTCATTTATTTTTTAACGCTAATCTAATAAGGATAAACGTGTAAAACGGAGACTTCCCTAAATTTCTTATACGAATCATTAAATTAAAAAAACCGTTATTTATATAAGTATTATCCATGAAAATAATTGGGTAACTATTTTTTTCGTTAACATATAAAATTATATACAAGAAACCAATTCACTTGTACACACTAAACAAAGATCAATACCTACATTTTATTGAAAAAAGAATCAACAATCAACTCAATACTCTGTCGGTTTCATTGCCTCAGAGAGTGGGTTGAATAGAAAACGGGTTACGACGACTGTAAGCAGCATACAGCGTTCGCAGGAAGTGGTGCCTAGTATACCAGTACCTACTAGATCGTCGGATTCGAGCCAAAGAGCCGCTAGTCTCAACTCCATATCTAGTTCAGAAGGATCTTCGTAAGTAGCCGCCTGCTATCAACCTGATTTGAGCCCCATCATATATTTGCACTCCATTGGTGACATGCTTTAAATGTATAGAAAACCGTTGTGTTGAAAACGCATTTAAAAAGATATATTGTAATTGTAGATTGTGTTCTGTTGATGTTTAGATGTATTTTATGGAAATAAAATGTTTTCAACGCAAAATATCTCAGCTAAGCATCATGTAGCTTCTTCTCGAGTTATGGATATGTGGTATGTATGCATGTTTTTATACAATTACTACTAAGATAGATTAAATAAAAATGAAATTATAATCTAAAAATCGAAATTAGTCCATATAAAACAAATCACTAAAAGCTCTGCATGTAATAAATGAAGCACCGTTTAGGGCACGGATGACTTTGTATATGTTTCTTGTAAATACACCGAAAAATATTTCACGTAGATTTTTATTTGATTACTGCCAACCCAATTTTTTTCTCTCTCTATGTACTTCTATGTGTTTGCTTCTGAAATTACTTCTTAAGCAGCCCTTGTATACTAAACTAACCCCTAAATTAATCTCCATAGATAATTCATAAAAAATATCTTCTTAATTCACATTTATCATTACCAAATTGTAATCTTCAATTATTTTTCTATCTTTAATTTGTCCAGTGGATCCAACCAAAACAAAGTGTTAGTAAACAAGGGCAGTACCAAAAAGTTTTTAATAACTTATTGAATGTGTAGTTAGTAAACAACCCAATGAGATTTTGTATAAATACTTCATCAATAATCCCATAGTTGTCATAATAAAATCGTCTTGCATACACAATCTTCTATACCAAACAATTCCATTCTTGCATTTGATGAAAAACCTGGAGGATCCTATCTCGTTGTTTACTACTACCCATCCTTGCGCTCAGTAAATAAAGCGAATCTTTATGTGTTAGATGGTCACCTTCGCTGCGGTTAGCGGCAGAAGGGGGTCAACTGGCGGAGTTCATAGACGGTTTAGGTCCAGGACAACTGGTCGGCCGGCAAGTTTTGGGGTCCCCGTCTTTAGGAGACATCCAATTAGCGCTCTGCCATCAAAAGGGCTTTTTGGAGGTCGAAGTCGTCCGGGCGAGGGAGCTCCAGTCCAGGGCGGGCTCGAAAGTCCTGCCAGGTAAATAAATACCACTATAATTACACTACTAACTCTCTAGTAGTGCATTTACCTAAACTAAATTGGAAATAATCAAATGGTGTTATTGAGATACAGTGAAATATAGATATATCTGTCATAATTTTATTCATAAAAATAAAAAAAATTGAACAATTAGATATATTAGATTTGATAAGAATGCTGTAATTTATTCATTGATCTTTTCTTGTGTTCTAGCGCCTTACGTGAAAGTGTATTTAGTGAATGGTAAGAAGTGCATAGCGAAAGCGAAAACTGCCACCGCTAGACGAACTTTAGATCCTTGGTATCAACAACAATTAGCATTTAAAGAAAATATTCAGGGATGCATACTGCAGGTAAAAATATATTGCGATTTATGACGAAGAGTAGCCCATATAAATAATAAAACACTTAGATTAATTGTTTCATCATCATAAGTATTTACTTCAACAAGTAATAATTAACAATTATATTGAGTATTAATTTTTTCTCTATTTTGGACTATCTTTATAGTTTTTATCCAATTTTTAAAGAGTTATTAGATACATTTTAATTCGGGCCTATTCATTTATTATAGGAAATTATCAACGTTTATGACATTCATTGTTAAAAGCGATTGTTATAAATATTGTAATGATACTCCGTTTTGCTTAATTATTTAAAAATTAATTGATAATAAGACAGTTAATTTAAATATTCGCTATATCTACAGGCGATTACGATTCCGATACAAAGAACCTTCATGCATAACGTTAATGACTGTGACATTGGCGTTATCGCATCAAAGCATTATTATTACCTTGATTTTGTAAGTAGATAAACACACACACGCGTTGCTCGTTTTTTACTAATTTCCGAATTTGTTGGTCGAATTTGATATGTAGATTTATCCGTTGTATTTCAGGTAACGGTGTGGGGCGATTACGGCCGATTAGAGGGTAAAAAGATCTTCATGGGGGTGGCGCAAATAATGTTGGACGATCTGAATTTGAAAAATATCGTCGAAGGATGGTACAAATTATTCGGAACGACATCCCTGGTTAGTGGTTCCCACTCTATAGCTGTGTCTAGTCGCGGATCCTCTGCCAGTCTTGATTCGGTCAAGTTATAACCTAAATTCACGTAACCCTCTACCCTCGGTAGACAGTACAATATCACGAGAGTACCGATACACTTTTGTTTTTCGCTCGTTTCAGTTTTAACCACTTCGCACGTTTTGTCATGTCATTTTTTAAACACAGTTTTTCACCGATGGTTACCTTCCACGTACCCGTCATTTATAGGTAGGGGTTAATTATTCTCCTCTCGTAATTTCTTTTGTTGATTTCTTAATTGTTTTCGCTGCAAATTTATTGAGCTTATCTACACACAAAACTTTATCTACGACTAACATACAATCGTGTTTCGGAAAGAAATTTGGAAATTTTATGTTGGAGAGTTTTGTGTGTAGTTTCCGATTTCATTACTTTATTCATTTTATAGTAAAAAGACAGTAAAGTAAAAATTGGTTTTTTTAGTATTGTTACAAGTATAGGTTTTTATTATGCTCTTTTTAATTTAATTTTTTTTATTACAAAGCTTACTAATTTTGATGCACGAATATATTCAAAATTTAAACGGAGTTTCCCTTTATTCAATTATCTTTATTCAAGAATTAGGATTAATTAATAAATTTTGAAAAATTGGTGCATCCATTATGCGGCTTGCAGATGAAAACGAATGAGATACAAATTGTAATGTGTTTAAATACTTAAAATACTGTGCAGGTAATAGAGACTTAATTTTATAATTATCCAATCCTTAAATTGATGTGGTAAAATCTAAAATGAACTTATACGCAATTAATTTTCCTCTAATTACTCTAATAATTGTTGGCTAATCAGCATACAATTAATTTTAATGAAGGGTTTTCTTTGCACACAACGGATCATTAACAATAAATATATTAAAAAAATTCATCATGTTACTAATTTGTATTTCTATTGGCTGTATTTAAAACGATTGATTTTGATATTTGATTTACAATAATTAAAAAATACTCAAAATTTATATTCGATTTTTCAGTGAGAAGAACCGACATGATTGTCTCATTCGACAAGAATTGACACATTGTAAAGTGCATTAAAGACGCTATTAAAAATTTCTTTAAAATTCACCTATTACAAACTCGATCGTATTGAAAAATATACTTAAGACTATATCCCGAATTTCAAATGGGTTCAACTAATTCAATTTGAACGATCGAAAATGTCCTAAACGAAAATAAAAAAATTGTATTATAACAATCTACCTACGCTAAATTGTGACAAAAAAATTTATATAAAAACTAAAAAAATAGCCATGAGTGTAGAAAAAGCCGAAAATAGTTCCATATTTAGTGTACATGAAGTGGAGAGTGTAGATACACGCACACGTTAATTTAGTGTGAAATAGTGTCACAAAAAATCATATCTAATATGAAATTTTTATACAAAGTGCCTACAATTAAGTATTCCTTTATCAGATTACAGAAGGAAACAAACCTTCCCTTTATATTATTATTATTACATATTCATAAAATAGCTGAGCTAAAAGAGTATTCGAACAAAATTAAATTCGTATAATTGGAAAATTAATTGTAGCCACTTTGCTATAACTTTTAAAGCGACAAGATCGTATGGTTTGCATAGTTTGTTTTTTACGAAAATTACTCAAGTGGAATTTTACAAAAAATTACCTCAAACCTACTAGAGGTAAGCGTCGTTTAATTAGCAAAGGGACTCATTTAATACAAACGAAAAACCGAGGCTTTGTCGCTTTATGAAAAAATATGCTTCATTGGAATTGAACTTGCTTTTTTACTTGAAACTTATACGAGGACTTAAGGTAATGTTGATAATTATTGTAAAATATATATTTAAACAAAACAACATAGAATTGTATATGAAGGGAACCTTTAATGTAACATATAGGATATAATTAATTATTCTTAAATTGTTGAACTGCATGTGATAATAATATTATGTTGGCTGTTCAAATTCCCTAAGCTTTTAAAAGAAATAACCTCCGATCCATAAACAAATTAGCTAAATATTTAAGAACACCAAACGTTCTTTCGAAACTATAGGGTTTATAAATAAAACGAGTGATATAGGCCACATGATCGTACAAGTACGATGGAAATATGAAAGGAACTAACATATCCTGGCCATAGCGATTTAAATAAAGTATTAAAATATAATTAATAGATATCTAATATTTAAAGAACTTTTGGTTGTTCTTGACTTATTATTTTTAATAAATCATTGTATTCACTTTGCTGAATCAAGGTTAGCCTGAAATTTTATGTAAAACGGGCGCCATGATTTGAGTGGAATGTTTTAGCTTCATATAGTTTTGGAAATATATAAGATTTTGTTATATATTGAAAAATTTTGATAAAAACTCTAGAGGTCTAGTATAAGAAATGATTTAATTTTTATCTCTATTAAGTTTTATATTGTTTTATTTCCTAGATAACCAAGCATTATTTTAATACATTATTGAGAGGTGTGTAAATTTTATTAAATTAAATTATTTTTTATACAATTTCCTTTAATTTTTTATTTATTGTATCGTTAATTTTTGTTAAGTATCTTTATATATTGTACAGAACATCGAGATATGACTATGTCGAATTTTTTAACTAATAACCCATTCGAAAAAATTTAATTGTTTGAATTTAAATGTCATAATTAATTAAATTACCGCAATGTCTCAAAATTCACTGACAAAATTCTATTTTATTGAACTATTGGATTTACTCTTAAACGTTTAGAACATTTTTATATTAAGTATAGTTATTTATTTTTGGCAGTCGTTTTTGGGCCATTCGGTATACGAAATTTTGTAAATAAGATGGTAAATGTTGGAAGTGTTATGTTACCCTATTTTTATGTGCCGAAATGAATAATTTTTGTACGTTTCTTCGAGATATGAAGTTGTTATCATTATTATTCTAATTATTAATAATGTTTAACCTGTGTCTCAATATTGATTGGAAATTAAATCAAAATTTTATGTAAAATTTATTAGGTGATTTGAATTTAAATTATACTCATTGGTTGGGATATTGGCAAATGAGTTAATGAGTTAACAACTCCTATGTTAGAAATTAATAATTTATTCAATTAAATTACATGGCGGTTAAGTTTATTTTTCGAATGAAATTGTACCATATATTTTTTGTATATTGATGAATACAAGTAATACAAGTTTTTGTTCAATTAACATTAGTTGAAACTTATTGGGACAACCGGTGTATCGATTAATTAAAATACTTTTGGTATATAGAGCGGAGAATTTTGCGGAGATAATTAGAGAAATAACTTTCGATTATTTATAATTAAATTGCCAATTATTTCGTTTTACGTCGGCGACGGTTACTTTCGAAATATTGCACTTGTTTCGGTTTATAAATTGGTTTATGTTTCTCGCAAACAATTTTTGTTTTGATAACGAATTTTTATAAAATGCGTTTATGTTATCAAAATCGGAGTTTCTAGGAATAAATTTTAAATTTGTAATTTACAAATCGAAACTTGGTTACTAAATCAACGAATCTACTGAGTTATCTAAACCAATATTTGTCATTGTTCATCAATTTCTAATGCCGTAGTTTCTAATTTAATTTTTTATCGTACCAATTTTTAAGAACATACTGTATATAATATTATAACAGCTTTGTACATTTAACAACATAAGTATGGGAAAATTGATTTTTTTAAATACCTACCTTATAGCGCAAAGATGTTATTTCAACATACATAGGTATAGCTGCTTTTGATTAATGCTTCGAAAAAATCTCTCTTTCAATACCTTTAGATGAAGATAAAGACACTATTTCTAAGAGCATAGCCAATGATTTATTTTTGGATCGGATTCGACAACGACATTTTTACAAATTTCGAGTAGAATTAGACTAAATTTTTAAGATAGTACGTGAACATGGTTTACTTAATTTTTATTGGAAGGCAAAATATTATTGGTACGCATGCCTTCGGTATTTTGAAAATAACCTAATCCGTACAATAATTATTTAAAGGAAATCCAAAAAAAAACGTTTATTATATAAACTTATTAAAAATATTTACATTTTAATTACGAATATCCACCATATTTGCTTTCTGATAAAAATAAGGCATTCTTCAAGCGCTTCGTTTGTATCTGCTCCTAAATAGATTAGAGTAACAAAAACTTCCTAACTTTAATACTCATTAATGGCGCAATTTTGTACAAATTTTTGCGACTCGAAAAAATAAATAGTTGGTTATGCTGAGTCCTACATGATTTGGAGTCGATTGCTGAAATGAATTTTCGCGATTTAAAGTTTCATTTGAGCAACCGTCGTTTTTTATTATCGGCTTATTTAAACATTTTTCTTGTTATACACTCCGTACAGTTCAGAGAATATCGAAGAGGGCTTAGTATTATAAAAAAATTAGATTTTTTACGCTGTTATTAAGTAAACTTAGGATCGGCAAAAGCGAAGAGAAGAGGTCGAAATGAACGCTCGAAAATGATTTTTCCAAGTTTCGGGGCAAGTGTTGCTATGCATGATAATTTTCTATATCAATATAATCAATTTTGCATAAATAATCTATATCTATTAATCGTGAGTTATCTTTATTGAGGGGTTCCTTTTGGTGCGTCAGTGGTATCCCAAATAGTGCCCACCTTTGTGTTGATATCAGCTTCAAACGACCTTGTTATTGAAATAAAAAAATCTTATCGAAACGTTCACGATCAAATTTGCGATAATTTCAAATTTTCTAGATATTTTCAAGTAAGTAGTCCCCCGAAAAAATACTGGAAGAATCTTTTTCAATTCAATCCAAAAACACACGCTGGACACTTCTCTAAAATTACTGAACTGTATCAAAGTGTACGTTCAAGTGTGACAAAAACAAAGCAGAAACAAAACACGGCGCATATCATTTTTTGGAAGTGTCAGCGTCCCTTTATGTCTCCATATGTTCACTCTTGACTGATGTATCCATATTAATATCCAGCCCTGAGATGGGGGCAAGACAATAAAAGAATGATTTAAAAAAAGCCATTTGTTTTATTTTTGGGTAAACTACAGAGCGATAAATGTGCTTATCAAATTGCGGTTACAGATTAGGTTTGAAAACACGTACGAATCACAATATCTGATGTTTTTGTTCAATTATATTTTGGGGTTTTTATTTTGGTAATTTTTGTTTTTCTATAAACGCATCAAAACATCCTACGGAGCAACCTTGTAAAAATGCCCGTTGTAATTTTCTAGTCTGGTGGGATCATTTTATCTTCAAATTGCAACTACAATGAGTAAGCAATTTCAAGGATGCGGTTTAAAGTATTTTGGTGGAAAAATTTGACTCAATTAACCCTACATTTAAAATTAAAACCAATGCCATTAAAGTAATAAACCACAGTAATCTGAGGATATCCTCCAAACTTATAACTGGATGGTCTCTCTTCGTTCCTCTTGCACCAGAAAGTTTTTGGCAAATCTTGGCAAAAAAAATGTTGAAAAATCTGTTTCTTTGCACAGAATTGGCAACACACTGACCTTTGTCAACTGATGCCTATCTAATATTGCTAATTATCTGAGACCTTGGAATTATATTTTCGCCTACAGTGTTAAAACTTTTGTTGCAATGACAACCTTGATTGTTTTTGTTGGCCGATTTTTTTTAGACGAGCTATTTTCGTCTGCAGGCGATTACATAAGAACGGACGCATTCTCGCCCGATTTTTTATTTGGTGTTAAGAAAAAAATGTTTAATACAGCCAATTTAAAAATAGATTAGTTGGTGTGATATTGTTTTAATTTAAGAACGCATATGCTAAGATAAAATTGATAACCAAGTTACTGTGCTGCTGATAAATATTTAAAGCGTGTTTTTGAGCAAAACTTTATTTGCGGATATTTCTATTCGCCAGTTCACCGTTTTATGTTAGTAAATTTGATGTTTTTGATGATAAATTGTATCTACTGGAGACACAAATAAGCTCGAAGTGAAGTTGCGTTTTCAAAACAACAAACAAATTCGTTAAATTAATTTTGAAAAGAAATTATCCTGTTGCTAGTAAAAATAAGGTATTTACATAAGAATGTATTAGGGATTCTTGAAATGAATTAATAGGTATTAACTACTTACCTGTTACAGTATCCAAAATGAATGAATTTATACAATAAACATCCAACAAAAGTTTAAGTAATAACAAGGCATTTAATGCGAAAATTTGAGTATTCTTATCTTTACAATATACATGTTTCATCATTATAAATTGTAAACAAACTTATGGAAATGTAATGGCAAAATATCAGAAGTTATCGACTTACTATAAAAACTGGTCAAATAATTTATTAAACCGATTTATTATTGAATGAAATTTCATTATCGTTAAAAACTCAATTACAGTAAGTCAACAGAAAAGAGATTGGTAGTTATCCAGCAATTAAGACCGCCATTAAAAAGATATTTACTATCGTCCATACGGCCGATAGTAAGGCCCTAATTGCTTCTTGGCGTCTATTTAGTTACAGACTTTTCCAAAAATCAATTGACTAGGCACTGTCTTTATTTTAAGTGAGTAAAAAGTGAAGATTTTATGATAGTTTCAACCCTTTCAACTTTAGATTTTGACTTTAAATCCACGCAAACCAACTGTATGGTTGGTTTCCTGCTTGGGATATTGTAAGTTTTCTATAACCCTAGAGTTTCTGGTTAGATTTAGGTAAGCATAGAGAAATAAAGTTATAGGTAGAAAAGAGTAGAGCAATTTCTAACATATCAGTTCTTCAGATGCTTATCGTTGCAGCCTGGTGTGATTTTTCAGTATTGGTCCAATGTAAATTCCCTATAAAATTCGAGTCTAATGAAGCTTACCTTGGATGTTTAAAAATTAGTTTTAAAACAATTATTGCTAAATTAATAAATAGGAAGGCGGCACGTGTAGCGAGGCGGCCGCTAAATAGGATGACGTTGATTGTTGATTCGGTGACGTCGCCAGGGTCGCACTTGGTGAAGCCTAGCAACGTTGCCAGGTAAAAGTTATAGGTAATTTGTTGAATGCTACATTTGCGACTATTCGGCGGAACATCGGCCGCGCCGGGTCCCCGTTTTTTGTTACATAATTTCGTGGATTTATTTTTAAATCTGTACAGTTAGAACGCTACACGACGCGCTGGCTTACAATTCAAAATTGTTTGTAATCGTGGATAAGCATCTAAACAAAGAAGCCCACTATTGAAACCGAAAATCTTATCTAACTTATAAGATCTAAATATTATTGTGCAAACAATTACCTAGGAATAAACATAACAGTTATTAAGGAAAACGATGAAGTACCTGTTCAAATTAGAAAGTTGGCAACGCATGCGTTAAATATTTGAATCTCATTAACGCCTTTCATTCAATTAAGTTTCCATTCGAATTATATTACATTGCCGAATTCTTTTTCGCAAAAATTTTCGATAATACAGTTTTTACTTGCGTCAACGCTTATTTACGTAAATTAGTAACGTTATTTCACTTTTGTTACGTCAATAGAATTGTTGCATTCCTATCTACAATAACAATAGGTGTTTCACAGAGCCGTTGAGTGTTCAATAAAAACCGTATCTAATCCTAATATTATCAAATAAAATTGTTAAATACCTATGGCAAAATTAGCATGATTCGTAAAAATAGAGAGTGCAATTTTTGATTAATTCTCTTGTGCATAATGAATATTGCTTTCATCAGCGCGTAAAAGCCTGATGGAGATAGCTCAAATTAGTATCTAGACTTTATTAATAATGGAATGTTCGAAAATATCATTCCGGATATGCTGTGTAAGTGCACACGTATCTACGTGTTTCATTTTCAATCGAGTGAAAGCTACATTTTAAGTGAAATGCGTTTTTTACACCCTATTAATTTTTTATATGCACACACAAGAAACTTTGCTTAAAAGATTAATTACATTCTGTAAATTGGAAATATCACGGTAGAATGCACCCGCTAATATGATTATGTAAAAGGATAGGCGCAAAGGCGGATCATCCACAAGATCCGATACAAGAACAATCGTAATCGATTACCTAATTAATAAAATACGAAATTATATTTTTACATAATATGCTAAATTACCAATTTAGTTTATGTTATCAATATATTCGCGTGCATAAATATTTCAACAATTTAACAAAAACAAAGGTTATTGAATGCACGATATGAAAATATCTGCATTACTTATTGATCTTTTTCGAGGCACAATTGACATGTCTGTCGTCGATTTTGTTGTTTACTATTTTAGGTTTATCGCACAATACTGACAAACGTGTGGTTTTGCGGTAACCTCTCGGGGTTACTGCCTTTATTGAAAAATATATTTTTTCTATGAGTTCAATGCCATCGATTTCCAGATCGTGATAAAAGGTGTTTTGTTACGTTGCGGGATTTTACGAAATTCATTTCGCTGTGTATTGTTTTGAGTCAAATATTTTCCTTAATAATTAATTAATAAAAAAATAAAAGTAAGCTTATGTCATTGGGTGGAGTTCAATTGGTCCCCGCGGTCAAATTTACCCAAATATAATCCTTTTTCGACTCGAAAGCTATCAGTCAATTGGTCCCCAATACCGGATTAAGGGTTTCTAGGAAGGACCGATGGGAATATTTATAATTTCAAAATTCTCTGGCAAATTTCGATTATGTATTTTCATTCCGTAGTATAATTTAATGAGGATTTTATGATTAGGGGAAATTTTTTGACTTCTGTCTTTTTTTTCTATTTCAATATAGAGAAAATCCCATCTCTTCCAGAATACTTCCAGAAAATTACTAAAATTAGGTGTACTTTTCATAATAACAAATTTCGATATTGTAAAATATCAAGGTACTTTACACTTGAGCAAAATTCACATTTTTGACATACCTCGTATAAGATTGATAAAATTTGATTTTTTATGGTTGAATCTTGGATTTTAGATCATGCAGAACTTTTTGTGAAGAATAACTGTTTCGTAAAATTAATAATAAAGTTTCCCATATGTTGCCAACTATTTTTTGAAATCCGTTCGTATTTTAAAACTAAAATAATTCTTTTTTTGTACAGAATTTTTCTTTTAATATATATTGTACAAATTTTATATATTTTAAATTACCAATGCTTTAGATATTAAATATTTTTTAACACTAAAAGCTGCATTTTGTCCAAATTCACTCAGCTATGTAAGTACACCAGAAGATGTTAGCCAAATGATAGTTATTCATGCAATGTAAAATTTTATCTAATCGGATTAGGAATATTTTGACCGCGGGGACCAATTAGCCCATTAAATTTTGAAACTGGAGACCAATCGACCTGTATAGGATTATGGAACCCCGCTGACAAAAATGACCGTGGGGACCAATTGACCAACACCGATGTCATTGAATGATACTTGTTTATATGGGAAAATTAAATATGTGAACTTATGCGAATACAGCAAGCTTTATTTCATTGCAGTTCTAATCTTTGGTGAAATAAATTGCTCATTGAAGATAAAGCGATTTTTGTACGTTATTTTAATGCAATCAGCCTTTGTTTGATTTTCGCTATCGACCATTATCGAGGTTATCGTTATTCCAATCTTCATTTCGAACGAAATGTAATTGCATTATGTTTTTATTAGGCTCCAGCAACGATTGCTATCGAATCCACAAATGAAAATCAACGTTTGCCTAATTAAAACCAGATGAAACTCGAAAACCGAAGTGACAAGAGACCGAATTATTTTGACTCGGTCACGTCGGAATGCCGAGCAAAAATTAAAAGAAAAATTCGAGATATAATTAAGTATAGTAAGCACCTGTCAACATAAATTTACCCGACGACGGCCCAATTTCACTAATTTTTCGCGGATTTCGCGGAGCACCATGAAATATGCAATATGGAGCAAGTTGGGCAACCCAGATTGAAGATTGTCGAAATTTTAAAAACCGTTTAATTTTGCCTACCCGTTATGGTATCGCCCATAAATAAGCGAAACACTACACTAGGTAATAGAGAGAGTTAAACTCAGCAGGACCTTGCAAATAATGTGTGGAATTTCATAAGTGTGTCGAATAGAAATTTCAGTTTCTACATTCATTGCCGAAGCGAAGCCCAGGCAAAACGTACACAATTCCGCATTCGATATATCCGAAGGATAACAACCCTATATACAAATATTTCGCTCAACATATCAAATTCTCAGTTAACCGTCCATTTAATTACCATTTTCCAGCGGTTTCCATTTCCAAGCGTATTAAACATTCATCCGGCGTAAGTTAGCCGATCCCAGCTCCGCCGGCTCCAACTCCACACCGAAATATCCCCGTCACTGCGACAAAGGAACTGGGTTAAACGTGACGTGACCTAAATACGGAATTTTTCGACGCACCCGCGTACCCTTCCCGCGATTCGTTATCTATCGAAACGAGGGGGAAAACGCAGGAGCGGAGATAAACAGCTAAATCGAATGGGGGAGCCAGGTGCTTTATTCCACCCGTAAATTCTTTATAAGGAGCTCCCAACGGGAAGCTACCAATTCGTCCTGGAAATTGGGGGAAAATTGGACCAGTAACCAAACAGTTCACCAACATTTCTGTAGTTCTGGAGGTTTTGATAACTTGTAATATTGGATATGTTATAAAAATAAGGACCATTGATTTCTACCGACGAAATATTATAGTGCACCAAACGGTTACAGAGGGCTTGGAGAAACTTCACAAATGGACTCAATCAGTGCATAGACAATGGCGGCCGTAATTTTCAAAACTGCTTGAAAAAAAATTGATGAGGTGATGTATAAGGGAAAAAAAGAATTACACCGATATCTGCAATAGTATCGCTTTTATTAACCTTTAAAAAAAGTAAGTTTCTTTGCCGCACCCTGTACTATGGATTGAACCATACTATGACTACTTTTCTTTCAACAGTAAGTACCTACTCTTCTTTCAACTTTTCTCCATAAAATAAAACTCCAATCTCCTGAAAATGATCCGAACATTGATTACAATGAAGTACACTGTGCTAAATAGGCTTAAGCTTAAGGCTGGCATAACATAAATTTTGGGGCTAAAATCGCTGCGAGATCTGCTCTCCTACGTTTCTGTTTGTTGTGGCGCAGTTGGGGAGATAGAGAAAACGCCGGTACGGTACGAGCATCCTAGCCGGAGCCGGTATTAGCGCGACACGAGCAAGAAATTCCCCCCTTTCGAGTCCGCCAACAGGCGGAATGGGTTTGAATGCGAGCGACGTTGTCGGCTCTCGCAGCGATTTTGTCGTTGTTTTTACGAAACAGGAAAACGAGTAGCCTTCATGATACATTGTATAGAATTGTTAAAAATTCGAGTAATTTTTGTTTATGCGGAAATTCGTTTTGTAACACGATCGAGCGAATTGAAGGCAATTCTGAAGGATGTTGGATAATCTTTTTGGTTTACTGATTAAATTTTTGCAAAGTTTGTTCCCATTTTAGTGTAATTTATTCATTTTATTTATTAGTTTATTAGTTTTGGAGTATTGGGTAAAGTAATGCTTTGTTCGTCATACAATAATATCACTATTTATTTATCTCTAAATATTCTTTATCATGATACTTGGTATTGATACTATTGATAATTGTCAAGTAGACACTAGACATTTAATTCTGGCTTAACTAAATTGCAAACGTTTTTAATCGCACTTTTATCATTATTATTAATAATTTGGTAAGCATTTTTACACTAATAATAAAATTGATGTTTGTTGTTTGTTTTCAATAAAGTAATTTAAGCAAAATATTTCTTATAATTATCGGTTTTGAAAAATTAAATAACAAAAATAAAGCGGTTAAACCAGCTGGTCCTGACTTCACCGGTGAATCCCTATGGCTTTGGTTTTTACATTTTCCCTGTTTCTACACTTATGTTTCTACCTACATCCGACATTAAATTGATAACAGGTTAGAACATAAAGCTTTTCTAATGCTACAAATAAAAAACTCGAACCTTAGGTTTGTGTATAATATAATCAATAGATACTTTTAGAAAAATATGAAATAACATAATTTGGTACCGGTCTAATATGCGGTCTATCTCACCGGGAACATTTTCCCGGTCAGATAGAATTTTAAGAATTTTTATCTGGCTAATTCTGCAAATAAATTCTACACCGAACTGATAGATTACGCAGACAATAATTTTCCCAGTAACCTTTAGGATCGGCTTATTAAATCTAGGAAATTTCAATCCACGCATTAATATACGATACAATTAACAATGTGGTAAAGGTAAGGGTATATAATTTGTGATAATTTTCATTAGATTCCAGGTATTTAATTTAATCTGATTCCCTGAAATTATATTGAAAAACTACAATAAATATAAATATAAGTATCTCCTTAGTAAATCTCATAGGTATATTTATTTGTTTGTTAGACATCCTAATTACTCAGGTAGACCGCTTATTAGACCAGTGTTAGGGCAGTAGACCTTATATTAGACCGGCATCCTAAAATTCTATAAAAAGTTTATAAAAGAAAATAACCAAATTTATTATAAATACCATAAAATCTAATTGAATTGACTCGACCAATTTATTATCTATGGTCATATTGGAAATTCAACTAAACACAAACTTTTCGCATAGTTTGGCAACCGCGCGCGGCTTACCTAACTGTTTGACCTCTATCCCCACGCTCTGGCCAATAGCTCAAACTAGGTCATCGAATTCGACCAATGATCGGGCTGGAACAGCGTCACGTGCGTTTGTTGTTATCATCAGCTGGGTCCGGGCGCGTTGAAATTCATACCGACCACGTCGTACGCGCTGCCCTCCTTGTTCAACCGCCGGCAATCGACGGAGACGGAAACACAGCGCCGTAGTGTCGTCATCAGCTGTTGTCGCTCCGCTATAGCCGGCCGGCTGTTTAGTTGTTCTTCGACTGTTTGTGGCAGCGCAAGCATCAGAAGGCGATATCATTCAACCCCTTGATAAGTATGTGCATTACTGATTATAAGAAAACATCAGTTGTAAATGGATGCATAAAGTGTCGCATTAGTAATCAGCATTCGTTGCGAAAATTATTAGTGAGAAGACTGTATTTTATTGATGACGTTGTATTGTGAATAGTTCGTAAAGGACTTGGAGAGCCGCAGTTTCCACGAAGACGTGCCGTTGGTAGCGAGAATCACAGCGAAAATGTCGACGGGAAAACGCTTGGCGAAGCGATCCATAATCGGGACGCGCGTCTGTGCGCCGGGAGAGGACGGCAAGTACTATTCGGGCGTCATACAGGCCGTCAAGACCCCGGCGAATTTCACCGAAAATAACAATTGCATCAATCTGACGCCGAATACGCGCTACACGGTGCGCTTCGACTCCCGCCAAGGGAACTTGGGCCGCACGAGCGCCGAATTCCACGAGACCGAGCTCATAGGGCCCGGATTCCAGTCGGTGCTCGGCCTGGAGCTCGTTCCGGGACAGAAATGCTTCGTCACACACAACGGCAGAGAGGTCTGCGGGGAGGTTTGCAAGCACCACGCCGAAACCGACGAAGTCATCATCAGAATTCATCCTACTGGCATTGAGGTAAGGCGAATCTCTATCTGTATCTAACACAGAAATCCTGCTAATAATCTGTTACATATACCGGCTTTTTCTTCTAACGCGCAACAAACCAAATGCGTCGCGTTTTATGTTGTAAACAACGTAGAAATGCGTAGGAAATCAGAAGCTACGCACAATGCGAAGTTCGACCTGTTGGATTTTCACGAAATCAGTGGACGCTCTGATAATACATTCCTTTGGTCCACTATTATCGTCGCAATGTTGCCGAATAAAGAGCCGCGGAATTCCCGAGCTTTTACTACGCTTCGTGTAAAAACCGGCTTATTCGAATGCCGGTACCAAAACATATTAGACGACAAAATCTTGCAATAGTTGCTGGAAAATCGATAATCGATACAAAAATCGATTAATCGGTTTTTGGAGAAACAATGCTCCGATATTACAAATAAAATTAGGTAATTCGAAAGTTATTAATAGACATTCTTATTAAGTAACACCGGGCACCTAATTATTAGGTAATAATGTGCCAATTTTCGAACTGTAATTACAAGTCCAAGAGCCAAGAAAATCACACAACAAAAATCTTGTAATGAGAAATATCCTTTTTAATCAAATTATTAGATATTTCCAAAGTTAATTAAATACGAGACGAAAATGAAAATTTGCTAAAAAAACAGTAAAATTGTTATAAAACATCATCGATTTTGGTCTAAGAAAGTACTTTCAACTAACATTAAAGCAACATTCATATACTTATCGAACGCATAGAATAATAACCTATCAATAAGCGTATTATTTTACGTGCTCCAGTCGACTAGAGCTGAAAATTACCCGACTTGCAGCGATTTTTTTCGATATGCAATCTACGGCAATTTGCCGACGAGAATGAACCGCACCGGCGAAATATCCCCAGGCCGGCCGTAATCGCTATCGATCTGACAACGCCGTGACGGGTTTCAGTTTGAAAGCGAGAGATCCTGCGCAGGCACGGAACCTCCTTCCCCTCTAATTGGTAATTGCATCCTTGTGACGTCATTCGTATAAACAAGCCAGAATACCGTTCACGGTCGATTTTTGGTGTTACCTACTTTGTGTGAAAAACGCATGTAGGTTGGATTATACGCAGGCAATTATTTCCGGCAAAAATATATATAAAAAAATAACCGTTCGGTTTATCACAGGTTCTTCTTATCGACGTGTTTACTCAACGGTTTTTTCTCTGTGGAAGGAAATATCTGTATATATTGAACAAGGTCCTTGAAATGTAGGACCATTGAGTTTCCTATAGAGGAGAAATTTTTTGTTGATTTTGTTGTTAGGGAAGGTGCCTTGGTATGATGAACTTCTCTGATGCAAAGTTTTTAACATATGTAGAGGATTTTTGTTGCATATACAGTTGCACAATTTTGGAGCAGTCCTGCATAAAAACCGGGCGAAAACCCCAAGGAAGTGAATCGAAGGTGATTCGTTAAGTTCGCTTTTACGATTTCCTCATGCAAGAATTTCGCATTGTAAACTTTTTAATTGCATCGTTAAAAATACCGCGCAGCGACTACCTTGCATATCAACACAAAGAAATCGGCGCGCGTAAATTCGAAAAATATTCCAGGATTTCCACGCGTAGCCTCGCCGATTCGTTAAAATTCCATCTCGATTAAATACCGTTCAATTCGGCTGGTAAAAAATCCGAAAGAAATTTTCGGCAAGGTTGTTTATTGGATGTTATCCTTGTGCATGCTGACAAAATGCAAAGCGAGCTCGTATCCGGTTCACCTTGGCAAATAGAAAAATAGTTACGAAACAATTCGATGTAGGCAAAATTCGCGTTTGAATCCGGCAATTGCGATCGAAATTAGCACTGAAAATTAAATGGCTAGTTTAGTGAATTAATAGCGCTTCATAAATCATAATCGCTAATTTTCTTTACGGGAGTAGTTTCAATGCCGCGACCTAAACCGACTTTGACAATGACATTTTGTTGATTCAGAATTCAGAGTGATATTTATGCATGGACTTTGCGGAATATTCTAATAGCTTTGTCAAAAAAATCGAACTTTATGAATTAATTTGATCGAAGTAAATATATCAATCAAAGTGCCGGGTTTTTTTATTGTTTTTAAACGAGAAGATCGAAAGGTGGGCATAGGAAAAAATTAATTATCAATGATTTAATAAGAAAGATTCAAATTTTAATTTATGTACGTTGTAAATTGGAAACGACACGCGCAAAAACATAATTTATCGACACCAACGATTTTTATCTGAAGTATTACGCTACAGCAACCTTGTATTTTATCGGATTTATTTTTACTACTGGTCGTATTGAGTTAAGATGAATTTCGCAAATTAATATGCCAAATTAGCGGTATTTTTCGTGGCAATATATCTCCCAAAATCCCGTCCAATCTCAAGAAAAATTTCGCACAATGTAAGTTCACTTAAAAAGTATTTTTTATAGTCGAAACAAACCGAATAAACATTAAATATTTATTCCGTATACGCAAATCTATATCATTTGACCTTACATTTAAAAACGAAACGTTTATTAGGTAAGTAGCTTATCAACGATGTAGAATATATTAAAGATACCTAAACTGAAAACGTAAATAAAATTTATAATCGAAAACCCGACCGTTATACAACGAAGAAAGTCTGACGTTGGATGTTGTTTTGCCGTTACGCGACACAATATTCAGTATCGGGATGTCTCAGAAAGGCATCACGAACCTTATTGACATCATAAATACTAATTCAACTGAAATACGGGTTTTCTTTTATGCATATAGTGTCGAGAGCTCTTCGAGTATCTACTAATTTAAAAGTTGCTTCATATGCAGCTTTTTAATTTTCATTTAGATATTTCTCCTCCGGTGTTGGTCAATTGGTCCCCACGGTCATTTTTGTCAGCGGGGTTCCATAATCCTACAGGTCGATTGGTCCCCAGTTTCAAAATTTAATGGGCTAATTGGTCCCCGCAGTCAAAATATTCCTAATCCGATTAGATAAGATTGTACATTGCATGAATAACTATCATTTGGCTAACATCTTCTGGTGTACTTACATAGCTGAGAGAATTTGGACAAAATGCAGATTTTAGTGTTAAAAAATATTTAATATCTAAGCATTAGTAATTTAAAATATATACAATTGGTACAATATATATTAAAAGAAAAATTCTGTACAAAAAAACAATTATTTTAGTTTTAATATACGAACGGATTTCAAAAAATAGTTGGCAACATAAGGGAAACTTTATTATTAATTTTACGAAATAGTTATTCTTCATAAAAAGTTCTGCATGATCTAAAATCCAAGATGCAACCATCAAAAATCAAATTTTATCAATCTTATACGAGGTATGTCAAAAATGTGAATTTTGCTCAAGTGTAAAGTACCTTGATATTTTACAATATCGAAATTTGTTATTATGAAAAGTACACCTAATTTTCTAGAAGTATATTGGAAGGGATGGGATTTTCCCTATATTGAAATAGAAAAAAAGACAGAAGTCAAAAAATTTCCCATAATCATAAAATCCTCATTAAATTGTACTACGAAATGAAAATACACAATCGAAATTTGCAAGAGAATTTTGAAATTATAAATATTCCCATCGGTCCTTTCCTAGAAACCCTTAATTCGGTATTGGGGACCAATTGACTGATTGCTTTCGAGTCGAAAAAGGATTATATTTGGGTAAATTTGACCGCGGGGACCAATTGAACTCCACCCTTCTCCTCTTATGGCTAGTTTCAGATTAGATACTTAATGAATAACTCTGAATTCAATTATATAGTAACGTGTATGAATCCTCGACGAATCTAGTCCTTCTATTGTTTCTTTTTCTCCTACGATAATAATCTATCTATAGATAAGTTGGATAAGAATCTATCTATTGGATGGCAATATAAATTTCACTGTCCCGATTAAAAAATTCTCGTCATTATAAATTTCGCCTTGTTCCGTTAATTTGTAAAGCCAATAAAGCTAAGTGTGTCACGACCATAAAGTAAACAACATTACACCAACGGGCGCGGAATGTTTAATTTCGGCGTGCAAAATCGCTGTTTTCACGAAGAAAACACATTATTCGCTCATGACCGGTCTTACGTAATAATCGATGTGTATCTTGTGAGTACTGTTTCTCGTAAACGCGATGACTGGATGTCGATGAGGATAAGCTCGATGTTTGATAAGCAAATAAAACGGTTTCGATGTTTGTTGACTTTTATTATTGTAATAAGTAATAACTCTTATTGGATACCGTTCTTATCGCTTTTGTTCTTACAATACGAAATTATGTTTCATTCAATCGGTACAATTATTTATTAAAAAAAAACTTTAATTGCTACAAACGAGGCAATCTGTAATGTAGTTGTTATACGTTAATTCTCGTTTACTTTATTCTACTCGGCATTTTCAAGAGCGATGCTTCATCTGCAATTGTCTTGGTATTTATTTTGAACTAAGTAGGTGTTACGTTGTTGCCGATGCTGTTTGGGTCAACGCGGCTTGGAATTTGTGTCAGATCGTGTTTTGATGACCGCGATATGAAATGAAGAAATTGCTCATAGCCGATGCGATAGATGCGATTTTTGTTTTTGTTTTCATCTCGATTATGCTAAATGTAAACACGCAGTGTCAAGTCAGTTTCTGTTTTCCATACATATGCAAATGACTTTAATGTTGCGCATATCTTAGGAAATAATCGTCGATTGCGAAAATAAGTTGGCGGATGAAGAAAATCCATTTATGAGAGACTTTCGATGTTTCTAAAAACCAAATTTTGTAAGGCTGCGCTTTTGATTGTAACGAAAAAAAAAGTGTTACTACAGAAATGAGTGATTATAAAACTGGCGTAGTAAACAGACACTCGAGACGATAGATACTTGAAAATGCAAGTAAATCGAGATTAATTTACAAGTTCTACTTTAAATATAGGTTACGTATCCGCGGTAAGCGCTTGCGAAACGACGAACAACCTGTTCTGAGGTCGATTGTTTCGATATGTTCTTACTTACCTTTCTCTTATAGCTGTTATATACGAAATGAAATAACAAGCTATTAGGTTCGAGCTCCTTACAAAGTTGCAAAGATTACAGGCATTGGATGCAATTAAGCAGAAAACGAAATTATTGTTCAATGACA
Organism: Phyllotreta cruciferae; assembly: GCA_917563865.1. Lineage (NCBI taxonomy): Eukaryota > Metazoa > Arthropoda > Insecta > Coleoptera > Chrysomelidae > Phyllotreta > Phyllotreta cruciferae. The sequence goes on along the minus strand of OU830609.1, from coordinate 4,084,026 downwards.
TGTTTCCAATTGGCTCGTAGAAAATAATCTGTGCCTAATGATTTGATTTATGGATGGCTTTCAATTTTTATATTTGTGTACTGACATACATCTTCGTCTACAATCGTACTTCTTAAATTACCATTAATGGATGGATGTTTTTCCAGCACTTTATTTTTACGAGGGTTTCTCTTTATTTCAAAGATCAAGGAATTCTGTTGACTTTCTTCTTAAATAACGAATTATTGGTTTGTTTAGAATGCATGCTTGTGTTTAGTTCAAACTGTATAGTTTCAGATTTATGTTGTTCTCATTGTTACAAAGGAACCACTCAAATTTGTTTATCAATTGGAGTTATTTGTTTGTTCAATTTTTCGAGTTTATTCAATCACCTATAGAATTAATTATTTAAAAAAAGTGTTTAGTACAAACATCATTTATCAATTATTAATCTACATGTTATTTAGAAAAATCAACGGTGTCTAGAGTCTATAAAAATAAATAAAAAGTCTATTAAGAAACGAGTAATTTCTGACCTTAGATTTTGTGCAGTGATCCGAATTTAACATCTGAAAACAGTTTCGCTAGTTTGTAAACAAAAAACATAACAAATAAATAATCGAAATTGCAACAGTAACCTCGAAATAATCTAAATTGATACACAACAGACATACTTGTAAAAGCGAATTTATAACTATGAAACAATATTTAGAATAACATTTTAGGAATATGTTGAAAGAGATGGTCAATATTCTGGCAACAAAAAGCGAATTAAAAGGTTACAATATTAAATTTTCATTCATCTCAAATATACAGTTAAGCGACTCTTTAAGCTAAATTTAGCATAATTGTAGTAAGTATGCACTTAGTTTAGCATTTTCAATTTTAACATACTATTTTTAGGAATTTGTATTGTAGTAAACTTGTTTCTGTTTAATTAAATATTTATATTTGGTATCATAGTCTCACACATTAAAGTATTTAGAATAATAGTGTCAACCAATAAAAATCCATAGTAGAAGATATTTTATTGCCCTTATTATAGCACACAACGTGAACTACTGGTAGATACATGGAGAATTAAAATTCGCACCTTACAATCTTAAACGACCATTATAATCAACAATTTACAATATTTATAACGTGCATATTATCTCCAATCTCCAAGCACGACTGCAGCCGATAACACCTCGTGCATCGTGCACTTTATCACTAATAGCGTCAAACCTCGTAACTTTTGAACTCTTCCAGAGAGTCAATTATAGTTAACAGTCTCCTTTAGAATTCGTTTTAACAATCGGCTTTTATTATTAGTGCATATTTGTAATTTATCGTCTACAAAACGAACGTTCTGAGGCCAAACTCGTCAGCGCTACCAGGATATACGGCCAGTACCACACGGGTATAGGTAGGGTACCACCTTCGCTTCGACTGTTATCTGCGATCGGGCGACCCTGGCTGTAAACAAAGAAATCCTTGCAACACATTTTTCCGTTTTCACAATTACAATACGTACCGTTTTCCTGATAATGAACGCGGCAGTGCGTGTACTTTCTCGCCGCGATGGCGGTGCTGATGCAACAACACAACCTCAAAACGAGCAAATAGATGCGTTCGAGTTCGAACGGAGCCGGTTGTATTAGGGTGTGCGTACTCGCATGTTTACACAAAGCGGAAATTAAAAGGCAACGGTCCGTTTGTTATCGCGGACACTCTTATAAGGCATCCTAGTTGCACATTCTTCTCTAATCGATATGCGTATCGTCCGTTTCTGAAGTATGCCGTGAATATTTAGGTTATAATAGTTTGAGTCTTCATTGTAATTGATTCCACACCTCGTATTAAATACATGACCATCCTTTTCCTGCTGCGGAACTTCTGCACCTATAATTATCAAAAATTAGGTGAACTCAGCTGTGAATAAAATAACAGTATATCTACTAACTAAAAAAACTATTTTTTAATTAACAAACGAATATTAATAGATGTAATTAATGCTGTTAATGACTATTATTAGAACAACATTCTATTAATCGAATGAGTTCTCTCGTCTTCATCGACATTTCGCAGCGTCGGCCATCTCCAATTTAGAACGTCTTGACAGGATCCATACATTAAAATCGGCCGTGTGCCGCAATCGGTTGATTCTCTCGCTGCGAAATAGAAATTAACTTTATGTAATAGCTATAAGAATTACGTTGCTCAATGTTGAAGGTTAGCGACGGCTCAGCGTAGGAGAGCAGAGAAGAAGAAAACGAGTGAGAGTGATTCCGTTTTGCCATCGCTCCGGAGGTATTCGGCTAATTAGATATAATTGTGCTGGAAATTAAATAAGAGCCGTTAATGGCGCGCAATCGAGAGCAATTGGGAATGAGGTTAAGTTTGAAATGGAAATTCGAAATTCGGTGTTGCGCAAACTGCTACCAGCAGTTGAAAAATCTCGAATATTAATCTCGTTAATTAGTTCGCTATAAATAAACACCTTTTAGTCCAGGAAATAATAGTACAGTGCAACAGGAATAGTTTAGTATGTAAAAATGTGGTTTATACCGTTTAATTATCTTTTGAAAGTCGCGCAGGTCACGTCTTTCAGTTATTTTTGTAATTATTTACGTATAGTTTGTGCAAAACAAAGTTACATGCACGTCACCATTTTGCTACGTCACAAATAGACAGTGTTGCCGAACTTTTATTAAGTTTACAAAATCTAGAAATATTAACACGAAAGAATGAATAAAGCAACAACCACAAATCAAAATTACCGAAAACAAATTGAAAATTAAAAGTACTGATCGGTTGACAAACAGCAACTATGCGACTTGGACAGTGCCTACGAATCTACTAGTATAAGAAAAAAATTATTATATTTTATACAAATTTTTTATAATATTGTATATTTTTCTTGGTTGATTTAATCCTGCTTTAAGCCTTGTTAATATCAAATTAAATTCTATAGGTACTTACAGAAACTCAATCTATTTTATGTATTTATTTTTAAAAGTTGGACACAACGCTTTTGGCAAATATGACGTTATTAGTGACGTGCATCTGACTTTGTTTTGCACAAACCATAAGTATCAAAAATTTAATAAAAAATACCCACTAATTATTGTGATTTTTTAAAATCATGTTGAGAACTACTTATACCTATTAAACTAATTAGCTTGTAGTTAAATTAGCTGTATTAAATAATGCTGCATTTTTAATGACAATGAAAGTTTAATGGTCTAAAAAGCTGTTATGACGTTTTATCGTTTTTATAGCACTTTATAGCACTGTCGCTTTCTTGTAAAATGCAATAATTTTACGTCACGCTGTCCCCATCATTGGACTTTAACGCACATTAGAGAAACGACGTATTATTTACTTATGGAGTATCTAATGACTAATTTGAAGCGGCCTTGATTTGCACATGGAATTATAACATTTTTGTGAATAACCTTGCAATAACCTTAATATTACAGGAACTGGTTCAGCTATGTTAATGTCATTGTCGAAATATTACAGCCGAATTAGTTTTTAAACCAGATCATTACGAAGACCAATGTCATTCTATACCGCTATAACAAAATACAGTAATTCCACAATTGAATGATTCCTATGCGAATTATTAATTTACAGCGCCGCGACTGTTATGTAATAGATGAGATAATTTAAACATGTAGACGCAACGTAGGATATGTGTGTAATGTAATCACGACATATCAAGTACAAGCGTTTCAATTGAAGTTCAATCGATTTTTCCTCGCTCGTTCGATCGCCACAATCTATTTCTGGGAATTTCTCCCGCAATATTAACTCGACTCGATGACGTCGACTTTCGCGGAAGGGTCCGCTTCCAGAGAGCGTTTCGATTTTCCGTCGGCGAGTCCGACCGGAGCGGTGGAAAAAACGCCGCCGCATCGCCACCCGTCGAAAATGGGTCGCCCTAGAAACCCGGGGGTAAAGCGTGTGTGCGACCCCATTCCCGCTATCGACCTGCGACCTAGTTATTTGGGCAACACGTGCTGCCTGCCGAACTGCATCCCGCGTTTCGAACCTTGGCTCTTGGATTCGAGCACTACGGAGAAGGCTGCTGGGGCGGCGGATCCCGGCCATTCGCCGAGACCAATCAGTTAAAGTTGCGATTTCTTTGATCCGTGTTTGTTGCGTTTGACACAAAGGGTAAGAACACTGGTTAATAAAATTACAGCATTCATTAATATAACGATCATTTCATAACCGTTTAAACTTCTTCGTTTCGTTTATTTACTATATTCACGCAATATGTACAGTTACTTTTTGAATAACCGGAAAAATTTAAAATTCAATTCAATCGAATACGAAATGGGACTTTTCGAGTAGACACAAAGCGATTACACAGAACCAGTTAAACGTCGGATTCGGCCATTTTTTATGCAACAATTAAATTGTCCTCGAAATACATGGATTTTTGGAAACGGTGACGAGCGCCATGACCCTATTTTACCGGAATTGGAACGTTTAGTAACTAAAAGTCCGCCTACCGGTCGAAATTTTGATAATTTATTGACCTGTTATCTAATTTAAAGTATGTCACACGAAAAAATCTATTATTAAGAGCCAACAAAATTCGTTATTTATTTAAAAATAAATCATAATTTGACGAATTACTCTTTCGAAATTACTCCAAAAATCAATTTTGCGAACATAGAAGAGCATTTTTTTAAAATTGGCAATCCAGCAATTTCGAGGAATGTGGAAACTAATTAGTAACAAAACAATGGAGGCATATGTCGAGAAATAAGTACCTCCAATAAGCACCTCACATGCTCGCACACAATCAATTCCACAATTGTTTGCTTTTACTGGCAATTACAAAATGAGGTTAACCACGAATTATGTTCACCTGTTAGTTAGAAAACACCACATATACGTCGGCAAGACTTTCTCGAACACTTTCGCTCTCACTTTCACAGATAAAATCTGTCTATCGATTGAAAAAAGCTATTACGAATTAGAGAAGGGAGGTGGCCATGTAACAGTTAACACTATTTAATTTACACCGTTATGCTATTTAATTTGGTAGAAAATTTCTTCGGGCAATTTTATTGCATTGTAACTTTATTTTTTTATTTTTACTTTTTGAGAAGTTCCTGTAATAATGTCGAATTGGACTCATTTAATAATCGCCTACATTTCGAGAATTTCATTTTGTTTTTGAACGTAAATCGTATAAAGGATTTGTAAAGGAAGATTTATTCGATGCTTTTAGGCTCTTCGGTAATAATTTCTACTTAAAACTTTTGAAATAAACGCAACAGCATTTTAAAGAATTTATTAAAATTCACCCATCTGCGTACTTGTTCACGTTTTTATTATTTATTCCATCAATGAATATTCATAAATTAAATTCAATTATTTAGTCTATGTTTTATTAAATAAATATCTACCTATAACCGATTAATAAATAATTCATATCTATTTAGTTTTTATGTAACATCTATGATTTACTATTTAAATTCTTTATTGTTTCAGGTACGTTCATTTGATAACTACGATTTTCAAATATCGGTGAGTAAACGTACATTATGCACATAAAATTAAGATGCATTATAAGATGCTTAATGACAGCAGGTAATCAGAAATTTGTTGTAAATTAAATTTTGCTACTTATTCTTATATATTTTTCTTATTATGTTCATTTTTTCAACAACTTAAGTTTGTGTTGCAACACTTGTTTCGTCTTAAACACCTTCAGTTTACTTACTTTATTTTTTTCGAAAAATATCCAACCGAGTGTTAAGGAACCATAAAATGTTAAAAACTGGTGTTCTTAAATTTAATGAGTCATTTTGTTAAATTTATTACTTTCTTTCCATCAGCATCAATACCGGTTTTTTCGCAATTTCCCTCAGTTGATTTATCTGTATAATCTTTTGTCTTACGATCCCAACAAGCTTTTGCTTGCGTTGACCCAAATACGAATGACCCAAATTGGAAAACCCAGGCTTCCTAGATTTCTAGGTCAGCGTATCCGCTGCGTGCGAAACCTACGAGAGACGTGAGAAAACTCATCCTGAAAAAACAAAGAAAATCTTTACAAATCTATAGGGACTTATAAATTTAATGCATCTCGTGATTGAGGATTCGAATTTTCGACCTAATTTTATTTCAAAAATTTCAAAGAAAATTACCTCTGTAATTTCGTATTTAAACGATTATTTTACTTTACGTCGGGATAATTATATGTCTACTCCAAAACGATATCGAATACTCAGAATACGTATTAACATATAACGTATATAATTACGTCGAATAACTCGAAAAATCTCGCTGAGGGAAAAACCAAGAAAAACAACCAACACTTTAAAAATGAACTAAAAAATTGTCTAAATAGGATTCATTTTTCATTCAAGTTTATTAATTGCACAAATTGACAGTTTAATAATGAAATTAGATTAACGTAAACGTTATCTATGATACTTAAATATGTGGTATTATCTAGTAAATTAAATGATTAAAAAAGCGTTAGTGCTAGTAATTTAATTAATACACCGACAATACTTGTAATGAATGCCGAACGAAAACAACCATCAGAGACATTGAAATAAGATCAAACAAACGACTTTTGCTTTCGGTGAACTTCATCATCCATCACATTGCACAACAAAAGCCATCGGAATCGCAACGCATTTCGTTTCGTTTTGAATTTTCCTGCTTACCGTTGCGACCTAATTGCGAGGCGACTACTGTTCCGACTAACGGCACCTGTAAACTTAACTGTTCATTCTCGTTCGTACTTTTTATGAATCATAAGTACGGCTCGGTTTCGCAAATTTCAATGACCAACGGAAATCAGAAGAATTGGTAATGAATTCCGCGAGCGTACGGCGGAGTTTGTATTCTTGCGAAATTTATTATAAATACTCTCTTTCGTCCCCCGTAAGTTTCACGATCTCGCGTTTCGTTCGCATTGCATTGTTGCGTAAAAAGCGGTGAAATCCAGTTAACCCCACCTTCGGATTTTTCGACACCAATCAATACATCGTGCGTCCTAAAATACCGAATACTATGTGTCACTTAACACTCGGGTCAAGGAAGTAACCGTGGATTAATCTGACCTTACTAGGCCATTAATTCTGAAATATGGCGTGGCGCTTGTTCCTCCTCGTAGCGTTACCACACGGCATATTACGCATTCGTGGCAAGGGCGGACTCGGTGGTTAAGCATCGCACGTGAGAACTTTCCATGGTTCGTTAGCAATTTTTCGATTACTAGATTAAAGCGAGGAAGCGTAATTATATCTTACAGTTACATTGCTAGATTGATATGAATGATAATTCGGTAGTTGTTCAATTTTTTTTATCTTCTATACAGGATCTTTCAAAGTAAACATGACCCCTATAGAGAACCGTAAGTTTTTTCTGAATTCGTTGAGACCCGTTAATTTTTGTTCCTGGGGGGAGCTTTTTTGACAGTCAAGCTTACGTGATTTGTTCATCCCCCTAACCCCAAGCAACTCTGACTTTAGAACCTCAATTTAAACTAGCCTGCTTCCAATGCATAATTTGAAAGCCATTTCTGTTGCAAATCTCTGGTGCATCGTATTTCAAAATTCGTTAAGACTTGACAAAGTTTTTATACAAAATCGAAAACTCTAACTTTAGTATTTCAAATGCAACTACCATACTTCATAAATACTTCCAATACATCATTTGAAAGCCATTTCTATTGCGAATATTCCGACGCATCGTGTTGGAAAATCGGTTAAGATTTGCCAAAGTTTTTAATAAATCAGTTTGTCAATTTTTCGATTTTATTTAAAAACATTGTCAAATCTTAACCGATTTAAAAGACGATGCCCAAAGTATTCTCAACTGAAACGGCTTTCAAGTGATGATGTATTGGAAGTAGGGTAGCTCAATTTGAAAATACAGGGTGTCCCAGCGAAAGGTAGCCCATTTAATCAACTTGTAACTTTGTGAAACATAACATTAGTGAAACGTATAAACATGTTTAATTGAAAAAGAAAATGTTAATGTGTACGATTATTAAATGTGTTTCCTACCGAAAAACCATTCAAAAATCCTGATAAAGCATCCTTTAAGATAGAAAATTTAAGATTTGTTGTAAATTTTATTTTAATTAAGGCGATTTGCATTATGTTGTTCAAAGTTAAATAACTTCTTTGTCTTATAAATTAACAAGTAGTAATTATACATTTTTAAAAAGTAGAAGAGTGTATCTTTCAGATGGCGTCAATATATACAGTGTATTTCATTTGAAAAAATTTGGTTAATGTGAATTGAAAATAGGGGATTCTGATAATACACCCTGTACAGCTGATACAAAATTTCTATGTCACTGAAACAAAAATTATAGCAAAATAAAACACATCTGAGAAAAGCGCATGTTTTTATTATTAGGCGTTTAAAAGTTACCAGCTGATTAAATGGGCTACCTTTCGCTGGAACACCCTATATAAGGAAGAGTTGCTAGGGGTTAGGGGGATGACCATAATCAAGTTGGCTGGAGTGTCAAAAATGCTCCCCTTGTCAAAAATTGACGTGTCTCAGCGAATTCAGAAAAAACTTTCGTTTCTCTAGTTATAGGAGGGTCAAGTTTTCGTTGAAAGCCTCTGTAAACACGCCACAACTCGCCGGCAATTTTATCGTTGAACAAACCTAGAGTTAAAAAACCCGAAAAGTAGTACAAACTTCTCAAATTCCCTCTCTTCGTCTCCCCGATGCGAATTTTTAAATACCTCGTTCTACAAAAATTCTGCACCTAAATCGATAAAAATAAACCGAATCCGGGCGAAAAACTGGCCAAACTGACGTCGATCAACGCCGACGCGCCGCCACGGCGCGAGTACACGCGCATTTTCCTTTCGCCGCGCCGCGACCGCGTCCATTTCGTAATCTAAATATGTGCCGGCGTCCACCGGCGAACCGGCGGAGGCGGCATTGAATCCATCGGAATAATATTTGACGTCATAATGCACAAACAAAGGCGTGCGTCGACGCCACAGCAACGCGTCTCCGTTCCCACAGCTGACGGAAAACGCGATTCATATTCATAGATAGTACATGAGCTCGTTGCTCCGCTCGCTCAACCAACCTAACCCTTTATTCCAATTCAGTTAATGGCAGTGCGGGTGCGTTTGTATTCATTTTCATTAAGGTATTGGGGAAATTAGTGTTGGTATAAAATGATTGTTTATAAGAGGGGTGATGAATTAATTGGGGTTAGGAACTATGAAATGAGCTGTTCATTTATAGTTTACAAAGTGGGTTTTGTATATAACAAGCTTGGTGGTAATCTCTATCAGGATTATCCAGTGGTTATCCATTACATTTAACCACTAATCCAGTGTTAAGAAATCTTATTTATTGCCTCTCACACACTAATATGCCACTTTACCTTAATTATATTCCCAAATAGACATATGAAAAGGGTCAAACCACAACTTTTCTATACTATTTATAACATCTTATCTGCATATGCAGATCTATTAATTTCAACGATTCAGCGGCCTTGTTAATAACACAACTGTAATTTTATCACAATAAAATATCATCTTTGAAACGAACCATCTGCAATTTCTATACCATTCTGGTCAGTAAAACGTTAGGCCAATTTGTAGGATCATTACAATGGTCCAATGGTACTATCGGATAGTACGTGTTTGGTAAAATTTCGTTACGCTTTGATCATCGCAATAACGTTGATGATTGGTTAACGCTCACGCAAATTGTTCTGTGACGCGGCAACCAGTGCGAGCAGAGCTTTGCAGACCGCTAATTTTAGCCGATTACGGGGGATGTCGAGGGTTGGCGAGTAGGTGGATGTGCGATGACGTCGGTGGCGGATTAAAATTATAATAACCGCGAAACAAGCGCGGCTTGGTTTGGAATACAAAGCGTTTTCTAGATGGAATGAATGCACGTGTTTTCCAATAGACTGTGCTAGTCCGCTTGGCGACCAAGTTAAATGTGCATTGTTTGACCTTTGGGAGAACATGCACTACTGATCGTAAAAAATTATGGTTCGTGCAATTTTGCGATAAAACGTCCGACTCTACGCGCTTTTTATAATTGTGTATTGTTTTATTATTACATCAGCTGGACTTCAGACAATGCGAAATTACGGTAGGATTTTACTCTGCAATTACCAGCGCAAGCATAATTTAATCGCATGACACGTAACGTAAAATAATATAATCTTTTTAATGTTGAATGTTTCGATTATTTTTTTCAAAAGAGTGGGTTTATCGACTTTGGTTATTTTTTTTGTATTTCAATATGATCATCTGAAACGCCTATTTAAGTGGAGAAGCAAATCCCAATGTTGCATACGCATTACATTTTTGAATTACTGCATGCATTGATTACATTTCGAAATAATCGAATCAAAAAAAATTATCTATTTAGACTACGAAGGCTAGATATTACGAAATAATGAAAAAACCGCATTATCATCTATCAAGCTATTACCAGTCTATTAAATATTCATTCATTGCATAGCAGCAAAACAAAAGTCGTTTAATTATTGTCGATAACATTAGAACAAGAGCATTTATGTGGTGTATAGAGTGAATGTGCGTCCGGCTATGTCCGCATTTTATCCACAATATTTACATATAAACTGATTTATTGAGTTTTCACCACAAAAATAATGATTGGCAAGGTAGGAAAATTAATATTATTACTATAGCACAAAAGAAACTATTTAGTTTGTGAAATTGGTTCATTTCGTATATCGCAGTGTACAAAATTTTATCAACAGCTCACTAATAAATAAAAAAACAATATGGCGCGCTATGTAACTAATTTAGTGATGAACCGAGCGTGTGATTCCCATTAAACGCTGCATTAATCGAATCAAAACGTACGAAATCGAATGCGTCGGAAATTACCAACACTTGCGATGCACATTTTATCATTTATTGTTCGTACGAATGTACGGGAAGTCGAACGTTTTAAAAATAAATGCCGGGCATTATACAATTTTTACTCGATAACGAACGTTTCGGTTAATCTCCGGGTTTTTCGTTCGACGATACATGTTCTCGGCTGGTTCTGTTTAACGGGCTCGGATATCAGTGATATGATAATGCGGCGTCTGTGACGATAAATGATGTCAACGAAATTGAATTTGCATCGCTCCTGCCAGTGTGGGTTTCCTTACAAACAAATGGGAACTTCCTGAAATATATTGTTAGTGTGTACCTGCAGTTATTATTGCGCTTCCACTAAATTATTTTCTTAGTTTATTTCGTAATCAAAATATAGGTAATATTGATTTGACATGATATTAATCGAATTTTTAATTACATTAAGTTCGCATGTGTGCAATACGAGTAGATAAGAGAAACCTTGCTAATTTTCATGTTTTTCGTTGTGATATAAAAAATGGAGCAGATTGCGAAAAAGTGTATCTATATCTTCAAATATCTGTATTTTTTATGGTGTCATATTAAATATATTATATTGTTGTAGGCTCCTTTCGAAGTGCAAAAACGTTTGGAGGAAGTTAGGCTGTTGGAATCGAGGAAATCTGCCAGATTAGCCGATCAGGACACGGATTTCGCTCGCCTGGCCGACATGGCAGGAGACAGGAAAAGAACTGCATCGCACACCATAGACGTCCCTGCTCCGTCTTACCATCATGGGTACGTTGAGAACCATTCTGCCTAATTTTTAGCTCGACAAATTTGCGACCAATTCCAAATTATATCTATTATATCTAATCGATGCATTGTGAAATTAGAAAATAATGTCGATTCGATTTAATAGCGCGTTGAAATTGCGAAAAATTAATATATTTAACTTGTCGTTTATTGTATCTCGTAGCGAACGAAATTGCAATCGCCCGGAGGATTTTACATAACGAATTCGTGCGAATTTTTTTCAAATATTTAAGAAACAAACACAATTGTTCCTTTCTAATGCCCATAAAAAACAGCCGCAGTGAAAGTACCGAGGTGGTCTTCAACAGAATGATATTTACGATTAAAATCTGGGTCGTAAAAGCGATAGTTATTGAACTATTTTTATCATTACTTCCTCGCAAAAAATATAATAGATAATAATTGTTTCGCCTACTTCGCGAATAAATGCAGTACTCGTTTTCTGTGCGCCTGGTGAAATACAATGAAGGTGGATTAAAAATTCACTTAAACTACGATTATCGTAAAAATGCCTTCAATACGCATATCCAGTAATGTATTCCTGTCTGCAACAGATACTTGACACCTTACACTGACAGGTCATTGCCTTGAATTCGTTAAAACGGTCGGTCTATCGACCTGTCTGACTCCTTGTTTTTAATATTCAACCTCAAACCAACGGTGATCTAATAACCTTTTATTTCCGAAAAATAAAATCGATATCCATGTTTCGGGACAAATTAATATTTTAACGTCAAGTCTTCAGTATCGACCGTTTTCAGTGTAGGTCAAGCAAGAATATTTTTTATGCGTCTACGTTTAAGGTAAGCATGCAAGTTCGATTTTTCGGAAAATTTTTGCCAGATTTTTGGTGGACGCTTCGTCGTAAACAGACTGATTCAGATGCTTACCAGACGCTTTCATCGGTATGAATCACCCTCAAATTTGGCTGGCTTAATGATGATTCCTGCCTACGCCACTGACGTGATCAACAGATAGTTACATAACACAATTTTGTACTTACGTTCTTACGATGTAAATAAACCTGAAAAAATATCGGAACGTGCAACAGATGGTAGAGATCGCTTTGCTAAAGCGGTTTATCGCGTATCAGAAAGTGAAAACGACATTTTTTGAGAGCCGGGCAAAAATCATGCATTTAATCATACAAACATAATTTAATAGTATTTCTAATTATAGGTAATATTCAAAAACTGCTATACCCAAAAATGATTCGTTTGAAATTGCTTCGGAGATTATACACGTTGTTTTAATTATTAAGGTATCTCACAATTTCCTTGGGATCATTAATCAAAGCACTTTCATCTAATTATAAAACAATCCGTGCGCTTCAATTAAAATATTCGTGAAATAGTTTCTGCAATATGTCTTCTACTTACTAGACTTACTACAGGAATTTAATTAAAACGCTCGAGGTGCAGTAATTACTGTTTGCTCTATTGTATTCATTAATAAGGAGTATGAAAAACCCAGAACAATATTTTGTATAATATTTATTACATCAAAGCTACACTAAATTCGTGATTGTTGATAAAGCGATGGACGTCCGTCCTAGAATTCTTATCGTTTAATGTGTTTTTAAACAATTTCGACGGTTTTGTTTCGTATATTAATAATAATCTAGAATGTTGACCCGAAATTCAGGTAGACGTCATTTATTGTTTCAATAAAACCGAAATTCAAATCTACCGCCGGTTCTTCGAACTCATTAAGGTATTCATAAGGTCAATGAATGTTAATACTCAATACTTCATGCATGATTTTTCGATTAAAAAGAACAACCTTTAGTACCTTCGGGTATTTCGTTTGTATTCTAATGAATAATCATGCTTTATTTACCACATTCTGTGCCGTTATACTCGAAATTATCGCGACTTCTTGCGAGGTGAGTTTGCCCGACCGCGAACGCGTTTCTGTTAAATTAGCGGTTTTCATTAGTCACATAACTAACGAAACCTATGTAATAATAATCTGTATATAATCTTCGCAGATCTCGTAAAAGAAGACCGAGCGGAAGCCACGATGACTGCTCGAAGGACAGTCAAATGGACGAATGCAGCGCTGCCCTGGTCCTCATGAGCCTCTCCTGCTCGCCGCATTCGCCTAATCTATCAGGTAAGCTCCCTTCGATTCGCATTGACTCAGAGTGTTGAAATGTCTTGCTCAACGCCGCGTAAAATCGTATCGAAAAGAATGCGTGTGTCGTAACGTCTTCAACGGTGACGCAAGTGTGCACTTGAACAGAACGCAACTAGAACAACTCGATGTGTGTCTAGGTTTTCGACATATTTTTTTCGCTTTCTTTTGAGATTCTAATCGGAGACCTCAATTCGATCGTTTTACATTGAGAAAAAATACGCCGAGATATGGGTGGATTTAAATCGTTGTTATCTCGGTTATTGTTCTTTTTTTATGACGTCTATTTCCTCATCAGGAAAAACGCATGGGGGTCACTTTCACAATAGGCTGATCTGTGGGTATTGTCCTTCAATTCCGTTGAATTCGAGTGTTTTAATTTTCGAATGTGAATTCCGAAGAATCAAATATAGCGGGATGTTTTGAAATTAAACGATAGTGAATTTTGATGGGAAAATGATACACATAAATAACAAAGCGTTTGTAAACTGAAATTCGACGAATATACAACGTTACAAACTTATAAACATACGCAACCGTACGCACAAAAATAATAAATTCCATGGTCAAATGGTTTAAAAAATAGTAAACAAAGTTATACACATAAATATTTATGCTTTAAAATCTGTATATTACATACAATAATGCCTATAATTATATTTTAGCATCGACGAATAACTTTGGATGGTATCTCTTTGAATTTTTAATTATTATTTTCCTACCCCCAATATGCCTACTCGTGTTTACAATTTCTTGCTCTATTTTCTAACTTACTTAAAAATTTAATTCTATATCTACCTACATGTATACCCAGTAAATGACATATACTTTTTTTTGTTATTACATATACACCAGAAATACTGTTAGATTTTTGTACTCAAATCAATATTATTACTATTCCACCTACTTCTATACTGACCTATTTATTTAAATGCATAACGAATACCTACGCTATTTGATTAATTTCATTTACAAAACCCTATTGTACTGGCAACATTGACAGATTGTATCAATATATAGTTGAGTAATACTTATATCATTAAACGTGACTGACCTTTTACCGTTCCCTTTGATCACATATTGGAATTATACTTCGGCTTGTGGTCTAGCGATGGCGAATGTACAATAAATTGGCCTTTTGCTAAAGCGAAATTTCTCCGAAACTATGTTAGAGTTAGAGGATTTAGTAGCTTTGATATAGTATGTAGTTAGTGCATCATTAGTAGTTTGGCCTAAACCTTTTCTGAGTTTCTGATCATCGGAACTATTTTACTTCTAATTTTTATGAATCATTTGAGTCTACAGAGATAATATTAGTTAACGATTCAGAATCATATACGATTATAAAAAACTGCAAACTTGAACTTGAATGAGGACATGCGGTATACGTGTAGCTATAATTTACGCATTATCTTGCAGTGTGCAAATTGAATTCGTTTCAATTATCAGGTTAGAATAATCTGTGAAGTGCAATGCCATTGCCAATGCCGAATGCAACAACTATTTCGAGAGTTATTTACATTGAAGGCTGCATAAAATACTAATATTTTTTATATCAAACGAAATTTGCTGTTTTGTAAACATACAACGTTGTTTTCGATAAATATGTAATTACATTTGTCTGGGAATTAATCAGCAATTAAATATTTTTATTAACAAATGCACAATACTGATGAATGCAAATCACAGACGGTAATGAGAAATGTTTTTCATCGTTATTTACTGCTTGGTATGTGTATTATTTCTTATTGATGTTTGCTATACCGTGTATTAAGAAATAAACAGTCTTGATGATTAGAAGATCAGTTTGATATTTTTCCATTGAACTTGCATGTAATCCGACAAAATATTTATCGACATTTGAATGCACACTGTAAGTTTTGAAAGGACAGCGCTATTGGCGAAAAATAAAATAAAAATTGCGCCACGTGCGGACACTCGTGCTAAATGATCCGAAAATTTTGCCACCGCCTGTTTCGAAACCAAATTTATCATTGCAAAAGTGCAATGCGAAACGTGCCGGTCGCTGTAAAAATATACACGTGGTTTAGTGTGGACGTTAATTTATTTTTAATGCTTGCAATAGCCGCTGTGGGACATTTAAGCACAAATCTATTTCACAGAGATGGTTTGGCAATAAATTAGAACAAATTTCTACTCGTTTTCGGTGATTATTCGAAACGTGCTTAATTTTTTCTCATGGGAATTGAACAGGTGAAATGAATTGTTATTTTAAAATCCGTTACTTGATTAATAAGAAATACATTTTAATTAGAAAACAATTATTGTATAATTTAATAAATTAAAACTGTCAGTATTTTTCCGGGTGAGTTCGATCCTGCATATTTGCAAGTTATGTATGTGTAAAAAGCGAATAAATTACCGGCATTATAATCTAATGCATACTTAATATAAAACGTTTCTTTATATCAGAATACGTATGTGCAGTCACGTGCATTTAAACGATAAAGCTGATTATTATGTCATTAATCTCACCACTTCTTAGATATCATTATACATATTATTTATGAATAGAAAAATGAGATTTACTTTTACAAAACCTATGTTTTATTTTAATAGAGCCAAGTACTTGTTGCTATGGTAATATGAATTACGATTATAGACGTTGGTATTGAAACGAAATTTTCCACGACATTTTAAATACTTTCCTGATTGTGTTTCTGACTTTATCCTTATTCCTAATATAATTTAAGAGTTTTGGAGTAAGAACTGGGATTTTATTTTTAAATTGGTTCGCCACTTCGGTTTTCCTTCTGAACAATTTCCCGCAAGTACGCGTCACGTTTTACTAACTTACGGAACGAAATTGGAATTGAATAAAACTGGAACATAAAGAGACTACGTGCTTAAACACCTGCATAGAAATGCAGCGAAGGAAAACACTGGTAGCAACGTCCGTATTTAGCCATACGCACCTTTTCTATCTTCCTATTATTCGAGCAAGCAACTGAAAAAGAACTTTGTTCGATCCGTTCGACCGTTTCCGCGTTTACCAATCAAGGCCGCCGATTAAACCACGTCCTAAATAAAACCAAATGCTGCAATACACGACAAAGAGAGATTCTTTATCTATTTTATTCGTAACGATTTAGGTTACGTTCGTATATGCGTGCATGTGTGCATGACTCAGTGGTGTGGCGCGTCCATTCGGAGACAAAGGTCTCTTCACCAAGACTTTAAACTTCCCATATTAAAATCTTCCAAGAAGTCGGAAAATAGAATGGATTATAGCGCACAAGATGCTTCTTATTTAGGGTACTTTACCCACGAATATTCCAATGGAGAAGACCATGCTGTGAGATATGCGGATTTCGGCAAAAGATACGATTAGAAATGATTTATTAAAGCTCAAAATCGTTTTCAGTTGCTCAAAATGTGTTACAATTAAAAAGATATAGCACTTTGAAATTTAAAAATTTCGGGTTTTGACTCATACCTTATCAACCAATCATAAACCACTCACGTCTTGTTGTATAGTAAATAGTATGAATTTTCGAACGCAGTAACAAAGAAGGCACAAACGAACAAAAATCAAACTGTCATTTGTCAGATTTTTCTGAAAAATGCACAAAACAAATTACACGAATTGCAGTTCGGCACAAAACACTTTACTGATAATATTGACGTTGACAAGAATGTTGCCAAATAAATTTTTCAGGGCCATTATTTGTGTTTTTAACACGAAAATCGGTTACAATTTATACAGATGAAGATGTTATTTCTATATTAATATATCGAATTATCCATTAGGTAATGGAAGAAATGGATAAATCAGAAAATATTTATTGCAATAAATATACAAAAAAACGCACATTTTGCGGAGTAAAGAAGAGTAATTGGAAACGTGGCAAACTTGCTAAATGTGACTTCTCTTTGAAACTCTCGCTTTGATTGGAGCAGAGTGTATGACGATTGTTTGACGTTTTTCAAACTTTAAAAATTAATTGCAGCCTTATTTGGCCACAGAAAAAAATTAAAATTCCATTACGCGCCTTTTTAGAACACACGGTTTTGAAAAAAAAAATAAAAAAAAGTCGTGGTCTTCTCCATTGTAACAGTGGATATTTGCATAGTAGGATTTAATATGGTTTTGGTTTTAGCGTTTTCGTATGCAAGTACATCGCCGGGGAGCAGCAGCAGCAGTTCGGCGTCGTACAGATCGACCCCGTCGCCGCCGCCCATCGTCTACTCGCCCCAAACCACCCCTTTGTCGTCGAGTTCCGTTTCCGACGAAGGCATCGTCATGGACTACTATCCCGACGAGCTGCCGCGGAAGAAGAAGGTAAGTCGTTGCATAAAAGCGTTACGATACGCAAGACATCGTTCAGACGGGAAAATTACTAACGCAAATAGAGATAAGATGGTTACATTCGCGTCTAATAAAAACTAGAATGTCGGTTATCGTATTTTAAAGGTAATTGTCAAGGTACTTGTTAAATTAGAACGCGATAAGGAGGCGTTGCGTTGGCTTTTTTTTTAGAGAAATTTATGATTGCGTGATTTTTATCTGGCTGGTTCAATTACGTAGTAATTAATTTAGTAAGCTTTGCTATCACATTCGACAAACCTTTTGTCTTTTGTTTGGGAATATATCTTTATTATTTCTTTAATGCTCTCCGAAGAAATTAGCTTTATTATAAGAACACCCTAACCCTACCCGACAAGATAATGACAGTCGGATATTACAGGTTGACACGCCAAGTTAATATGTTGTAAACCAAATTATGTGGGATTATTTTGGAATTTATCAAATTTATTCGTGTGTTTTCTCATCGAAATAAATTACGAAAGTTTTCACTTTTTACGTTGGCGCCTGCGGGTTGAATCATGTTCGCGGGTCATAAAAATTTAGCCATTTTAGCCCGTTTATTATCCGAATTGTGTAGGTACTTACATCATATTGTTAACCCAGATTTTCGCGGCCGGTGTTAATTTACTTCATGCATGTGTCGTATCCTTTGTATTTGTTCCTTCTAGTATTTCGTTTGATGAGACGTTCAAGGGTCAGTGTTGATTCACGATGTTTACTTGCGATATAAAATCGAGGTGAATTAGAATAGGTAATGAACTAAATGTAAAGAAAAGGACGACTGGGTTGGAATGTTTGTCCTTATTGATTATTTCGATCGATGCTTATTTTATTAGCAAAGTGGATTGATTCTAACATCAAATTTTTAGTTACAATTGTTATGAAATGAGTAGTTTCCGGTTTAAAACGCGTTAATTACAAACCAAAGAAAACTTTCGCATTATCGAATGAGTTCTATGATTTCTACTGTTAAAAGTCTTCCTGTTATGCAGTGAAAGTGAAGAATCGACGATAAATACATTTTTATTAAAATCTCTCGTCAGTTGGTCTCGCTTCACTTCATTTTTATGTAATGTTTTTAAAACGGCGATTTCTAGAGAACGGCCTTTCCAGGCTTGCGAAACGCTCGAATTAAAATGTCCATGCAAATTTTCGAAATTGCTGATTTATGGGCCCGCTTGAGAATGTGAAAGCTGGAAATTTTGAAACGAACTGTAACGCATACGAGCAGACCGTTTAATGTCATCATTAGATATAAATTAGAAAATTAACTTACTTAACCGGCACGTTTATGCATAATTAAAATGCCGGTAAAGTTGATAAAATTAAGCTCGGCTTAAAATGCTTCTTGCTTGCTTCCCTGCCGCAAATAATAAATAACTTCATTATCATCAGCATGTAGATTTTTTTAATATCTTCAGCGCATCTTCCGCAATGTTCGTCTAATTTAAATATTAATTATTGCGATGTTCCCCATCAATCAATCAAAATTTTCTTACCAATTACGCATAAAAAATTTCGTGAATCCGACTTTCATAAGCGTCGTTTTATCATCGCAGGAAATCAAGCCGATTCAATGCCTCCTCTCCCATAATTAAAAACGAGAAGTACATTTTTTCAATGACGAAATTACCGAGATGATTGAAGTTGATTATAAAGAGCAGGCATAGTGTAACCTACTTTTCGACCCCATTATGTGCGCATTAAATGCCGACGATTTGCATTTTTCTTCGGAGGCGGGGACGACTCGTATACGGTAATTTAGTAAATATTACCGGCGTTTTATACACTCGCAGTTCTAATAGGAATAGATCAGCTTTACTATGGCTAGGTGCGGTTTTTAGTAGCACGCAAGTTGAACTTGAAATCAGCGGCGTACGCGCGTCAACAATGCTAGGAAATAGGTCGCCATTTCCTATAGAAATTTATTCTTTAAATATTTTTCCTGTATACATGCAAATGCCGTTAGATGTAATGAGTTTACCGAGAAGAATTACTGCCTTCCTTGTGTACGAACATAAGTACTTAATTATTTGTTTTATGAAGTGGAGAGGTTGTAAAAAACTTTTGAATGTTTAATGAGTAAAGCAGGATCGAAGCGCCACTTTCGATTACATCGAATTTTGTTGAGCAAATTAATTTGTATCTTTGTGTAGAGGAATCGAACAGAAATAACTGTTAATTAAAGCCCCGAATAGTGGAACATAAACGTGTATTTTCCTTCTGTAAACAACCATTTAGCCAAATAATTTCCTCGACTAGCGCGGCGCAAGTGAAAAATAAACATTGGGCTTTTTCGGAGAGGAAATCTTGTGAAAATAAATCGTCGCAAACAGCCGAATCGTCCGAAATGCATTTAATAGTATCCAGAATAGCCAGGCCATCGAAAGAAACGCGCTATTATTACATCAAAACTGGTTTCGGTTACCGAAGGCGAAAACCGCTAGATGTAAACAAATTTTCTCCGGTTCAGTTTCCATCCCAACAACGATCGCGACTTCCTGCATTCGCAGAAGCGTTCAGCGGTGGATGGATTTCCATTCGATTCGGAGTCTACTTTTTGTTTAATTCGACTGAAAATGTGGGAGTGAAGTAATCGTTTATCGCTTGCACATTCCCGTCTCCATCCGCATCGGAATTGATTGTTGGCTGTTGGCTGCATCAAGGCGAAGTTTGTAATTTGCATAAGCATCGCGTCCACGTCCCGTGGTTAACATTGGCACGTGTAAAACTTTTGCCAAGGTCGTCGAAAATGAGCGACGCTATGCACTATTCCGTTGCGCTGGCGATCTGCGCTCGAGGAGACTCCAACGCCACCGCATTCGAGCCCGATACTTCATAAAATAAAAATACACCTCGGCGCAAGGAGACTGTTTGGGACAACGGAGTAGTTCTCGATTCGGTGGAGAGGAATCTCGTTATTTTTAGTGGAAATGATGTATATTCGGGCGGTTTTGGACAAAAATGCATGACTGTTACAAGCAGGAAATTAATTTTATAAATAGTCTTTACCTACCACTTAGAAATTCGTTTATCGCAGCTTAAATCTACTTCAGAGATTTTTAATTTCGATTTACCTAGTGTTAGAAGTTTTTATTTGATACGAATTTCGCTTCTAACTCTAAAACAAATAATACTTCAAAAGATTTATTAACATTTTTTTTATTTTTTTGCAAACCTGTACAATGTAATTTGTCAACGTCCAATGTTATAGTCAATATTTGGCATCTGAGCTTGCGTCAAATTCGTCTAAATTAATAAGAACATTTAACATTAACAAATATCTAAAGGAGGGTCCACATTTAATAACATGTTGACACATTTAATAACAGTTAATAACGCTGTTGAAAATTTATAAAGCATCGAAAAAGCGTCCACGCTTGCTATACAGATTGCTGCAAATTTACTCGGATCATGGCCAATTCAATGAGTTGAACAAGGATTATTAAAATCAGTGATTAGAGGGAGCAAGTTGCAATCAATCTGGACAGCCCACATTTACCTCCCCTACCCCGCAAAATGTTCTAATTGGATGTGACGTCTAATATCACATTAGACAAATGAATGACACATTGGACAGACCAATCAAAATTCACTAAGGGGAAACTGAGGAGTGGGAGTTAAATTATAAGTCTTTCTTTTTCCTTTATTTTTGACACTAATGCACTTGTCTTTGTCGCGCCCATATGGACCATGTTCCAAGTAAATTTGCAGCAATCTGTATAGTATAACACTGCGATATAGCAAAGCTACAGACATGTTATTAAATGTGGACCCTGTTTAATGATGACTTCACACCGGTTTGTTTATAGTTTTAAAGATTTCAGTAAACCGGTGTTTTAGGTAAAAGTCTTTAAAAAACAAATAAAAGGCACTCCCAAATATCGATTATTAATGACATTCATTTGATCCGCGAAAATCGACACAAAATCCACCACAAATCGCGAAACCTTGAAAAACGATACGTAAATAGCATGTATAACCTTGCCCAGATGTTCATAACGCTTGCGGCATCTACTAGAGATCAATTCGTTAAATTTCCATTATGCTGATAAAAATACAAATATTATTTAGAAAACGCAAAGATAGTAGAAAGTAAAAATAAACCAGCTGATAAAACCAACGATGTTAAACGTATTATTGTCATTGTACAACTTTTACCGTCACCCAAACCGTACCAAATAAAAATTGGATGCAGTCTCCGCTGCGATAAACTGTCGTTTTACCGGCACAGGCTTTGCGTAACCTCTATATTAAAACGCTATTGCTATGGGGTTTCGTTAAAAAGCCACAAGGCTGTCGTCGTGCCTCTCCTCTAACTATTTATTTCGACATCGCACAGACGACCGTGGCTTCAATGGAATTGCCTATTTTCGGTTTTGTGCAGCCAATATCAATGGAATTAATTTATGGTGAATAAATTGCACGGTTTATGTAATGGAATTATTAGAGAAAGGATTCGGTCCGAGCGATTTAAATAATCGTGTCGCAATCCGCTCCGACGAGTACCTTCAATTATGAATTGAAGTGATAGGTTAAATCGAAATTAATGTGATATCATTGCGGCTGCATCGATTCCTTCGGCATGCGTTGAGTACTAATAAAAATAGCCAGAGTGATTTTGGGTGGAGTTCAATTGGTCCCCGCGGTCAAATTTACCCAAATATAATCCTTTTTTGACTCGAAAGCTATCAGTCAATTGGTCCCCAATACCGGATTAAGAGTTTCTAGGAAGGACCGATGGGAATATTTATAATTTCAAAATTCTCTGGCAAATTTCGATTATGTATTTTCATTTCGTAGTACAATTTAATGAGGATTTTATGATTAGGGGAAATTTTTTGACTTCTGTCTTTTTTTTCTATTTCAATATAGGGAAAATCCCATCTCTTCCAGTATACTAGAATACTAGTATACTAGAAAATTAGGTGTACTTTTCATAATAACAAATTTCGTATATTGTAAAATATGAAGGTACTCTACTCTTGAGCAAAATTCACATTTTTTGACATACCTCGTATAAGATTGATAAAATTTGATTTTTGATGGTTGCATCTTGAATTTTTGATTGATGCAGAACTTTTTGTGAAGAATAACTATTTCGTAAAATTAATAATAAAGTTTCCCATATGTTGCCAACTATTTTTTGAAATCCGTTCGTATTTTAAAATTAAAATAATTCTTTTTTTGTACAGAATTTTTCTTTTAATATATATTGTACCAATTGTATATATTTTAAATTACTAATGCTTAGATATTAAATATTTTTTAACACTAAAAGCTGCATTTTGTCCAAATTTTCTCAGCTATGTAAGTACACCAGAAGATGTTAACCAAATGATAGTTATTCATGCAATGTAAAATCTTATCTAATCGGATTAGGAATATTTTGACCGTGGGGACCAATTGACCAACACCGGTGATTTTATATATGCATGATTTCTATTAGTGGGAAATGTGGGAAAGAGGTGCTCTAAGTTGCATGGTAGAAGTTGCAATTTTTCCACAAACGAAGGCGGCTATGAAACTGGTTAATAACTGCAACATATGCTAAACAAGTTAGTAGGCGATAATCAGCTGTTTTACCTTTTGTGTACCGAAAATACAATGAAGGACGCCGCGCAGATGACGATGAAATAGAAGCGCTATATGACGGTCGGTATCAAATATTTCTTGTGGGACATCTTTACTGCTACATACACAGCGATACGAGGAACGCTTAGACCGAAAAAGAGTACAAAAAATAACCCTCGTTTGCCGCCGTAGTGTTCTCGGTCGTCAACCTGCGAGCGAACACGTTGGAATTTCCGTTTTATTGGGTAAACAGCTGCCCCGCGTAGGGCGCCTATTTTTCCTATAAAAAAAGAAATTGTGTTAACACGGTAGCTGCTATTCATTACTGCACTTGTTATCGTAAATAGGTAGATATGTAAGAGCTTACCTTCGAGTCTATTCGAAACAAAATAACCGACGACTACTGTAAGTATACACCTTGTATATCATCACACTCTGCGAGTATGGAATCCACACGGTGGATTCGTCGAAAAGAGAACAAAACAAAGTTACCCTTGGCCATCAGCACTGCCTACTATTCCAGGTCATCAACCCACGGGCAGACTCGTTGGGATGAATCCGCGCAAAAGTCACCGACCGGCGAGCTTTAGACTTCGACGTCAACAGTCTTATATAGAGCTGAATGCACCCGATTACTCTTTTTTTAATCTAATCTCACATAAAAATATTAATTGATTACGAAGTCATTGAAATTTATCAGTCGATTCGTTTAATGCTAAACAATCGTCGCAAGTTCAACACCATTTGTTTGTTATTCCTTTGTTTAGCTCTTGTTTTTCACTCCCAATATACGCAAGTGTCCTGTTGTAATGTATTACGTCGGTTCTAGCAAGAATTACACAATAATGCGGATTTTTCGTCGAGAAAATAGGTTTATTAGTTGTTTATATGTAAATCTAGGCCTCTCGTTAGTTATGTGCATATTAGAAATTATCACAGAAAGTGCATTCGACTGTGAATTTTCGTGCTCACTTTATAAATATATCGAATAAATCATGTGAAATAAGGTCAATGAAAGTAAGTATTGTTTCGTTCAATACACATGCTGGTATTTAAATTCGATTTTAAGATTATGCATTAAGTGGTACCTATTTACACCAAAAAAATGTTGTGTAGAAACGATTTAATTAAAAAATAACAAAAATAAATCCTGCCCTACCTAGTTGAGGAAACGGATTTCTGTATTAAAACCAGGTTTCCTTTTGTACTTTTTTTGAATCGGTTAAATTGCCAGCATCTAACTGTATCAAATTGGTATGCAATTCCGAATAAATTGTCGTTACTCCACATTAAATTTCGCATAAAACGAAATTATCTCTATTATCGTTCGAACAAATTAACAGGCGACTAAGTTACTCATTAACCTCTTTCACCTTCTCCTAACACGCCACACCAAACTAATCGGAGCGTCAGTATACCAATTATCGGCAATAATCCATCCGTTAGAAGATAAAATCCCTCTTTATGGGCTACCATTATTTTGGTTTATTTCTTGAGATTGATCGATAAATAATAACGGTAGCGTATTCGCAAGGTCATTAATGCGGTTTCGAAAGTAAACGAAATGAAAACGGATGGAGCCGACACCTGCAGGAAGTAATAGTAGCACAGATTAGATTGAAGCCGGCGCTCCATGCGCAAGAAAATCATAAAGAATCTTAGATTGATAACTATACGGCTCCCGATGATTGTATTAACAGAACAAATCGCTTAGAGTTGATGGGAAAACGTACGTTATAATCGAAACGGTAAAATTAAATTAAATGCTCGTATATTATTTACAAAATGTGCTATGAGGATCTATAAAATTGAAGTTTCTTCTTTTGCTTATATAGAGTCCTTTTTTTCGGGTTCCGTTTTTTCCCATACTTTCTCCACATTCTTCCTATTTCTTATTTATTTGCGCCATCTGCAATTTTTTAGTTCTAGATACTTAATCCTTTTTGCTTTTCTTATTAGGTGACCTAGATATTTTTTCAATTTTAGATATTTTTTGGAAATTTTGGCACGATTGATGATGTAGAAATAATTTACAGTCGAATTCACAATAATGTTAAATGGTTTTAGTTGTGCTGCCAAGTAGATACCAATTATCATTTTAATAAGATCAATTTATACATCTATAAATTAATTAGTTTGGAAAAACATATATTTATCATCTTTCGCTATCTTCAATTTTTGTTGCGTACATCAAAGATTGGGTATTTACAGTATTTTCTTATTTAACATTATGCAATTATTATTATGTCTTTTCTGAAGACATTTATTTAAGCTGACAGAATAATTCACTTTCATGCGGCGTATCTTATTTGTAACGCACAAAGTATACAAGCAGACGATTTTATTGCAATATTCAGGTCGCCAGCGGCATTCGTCATTGTTGTTATAACCTCTGCGGTTGAGGGCAAAATAATTTCAAATACCCATTATTCGCCTTCGGCTCGGAGAACCTAATGTTACATATAGTGCGTTGATTTCTTCATCGTCAGGTTAATAACCATAACAATTATAATGTAACGTTGCGGCGTTGAGCTGTAATTTTCTTTTCCTTTAATTAGAACAATACGCGATACGCGGGCACTTAACCGCGATAGATCGAAGCCAAATTGTCGCACAAAACGGCTTTTGTCCGTTCTATTTTGGCGTCCACTCCGGGAGCAGACCGGCTTTTTTACCGTACAAAAAAAAACGTGTATTTATAAATTAAATCCGATGGTTCGTTGACTCTTTGGTTTCTATTCGCAGGCGGCGGTATTGTCACATGAAATGCGAATGATATAATACACGATAAGATTTTTTAATACTACGTTATTTACGAATAAAATTTTTTAATAGTAGATAGGATGGATATCAAATTCAACGTAGATGATGTGTAACGTAGTGGCATTGAAATTTTGCACGTGAATATAATTTGTGGAAATAATCTACGCATTTATACGCATTTCTAGGTATATTTGTATTTGTTTTTATTATGTCGCTTCGAGATAATTATATGTATCTAATACATTTTAGGTTTGTATCTACTAACCATTTTTTTCGATATCTATTGGTTAATAGTGAAATTTCCATAACTAGTGAAATTTTTAAAATTTGTTATATTTGCAGAATTTTCTTTGTTAATACATCATTAGGTATTCACGCGCGGTCTAAATTTAATCACTTTGTTCCATTTTACCCAATTTGACGTTTTTATTCCGTTTTATGTATAATTACCTTGAAATATATGTCTCTTCGGTTAATTTATATTAACAGCATGAGGTTTTCGCGATATACATATCTAGTCCATAAATTAATAATAATTGCACATTGTGTAAAAAATGCTTTTAATTAATTGGACTCGCTTAACAGGATTAATTTTCTCGACATATAATTTGCATTTAGTAGTAATATTATATCAGATACATCAAATATCGAATACATTGGTGTAGTTACATTGTGTATAAATTTAATTCATTGTGTTGGTGTTTTACACGAAACGTTTTCACTGGAAAGGTGAAATGTAAAATATAGCGTGCTTTTTATAGCACTACCCAAAACTCAACCTGTAATTAGTATTTTTTCTCGACTTATGCGTTGCATGTCCCACCCGAATGTACCTCGATTTCTATTCGTTTTGTAGATTTTAGCAAAGAGATAAAATTTAATGTAATTTTGTGTAATGCTTAGTGATAGGTATTATTGTTCTTGGGCATTCCGATAATAATAACGAGCAAATATAAGAGCCCAAGAGCTATTAGATGTACTTGATGGCTACCTCTTTGTTAGCTCGTAAATCATCCGAACACGAGTTAATTCTAGTGATCTTTACCAGTTTCATACTCATGAGTCGGTTCTGCGGGATATTAATTCTAAAAAAACAGTTACACATCTATCCGCAAGGGCTATAATAATCGAATAACAGATATGTAGTTCCCTAACAGTTCTCACGTTGTACTCTAATGATCGAGGAAGTCGGTAATTTTTAATAATTATCTATCATTTTAATTGCAATATTGTTGTTTTCTTCGATTCCACAGCGTACTTAACAGGTAAAAGATGCGTTGCACGAGATGTAAACAACATGAGCGTAGAATACAATCGGTGTGATATTATCAATTATGCGCGATTTCCTCAAATTTACATTCGAAATCGTTGATGAGTTTGTTAAATATAGATAAAGGGGTTTTTTATCCAAGAAAGTAATATTTTGTGGAGTTGGATTGAAAATTGAATAGGTGTGTATTTCGATTAAAATTATGAAATAATCTTGATGTTGTTTAAATCTGCTTTTTATTATTAGTAGATATTTTTTAAGCAAAGGTATTTTAAAATGGCATAAAAAAAAGTGTCTGAAAAAAAAGATGTACTTGTTGAAAGTGTCCAAAATCAACAGTTTTCGAGAAAAATGCAAATAAAGTTGTGAGTGTAGGACCAATGACTAACATCAAAATTCAAAATACGGGACCCTAAGTCCAAGTAACATTTTATTTCAACACATTTTCAAAATGTCTAACCTTTCAGCTCTATTAACTTTCTCAAACGTTTTGTTAGAGACCCTCTCACCTTGAACAAAATTCTATCTTGGTCGTTTTTGATAGTATCAGCAGCATGTTGAATTTTATCCATAGTTCATCAAGAGTGTTGAAATTTACATAAAAACGTGTTGAACCAAAAATCTAGGAACAGATACAGTTTGAAACCGATTCTGGAAAAGTCTACAAAAATGCTCCTGCAATTTAGACCTGCACTCGCAACTTTATTTGCATTTTTCTCGAAAACTGTTGATTTTCGGCACTTACAACAAGTACACTATTTTCTTCAGAAACCATGTCTACATCGTAATCTTCAACAAAAACAGCAAAAAAATTGCCGGTTAAGAAGTTATGAGACAATTTTATCAATCTAATGTGGCATAAGTACCGCCATCTATAGGAGTAATTTTAAATTGGAGTGTGCCAGAAACTGGGTTTTCCAAATGTTGAGTTTAATCCATCTACTACTTCCGGTGTAATAGGAGAAATAAACTTTTGAAAGAGTAACAATTTCACTAAGGTATGATTGGCTAAATCATGTTATTTCGACCTCGGCTATCTGCTGTTGAAATATTGACTATTCATTATACGGACCACCCTGTATAAGTAGTTTGTTCTACAACAAATTATCTCCAAAATTGAGCATATTCGCGCTTTACCAATTAGAAATGAAGTAATTGATAATCGGAATCGATTGCGGCGTATAAGCCAAATCGAAGCAGGGGAGAAACCCGAGCACGTGCCGAAATCTACTGCGTAATAACCGCCCCCCCGGCCTCCCGATTTCCTCCTCGCTCGTCTACAGCAAAAAAAAACCCACAGCCGAAAATTCCCCGCTCGGACCGCCGAAGACCGACTAAACGCTGATAAAGCCGGGGCGGCATCGCCATCACGCATCGCGCGTCCGGATAACGCACTCCGTACGCAAGTCGAACCGTCATCCGCTCCACGGAGCGCTGTGACGCCGCTCACAAAGAAGTCGTGTATCTTTTCCGTGTGCACAGGGGACGTTAGGGGGACCCCGCGAGGGCATCGACCTCAATGTTTACATCGCTCCGAACGGGAGGCCGGAGCGTTTGGCCTTCTCTGTCGCACGCCGCGTGCTGGACGAAGAACGACGGAAAACAAAAACAATGCAGTTGCACCGATTTGATGCGTACGTGTTTGTACCGATTCGCAGGTATACGGTGAGTTCGATACCGAATGGTATTGTTGGATTACCCTATGGGGCGCTCGGTGTTTCGATATGAAGGGGTTGAATGTACCTACATACGTGCAATTCGCTTTGTTCTCTTTGTTCGTAACCATCGAAAATTACTCGCTTAATTCTCTTTAGTAAATAGTAGGAAGATTTAGATTCGTCATACGAATGGAGAAGACCACGATGTGAGATACGCGGATTTCGGCAAAAGATACGATTAGAAATGATTATTAGAGCTCAAAACCGTTTTCAGTTGCTCAAAATGTGTTACAATTAAAAAGATATAGCACTTTGAAATTTAAAAATTTCGGGTTTTGTCTCGTACCTTATCAACCAATCATAAACCATTCACGTCTTGTTGTATAGTAAATAGTATGAATTTTCGAACGCAGTAACAAAGAATACACAAACGAACAAAAATCAAACTGTCATTTGTCAGATTTTTCTAAAAAATGCACAAAACAAATTACACGAATTGCAGTTCGGCACAAAACACTTTACTGATAATATTGAATTTGACAAGAATGTTGCCAAATAAATTTTTCAGGACCATTATTTGTGTTTTACAAGAAAATCGGTTACAATTTATACAGATGAAGATGTTATTTTTATATTAATATATCGAATTATCCATTAGGTAATGGAAGAAATGGATAAATCAGAAAATGTTTATTGCAATAAATATACAAAAAACGCACATTTTGCAGGACTAAAGAAGAGTAATAGGAAACGTGGCAAACTTGCTAAATGTGACTTCTCTTTGCAACTGTCGCTTTGATTGGAGCAGAGTGTATGACGATTGTGTGACGTTTTTCAAACTTTAAAAATTAATTGCGGCCTTATTTGGCCACAGAAAAAATGAAAATTTCATTACGCGCCTTCTTAGAACACACGGTTTTGAAGAAAAAATTAAAAAAAAAGTCGTGGTCTTCTCCATTGTGGTGAAAATACAGTATGTGCCATGAGGATGGACCATTAAAAACTTATCTGGCAATATAGAACTAATTAAAATTTCGTATAATCTACATGATCTAAGTCTAGCGATCGAGCTGGTCATTTAAATGTAACATTTTAGCAATCCACCCCTTGAATAACTCTGTTAATAGAGCTCCCATGGGAATCTAAATAAAAGGCCCACTGCACCTTTTATACAACCATTTGCATAACCGTGGAAGCTAAAATCAAAATTTGATTAATAGAAACAAACTTCTCCATATTAATGGACCGTTGATATGATACACACTGTATATATCTGTACAATCATCTAAAGTGGTTGTTGCTTTACGCCATTCCACTACACCTTTGCAAAAACTGACAATTAAAAAGAAATTATTATTGCAGTGGTACAATATGAAATGTACAACCTTGACGAAAAGTATTTTCCACTCGTTATTTCGAAATTACGTAACGTTACAAACGAGATGTGTACGGGAGATGTTTATATTACGTTTATTACGGTAATCATCTTAAGTTGTAAATAAACTGTTAAGGTTCTAGTAAACCTACGTATCTAATTAGTCGCGTTTGCAAGACAGCGAACATTTTCGAAAACAACGAAATTAGGCTTTGTAATTAAATGCAATAAAATGGAGGTTAATAAGTCATTATGTAGTCTGCATTGTTATCGAAAAATTCTACAGATTAATTCTCTAAAATTTCAACGTGAATTCCGGCAATGCACTTTCAAAATATCGTTTATTTCATTACTCACGCTATGATAAATCGTCGGCGTATGTTACAAAATCGCCGCAAATTGATACAATGCATATCGAATCCGTTTTTCTTTGTTTCTTCTTCGTGAGTGTCTAGATCGATTTTTCTTTCTTTCCTTCTTTCTTTCGGATCGAACAAAGAGCATTCAGACGAAACCCATTTCTATTTCCGCTTAAAATATGAATTCGAAATCGACGAAACGATTTTCACGATGAATGTTTTATTCTGCTTTTTAGCTGGTAGAATAAATTCCTCCTTGGCCATAAAATTATCATCAGTTTCATATAAATTCTAGCTAATTAATAGTTTTACTTATTGGTTTTCGCTTGAAATTCGAGCTTTACAAATAAACTAAATTCACAAGCAATTAAATATTTTTCGTTTATAACGTGAATACTCATCAAATTAATTAGAAATAAAGCATCGGAACGATTCTTATCTTTGGTAATTTTTTTCGCATTAGCCCAGGCAGCGAATTAATTAATTTAGAGAACATTTTCGTAAATAGGTTCGAGAAATTCTATTATAAATTCGGTACGCTCGTTGAAATGGCATCTGCTGGAAATGTGAATTAAAATAGGTCGAAGCGATCTAAATAACTCGAGCTCGGTTCAAATCAAAACAAAAAACAAATTCGACTTGTTTACGCTTATTATTCTTGCTAAATGAACGCAGCCTCGATGGGGAAACGTTACGTAACATTCGAAAGCTGGTAAATTTGAAACATTCACTATAAACCACAGCTCCTCCGCCCCAACCAGCAACCACCGACGAATACACATCCCCTTTTCTCTATTCGCTGCACCGGCATGTTGTCACATAAATTCTTCCAAACAATTCGGCCGTATTTTTTTTCATCATCAACCAGGACCCCCTCGAGGGGGCGGCCTCAAACGCAGCTGCTCCTGTGCGTAACGGAGCATATCCGAATTAATTCCAACCAGTAATAAAACGGTGCCAACATTTAAAATACTCTTACTAAGCCAGTGATTAACATTTTGACATATGTCTGGTGTCATTTACATTTTAATCAGGCTTTGTTCGGCAACTAATCGCTTGGGTGAGCCTGTGCTGTGCTTATGCACGTGGAAAGCGGCCTAAGAAAGCTCCGTAATAAATTTTAATACTCATAAAACGTCTCAACAAATTTGTAGTGTTTAAGAGCGGTGAATGGTTGGTCGAAATCCACCCCTGTGCGGTACCAGCAGACGTACCGAGGGTTCGGAAAAATCTCTACCTGTTGAACTCGGAGGGGCTCAGTTCAGTGCACCCGAACGCAGAGGGTCGTGTGGATTTTTCGAAAGGAACACCTGCCCTTCGAGCGTTCTGATACAGATTTGTTTTGTTTGGGTGCCGGCCCAGACGGTGCTGGGTGCACCCAGACTGGTCCACCCGTATGGGGTGGAATCGCTTCTTTCAGACGCTCCGTCAAATATTTGCCTTTGTTCGGCGGTCACGAGAGCGGCGCAAATATCTTGGAATCGTGGGAGTCGATATTATACGCGTACTATGTACACGAAAACATTTCCCACATTCGCTCGTACATTTTTATCGGGCGATAAGAGTTCGTTTTCATTGAATGAAAACTCGTAAACATTTCGAGAATCCTTCGCCGCGCGGCGCAATCTCGAATTACTCATCAGGACGTTTGGACGGCGTTTGTTCAGGATTCCCAGAAACAATTGAATAATTCCTTGCACAGAACAAAGAATATCTGCAACAGCTCGACGACGGAGACGGAGCGACGTTGTGTTGGTGTTGTCTCGCTTCAAGGTTTACTTCAATGACGTTATCAATATGGCGCTCGGGTCGATATGTTTATGGACGAGCGGCAACGTTGTCTTGTTTCGAAATATTGCGTTAAACATCAGTACAAAACAAATTTCTTGGCGGGAGCATTAATTTATTGGTGGTAAATGCATTTAATAAAACACTGGGGAAATAGTTGTCCCAATTTGTCAACGTCAACTGTCATTATTGTTTGGCATTTATTTCATATTATTAAGGTTAAGATTGAGTTGACAAGCAACGTCATTTTTACGCAAATTTAGGGAAACTCGCTTCTATTAGGTACTTTAAGTGTGAATTTTTTGATAAAAAACTAGATTGTGTAGTTGAGAAGATAATAAGCTAATTATTTGATTAAATTGAAAATAGTACATTTTTCTCTCGCCTAACATAAACATTCTTTAAAATAACACTACGCTTATTCTGGATATTCTGGATAATAATATGCACGACATGAGACAAGAATCAAATAATCTCAAAAACGCAATAAAATTATGTAATATCTGTCTACAATATTGAGCAGCTCAAAAATCCTGCTGTAGAATCTAGATACAAAAAGAGAGTAAAACAAAAACAAACAGATACTAAGAACAGGTTAAACAGAGTATAAGAGACTTGATCGAGCGAGTACCTAAAGCTTTCCTTTCATCGATTACATTCACCTATCGCTCCGTTAAAAATAGCCCTTGTAATAATCCTTTACGTCCTTTTCGCGCTTGCATTCGGCTCCGGCATAAGCTTGAACTCAATGTGACATTGACCTACTTGGCAACGCTGTAAAGTTCACGCCACGTGCTGCCTGGCGAAACATAACAAAGGATCCGAAACGAAGGACGAGAGCCGAACGGGATCCTTTGTCCTTGGCGTTTCGCTACGAACTGCGATATGCGATATCGAATCCGTTCGGTGAAATTCCTTCTGATGCGTTCCATCGAACGAGCTTTTCTAATAGTATTTTTCTTTGTTTCAGAATTTGACTCGTATCGTGTTCCAATGTACTTGGCCGAGTTGCTTAAAAATGACCAACACATGCGAAGCAATAGAGGCGCACGTTCGAAACGAACACTTAAAGTAAGCAATAATTGTAGTGTTTTGGCACAAGAACTCGTTCATTCAGAAAAATGGGAATAATGTTCTTTATATTACGTACAAAGTTTATAAAATTTGGCCTTTAAACCAGACATACAAATAGAAAATAAACTTGGCATCTCTATATTATTATGAACATTGAATTGGAATCCAATCCTCTTGCCAATACTGTGTAAATATGATGCTATACCAGCACGTGCGGTGAGAGGCTAGCGTTTTATTATACCATTAGATCAACTTGGAAATAAACTGGTTTTCCAATTGTAGTAAAATCATCTTCAGATCCTCGTTTTCTTAGTTCAAATATCGAACCAACAGTGAAAGTTTGAATGAAACCCCATATCACAAAGGAGCTCCCACAGCGCATGATCGTTCTCGCCGAAAATTTACAAACGCTCGCTCTGCGTTCAACAACTCGCGGTCTTGACATTTTTTTTGTGACCCACTTTCAACGGATCGATGTCTATTTTCGGACGTAGTTATAACCTCCAAAAATCCAGCGAACTCTCCCACTAAGCTTTAGACGACTAGACGGAGGAGGAGGAGAGGATTTTTTTGTGACTTTCGCTTTCGATTCGAAATGTGCTCGTTTGTCGTTTGTACACAAAAAAATAACCCGAAAAATAGACGGGAATGATTGATTGATTCAGTCTACATAATGTTTTTTTCGTTGTTTCGGCTATTTTTTCACCATTACTAACGTTTATTTATTCAGACACCTCCATTGAATTACGGATTTCTTTTATCAATTTTTTTTACTCCTTAGTCTACCTAAATTGGATTAGCTAAAAATTTATTAACAAAAAAATGTTAAGAATGTCTACTTTCTAATTAATAGTAACAATTTTCTAGCCAGTAATTCAAATTCGAATCTTTTTCACTTTCTCTTTGCACGAGAACAATTCATTTGTAGTGAGTGTCATTTCAATCACAAAATTTGAATTATCCCAAAAAAACTTATGATTCCTACCGTTAAATTCGATGTTTTGATTTCACTTCGAACTGACCGATATCCTCTTTTGATTGGCATTCGATCGTTCTGCGAGTAAAATCGTTAATATGATGCCGTATTCAATTTGTAGAAGAAAGTTATAATAAAATCAAATCTGATTCAGCCGCGGGTTCTAACCGTGCATACAATAATAAAGCATTAGAAAATTCCACTTGGAAATTGAACGCTAATTGCACCGAAGTGAAATTTATTGCCGCAGTAACGACATTATACAACAGGTTCTTGCGGTTACAACAATTTGTGATGTTACATTTTGATATTGTTATCAAGTGTTTCGCTGTTGGAGCCCGAAGTAATTCAATTTCTAAGGGATTCTTCCTTTATTTATGTCTTAGTTGCTTCCAAATTATTAAGGGTCCCTTCAAATTAGTGCAATGTTGTTGTTGTTCATCTAATTATGGCCAATATCTAGTAAATGTGTTTCTTCTCTTTGCTCTTGTATCAAGAGCCTTAGAAAAACTATGATAGATAATGATGTAATTATAGCTTCATTGAGTTTAAACGGATATAAAACAGTAACGAATTCAACGTAAGCGCTTAAAAATATCAACTTTCACCAAAAAAAAGGCAAATAAGAGTTTTCTATTTTACCGCTTGCGGCTAGCGAGAAACCGTTGAAATTTTCGTCACGCCCAATTTTTAAGAACAAGTGGAATAACGGTGATCGGTATTTACTATAAAATGTAAAACATGTAGGAACCGGCACGGCCTCAACCGAAACTTAACGTGGATCATTAAAGTGGATTTGCCGGTGTAACCTCGCGAACGGTTCCATAACGGTCCAAGGCCAAACTTCAAAAATTTCTTGAGGTTCGACGGACACGGCGAACCCAAACCTTATTAACATTTACTATTTATTAACCGGCTGGCAATAAAACGTATGAACGTATGAACGTATGGCAACGTATGAACGTTTGTCCAATTGATAGGGGCAATTTAACCAGGAAATTTCACACAAGAAGTTAATCAAAACGTTATGTCATAAATTGTGATATGTCGAAGGATGGCTATTCATCAAGCCGCGGAATGCAGCCTTGAATAAGGCCGCCACGTGATTCATTTAACATTGTTTACTACAATTAAAAACACGAATTTTTTCAAACATAGTTCGGCACGTGCTATTTTCGGTTATTTCATTTACTTTGATGCGAAGGTTATATGGTAGCGTCGTATTGGTACGTCATTAAATTTTGTTTTCAACAAATATTTTTCTAGATTTTCATTTCAATTGTATCATCTATTGCGTGATGTTATTGTTATTATCGCGCTATTGCGTTTTCTATGCTAATACACGTGCCGGACTTAATTAGTCTAAAAAAATCACTTAAAAACGCATCTGTAATTATAGGAATTTAATTAATCGGAAAATTAGGTTAAATAACTCAATTAAAAATGGAAATGTCTTAAGACTGTTCTATCACCCTCTATATTCATTACATATAAAAACGGTTTCCCAAATATCTCCGTTATTTATCGTTAAATTTTGTTGAAATTTTTGTGAGAAGTCAATGGAGAAGACCACGACTTTTTTTTTAATTTTTTTTTCAAAACCGTGTGTTCTAAGAAGGCGCGTAATGAAATTTTTATTTTTTTCTGTTGCCAAATAAGGCCGCAATTAATTTTTAAAGTTTGAAAAACGTCACACAATCGTCATACGTTCGGCTCCAATCCAAGCGAGAGTTGCAAAGAGAAGTCACATTTAGCAAGTTTGCCACGTTTCCTATTACTCTTCTATACTCCGCAAAATGTGCGTTTTTTGTATATTTATTGCAATAAACATTTTCTGATTGATCCATTTCTTCCATTACCTAATGGATAATTCGATATATTAATATAGAAGTAACATCTTCATCTGTATAAATTGTAACCGATTTTCTTGTTAAAAACACAAATAATGGTCCTGAAAAATTCATTTGGCAACATTCTTGTCAAAGTCAATATTATCAGTAAAGTGTTTTGTGCCGATCTGCAATTCGTGTAAGTTGTTTTGTGCATTTTTCAGAAAAATCTGACAAATGACAGTATGATTTTTGTTCGTTTGTGTATTCTTTGTTACTGCGTTCGAAAATTCATATTATTTACTATACAACAAGACGTGAGTGGTTTATGATTGGTTGATGACTTATGAGTCAGAACCCGAAATTTTTAAATTTCGAAGGGCTATATCTTTTTAATTATAACACCTTTTGAGCAACTGAAAACGGTTTTGAGCTCTAATAAATCATTTCTAATAGTATATTTTGTCGAAATTCGCATATCTCACATCGTGGTCTTCTCCATTGCGAAGAAATTGTTGGAATTATATTTTCACTTTACCTATATAAATAAAAATCCACCTGAAATATATTTCATTTTATAAAATACACTCATCAAAATTGTCTAGAGGACAAAGTAATAATGCACAATAATTAAGTATCAATTTGATAATAAATTTTAAAAATATTGAAATCTAACAAATATGGAGGTTTTTTGAAACGTGATATCATGAAAAAAAGAAAAAATTGTTGTTGAGGGAGTGGGAGAGGGAGTGTAAAAAATTGGAAAAAATCAATAAGAAATTCCCATTTAAAATTTTCATGTCCCCTAGACCATTTTGAGGAGTGTATTAAAAATGAAATTCCAACAGATTGTAGATAATAGTTTTTGTAAACTTTTTTCTATATAAAATTTCCTGTTAAAGTAAAAAATAAACATAAGAAATGGGAAACCGATTTCAAATTTTACGAATTTTTGAAACTATATTGCTTTCGCACTTATTTCTACAGTGTGTTTCGCAAACTATTAGTGTACAGAAATGTACTCATATTATTTAGAACCCCGACTTTTTATCTTCCTTTTTTCTTACTAACTCTACTAGATTGTAATTAAATTAAAAATTGCAATAACCGACAGTATATTGCATAATAAGTTACGAAAATAATAAAATAAAATTGTTAGGTATATTTTTAAGAAGAAAAAATCTGAGTGCATGTCTGTATTGAATAGCATTAAATCGGTGAAATGTGCGAGTGAAATAGGCGACATATCTCTTTGAAGGATAGAGTGAAATAATGTCAGTGCTGACATGAAGCGAAAAAAATTTGGTAAATAGTGATGCCGACGCGTAACAAAAATCATAACAATTTGTGTCGTCATAACCGATAAAACAGCCTTAAATATAGTATTTAAAGTATTCAAATAACTTTTAATTGCATTTAGAAGATGAAAGATGATGTACAAATACATTTTCACTGTAGAAAAATAAATCTACATGACGACCTTCCTGTTACATATAGCAGCTCATACATAATCCAAAACCCAGATATCCCGTATTAAACAAGCAGCCCATAATCAGGCACACCCTCCTAATAAAAACGTTATTTTTCCAGAGACCAAGTGTGCGAAGACGCCGAGGAAGAATTCTACTACACGGAGGTGGAGCTGGGCCTGACCAGCCCGCCGCCGACCCTTTCGCACCGCGACATGGCGCGACCCTTCCACGAAGACCCCGATTACCAAAGACTGCTGGTCGGCAACATGCGGCAGACCATCCTCCAACAGCAGCACCCCATTCCGCAATCGCCCCACAAGCTCCTGAAGCTGTCGCCGCGCCCGCACAGCCCCAAGATGCCGGTGTCGCCGCGACGGATCCGCGGCGAGAACAAGAAATGCCGGAAGGTGTACGGCATGGAGCACCGGGAACAGTGGTGCACGCAGTGCAAGTGGAAAAAGGCCTGTTCGAGGTTCGGTGACTGATACGCGCCGTCCTCCAAACGCTAGAGACACCCGACCGTGCTCTCCCTCTCCCAAAAATGTGTTCTTTTCGAAGGGACGAAAGGGTTCGATTATACCCTGATCTCAACACTTGATGGAAGTACAATTAATACGATGTAATTATTTCGTGATTGTTGAAAAGATCAATCAAATCAAGCTGTATCTGTGTTCTGTAAACGTTTACTCAATATACTGCTGCTAGAGTCGGAGGCTCTGCTACAGATCTAATTTTACTGAGGAATTTATCGGTTTTATCGGTTTTTGGCTTCGAGACAATCTTCAACAAAGCTAATCACATCCACTTAATAATTTTATTCAATCCGTAAAATAGAATCAAACGGCCAAAAATCGATTTATTTATCACATATGATGATAGATCCGTTGAGTTGTCATATGTAAATATTTATTCATGTAAGTGTTGGTAAATTTTTATGTATTATTGTCATTTTTTTATTTATTACATTGTTATTTATTGTTTCATTTTATGTTATGTTAAGTGAGTTGTTACAGCATATAATTTTATACAATGAATAAATATTCTGTCCGTTTTAACGTGTTAAGTATAAGTAAAAATAAGTATTATTGTTAAGCAGGATAATTCAAAATAACCGTCTCTTTGACGCATCGACCTGGTTTGATTTATTTTGAGTTGATCCGGCGTTGAATTTCATGCATTCTGCAGTTAATTTAGATCTGTGGATGTATAAGACTGCACATTTAGAGCTGTAGGGCCACATTTCTTTTTTAAGACATCTTTACAGTCGCCGCTTTTGGCGACTAGACTGACAGTGGCCTTCCACTGCTCTACTTAATCGACTAATTTTTCATCGAGCCTCCACAGTATTACTTAATACGAAAAGCATGTCTAGTGATCTACGTGGACGAGTCTCAACCATCTTTCATAAGTTAAATTTAAACGGCGTTCTTCGTTTGTGAACCGCTCAAAAATTTCTCACCATCGAAGTATTGTTCAGCTTTCACCAAGCATTGAAATTATTATAATAAGTGCCGATAAATCAATCGCCTGTTGTAGCCTGTTTTTTTACCGGCAGTATAAATACCTATAATAGTGCAATGAATATCACCTGCTGGAAATCTGGATCTAACAGGAGATTGATCTGTCGACCCTAAAATCAATAATTATTGTAGAATCGAAGACGCGAATGTTCTGGCCAGTTGTCATTAGTCAAGTTGAGGAAAAGTGCAATAAATAAAGTTAATTTATAATTTTTATTTTTTTAGATACTGTTGAATTAAGATTAAAATTTTTAGTGTTATGTTATGGCTAAATCCCAAAGCTCCAAACTTCAGGGATTTATCCATAACATACGCATAAATACTTGAAAAAATAAACTATGCTGCATTAGTTTGATATGTAATTTTTCATTAACAGTCCTTGTCTTATTATTCAGGTACTTAATTAGCAATAGAAATTTAAATTGGAAAATGCATGCACAATATTTTATCGTGGGTTGTTAAGAAACTCCGTGAATAACATTATTTATAATGATCTCCTATATATATATGGAGATTTTGGAAAACCAGAATTTTGGACATATTTAATCAGTTACTACAACTTTTTCCAATTGCACCCCCATAGATTGAAATATACTCCGTCACTAAAAATTGAACAAAACATAATTTAATTTACTTCGAATAAACAGTATTATATTTAAAATAAATTGACAAATGATGACGAAAGCCAGTAATTGAGGAATCTGTATGCTTAAAGTTTAGGGGTGTATAGAGGTAGATGGTAAAGAATCGGATAACTCAAACAGTCTTTGACAATATCACTAGATCGTTGAGCTTACATTCCTGATAAAGAAAAGGTGTAATTACAAATAAATATATTTTAAATGGGACTTAATGTAAGTTCTGTAAATAAAGGGTGTATTTACCAAAGCTTGTTATATTGAGTAAAAACAAATTTGGATAAAATGAATCCAAAAGGAAGCAATCATCTGTTTATTTATCTATATATTTGGCGTAGTTACGGGCAGTTAAATATTTTTAAAGATAAGATATATACTATTTACGATTTACCTGTAGATGGCGTATTTGATCGTTAGTCCAAGCGTTCGGTGTAATTGTTGCCTAAGATATGAGATTAGTTTTACAAAATAATATTAATATCTAATGATAAAAGAGAAATGTAGTGGCCGAATTTGAAGAAACAACGATTGTGTTTATCAAATATAGAGTCACTGTAACTATTTTTAAAATTAATACGGAAAATTTAAGGATCTCGAAGCCAAAGTGCAGAAAAAAATGTAGTTGGTCGCGCTACCTTACCTTGAAGACGCAACTAATGTTTATAGGTTGCGTGTTTTTGAGCCATATAGTAGTCTGTTTTCTCTATATTTTTCCTTTTGATCGTTATGGTTTTTAATCATTGTTGCTTTTTATCTATTCGTATCTCTTGTCTTGGCAATTTAGGATAGTTGAAAGATTGTATAAATCAGTTAACATATGTCTGCCATATTTGTTGTGTAGTAGTCGAATTTGACTTAATTTTTTTCGAGCTGCAGGACAATAAACCTAAGTATATCACAAAAAACGCCTATTTTATACGATTTAACTAAAATTTCCTTATAAATCCCGGTAATTGTTCAATTCACATAAAGCAAAGCTCAAAAAAGTTAGGTCGATATTAACGAAAGTGTCCTCTATAAAAAATCATTCTTCGATCCTATATTTGTAAATATTTCTTATGTTTATAAGAAACTGCACCTAAACAGTCATAATGTTCTACAGGACGTATCACAATGAATATTAAATCGTTGATATTTTATATGTAAATTAAATTACTCGTCAATAAATTGCCATAATATTCAGGGTTGTATTTGTAGTATCTAATCGAGAGAAGGAAAACAAAACTATTTTTTGACGGTATTTAAAATACGAAATGGTTGTGTTTTTGTCTTTTTGTCTGAAATGTTGGCAATAATGGCCTTCAGAGTGGCCCAAAATCAAATAAACATTTTGAGACGTCTTGTTTTTATAAACGTAATTTACTCATTTTATATTACCTCTAAGTTTTTACTCTTAAGCACTCTATGTTATGTTATAGTATATAGATATATTATATTTTTCAGAGTATTCATATACATTTCTGTATTTTTTAATTTTTAAGTTTGTCGATTTAAGTCTCATGGCATATGTAGTTTAGGATATATATTTTAGAAAGAATATAAATAACATACATACATATATAAAATAAATTTTAATATAAGAGTGTATATGAAGCGAGATTCAAATTATTTTCATTTTTAAATTATAACATTGTCAAATACAAATATCAATTAATAAAATTCATAAAGTATCATTACCAATTATTTGTTTTATTAGACAAAAAACTAATTGAACCTCTTCCAATTTTTCTCGAAATGATGATAGAAAACATTCATTACACACTAATACTAAATGGTTTTCATTTATTTTATATTTTCTTAAAACACCCACTATAAAAAACACAAGATATTTAAATACCTTATTAAATAGAGTAGATCTTGGCACCTTTGCACCACTAAGAAATAAATAGCACCTGCAAATATCAAATATCTAAATTTTATAAGGAATACTTCTTGTAGTCGTGCAAACAATTAATAAACGTATTTTCTACATCTGAAGGCCCATCTAAAAAACATATGTGTTAAAAATATTGTATTTTAATGAGCTTATTCATCTTACCAATCGAGTACCAAGGGGAAGATGAAGGATCGAAGAATTTTCTAACTGAAGATGCCGCATTTCTTATCGCCAACGGTATAGTAATTGCTAAGCAAATAGCTGGTTCACCAACAGCTGAAAAATCAATTCATAAAAACTTGGTTAATAAATATCTAGTAATTGAATAAAATGTTAATGAACTGACCCTTAGACTTCAACACACCAACAGGATTTGGATTGTTTCCAGGCAATTTAACTCTAAAGTCAATGGGGATATCTTTGGCTCCTGGCGGCTGGTAATTCCACGTTCTATTGGTTAAAATTTCACCGTTGTCACCTGTTACTATCTTTTCCGTTACAAAAAATCCCAGACCCATGATGAAAGCTCCTTCTATTTGACCAATATCCACTTCAGGATTCATGGAATCGCCGGTATCCTCTAGAATGTCCACTCTAGAGACCTGGTGTAAACCGGTTAATACGTCCAATTCTACTTCGGCTGCACACGCAGCGTATACTTTATACCGGTCCAAACCTGGGGCCAATGGGGAATACCTAAAAATGTTCTACTTTAAATTTTACAAATTAAATTACAATGTGTTAACAGTAACACTACAAATATTTTAAAATAAGATGTAAACTGTTTATATGTGTCTTACATTGTGTTTGCAACTAAATTCACCATATTCTTGTGTGATTCCCGCACTAGAATTTCCCATGAAGGGTTGTTTAATTTTTCTTTGATTGGTTTCATTCTATCGAGTAAAATATCGCAGGCATTGCAAACTCCCTAAAATTAAATTAATTTATTTAATAATGATTTTTATCTTGATATTAATGAATACCCAGCATATTCCCTCGCTGGTTAAACTAGCTGCTGTCATATTAGAATTTGCTGATGTTACGTTATTACTAGGTTTAACGCTTATTTTTTCCATTGGTATGCCCAATTTGTAAGCACATGTTTGAATAGCCTGTAAAAAATTATCATTGCTTACCATATTTCTTTGTTATACTTATATATTTACCTTTGTGTTAACTCCTTGACCAATTTCGATGCCTCCATGAGAAATGGCTACACTCCCATCAAAATGAAAAATGGAAACGGTTACGCCGTAATTAAAAAATAAGTCGAAAGAAAAAACCATAGGTATCACAGATATACCTTTTTTGCGCCATACGTTTTTCTACAATAATAAAAATAATCCACATCGCAATAAATATCCTCTAAAGAGAATTTTTACCTCATTAAAAAGTTTTATCTCTTGTTTTCTGTTTCTAATATCAGCCCATTCTAAAAACTCGCGCATGTACTCTAATACTTTTGGGTCTTCTGCAGTCATATTCTTTAACCGGAATTCCAATGGGTCCATATTTATCATTAAAGCAGTATGTTCTATTATATTTTCCAACATTCCTATGCCTTCGATGCTGCCTAATAAATAAAAGAGATGAAATATAGGTACTTCAATTGTACAATATACTCTTACCTGGTGCTCTAACATAAGCTGAACTGTGGGCATCCGTAGTAACAGTTTTAGCGTTAATACTGAACATGTCGCTTTTATATGAACCATTTAGGAATACATCCAACGTTAAAGGCAAGACATCTTCGTTGCCATTTTCTCCATGGTTAATATAGCAAACATTGTCCAAATACTGTATCTTTCCTTCGTCATCGACGGCTATTTCGTAATCGCTGTGTATGGCGTTTCGTTTTCCCACTAAAGCAAAATTTTGTTCAATAGGTAGCCACATTTTCACCGGTTTTTTCAGTTTGTACGCGGC
Source organism: Phyllotreta cruciferae (assembly GCA_917563865.1). NCBI lineage: Eukaryota > Metazoa > Arthropoda > Insecta > Coleoptera > Chrysomelidae > Phyllotreta > Phyllotreta cruciferae. The sequence continues at coordinate 4,039,826 of OU830609.1, read as the reverse complement.
CAACGCTGTAGCAGTTGATATCAGACAATTGTTGGTTATTTTACCACCAAAGGAGCCACCCACACGCCTGACGCTCACGTTTATCCTAAAATTTTAGCCCATCAAAAATTAAATACACAATATTTATATTACTAAAGAGAAATGTGAAGGAGTAACGATTTTGATGCTTCACTTACATATTTGCGGGTATATTTAATGCGAGAGCTGCAGCATTTTGGCATAAATCCATCCATTGAGTACTTGTCCATATGTCTAAACCATTTTCTTTATACTCCGCATTGCAAACTTGCGTTTCCATGTAAAAGTGGTATTGCCCACCCATATCGTAAGTACCATTGATGATTTTTGCTACATTATTTCCTGCAAACGTATTTAATAACCCCAAATTTATCTACTACTGATTCCAGCCATTATTAACAAACCTTTATTCGTTGCCTCAACTATGCCACACTGCTGGATTCTATCTAACTTTGAATGTTTCAACACGTCTTTAGTGTCGAGGAAGAATTCCTCATCGCCAGGTTCGTAAAGGACTTCTATTAAATCAGCAGCTTCTTCGGCTCGCTCCCTCGAAGTGGCCACCACGACGCCGATGGGTTGATTGTGGTACCTAACGACGCCGCTGCAGAATAATTCGACGTCGGCGGGCGTCGGAGGAAAGAACATCATCTCTTTGGGTACGCACACGTTCCTGCCGGGTATGTCGGTTTTGTCCAGGTACGCCACCACGCCGTCCAGTTTCTGGAATGAAAGTTTTCAAGCGTAATGATTTCGTATTAGAGTGGCAGTTTGAGTGAGATTTACCAAAGCTTTTTCTTTGCGAACGTGCGAAATTTTAGAAAGCGGGGCGCATTTGGCCAGCACGAAAGCGGCGTGTAATTGCTGGGGATGGTCTGGCATGTCCGAGATATACTCGGCTTCTCCTGAAATGCACATCAATTTGGATTATTCCAATTGTTTAGAGTGTTTTTGTTCACCTGTTGATTGGTGCAATCCTTCTTTTTTCAATTTAGGGTAAGTAAGGGGGTACATTTCTTTAATCGATTCGTAGCTTTGGCTTCCTTTTGATACAGGGCGATGTAATTTCTCCCTACCAGACATCATCTTTGGTGAAATTAATTCCTCCGGAGCGATACTCAGAATGAACTGGAAAATACCTACTATTATAATAAGTATAATTACACAATATGTAGGTACTTATAACATGATTGCGCATTTAATATAAAAGTACTATTCGAGTCTAACTTACTTTGTAGAACAAACTTATAGCGCATTTTTTCAAAAACTCGGGTTTCGGGCGCATTATGTTGAATTCCGGTGTTAATTCGTTGTGTAGGCTTGCGAAAGCGCCTTGTAAAACTTCGTTATCAAAGGCATTTTTGCCTAAGAGGAAGCTTTCCGTCTCCCCAGCGTGGATTTTCGAACCGAGACAGCCATAAACGATGTTTGCTTCTTCTATTACATTTCCTTCGGTGAGTTTGAGCAGAAATGCTGCGTTGATGGTAGCGTGGACGTTTTGGGCGCGTCTCATGATCTGAAAATGGTCTATGTAAATCACAGATTTACCAATGAGCAGCTTTTTAATTTTTTTTCTAGCAATCTGCGTATATCTCGAAATCTCTAATCGATATCTCTACACTCACTTTAAAACTTTCAAAGAAATGGCAATCGGTTAAAAACGGGAATATTATTTTTTTAATAATCTTATTTTCCATATCGGTGTTCAGAAATTCCTTAGGAGTGATCAAAATTTCCTTTTCATTCACATCAACTAAAACCAATGACAAAAAATCGTTTAAATTCCAAATAATTGTACAATTTTAGTAATTACCAATTTGCAACAATGCGTTGATGGTTTCCAGTAGTAAAAATATATCAGAAGGGAAATCTTTGTGCTTGCGCTTGATCATAATATTTCCGGCTAACGTTCCAACCTGAAATAATATATTAAGACAAAAATTCTCTAACTTTAGATCAAATTTGCATACGTTTCTAACTGGTAGATTGGCTATAAGATCTATGTGATTAGCTATTTTTTTGAGATACTTCAATTTAGGTCTTTTTTCAGATAATTCGTTAAATAACGCAATAGTATTAGTTAGGGTCATATTGGCGCCAATAACTAAACCATTTTTAAGAATTAAGTGATTCCGTAGTTCTACAACATCCTGTATATCGACATAAATCTTGAACACCGTCTTCGATTTGTAAACACCTGAAATTTGCAATATAGATAGATAAGAAAACTAATAATTATATTAGTAAGATAAAAATTTTTACATAACGTTTAAAAACATTTTTTCTTGTGATCGTTGCATAATGCAAACTTTTCCTTATTTTGTACAATTTTTGCTTTACCTTGAGCTGTGTTTCCAGCTACAATACAAATTGAACTGCAAGTATCATTGTTGTTTTGGATTGCATTGGAGGTTTTAATGATTTTAAGTAGGTCACTGATAGTCTCAACTTTAATCCAGGATATTCCATTGACATCATAAAATAACGGTGAAGTAGTTTTGGAGTTGCAGTTACCATTTGTGTTATTTTTCATGGGGCAATTCGGCAGGTCTTCGATATCCACAGATTTGTTATTACATAGCGATTTGAAAGCTGCCAAAATTGGCCTGAAACGTGAGCCAGGTTTTTAAATTTTTCTCCTATCGACTTCTCTTATCCTTTTCACCAAGTCATTTTCATTTACCTATAACCGGTGCATCTGCATATATTTCCGCCGAAGGAATTTTCCACCTCGTCCGCGGTCAAATCGTTCCCTCTGGAGGTTTTCAACGCGAACATGTTCATGATCATGCCCGGCGTGCAGTAGCCACATTGCGTACCGTGGAATTTGGTGATCGTGCTTTGCAATTCGTGAGGATTATCCCAGCTTCCCAAGCCTTCTATGGTGAAGATTTCCCAACCGTGGGCCGAGAAAATCGGTATCAAGCACTGAAAAATGTTAGCGTTACATTTTCCGTTCCTCGAATTAATTTATCACGACCTTCGATTCGATAAATATTAGTTAATTAGAATTATTAATTAGTTGAAACATGAAAGTATAATATGTAGTTGGAAATTTTGTTAGTAAATTTCGTCTAGTTACATATTTTTCAATTTAGAATGTTTTTTCCTGACGATAAATAGTTGTATGTGAATTACTTGATAATTGCTATACGTACATTAAAAATAATCTAAAATCATTATTTTTGTATAATTACGCATTTGCTATTTTCTTTCGTTTATAAATAGGTACCTACAAGGTTCAAATATGAAATAAACCGTCTAAGTATCTTATTAAAATATCGTATAGGTATAAGTATACCTATACGATGTTATTAAAGAAATATTGCATGTTTTATGATACTTACAGAATTTACAGAGACTATTTCGTTTTTTCCAGTTGCGTTGTGTTTTCTTTTAACGCTTACCACGCACGTGCCACAGCCGCCCTCTAAGCACATACGTTTCGTGCCGGTGAGGTGCAAATGCTCCCTCAAAAAACCATTGAGGGTTGTAGAGCGCGACAAATTGCATGGCTCAACTAAAATATTTTAAAATTTTATTCCTAATAAAATCAAAGTTTGTTGCATTTTGGTGATTTTTAAGAAATATGTTACATGAAGCCTATTAGAAAACGATGGAGTCATGGAGTAATAAAAGCTGCATCAAGCAGTAAAAATGGTAAAATTATCCAAAAAAGTGGAAAACTCATTTACTCATAATTAAAAGAAAAAAGACAATAGTCAATTTTATATTCCACCATTAAATTTATCTCAAAAAAAGTACTTGTAATTATACAGGATATAAAAAGAATAAATAATTAATAACAAGAAAACGTAATGCATTGTAGATATACATGCATGCATGCATGTGAAATAGCTACATGCGTAAAATATAACGTATTACAACATAAAAAAAATGTTATCTATTAAACATTGCCACGGTTTAAATTAATGATTTATCATTTATCATATAAGCAAAATTTTGTTACTTGCGATTGAGTTAAATTTCTACTATATAGGGTGATCTAAAACAGTATTATAATCAGACATCCCCCAGTTTACGAGATGATAATACAATAATTTAAGAACATTTGATCAGGTTTTACAGTTGTATAATTTAAAATTAATTTATTTAAAAAGGGTCATTTATTTTATATCCACGGAAAGTTACGTTTTTATGAACAATGCACCCTGTATATTCTTGTAATAGTTAAATCGTCTAAATGACCCTAATTTCGAAAGATCGTCTCACTTATCGGAAATTGTTATTTATAAAAAAAATATTAATATTATATTGCTCAACTTTGCACCAATTACTCCATTTAGTATATTTTTATATGTATAAATAAGTGCAAGGAGGAAAGCGCACGAATTTGAAGCTGATAAGAAGGTGTAGTTAGTTTGAACATTTTAATAATATCAATTGAATTAAAAATTTGTTCAAAATATTCGTGACAAATATTACCCTTACCTTCATGATATTGTCCGTTCACAATGATATGAAAATTTTCTGGTCTAAAAAAGTGTGTAAATTTTTAATAAAAAATAAATCAAATTTGTTTACAATAATTATAATATAAATAAGTCCTAATATTAAAAAAAATATATACTATACACAAACATTCACACACACGCACAGACCGATGACAGACAAATTTTGATATTTTTTTTTAATTTTTTAATATTGAAAGTTTAACCTCTACTTTATTTTTGTTCCTATCTACATGATATGAGAAAATAAAGTAAAAACAGAAATACATTTTTATCTAAAACAAAGAAAAACAAAATAGTAAGAAGAGAAAATAGAATCATAATCTTAAAAAAAATAATAAAAAAATGTACCTACTACATACTTACAAATTTATATCAAAATGCTTATTAAACGACATGCTGCAGGTGGTCTTGCTCACAAAGTAGCATATACTTAACTATTTATAATTTATATCTACTTGGTCGCAAGAAACGAATAATTTAAAATGTTCGTATCGGAAGTATTGCGCTAATTACTACTGTTAGGCATCACAGAGTTGGCCTCGAAATTATACGCAAAACATCAATCAAAATATCAAAAAGTAGTATTTTTATTTTGAAAATTTTACAAACCTTTGGAAAAATTTGTTAATGCGATTTAACGAGCCTTTTAATTTTACATGCCAAATACTATAATGCAGTAAAATAAAAATTATTTATGCTTTCCTAATGGTAAAACGCCGTCTATTATCATAAAAGTTATGTCTCTTATCACTAATCGTTCAATTCTTTTGAATTTCGCAGGAATGAAGAAATTTTTAGTGACATTAGTGAAAGTGTCTTAAAACCTAGCCAGTGAAAGGCCAATGAAAGAAAACGAAATACAGAACATGGAACACATGGAACGGTATTTGTCAAAGAATTGTATTACCAACGTGCACGTTTGGAGGATTTTCGTGAGATTTATGAAAATTTCGTTATTTTCATTTTGTTTATTTGCGTTTTTTTGTGTTTAAAGAATAAGGATGCCTACATCTGAAAAAACGGAATGCTTACTTGTTGATTTAACAAAAACAGAAGAAACAGTTGAACGAAAACGAAACAGAAACCGCAACAATAAGCAAAATTCGGATGAATACTTTATAAGTAAGTATACACAAAAGTTATCTCTTTTGAAACCGGTAAATATAAACTTACTAAAATTGCGCACCAAGATATCAGTAACATTAAATTAGTAAACTGGTATCATTTACAAAATATTAAAAGATTTGTTTTTTAGTGGACCCTTCGGCCATACTCTACACACCACCTAATAGTAAATTATTGCTATTAAAAAAGAACAACAAGATTTATAAAATTGTGTTACCTTATAATGTGATACCTAGCAGCGACTTTAAAGATGGATCTGTGATAATCAACATACCGGAAGCTGGACCACTGGTTATTAAATTGGATCCTAATGCGAAGAAACAAACTCCTATAGAATCTCATGTTTTGGAACCATTTTCGCTTGACTTTCAAAGTATTACCACTACAAATAAGGAGAATAGAAGAACCAAAGAATGCAACAATTTCGTAAAAAAACAGGTATTTTGAGTATGATTTAGTGGAAGAATAGGTTCCTTATTTTAACTGCTGTACTCTAGAACTGATTTTCTTGTTTCAGACAAAGAAAATGCAATCTTTAGTAGCAACCAAAGTTTCCAGTTCGGGAAACCAGGACACTTCGTTTTACGGGTTCTCCGAGAGAGATTACAATAGCTCCAGAGCGCATTTTCTTGAATTAAGAGTAATTTTAAAGAAAACCGAACTGTTACTAAAATCGACATTGGCTAAAAAGCAACAAATAGTAAAACAAAATGAATCTGCTTTGAAAAAAATAATTGACTTATATTCGCCGGATAATTGCCAACGAATAAGGCAGTTGATAGATGCCAATAACAAAAACCTAATGCCTACAATACCTATTACTAAATGTGATAGTCGATTTAATAAGTATTTAACAAAGCAATGTAAGGTTACGATAAATCGATCTAAAGTTTTAGATGATAGGTTAATGAAGATGTCGAAATTACTCAAAAACGGTCGAAATAGGCCAAGAAAAACTAACTAAAGTGCCTTTATTGATTAAATTAGTATTTGATACGGAGTTTTTCGTTATATTAGTTGTAAGAAAATATTTAGAAAATAAGCAAGATCTATATTGTCAGTATTTTAAAATTAATCATTATTTCATATTGAAATAAAAAGAAATTGAATATAAAGCAGGGTCCACATTTATTGACATGTTGCGTAGCATTGCTATATTGCAGTGTTATATAGCAAGTGTGGACGCTATAACAAATTCATAAAGCATCGAAAACATGGTCCACATTTGCTATATAACACTGCGATACAGCAATGTTGTACAACATGTGACCTGTTCATGTGGTTGAACAATGTGGACCCTCCATTAGATTTTCGGTTCATTTTACCACAGGTTTTTAATGTCAAAACCTGGGATAGAATTTGTTTTGTTTTTTCTTTATCTGTAAACCGTGATGTTAAAATTACATTATAATTACTTTGGGCAAATTGTAATTAATTACAATTGAAATTACAAAATTTGCGATTGTAATTAATTACAATAACACGCTTTGGTGTAAATTTAAATAATAAATTAGGTTGATATTATCACCTATTGCTTTGGAAAATCTTTATAATCAAATGATTCGGGAGGAATATGGTTATCATTTGAGGGAAAAATTTGTTTTTGTGAGAATTTTAGTTTAGTTTAAACCAGTGTAATTAAGGATGGTTGCAATTGAATACCGGAGCTCAGCCACAAAATTTCAAATTTTCAATTTTTGTTCGTTATGAATTGAAAAATAGTTGGCAACTCATAACCTGGGAACAAGTGATTTTCTCCCTGAAAAGTATCAATTACTGTAGCTCGGAGTTTCAAACTGCTCACGTTTTGAAAATATTAAAAGTACTTGGGTCGAATGTAATTGTAATGAAACTAGTAATTGAATAAAAAATTAATTGTAATGGAGCGATTGTAATTAAATACTTCACTGTAAACTTTTATTTAAGTTTGAAGTATATTTTATTTTTCTGTATTCTTTTTGTTAAATTAGGTAGTAAGTTTTGTTTTTTTTTAATAAAGCAATTGTAGTGGATTGGAAATGCAATTGAGGAGCCTCAATTACAATAAAAGTAGTAATTCAATTAGGTACTTCTTTCGAGTAATTGTAATTAAATACTTCACTGTCTGTAAACTTTTATTTAGGTTTGAAGTATATTTTATTTTTCTGTATTCTTTTTGTTAAATTAGGTAGTAAGTTTTGTTTTTTTTAATAAAGGAATTTTTCAAATAATTACATACATAACAGAATATATACCAGGCATTAAAATTTATTGATTTAATTTCATATGTTTCTTTGTGGGGTTAACTTTAAACTTAAGTCCTAATTTTTCTTCCACTTCAATCCAATTTTTCAATGCTATTTCCTCTGCTTTTTCTCTACCTTCCTCTAACACATCTACTAAGTATTGAGGATTTGCCAAATACTCTGTAATCTTCGTTTGTATGGGTTTTAAATATTCAACCACAGCCTCTGCTACAACTAACTTGTATCTACAAACAAAAAATGTAAATTTGTTATATTAAAAGTATTAGGACAACTTACTTTCCTGTATCCAGATTATCTACCTCTCTACAAATATCAGCTACCGATTTATTAGATACAAATGAGTGTATATTTATTAAATTAGACACGCCAGGCCTTTGGTCAGGATCATAAGTTACCTATAAAACATTAGCAAATAATTAAGGAATATCCTTTTTATTTAATATTAATAAGTACCCCCGTTTACATGCAGGCTTGAGAGCCCGGAACGAGATTGACTTGAGGTATCTTTTTCTTCGTCGAGTCAATTCGATCCGTGTTTACAGAATAGTCGATCTAGGATTCAAGCCGACTTCAATCCTGCATGTAAAGGACAAGGAACTTGTAATTTGTAATAAAGGGCTGGGCTAGATGTCCTACTTGGAAAAAGACTAAGAAGTGTAAAAAAAAGAACGTATTACCGAAAAGATTAAGGCCACTGCCCAAAATTTTGACATTTGACATTGACGCACTTCAGCAAAACAAATAGGTTAAGTTAATGGAAACTTTCATTGTTGTTGTAACATAATAAATTCTGTTCAACTATTGATAGAAACTGAATTAGTACTTACTTCCGAAGTAAAATCAGTGACAGCTTTCTTAATATTCCGTACGATATCTTCAGGCTTATCAGTCACGCAGATCCTGCTTTTGGGATCCGGATCAGATTTCGACATTTTCTTGCTGGGCTCCCTTAAACTCCTCAATCTCGCGAATTCGCTACCTGCAATTATGTCCGAATACGATAAGGTACGCGTTGGTAAATTGGTTTTAAAAGGAGAGAAGCACAAATCGAAGAAAAGGAAGCACAAACCCAAGACGGAAGAAACGGAAGCCCCCAAAATAGACGAAGACTGCACCAAACACGGCAATTGGTGGAAAGTTTCTAAGATAGAGCAAATAGTAGGCCCTATAGCCGTAGAATTCGGATCCCACACTTACATTAAGGCATTAGACAATGGTTTGTTTACATTGGGTGCGCCGCATAAAGATGGGCAAGGTCCTTCGCCCGAAGAAATCCTCACAGCTGTACCAGTCAACGAAAGAAAAGTGGCTTTCAAATCGGGATACAATAAGTACCTAAGAGTGGAAAAAAACGGTACTGTAACAGGTCGTAGCGATGCAATCGGGGCTATGGAACAATGGGAACCGGTCTTTCAAGAAGGAAAAACGGCCCTAATGGGCTACAATGACTGCTTTATTGGCTTTAGCGAGGATGATACTATTGTAGCTAATGCTAAGAAAGCGGGACCCGATGAATACATTACATTGAGATCCCAAACAGTGAAGGAAGATACCACCCTAACGGAGGCCGTAACCGATGAACAAGGAAACGTGAAACAAATCGAAATTAACTACATAAAGAAATTTCAAAAGTTCCAGGACAAAAAAATGCGGATATCCAAAGAAAGTACTAGTAGTTTGAAGAAGGCTCAAGAAGAAGGGATTTTACACGAAACTCTCTTAGATAGAAGAAGTAAGATGAAAGCAGATAGATATTGCAAGTGATGAATTTAGTGTAGATTATTCGTACCTGTAATAACAGTTTGAGGAATTGGAAATGTTTCACCAAATCTCTTGTTAAACATTCTGGCTAAATCTTGACATAACTGGATTTGTTGAATTTGATCTTCACCTACTGGTACATGTGTAGCTCTATAAAAATCGACCTGTATTTTTGTAATAACTAATCATTTAACTTACTTGTAAGCTAATACATCTGCGGCCTGTAATACAGGATAAATAAATAAACCTAGAGGAATATCTTTCAAGTCTTTTGATTTTTCCTTGTATTGAGGTAAATGGGACAATCTGTAAATAAAAAGCAATGTTTAAAAACATATCGTGGTATTATAAGAAACTACAAACCTTGGCATTGTACAAATACATCCTAAACACCATGATAACTGTGTATGAACAGCAACAGCGGACTGTTGAAATAATATGGTTTTACGTGGATCAATTCCGCATCCTAACAGAGTAGCTGTTATTTCTTGAATATTTTTTGATAACTTTTTGGGATCCTAAAACTGTACTCAGTATATTGTCATTCATAGTAGTATTTAACATAATTACGTGTGGTGGTACAGTCATTGAGTGTAGATCTGCTATACTAACAATTACCTCTTGCCCTTGCTCTTGCAATTTTACCCACTGTGCAATGGCACCTAAATAATTACCTAAATGTATGCTGCCAGTGGGTTGAATACCTGAAAATATTCTTTTACGAACTACATTTTCTACTACCTAAAAATAAACTCAATTAAATACATGATGTGAGTGCTATGGAAATTATTACCTTTGAAGTAGAATAATATTTATAACATAGTTTCGGTATAGTCTTAGTTTTAAGCCAATGTTTCATTTTAATAAATAAAAATTACAATAATTTTAGCCTAACCTTTAAATTTCAAAAATTTGACAAGTAACCCGAATAAGTAGAGTCACAAAAAGAGAAGAGGATACTCAACTGACACTAATGACAGATGTCTTAGTCCACACTATCTCCATCTAGGAGACTTACCTGAAGTTAGTTCTTTTTATTTCTATAATAGCAAGTCGGTGAGTGTTTTGTAAATATATTTCTGAATTACTTGAATTTATCCCATACATTTATAAAAATATGAATGAAATTAAATTAAAAATAACTGCAAAGATCTGATTTATTAAAAACCCTAATCGAATGTGTGCAGTATTATGGGATGAAATAAGATTATAAAATTTTATTTTGACAGCTAACATGGTTATGTATTTTAGGTATGGCAGACGCAGTGGCTAAAAAACCGAAGGCTGAGAAAAAAGCCGTAAAAGAAGGCGCATCTCCAAGTGATAAACCTTCTATTAAGAAGCGCCCATTAAAAAGGCACGGCCGCTTGTATGCCAAAGCCATTTTCACCGGTTACAAAAGGGGTCTTCGTAACCAACGTGAAAACACCGCCTTATTAAATGTGGAAGGCACTTCGTCGAAAGTAGACAGTTGGTTTTACGTAGGGAAGAAATGTGTTTATGTTTACAAAGCTAAAAACAAGACGTGCGTTCCTGGCAAGCCTAAATCCGTAAAATCGAAAGTTAGGGCTATCTGGGGCAAAGTTACCAGGCCACATGGTACCCGAGGAGCCGTAAGAGCGAAGTTTAAGAGAAATCTGCCTGCCAAGGCTATGGGACACCGTATTCGCATTGTAAGTATTGAATTTATGTCGTAAACAATAAATTTTTAACTAATTAATTGTTGCCATATAAGATATATTTATTAAAACATTCAATTGAAGCTGTCTTCATACAAGTATACATTTTTTATATGCTATTTTTATGGCAAATTTTCATGATGCTTTAGACATTTGAAACCTGAATTAAATTCGTGTTGAAAAAAATTCACTGATACAATTTAACTTGTTAAAATTAAATGTTCTTAGTGTTAAACTATTATTGATATTTCTTTTCTTTTTCAGATGTTGTACCCGTCTAAAATATAAGTTATAAGGCATAAAATATGTAAATTTGTTTTTCAATAAAACAGTTATTGAACATTTGGTGATTGATTTAAAAAATGCTCTTTTTGTTCCTATGTTCCATTAACTTTGAAACTATATTGGTAGTCCCTTGGATTATTAAAATAAATGGGGAATTACTTATAAATTATTTATTTTAAATAATAAAAATATTTACAGTGTATGACGATCTATAATTCAGTCCATTTTTATACATTTTATACAGCTTTATAAAGTATCAAATCTGTCTAGTGCAATTCAGGTACAAACAACTACTCCATAAACAAACTTAAAAATAAATTAAAAGCAACATTTGTAGTTAAAAATTGACCTAAATTTGCACATTTTCGCTCATTCAAGACCCTTTTTGTATAATGTAACAAAAAATGCCATTTATTGGGTACACACTTATTTGAAGTGTCTATTGTTACTAATTAAAGTGGAATTTGAATTGGAACGGGCTTCCATGGAAACTTTGGAAATGATGGAAGTTTGGCATTCCGCCTCTGCCTGATTCGGGATCTAACGGATCTTCACCGTTATCGAATTGCCTCCTTTTCTCTTCATCAGTTAAAACCTAAAAACATAAAAATAATTAGAATTAATAATAAAACAGCCGACCTCTTTAGATTTAACCAACCTCTTTAGCAGCAGCGATGTCAATGAACTTCTTTTCTGCAATCTTCTTCATTTTTTCATCGTTTTGGTAATTATCTGGATGCCATTTCTGCGCCATTTTCCTATAGGCTTTTGTGATTTCTTTTTTGCTGGCCGACCGTTTCACTTCCAAAATTTTGTAATAGTCCCTTTTCTCGGCCTGCTTCTGCCTGTTTTCAGCTTTACTTAATCCCTCCTTCGCTCTATCGAAATGAGAATTTATCTCCAACGCAGACTTGTAATCCCTAATCGCGTCATCGTATAGTTCGGAATTCAAATACGCCTCGGCTCTGTCACAATAAACATTCGGGTCTTCATTGTACGTTAAAGCTTCTGTGCATAAGGTGATAGCTTCAGAATTTTGCTCGTCTAGCGAGTAACAGCTGCATAGCAAGCGTTTAGCTTCATATATTATACTTTGCGTGTCTCCCTCATTTTTGAGGACTTTGTTGGCGTAATCTATGCATTGGGAATATTCTTTGTTTTCTATAGCGGTTTCAGCTTCCGATAGGAATTTTTCGATCTTCTTAATTTTCTTATAGAACGGAAAGCAATCCTGAAATAAAGAATACATTTTAATAATGAACTTTGGTTTGGATTGAATTAACGTACTTTGTGCTCAGGATCTAATTTTAAACATTCTCTGATGGCTTTTAAGGATTCTGTTGCTTGCCCAGCTTTATATAACAGCAGTGATAGTTTATAATAACCATCCATGTTATCGCTTTGTAATTTAGTGGTTGATCTGATATCCGAAATTGCTGACATTTCATCTCCATTCAACATATGAAGTTCAGCTCGAAACTCATAGAGATCAGAAGCCCAGGGACTAATTTCAATCAGTTCAGAAAGGTAATGAATAGCTGATGCATAATTGTCATTTGCGTAGTAGTATTCAGCTGTTCGTTTCTTTTCTTTAGCAGGCTCTATGAATTGAATGTATTCGTTTGCTTTTGCATTGTGAGGATCAGTTTTTAACTAAAAAAAAAAAAAAATAATTTGAAATTACAATGGATAATTATGTAGTGCTCATGACCAAAAAAATGGTCAAGGATACATATTAATAGGTAATTTAGTTGAAATATAACAAAAATTATTCTAAAATAAAAAGTTAACAGCTAATAATTAACTAGAAAAATCACAAATTGTACATTGTCTTTATTTGTTAGTGATTAATGCATATCTTGAATTGATAACAAAATATTGCTGAAGTGTACACCATATGGAATATATTAATATCTAACAAATAAGAAAAAATAATGGTTGTTTGCCTTTACTCACCACATTGTAAAAATCGAGCTGTGCTAAATCGAAATTTGCTTGCTGCAAATGAATGCTTCCTCTGCTCAATCGAGCAGCAGTAAAATCGGGTTTCAATTCAATAACTTTATCGAAATCACTTAGAGCATTCTTGGCCTTGCGTAAGGCAAGGTACGCGGTTCCTCTTTTAAAGTAAGTTAAGTAATTATTAGGATCGGCCTCTGGAAATCAACTAAATAATTAGCAACAGAACAAATTGTAGAATAAATTATCCATACCTAGAGCCAAATGGAATTGGCTTAAAGCGTCCCCTAACTGGCCTCTAGCTAAATACTGTGTGCCTAATTCTAAATGCTTATCTATTTCACCCTGTGTCATACATTCTGAAACTATAAAATGAGGAATATTAATAATTGTTCCACTAGATATTATAGGTTAGCTCACCATCTAAAAATAATTCGAATGCTAGAAGGACTAGATATGGCGTAGTTTTAAGAAAAAAACTCTTATTAATATTATCAAAACTGCTCAACATTTTGAAAATTTTACAGCACTATTTTATCTTTAACTAACTACACAAAATATACTCATAATACAAATAATCTTTAACACGACATTTATTATGACTGTCACTGTCAAAGTTAAATCGTGGGTTGCTCTCATTGGTCGGAATGAATATTTCTGCAGTGGAAGGAGAAGTTAACATTGCTTTCTCTGTTTCACTAGAGCAATCAAAAATCAAACACATTCTATCTCTTTTTAAGTTACAGGTCACACGTGAATTTTTCTAATTTGTGATTAGTTGATGATAGCAATATTTTTAAATTGAATAACAAATGAATTGAGCAATTCATACGTTAGTAATGATATATTCACTTACGAAAAGTAAAATTCGAGAACTAAAAGTGGCCGGATAGACCAAATTTCTTGTATCAGAATAAAGAAGACTTTGACTTTGACAGGTGTTAAAACTTCAAATTGAGTATTAAAAAATAACAGATTCATACATTTGCATTTGGTAAGCAGATTTAACTCTATTTATTTTAGATTTAAATTGAAATGCTTTAAGCTTAATAATAATTTATTAGGCTCTTATAAATTTTTAGCCTACGTCAGAACTATTTGTACTTCTATTTGTACTATTTGTAGTCAATCATTAAAAATGGAAAACATAAGTATCGTGGTGGTTAAACCCTTAGAAAAATCTATTTATCTAAAGCCACACACGATGCATTTTGTACAAAACAGTACAAAAAGAACCTGGGATTTACTCACAGTGCGTGATAGTGTAGCCATAATTATTTACAATGTAACCAGGAAAGTGTTAGTTCTCGTTAAACAATTTCGGCCAGCTGTATATTGCGCATCCATTCCAGACCATGATAGGAAAATGAGTGAAGAAATTGATACTACAAAATATCCAGTAGAAATCGGCGTTACCATTGAACTGTGTGCTGGATAATAGATAAAAATAAAATAATCGTAGAAATTGCTAAAGAGGAAGTCCTAGAAGAATGTGGCTACAAAGTACCTATATCCAAATTTGAAAAAATCGGTTCGTACCGTTCAGGCGTAGGAACATCTGCCAGCCTACAAACAGCTTATTACTGTTAAGTTACTGATGATATGAAAGTCTCTGCAGGAGGTGGAGTAGAGGATAAGATAATTGATGTTGTTGAAATGAGTGCGGAGGAAATAAAAAAATATATGTATGCCAGAATTACATTAAAAGCCCTCCTAGTTTTATGTATGTGATATATTGGTTCTTATATAACAAAGTGAAATAATGTAAATTTTATCTAGGAAAAGTAATTCTAATAAAAATATTTAGTTCTTCCCTAGATTACCTTCTTCTTTGTTCCCAATTCAAATATGTAGCTATTTCCTTTACATTTTGATATACAATAGTTCAAGTACTTTACATAATCAAATGATAATAATTATCGCCTTTGATACTGTCTGTCATATATGCAGTGATTTTTTTCTATTATATTTGGTTGTATGCAGTATTGTCTATCTACATTTCCAATTATATAACTTTATGGAAAAATTACACATATATTTAACAAAATAATATACAAAACAGTAATAAAAACATCACACGTATACTGTAAATCTAATAGTAAATTTTCCGTTGTGGCCTTTAAGAAAAAGCCGAATACATGAGAACCTTCGAAAGACCACAAACATAAATGTACTTGACATTTAATTTCTGTTAGGGATGGCGGTTGCTTCTAGGAGTGTACTTCAATTTCTTTAATTCCTGTCTAAAATATTCCACAGTCTTTTTGAGACCCTCATTGAGGTCAATCTGGAAAAAAAATGTTTTAAATTTGGTCAATTTTGATTCAATAAAGCATATTTGCGCGACAAAATCGCAATAGAAAAATATTTGCGCCGCAGATGATTTTAATTATAGTTTAAATCAATTCGTGGAATGAATGTAATTAAATACTTTTAACTACAATTCCAATGTATTTAAATTTGTAGTTAAATACTTTGGAGTAAATTGTAGTTAAAGTAGTTATAATTGTAGTTAACTACATCAAAACAAGTAGTTTTAACAACACTTTTTGGAAATAAATCTGGTATCACCTTTGGTTCCCAATTTAAAAACGTCTTAGCCCGTGTGATGTCGGGCTTCCTTCTTTGCGGATCGTCTTCCACTTCACTGACGTGAACGATTTTACTATTACCGCCAACCAATGTTTTTATTATTGTTGCAAATTCTGCAAAAAGCCAATAAGGATGATATTACTAGGCTATTAGCCATACTTGCCGTTTATTGTATGCTCTATGGGATTGCCCAAATTGACGGGTTGCGAGTAATTACAATTCATTAGAGTGACCAAACCCTCTACCAAGTCAGAAATGTACTGAAACGACCTGGTCTGATCCCCTGAGCCATAAACCTAGGTTATTAGAAAAGAAATACTTAAAATTAATTGTATGTACAAGATGTGCATGAAACTTATATACAAATGAAATTTTAATACTTATAAGCTAAACAAACTGCACATGCATTTGTTGTTAAAGTATAGTATAAGAGCGTAAGAATATAATATAAAATTATTGCATTTATTGGTAAAACTATCTTTATGTTTAATTGATAAATACTTACAGTTATTTTATCTTCTTGTAATGCCTGCAAAATAAAATTAGATACAACTCTTCCATCATTCATGTGCATCCTGGGCCCATAAGTATTGAAAATTCTTGCTACTCTTACTTGCATGTTTTCTTGTTTAGCGTATGCATAAGTTAAAGACTCAGAAACTCTTTTACCTTCATCATAGCACGCCCTTGGACCTGAAATGTACCATCAGAAATTACAAATGCGTAACAAACAAAATAGTTTCTCAAGTTATGAGGAAAAGAATTTTAACTTTTTTTTGTACATTGATAAGGAATTAGTAACGGTATAAATTAAAATTTTTTAAACTTAGTACAAAAATATAAAACTACTCCAGATATATGGGTTAATCATGACTCAATGAATAGTGGAAATTCCAATTTACACTTCTTAATATAAAATATTGTTTTTTACTAACCTATAGGATTAACATGACCCCAATAAGTTTCAGGTTGAGGGTGAATGTCTGGATCTCCATAAACTTCTGAAGTACTAGCTATTAATACCTTAGCATTAAGTCTCCTTGCAAGACCTAAATAATACAAAAAATATTTTATATTTCAATACGAATCTCTTCATGCAGTGAACACTTACCTAATACATTAATTGTACCCAAAGTATTTGTTTTAATGGTTTTAACAGGGTTGTGCATATAATGTGGGGGACTCGCGGGGCTAGCTAAATGATAAATTTCATCTACTTCAATGTACAGAGGATTAACGATATCATGGTGGATGAGTTCGAAATTTTCGTGGCCCAGCCATTGTTCTACATTAAGTTTTCTACCGGTGTAAAAGTTATCAACAACAATTACTTCATGGCCTTGTAGCATTAATTTATCTACTAAATGGGAACCCACGAAACCGGCACCGCCAGTAATCTGTGATAAAACAATCATTAATTTAAAATCAATTGTTAAAAAAACCCACATACCAGTATTCTTTTCCTTTGAAGGTAGTTTAGGAAGTTCACTTCTGGATAAGTTTTGGGCACCCTTTCTTCTAACAAAAATATTTTTTCCTCCAATGCTTCAACCTTTTGATATGCTTGATTTAATAAGTGCATAGCGTGTTTCACATCTTCAGGAAAGTTTCGAATGGCTTTATCGTTATCTAAGTTATTTACATCCACTTGGTGTAACCAGTTTAATAAAATTAGTAATACTAAAAGAATATTAATTAAATAAAATTAACACAAATTAATGTGATTTTAACTAACCTACGAGACATATACATAGGAATATTGCTATGTGTTTAAATCTAGGGGCTATTAGAGTCATTTTGTGATCATTTTTAAAATGAATAACATTGTTTTTTTCTTATAAAAATATATGTTTGTTAAAACGCTTATCTTTAACTTCTCTAATCCTATCTAACTTTACACCACTTAGCCTTAAACACTTAACTAAATTTAATGACAATTACCATATGTTTTTGACATTTGTATCACGAAATTATATGTTCCTAGATGTTATTCCAGTACCTATAATTTAGTGGATAACTAAAAAGAAGAATGTTTTTGTCAGTTGTCAATTTAATTGGATCCTGTCGTTTGTCAAGTTAAGTCAAATTTGTCTATGTAGTGAAATTGCGATGAAGTGTTTATATTTGTTATTGAAAAAAATCGGTTTTAATATGTTTTATAGATTTGATCTTTGCTAATAGACTATTATTGAAAAAGGATCCGTAAACCTAAATGTAATTCTGGTAAGAATAACTGTTAATATCATTTTGTATATATTTTTAATTATCTAGCTACACCATCAAGGTTGTATGCATGACAAATAAGTTGGTGTTTTGATTCAACTATCTAAATTATTGATAATTCTCATTTCTTAAGAAATTTTGATGTTATTTTCGATTACAAGCTAACATTTCCGTGTTTTTAATTCTATTATAGCTCCGTACCCCAAGGTAACACTAGATGTACCATGTGATTGTGCCTAAACAGTTAATAGAGTAATTAAGTACTTTTTTAATAAATATGATCTACAAGTGCTTGTTGGGATTGATCTTTGCTTCACTGTTGGATAAAGGCGATGCAGAAATATATGCAATTAAATTTGTAAGTATGAGTAAATATTTTCTTTCGGGTACCAATCATTATTTTTTATCTCATGTGATCAACAAATTGAAATTTAATTGTCTTGCTTCTTTGTAAAAATCGTTTATTATTGTTGAAAAGAATGAGTTAAACTTAATAATAACAAAAATAATAAGATACTCTTTATTAATCTTTCAGAACTAAAGATTTATGATTTTATTATTACAACATTGAGATAAGGTTTATTTTTACTTCTTCTTAAAGTTGTTTTGTTTGCAACTTATGATTAATGCGAATAAATGTAAATTAGTAAATTAGTTTGGTATTTGCATTTCTTACCTCTCAAAACATTACAAAACGATTGTCATTAGCTAGGATAATGTCTTATACAACAGCGCCTTTGCAAAGTTCATCTTTGTTTATTTACCATTTGAAATATAAACTAAATTTTAGACTTTCTGATAAGATATGAAGAATTTCATTTGTAATTGTGTAGGGAATTTAAGCAATATAATGTAAGAATATGTATGTTATTAAAAACTAGTACATTTTTACTTATCTTGTAAAGCGACATGTTTGTAATCTATATGATGCTCTCATTTATCTAATTTAACTTAATCAAAGTTACGTTATAATTACATTATTTGAATAAAAATTAAACAATTATTTATAGATTTGATAATTACAGAAATAGTTAAGAATCATTGGGATCTATTTTGAAGCGTAATTAAACTCCTAATCTGGTTTAATGCAATTCGTAAATTGATATATTGTAATAATATTGCAGCGAATAGTTGCATAATGTAATGCATTTCATTTTTATTCTAGAATTCCCAATTTTATCGGGAGGAATTTGCAGATAAGCCAGCTTTGTTTGGACCCAGTTTAAAGGATCGAGGTACACGACATTCGTTTTTCCAGTTTCTTGCATGCTTTCTGTTACAGTCTCATTTGCATTCTGATTCCTCAGGTGACAATTTTCTCTGTTTTCACAGCTCTAGCTGGCATGCTGATGGAGGCGAATCCTCCAGGCGCCTGCAGAAATATAACCCCTCCTCCTCCAATCGATAACCAAGTGGGCAAATGGATAGTGCTGGTGAGAAGATGGAGCAATGACCCGCACGACGGTAATTGTTCATTCGAGCAAAAGGTTCGCATATCGCAATTGGCTCGTTACGATGCTGTGATAGTTTACAATGTTGATTCCGACGAGCTCATCCCCATGGGCGCCAATAATAAAACCGGCATCGATATACCGTCGGTTTTCATCTCCGAAAAATCCGGTATAGAATTACTGAACAAATACGCGAACAACCCGAACTTTTTCGTCGTCATTAACGGAGACGCTCCCTTCGATATACCCACTCATTTGCTGGTGCCATTTGCTATCGTTGTCGGTATATGTTTTATAGTTATGATTGTTTTTATGGTAAGTTTGTAATCACGAGATTATTTAATGTGTATATTAATCGGCGATATTGGTTGTAGGTATGGAAATTCCTGAAAGACAGAAGGAGACAGAGACGTTACAGGCTACCGAAAGCAGTGCTAAACAAAATTCCCATTCACAAATTCCAAAAGGGCGACCCGTTCGAGACGTGCGCCATTTGCATAGACGACTACGTAGACGGCGAGAAACTCAGAGTTCTTCCTTGCAATCATGGTAAGGCATCCGATACTTCGTCTCTTTATCATTTTCACCGCTTACTCGACTTTCTAGCCTATCACGCCAAGTGCGTGGACCCTTGGTTGACGAAGAACAAGCGCGTTTGTCCGATTTGCAAGCGAAGTATTTGGGGAATCAACGAGACGCGCTCGGACTCCGATAGCGAAACCGACACCGACGATACGACGCCGTTGATCAACAATCGAAGCAGCAGTGGGACTCAAGGTGGTACATTTCAACAGCAGTTCGAAAATCCATTCCAGAGAGCTATAAGGTAAAGGAATTCGGTTGACAATCGAGTATATAGAGATCTTAAGTGAGACTAAAGCTTGTTATATGGGGTGTTTTGCTTAGAATCGATACAGAGCAGAGGTATGCGAGGGAGCCGAAATTTAGTGATTTAGCTGAAGTATGCCTACTGTAATGAAATCTATTGACCAATTCAACACAGACTGCTCTATTGAAGTATGCTAAGTTGCATCTCTGAGAAGTTAAAGGCCATCATAGTAGAGTCTTTTATTTTAACAAATTGATAAGAATCAAATTTGGAGAACATTTTGAGTGTGGTAGGTCCAGTATTTGATTGTTAGCAGAGATTAATTGAACTATTCTAAAGGGGTGAATGGGGATGATTAGGATGACTACAGAATTTTTAATCCAGTGACGAATTTATAAGATTATTATTATTTGACAAATTTACGAATTTTATCTAATTTTTAATTTTATTTATATGTTACTGTTGGTGTTGGATCGGTTGGTGGATTCGTACAGAGAATATATTTGTCGGAGACTCGCAAAAACACGACTGGCTTGAGTAACAGTTTTATTGACAATGATTATTTATAACAAATATAACAACAACAGTAACTACCGCAACATAGCGTAACATAAGCTCGCTACTTATTGTCGGTGGTCGAATCGCGTCTATCAGCTTCAACACTTCCCCTCGATGAGACCGCTAGTCCCATCATCGCCATACAGCGTTCGTGCTGTGGTCTGGGCAACGTCTTCGTCAAAACGTCTGCTGCCATGTCCCCGGATCCGACGTGCTCCAACCTTACCTGGCCGGACTCCACGACTTCCCTCACGTAATGATGCCGAATGTCGATGTGCTTCGTTCGCGCATGGTACACGGGATTGGACGCCAATTTTTGTGCCCCCACGTTGTCGACGCACAGGCGAATGGACTGGAGTCCCGGCGTCCCCATCTCTTTCTGCAAAAAACGTTTTAGGTATACGGCCTCCTTTGCGGCCTCGCTGAGGGCCATGTACTCAGCTTCGGTCGTCGAAAGGGCCACGGTGCGCTGCTTCCTGGAGTCCCAGCTGATCGCACCACTTTCTGCCTCCTCCTCCGACCATGGTTCGCCGCGCCTCAACCTCTTTCCGTTGTCCATTGGCGTAGTCAATGGATTGCAGTCTTGCATTCCAAAACGTTCGAGAATGTCGCGTATGTATGCCGTCTGGGTGACGAGTATACCGTCCGACTTCCTGGTGAACTCCATGCCTAGACAGCGTCTCGCCTCCCCCAGGTCTTTTAATTCGAAACCTCTTCCTAGCTTCGTCCCGAAATCGATTAAGATTTCGAGATTTTGGCTCATCAACAGTATGTCGTCGACGTAGATCACGATGAGCAGTCTCGTTCTGCCCTGTCCTCTTACGTATACACATGGATCCCCCGTGGTCGACTTGGCTCCCAGGGCTCGGAGATCCCCGTCAAGGCGCTTGTACCAGGCACGGCCCGCTTGTTTTAGGCCGTAAAGTGCCTTCTTCATTCGGCATACTTTATCACCTGTCGTTAGCTCCTTCAGCATCGCCGACGCCTTCTCGACCGTCCGGTGACGCCCGTTGACGATGTGACGCAGCGTCTCCTCCACTTGAGGTGGCGGTTCCATGTATACTGTCTCCTCGAGATCACCGTTTAGGTAGGCGGTCTCCACGTCGTACTGCCGAATGTGCATTCGATTTTGCGCCGCCACAGCGATGGCTGCCCTTATAGAACTAAGGCGCGCTACCGGGGCGTAGGTCTCGTGGAAGTCCTTTCCATAGGTTTGAGCGTAGCCCTTTGCTACGATTCTTGCCTTTCGCCTCTCTATGGTACCGTCTTGACCGTACTTGTTGCGCAAAACGAACCGACTTCCGATAACTCTCGATTCTTTTGGTCTGTCGATCAGTTCCCAGGTATCCTTTTCTAGAATCGACCTGGTTTCGCTGGCCATCGCCTTCAGCCACTCGTCTCGTTCGGGACCGCCCAATGCTTGATTCATGGTAACTTCTGCGAGAAAACAGTATTCGTCCCCGGAATCAGCATAGTTTGCATTCGCGTACACTTTGCGTGGTCTTCCAGGCTGACCCGTGCGCAAAAAATGTGGCCTACCTCGACCTCGTCTTGAATTATTTGGCGCACTGTCTCCTGCTGATTCTTTCGGTTGATCAAGATCGCGTCCACGATCAAGGTCGACCTCGACGATCGGAGCATCGTCTTCCGCGTCGTTCGGAGTTGTCGGCTCTTCCAGGCTCGTTTCTTGTGGACAAAAATCTACGTATCCACCGCCTGATTGAGTAGGAAATATTCGGAGAAATTTGACATCCCTCGTTATCTCAATCTTCCTATTCTCCGGTATCCAGATTCTGAACGCCTTGGACTCTGAGCTGTACCCAAGAAACAGCCCTTTCCTGGATCGTGGTTCGAGCTTCCCCTTGTTCGGCGATCGATCCATGGCGTAGACCTCGCTTCCGAATGGCTCGAACATGGACACGTTTGGTACTCTCCCGACCCATTTTCCGTATGGAGTCGTCCCGTTCAGCTTGCTGGTCGGCGATCTGTTTCTGATAAAGTTTGCCGTGTAGACTGCTTCTGCCCAGAAACTCGCCGGAAGATGGGATTGAATTAGAAGACATCGCGCTGTCTCCATCAAAGTACGGTTTCGCCTTTCGGCAACGCCATTTTGCTCGGGGTTGTAAGGAGCTGTGAGGCGTCGCGTTATCCCATGCGTTTGTAACAGCGCATCGAATTTTTCGTTTACGTACTCTCGCCCGTTATCTGACTGCAGCTGTCTAATTCTCTTCCCCTGCTGGGTAAGTAGAAAGGCTCTGAATTTTTCAAATTCTTCCATCACTTGGTCCTTGCTTCGAATGAATCGTACCTCGCACCATCCCGAGAAATCGTCGATGAACGTGACGAAGTAACTTTTCTTTCCCATGGACTCTACGCGCATAGGGCCGCAGACGTCGGAGTGTATGATCTGCCCAAGCTCGGTTGCCCTCGTCGACGCCTTGGGAAAAGGCGCTCGGTGCATTTTTCCGCGCGCGCATACTTCGCATTCGAGTTTCCCACTGACGTCTTTGATGTCTGGTCCCCGAATAGATCCAGACCTGACTGCTTCGCGGAGATCACGAACGTTTAAGTGTCCCATCCTCAAATGCCAATCGGCAAGGGAGTTCTTCTTTGGCACCTCAGAGGACGTGTCCGTAACTTTATTGCATGTTGGAGCATTTGGTTTTGCGATGCGATACAGCCCGTTCACGCGATCCGCTGCTAATAGTACATCGCCTTGGTGGTTGACAACTTCGGCCTTATTGTTGCTGAAGATGACCCGATGACCCTTTTCAGTCACCTTTCCAATCGATATCAAATTTACACGAAGATCTGGTACGTATAACGCGTCACCAAATTTGACGGTTTTACTCCTCCCATCTACGCTTACAGCTACGGACGCAACGCCTCGTCCTCGAATGTCTGTGCAGGCGCTGCTCGCGAGATTCAGCTTACCGCGGTCGCAGTCTTGGTCCAAATCGACGAAGGACTCGACGTTCCTGCACATGTGCGACGTGCACCCGCTGTCCAGGATCCATTCGTCAGAGTCTGAGCTATTGTCAGCTTGGAATGAGGTATCTGTCGACGTGCCGCATTGACTTACGACAAAACAGTCGTTCTCAGCGTTAGCGGAGCACTCCTGATCCCTCTTTGGGCAATTTCGCGCGCGGTGTCCGACGTTCCCGCACTTGAAGCACTTCATCTTTGAATCGCCATTGGTGAGATCCTTTCCGGATTTTTCTCGATTTTTCTTCGATTGGAAAAACTTCTTCCCCGGCTTGTTCGCCGTCATCGCGCTCGGGACGGGTTTCTTATCCGCTCGCGCGTCGAACTCCTCTGCAATTTTGATGCACAGCTTCTCCAACGGTGGTAGAGAGTCTCGGGACGATACCGCACACCTGAAGTTCTCGAAACATTCGGGCAGGCTTCGAAGCATCATGACCGTCAGGAGATCGCCATTGATTTCGACCTCCAACTCGGCTAGCTTGTCGACTACATCGGTGAACCTCCGACAATGTTCACGCGCGTCGTCCCCGTCACACATTCTTATGGACATGAGCTGATTCATAAGGGCCACCTTTCGTGCTGGCCCCTTGGACTGGTAAATTTCCTCCAGGGTCTGCCATACTTCACTCGAGGTCTTGCAGTGCTTGATCTGCTTGATCTCAGACGGGCTTATTGCGAGGATGATGTCCGCCTGCGCTTTTGAGTCGTTCTCTTCCCACGCACAAACCGCCTCCGCCGCCTTTGCCGTACTGCACGCCTCACCTTCAGCGGTCGCCGCTGGTTTGGGTATTCGGCCGTTGGTGTAGCCCCACGCATCGTTCTTAATCAGGACGGCACGCATCTGTATCTTCCAAGTGTCATAGTTATCCTTGGACAGAGTTTGGAATCTAACACCGGTTGAACTCATCATCGCTCCAAACGGGGAACACGACGACACAGGTTCACTTGCAAAATCTCTGCGAATTTACTCTTCGAAATTACTACTACTGCACGAAAGCACACGTGCACCTGGGCCCATAACCTGTTGGTGTTGGATCGGTTGGTGGATTCGTACAGAGAATATATTTGTCGGAGACTCGCAAAAACACGACTGGCTTGAGTAACAGTTTTATTGACAATGATTATTTATAACAAATATAACAACAACAGTAACTACCGCAACATAGCGTAACATAAGCTCGCTACTTATTGTCGGTGGTCGAATCGCGTCTATCAGCTTCAACAGTTACTTACAATAGTCCAAATTACAACTTGACCATTAGGAAATACAGGGTATTCGAAAAATAGACGATTTTAGAGGGTGATTCCTTGTTAAAAAATATGAAAAAAAGGTTTTTATAAACATGAGTCCGGAATTACAGAGTTTTCAAGATACATGATGCTAAATTAAAAAAATATATTCATATATTAAAAGATATTTACTTGATTCTGTTGAAATTTGGTTTTGGAAAAGTTGCAAGAACACTCTTTTCTAGAATTTTTTTGATTATTTGTTTTCCAAGACACTTGTCATTTTTTTAGCAAAAAAATGATAAACCAATTCCAGTCACATGCAATAAAACGGTTTTTATTTTTTTCTTCAAAATCGAAGTGAGAAACGAAAAAAATACAAGAGGTAAAGAAGTTGTATTATTAGATGCTCAATAAAACAAAACAATATTAAGGTTACGAAAAAGGCAGTGGCGTACATTTTTTCCCAATAATATTTCGCACCCTATTCCCATAGGTGCACCCCGGGACGCCACTGGATCTAATAATTTTAATCTATTTGGAGCTAAATTAGCCTCCTAATACAACAAATAATATTGCCAAATTCCAACAGAATGAAGTATATATTTCTTAATAAATTAATATTTTTCTTTTTTAATTGAACATCCTGTATCTTAAAAATTCTTTTCTTCATATTTTTAACAAGGAATCACCCTCTAAAATATCTCCATCTATTTTTCGAACACCCTGTATGTATTCTCTATTCTATAAGTTATAATTTCTTTATGGTTTTCTTAGGTCTGTTTCGCAAACTTCAGGCGCAGCTACGGCAAATTTCGTGACTACCTCCGGACATCACAGCATCAACGGCGACTACCAAAGCGCCCGGAGCAGCTCAGGCTCCTACGACGATTGCTCTAACAGCGTAATATCCGAGGACGTGATGAATTCGACAAATAGCGGTAATCCGTTTGAAGAGTCGACCAGCAGCGGCAGGGCTGGAGACTTCAACGTAAAAGTCAATGTTGTCCAGGTGGATACGGTTAGTACTAATTCCAGCGTGGACGGTGGAGCTCATGCGTAACCGAACAATCGAGTAGCGTAATTGTACATTCAGTTTGTTACTATTGATAATGATATTTAACGAGATTATGATGAGGTATGTTTGCTGGCAATATCTCGATTGGTGGTTGAATTATTTTGTTTTAAATTTGACATTTCACTAATGCATCAGTATAACTGATTTCCTGGCAATCGTTACAGCGATACCTTCTTTTTTTTGGATACTTTCATGAACTCCGTTTGTGTGTGATTTCTAGTCGTGTACATGATATTGGCATGTCGAAATAAGTGTATAAGGATTAAACTAAAACTGACTTCATTTTGTGTTTTAATAATTCGATTATATTAATGTGTAAAAAAATTAACGAATGAACCTATAAATTGACAAGAAGCACGAATTCAAATTCACTGTTATTAGAAAATTCGATATTCGTTCACTTGGCGATATTAAGTTGAATTGAGACGTACAAATTGCCGGTCAATTTATGTGACCTTTGTTATATACTTGTCGTATTATTTTGGTGCTAATGATCTTGAATTATTCGAATTTGTACGAGTTGTGTTTGGCAAGCTATTGGACTGGTTAAACATATTTATTTTCGATTTAATTAGTTTAGTTGTTTAGGTGTTACGAAAAATCGTTTAATGCAGACAACAATTAAGAAATTGATTATTAGGAGTTAATAATCAGTTAATTTGTTTGCATTAAATTATGAGGTCGTGTACCTGGTGATCAGCTAAGAAGTAGGAAATAATTTTTCATAGACCTTTACAAAATATTCAAGCTAAATGCATTAACGCAAATTATTTTTATTAATTCATTTTCAGGCTTACAATAATAATGGCTTAATAATAATAATGCCCTCTTACAATAAAACAATATATATTTTTCTTAAAGCTATACTCTGCAAAATATTAAAATGTATTCTTTTTGAATTAGTCCAATCCTTGTCAAATCAAATCGCACATTATAAGATATATATTTTTTAATGTACCTAATTCCATATAAATTATATTCGCTAAGGTTTTATTGTTGAAAAGTAAGCTTCACGGACATAACAGTAGTAAGTACAAAAACGTTACAAAAAGGTGATTGATTAAGTTATGCTGGAGTAAGTTTTGTATAAATTAGTAATATTGTTCGATTTATTAGTTGTATAAATAAATATAAAATATAAAAGGACTTATTTGTAATATAAGTGTAGATTTGTGATTTAAGTGTAAAATATTTTAATAAACATCAAGGTTTTAATTATTGTGTTGGTAAGTAGAGAATTAAAGAACACCTGTAACAATTTAATGTAATGGCAACAAACTTGTGCAACATTAATTTCTTTTAAACACACACATGGAACAAATACATTCGAAAGATATTTCATTTAAGAAAAGGAAATTGTGTTACACCAACACTGTTGTACAATTGAAAATCATCGTTTTTTCTGATTTTTCTCCTTTTATTCGTCAATAGCCAATTGCAAAGCATTTTCACTGTGACAAAATAGAGCATTTCTATGATGCTCAGAAAGCTGAAACCCATGCACAAGCTGAGCAACCCGCCCACATTAGCTGAAACATACGTTTTATGTATTAATCAATCTATTATTACCAATTCTTACACAATGAACTTACACAAAATTTCTGTAAATCCGTACAATTCAGCTTTAATTTCCTTAGTAAATTGACCTGTGGGGAAAAAGATATGTAGTATTGCCACATTCCTCCTATAAAAAAACGAATTATAAACCAGAAAATAAAAGGGAGAGTATTAACTCACGTTATGTAGCTGGTGGTAAAGTTCCAATCTTCTTTTTCAGAATAGTTTAGAACGGGTAACAGACCTCCAAAAGACTTGCTCTCTAAGTACACCAACTCGTTACAAGCTGGCAAGCAATCGCAATTGATTCTGCGTACAATATTAATGTGGTTAAAAAAATTGGTTCCAAAGAAAGGGATATAACAACTATTTACCCCGATCCTGTGATGGACTCCATGTCGAATTTGGCTTCTTGGTAACATTCCTTCTGTTTCCTGCCGCAGGTCGTTATGTTCCTGCTCCCTACAAAATTCAATCCACACATTACACCAAGCAAAATATTTATTACAATTTAATTACTTGGTAAGAAGTACGGTATGCATTTACATTTCTCCAATGTATAATTCGATTGGCATTCCAAGAAGCAATTTTTCTGCGAGTAAGCTCTGAAAATTAAATCCAAATTAAAATACCCCGTATATTTTAATTACAACTCTTCGTGTTCGGTTAGCGAACCGAAAACGGTTAGCTTTCAATTATCCTAATGGTTTACTCGTTATCGATGTGACACCATTACATTCACCTACATTCAAATACAAAACATCAAGATAAATAACAGAAACAAACGTTTTGAATGCACGTTAGATTTTAATCGGTTGGCTTGAAATGTTTGTTTGGTGTAACAATAAATGGAAGTTTCTTGTAACTTATTGGGACCGACGTATTTAAAAATATCGTTGGGTTTTGCGTCCTATATTTGTTTTCAGTTCAAAGTGAATCCATGCTTGTTATGGTAGACATTGAGATTTGTGAATAGAAAGAAATATAAAACAATATGGAGAAGGAAAGGGGTGATAACATAATTAAAACAAATAAAGATAAAATAAATAAATAAGGGAGAGGAAATTGTAAGTATAGATAATATTTTATACTTCTAAAGTTTATACGTTTTGTTTTCGTTTTTAGTTTAACCGAAAATGAAGAATGTGGGAATAATGTGATGAATTGATAGAAAATCACAAAATTCTTGAATTTTACAGAATATAGATTGAATTACTGGATTGTAGTGGTGAAGGAAGTTTGAAATCAACATATGTACACTTTTTCATGCGCCTCAACTTATTTCTTATGGGTTTCAAAGTATTAAGATTGCAATGAACACTTAACATTTATTTTTATCACTAATCACACACGATGATTGCACCACACCAGTGTCACGGAAAAATGGAACCTATTTTTGTATAAAAAATAATTTGTTAAAATTAGTATATGCGTTAAAAAATAAATATTAACTTATGCATCAAAATTTTATCCAATGTGAACTAAAATAAGTAGTCATATTTTATGTACCAAATCTGGAAACTTTAAAATTTAAAAATTATTATGTGACGAGAAAGACAAACAAATAAATAACCTATGCTGAAATGTAAGTAAACATGTATTTTTTAATTGTTGACAGTTAGGACTATAAGCATTACAAAAAATGATGAAATTGTTTAGATAAATTCCATAACAACTATAATGAGAACCTACCTAAAAGAAGTAAAATATGAACTCGTGCTTAGTAAAATACGTATTAATTTAACAATACTTTATTTATGAATTACAAATCAGTGCAAACTGCAAAAGCACTATTTAATTAACCACCCATATAAATACAACTGTACTTGCTGAGTCTATACAAACTCTTCTGCTAATGTATTAGAACTCTTACAAATTTCCTAATTTTAATTAAATAACTATAACCTTTTCTACTGGTTGTTCTTTTTATATCTAATAGAACATGATTTCTGACATTATAAAACATTGATCAATTTAAAAACGGTAACGGCCTCTTGAAATAATTGACAATTATTAATGCACTTCTCGCAACCACAGTATATATTACTTCCACTAGACTTAAGACACTGAAACCTAGAAACACTCCCAGAAGACCGCCGGTATTGGCTAAAATAATAAAAAAATCAACTTGGTAATTTCTAATCGAAGTTTTAATACCTATCAAATCGGTGAAATCGAAGAGACGTTCTTTTATGATTTTCTCGTAATGGTTGTCGATGAAAAAGAGGTGCAGGACAGTATAATCGTTGCTAAAAATGTTTAACTAATAAATTGCATTGATTGGATATTTATAATATACATACGTATCTTTTGTCGGAACGGCTTGCAGATTGAAAACTGTGTCAACAGAAGCTTTCAACGTTCCAGTAGCAATTTTTGATGAATAAGTCAAGGAACTACATTGGCTGTAGCAAGAGCAGGACACTTTTTCACTGAAAAAACGAATTTATTTCAAATATAATTAGGTATTACAATTCATATTTATGTAACATCTTACCTATGCTTCGTTTCTTTTGATACAGTAGCTTGAAACAAAGATTCAATTATGTAGTCAAAAGAAAGTGACTTCTTCAAAGAGTTAATTTAAGCTTATACAACATATTCCTACGTACCTTGAATATCTTGTACACAAGGACTGTCTTCTTGTTCACAAAACTTCATTCCTGGATCTTCTAAAATAGGATTCTCTAATAAATATACTTGTTTTCTGAATTAAGGATAATTGCACAACTTATAAATTTTAAATATATAAAAAGAAGTTAGGAATATACGCATACTTACTAGGCAAATAATACGGTACGCAACCGCAACTTTTATATATGCGATTACTGGCGCATTCCTGCTGACAATTACTCTTTGAATACGTCCTGTGAAAAAATTATATTAAAATTTGTTAATAAAAATAATGAAATTAACTATAAATAAATATAAATAATTATACATACTTTCCTGATTATTATTTAGTCTAACAACAATACACTAATTAACAATTTTTTTATACTTCAAACATATGAACATTTTTGGGTTATTAAAATTTAAAAAAAATAAAACTAATAAAAATCTTATTTGATACCGATTGAATATGAGATTTAACTTAATTAAATATAATCGTCGGTAGGATCTTACTTTCTTTTAAGCAAGAAATGCATTTTCTTAACCTATATTATTTACCTATAATAAATCAATTTTCTTTCATTGGCAAAGTAGCATTGTCTTTTATCTACTGGAACGCTTCTTAGATTTGGTGAAGCTTCACGCACTGACGGTGTTATGGAAAATCTTGCTTCAACACCGGGACTCAATAATGCTCCGTAATCAGCCATTTTAGGCGTTTCTATAGGATTACCTATAATTATCTAAAAATATAATACTTAGAATGTATTACACTTATAAATCACAGCTGGAGTTTATTGTTAGGTTTAATTAAGAAATATCTTTCTACAAAGATATTTTCGTTCGGTTGTGTAAGTATTGTTCACTTACCTTAAATCCAATGCTACTGGTTGATGAACAATAATATTCATCTATTTGCGCATCTAATACAACTGAAAGTCCTAAATTGGCTCCGGCACCTACAGATATAAAACCATAAATTACTTTAGCATCCATTCGACATTATTTTATAATTCGACAGGAATAAAAAAGTTCTCAAGAGAAATGTAATATTTTTACTACTGCTCATTCGACCATCGCGACTTTAGCTATTCTAGTCTGGTTGAGGATTAAAATTATATTTTACCTAACGGTTTTTTAGGGATGTAACTGTCGTTGTAGTCATCTGGAAAACCACTTTCCGGTGTCCAATCGTATACGAAATCTGAATATGATTGATTCAATTCCAAGGAAACTTCACTTCTGTAAAACAAATTGGTAAAATGGGTTTATTTTGTAGATATATATTTGTTCTTACGGGTTTCTAAATATGTATTTAGGTGGTAAGCGATTGAAAGAGCAGCAAAGCCCTTCGTCTGTTAGATCATTAATGAACAAGTCCAGGCAACTTTTGCCTTGAGTCGACCATCTGCATTGCTTGAGCATATCTGAGCAAGAATTGCCTACCTGCAAAATGATGATGACACAAATTTGTACCTATTTCCAATCATAAACTTAATAAATTACCCTTATTAAAAAGTTACGCAAATTCGTCCAGTTATATCCGGTCGTTTCGGTCGCATTCAACGTATCGTTGCTATTACAAATATCGTCCAACAATTTCAAATCCTTCGGATTCCTGAAGAGTTGCTCAATTTTATGAAAGCTTACCAATTGACAAACACTTTCTCCCACTTACCCTTCGGCTTTGATTTTCGCCGCTTCGGTCTTCTTCGCCTGATTCATGTTGCAAATCGTGACCGCAGGGAACGGTATATCTTTGAGTTGAACGTCGAAGGGGCTGAAACTTATTATGACCGGCGAGGAGTTCCACTTTTGGTATATGTTCGTGATGTAGTAAGCTGCGAAGGCGATCGCCACGCTGAAGGCGACGAACCAAAATATTCTTCGAAAAAGCAATATCGAAGTACAGGTACAATTCCGCTCTCCTTAAAGTCGCAGGGCAATACACGCTTTCTTGTTTAACCTGCCCTACCACCTATTTAGATGGTCTGCCTCTTGAGCGCATTGTAAAGCTGGCAACATTGCTATGGCCAGGCCAGTCGAAATCGGACTTGCATCGAAGGTATAAACAGATGGATATTCGATATACGGAGACGGGATCCGACACGAACAGTTCCAAGTCCGATTTCGACTGGCCTGGCCCTATAGCAATGTTGCCAGCTTTACAATGCGCTCTCAAGACGCTGGCCATCTAAATAGGTGCTGGTAGGGCGGGTTAAACAAGGAAGCATTTATTGCGCTGCGACTTTAAGGAGAGCGGAATTGTACTTGAGTAATGATAGTTATTGGAAGTAAAGGTACTCAAATTTGCTTACCTTTCGCAGAAAGTTAGAGTGGTGTCTCCGACGTAGCGGAGCCCGTGCAAGGTGGTTTTCTCGCAATACAACTCGAATTCATCTAGCACTTTTCCGGATACGCTTTTCCGTTGTAAGTTTTTCTTGGTTATTTTGCTGTTGCACTTGTTCAAAGTTCTTCGTAGTGGAATAGTTCAAAATTGTAGATGAACAAAACGAAGAAAGATAAAAATATAGAACAAATAAAAAATAGTTTTTGACTATTTTTGTTAAAGTGACTCACCCTGGATAACCGTATGGTATGCTTACTCTATAATCGGGCTCTTTTATTTTGAGCACCGTTGGACTATGGTTTTTAAATTTTTGGCTGTCTGAAATGGATGCTATTTTTCTAGGACGAATAATGCTGTCCGGTTTCAACATTTTAACTAAAATATAATTAGGTAAAAGGTGAATATCTAATTATTTTCCTCAGAAAACAAAAGTTTAACATCTTAAGCTCGATCCACATTTAATAACATGTTGTATAGCATTGCTCTATAGCAGT
Organism: Phyllotreta cruciferae; assembly: GCA_917563865.1. Lineage (NCBI taxonomy): Eukaryota > Metazoa > Arthropoda > Insecta > Coleoptera > Chrysomelidae > Phyllotreta > Phyllotreta cruciferae. The sequence goes on along the minus strand of OU830609.1, from coordinate 4,006,318 downwards.
GTTATATAGCAAGTGTGGACGCTGTTGAAAATTCATAAAGCATCAAAAACAGCGTCCAAACTTGCTATATAACATTGCTATATAGCAATGCTATACAATATGTTATATGTGGACCCAGCTTTACACTCCTAATAAGTACAACCTACTACTCTGTGATAATAATTAAACTCGACACGACATACACAATTCTAAGTTATAATTTATTAAGATTTAACATATTACCTTACCCATCAAATTACTTATACTTTAGAATATATCTTCTTACTTTCTTAAATTATCTCGTCTAGTAAATTTGTTCGAGTAAACGAGCTGATTCTTCGAGGGTTGAGCGAATACAAAAATTTCCCTTCATCTATCAACAACACAAATCGTTTTTCTTTTTACATTGTTTTTTTCCTATTTTTCCCTATTCTATTTTTCAACTTTAATTATAGCAAAGTGTAGGTCTGTGTATCGCGTGAGGTCGCTTGTTTTATACGAATTGTATTTAATCGTAATGTAATCAAATTCGTCTATCACAAGGGTATGAGTCGGATAGGTATTTGAGTTGCGTTAGTTGACAGCGAAATCGTTGGCTCATTGCTTACTTTAGAAGTCTAATTATTCCTCGAGCTACAGGGATGGACTTTAATAAGAGAATTTTCGTCGATTAATTAAGAAGATATAGGTAAATTATTTATATATTTTTAGGCATATTATTAGTGTAGTATTTTGAGAAGTAGATTCGTTTAAAATCCAGTTTTGGGCAAAATTACTTTGAAATTCTTAGCTAACAAAATTGGGAATGAAACACACAATTTATCCCTTTAAAAAATGATACTCTAGTACGGTCCTACATGAACCGATTAAAAGCTTCACGTAATTTAAAGCAAACAAGTCCGTACCGCACGTAATTTGTGTCACTTTAAGGAAAAAATTTTCGTAATCGAAGTCGCATCAATTAGACCAGATAAGGGTTAAAAAGCTGTCGCTCGTTATTTATGAGTTTACTTTTTGGGTTAAAATAACAAATCGACTTTTCCTTTTAAACGGAAAACTCGTCACGATTCAAACCGTTTCCACGCAATTGACTGTATAGCTATTATTCAAATTAATAAACCCATGATTTTTTTAGAATTATTAAAGCTATTAAAATATTTTCATTTAGATTCTAGGTAGGTTAAGTCCTACTTTTTTCAAGTATAGGTATTAAAATTTTAATTGCACAAACTATTCGCCATTAATATTACAATTAAATTTTTGTGTGCGGTTTCATAAACTCCCCGTGGCTAAATTTCGCTTGTAATTTTAGCCATTAAACCGCGTCGAATATTAAGATTAATTACGACGATAGAACGATATCATAAACATCGCCGTAACGGGGCGCGACGATATTTTATTCATTCGAAAATTAAGAAAAGGTGTAAAATACAACCGTGACACTTATTACAATGCGCCCCCGACGTTGCTCTTTCGCTGTTTCGCAACAAGTAAAACACATTTTCTTAATTAAAATACGTAACAGGAATGCCTTGCAACTAAATTTAATAAACAACTTCGGGGAGCAGATTCTTGCCTTAAGAGGACTCGTTGATATTCTGTAAAAAAAATTGTAACTGTCGAAAATTTGTAAAATGAGGAATCTTTTGGTATCTCTAGAATACATTTTATTAGTGTAATTATCTGGGGAATTAATTCTAGTTTTTTACGGATGTCAAAATATAAATAAGTTTATTAGAATTATTATCCATAAATTTCACAGGAAATTATCTAATACTAAATATGTTTGTCTAATTTTTGGCAAATTCTTAATGTAGGTGGATAATAAAAATTGTAAAAGGTGGCAATAATTTTTTGCAAAAAGTTGTCACATTTTTGTGTGAACATTCTAAATTAGACCGAACAGAAATTTATATTTAATAGCAGGTTTGCATTAAGGAAAAATTTTAATTCGAAAAAATAGGTTCCCGTTCGTACCGATTCCTCTTAAACACCGTCTTAATGTCCTTTTTTAATTACATTTAAATTTATTCGTGTATTTTTACAACCCCGGCGGGTACAGGCTAAATCTCCAGTAATTAAAACAAGCAAAGTCCTAATTGAATTAGGAAAATGCTATGACGCCGCGGCCACAGCTACATAAATTCATTAATTTCGCTACTTATTAACAGACAGGAACTTCTAATTAAGTCTTAATTACACTTTTATTATCGCGAATTTAACGCTGTTGCCTTATTTCCTCGGGGGAAATGTAGACAATACACTCCATAATGCAGCAGAGTAATGCAAATATAAAAAAATTAGCACAACAGAAAGAAATTCGTAGGCACCTACAATTGGTGGAAAATAGTATATTACCTTTTTTAATAGTACCTACATATCTATTATTTTCGAGTATTCGTCAAAGAGAGCACGTACCAAAGCCTACTGCAATACGTGTTTATTTTATTAAATTCCTCCTTGTATCGGGATCAAACGTTCGCTGACAAATTCCCGACGGGACGTCGGATCCCGCAGGACGTCACGTCGGGTCGCCACCCCGAGCGCCATTGTTTCTTCGCACACACGTGCTGGCGGGCCCCCTTCAGGTGGGGCCCCGCGACGCCGAGTCGAGCACTCTCGCTCCCGTGCTACCGAGCACCTATACTCACTCGCCTTAACTTTATCAGGAATTTTATGCATTTTACATATTGCCCGAGTGGGTTCAATTATTGTATGTTTAATTAAGCCCTATTTAATATTTTGTGCATGCAAAATTTTGGGAAAATCTTTTGGTAAGGTAAACTTCCAGATTTCACCAACCTCTGTCTTCAGGTATTTCTTACCTGAGTAATTTATAAAGTAGGAAATACTTAAATCCAATACTTGCATAAATCGAATTTCACCAACATAAGAAATCCCTAGATAAAAATTTGATTTTGACAGTTTTCTGCATTTTATTGGTAGCACTGCCTAATTTTTGACGTGTATATCGAATAAGAGGAAATCATAACTAAAATAAGTAGAGAGAAAGGAAGAGAAATGTGGTAAATATAATCCCAAATTTTATAAAATTCTTCATATTTATTAAATACTTCAACTTTATTAAAAACTTTAACTTATTTGCCATTTTTTTTAACTTGTTACTTTCGCTGGAATAGAAATTTAACAAGTTTCCTCTCATAACAGAGCACCCAATATATAACCTGCATAAAATAAAATAATTTTATATTCCACTATATTCAAATATTTAAAAAAATATTTAGAATTAATTCTGTTACTGAAAAATGTATGTCATTATTTTAATATGAATAATAGAAGAATTTCCCTAGAATTTCCCTCACTTAAATTATCTATATTTTCAACTTCATTTGGTACAGCTCGCATATTTTTTAATTAACAACATCAAAAACTATCAATAAACTCTTTCTATTCAACTATCTATTCAATATATATTTCAAAAACTATCATTAAAAAAAACTATCAATAAATAATACTATAAAATCATCTAATCTCAAGTGAGGTTTTCATCTAAAGCCTGCTAAAGATGAAAAGTATTGTTAAGTATTTCCTAAATGCTTTAGGCAAGCTCAGTGAGCTGTTTTAACTTTATAGGTTTTCCTATCACCTTTAAGTACTTATTGTTAGTATTGTAATGGGTTGATTGGAGAAATACACGTAACTTATTCCTTACACTATTTGTTTATTAAATGATTTGAAATTTCGTACAGAGTAACGACTCAAGACTAGTGAGTTATCGAGAAGATTGACCCTCGGCCTATGGTTACATTGAGTTTTATACTATTTCTTATCACTAAAGTAATTAGAAAGAATTTCCAAAGATGCAGACAATCGTAAACAAAATAAAAATATTAGTTTTATGATAGTTTGTAAAATTGGAAAGTTTATAGTTAAGCAAATAAAAGTAAATTTGAAATTTCTTTGTCTGCGGACGTTGAATATTCTTTTCTTTGAAAAATGGTTACAATAACAAAATTATATGATAAGGAAGAGTAAAGAAAATAACAATTATTTAGATATATTTGGATAGGAACATTACACTTCCCTCCTTATGAAAATTGAAAGGTGTAAGCTTTCAATTTAAAATACATAAGTATATAAAATAACTAAAGATAATATGTAATTAAAAACAAATAAACGGAGATATATATATATATGTAATTAAAATCAGATTAGATTTAAAGTTAAAAATTAAACAAAACTTAAATTTAGATACGTAATAAAAATGAGATTAACAATTATCCTTCAATTGTGCCAATCTGACACTTCTCCTGAGATTTGATTTCTCGTTTGAACTTGAAGGTTCATCTAAGTCAATAGAGACATTGGTTTTCTCAGATTTCCTACATATACTTAAATTAAGAACATTAGAAATAGATTTACAACAGTTTGAGTTATTTCTATTTCTTGGTTTAATGCATCTTTTATAAAGTTTATACAATATATACAGCAAAAAGAGTTTCGCTAATGTACAAATTATGCATACAAAATATGAATTTGTGGTAAATACAGAAAATGTGTTCGAATTATTATCATCAATTATTTCGTCTGCCAACTTATCAATATTATCTAATTTACTACTAGCTAGAACAAGAGATTCCTTATCAAGGTTTATTGCCTGTAAAGGGGTAACGGTGATGTTAGATTTTCTGGATTTCTTGTAATCACAACAATCATCTATGTCTAAATCAAAACTTGGAACTATCGCTTTATATTTACTATGAAGATTAGTATTATCGGAAATTAAAGTAGTAGCACTTGTGAATAATTTGCAATTATCTTTAAGAGTAACTAAACCTGTTGCATTTAGGATTTTATTTACTATGGGTAAATTAGTACAACTGACTGTAATGTCTGTTGGTTTGGGCAAAACGAAAAGCCAATTATTACCTCTTTCCAATTTATGCCATATTTCGACATTAGTAGAAAGGATTCTAGTCTCACATTCGGGGGGTATTCTATCGTTTACTAAGAGTAATTTTGTTTCACAAATTGGTCTACTAAAGCTATTATAGAATGGTTCTTTAGAAAAACAAATCAATTGATCGCTTAAATTTTTACAATTACTACGGGTTTTTACGGTTGTATAAGTATGTTTATCTTCAGATATAGCTAAATACGTGGTTGAAGGAATTATAAATAACAAATGCATATCTCTCACAAGAGGTAACGGTACAATATTAAACAAAGTATATTTAACGGTGTTAATCAAAGGGTTAGAGATTATATAAATGATTTTGTTTGAGCTGAAGTGAGTTTTTATATTGACAAAATCCAATAATTGATATACTGTATTATCTTCTAATGACGTTACATAAGATGTACCACTAGGAAGGTATGGTAAGGTCGTTCGCAATTCTTTAACCAATTGTTGCGGAGTTATGACTAGAGGATGTAGTATGTTTGTTTTAGCAAATAAAATTGAATTAATGATTGAGGTATATTCAAATTGTAGTTCATTTAAAGTTAAAATAAGTAAAGAAAATTGTTCTTCTAATGTTTGTGACAATTCAATGTGTAAATACTTTTTATTCAAATCTTCAACGTAATTGGATAATTTTTGAAAGTTTCTATCAAATATTATTTTATTATTATTTAGAGTGGACATTGACTTATTGAAATTAGAAATAGTTGTTTTAACAACTCGTACTTGTTGCTTAATTAAATCAACTAAATGATTCTCGTTTTCTTTTACCTTGTTAATTGTTTGATCATAGTACTCGGCATCTTTTTCGTCTAAGGTGCCAAATGCTGATTTTAATAACGTCCCCACAAAATTTATTAGGGCACGTTTTTCTCGTCTGTTCTTTATTAATGAAATTAAAGTTTGTTCTTGTTGATGAATTGAGGGTATTAATTGTTCAAGCATTTTCACATTGGTATTGCAAAAAGTTAAATTACTAATATTTGAGTGGTTGCATATTTGTTTGGTTTTGTGGAAAGTTAGTTCTAAAAATTTTGACTTATTATAGAAAACATCTAATTCAAGATACGTTACTATTTCCCAAGAATGCTGATAGAATTTGATATGGTCGATTTGTTCATAATAGATGCCAGATGAAGGTATCCGGGTTATAGATATAGGTGAGGTAGAATCATCTCCTGAACAACACCTCAATAATATCCATATCATGAAACTGCAACAAAAGCCCGTTTAAGACGATTTGCGTGAACCTTAACCTTTTTGTTTTTTCTTATCATTATAGTATAATTTACGGGTGAGTTTATTTCTTTGATTAGATATGGACCTGTGTAATTTGGTGAAAGTTTCTTTGATTTTCCTAATTTTGATTGTTCGTTTAGTAAATAGACTTTATCTCCTATTTTAAAATCGGATTTATTTATTTTAGTATCATAATATCTTTTATTGGTTTCTTTTGATTTTATTAAATGATTACGTGCTAATTCATTCGATTTTTGTAATTTTAATGTCAAGTCTGCTAAATAGTCGTCGTAAGTGTATCGGAATTCTGTAGGTTTTGTCAATGAACTGGGGAGAATCGCGTTATGACCAAAAACAAGTTCATGTGGTGTAAATTTAGTAGAGGTATGAACTGTAGTGTTATAGCTGAACATGGCAAAATCTAACCAGTCATCCCAATCCGTTTGGCTGTCATTAATGAAGTGTTTGAGGTAGTCTGCTAGTGTGGCATGACTACGTTCTAACGCGCCATTGGATTGCGGATGATAGGCAGTGCAGTTAATTTGTTTAATTTTAAATAATTGGGAGACATGTTTTAGAAGGTCTGAAGTGAAGTCGCGTCCTTGATCTGTAAGGATGGATTTCGGAATCCCAAATGTACAAATGAAATCTTGGACGAGACGTGTGGCAATGGTTTTTGCTTCGTGATTGGGGATTGGATAAGCTTTTGAAAATTTTGTTAAGTCATCTTGTAGTGTTAAGATGTATTTGTTTCCCCTTCCACTTAACGGTAGAGGTCCTACAATGTCCATTGCTATTTTTTCAAAGGGGGTTGTGCTAGTCGTAGTGATCTCCATAGGTTCCTTATGTTTTTTTCTAACTAACTTATTTTTTTGACATGATTCGCATGATTTGATGAAATTTTTTATATCAAGTTTCATATGATGCCATTTATATCGCTCTTTAATCCTGTTGTAGGTCCTATGGAATCCACTATGACCGCCTATGGGAGTCGAATGATATTCAGTCAAAATATTTTTTATTTGTTCGTCCGTTGTCGGTTGTGTCAATTTATCATGTATTATTGTAATTTTTATATCGGTATTTTTGAAGATGAATCTAATCATGATTCTAATCTTATTCCATTTTAAGTTGTCGAATTGAGAATTTATAACAGGCAAATTGAATGAAATTATATTATTATTTACTAAGTTTGATTTTAAGTTGATTAAGAAATTATAAATATCCTCGTAAGATGCGGATTCCCAATAATGATTTTTATAAAAGACGCAAAAAATTTCTTTGTTATTAATTTTGATTAATTCGATATCTTTCAAATTTTTTGAATTTAAATGGTCGAGTATTTTGAGATTTTGTACTAGTTCAATTTGATGTTTGGAAATACATTCTAAATCTTTAGAAAGGAAAATGCAAATGGTGTTATTGGCTGTTATGAGGTCGTTATGATTTTCGTCGATATTTGAATTTATAATGATTTTGTTTTTTATTGTTTTAAGGAATTCGGGATATGTTGGTTCAGATTGAGAGGTGAAATTATTTATTTGTATAGGATCGGGTATCGGGATTCGGCTCAAAGCATCGGCGTTACTATTTATCCTACCGGGTTTATATTTTATCTCGTAGTCATACTCTTCTAGAGTAAGGCGCCAGCGAACTAATCGAGAACTTGGGTCTTTATTATTAAAAAGCCAAGTGAGCGGACGATGATCTGTCAAAATGACAAATTTCCTACCATACAAATAGGGTCTAAAGTGTTTGACACTCCAGACTATTGCCAGGAGTTCGCGCTCTGTAGTTGAATAGTTGGCTTCGGCCTTATTCAGAGATCTACTCGCGTAAGCTACGGGAAGGTCGTTTGGGGGATTTCCTTGTGATAGGACCGAACCAATAGCAAAATTACTAGCGTCGGTCGTTAAGAAAAAGGGTTTTGCAAAATCGGGATACTGTAGCAACGGTTCGGAACAGAGAAATGATCTTATTGTTTCGAATGCCTGTTGTTGCAGACTAGTCCATTCGAAACTCGCGTCCTTTTTTAGTAAATTCGTTAAAGGTTTTGAAATCTGGCTGAAGTTTGCTATAAACCGTCGATAATATCCGGCTAATCCTAAAAATGCTTTGACGTCCTTGGGGTTTTTTGGTATGGGGTAATTAGAAACGGATCCAATTTTCTTGGGATCGGGTTTAACACCTTCTTTCGTGATCATATGACCCAGATACATTACCTCATGTCTCATGAATTCGCACTTTTCGGGTTGAATTTTTAGGTTGAACTTAGATAATCTTTCGAAGACTTCAATTAATCTCTTGTTGTGACTCTCTAAGTTATCCGCGAAAACTACGATGTCGTCCAGGTAGACAAAACATCTAATATTCTGAATGCCCATTAGTACGTTATTCATGAGCCTTTGGAATGTAGCAGGTGCGTTACGTAAACCGAAAGGCATGCGTTTAAATTGATAGTGACCTGTGGGGTTGAAAAGGCAGTTTTTGGTGCGTCTTGAGGAGACATAGGGATTTGATGGAATCCTGAGGTTAAATCGATTATAGAGAAATATTTAGAATGACCTAGTTGGTCGAGGATGTCAGTAATATTGGGTAAAGGGTAGGAATCACCTATTGTTATATCGTTTAATCTTCGATAGTCTATAACGATGCGCCATTTTTTATTTTTCTTCGGAACAACCCAGACGGGGGAATTCCAAGGTGAAGAAGAATGTTCGATTATATTGTCTTTTAACATTTTCGAAATTTGATTGTCGACTTCTTGTTTATGAACCTCAGGATATCGGTATAATTTGGTGTTAATTGGGGGTGAAGGAGTTGTATGGATTTCATGCATTATAGCATCAGTAGACGTGAGCGAATCGCCCTCCAAATAAAAAATCTGATTATGATCATGACAAATTTTGATTAAAGTTTTCCTTTCCTCATCATTTAGATGTTCTGTTCTTAGAAGAGAAGTTATTTTATTCAGCCTATCGCTTGAGAAATTTTGATTGCAAATATTTACAGTATTTATTGAAGTATGATGATTTTCAGTATTCGATGGAGGTAGATTTTCTAAAAATATTTCTAAGTTTGAAATTTTGACAATTTTATCCGAAGTATTTAGAACTGAAGTAATAGCAAAATTATTTTCTACCTTGACGATGCTAGGACAAAGAAACACATCGTCTAGTATTTTTGTGTCTGGACAAATACCTTCTGTTATATTGGAGTTAAGGATTTTAATTTTTACGACCGTTTCGGTCCTTGGATTTAGAAAGATTTCGTTCACGTCTTGATTTGAGTTAGGAGAATTAGGATTATGAATTTTAGATTTAGGAATAGGGTTTACGTCTGTTTTTTCAAGTGTAGTTTCAATATGATGTAATTGCAATTGATGATTAGAAATTTGTAGGATATCGTCATTATAATTAATCTTGCATTTATTTTGCTTTATGAAGTCGTTTCCAATCAGTCCGTCGAACGGTATTGGAAAATCGTCAGTTACAACATGAAAACAATGATTTAGCATTTGATTATTAACTACAATGTCGAGATAAACGTAACAAATAGTCTTTCGTATTTTGTCGGAGTTAATAGAGTCAATACCTTTGAGCGTGATCTGTTTGTCTTCGAAACAGGGAGTGTCATCATGTAATTGCCCTAATTTTACAAGAGATATGTCTGCGCCCGTGTCTAGTAGGAATGAATTAGGATTTTGGCAAAGTTGAATGACATCCAATTTTAAAAAGGTAGTGACCGCTAAGTTGATTAAAGATATTCGGCTCGAATATTCCGGGCACTTCTCGTCTGAGCCAAAGGACGAGGCCCTCCTTCGTTTAAAGATAGTTGTTCAAATGATTGACTAGACGTACTAGGTAGATTAATTGGGTTCTCGTTTGACCCACTTATAAAGTTTTGACGGGAATTATTATTTGTATAATTTTGATTGGGGTTGTTATGAGTATTTCGATTAAATTGTGAATTACGCTTTTCATTATTGTATTTCCGTTTACGGCATTCTTCGATAAGGTGTCCCTTGTTTTTACAATATTTGCAAAATTTGGGTTGGAAATTTCCATTAGACGAATTTTCCGGTCTTGAAGAATTAATTTGTGAATTTTGATTTGCGAACCTTACATTTCTAGGATGTCTGTTATTATTATTATTGCTATTAAATCGGCAATGAAATGTCGTATGTCCTGGCTTATCACAGATAGTACAATGCTTAGCAGTTGTTTGATTAATATTTTGGTATTTGAAAATTTCTGACTTTGATATTAACTCTTGTTCCTCGTTTTGCGCTATAGAAATGGCTTCTTCTAGCGAGGAAGGTTTTTGAGATTTTACTAAAATGTTTAAATCTTTTTGTAATCCGCACAGGAACACATTCAGAGCCTGTTCCTTTAGTAGTTCTATGCAAGCAACTCTACTAGTTTTGTCCAAGTTATGATCTAAACTATTGATTAATTTGATGTAGCAGTTTTCGACCTTGTTTGCATAGGAAAGAACCGGTTCATTATGGTTCTGGCGACAGGAATTTAATTCGAGTTGCCATTGACTCGTGGTTCGTCTTTCGGCATATGCGTCTAACAGAAATTTCTTTAATTCCGACCATTCAGAAAACGACCTATTGCGAACTAAAGCCCTTGCTTTATCAGTTAATTTAGCTTCTATTATTGAAAACAATACTGGTATCAATTCTTCTTTGACTATAGATATTGCTTTATCGCAATTATCAATGAATTCGAATAATTTATTTTTGCTACCGTCGAATTTAATTAGGATATCTTTAGCAATCTCCAAGGATACTTTAGTCGTCATTTTCGTTTCTGAACTCTCGAATTTTTCTATATCGATATTTTTCAAATCGGGATAGATTGGCATAACAATAAATAAGACTTACAGCGTTATTACGATGGTTCCGGGCTTCATTTGCGGTGAGTTGCTGTGTTGAGTAGAAACGGTGGTTGAGTTGAGTTGTGTCCCGGTCGAACGTTATTGTCCGGGGTTGAGAAGGAAGTATCCAACGAATGGATGACTGATGTCCTGGATCGAAATCTGCGTTGCGGACGTCGTTTATAGGAATTCGGACGTTCTGCTCAGGAACTTGGTCGTCGTGTTCAGGAACTTGGTCGTCGTGCTCAGGAACTCCGTTGGCCCATACAATGAATAAAACTAGAGGGACTTACGTTGATCCGTTCTAGTTTCTCTTTTGGATCGTTGTCTCTTATAAGGATTTCGCTCTGCTAGAGTCTACGAAGATCCTTATTTTGATCCTCGCGATCCCACTTCTGACACCAATTTATTTCTTGTAATGGGTTGATTGGAGAAATACACGTAACTTATTCCTTACACTATTTGTTTATTAAATGATTTGAAATTTCGTACAGAGTAACGACTCAAGACTAGTGAGTTATCGAGAAGATTGACCCTCGGCCTATGGTTACATTGAGTTTTATACTATTTCTTATCACTAAAGTAATTAGAAAGAATTTCCAAAGATGCAGACAATCGTAAACAAAATAAAAATATTAGTTTTATGATAGTTTGTAAAATTGGAAAGTTTATAGTTAAGCAAATAAAAGTAAATTTGAAATTTCTTTGTCTGCGGACGTTGAATATTCTTTTCTTTGAAAAATGGTTACAATAACAAAATTATATGATAAGGAAGAGTAAAGAAAATAACAATTATTTAGATATATTTGGATAGGAACATTACAGTATGGTGAAATGCAAATTTTACGTATAGGACTTCATAAATCCGGTTTAAGTATTACCTAACTATAAGAACTGATTGGTGAAATCGGGCATAAGGGCTAGATCAAATAAATTTGTAATAATATGGATAATAAAGGAGAAATATTAGTAATTTTTTTAGACGCGTTTTATTTTATTAGATGCAGATATTCGTTACAAATTAAACTTTCTTATATTTACACAGTTGTAAAAGCTTATCGAACTGAAAGATCGGGATAAACCGCAAGCTGGCTCGAACAAAAAAGGGATCGAAAGACGATGCGGTTAGACAAAAAAGGAAACGAAAAATTTAATGACCGAATCGAAGAAATCCGTGTTATAACCGGCGGGGACAAAGTCGGGCCGCGGACGGTGAATTTGATAATTTTCGAAATAGCTGGCAAAACATCAATTTTCGACTGTGTCTTTCATGTCAATCTGATAACGCCCTATAGGGTAGCCTTTATGTCTTTTCGAGGCGCAGCGGGGGCAGCGCCCAATACGCTGAGTTTCGTTTTTTACAGGGTTAAAGACAAAAGTGGTTGAGAAATCAACCAGGATCGGCCAACAATTAATTCTAGAGATACAAGAGACACAAGAAAATAAAGAACCTTGTAGGTATAGAAGAAAATTCATTACGCATTTACTTGAATTGATTAATATTTTATTCACGTTATAACTATCTTGTTAAAAGGAAATTGTCTTTTCTCAAAGACTTTTTGAATTGAATGAAATTTTTCTTCTAATTACTGTAATGTTCCTATCCAAATATATCTAAATAATTGTTATTTTCTTTACTCTTCCTTATCATATAATTTTGTTATTGTAACCACTTTTCAAAGAAAAGAATATTCAACGTCCGCAGACAAAGAAATTTCAAATTTACTTTTATTTGCTTAACTATAAACTTTCCAATTTTACAAACTATCATAAAACTAATATTTTTATTTTGTTTACGATTGTCTGCATCTTTGGAAATTCTTTCTAATTACTTTAGTGATAAGAAATAGTATAAAACTCAATGTAACCATAGGCCGAGAGTCAATCTTCTCGATAACTCACTAGTCTTCAGTCGTTACTCTGTACGAAATTTCAAATCATTTAATAAACAAATAGTGTAAGGAATAAGTTACGTGTATTTCTCCAATCAACCCATTACAAGAAATAAATTGGTGTCAGAAGTGGGATCGCGAGGATCAAAATAAGGATCTTCGTAGACTCTAGCAGAGCGAAATCCTTATAAGAGACAACGATCCAAAAGAGAAACTAGAACGGATCAACGTAAGTCCCTCTAGTTTTATTCATTGTATGGGCCAACGGAGTTCCTGAGCACGACGACCAAGTTCCTGAACACGACGACCAAGTTCCTGAGCAGAACGTCCGAATTCCTATAAACGACGTCCGCAACGCAGATTTCGATCCAGGACATCAGTCATCCATTCGTTGGATACTTCCTTCTCAACCCCGGACAATAACGTTCGACCGGGACACAACTCAACTCAACCACCGTTTCTACTCAACACAGCAACTCACCGCAAATGAAGCCCGGAACCATCGTAATAACGCTGTAAGTCTTATTTATTGTTATGCCAATCTATCCCGATTTGAAAAATATCGATATAGAAAAATTCGAGAGTTCAGAAACGAAAATGACGACTAAAGTATCCTTGGAGATTGCTAAAGATATCCTAATTAAATTCGACGGTAGCAAAAATAAATTATTCGAATTCATTGATAATTGCGATAAAGCAATATCTATAGTCAAAGAAGAATTGATACCAGTATTGTTTTCAATAATAGAAGCTAAATTAACTGATAAAGCAAGGGCTTTAGTTCGCAATAGGTCGTTTTCTGAATGGTCGGAATTAAAGAAATTTCTGTTAGACGCATATGCCGAAAGACGAACCACGAGTCAATGGCAACTCGAATTAAATTCCTGTCGCCAGAACCATAATGAACCGGTTCTTTCCTATGCAAACAAGGTCGAAAACTGCTACATCAAATTAATCAATAGTTTAGATCATAACTTGGACAAAACTAGTAGAGTTGCTTGCATAGAACTACTAAAGGAACAGGCTCTGAATGTGTTCCTGTGCGGATTACAAAAAGATTTAAACATTTTAGTAAAATCTCAAAAACCTTCCTCGCTAGAAGAAGCCATTTCTATAGCGCAAAACGAGGAACAAGAGTTAATATCAAAGTCAGAAATTTTCAAATACCAAAATATTAATCAAACAACTGCTAAGCATTGTACTATCTGTGATAAGCCAGGACATACGACATTTCATTGCCGATTTAATAGCAATAATAATAATAACAGACATCCTAGAAATGTAAGGTTCGCAAATCAAAATTCACAAATTAATTCTTCAAGACCGGAAAATTCGTCTAATGGAAATTTCCAACCCAAATTTTGCAAATATTGTAAAAACAAGGGACACCTTATCGAAGAATGCCGTAAACGGAAATACAATAATGAAAAGCGTAATTCACAATTTAATCGAAATACTCATAACAACCCCAATCAAAATTATACAAATAATAATTCCCGTCAAAACTTTATAAGTGGGTCAAACGAGAACCCAATTAATCTACCTAGTACGTCTAGTCAATCATTTGAACAACTATCTTTAAACGAAGGAGGGCCTCGTCCTTTGGCTCAGACGAGAAGTGCCCGGAATATTCGAGCCGAATATCTTTAATCAACTTAGCGGTCACTACCTTTTTAAAATTGGATGTCATTCAACTTTGCCAAAATCCTAATTCATTCCTACTAGACACGGGCGCAGACATATCTCTTGTAAAATTAGGGCAATTACATGATGACACTCCCTGTTTCGAAGACAAACAGATCACGCTCAAAGGTATTGACTCTATTAACTCCGACAAAATACGAAAGACTATTTGTTACGTTTATCTCGACATTGTAGTTAATAATCAAATGCTAAATCATTGTTTTCATGTTGTAACTGACGATTTTCCAATACCGTTCGACGGACTGATTGGAAACGACTTCATAAAGCAAAATAAATGCAAGATTAATTATAATGACGATATCCTACAAATTTCTAATCATCAATTGCAATTACATCATATTGAAACTACACTTGAAAAAACAGACGTAAACCCTATTCCTAAATCTAAAATTCATAATCCTAATTCTCCTAACTCAAATCAAGACGTGAACGAAATCTTTCTAAATCCAAGGACCGAAACGGTCGTAAAAATTAAAATCCTTAACTCCAATATAACAGAAGGTATTTGTCCAGACACAAAAATACTAGACGATGTGTTTCTTTGTCCTAGCATCGTCAAGGTAGAAAATAATTTTGCTATTACTTCAGTTCTAAATACTTCGGATAAAATTGTCAAAATTTCAAACTTAGAAATATTTTTAGAAAATCTACCTCCATCGAATACTGAAAATCATCATACTTCAATAAATACTGTAAATATTTGCAATCAAAATTTCTCAAGCGATAGGCTGAATAAAATAACTTCTCTTCTAAGAACAGAACATCTAAATGATGAGGAGAGGAAAACTTTAATCAAAATTTGTCATGATCATAATCAGATTTTTTATTTGGAAGGCGATTCGCTCACGTCTACTGATGCTATAATGCATGAAATCCATACAACTCCTTCACCCCCAATTAACACCAAATTATACCGATATCCTGAGGTTCATAAACAAGAAGTCGACAATCAAATTTCGAAAATGTTAAAAGACAATATAATCGAACATTCTTCTTCACCTTGGAATTCCCCCGTCTGGGTTGTTCCGAAGAAAAATAAAAAATGGCGCATCGTTATAGACTATCGAAGATTAAACGATATAACAATAGGTGATTCCTACCCTTTACCCAATATTACTGACATCCTCGACCAACTAGGTCATTCTAAATATTTCTCTATAATCGATTTAACCTCAGGATTCCATCAAATCCCTATGTCCCCTCAAGACGCACCAAAAACTGCCTTTTCAACCCCCACAGGTCACTATCAATTTAAACGCATGCCTTTCGGTTTACGTAACGCACCTGCTACATTCCAAAGGCTCATGAATAACGTACTAATGGGCATTCAGAATATTAGATGTTTTGTCTACCTGGACGACATCGTAGTTTTCGCGGATAACTTAGAGAGTCACAACAAGAGATTAATTGAAGTCTTCGAAAGATTATCTAAGTTCAACCTAAAAATTCAACCCGAAAAGTGCGAATTCATGAGACATGAGGTAATGTATCTGGGTCATATGATCACGAAAGAAGGTGTTAAACCCGATCCCAAGAAAATTGAATCCGTTTCTAATTACCCCATACCAAAAAACCCCAAGGACGTCAAAGCATTTTTAGGATTAGCCGGATATTATCGACGGTTTATAGCAAACTTCAGCCAGATTTCAAAACCTTTAACGAATTTACTAAAAAAGGACGCGAGTTTCGAATGGACTAGTCTGCAACAACAGGCATTCGAAACAATAAAATCATTTCTCTGTTCCGAACCGTTGCTACAGTATCCCGATTTTGCAAAACCCTTTTTCTTAACGACCGACGCTAGTAATTTTGCTATTGGTTCGGTCCTATCACAAGGAAATCCCCCAAACGACCTTCCCGTAGCTTACGCGAGTAGATCTCTGAATAAGGCCGAAGCCAACTATTCAACTACAGAGCGCGAACTCCTGGCAATAGTCTGGAGTGTCAAACACTTTAGACCCTATTTGTATGGTAGGAAATTTGTCATTTTGACAGATCATCGTCCGCTCACTTGGCTTTTTAATAATAAAGACCCAAGTTCTCGATTAGTTCGCTGGCGCCTTACTCTAGAAGAGTATGACTACGAGATAAAATATAAACCCGGTAGGATAAATAGTAACGCCGATGCTTTGAGCCGAATCCCGATACCCGATCCTATACAAATAAATAATTTCACCTCTCAATCTGAACCAACATATCCCGAATTCCTTAAAACAATAAAAAACAAAATCATTATAAATTCAAATATCGACGAAAATCATAACGACCTCATAACAACCAATAACACCATTTGCATTTTCCTTTCTAAAGATTTAGAATGTATTTCCAAACATCAAATTGAACTAGTACAAAATCTCAAAATACTCGACCATTTAAATTCAAAAAATTTGAAAGATATCGAATTAATCAAAATTAATAACAAAGAAATTTTTTGCGTCTTTTATAAAAATCATTATTGGGAATCCGCATCTTACGAGGATATTTATAATTTCTTAATCAACTTAAAATCAAACTTAGTAAATAATAATATAATTTCATTCAATTTGCCTGTTATAAATTCTCAATTCGACAACTTAAAATGGAATAAGATTAGAATCATGATTAGATTCATCTTCAAAAATACCGATATAAAAATTACAATAATACATGATAAATTGACACAACCGACAACGGACGAACAAATAAAAAATATTTTGACTGAATATCATTCGACTCCCATAGGCGGTCATAGTGGATTCCATAGGACCTACAACAGGATTAAAGAGCGATATAAATGGCATCATATGAAACTTGATATAAAAAATTTCATCAAATCATGCGAATCATGTCAAAAAAATAAGTTAGTTAGAAAAAAACATAAGGAACCTATGGAGATCACTACGACTAGCACAACCCCCTTTGAAAAAATAGCAATGGACATTGTAGGACCTCTACCGTTAAGTGGAAGGGGAAACAAATACATCTTAACACTACAAGATGACTTAACAAAATTTTCAAAAGCTTATCCAATCCCCAATCACGAAGCAAAAACCATTGCCACACGTCTCGTCCAAGATTTCATTTGTACATTTGGGATTCCGAAATCCATCCTTACAGATCAAGGACGCGACTTCACTTCAGACCTTCTAAAACATGTCTCCCAATTATTTAAAATTAAACAAATTAACTGCACTGCCTATCATCCGCAATCCAATGGCGCGTTAGAACGTAGTCATGCCACACTAGCAGACTACCTCAAACACTTCATTAATGACAGCCAAACGGATTGGGATGACTGGTTAGATTTTGCCATGTTCAGCTATAACACTACAGTTCATACCTCTACTAAATTTACACCACATGAACTTGTTTTTGGTCATAACGCGATTCTCCCCAGTTCATTGACAAAACCTACAGAATTCCGATACACTTACGACGACTATTTAGCAGACTTGACATTAAAATTACAAAAATCGAATGAATTAGCACGTAATCATTTAATAAAATCAAAAGAAACCAATAAAAGATATTATGATACTAAAATAAATAAATCCGATTTTAAAATAGGAGATAAAGTCTATTTACTAAACGAACAATCAAAATTAGGAAAATCAAAGAAACTTTCACCAAATTACACAGGTCCATATCTAATCAAAGAAATAAACTCACCCGTAAATTATACTATAATGATAAGAAAAAACAAAAAGGTTAAGGTTCACGCAAATCGTCTTAAACGGGCTTTTGTTGCAGTTTCATGATATGGATATTATTGAGGTGTTGTTCAGGAGATGATTCTACCTCACCTATATCTATAACCCGGATACCTTCATCTGGCATCTATTATGAACAAATCGACCATATCAAATTCTATCAGCATTCTTGGGAAATAGTAACGTATCTTGAATTAGATGTTTTCTATAATAAGTCAAAATTTTTAGAACTAACTTTCCACAAAACCAAACAAATATGCAACCACTCAAATATTAGTAATTTAACTTTTTGCAATACCAATGTGAAAATGCTTGAACAATTAATACCCTCAATTCATCAACAAGAACAAACTTTAATTTCATTAATAAAGAACAGACGAGAAAAACGTGCCCTAATAAATTTTGTGGGGACGTTATTAAAATCAGCATTTGGCACCTTAGACGAAAAAGATGCCGAGTACTATGATCAAACAATTAACAAGGTAAAAGAAAACGAGAATCATTTAGTTGATTTAATTAAGCAACAAGTACGAGTTGTTAAAACAACTATTTCTAATTTCAATAAGTCAATGTCCACTCTAAATAATAATAAAATAATATTTGATAGAAACTTTCAAAAATTATCCAATTACGTTGAAGATTTGAATAAAAAGTATTTACACATTGAATTGTCACAAACATTAGAAGAACAATTTTCTTTACTTATTTTAACTTTAAATGAACTACAATTTGAATATACCTCAATCATTAATTCAATTTTATTTGCTAAAACAAACATACTACATCCTCTAGTCATAACTCCGCAACAATTGGTTAAAGAGTTGCGAACGACCTTACCATACCTTCCTAGTGGTACATCTTATGTAACGTCATTAGAAGATAATACAGTATATCAATTATTGGATTTTGTCAATATAAAAACTCACTTCAGCTCAAACAAAATCATTTATATAATCTCTAACCCTTTGATTAACACCGTTAAATATACTTTGTTTAATATTGTACCGTTACCTCTTGTGAGAGATATGCATTTGTTATTTATAATTCCTTCAACCACGTATTTAGCTATATCTGAAGATAAACATACTTATACAACCGTAAAAACCCGTAGTAATTGTAAAAATTTAAGCGATCAATTGATTTGTTTTTCTAAAGAACCATTCTATAATAGCTTTAGTAGACCAATTTGTGAAACAAAATTACTCTTAGTAAACGATAGAATACCCCCCGAATGTGAGACTAGAATCCTTTCTACTAATGTCGAAATATGGCATAAAATGGAAAGAGGTAATAATTGGCTTTTCGTTTTGCCCAAACCAACAGACATTACAGTCAGTTGTACTAATTTACCCATAGTAAATAAAATCCTAAATGCAACAGGTTTAGTTACTCTTAAAGATAATTGCAAATTATTCACAAGTGCTACTACTTTAATTTCCGATAATACTAATCTTCATAGTAAATATAAAGCGATAGTTCCAAGTTTTGATTTAGACATAGATGATTGTTGTGATTACAAGAAATCCAGAAAATCTAACATCACCGTTACCCCTTTACAGGCAATAAACCTTGATAAGGAATCTCTTGTTCTAGCTAGTAGTAAATTAGATAATATTGATAAGTTGGCAGACGAAATAATTGATGATAATAATTCGAACACATTTTCTGTATTTACCACAAATTCATATTTTGTATGCATAATTTGTACATTAGCGAAACTCTTTTTGCTGTATATATTGTATAAACTTTATAAAAGATGCATTAAACCAAGAAATAGAAATAACTCAAACTGTTGTAAATCTATTTCTAATGTTCTTAATTTAAGTATATGTAGGAAATCTGAGAAAACCAATGTCTCTATTGACTTAGATGAACCTTCAAGTTCAAACGAGAAATCAAATCTCAGGAGAAGTGTCAGATTGGCACAATTGAAGGATAATTGTTAATCTCATTTTTATTACGTATCTAAATTTAAGTTTTGTTTAATTTTTAACTTTAAATCTAATCTGATTTTAATTACATATATATATATATCTCCGTTTATTTGTTTTTAATTACATATTATCTTTAGTTATTTTATATACTTATGTATTTTAAATTGAAAGCTTACACCTTTCAATTTTCATAAGGAGGGAAGTGTAATGTTCCTATCCAAATATATCTAAATAATTGTTATTTTCTTTACTCTTCCTTATCATATAATTTTGTTATTGTAACCACTTTTCAAAGAAAAGAATATTCAACGTCCGCAGACAAAGAAATTTCAAATTTACTTTTATTTGCTTAACTATAAACTTTCCAATTTTACAAACTATCATAAAACTAATATTTTTATTTTGTTTACGATTGTCTGCATCTTTGGAAATTCTTTCTAATTACTTTAGTGATAAGAAATAGTATAAAACTCAATGTAACCATAGGCCGAGAGTCAATCTTCTCGATAACTCACTAGTCTTCAGTCGTTACTCTGTACGAAATTTCAAATCATTTAATAAACAAATAGTGTAAGGAATAAGTTACGTGTATTTCTCCAATCAACCCATTACATTACTTCTAATTACTCTCTTGTAAAAAATTTAAATCTTGAAAATTTCGAATTATTAGGTATGTTTTGTTTCCAAAAGGGGGAATTAAAAAGCGCCGGTCCTGGATTTAGGCGGGCGATGGTCCTTTTAATGACTTTTTGGTCAAATTTACGATCTACTCTACGAAATTGTCCCATCATTTAATCCTTAAAACATTAATTTTCTCGTTCGGTCCGTTTTCGAGATAAGAATCTGTGGGTTTTTTCTTCATAATCGTTTTCATAAATAATTAATAGTTTGAACGGGAGATTTTATGGTAAATATCTATTATGTTTTTATTCGTGTATATTTTACGAGTCGAATATTTTTCAATTTAGTCGATATACAGGGTGCTAGAGGGACTACTAACTAAAAAAAATATCTTTAAGAGAAAGCCATCAGCTTGGTTTTTTTCTTGGAACGAAATTGAGACCTTGTTGCAAGAATTTTCGAATTTTTGCCACAAAAACTTTATTGGCCTCCATATATACGTCCCGAACAATCGGAGCTGACGTCTTTTGTTTGGGGTTGTTTACACCACCTCACCTTGAGGAATTTCATGGGTGGTCAACGGGATAATTTACAACACCCTCTATACACCTATTCGACAATAACGGAAATGAATGGACGTTGGCAAAAAGTTAATGAGAATGCGACGTCGTAAAACGATTAACTTTTCGAAGACTTTATAAAACTGTTAAAGATTTACGATGCTTGAATAATATATTCCAGATTTTTTTGTAATTTATATACCATAGCAATGGAAGCAACTGATATTTTTACATTTACAGCATTCGTATAATATAACCAGAATAGTTTTATGTAATGAAATATTTTAGAATTGAAGAATATGCCCTAAGACCAGGCGAAGTTTTGCCAGCAAGAACACGTTTTAAAATGTTCATGCGACCAATGAGAATCGTTGATTTATCTCTGTATTCACGCCAGCCAACCATGTACCAGCCGTGCGTCCGTGTACGACAAAAGCGCTAATAATAAAATTGAATTATATTCGAATTTATTAAATACAAACACGCGAAGACTAATATACAACATTGAAATAAATAACTAATTTATTTATCGACTTTTTACAAAAATTCAACAACATATTTTTAATTTTTCTCGTCTGCAGCAACGACGTGTGATTTTTCAACTCGTGTAAATTTTTGGGTAAATTATTGCAAGCAAAAAAAAAATAATTTAATTTATTGACTTTACATGCATGTAATTATTGTTTATTTAAATTAACAAATATAAAGAATCCTCATTAATAATAAAAGCAACCATCGTCTACAAAATGGAAAATTTTATTCATTTCTCTGATGCCCTTAATTCGATTACATTGATGCTCGTACAAATTTAATTTCTACCGTTAACCTTATGTTCTTTTGCGATTCTTTTATCATTCTTTTCGCTTGATATAAATCATTTAAAATATAATTCAGTTCTGATGAACAACGACAGATGAACCAGCACGATATCCAGAAAACTAATAGGCAACAGAAGAACATTATACAACAAAACAAAAAGGTATTTTTCATCATGTAATTCCATAGATTTGGTTTCACCCTTGAATAAGTCTAACTGGGGACATAAAAGATTATTATAAAGTAGTAGAAAACTAACAAGAAGAAAAAAATTGATGATATTAAAACTATTTACAAGTAGATTTTAAAACAAATTTAAATGACTGAAACTAAAGAGTTACGTGCTTGCCAATTAAAGGCGCTTGTCTGGCTACTTTGTATGGGGATTATGGGGATTGGGATGACAAAAATATTGTCAATATTTATATTACAGTCGATCGCCCAGCATGGGTTAAAATCCAATATAAATTGATGTAAATATCAAATTACGACCTTATGTAAATTTTAAAAACAAACTCTTAGCTAATAGTCCGGTTTTATTCGGTAATTTTCTACATTTTATATAATGGGTAATATGAATAGGTACTTAAAATTGTTGATATTTTTAGAGAAGTTTTTATTACATATTAAGTATTATCACCATATTTAACTCACTTTCTTCATCATATACTTTCGTCCATCTACACAGTTCTCGTTCATTTTAATTTAATAACATCAATTCCTGGTTTTCTAAGAATCCGAGTCCGAACAAAAAACACAATTTCGTAGATTAGACCAGAGCCCGCCGATAAATAACGCAGTTATATACAAAAAAAGAAATGTTATAACATCAGTATTAATAACAATGCAATCCTTTGTCAGCCCTTAACAATAAAAATGCACCCTTGCTCGCAGTGGGTGTCGAACATCGAATATTTCGGTCTCTGCTGCGGCGGTGACACAACATCTGCCCTCGACCCGCAGCCCTGCGAATTATTCTTATTAATGATCCAAATCTAAACAATGAAACAGAAAAAATCTAAAAGGATATTATTTTATTCAAAGAAAAATCCAATTTGGACAGGCTTATTTGTAATTAAGTTAACAATATCGTTTAATAAAATTCCTGTGGTGCATGGTAAAATATAATATCCTAGTTCATACACAGCGAGTCCTGTAATTGGATAGATATTTATTTTTTATACAAAAAATTATACAAATTGTAAATATTAGTGTTAATATACTACAACCTTTACTAATTCTATTTAATTAGTTATCTTGTAGCATTTCGATATTTATTTCAACAATTATATTAAACCCGTTCCTGATGTCGATGAGAACGAACTAAATGAAATGATGCCAACTAATAATCGGTGATAATTCGTTCCTTATTAAATCCACCAATGGCCCCAATATGTTATCCCTCGCGTCAAAACATCGGAGCGTTTTATTAAATTGTACGACGTCGTCCGGTTATTTTTATCGAAGGAAATTACATTAAGATAAACGATAAATTCTTATTGAAACGCGCTCGACGCTCGACAACGCCGAACGCCCGTTTTATTGGTCGCATGTATTTTTATTCCTATTTTATTCGAGGAGAATTTTCCTCCAAAATGTTTTTTTTCTTTTTACGATCGTATGCTAATCAGTCGAAAGGCGCATAAAACGCCATCGTAGAGCCGAATAAACTTAAATTTAGGTTTTTTATTTTTAATTAGTTAGATGTTATTTATTAAACTGGTGCTGCATTTTTGGTGGAGCATTGATTAAGGGGGTTAAAAAAAATTCCGGTGTTGGTCAATTGGTCCCCGCGGTCATTTTTGTCAGCGGGGTTCCATAATCCTACAGGTCGATTGGTCCCCAGTTTAAAAATTTAATGGGCTAATTGGTCCCCGCGGTCAAAATATTCCTAATCCGATTAGATAAGATTTTACATTGCATGAATAACTATCATTTGGCGTCATCAACGTCTTCTGGTGTACTTACATAGCTGAGAGAATTTGGACAAAATGCAGCTTTTAGTGTTAAAAAATATTTAATATCTAAGCATTAGTAATTTAAAATGTATACAATTGGTACAATATATATTAAAAGAAAAATTCCGTACAAAAAAAGAATTATTTTAGTTTTAATATACGAACGGATTTCAAAAAATAGTTGGCATCATATGGGAAACTTAATTATTAATTTTACGAAATAGTTATTTTTCACAAAAAGTTCTGAATGATCTAAAATCCAAGATGCAACCATCAAAAATAAAATTTTATCAATCTTATACGAGGTGTGTCAAAAAATGTGAATTTTGCTCAAGAGTAAAGTACCTTCATATTTTACAATATCGAAATTTGTTATTATGAAAAGTACACCTAATTTTCTAGAAGTATACTGGAATTCCAGGGATGGGATTTTCCCTATATTGAAATAGAAAAAAAGACAGACGTCAAAAAATTTCCCCTAATCGTAAAATCCTCATTAAATTGTACTACGACATGAAAATACATAATCGAAATTTGCCAGAGAATTTTGAAATTATAAATATTCCCATCGGTCCTTCCTAGAAACCCTTAATCCGGTATTGGGGACCAATTGACTGATAGCTTTCGAGTCTAAAAAGGATTATATTTGGGCAAATTTGACCGCGGGGACCAATTGAACTCCACCCAAAATTTCAGTATATGGTGAGGATCAAATCCATTACCTTTGATTCAAATTTTCAAATCAAAACATGATATAATGCACCAAAGTGGCCAGGAATCGGTTTGTTCGTTGTACAGGTGCTCGGGAATCCTTTCTATCATTACAATTCCATCCGTTCATATAGATATTACACATAATTAATTATTAAGGTGCCGCCCGAGCGGCGGCGCTTTTGAACTACCGCCGTCAAAAACGCCCCCTGTTGTCGCGATCCTTATTAAATAATAGAAACAACCGTTCATCTTTTAATGATTTGCAGATTCGAATCGACATTCTCACCTGCATTATCGACTCCGTACCGACGAAATTACTCCTTTTGTTGATCGGTAATTGGTCGACCGATTCGAATGTATTTTTTCTCTATTTTTTTGCCACATCCAACATCTCCACAACAATCCGACTGGTTCTTCGTTCATTTATTATTTCGATTTTAACGCATTGTCGACGGGATGACATTTAATTGAATGATATTAGAAATGATACGGTGTTCCTTTCGAATATATCTTTCGACTGAAAGGAACTAGGGTGAATAGATTTTATCTATGTTTATTATTATTATTATTATTATTATTATCATTTCGGTTGTATTCGAATTAAAGTGTTATTATGTAATTAAGTCGTTCGTAATTAAGCGGATGTAATAAATGAACATATTTTGATTTGATGCGGTAGAAATTGTTGGGAAATAATATCTCGTAATTTATGATGTGAATTAATGAATGGATTTTATTAGAATTTAAATGGGCTAGAAATTATTGTGAGAATACAAAAATAAAAATGAATTAAAAAAAGTCCAATTGTCCGGCCCATCGAACGTCGGTCGTTCGGTTGATTTTTCGGCGTACATTTAACCAACCGCCAATTATTATTTATTTTGACTCGACAATGAAGTGGGACAAATTGTAGACTCCATAGTTTACGGGCATATGCCCGTAACCATCGACGCCATGTGGGTCCTTTCGACTCGGATTGCCTCCTCGGGAGCATCCTTTGAATCGTCGCTGCGAGAGTGATCTACATCGCGACCCCCCGCATTCAACCCCGGAACAATTTTCTAATTTTTATTTTGCAGGGGCGATTTTAGGAAATTTTTTGTATTATCGCATTCGTCGCATTGAACATCACATCAATCGTTTTTTAATGGACTCATTCCTTTTAATATCCTGTGTTCACGATAAAAAAATGCAAAATTAACAAATAAAATGTTCACATTTTTAATGCAAGTACCTTGGATATTTAGTTGTTGGTTATAGGATTTTAATACTTTTTATTCCTATATCTTTTTCTTTACTATTGTTAGATATCTACTAATGGTAGATCTACTATTTTAAATTCCATATTGATTCTGATTTGGATTATTAATCCTTTCCTATATAGATCATTAGAACCGATTTTTATGGCAAATCTATGTGCAATGGAGAAGACCACGATATGAGATACGCGGATTTCGGCAAAAGATGCGATTAGATATTATTTATTAGAGCTCAAAACCGTTTTCAGTTGCTCAAAATGTGTTATAATTAAAAAGATATAGCCCTTCGAAATTTAAAAATTTCGGGTTTTGACTCATACCTTATCAACCAATCATAAACCACTCACGTCTTGTTGTATAGTAAATAGTATCAATTTTCGAAATGCACAAAACAAATTACACGAATTGCAGTTCGGCACAAAACACTTTACTGATAATATTGAACTTGACAAGAATGTTGCCAAATAAAATTTTCAGGACCATTATTTGTGTTTTTAACACGAAAATCGGTTACAATTAATACAGATGAAGATGTTATTTCTATATTAATATATCGAATTATCCATTAGGTAATGGAAGAAATGGATAAATCAGAAAATGTTTATTGCAATAAATATACAAAAAACGCACATTTTGCGGAATAAAGGACAGGAATAGGAAACGTGGCAAACTTGCTAAATGTGACTTCTCTTTAAAACTCTCGCTTTGATTGGAGCAGAGTGTATGATGATTGTGTGACGTTTTTCAAACTTTAAAAATTAATTGCGGCCTTATTTGGCCACAGAAAAAAATAAAAATTTCATTACGCGCCTTCTTAGAACACACGGTTTTGAAAAAAAAAAATAAAAAAAAGTCGTGGTCTTCTCCATTTAGGGCTATTTTCTGTCAAGTTCCGGCCCTGATTGAACGGCACGCAGACACCCCACGTGGACCCCCAAACAAGCCTCTTACGACTCTATGGCCGGTGGTTTTTGTTTAAAGTCAAAAAGTTTTCAACGTTTTTCAGCCCCCTATGTTGACAAAACGGACCTCCTGTACGGCTATCCAAATGCACACTGTTATTGCAGCTTGTTGTATTTTGTGAAATGCGTGCGGCACGGGGTTATTTAGCGTGAAATTGCGCCATCAGAAGTAGGTTTTCAAAGTGATTTAAGAGCCAGGCGACGGTTGTTAGAGATTTTGAGAGGTGGCTGGATAATCGGCCATGAGCAGATGATCGTGGTGCAGTTTTCGTGCTGATAACATCATTAGATAAATGGATAGATCTTATCTATATTATATGGAAGTTTGGAAGCAGAAGAGATGAGCTATAAATATACTTGACAGTTTAGTTTTTGGTCGTATAAGGGTGTACCTACATTTCAATTTAGCTAAGGTATACGAACAATTAACTTATTACTTTAATGTGATACAATGAAGTAATTTTGGGAATACCTTTTGGCAATAGTATACTTGGTTTTGATTAACCATGCACTGGAATATTTATTGTGTGCTCGGTCTCCATTACTCCATATTTCGATGACGGAATCAAATTCGAAACGTCACTCGGGCGGAACTAATGGACGCACAGTCCGCTATATACGTCGTTAAAATAAATGATTCATTTTTTTCCGACGCGCTCTCCTTTTATATTTTTTTATCTATTTGTATTTCCGCGGAGGGGAAAGGTACAGCTACAATGGCGTCCGCTTTGGTGCATTTACCGTAATGGCTTCCAGAAATTACGACGATTAATCTACGTCGGGCCGGTGCCAGGTAAAATATCGACACCGACGATGGTTCTTCTTCTCTTCGCGTTACATCATTCTTTTTATGCCGCTCATAATCGTTTAGGGAAATTCGGAAGAATAGAAATTCATTTGCCTCCCAAGTACAAAAATTTTCAAATGTGGATTAATAAAACAGGAAGCGGAATTTTTGAATAAAGATGACTAGAATTTAACTACACTGGGTTTTTCAACGATAATTTGACCCATCCTGTAACTAGATACCAGAATTTTTTTTCAAAATTTGCTGAGACCCGTCAATTTTTGTTCTTGGGGAGCATTTTTGACGGTCAAGCCAACTTGATATGCTCATCCTAACCCCCAGCTTTAGAATTTTAAATGGAACTATGCCCTCCTTCCAATACAACATTTGAAAAGCCTTTCCTTTGCGAATACTCTGGCGCCTCATAATTGAAATTTGGTTAAGATTTGACAAAGTTATTAAATTGTTGTTAATGGGTTTGTTAAGGCTTTTTGACAATTTTTGGATTCCATTTAAAAACTTTGTCAAATCTTAACCGATATTCAAATACGAATATCGCAGAGAGAAAGAGCTTTCCAATGATATACAGGGTGGCCCAGAACTCGCGCCCCACCGGGAAAGGCCTTATGAAACCGACAATGGAGATGCTAAAACTGCAGCCGAAGACATGAAAAAGTTATTCCTTTGGTAAATAAAGAGATTTAAAATCGACCAATTCCAGTAGCTTTTCACAAATGCGAAAATGACATGAATTAGCTATACACCAATTTGACATTATTGAAAGATTCTATGTCCATTTCACATTGAAGGTTAACAAAATCTGCCAAAATCAGCTGCGACTATTAATCAACGATTTATTTTAAAATCGAACAAAAAATCGATCATTCGATTTGAACCACTTTTGAATCAATAGCTAATTGAGCTATAACAATTTGAAATTATTGTAAATCATTAAATCGTTATTAAATAGTAAATCCTGGATTAACAGTCGCAGCTGATTTTGACAGCTTTTGTTAACCTTGAATGTGAAAAGGACATAGAATCTTTCAATAATGTCAAATTGGTGTATAGCTAATTCACGTCATTTTCGCATATGTGAACTGCTACTTGGATTGGTCGATTTTAAATCTCTTTATTTACCAAAGGAATAACTTTTTCATGTCTTCGGCTGCAGTTTTGGCATCTCCATTGTCGTTTCCATAAGGCCTTTCCCGGTGGGGCGTGAGTTCTGGGCCACCCTGTATATTAAACGTAGGATACTTCCATTTGAAATTCTAAAGTTTTGGTGGCTGGGGGTTAAGGGGATGAACATATCAATTTAATGGCTGATGGACTGTCAAAAATGCTCCCCCCAAGGACAAAAATTGCGGGTCTCTGCGAATTCAGAAAAAACTTTCGATTCTCTATTAGAGAGGATCAAGTTTTCGTTGAAAGACCCTTTGGTGAACAGTACTTACATCCGGACTTTGTTATTATTGAATATTTCTTATATTATCTGATATTTCTGATTTCTCTATCAATCCATGTACTTACCTAAAAATAGATTACTAAACTGATGAACTGCATCAATCAAAAAGAACGTTTCGTTCCAAGTCTAGTACATGCACCGGAGCTAGCAGGAAATTACTCGGATCGCGTCCGTTCTAATGCGTTCTCGTAAATAACTTGTAAATCGTTTCGTTTCGTTTCGTGGAGGAACGATTTTTTTCTCGTTGCCCTCTACGGCGAGCATTCATAAAATTATAACAGAGCGATGATATATGGCGCAAGCATAACAAAACGTCAGAATAACATATGAAGGTATAAGGAATATAATAAAATTGATTGATGAAATATTTGTGATGTTGGTCAGAGTCCCAGCGCGTCGCCCGGCGAGCCGCATCGTCGTAAACTAGGAGTCCGTTCTTGGGTGATTTGTGGCGACGGTCCCGGGGTTTTATTCTTCGACGATTAGCGCGTAAATGCCTAGTTTTTATTTATTTGTTTGCTTCTATTGATTACCTACTCCAGTTTAAATTTGTACGGTGAAAATACAACAGGAATTGGTCCATTAAAAAGCTAATCTTCTCATATGTATGTAGGATGAGCCAATGAACTATGAAGCAACGATGAGTATTCTCCCTATTTTTTCTTGAATAAAATAAAAGGAAACAGAAATTATTAGTACACTACTAAAATATTTCTGCAAAATTTAGATATTATTTGCAATATATTAAAACACTACTAAATACTTCAAAACGCACCACAATGGGAACTACAGGGTGTTATTTAATAACATGCTAATACATAAGGGGGTGATTCTTGGACCCATTTTAAGAAAAAAACTTCATATAAACCTATGCCCCAAACTTCTTAACTTTTGAGATACGGGGTATTAAAGTTTTAAGAAAAAAAATAATTTTTTACTGTCATTTTCATACCACTTTGCAGGAGGCGGACATTTCCAACACCTGATTTAAATTATTTCTTTATTTTACTTTAATTTCATAATTTCAACGTTTTAAAGTTATCCGCTTAAATAAATTATTGTTCAGAGCTAGATAAATCGTTTTTGGTCGTCATTCGTCCAGGGAGATGCAAATGAATGAATTTAATTTTTTTTTAGCGAAACGGTGAGTTGTACGAAAAAAAGTCAAGAAATCGAATTTGTTCTAAATTGAACGAGAATTCGAAAAATAATTTTGATTTTAAGAGATAGCAGTGGCGTATCACTTTTTTATTCAAAAATATCTAGTCTGAGTCCAGTAGGGACGCCACTGTTAGAAATAAAAAAAGATTTTTGAGTCAAAAAATGCTCTTTAATGCATAAACGCCGTACACCAAATTTCATAAAAATATTTAAAGTGGTATGAAAATGACAGTAAAAAATTGTTTTTTTTTTTAACTTTAATACCCCGTATCTCAAAAGTTAAGAAGTTTAGGACATAGGTTTATATGAAGTTTTTTTCTTAAAATGGGTCCAAGAATCACCCCCTTAAGTATTAGCATGTTATTAAATAACACCCTGTATAATCAAAAGAAAATCATTCCGTAAAAGATCAGCTTTATCGACTCATCCCTGGACATGTATCTATAATATTTTGCTATTTTATACGAATAGAAAAGAAGCTATAGGAAGAAGAGAATCAATGAGATTGCAATAATATGAATTAATTTTTAACACAACAAAACAACATCCTATTTTTCATCATTCTATGAGTATATTCTTATAATGTATTTTCTAAAATTCGGGCAAAGAATTTGTGTTTTGAGTTTGTTGAATTCATCGAATTCCGAATACGGAACGCACACAAAAGTGACTGAATGATTGATTAGACGATAGCGGACGCCGAGGGCTCAGAAAGGCGTTCCGAGGGCGTTACTATCGCGCCTTTCTTTATGTACTAACAAGAAACCCATACTTATGTACACGAAAGGCACTTTCGTATATAATACATAAATACCAAATGAAAGGAACTAATTACGTCGTCTCCCACTCGTTCGGCTCGAGAATATTTACACCTGACGTTAATACGGAATGCTTTTTTTCCCACCCACGTTTCCTCAGACAGCGGCCGATTCGAGATGCCTACTCGAATTAATTTTTCTTATAATACACAGGAAATTGGTGTTGGCGATTAAAATTGAATAAATCCTGTATACATTACCTATAAAGGATTATAAAATTTATTAGTTAAGAATTTTCAAGCGATTGAAATTACATGTTTGGTCGTTTATTATGTAATATGTCGGATTAGTCTATGAAGAAAAATTGATTTTTGAATTCGTATAGGTAGAGATTTTATTGGAGTATTGTTGAATCTAACAAAATTGTCTTTCTGATTAACAATGAAAGAATAGAAGAGACTTTGAAAATAGATTCTTAATAAAGTCTACACATGCTGTTTATTAAACATGCAGCAAAAATTCAAGGAGTTGTTCCTTTTGGACTATTTTGTAAGAATTTTTTTGTCTTCTGATGATTTTCTGAAAATCCGTTTTATTTAGGAGATATAGGGCGAATAAAATTTTAGATAATAACAACATATTACCAAAAAAATACCTGTAAATGTAATCTGCAAGGACTGTTGAAAATCACTACCTCTCAGTTATATGCAAGCATCCAATCTTCTCATCATTGACTGCCGAACTCTTTCAAAAACAACAGGATCGTTTGTAAATGAGTTAAACCCAGCAATTATCCGAATTTGCAAGCCTTCCTCATTTTCTGGAGAAGATGAGAAGATAAACTAATGACTTTAGGTGGCCTTATAGGAAATAATCCAAGGGGTTTAAGTCGGGGGAACGAGCTGGCCACAAATGTGATTCACCTCGACCAATCTGGCGATTTTCGTATATGTTAGTGTTAAAAACTAACGTAACGAGCAACCAAACTGAAATGTGCTGGTGGTGTTCCATCGTGCATAAACCACATTGTATGTCTTATTACCAATGCTCGTATATCCTCAAGAAACTGAGTAGTTTTTATACAACTCCGCTCTTCATAATCCTCCAGGCCAATAAAAGCTTCCTTGTTTAACGCGCCGTACCACGTATTTAGATGGCCAACCCTTGAAAGAGCATTGTAAAGCTGGCAACATTGCTATGGCCAGGCCAGTCGAAATCGGACTTGCATCGAAGGTATAAACAAATGTACTTATATATACGGAGATGGGACCCGAAACGAACAGTACCAAGTCCGATTTCGACTGGCCTGGCTATAGCAATGTTGCCAGCTTTACAATTCGCTTTCAAACAAGGAAGCGTTTATTACCCTGCGACTTTAAGGAGAGCGGAATTGTACTTGGTAAACGCAGTATAATATTTTTATTTAGACTATTAATAATTCTAAAAAATCAAAAATGATTTTCTCGAAAACGTTGATCGCCCTGTATCTTCGAAACAAAGAGTGTTTTGAAAAATCAGGAAATAACAAATTATTCCTAGAATAGTCCAAGCAGAAACAACCCCTTGAATTTTAGCCTCAGTTTAATGAACTACCTAGTTGTATATAATCTAGCAAATATTCTATAAAACTTTGCTATAAAACTTTTTTTGCATTCGGCATAATCTATCTAGCCCTTCTATTTAGAAATGACAACTATTTTTTTATTCAGGTATAGAAGGTATATTTGAATTCCTCGAATTAGCCGTTTCATAGGAATAGGAGTATATTCCTGCGTCTAATTAATCAAATTCTCTCGACGAATAATTTGTCGAAACGGCTCGTTACGATTTTTTTCTCGTTCGACGTTTCGCGCATATAGATTCCCGCTCGTAAATCTCGATTCCTACGTTCGAAACGTCGCATTTACATAATCGAGACATTCGTTTCGTGCGTCTGTTATTTATTTCGTCGGACCTTCGCTACGGAGCCTTCTAGATTGTGATTAACCGAGATGCATTTGTTTTCATATTTTACGATGGCCGGCTTTTTGTATGTGTATACGCGTCTCTCTTCTTCTTTTCGGTTAATTTTATGTGATAGCGCCGCTTCTCTCTTTATTTATTTATTTGTTTTTTTTCTTTTCGTGGTTACGCGCTCGTGATTTGTTGGACTATTATTCTAAATGTTAAATTTATTCCGGTGAATTAGGTTCTCATGCTTTTAGTTGTTATAATGTATTGTGTTATACACCACTTTAAATAGGAAGAAATGTTGATAACCCGTAATTAATAATTTTTGTACCAAATATACCATAATTTACTTTAAAATCCTCGTTCCTTCCATATACCTTATGGATTTAAGGGGGAAACCACATTATACCTATATATTAGGAGGCTCTGTTTGGCCCTGATTTTTCAGGATTTTTTTTGGGTGGGAAGAATTAATTGGAATTCAATAATATTTTCACATCATTTTATTTATATTTCAAACAATTTTTGTGAATTTTTTTGAATAATTTCAGCCAAAAATAACAAAGTCACGCTGCCCGTAAGGATAGTTCTCCATATTGATGCATCAGTGTTATAGTCATTCCGATTTTCATCTGATATGAGATCAAAAAGGTTTTGATTTCACATTAATAACTAATTTTCTAAGAATATGAACCTAAATGCAGGTATACAGGGTGAAATCTAAATAAGTCTCGTAACTTCAGCCGATGATTCTATGTCTTATGACTTGCAAAAAAGTTTATTACAACATAGGTCCTAAAACCTACCGTTTTCGAAAAAATTAACTTTAAAGTTTATACTTGTGAGTATAATGATACCACTTCAAAATACAAAATCCATGCATGAGTACTAACTATTTTATTATCAGTTCATTACTTAATCGTCTAATTGCACTTCAACATTAATTTAAACAAAAAAAAAAAATGTCCAATTAAAATTTTTTTTTTGATTTAGGACCTATGTTGTAGTAAACTTTTTTGCTAGTCATAAGACATAGAATCATCGGTTGAAGTTACGAGACTTATTTAGATTCCACCCTGTAAAATAAAAAAATAAAATTTTGCGGGCTTTGGAACAATTTACTTCGATTTTCACGATTTTTCCAATAATTATGCAAAGAAAAATACCCTTAAAATCATAATATCATCTCACAAGTTAGTTCATATCGTAATTTTATAAAGAATCATATCTACTATCAATTTTTATAATTATCAGTTTATTAAGTAGAATTCTGCTCTCCTTAAAGTCGCAGGGCAATAAACACTTCCTTGTTTAACCCGCCCTATCACCTATTTAGATGGCCCGAGTCTTGAGAGCGCACTGTAAAGCTGGCAACATTGCTATATGGCCAGGCCAGTCGAACTCGGACTTGCATCGAAGGTATAAACAAATGGATACCCGATATACGAAGACGGGACTCGAAACGAACTGTACCAAGTCCAATTTCGACTGGCCTGTCCATAGCAATATTTCCAGCTTTACAATGCTCTCTCAAGACGCTGGCTATTTAAATAGGTGGTAGGGAGGGTTAAACAAGAAAGCGTTTATTGCCCTACGACTTTAAGGAGATCAGAATTGTACTTTTTGAAATACCTAATCTAAACGCAAATAAAATAAATTAGTCTGTAGCCTGTACCTGATATGCATTCAGTTCTATCCTCATAAAATCTAAACTAATGCGAATAATTAAGCTAACGATTTATTCATTTTTTATGAACCTCCTAATGTGCTTTCACCCCTTAAGAAATATTTGAAATTTGCTTAATCTGATATCAAATATTATTTCCAAACAATTTTATAATCCACATGTATACAATACATTTATAACTTCCTGGTATGCGGGCGTACAAAATATCCCGCTGGTTCGACAGGAAGATCGCATACGTATAAGGCCGGAGAGCGATCGGCGAAAAGCAGAAGGAAGTGGTTTATAAAGTAAGGATAATGGCATTAATTGCATCCATATCCCCGCGTACACGCCGCTAATGGACGCCGAGGGACGATAATTGCCCTTTCAATTAGGAGCGAGTATCAGTGGGGGTGAGAGTGCATACCGTAACCAGCCACTTCGGGTTATATCATCGCCAACAATTTCCTCTAATTGCTTTGTTTCGCTTCGTTAAAGCGCTTTATTTATAGCTAGAATGTTTTAGTTTGATGCTCGCAAAGGCGAGGAGGGGGTGATTGTGCACGAATTTCTACCATTACTTTTAATTAAGTCGGTGGTGTAAAAACTTTGAAGAGTTTTTGTTGCACTTTTTTTACACTTTTACGCCTTCAGTAAGTATTAATTATATCCGGTAGCTATACAAATAATTGAAACTTTTTTTTATTGAGAAGTTGGCATTAAATTGGTCCGTTTATTCATTTTGAGACGTTACAAAAATCGTTTAACCGACCAAAATCGATCGCCTTTTGTATAATGCACATTAAAAAAATGTATCCCCTATTACAAAGTCCCTTAAAGAAGTCAAAGGGCAAAAAGGCGAAACCCTGCGGAAAATAAACCCTCGTTGAAGAAACGTAATTATATGGCAAGAGAAAAATATCGCGCTGAGCTTTTGGAAATTCCTATAAACTGCCGGTACAATGCATGTCCCATTGTCATTACGATTGTAATTACGGAGGGCTAGCACGTGTTACTTCCGGCCGAAAGAGGGCCAAATATAATCGCAATAGTCGTCTTAGATCCGTGGGAAATGAGATTTGAATGTCTAGGTGCACGCATTATATCGCAAGTTCGCTTTTCATTGACGACAATATAAAAGGTGATGTGTGATGATTGTTGACTCTTTGTCGTTTTGACTTTATTTTGCGCTCTTGTACGTTATTCTTTTTGAGCAGTGACGGAGGAAATCTACTCATTACTCCATCATGAATAATTCCTTTTGGTGTTTTTAGTTATAAACTGCAGAATCTTCTCTTGAAGTAACTTCTTTTCTATTCCTCTATACTGAATTTATTTCTATTTTCTCCCTAGATTACTCTAAATCTGTATGAATTTTAGCATTTTATCTTTTTAGTAAAAAATAATTTACGGAAATTTATTTAGTGGCGAAAATTACTAACCCCCTGAAAGTAAATATTTTGTAAAGTAATCAAAACGTATAAAATTAAGAAGAATTTAACAAATTTTTGGTGAATATTAGTGCAATTACTGTTGACCTACAAAATGTAGAAAATTCCTTCGACCTCGCCACTGGTAATTGCCATTTTCTACCCTTAAGATTTCGAAAGCACTCATTATTCGCTCTCTTTGCTTTGTTCACTTTTGAGTATTGTCAATTGAAGGTCTTTGTTTGCATATACACACTTTCAAGTGCAACGGAAAAGAAAAATAGAGAATTCTTTGTGACATTGACGTTGAATTAATTTTTATGAATATTAACGTTATTTCAACCGTTTTTGGTCTATTAAAATTTGTATACTTACCGATTACATCAATATTGCAGGAAAATACAAGTCTACAGGGTGTATTGTAAGTTGATACTTCTTTTTCAACTGTGTATGAATCTCTTAATTCTAAGCTTTTTCAAATAAACTTTTTGAATATTATGAATAACAAAGAAGATAGAAAATTTTATAATTTCGAATATTTTCCAATACATACCTGCTTTATTAAATAAGAAATTGATTTATGGCAGTCATCTGTCAAATAAATGCCGAAAAATAAATAAATTTTATATTAAATGAAGCAGGTACGTATTGGGAAATATTCAAAATTCGTAAAAAAGATAAAAATTATTAAAAATTTGTTTTTCAGAATATTCAAAAAGTTTATTTGAAAAAGTTTCTTAGAATTAAAAGATTCATACACAGTTGAAAAAGAAGTATCAACATACAATACCTACACCCTGTATTTTGAAATAAAAGTGTCTTATTATAAAACTTTTATTTTAATATTTGGTTTTTCCGATGAGTATGATTTTTATCCATTCTTCAATTATTTTGAACTAATAGGGTCTTCACTTTTTAAGAACAATAATCACGCATCACGCACTACATTAATTTTTTGTTTCAGACTAGTCTGAACATTATATAGAACATTATAATGTTCTATGAGCAGGATCTACCAGAACGGCCTCCGTTATTGATCTAAAGAAAGAGAATTCATCAATTGGAAATCTGGTAAGCTATAGTTACAAGGATTTTTGAGCATTTTTTATTGAACGAAAATGTTATTTCTTAATGTTAAAGGTATTATATTTTCTTACAGGTGAAAACAAAATCATCGATCCTTCTTGTTTTAAAACATGTACTTATTGTGGCTTTAAAGTTTCAATTGACACTCCATGCATCGCATGTCATATGCTTTTTTACCAGATTTCATGCATTGATTATTTCTACAATTTCGGTAAGTCATTTTTGCATGCATTTATAACTTATTAAATGATATCTATAAAGAGCCAGTGCTACACTTTTTGATATATAGGGTGTATTGTAACTTGATACTTCTTTTTCAACTGGTGTATGAATCTCTTAATTCTAAGTTTAATAATAGCATAATAATAGCTTAATAACTTTTTTCAAATAAACTTTTTGAATATTCTGAAAAACAAAGATAAAAATTTTTAATAATTTTTACCTTTTTTTTTGAATTTCGAATATTTCCCAATACGTACCTGCTTTATTAAATATGAAATTTATTTATTTTTCGGCATTTATTTGACAGATGACTGCCATAAATAAATTTCTTATTTAATAAAGCAGGTACGTATTGGAAAATATTCGAAATTTTAAAATTTTCTATCTTCTTTGTTATTCATAATATTCAAAAAGTTGCTTAGAATTAAGAGATTATACACGGTTGAAAAAGAAGTATCAACTTAAACAATACAACCGTTAGTTAGAGATCAATATACATCAATATACATGATACTTTGCTTTTTTACATTTCTGGTACTGTGAGTGAGACATTTTCTACAAGTATAATGTTCTTAATATAGTCTTGTTTCACTTATTGATTATTGTATTTGGATTAATCTTTTTAGTAATTTATTTATTATTTTCCGCATGTAATATAGATTAACAAAGTATATGAGAATATTAGATAAATAACACTATTTCCAATCAACATTCCAAAAATTCGTTTAAAAATCAACAAGTTAAAACAGCAACGTGTTGTTACCGGACGCCCTTCCTTTTCGATTGGTCCCGAAAGGACCAACTACGCGCCGTCGTCGTTATTCCACCAACCGTATCTCCTTCTATTTTCGTCCAATCGACGACAGCTCCATCCCACCAAGATCCATCGCCCGAAGAATGGCCCTCTGCTGTTTCAGTCAAGCTGTGATCGCCGCGTGTAACGGTCACCCTATCGCGACAGACTTAACACCCATTGATCTCTAATCGCACCGAGTGCGACATGCCTTCGAAGTGATATCGGCCTGTCGGTGAATCGAAACGATGATCAACGCGTTCATGGACTCCGGCCATCATCACCTGGCCACGTACGGGTTGAAGATGTCGCCGGGTCCGCACCAAGGAGGCGCCGGCAGCATACCGTCGCCGCACCAGAACCCCGCCGCCGCGATGACGGCGCCCGACGTCGGCCCCGGCCATCAGAACCACTTCCAATCGAACTACGGCCACATGGGCCATTTGAACCCTCACGCCGGCTACGCCGCCAGGGATTTCCTCTTGCGGCGAGATCACCACGAGTTTCCCACTGCCCAGACGGCGCCCAGCGATCCCGTGCTGTTCCACCATCACACGGAGATGCCGCCGCACCACAATCCTCACCTAGCGCCCCATCACCAGATGCTGTATTCCAGGACGGATCACCACGCCGCCTATCACACCCAGCCCAATCACCACCAGTATCTCAATCCCCACATGGGGATGCCTCATCATCCGGGCAACGTGCACGGCGCCTTCTTCAGGTACATGAGGCAGCCCATCAAGCAGGAGATGCAATGTCTGTGGATCGATCCCGATCAGCCGCCTCCTCGCAAATCGTGCGGTAAACATTTCACGTCCATGCACGAAATAGTGTCGCATTTGACGGTGGAACACGTCGGCGGTCCGGAGTGCACAACGCACGCTTGTTTTTGGCAGAACTGCAGCAGGAACGGTAGGCCGTTTAAGGCCAAGTACAAACTGGTGAATCACATTAGAGTGCATACGGGCGAAAAACCTTTTCCGTGTCCGTTTCCCGGTTGCGGGAAGGTGTTCGCTAGAAGTGAGAATTTGAAAATACACAAAAGGACGCATACAGGTAAGTTCGATTTTGTCAATTGTATTGACTGCAAATTTTAGAAAATATCAGCTGTAGATGTATGTACGTAGGTATACCTATATTTTTTCTCTTCACTTCCATTTACTGAATGATATGATGATAAACGAAAGTAAAGATGAAAACGTTATTTTCATCTGTATCTCTATCATCTACTGCTGCAGCTTTACTTTAATTCTCCTTGGGAATTGTATTTATTTTTAGTAGTTTCGAGTAATTTTCTCTAAGAATATTTCTATAATGATTTATTTTTACTGCAATACCTTGAGATAAAACAATTTGAAGTTGGTATAATACTTATATAAGAAATGCTGTTCAGATCCTATTTGATTATCTGAACGAATTGCTTAAATTTGCTGTAAGTAAATTATTTGAAATCAATAGGAAAATATTCCCTTGTAAGACAGTGATGAAAACCAACTGTTTACATAAACAATTTATATTTTAATATTACTTAAAATTTTCAATCTTATTTGAAAAAGCGCGCGGCTAAATGCAAATACTCAATTGTAAAAACTAAAAACCTACCTAATCAGTCTACACATCTATAATAATTTTTCCGTCGCTCCGCCGTGTGCTAAAATCAATTCAAAATCTCGGATTACATTTGCATATATGCTCCGTATTCAGCGCTCCATTTTAATGTTAAAGTCATGTTTACCCAGCGCCTTAAACATGACAGTTCTACATTGTTGCTATGGAGTAACTATAAGGACATTGTTTATGTTTAAGTCGCTCGCTAAACATGTATTTAACGTTAAAATGGGGCGCTGAATACCGACCATTATTACTTATACAGGGTGCCCAGCGAAAGGTAGCCCATTTGATCAGCTTGTAACTTTTAACCGCCTAATCATAAAAACATGCGGTTTTCTCACATATGTTTTATTTTACTATAAGTTTTGTTTTAGTGACATAGAAATTTTGTATTAGCTGTACAGGGTGTATTATCAAAATCCCCTCTTTTCAATTCACATTAACCCAATTTTTTCAAATGAAACACCCTGTATATATTGACGCCATCTGAAAGATACACTCTTCTACTTTTTAAAAATGTATAATTTCTACATGTTATTTTACAAAACAAAGAAGTTATTTAACTTTGAACAACATAATGCAAATCGCCACAATTAAAATAAAATTTACAACAAATCTTAAATTTTCTGTTTTAAAGGATGCTTTATCAGGATTTTTGAATGGTTTTTCGTTAGGAAACACATTT
Source organism: Phyllotreta cruciferae (assembly GCA_917563865.1). Lineage (NCBI taxonomy): Eukaryota > Metazoa > Arthropoda > Insecta > Coleoptera > Chrysomelidae > Phyllotreta > Phyllotreta cruciferae. The sequence goes on along the minus strand of OU830609.1, from coordinate 3,965,563 downwards.
AATAATTGTACACATTAACATTTTCTTTTTCAATTAAACATGTTTTAGACGTTTCACTAATGTTATATTTCACAAAGTTACAAGTTGATTAAATGGGCTACCTTTCGCTGGGATACCCTGTATTTTAACTTATCCACATAAATCTTAGAAATATTCCTCTAATCATCTCTGTAGACATACTATAAAATTACCTTGTAAATTGTAATGAACAAACATCAATTCAGTAAATCAACAATGATTTTTTCCTTTTACTGAAATTTTCCAACAACCGATTAGGTATTCCTGGCGAATATATCCAATAATTTAGAAGTTTCTAAATTTTATTTGCACAAGAAATTTAAAGTAACCGTTCTTTTTATCGTAATATTCCGTAAATCTCATTGTTGGAAATGGCTATATAACAATGGCAAATCAACAACAATTCAAAATTATGTGCTCAGAAGAGGATAGTTCATAAATGATTCTTGTAAATGTAAGCAAAAGTTAGTATTATTATGAGCTGATGCTTTAATCCCTATACCCATATACTAAGAATAATAATCAAAACCTGGAAAACTGTTTAGAAAACCGTTTACCTAAATAACTCTTTTCTACGAAATATTATTATGTTTGCTTAAAGAATTTACCTTAAGAAAATTGAAATTATTTGGAATCGATAAATTCATAATAATCATATAAATTAAGTAACCAACTTATAGTACCTATAACTACATAATCAATAAATTTATAAGTTTAATTAGGCAATGAATTAATATATTAACATAGAGTGTTTAAAACAACAAAGTATAATTGCTGAGAGTATTCCAACGCATTTAATAAAAAATATACAATCAATGGCGCTCGTGTGCAGATATAGCAGGGTTGGTCGGAGTTTTTTCACAACCCCGACGGGTTTCGGGGTGCGAATCGCGTGGATACAGTTTACAAGAGAAACCGGGAATCCATCTGCCCATCTGCTAGTTGTCTTACTTTCCCTCATGAACCTCCCCCTTACGTAATAGCCCTATAAATGGCTCGCCAGAACCAGACGTATTTGAATAATCCGCTCGGCTCTGAATTATTTATACTGCATTATCGGGGGCATTTATATTACGCATCAATGAAACAGGGTTGGGTCGAATATCCCATTCGATGCGAACGACACAGAAAATTAAATAAGCATTGGAAAATTAATCTGATGTACGGATAAATCTGAATGTTTGTCGAGATTATAGATTATTATTTATTATTTTACGCCTATTTTCCACAAATTAACACCATGAATATGAAAAGTAGCACTATTTATGTAGCTACTTTTAACGAATCCTAAACAAACACAGGACATGAATGAACGCGTCTTGTTCGGCGCGAAATCTCCTCTTTCCGCATCACACGAAAGGAATTTGTCGTACTCGGGTTTACCAACAAGGTGTAAAGACCGACAAAACAGCTCTTAAAAAGTTTCCTCTTCAAGTTTCTGAATGTAATAAGTGCATTAAAGCGCCGGGATAATCCCAGTCCCCGAACGCACTGAACACAGTTCGTTGCGTTCTTTCCGTCGCGTTCGGACGACCGACCATTCACCGTTCAGGTAAATATTGTGCATTGTGCATGCATTTGTGTGCGCTGTAGTAAAGAGAGGTCGAGAGGCGAAAATCTCGAGTTGAGAACATCGAGTGTTGTTGTGCACATAACGCAGGGTCGGGCCTTCAAATATAAATACTCACATAATATAATAAGCCCTCAAAAAGAAGATACCTACTTCATATTTTAGAAGATTCATTTTGTAATAGTTTACGAAGTATCTTCCTTTATCTTCCCTAGCTTTATAGGTACTATACAGGGTGTTGATGAATACGTGTTCCAAATTGATAGGGTAGTTAGTATGTGTAAAAATAGTCCGAAAAGTTGTAATAAACATGTGCCCTTGGAGGCTTCGTTTGGGACCTAGAGGCTTTTGAAACAATGTGACATGCAAAAATTAAAATATTTTTTTTTATTTTTTCCTTTTCGTTAGTACCATGAATTTTTTTAATTTGAGTAAAAATGTCTAAAAAAAATAACCCTCGCCCCCACCCAGATGAGACGCTTTGGATTACTTTACAAAAACCATTTTTAACGCTAAAAAACCGTAAAGTATTCACTGTTTATTGTGTCCATTTTTAAGTTAAAAACTGACGACGTTCTGGAGATATTCAAGAAATAATGATTCGAAGATACCCTCTTCAAAGTGTTCTAGGTCCCAAACGAAAACTCCAAGGGCACATGTTTATAAGAACTCTTTGGTCTATTTTTACATATACTATAACCTACCTTAGTTTGTAACTTGTAACACGTATTCATTAACACCCTTTATAAATTAGTTTTAAAACTCTTTCTTTTAAATTGTTATTGAAAGCAGAAGCAGACTAGATAATATTTTATATGCTTATTCAATCTGTAATAAACATTGCAAAAGAGTGTTCCTATACATTTACTTCTCCTTGTAATATGTTTTCTTCTTGTATAACTTCTGTGTTTTAAATATTTCTATTTACAATTAATACCCAATTCTTTCGCCGTTTTTGTAGAATCTGAATAGCTTTCGAGTAGTTTTTTTCTCTAGATTCTTCGAGTGTATAAAAGAAGAATAATCTTTTTCCAGTCGAGTAAGTATCGAGAAATAACCCCGAAAACCACAACAGATATATGAAGTCCTTCGGGCCCCCTCGAACACGCCGAAATGCCACATTTGAATAGAATTGCGCTTCCGCAACGAAACGCTCGCATAATGATCGCATTATTCAGATTACCAAGTTTTGTTGAGATGAACTACTGCTCGTAAATACGATCTCAATGTACACAGGGCCGAATTAATACCATATTTTTTTATATAAAAATTTCAACAATACCTACATTAGTTTATCACTCTCTTCAATAGCAATTTCTGTCATCGAAACAAAAGCTTCTGCGGATCAAAATCCATCCAGACATAATATGTAATATCATTTCTATCCAGATAAATAATAAATTTGGCATGAGGTGTCAATCAATTCTATCCATCCGGTATAAGATATTTTCCTCATTTACCAAAGACATTAATTATTGGTGTAGTTTGAATATTATTATCATTTTTTTGTCGTTTTAATTATGTTTGCTTTCGTAAACTTAACAAACACCGTGTAAAGTGGCGAAAGAGAATAAACGGTGTTATGCTGTGTAAATGGGGTGCGGCAAGGGAGTCGCATTTGTTGGCAAAACTGATTTGCAGCCCCGAGGGGTTGTAATTACATTCTGTTAGGCCTTATTCGTCCCCGAAAAGGGGTAGACAGGGAACGTCGGGTTGGAGTAAACGGGGTCGATTTTATTGTGTTATTTCGTTATTCCAATGTTGTAATTTCGAGATTTGTTAGAAATTAATGTTTTGAGTATTTATTTTCTTGTGCTTCTTTGAGTTATTAGGTACTATTGACGTGGTATTTGCCAACCATTTATATCCGAAATAACAATTTTGAAATTTTAATGCCCTTCGACGTCCCCGAGGAGATTTCGGTTTTAGATAAATATGTTCAGAGTGTCGTTTAACAATGACGAACCAGCCGCAAGAATGGAATTTTATAGTCGATGTTTATCGGATTTTAAGTGTTAGAGAAATTCGAAATTGGGTGTATATTGAGATGTTCCTCTTATCTTTTTAAGTTCGTTACCATCTTTTACCACCGACCTTTATATGCAGTCAATTTTTATCAATAACACCCGGGTGGTTGGCATATACAGGGTGATTCACAAGTTACCTGAAATTGACGAAAATTAAATATAATGGAGAAGACCACAACTATTTTTTATTTTTTTTTTCAAAAACGTGTGTTCTAGGAAGGCGCGTAATGAAATTTTTATTTTCTTCTGTGGCCAAATAAGGCCGCAATTAATTTTTAAAGTTTGAAAAACGTCACACAATCGTCATACACTCTGCTCCAATCAAAGTGAGAGTTTCAAAGAGAAGTGACATTTAGCAAGTTTGCCACGTTTCCTATTACTCTTCTTTAGTCCGCAAAATGTGCGTTTTTTGTATATTTATTGCAATAAACATTTTCTGATTTATCCATTTCTTCCATTACCTAATGGATAATTCGATATATTAATATAGAAATAACATCTTCATCTGTATAAATTGTAACCGATTTTCATGTTAAAAACACAAATAATGGTCCTGAAAAATTTACTTGGCAACATTCTTGTCAACTTCAATATTATCAGTAAAGTGTTTTGTGCCGAACTGCAATTCGTGTAATTTGTTTTGTGCATTTTTCAGAAAAATCTGACAAATGACAGTTTGATTTTTGTTCGTTTGTGTATTCATTGTTACTGCGTTCGAAAATTCATACTATTTACTGTACAACAAGACGTGAGTGGCTTATTACTGGTTGATAAGGTATGAGGCAAAACTCGAAATTTTTAAATTTCAAAGGGCTATAACTTTTTAATTATAACAAATTTTGAGCAACTGAAAACGGTTTTGAGCTCTAATAAATCATTTCTAATCGTATCTTTTGCAGAAATCCGCGTATCTCTCATCGTGGTCTTCTCCGTTCTCTACTTTGATTTGAACTCGCGGTTTTTAACACGTTGTCTGCCATCGATTGACACTCGTGAATCGAGTGTTGTTCGAAATCTCGTCACTAGGGGAGCTAATCGGTAATCATACAGCCTACTTGACTACTGTAGGTCGTTTCGCACATTGTACGCGTAATTTCTGGGGTGTCCACATGTGCGAGACTCCCTTTTTTGTCGTCGAACGTTCTCCAAGGCACTCATGTCAAAATAGTCGTTAGTCTATTGTGGCTCCGGCCCTTATCGAAGAGGTCCTTTTCATTCGGGATGCGGAAAGTGTTTAATATTTATGATCGACGATTTTATACGGGGTGTGCTGTAGAAATTTTATCAATTCCCTCATCATTGTTTGCATCGTAAATGATATACACATGTCTAATTTATATTTTCTCTATATCAAATATTAATGGTATAGATTTACAGTTTTCCATTGAATTTTCTTAGGGTTGACTTACGGGTTCATCTTTGCTCACTAAAACGATTACGAATTGCAGCACTTATCAGCATTAACCGTATTTAGAAAGCAGTTTAAGGTTTTCCTTCAGCGAGGACACAATGAACACAAAGTGTAAAATTCCTAGAAGCAAACACAATAGAAATCGTTCCGGGAACCAAACAGATTATTGTTGAGTACAAACTTGCGACTATTGTGGCGTTTCTGTTTGCCTGGGATTAGAGGAACGCCCTCGAACCTCTCGGGTCAAACGGTTAAAAATCAATTTCGGAATTTAGAGGATATTTCGAAAGTCGAGTGTTTAGGGTATTATTTATTTTTTCGAAGAACGAGATTCGAATGACTGCCAGGGATGATTTACAAGGGGTAATTATACGCTTGGGTTGTCAAATTTGAATAGAAATTATTAGGATCATGTTGTGTCACTCTGTATATGAGCATTAACAATGTGTAGAAAAAATCAAGTTAGTGAAACCGAATCGATTTGTAAAATTAATGAAAACACAGAAACCAGTGTCTCCGGTTAAAGTATTTTACATAAAATAGTAGTCGATTCCATATTGAAACAAACGTTCGCCTCCCACGCGATCATGGCATTCTTTCCGCTTTTATCTCCTTCATCGATCTTCTGGAATATTTCAAATTTGAGTTTCGGACTGCGTTCAAAAAACCAGGTAAATATCGGTGAAATTCGATACTATGGGATGCTACTACATTTCGATGTAGCGCCCACCGTGGTTGGGACAAACTATCGAATGTTGAACGATAAGTTTAGATTTTTATCGGGGTAAAAAAAGGGAATTATACTTACTAATAAATTTACTACAAATTGTGTTAAAATAGGATAGTGATTTTTGTACTGAAATTCAGATTTAGCAAACTTTCCTATACATCATTTGAGAAATTTACCCGTAAGGACATTCTTTATTTTCTTTGTCAGGGGTTTCAGCTGCCAGGGCTATATATTTGCCTGCAGACACTTTTTCTATACAAAAGTAATGATTCTTTTTAGTCAAATTGGCTGCGTAATTCTTCTTTTTCAAGTTGATCTTTCTTTACTGCATTTTATGCCACTATGAGCCTGCTCTTTATTAATTTTAAATTATTATTACATTCTCAGTTTCTTTACTATATATTTGTTATCTTGAGGCCCAAATAAAGTTGTCAAATTACATCAAAAAACCTGGCATTACAAAACAAAAAAAAAATTATAAAATATGCGGCGCCTACTCTGCGAAAACTTACATCTCGGATTTCTTGGGCTGCTATGATATACAGCAGCTTAAAAGTTTTGATCAAAGATAATCGGTAGCGATATTTTTCATAGGTGGATTCGATTACACCCATTTGGAAAGCGATACTTTCGTTGTATTTCTTCATAAATAAACACGTCGGACATTAACAAATATTTTAATTAAGATTCAATTTGTGTTTTGTTTGTACAGGTACATAAGTAATGACTTGTCAATAGAGAACAATTAATAAGCGTGAGAATTACTTTCTAATTAAGTGCCTAAAAATTGTGATAAGTAGCTATATTAGGCAACAATGTATTGAAAGAGATGCCTAAAGGAAGCAAAAAACAAAAATACTTTTCAGTTAGATACCTGTATAGGTATAATAAGCTAATAAATTCCCACCATATAAAGCTTGACCCAATAGTCGTACATCAAAAATCCCCATTAGTCAAAATCAGTCAAACGGGGCATCGTCCAAAAATTCTCGTGAGATTTTTCGGATCCTCAGCGTCTCTTCTCGCATTCCGAGCGCTCGCTCGGGGGGTGTAGGAGTCGCTAGACGTGCAACGCATAAGAGAAGAGAAGGACACGACGGAGGAGCCGACCTGCGACCCCGGTCTGACCCCGCTTTCGTACACACCGCTATAATTCAAACCGTGTTCGTCGCGTTCCGTTCTCGTCCTATTCTCTCTTCTTTTATCGTGTCGTGTTCGCGTACGAAATCGCGATTCGATTCGGACGATAATGTCCTTCGTAAAGGACAATAAAGGAACGTATCGGTATTTACGATAAAAACGGTTTTGGCACGGTTTAATAAATGCAAAATAGGTTTTATTGGGTGCGTCAATGTAATATTGTTAACTATAATACAACACAATAAAAGTTCTGTCCCATAAAAGTTATATCACAAAATTAGACTCATATAATGGCCCTATTACTAAATGGACAACTAAAGCCCGGTTGTAGATGTTACAGGTGAACGTTAGTTCAATTAAATTGCAAGTCAACTTTGAACCGACTTCATTTTGCTTTTTGTTGTAGAAAATGTCGAGTGCAAGATCAATATTAGTTTGGTTGAACGCCGTTCAGGTCATGTTGGTTGCACTGAACTCCATTTTTTCATCTGAAATATAATGTTACATACCACAATTTATCATTTATATTTGAACGCTGGCAGTATTAATTCTGCAGTATTAATTCTGCAGTATTAATTCTAATTTAAATTCAATATCGGACCATATTATTATATCAAAATGACTGGGTCTATTTCTGGTTTGCAATCTAGGATGTAAAAAAACCATTCAAAATTTGTAAAAAATCTTCATCGTCGGTTAATTCTTCTAATAATACGTTCATTTTGAATAATGAATTATTGTATATCAGACATTCAACCTCACCTTTTGGGGTTAACAACTCAACCACAAATGTCAAAACCTTCTTGAACCGCCTTTGAACGCTCTTCAAACGCTCTTAGAACCGTTCACGTAAACTTTTCTGTGAACCACAGATCAATAGTGACTGATGTACTTACAACACAAATTTGAAATTAAACCCGGTTCAACGCAGAACCACAGTTGAACTATGCATTGTTAAATTTAAAATATCAGTTAATTCTTTATTTCTACGCTCAATTTTATTGTATTTCTCTGAGAACTGATAAAAATCGCCATATATTATCCACTATATTTTGGATACATTTGACAATTAAATAGAATTTTTGCAATAATATAGATTTAAAAAGGAGCGCAATGGGTATTTTATTACCGGGGGCCTTCAAATGTAAAGTGTCAAATATCCCAAGCCATCGTCGAACAATGCCTCACCAACCCAAATAAAATATAAAATTGTCACTTGAAGAATAGTTGATAAATAGCACCGCACAAACCCGATGTGTGCAGTTGACAAAGAGCGATTGAACCGTACGTTAAGAGGGTGAATTCGAGATAGGTATTTATTACATAACATACAGGGTGACTTACATAACTAAAAAATGCGTAATTAATTGATATCGTATTTCAATGCGAATAAGCATTTCAAACTTTACATTGTATTTGGTATTTTTTTTTTCATACAAAAGAATTAAATCGCTTTGCTCAGTTTCGCAACGACAAAGTATAAGCGCGAAAGGTCACAAAAGAGCCCCGTAAATAGCAGAGCTCCGGAGTGCATAAATCCGCCGCGAAAAAGCCGATGCAAAAGTGCCAGCGCGCTCGCCATTTGAAATATTCGCGATTTATCGCCGGCTGGTAAGTTATAAGAAGCCAAGAAATTGCGGAATTGCACGATGGGAAATATTGTAAATACGAGGTTATACGGCCGACGTAACTCGATTTTATAATAAATAGCGCAATCGGCTCCGGCTACCTTTTCGATTGCTTTATTACAGCAATAGTATACGGTGGATTATAGTTTAATCGGTCGATTTCCGTGTTGCTAATTTATATGTAATTTGTTTTCTGGGTTTATTTCGATCTACCTACTCAATGGAAAAGACCACGATGTGAGATACGCGGATTTCGGCAAAAGATACGATTAGAAATAATTTATTAGAGCTAAAAACCGTTTTCAGTTGCTCAAAATGTGTTATAATTAAAAAGATATAGCCCTTTGAAATTTAAAAATTTCGGGTTTTGACTCATACCTTATCAACCAATCATAAACCACTCACGTCTTGTTGTATAATAAATAGTATGAATTTTCGAACGCAGTAACAAAGAATAGACAAACGAACAAAAATCAAACTGTCATTTGTCAGATTTTTTCTGAAAAATGCACAAAATAAATTACACGAATTGCAGTTCGGCATAAAACACTTTAATGATAATATTGACGTTGACAAGAATGTTGCCAAATAAATTTTTCAGGGCCATTATTTGTGTTTTTAACACGAAAATCGGTTACAATTTATACAGATGAAGATGTTATTTCTATATTAATATATCGAATTATCCATTAGGTAATGGAAGAAATGGATAAATCAGAAAACGTTTATTGCAATAAATATACAAAAAACGCACATTTTGCGGAGTAAAAAAGAATAATAGGAAACGTGGCAAACTTGCTAAATGTGACTTCTCTTTGAAACTCTCGCTTTGATTGGAGCAGAGTGTATGACGATTGTGTGACGTTTTTCAAACTTTAAAAATTAATTGCGGCCTTATTTGGCCACAGAAAAAAATAAAAATTTCATTACGCGCCTTCTTAGAACACACGGTTTTGAAAAAAAAAAATTAAAAAAAAGTCGTGGTCTTCTCCATTTATAGGGGAGAATCAAGTATATCGAACCATATCTTCTTCTTTGGAAATCTCACATAAACAATACAAAATATCTGTTTTCTGTGCTAGGCTTCCATAGGTACATCATTTTCTTCATCTATTGTAGAAATGAAGTCGCTGGAATCAATAAATTTCTCAATTAATTTTGGTTTTTATTACGGGCTTATGCTCTGCTTCGTAAATGTATATAAACTTCTCCGAACAATCTTACAATTTAATATTGAGCAACTTGCCTTCTAGGGTTTGTCCGCGAAGTCATTTCTCTACGCTTTGTGTGTAAAAGTTATTCAATGGCTTAAAATTGCATAAATTTGATACCAGTTCAATTTAGAGACTCGGAAGTGGTTCGATATACAGATCATGCAGATTTCCAATTTACACAAAATAGGAATGTAAAACTTAAAATAATTATTGTTAAGTCTTTGTTTATTCGGTTGATTCGTCTTAAAGCCATAAGAAAAATTCAATACAACTTGGAAACAATTTTTTCTCTCACAGTATTTATTAAAAGCATCAGTTGCATATTTTTTGTTATACTTACCATTATGAAAAAATAGTATCTAGATATCATTTGGTAGAAATGCCGTAGGGGTTCAATTTATAGTTCATTTCAATCTTCCCTTTTAGTGTTTTGTGTTACTCTTTGCACCACTACTTTGAAATTAGTCGATAAATATTAAATATTTTATATTCGAGCATAATGTATGATATAAACCAAGATAATTTATGAGAGCGATCCTTAATAATTATTAGTAGCAACAACAACCCTTGAACCAGATATCGCATTTCAAAGGATATTTGATTGGCGTCGGTTGTGATTGGCACGCCTGACGGTTGAACAAACTTTCGGTTTCGGTGTTTCCTTTTCCTGATTGACGTCCTAACAAAACAACCAGTCAACTCCAGAGATTCTCATTCTCTCTTGTCTCTCAACCTAAACAGATTGACTTTCTTCTCTCTTTCGCTGCGCGCTTACGACGACGAAATAGCCTGCAAACGTTAAAAATAATCCCTGTAATATACGAAGTAGAGGAGAATACTTAGTCTTGGAAGAGCCGATTATTGGGAACAAAGTCGGCCAACTGCGAGATGGGCGTTACCGGTCAAATAGAAATTTTCTTTTTTTCTCCTGTACCATCACAATTCCAATAACATCAGTTAGATAGAGAGCCGAAGTAGAAGTATCGGGTGCAAGAATAGGCGTACCCATCACCCGTGATTGCGTTGCCCCTGGGGGGCTACTCGGTAGCCGTCCCATTAGGCCCCCTATAAATATCGATCGTGTTGATTTAACCTTAGACCCACCCGTCGCTAATCACCCATTTATCAGGGCTGTAATTACGGGTTTGGAAGAGAAATTTACTCCCGGTGATTTATTTACTGTTTTCAGATGGTTTTCGGTTGGCATACAGAGCGCTTCAGTAGGTAGTGATCAATTTAAACCTGCCTACAGTGGGATATTAATTTGGGGGTATTTATTAAGATTTTATTTAAGAGGAACCTTTAATCAAAACGCCACATATATGTTGGTGTACGCATCCTTTGTCAACGCAATATTCGCAACAGCCGACGGTTCGGGATTGAAAACCGAATAAGGGATGCAACAATCCTCGGATAATAGTCTCCGCCATTTTGTCTGGTGGTGGAGACGTGCGACCATCGATTTAGGGGTTACGACGACACCGACACGACACGGCCGAAAAGGGAGAAACGCGCCGAAAATCGCTTTTGCTCTGTCGACGACGCGCTAATTTTCATTTTCGTTTACCCGAAGGACGAATAAGAACCTCATTTATCTTTATCCCGTTTCTTGCAAATAACCTCATTAGTGCGACAAGTTGTTTGTCGAGGATTAATTGTTAATTGAATGGATTAACTAGAACTACTATTTTCGTTGTTTAAGATAAATTCATTCGTCATTCATAGAGACAAGTTGTTTGAAAAAAGCAAATTATATACTGCTCCAAGAAATTAACGCACCACTCATAAATTTCTAAATATTATATTTGTTAAATTAAAATAAGTTATCAAATATTATATTTCAATAATTATAATTAATTTACTCTCAAAGTATTTTTCAACGATGTATTCCCAAGGGGTGGAGTTCAATTGGTCCCCGCGGTCAAATTTACCCAAATATAATCCTTTTTCGACTCGAAAGCTATCAGTCAATTGGTCCCCAATACCGGATTAAGGGTTTCTAGGAAGGACCGATGGGAATATTTATAATTTCAAAATTCTCTTGCAAATTTCAATTATGTATTTTCATTTCGTAGTACAATTTAATGAGGATTTTATGATTAGGTGAAATTTTTTGGCTTCGGTCTTTTTTTTCTATTTCAATATATGGAAAATCCCATCCCTTCCAGTATACTTCTAGAAAATTAGGTGTACTTTTCATAATAACAAATTTCGATATTGTAAAATATGAAGGTACTTTACTCTTGAGCAAAATTCACATTTTTTGACATACCTCGTATAAGATTGATAAAATTTGATTTTTGATGGTTGCATCTTGGATTTTAGATCATGCAGAACTTTTTGTGAAGAATAACTGTTTCGTAAAATTAATAATAGAGTTTCTCATATGTTGCCAACTATTTATTGAAATCCGTTCGTATACTAAAACTAAAATAATTCTTTTTTTGTACAGCATTTTTCTTTTAATATATATTGTACCAATTGTATATATTTTAAATTACTAATGCTTAGATATTAAATATTTTTTAACACTAAAAGCTGCATTTGGTCCAAATTCTCTCAGCTATGTAAGTACACCAGAAGATGTTAGCCAAATGATAGTTATTCATGCAATGTAAAATCTTATCTAATCGGATTAGGAATATTTTGACCGCGGGGACCAATTAGCCCATTAAATTTTGAAACTGGGGACCAATCGACCTGTAGGATTATGGAACCCCGCTGACAAAAATGACCGTGGGGACCAATTGACCAACACCGATTCCTAAGAATAGGCCGTAAGGAAAAAAATAAGGGAAAAAGTACAAAATTATGAATACGAAATTTTGAAAGAAATAAGAAATACAGGCGTCTAATTTCGGGATTCGCGTTATATTATCAGTTTAACCATAAAAATATCGAAATGCGTAAAAGGTCACTTCCAACGGGAATAAATCAAACCAAACTGATTTTAAAGCCGATTTAATCTTTCAACGATTTTAGTACTATAAAAAAATTACTGCACGCGGACAAGAACTTTATTTAGTTGTTAAAAGACACAATATACAAGCAGGGTATTTCCAAAAGTTTGAAAATATTTTTCAGTTTGTTTCAAGTGGTCATATTTTTCACAAAATAGTGCGTTAATTTTATTGGAGCAGTGTAGATTGCCTCTTTGGCAGCTAATTCTCCTTCATTAAATATTGCGAAATAATTAATTTGCTCCTTTCATTATAATTCGCAACGTTCTGCATAACTCTGCGAATGGTTCGCCATCGTTGCTGAATGATTACATGCAGAAAACAAGGTTGTAATGTGTTTTTAACTGAATAAAAGTTATCTGGTTTTGGCTGGAATTGGAATGAACAAAAGCAAAACCAAAAGGACGAAATGTATCGTGCTTAATGTCGAGGAAGAGGAAACACAAAAAAATTACATTTAATTCACCGTTCAACGTCGTGGCGTATAAACTAAAGGAAGGCTCTTTTAAAATGCACAACAAAGAAATTAAAACGAGTTGCTCTCGTGTATTTTATATTTAAATGGTTGGTTGCGCTGGTGTACACCGGCCATACAATAAGTATTCGATCATCCGTCTCGTTCCGTTTCGTCAAGACAGACAAATCACGGCTTGATTGATCGTAGCGCGAGGTTGTTTTCAGGTTTCGTTTAGGAGCTGAAGAAAAAACGGCCGAGTTATGTAGTTGAGCCTTTTTTTTGTTTGTCTAGTATTAATTTTTTAATAGTCGATGCATTTGGACTTGCGTCTTATCTCTAACGAGATCGAAGTTATAATTTATTTGGTTAATTTTCTTCCATTTGTACAGGAATTGGAATACTAATTATGTATGATATATGGTAGTATTTTTTTGATGGATTGTAAAATTAACTGTCCGATTTGAATAAGTGGACAAATTATAAACCTATCATTCTTTTCTTCTATGTATATTCCGTTAAATTCTTTGATTTTAATACATGCATAAGTATGCCCCTATACTTTGTCGATTCTTATGCAAAACATCCTAGAGTATTCTCAACCATTCCCTTTGTTGTAATTATTGAGTAATAAAGAATAGAATCAAAAGAACATGCAAAAAAATGGTACGTATAATGAAAATGCATGTAAAAATTCCAGGTATATTATAGAACACTACTATGTATAACAAATCAACACCTCGAACATCATCTACAAAGTCGAAAATATATCTTTATTAGCTCAATGGAGCCGTTTATTCGAATCGGATCCCATTCTATCAACCGTCGAGGACAAAAAACAGATTATCCCAAGTCAAACAACACTATATCACTCTCCTCGATCCTTTCAGATGTTTTCCTTCAAAATAGTTCCGAAACTCGTTCGGATTAAAAATAGACCTAAAAAATTTCACGCCAGCTAGGAAGTGATTCATGGTTCAATATTTAACACCTTGCTAACCAGATTTTTTTAAGAATCTTGTATATCTTCAATCTGTACCTTCCAAATATTACTTTATTCCAAAACAGAAGTTGTTAGAATAAGAGTATGGTATATTTAGTTATATTTAGGCAGGTAGACACACACATATTTCTCGGAGGATTGAAAAATTTTTCGCATGTCCTCCTCCTTTCGGTTTCGGCGAAAAATGCATAGTAAATTTTCCTTCTGCGATATTTTTTTTGTTGACCGCAAACCTCCATTATTCGATTATTCGGGAATTTTGGACAACCGAAAGTCGACCGAGCGGACGAAATTTGATAAACGATCGTTGCGGTCTGTCTTTTACTCGAACGTTCGCAAACCGGCCTTCTCGACGTAGTCGTAAATTTTTTGAGAAGATCCAAATGAGATTTTTTATTGGCTTAAAAAATTATATTTTTGATATTCTTCCTCTAAATTCCCAGAAGATCTGGGAAAGAAAAAAACCTAACTATACAGGGTGCGTCACGCTCAACGGAACGGAGTATTGCAACATGAACTTCCCTTATTTTTTACCCCTGATTTCAATAAAAAATGGGTCCATTTAAAAAAATGAAGAAATTCTATATTTTTTGAAGCTCAACATACATACTATGTATGCAATAAAGAATTTTTCACCAAAGGTTTAAATACCTTGGACCTTTCTAGCAGCCACCCTACATATTCCAATCCTTTAATCGGATACTCAAAAAAAATATTTTATAAAAGTCTGCATTGGTAATATTCATTTAAAAAAAATTAACTCAATAAGTAGGTATCCATATATTTTTTGAAAGAAGTAGATATTTAGACAAAAGTGTCCCTACTGTAAAATTTTGCTTAGATTTCAAAAATGCAAAGAAATATAGGGTGGTCCATTTAAAATCTCATAACATTGGGAAGGTACATATTTTTTCAAAATTGGGACAGCCATACAGAATGAATTTTAACTTACTCCGTCCCGTTAAGCGTGATTCACCCTGTATTAGGTGATTTACAAATTTATCTAATTTACAAATTTTTTTCCTCGTAACTATCTACTAATGTTTTAATTAAATACCTATATACCACATAACCAAAAGAGACAGTTTCTATAAGATAGTTGATTAAATGAGACCGCCCCTAATAATTGGTCCAGTTGTAATCAATCACATTTATAGACTAGACAAATTCGACGGGTCGTCGAATCGAGACGAACACGGCATGAAAAATCTAATTACGATAAGCGATTTATAGTTAATATTACAACAATGCGGGAATGAACCCTTCTCGGAATTGATTTGTAATGGCTTCGGACCCGGCACACGATTTAGTTGTTACCGAAATTCCTCTTAGTCATTCTCGGAACCATTAATAATTCGCAACACTCCTTTAAGAACCATCAATAAGCTCTTTTATATTACATGTATATCTCATACCTACATATAATATTTCCAACGGTTTGTCTAGGTATTCTAAAAATGTTGTGCACCGAAATTGAAATGGTTCCTTCCAGTCGTTAATCACAATTTAGTTTGAAATGTAATTTATCTCTCACGAATTAGGTAGTATACACTCCAAGTTTGCACCAAAATGGCAAGTTTAGGTTCAAATTTAAAGAGATTAGGTATACATATCGGTGATAACGGTTTCATTTAATTCTTGGAGATATAAACCAAGATTGCTCCTTTGTGCATAAAAAAGGATCCAACCAACCAAATGATGTATGTACGATACGTGAACACGGTAATAGGGTCGAAGAATTAAATAGACCAAGGTGACCCGGTAATTCGATATCTTCGTTTCGAAAAAAAATATGCGGTTTCGCTTCCCCGCCCTCTATATCTTTTCTACAACAACCATTCAACGACTATAAAAGGCCCTTTTTATCGACGCACAAAACAGTGTCTTGATTCGTCTCCTCATCCCGACCATATCCGCTTTACCCCGCCGGAAAAAAACTGCCGAATAAAAAAGGGATGATACTGTCAATTGTCTACTGTCGATTGTCATATCGTAGATTAGACGTATCATCATTGTAGCAGAAGTTTACGAGGGCAGATTAAGTTTTTTGTTGGAAAAAACTTAATCGCTTTAGTCCCGCGCTGCGTGAAAGGGCGCAGACAGGGTGCGTTTGGTCGAGTAACAGTAACAGCTGTGTTATAATGCGCCATGTTTCGTGAATAACGTAATATGGCGGCGGAGTGCGTGGAAAAAGGTGGGTTGAATGGGTTGCAAGTACCTAATTTGGTTAAAAGTTGCATTCTATTCGAATTTGTAAATGGGGTAGGGGAATAAATAGGGCGCGTAAAATTCGAAAGGTTTAATTCGATGATTTACAAAGAAAAACTTTATTACTATACAGAGAGGCTAATTTTTGTCGGTACACTCTATAGAAAGAAACTCTCAATTAAAATGTAAAATAGTGAGAATAGAAAATACTTTCAATACTACAGCATAGAGCAGGCGTGGCTTCAGGCGCGTCATAGTATCATAATGCGCTCTTTGTTCTATACATTGCAAAATAATCAACTGTACCTCTCACTAAGTTGCAGCGATCCGACTTGGCCGCCGTGTATATTTTAAAATTGCTTGCTGACAAATGCAATCAACACGATTTGCGAGAAATATTATTTTGTAATTTAAATTATCCGTGCTATCCTCCGTCCAATATTTTTTGCATTAAAGTACCTTTTGCGATCGAAGTGAGCGTTCGATTGTGCCCTTAACAATAAAAAATAAATAATAAGCGATCATCAATTTAAACGTGCGCCCCCCGGTTTATTATTCGTCGATAAAAAGAGACCTTCCACGGTCATTTGTCACGATTATTATTGTGCTCTCGAGTTCCAGCGCACCAAGATTTTTTTCCGCCTCTCTAAATGCTCAAATTTTCGAAAACGTTTTGTCCTTCGATCGTCGACGCAAGTTGATTGATCGCCTTGCGTACATTTTTTGTTCCTTCCGACGATTTTTATCGCCGGGGAAATGAGTTTTCCCAAGATTTACAACATCCGTTAATTAGCCAAAATTATATTTACCTACCTGCACGTATAAGTGGAGGCTAATTGAATTTCAGATTTTGTAATTTTCATAATAAAATAATTAGCACAAAATAGAACGATGTGTCGGCATAATTAATTTAATAAGCTACATTTATAAGTTTCTAATAAGGCTGCAGTACATTTTATAAGTTTCAGTAAGTTGGTCATAAATCTCCAGTATACAGGGAGTTTATTTTAGATAATAGAACAAAATTTTAGATAATAGCTACATGTTAACCAACGAATACCAATAAATACTAAAAGATACCAAAAACTACCAAAAATACAAAAAAATACAAAGAAATACAAAAAAATACAAAAAAAATACAAAAAAATACAAAAAAATACAAAAATATACAAAAAAATACAAAAAACTACAGAAAATACAAAAAAATACAAAAAAATACCAAAAAATACCAAAAAATACCAAAAAATACCAAAAAATACCAAAAAATACCAAAAAATACCAAAAAATACCAAAAAATACCAAAAAATACCAAAAAATACCAAAAAATACCAAAAAATACCAAAAAATACCAAAAAATACCAAAAAATACCAAAAAATACCAAAAAATACCAAAAAATACCAAAAAATACCAAAAAATACTAAAAAATATATGCAAATGTAATCTACAAGAACTGTTGAAAATGACTACCTCCAGCCAAACTCTTTCAAAAAAAAACCAGGGTCATTTCTTATTTAGTTACATCCAACAATTTTCCGAATTCGCAAGTCTTCCACATTTTCTACTGGAGTAGTATAAACTAACGACTTTAGGTGACCTTATAGGAAATAATCCAAGAGGGCTAAGTCGGGGGAACGAGCGGCGGGCCATAAATGTGGTCCATCTTGACCAATCCAGCGATCTCTATATGTTTGTTTAAAAACTCACGAGTAACCAAACTGAAATGAGCTGTGCACCATCGTTCATAAACCATCATTGTATGTCTTATTGCCAATGGTAAATCCTCCAGAAATTGAGGTAGCGTTTAAGTACTTGGCAAACACAATGTAGTACTTTTATTTAGACTATAAAAAATTTTCGAAGTATCAAAAGTGGGTTTCTCGAAAATGTTGTTAGCCCTGTATCTTCGGAAGGAACAAAGAGGGTTTTGAAAAATCATCAAATGACAAAAGATTCTTAGAAAATAGTCCAAAGAACAACCCCTTAAACTTTTGATGCATGTTTAATGAACTTCAATTTAGAAATCTTTATTTTCCTAGTAATTATATATTTCCCCTAATTATAAGGATAGATTATAGGTATACCTACTTTCTTCAAAAAACATTTTGATATAATAATCTACACGTATCTTGTCTTAGTTGAAACTAATTAATTTGTTTATTTTTTAGGTGAAAAACCATTCAAATGCGAATTCGAAGGTTGTGATAGGCGCTTCGCCAACTCCTCGGACAGGAAGAAGCATTCGCACGTCCACACCTCCGACAAGCCGTACAACTGCCGCATAGCGGGCTGTGATAAATCCTACACGCACCCCTCGTCGTTGCGGAAGCACATGAAGGTGCACGGCTGCTCCGGCCGGTCGCCGCACCACTACGAGAGCGACGGCGAGGAGTCGAATTCCTCTTCGGCGGGCAGCATCTCCGTGGCGGCGTCGCCGCACGTGCACCAGGCGCCGCCCCAGGTCCCCGGCACGACGTCCCTCAGCGATTGGTACGTGTGCCAGCCGACGCCGGCGGCGCCGGACCCGCTCGCCGGCCTGGGGCATTTCGGGAACCTGCACCACAGCGGCGCGGCGACCGCCTACTAGCGGTTTCGTAAATGTCCGGCACGTTCGCGGAGAGAATGAGGCTTTATTTGCCCCGTAAAGGACCGTCATATATTCTATTTTATTCACCTACTTCAAAAAATATAAACATCCATTTCAAGTCACTTACCTAAGGGAAGATACTGACACAGTGCGAAAGAGGAATCTGAAGACGTTTTTAAAGTGTGGTTACTATATGCGCACCGTTCTGTATCATCTTCAACTATTTCTATCAGTCTGTAGGTTACTGTTTTTTTTTTCAAGAATCAGGAAAGATTGATTTTGATAATGTAAAGTAGATGAATAAGAGTGGCGGGGACTTTATGGTGCTTAGTATAATACTAAGTTTAAAACATGAGTTTAATTAATAAGGAATTACTGAGTGACCAAAATTAACATAAATTTATACCTATATTTCCCACAAAAATTTGACTTATTATTAAGAAGAAATAATAGAACCTTCAATTGATTTTTGTATTGAATAAACATTTCTATCTTATAAATCCTAGTGAACTAAAATAATCATTTCAACAAACACCTTTTAATACTATTCTACATTATCCTCCGGCTCAATCGGTTCTATACACACAGTTGTCAATTATAATTATGTGATTTACGAGCTACTTAACGGTTCGTTACTTGTTTATTGTGACATTAGCTGTTGGCCTACTGTAAATTAACTTTTTTTACTTGCCTAATATTTTATGGATAATGTTTTCCTTTCTCTCTATATTTTTAATTGTAAAGAGATTTACTAGGAGAATAAGTTTTATTTGACGTCCTTTGTCTTAACATGGCAATATTTTAGAGATATTTGACAATGCGTAGGATTATCAAAAGTGATTTACGTTCAAGATATTTGCCGTTTTCCAATCATATTAATTATATATTCATAATTTTAATTTATTCAGTAACCTATTTTGCGATATCAGACGGTTTTTATTGATAAAAAAATATGCATTATTAATACTAGAATCTCAGTAATTCCTTTGAATGTACGAACAACTTTTGTAATATATTTATTAAATTGCGTGCAATTTTGAATTCAAAAAGGCCTTTCAAAAAAGTCAACTTTCCTTGTTATAAGTAAATAAATGAATGTCTCATCGAATTCCTTGTGTTTCGTCCGATTAATTTAATTTAATTCGTTGTCTCATATAAATTATATAAATTATAATAAACGAACGATACGCTAAATATTTGTAAATTTGTATAAAATATTTGCAAATTAGTATTAGGTTAATGAAAGATGTGTATAAAATGAAAAGAATTTTAATTTGTAAATACTGTTCGATCAGGGATCTCTGTATAATCTATATGAAATTTATTAAAATATATTAAAATATGTTTGAAGTTTTTTTTACCTTAATTTTGTCTAAAATAAGATTCGAACAACTACAAAAATAAACAAAGACCTGTCTAAATAATAAATCCACAAATCCAATAAAATTCCTAAAAATAAATACCAAAGGCCCTTAGACCTGTTGATAAATGGCACTTTCATAACCCGTTCTATATTCATTAATTTCTGCCCAGAGTCCGATTTCTTATCGAATGCTTATTTTTTAATCGCATGCGTTCATGCACATGCACATTTCTCTTGACGTAACCGTAACACTACGAGTGTTTTCGTTACTTCTTCCTTTCCCCTGTACGGAAAGGTGTAGATCCTAAAAAAAAACACATTGTATACAGGTGCGTCCTTCTCACACTATACCAGGCAATTAATTACAACTTTTCTTCTTTATCATGCGACGTACCAAGTGCGTGGGAGGCCTCCTGCATAAGCGATAACCGTTGTGCGTAATAAAAAGAGGGACTCCCTGCTTTTACTTTTAATCATTGGAGGAGATTCGCAGGAAATGTTCCTACCTTTGGCAAAGAAATAAATCGTTTATTAAATGACAGCACGATGGAAATTAAACTTATTAAAGTAATGGTAGATTGATTTAATTACGTATGAAAAATTGAAATTTATTCAAATTTAAAAGAATATTTTAAGGTGGACGCCACTGGTGTTTGTACAGCCGTCTAATTAGAATATCTTCATCAGTTAACAACTACCATTTTTTATAATTTTGCACCATATATCATTCACCTTTGGGCTGTGGTGCTCGCACAACATTTAACCAGACAATGAAAATGAAAATGCAAATAAAAAAATCCAGCAAATGTTGTTTTCGCAACTCTTTATGTGATCCAATTTGATATTTTTATTATCTTTCCTTCAATTTTACTGAAATGGAACTAAATTGCATTAGGACAAATTACCAGCTTTACTACAGGACCTTTCGATATCCAGCCACAATTTTCCAGTACAATTTTTTGCAATGTAATCCTAGTAATCATCATTAGTTACATTACGGATCACAATTCGGACTCGATTCGATAACAAGCAGGATTCGCTCGTATCTGATCTTTAGAATTTTAATGAGACTTAAACTAAAGATTGATTAAAATAAACGCAACTCATTGTTAGTTACTAGACGGTTAAAGATGCTTCGTAACCGGTCCGGTAATTGAATTTAATTAAACGATCCTGCTGAAGGAACCATACAGTCGTGGCATGTGGCTGAATACACCGAAATTAGTAGACTGTTTGAATTTGGGATTGTCGAAAATTATTCGTTTATTATTAACATAAATGCTATAGCTTATGAATATTATTATCAGTTTTTCGTATTGATTGCTTCCTCCTATTATGCAAACTAAATTATCTTTAACGATTAATATTGGTATAAATAACAGTCATATTTCCATCTCGTTAAGTCAAATCAACACAGCGATTGTAGGATCGACTAGATCAGATAATACAGCCAAACCAGTCCCAAACATGAATGACAAATACACGAGAGTGAATGAAAAAAACAGTATAAAATTATTAACAGCGCTTCATCGAGAGTCGAACATAATTTAAACTTATGAAAGTTGTCTCGCGGGTTATCCTGCGCCACGAAAAAAGAAAGAAAGATGGAACGACAGAAAGGAAGAAGGGAAGAAAGAAAGAAAAATTTTTTGGTTTTGGAATGTCGCCTGGCGTCCGACGTATGGTCGTTACGACATGCGCCAACACGCTATCTCGTGGCTATCGGACAAAAAAATCTTTACCTGTATTCAGTATGATTATAATAAAATACGATATGGTCCGTATATTTATTTGTCTAAGGTCCGGGATTGCATATATTTTATTTTATACGGAGATGCTACAGTGTATACTGTATACGAGGTTCTTTTCAGACCAGTCTACATGTTGCGTAGTCTATAGGCTACAGGAAAACAAAATATTACCTCCTAATAATTATAGTATTTAATGAAAAATTCTATAGAATAAAAGAGTTCTATAAAAAAAGAAAGTAGAAAAATGGGGTGGAGTTCAATTGCTTCGTGCGGTAAAATTTACCCAAATATAATCCTTTTTCGACTCGAAAGCTATCAGTCAATTGGTCCCCAATACCGGATTAAGGGTTTCTAGGAAGGACCGATGGGAATATTTATAATTTCAAAATTCTCTGGCAAATTTCGATTAGGTATGTATTTTTCATTTCGTAGTACAATTTAATGAGGATTTTATGATTAGAGGAAATTTTTTGACTTCTGTCTTTTTTTTCTATTTCAATATAGGAAAAATCCCATCCCTTCCAGTATACTTCTAGAAAATTAGGTGTACTTTTCATAATAACAAATTTCGATATTGTAAAATATGAAGGTACTTTACTCTTGAACAAAATTCACATATTTTGACATACCTCGTATAAGATTGATAAAATTTGATTTTTGATGGTTGCATCTTGGGTTTTAGATCATGCAGAACTTTTTGTGAAGAATAACTATTTCGTAAAATTTATAATAAAGTTTCCCATATTTTGCCAACTATTTTTTGAAATCCGTTCGTATATTAAAACTAAAATAATTCTTTTTTTGTACAGAATTTTTTCTTTAAAATATATTGTACCAATTGTATATTTTAAATTACTAATGCTTTAGATATTAAATATTTTTTAACCCTAAAAGCTGCATTTTGTCCAAATTCTTTCAGCTATGTAAGTACACCAGAAGATGTTAGCCAAATGATAGTTATTCATGCAATGTAAAATCAATTATTATATAATCAATTAGCCCAATAAATTTTGAAACTGGGGACCAATCGACCTGTAGCCTGTAGGATTATGGAACCCCGCTGACAAAAATGACCGTGGGGACCAATTGACCAACACCGGAAAAATGGTGTCTACTAATGAGTAATGGGTATACATACACTTCTATCTTTACCTTCCCTTTTCCCTTTCAATTCATTGGATGAACATGAAACATTTTCCTAACCAATTTTTCACAAATTCAAATTGCTCATGCACAAGAAGTATAAATAAACCAACAAACAAAACGACGTAAATTGGGAAGTCTATAATAAATTGGAGATATTTCAGCCGAAAATTAGGTTCTTCATCTTTATTGTCTGCCAACAGAGCGAATAAAACAGCGTCGGAACTCGACAAAAAAAATTATCCTACGAACATTTTCGGCGGCGTTGCCGCTCGTTCGGTTTCGAATTTCTTGACATCTTCTTGCTTACTATCTTTACATCGCTCGTTATTTCGCCCAAAAAGTATAATGGGAAATTAAACTCGATTATCCCCGAGGTCCTTCCGCGGACGCGCCGCTGCCAAAACACCGATATGAGTTCTTTGAGAGAACGCATTGTCCAGACGCGGCTCCCGCTGCGAGGAGATGTTCTCCCAGAAGGGGGCGCAAGGGGCCCATGGACGTTGGCAGCCATGATTCACTTCTACCAACGAAATAATATTGTACGACGGACGCGATGCATGAAGTATGGTTTCGGAAAAGTTTCGGATTAATGGCCAAGTGCTTGCTTGGATTCGGTTCTTTTTTTTTCGTTTTAGTTTCGAAATTAATGAATGAGAACAAGCGTCTTCGCAAGAAATAATGTACATACTTTTTTTTCTGAAAGAATTGTTTGGAAAAATGCGGATTTATGCCTAATAAAACAGTTAAACTACTGGATAATTAGCTGTTAAATCATTAATCAAGGTGATTAAATTTAATGGGTAGTAAAACTAGATATATGGGTTACTTTGATGGCTCAATTAAAACTTTGTTATTGCTAATTTTCTTGTTACGTCAGCGAATGACACGAAACGATTAACTTTAACGCTTGCCTACTTATGCACTTAAAATTTATCAATGCGCTTTAATTGGAGCTCTTTGCTGAATGCATAAAATATTCCCCATTTACTCCTATTAACCTTTTGTACATATAAAAGAAAATGAGAGCCCAGAAATTCTAAATCCATCCCCATTTTTTTACCGGCTGCATCAGCAACCGTAAAGTTTCTTCAAATTTATCTATACCATTTACCTGATTTACATGAATCTTATGAGTGCATGGTGTTCGCATAGTTCATTGTGATATAAATTTCTCGAATACGTAGATAATTCAAACCCTATCTGCAATCGAAATCATCGAAAACCGCGCACAGAACCGATTGTTTATTTTACTCCTACCGTTTCCATATTTAAGTGAAAATTATTACGTTTTCATATTAACTGGCTCGTATTTTGTGAGCGAATTTCCATCATCATCCAAGGTCTGGTGGAATCAAAAACAATAAAAAATTGCAAATTTTAGTCCTTTTGAAAAATTATATTAGGTATACAAGGGTTTCAGTTTTTCAGTTCCTTAAGGTACCTACGGATCAGCAGTGATAGCTGGAGATACCAATGTAGTATGTGCAATGGCAAATTGATTTGGTTCTTATTTATTATAATAGTCTGGATTATCTAGATCTATGTGAAGATGTAAATAATTCTCAATCAATCAACTATGTTGGAGAGTATAAAGGGAGCTTTAAAAACTAACTTTATCCCAGGAATAGCTTAACACATGGAAAAAACAATTCTATATTACTACATCTCATCTCCGACCATGTATTATTAAATCTTCTCCAGTTCATCAAAGTTTTCTTTCCATCCCCCCTCGTGTTTTTTATATAACTCATCCTCTTCGTTTTTTCTTCTTATTCGCAGACAAATTATTCCATCCTCAGTCGCCTTCGATCATTACGCTTAATGGTCATTACGGCTTGCCGGCGCAACGAGCACGTGATTTACAAGTACGTAGTTGCACCTACAGCACTTCCAGAGGGCGCTCCGATCGATCAGGTTAATTAGAAACCGAACCGCGCGCGGGACTCCCCGTCGCGGTTCCACCCATCCCCCGCGGTTTTTGTGGGCCCCACTGTGCCCCATCGCCGGCCCCCCGGCCCCCGCGCTCCGCACAGCACGCGTCCCTTTTCTAATTAGCGGAATATGTTAATAATCCTACATTCCTGGCATTGTTCCTTTGCTCTATAGGGTGTTACTAATATCTTCGATAAATTTCTGGTGATGGTACCATCCTCATTATACTCCCACACCATATTATACTATCCAGGAAAGGTTGTAAGAAGTTGGGAAGCTGGAGGATATGTTTTTGGAGGAAAATTGGATAAATGGTGTCTAATGGTTGAAAATATTTACATTAATGTTTATCGTAGGTACACCCTGTATATAGTTTTATTAGTTCCTTTCCACGCTTTTTTGGTTAGGATTATTTATAGTTGGTGCTGTTGGTTTTTCGGGGTTCTGAAAGGGTAGTTAATTTTTCACGAGTGATTTATTTTATTATGTTAATTATTGAGTTTCTTAAAGTTTCGTGAATGTATAATTAAACGTCTGGTAAGCAAATCTTCCTACAAACTTCGAACTATTGGAGAAAGGATCTTTAATTTCGTTAATTAAACCTTCAATTTGATGCAGCGCAACAAATTTATACGCGTTAAAATTAATTTGATCGTGCCGAAGAGATGGAAAACTAAATAATCGAAAAAAAGAAAACGCGAAACCGATTCGAACATCGCTGAAACATCGATTCCAATCGTAGTCGAACAACGGAATTCACATCGTTTCCATCTCAATCTATCTCTTTCTACCCTAATGAATTTATGAGTCGAGACAAGCTTTTGTATTTATTATAATAAGATGAGGATCGTGTTGTCTGAAATTCCGCATATTATTTATGGGTTCTGTAGCGTTTCAATTTAAGCGGGTCGTGGTCGGACGAACCGAGGAATCCGAACCCAAAGAGGTTCAGAACAAAAAAACCCTGTTGTCGGTTTTAATAAAAAATCATCAAGTATGGGGAATTTTCTTTGTTTCACTTAGTTGCAATAAATTGTTTTAAATATTAACAAATAGATACTTGTTGACAAATTATTTAAAAAATACTCTTAAGCTAAAATAGAAATGAAGAGATTATAGAAATAATAAGAAAAATTTTATTAATTAATTTTGATATAATCTTCAATGTGTACCTAATTACTCTACCTATACCCACATAGGTAGTACTTTATATTCAAACCAATTATATATAGATATTTTAGTAATTTCTCCTGATCTTCGAATTGCAATGGCGTTGTAGTTTGGCAACGCAGGAAACGAAGCAGAAGATCGGTGGGCGTGTGGAAGCAGACTAATAACAAGGATATACTTATTAGATTATAGTAATTACCCCTCCTTTGGAAAATATATTGACTCGAAGAAAGCTCGTTAATTTCTGTTTGGATTTTTAAATTGGTGCTAAAGAGGGAGTACCTCAGGGCGCCGATATCGAGCCCTTGTTATTTATTGTTGCATTTAAATAGACGATGATGGTAGACACGCGACAAGAGATCTTTCTCTTTGCTATAGTTTGTAAATTGGTTTAGAAACACTAGTCGATATTTGTGGTATTTGTAAGTGTTACGTATGAAAAGGACACTCTAAATAATGGCGGAAGAAGTGCACCTCCTCCAAAACTTGGATAAAAAATGTTAATGTCAATATTAACATTAAAGAAAATCTATTTTTATTCTCCACGCCTTTTATACAAGAACGACGTTTATCTACAAATATTACTTAAAATATTTACGTAGTTATTTCTTTTTCAACTCGTATAACATATTTTATATTCTTTTGAATATTCTTCCAAAAAAATAAATTCTCATCAATACAATAACGCTAATAAATCGAGAACCAAAAATAAAATAAAAATAAACGGGATAGGTTAGTAAATTCGATTCGAGCGACTCAACTAACAACTCATTAATCAAAAAACAACTTTTTCGACGATAAATTAAAAATTATTCCTCGATTTACCGGAACGAAATTTATTGTTGTGTCATAAAGTCTAATGAGATATTAAATAAATAAAAGACTCAAGAGTGTGCGCGCGTGTGTATGAGAGAGAAAATGAAGGAGACACAATGGAAACGAAATATCCGACCGTATCGCATATTTCATGAAACTCGTGTACTTTCACATGAAACTGAATTATCACCTGACTTTACTCTAGCTCAACGCCAGCGATTCGTAAAAGATGTAAAACTATAAATATGCAATTAAATTATTGGTAATTTTTATATTTAATTTTCTTTGGAACCTGTTGCATCATTCACCTATTGTGTTAAAACACACCCCGCTATAATGACATTTTATTTAAAATACCTACATAGTAGATTTTTACATATCCTTCCCTATAATATTCCTCCTAAAAGGTGTTGATAGCCGATGAATATAAATTATTTAATCAAATATTTAAAAGCAAACATTTATGCATTCCTTTTTGGAATCACATGTAAAATTTTACCGAGTGTGCGTACATAATTTATAGAACTTTAAACACAATTATCTTACTAAAAACTTGTCAGACAAAAAATTATGATTAAATTATGAAAATATCGGAATGTTTTGTACGCTCGGCCTATAACACAGCATCGTTATGAGAAAGGATAATTAATATGGATCCGAACGAAGCTCACATTCTTTAAATTCTGAACACGAGAAAATACGTCTAAGATGTAGAAAAGGAGCGACGCACCAAAGGCGGGCTTCAGAGGGAAAGAGAGCGACGGGCACACAAGCGAACCGGAGTAGAAACGAGTCCTTTAATAAATATTCAAATTTGACCTGTGATAAATTTCGAGGTTAACTTATGTACCTTTTAAAAAAGACAACATATTAATTCGACAAATATTTTTTTAATGTGACCCATCAGGCGAAATTTTTTTTCCAGATAATTGTTCGTAATTTATGATGGGAAACATTTACGAATATAAGCGCAAGCTTTCGAGATTCGTGATAATTAGCCATCGAACTCAATTAATCAGCGTTCTGTTCAGACAGCGCAAACAGTTGTTGTAATTAACACGATTTTTTTTCTCATAGTGTGAAAATATTCGTAATTTATTATTATATAGATATCTAGTAGGTATACTAGGATGGTTGTAAAATTTGTAAAACGTAAGTCAAAAAGTAGAGACTCGCGGAAAGCTTGGAAAGGGTTCTTCGACCCCATTCGGTTGTAAGTAGAGATTCGCAGTGAAAATCACAAACAAAAAAAGGAAAGAAATCTTGTAATACTAAATGAAACCAAATAACAAAGTAGGAATATACTACAAAAAAATAAGTAGGTAATAATCACACGTGAATTCGTTATTTAAAGAAATAGCCGCATTGCATGTCGTAGAATATTGGCAATTATCTTTTGATGGAGGTGCCGCGTTTAAAAATTAATCACTCCATAAGGAATGGTTACCAAACACACAACACCTATAAAAGTGGATTCGATTCGTAATCGAAGCGGCGTTGTCGAATTATCATGCCTATAAGAAATAACAAAAATATAAGGCGTATCAAGATAATATTATTTATGCAAAAAAAACCTTTAAATCCAAATTTCTATTACGAATTAAGACAATAGACAACACCGCTCATTGCCTTCCGCTATGCGCACATTCTTCCTCACATTCTCTAGACGTTTTTTTTCGTTCTTCTTAGCATACGAGCGTAGATAAGCCCATTGGTATCGTATTAATTTCATTTTATTTAACTATGGCACGACTCTATAAATTCCCCACCCGAGGTGGATCCTTGAAAAATCGACGGAGATGGCGCCGTCGTCGTCTGGCGCCAATCAAAACGCAGCGCGAGGTGCTCTTTTGCTTCCATTCAATTCGGTGTTTGGGTAATTGGTTCGAAATTACCAGTGGTGTAACGGCCTGGTCATTCAAGATTTGGTTGTGCTGCACCATTAAGGAAATGTGTAGGTAGCAGGAATAGAGTTTTTTTGATTCTGTTGCTTCTGCCGTTAGCAGTTTTTTATCTTTTGAAGTGTCTTCTTGCACCAAGAGGTACTTAGCAATTATTGCTCTTTACTAGTGATCTTCTTTATGAAGAGTGGGCTAATTGAAGTGACTGTATACCTAACAAGATAACAAGGGTAGTTAATATCAAATGAGTATAAAAAACGAACTGGTACTGCATAAGTACTGGAATAAATATCCTTTAAACTCTAGGAGATATGTATGTGAAAAAGGTCCATTGATCCCATGATTTTTTTTCTTCCTGATGGTACGTTCCGCCGCTGCCGAAAGTCGAAGTCAACTTGTCATATTTCGTCGTCGTTAAATACGATTGTAATTGGGCTCCATTTGTATTTAAGTATACACGATAATTATGGACAACGTCGGTTCTTTTCGAATATTACTGAATAATAAAAACAAATGATGGCAACATTTTTCTCTCAGGAATCCTCTTCGAATAACCATAAAATTCCGAAGAAAAAAAATCCGGCTTAATTATAAACGTGGATACTATATTCTTGAAGTATTATTTTAGTACTTTACGATATTATTTTCAGTATTTATGCAGCGAATTTTTCGTTATTTAAATAAATAATCCACTAACCGATATTAGTTGTCAATTTTGACGAAATTCACTGGGTAGAAAGATGCTGGGCACGAGATTATTCTTTACTTACTATAAATTACATAAAATTAACTTGGGCTTTAACATTTTTTTGTATACACTTTGAAATTTTATATATTTTACGTAGATTATTTTACACGACTGTTGCATTTATAATTATCTTGTTTTGTATTCTCTAAAAACTTTGTTAGATACAACCTTATATTTTTTCTAATGATAGAGTATTTCTTCAATTCGCGGACTTCATTACATACCCTTACGCTCATATACAGGGTGTTTATTAAACATGAGGCAAAAATTTAAGGGGTTGTTCCTGGACTATTATAAGAATTTTCTGTCCTTTGATAATTTTTGACGATCCATTTTGTGTGGCCTGGGAGTTGCGATATTTAGCCAGAACATATCTATGTTATAGATCAGTTATAGAACAGAATCAGATCAAACTGATTAACTTAAAATCGAGATAAAGTGAAGCTATACGACTCTTTACCTCTATGGTACAGACATGTAAATGTAATTTACAAAAATTGTTGAAAATGACTACATACCTACTTCTACATACCTACTTACCTCCAATCTTCTCCTCATTGACTCATCCTCATTACCTAACTCATTCAAAAACACCATGATAGTCTCTTATTTAGTTATTACCCAACAATTTTATTATCCGTAATATTTATTTGTGCTGGAGTAGTATATAAACTAATAACTTTAGGTGATCTTATAAAGGAAATAATCCAAGGGGGTTAAGTCGGGGGAACGAGCGGGCCATAAATGTGGACCCACCTCGGCCAATCAAGCGATCTCCGTATGTTAGTATTAAAAACTTTGGAGCAGCCAAACTGAAAAGCGCAATGGTGCATACCATCATGCATATAAACCACGTTGTATGTCTTATTAGCAAAATGGTAGATCCTCCAGAAACTGAGATTGTGTTGTTGTAGGTATTTGGTATAGTATTTTTATTTAGACTATTAATAATTATAAAAATATCAAAAATGGTTTTCTCGAAAATGTTAGCTCAACGTCTTTGAAACAAAGAGGGATTTCAAAAATCATCAAATGACAAAACATTCTAATAATAGTCCAACACCCTGTACATACATATGTATATAGTTGAACGTATATAGGTGTGTATAGGTACAGCGAGTAATAACGGTGTTGCGTAATACGCGCGAACCTGTATGTCGTTTGCGTCTGATGGTTGATGTCGGGGGTCCGCGATATAGGGATAGGGGAGTATCGATTGCCACGCCCCCCGCTGGGAAGTGTCGTCATGGAGACCGCGACACTGTCGTGGGGGACCGCAGTGAACGGCACGACGACAGCGGAATACGGGAAAAATAGAGGAGACGCTGGTGACGCCGACGCTACTCCGGCGACGACGATGACGACGATGACGAGGACGCGGTCGACGCGCGCGTTCCGCTTTTTTACCTATTATATACGGAATTATTTTTATGTCCAGTCGTGAATTACCTGAAATTTAATACTGATAAATTTTGATGGAACTACCTAATAAAAACTTGTACTAAATTTAGTCTTCCTATTCCCAGGAGCATAAGTTTAACTTTGAGTATTTGAGAAGCAATTTTTGCATAAACTTTTTGCCTTGAAACTGAGTATGTGAATCTGCCCAAAGTAGTTAGATCTGCCACAATGGTTGGACAAACAGTAAAGTAACAGGATTGATTTTATTCAGACTAGGATAACATAAATACTCAGAATGAACTCAGAGTGGCTCATAGGGCTCATGAAGGGAGAATGTAAAGTACTATGTGGGACATATTGCACGAATAAAAGATAACAGGATAACATGATAGGGAAGGATGAAATTGGCTATGTAGCCAAGCTAGCGAAGTAGATATTTTCAGCAGACATAGCCTCGTGCCTTGCCTTGATTTCAACCAATGTACCATCATCACCAGTCAATTCCAAAGGGATCGACCTTTGACCATGTTAAAAACGCAAGTTCTTCAGGGGGAAATTCGACCCCTTTGGGATGTCATAAGAAACTTTATTTCTTTTCTGAGGAGAACCCTCTCGTGATTCTAAGAAAAGGAAATTGAAAGTTTGGGACTCGGGTGGTTAATAGTTAATACCTCCGCCTACACCTGGTATACCATCTCTTCACTGATGGATATGAAGCGATTTGGTAGAGGGTTATTTTTTCTGCAGTGTGGATTGAGGTTGACTTTAAAGCACCACTAAGTGGAAATATGTAGACTATGAGGAATTATATATTTTTACTTAGGCCTTTTCAACACCACTGCTCCAATAAATGAACGCACCACTTAATATTTTTAGAAAAATATGACCATTTTAAACAAACTGAACAATATTTTAATACTTTTGGAAATACTGCTGGTATATTGTGTCTTTTAACAACTAAATAAAGTACTTGTCCGTGCAGATAATTTTTTTATTGTACTAAAATCGTTGAAAGATAAATCGACTTTAAAATCAGTTTGGTTTGATTTATTCCCGTTGAAAGTGACCTTTTACGCAATTCGATATTTTTATGGTTAAACTGATAAGATGTAACGCGAATCCCGAAATTAGACGCCTGTACTCCTTATTTCTTTCAAAATTTCGTATTCATAATTTTGTACTTTTTCCCTATTTTTTTTCCTTACGGCCTATTCTTAGGAATACATAGGTTGAAAAATGCTTGGTTTGAGAGTAAATTAATTAAAATTATTGAAATATAATGTTTGATTACTTATTTTAATTTTACAAATATAATATTTAGGAATTTATGAGTGGTGCGTTAATTTCTTGGAGCAGTATAGATTCTACAGTATATTCAGATCTTATAAGATTCTATCCACAGTAGTGCGATTTTTCTACTTTTAATAAACAGTTAGTCAACAATGCTTAATTATATAGACAAAATATAAGATATTAATACTAATTATTACAAACATCAGCAATGGAAAATTCTATACTATAAACCTATTTCATAGTAAACACACTACATGGGAAAAATCGTGCATATAAATATGTAGGTACCCAAAGCAGAATAGACAAACAAATTTTTATATAAACTTAACCGCCTGTCTGCTTCCATGCAACATTTATCAAATTCATCGAATATTTAAAGAGATGGAATCCACTGATACGAAGCGAGCACGCGACACATTATTTCCGATATGGCGATAATTTTTTATTTCTATCAGCCGAATCAGGAATGCTCGCGACCGTCCGTCCAGACGTTCGGTTCTTATTATTTGTTCTTGTTCTTAATGCCATTTCTACCGTTTACCTATAAAGTCGTCTACGTGTCTGCTTCGACCGTTATCGCCCGATGAATCTGCACACTGAAACGGCATTGTATGATAATTTTTCAGTCAAAGAACCAAACTGGAATTATGTGGAAACTATTTTAAAAATCTTATTTAATGGACCACAGTGAACCTGATAAATTGATGACTATACATCATTTAAAATATGATTTACGGATTTTGCAAGCATCACCCAATCCCAGTTTGGTTCATCACATCACCCAATTTCTTAATCACCCATTTAGTTTACCATAAATTCCATCATCAAAGAGTCCAGGTGTTCGTTCGCAAGCTAACCACGTGTCTGTTCTTGCATACCCGAGCATTCCTGACTCGATTGCTATCAGAAAACAAGGCTATTTCTAATTTTAATTTAGATAGCAAACTTGTCTCTCGGCCCTTACCGGGAGGTATAAGGTAGGCCAGTGAGAGCGGTCCCGAATAGAACAGACAAGAGGCAAAGAATACCTCATCTCTGTAAAAGGGATGGTGTTTATACAGATTGTATTTGAAGTGACTGTGGAAATTATATTTATAGTTGTAATAAGTGCTTAAAAATGAATATATTTTGAGTAATAATCGTAGGTTACAGAAACGATGTAAATAGATAAATTTTGATTGTAATTCCCCTTAGGTCTATAGTAATATACCTACTGATATATTAAGACAATCTTTATAGTTGAGGCTATTGTAAATGGTTAATTTATGGCAGTTTTTTCGGGCAGATGTAATAGATCGTGTGACGGCTTTCGGAACAAATGAGAATTTTTATCTAGGATCGACCGTTTTCGAAAATAAAATTTGGGAACGAACGGGGATCGAATTGATGGTTTTTTAAATATTTTATTAGTTCTGTGACAGACGTATAATTAAATGCGGGTATACGTTATTAATGAATACGTTCGTAGAAAAATGAAACGGGGATTTATATTTCAGGCATCTAACAAAAGAAAATATTAGTGAAATGAACATTGAAAGGAAAAATATTGCGATTTTCTATGGAATAAAAGGGTTAGGTTCAGAGTAGGATTTATTTAATAATGTTTATGCGCGTTTTTAGCTAGGTAAATAATTGAATTTTTAAAAATAATATTTAGTTTGGTTTTTTCTTTTTAATGCGTTTGCGTGTTAGTTTATTTCCTGAATGTTTTGATTAAATTTATATCCACGCACTAACTTTAGTTCTGTTCCATGTTAGTTCACATCAACAATTACATGATTACACCTTTGTTTATGCAAACTACTTAAAAATAATTCACTTTAGATACATCGATTTTATTTTTAAAAACTTTAAAATAAACCGCTCCTAACTATTAAGTAACCGTTTATTATAGTATATTTTTTTCAACACGTAACTTGCCATGTAAGTCATGGTAGATGTCTAATAACCTACTACCAAGCAATTGATCAAAACGTCAATATTCTTCGATTTAATTAAAAATTCGAAGCGTTTTTTCGACTGATCCAATATTGAAGAGCAAAAACAGTTCGGAACGTCGGACAATACATACGAAATCGAAAATGATGCATTGTCTAGCGGACGCTGAACGGGTTATAGATGAAGGATTGCAGTTTGCCGTTACCTCTGGGTGGTCTCATTCGTCTGTTTCGATTTGATTGACAGGTGCCACCGGTGCCCAGTTGACAATCGCAGTTCCTATCTGCCAGCCTTCTGCCTTCTATCGGCGAATTCTTGCGAATTTCTCTCGTTCCTCGTGTTGATAATTTGTTTTTCGAACATGCTTCACCCCGTATCACTATCCCTAAGTAAACTTTTTGTTTCTTGTTAACCCTCTTCAAATGGACATTCAACCCTCTTGAGATCGATGTTGTATCTTATCCGGTTGTTTTTATGAGCAGTAAATGCTGAGTAAATGGGTACCTATTTCGTTTATTTTAATAATTCGCAATAAAAACAACTGTTGATTTAGCCTGCGCGATTAAACGACTGTTAATATCCGAACATCGATGAGAGGAGCACTGTAAAAAGCGCCATAACATTATAACATATGTTCTTCTCTGCCCATCGGACGAGGTTATTATAAAAGCCGTGGCAGCACTCCCTTTTCGGTTGCGAATAATCAGTAAAAGACAAAACATCTAATGATCAGTGCCGGAATGGCATCGCATATAAAATAACTATATACAGGGTGTTAAATCCATACAACGTGGATGATTTTTAGCAAAAATATCTGTGATATAATTAACAACATAGTTATCATATCAATCATGTTTTGTTACATCTGGTATATAGCAAGTATTTATTAATATGCAAGTCAACGAGTATTCTTTTATATAAAAGACATTAATACCACCATTTGAATGCCTTTAGTTGATAATAAAATTCTTGATACGTAATTAGATAATTTGTAATACTTTTAACGTAATTTAAAATCGACTACCACATAACAATAGCCATTTTACGATAATATCGAAACGAAAAAAAAAAGTTACAACGACGCAATTTATTCAACTCGATGCTCCAATTTACGATTACGATTCGACGTGGAAATCGAAGCTCGTGTTATTTTATCCTTAATGGCCCTACTTTATAAAATATTAAAACCCTTGTGGTGTCTAAAAAGCAATACCATTAAATGTTTTACAGTGTAAACCGGCCGGCAAATTTAATTTTATATCGGTTTGAAGTCGTCGGCAAAAAAAGCGTTATGTAGAAGATCCTTTAAAGGACAAAACGAACGCCGTTTTTGTCTAAATCTAGTCGAGTTCGCCGAATGCGGAATTCTCGATTATCAGTGGTAGGGAATGCTTTTTCCCCTTAAGGTGGTAAAGATATAAGGAAACATATATACCAAAGCTAAATCACAAGAATATTGATGATGGCTATATCCTTATGGAAATTCACTAACTATTTTCTTTGTTATTTCTTCTCCTTCAGAATTATAGCTAACTATGTCAATGGAGAAGACCACGACTTTTTTAATTTTTATTTTTTTCTGTGGTCAAATAAGGCCGCAATTAATTTTTAAAGTTTGAAAAACGTCACACAATCGTCATACACTCTGCTCCAATCAAAACGAGAGTTGCAAAGAGAAGTCACATTTAGCAAGTTTGCCACGTTTCCTATTACTCTTCTTTACTCCGCAAAATGTGCGTTTTTTGTATATTTATTGCAATAAACATTTTCTGATTTATCCATTTCTTCCATTACCTAAGGGATAATTCGATATATTAATATAGAAATAACATCTTCATCTGTATAAATTGTAACCGATTTTCGTGTTAAAAGCACAAATAATGGTCCTGAAAAATTTATTTGGCAACATCCTTGTCAACGTCAATATTATCAGTAAAGTGTTTTGTGCCGAACTGCTATTCGTGTAATTTGTTTTGTGCAATTTTCAGAAAAATCTGACAAATGACAGTTTGATTTTTGTTCGTTTGTCTATTCTTTGTTACTGCGTTCGAAAATTCATACTATTTACTATACAACAAGACGTGAGTGGTTTATGATTGGTTGATAAGGTATGAGTCAAAACCTGAAATTTTTAAATTTCAAAGGGCTATAACTTTTTAATTATAACACATTTTGAGCAACTGAAAACGGTTTTGAGCTCTAATAAATCATTTCTAATCGTATCTTTTGCCGAAATCCGCGTATCTCACATCGTGGTCTCCTCCATTGAATTTAAACTATTACTTATTACAGCTACTCTCAAATCATCCATGAATCCTTGATCATATACACTATGATTCCAATAACTTTTATACCATCATTTTTTCCAGCATTTCTTCCTGTATTTGTTGCAACCATAAGTACATCATACTTCCCCTTCATTCACCTTGATTCTTTCATCTATAATCCTGCAGATGACATTTTCGTAATGAAGCAAAATATTTTCTTTGTTATTCCTTCTCCTTCAGAATTATAGCTTACTATGTCAATTGAATTTGAACTATTAGATACTTATTACAGCTACTCCCAAATCATCATATCACATGAATCCTTGATCCTATACACTATGATTCCAATAACTTTTATACCATCATCTTTTCCAGCATTTGTTCCTCTATTTGTTGCAACCATAAGTACATCATACTTCCCCTTCATTCACCTTGATTCTTTCATCTATAATCCTGCAGATGACATTTTCGTAATGAAGCAAAATATTTTCTTTGTTATTCCTTCTCCTTCAGAATTATAGCTTACTATGTCAATTGAATTTGAACTATTAGATACTTATTACAGCTACTCTCAAATCATCATATCACATGAATCCTTAATCCTATACACTATGATTCCAATAACTTTTATACCATCATCTTTTCCAGCATTTCTTCCTGTATTTGTTGCAACCATAAGTACATCATACTTCCCCTTCATTCACCTTGATTCTTTCATCGATGATCCTGCAGATGACATTTTCGTAATGAAGCAAAATATTTTCTTTGTTATTCCTTCTCCTTCAGAATTATAGCTAACTATGTCAATTGAATTTAAACTATTAGATACTTATTACAGCTACTCTCAAATCATCATATCACATGAATCCTTAATCCTATACACTATGATTCCAATAACTTTTATACCATCATCTTTTCCAGCATTTCTTCCTGTATTTGTTGCAACCATAAGTACATCATACTTCCCCTTCATTCACCTTGATTCTTTCATCGATAATCCTGCAGATGACATTTTCGTAATGAAGCAAAATATTTTCTTTGTTATTCCTTCTCCTTCAGAATTATAGCTAACTAGGTCAATTGAATTTAACCTATTAGATACTTATTACAACTACTCTCAAATCATCATATCACATGAATCCTTAATCCTATACACTATGATTCCAATAACTTTTATACCATCATCTTTTCCAGCATTTCTTCCTGTATTTGTTGCAACCATAAGTACATCATACTTCCCCTTCATTCACCTTGATTCTTTCATCGATGATCCTGCAGATGACATTTTCGTAATGAAGCAAAATATTTTTACAACGCGACCACCTCCCCCTCGTGTCGCTTAAACGCTCATCCCATTACCCTTAAATTATCGGTTTCGCGCCGAAGTCAAGGAGCGTGCGATACACATCATTGTATATATTTGTTATTTACTGGATGAGGGGGACTGGATCCGCGGACGGAAAAACCTCTTCCGAGCCATTTCCTTGCGCCCCGCTCGACCGCCACCCCTCGTATTACGAGCGACATACGCTCGCGTCGATAAATCAAAGGCGAGCGGTTATAAATTAAAAAAAGAAGCTGTTATAAAGCGGACGTGAGACAATGGAAAGTTTGGCGGAAGATGCGCGACAAATGAATAATTGGAGGGGTTGAGCGGCGGTTCGGGTGGCGGTTCTTCGTCGATGGAAAAAATGAATGCTGCGCAAGCAGTCAAATGCACGTCGATCATTAAATCTGAAAGCTGGTAGATATTATTAGCTGCGTCGATGGTTCTGACGGTTCTGTCGATAAACTTATGGGGAATTGAAATGCTACATTAAAATACCTACTTATTTCACTAGTTAAAATACAGGGTGGCCCAGAACTCACGCCCCACCGGGAAAGGCCTTATGGAACCGACAATGGAGATGCCAAAACTGCATCCGAAAACATGAAAAAGTTATTCCATTGGTAAATAAAGAGGTTTAAAATTGACCAATCCCAGTAGCAGTTCATCATATGCGAAAATGACGTGAATTAGCTATACACCAATTTGACTTTATTGAAAGATTCTATGTCCATTTCACAGTGAAGGTTAACAAAATCTGCCAAAATCAGCTGAGACTATTAATCAACGATTTATTTTAAAATCGAACAAAAAATCGATCATTCGATTTGAACCACTTTTGAATCAATAGCTAACTGATGCTATAACAATTTGAAATTATTGTAAATCATTAAATCGTTATTAAATAGTAAATCCTGGATTAACAGTCGCAGCTGATTTTGACAGCTTTTGTTAACCTTGAATGTGAAAAGGACATAGAATCTTTCAATAATGTCAAATTGGTGTATAGCTAATTCACGTCATTTTCGCATATGTGAACTGCTATTGGTCGATTTTAAACCTCTTTATTTACCAAAGGAATGACTTTTTCATGTCTTCGGCTCCAGTTTTGGCATCTCCATTGTCGGTTCCATAAGGCCTTTCCCGGTGGGGCGTGAGTTCTGGGCCAACCTGTATATTATGGCGTAGAAACAAACGTATAATATGATAGCAGATAGCAAGAATTGATATGAATTTTTAATAATCTTTATAATGGTCATAATAGAAATCGATTTATTAATTCAATTTTAATTGGATTATCTCGACTAATTCTCATCGGTGAAACAGAAATTCACTGGTACAAAAGCAATAGCTCACGAACCATTGTATAGTCTGATTTGTTCGTATATTATTCCGTTGTTGTTGAGGTTAGACAGGACGAGGAGTAAGTTATTTTGGAACACAATACTTCATTAGTTTATCGAATCAGATCGGCTCGGTCATTAATCTTGCTCTTACGTTATACCTGCCCGGACTTTATTGACTCCGTAATTCCAATACAAAAAGAATTCTAAAACGCCAATTCATTCCCAACAAATTATATTGTCATGTTAGGATTTTTTTATTTGTGCACGTTTTGTGACGATTTCCCGGAATTTTACACTAGACGAAATAAATAACTAGCTCGACGCTAAAAAAATATTTGGTACATATTCATGGCGTAGTAAAAAAAAGTTCGATATGAATTTATGAACTCGAAAGTCAACTGCAGATTCGAGAACCGAAATATAATATCTATAGAGCTGAGAGGAGTCAGTAGGGCAAGAGTAATGCACATAAAATCCCTCATTAAATCTGTGTACACATATCAAATCCAGAAAAGCGACGCGTGGCAAGACGCCCCCAATCTACTGTATGGAAATCGCTGCGTCGGACAGCTAACCAGGGGTGTAACGACGCTTTTTTACCTAATGATTTTAAATATGGACATTTTTAATAACTTTACAAGGATTTTCAAAACATATGAAGAGAAACAACCAGGTCATCCAGAATATGAATCGTTCCGGTATTTATATCTTTTCAATTTTGGATTATAATACATTGAGATAATTAATTGTTCGACAATGGCAGACCGTTTTTTTATTATTCTTTTCGGAGTCGGGCAGTTTCTGACCCACACACGCACACACTCGCACACACACAATATACAATTTGGTATAAGCAACGCAACACAGAAACACTTGGTCCTTGATAGTCGGATGGTCGGCCAGAAAGCCAATAATGGGGTGCATTGTTCGTGCATAAAAGGCATTTTAAATTCACAACCAGCCGGACTATTAGTATTATTGATGATCTCGTGTAAATATTGATTGATGAATGCCCACCTTTCAGACTGGAGGTAAACGTCGTACGGAGTTAGAAGTTGATTGGAATTCGGCAAGAATGGATCGAGTGCGTAACAGTTTCATACTTCTTTTTGATTACATATTAATAGAGCAAAAGATTAATAAATGAAGACCACACAATAACTAGCTTAGGTAATTGAAATAAATTAATAATTCATGTAGCTCTTAAAGTATGTTATATAAATAATAAATTAGTCTGAAATAAAAATATTCAAAATGGTCTAAGGTCTAGTAGACAAGTAATTAATGGATAATTATTTGGAATCTAACAAATATGGAGGTTTTTTAAGATGAAATTATGAAGAACAGAAAAAGTTGTCGTTTTATACAGAGTTGTTTTTTTAGACAACGAATTGGACAAAATTAATAAAAAACTCAAATTTAAAATTTTCATTACTCCTAGACGATTTTGATGAGTGTAGTTTACTTAGTCTAATAAATACACTGCTCCAATAAATTAACGCACCACTTAATATTTTGTGAAAAATATGACCACTTTAAACAAACTGAACAATATTTTAATACTTTTGGAAATACCCTGCTGGTATATTGTGTCTTTTAACAACTAAATAAAGTACTTGTCCGTGCAGATAATTTTTTTATTGTACTAAAATCGTTGAAAGATAAATCGACTTTAAAATCAGTTTGGTTTGATTTATTCCCGTTGGAAGTGACCTTTTAAGCATTTCGATATTTTTATGGTTAAACTGATAAGATGCAAGATCATAATTTTGTACTTTTTCCCTTATTTTTTTTTTCCTTACGGCCTATTCTTAGGAATACGCATCGTTGAAAAATGCTTTGTT
This sequence comes from Phyllotreta cruciferae, assembly GCA_917563865.1. Classification (NCBI taxonomy): domain Eukaryota; kingdom Metazoa; phylum Arthropoda; class Insecta; order Coleoptera; family Chrysomelidae; genus Phyllotreta; species Phyllotreta cruciferae. Next base: position 3,924,372 of record OU830609.1, on the reverse strand, counting down.
TGGGAGTAAATTAATTAAAATTATTGAAATATAAGGTTTGATTACTTATTTTCATTTTACAAATATAATATTTAGAAATTTATGAGTGGTGCGTTAATTTCTTGGAGCAGTATATTTGGTAAATTAATTACTTTCATCTTCAATTGCAATTATTATCTATAATTTAATGAATTACCCCATATGTTATATTACAGGTATGTCCGCCTGTTTTGACTCTACGAATGTCACACAGTAAATAAAATCGAGGTAATCAAAATACAATGGAATATTTTATCATAAACATATGTCCAGATTATACTACTTATAGATTTATGAGGTACGACTTTTGTGTGTAGATATAAATGTAAATACGGTTTATAAGGTGGATGTGCAGGTGCCTCTTGAGCCTTTTGTATCGAAACGATTGTCAAGGAGCTCGTGAATACGTCGGATGGGTTAATTTTTTTATTAATTGAGAACGTCCCTTCGCGGCGCGGCCTAAACCTTGTTTATGTTTTGATAAATGTGTCGGCTGGATTCCGACTAATTTCAATTAAAACGCGGGCCGTTTCTGGTCTTCAATTCGTCAACCTCGCCACCTGAAAGGCAATAAAGTTTTTTAATCGACTCAAGTAACACGTTTTAAAACAAACCTCGCATAACCGTAGAGTGCGTAAAAATGCCACGTACTCCGCAAGCCCTCCAAACGACCACCCGCCCACCCCCGTTTAGATCCCAGCGGGCGCTAAGTGTCTTTCGAGATCAAAGCCCGAAGAAACACACAATCATCGCGTCGAAGCCGTTTATGAAAAGCATTCATATGAAACGCTACTTAAATTTTCCTCCAGTTGTTGTTCGCTCATTTTTCCTCCCTTATATTTATTTTCGTCCCTTTTTTTTTCAGCGCGTAACTACAAGCTCGGTTAAGTGCCCGGAACGATCGCGGACCAATCGTTTGTTTTTATTTTAGTGCACGAGTAGATTACTCGTAAATGTGCGAAAAGGGGGATGGGGGTTGTTTGTTTGACCTACTTTTTAGCAGCAATCCTGTGAAATAATTTAATGACATTCATGAATCTAATGATAGGTTTGTTCATAGATGTATTAATTCAAAATTGAGTGTCATATTGAGATTTATTGCCCGCAGAAACTGGACCGCAGAAACTTTGAGTTTAATCCAAATTGTGAGTTTAATCCATCCACTACTTTTGGTGTAATAGCATCAGAAACTTGAAATAAAATTTTTCCACTAAACACCCTAAATTTCCTTAAGGAGTAACACATTTTACGCTAAATCATGTTATTTCGACCTCAGCTATATCTGCTCTTGAAATACAAGGTGTCCCAGCGAAAGGTAGCCTATTTAATCAACTTGTAACTTTGTGAAACATTAGTGAAACGTATTAAACATGTTTAATTGAAAAAGAAAATGTTAATGTGTACGATTATTAAATGTGTTTCCTAACGAAAAACCATTCAAAAATCCTGATAAAGCATCCTTAAAAATGGAAAATTTAAGATTTGTTCTAAATTTTATTTTAATTAAGGCGATTTGCATTATGTTGTTCAAAGTTAAATAACTTCTTTGTTTTGTAAAATAACATGTAGAAATTATACATTTTTAAAAAGTAGAAGAGTGTATCTTTCAGATGGCATCAATATATATAGGGTGTTTCATTTGAAAAAATTGGGTTAATGTTAATTGAAAAGAGGGGGGATTTTGATAATACACCCTGTACAGCTGATACAAAATTTCTATATCACTAAAACCAAACTTATAGCAAAATAAAAACAAATCTGAGAAAACCACATGTTTTTATGATTAGGCGTTTAAAAGTTACAAGCTGATTAAATATGGGCTACCTTTCGCTGGGACACCCTGTATTGACTCTATTACCTATTTATACGAGCCACCCTGTATAGTAAAAATTTGGTAATAACTGCGTGAATGAGAATTACATTCCTAAAACAACTACAATATTGATGAAGGGTAAAATTATAAAACCCAGTTGGTTGGAATAAGAGTGGTAGGAGTAAATGTGCATACATCTACACCCACATACGCCGCCCCTCACGCTTCCTTCCGAAACGTATAAAGCAATATAGCGGGGAGCGGCGTCTCGACGTCCGTGCTTTCTGCCCCCTACGCATTTTCGGGGGCTCGAACAAGAGGAGGAAAAATTCCGACGCGCCTTGCTTTCCCCCCGGCGCTCTATCGCGATGATGGGTCTTGTCACTGGCAGATACACCGAACGCCGTACGCACAAAAAGGAGCTCAAAGAGGTGCACGGTGGTCGGGGAAATGGTAATAGAAGGACTGGATTTTGCTTATAACATTGCGTATTTTATTGTAGTTAGTCATATATGTCATTTTTTGACTGTGTATTTACTATCTTTTGCTGTATAGCATATCTATACTTTTTCCTATACACACAGTGTGTCTACTTAAGTTGGAACCATATGGAAAACTTCTTTATTAGTGGTTTTATGAAAAAAAGGTATTCTTGATAAAAAGTTCTGCATGATCCAAAACCTAAAATGCAATCATCAGATATCAAAATTTTTCAGTCGTATACGAGGTTTGTCAAAAAATGTGATTTTTGCTCAAGAGTAAAGTACCTTTTTTTTGACAATATCGAAAATTATAATAAAGAAAAAATGTTAAGAATTAAAAATAACTTTTGAATATTCATTATTGTTTATTTATATAAATATTTTTTTCGACATTATTTCTGTGAAAATGTTGAAAATTTAAGTTTGTACTTTATTGCATAATAACTTTAGGATGCACCGGCATTTTTTAAAAGTGGTACCGGATTTCGCATTTCACTTTTCAACGTTTCCACAGAGAAAATGCAAAAAAAATATTTTTGTAAATAAACAATATTGAATATTTGAAAGTTATTTTTAGTTCTAAACATTTTTTGTTTATAATAATTTTTGATATTTTCAAAAATAAAGGTACTTTACTCTTGCACAAAATTCAAATTATTTAACAAACCTCGTATACTGCTTTAAAAAATTGATATCTGATGGTTGCATTTAACTTTTGGACCATGCAGAACTTTTTATCAAGAATACTTTTTTTTTCATAAAACCACTAATAAAGAAATTTTCCATATGGTTCCAATATAAGTAGACACACTGTACAAAAAAGGAAATCAAGTGTTAAAAAATTGAAAATGAAATAATTAGGTTTAGTAGGTAACTAGTAGCCTATCCTATTAGTTCAGTACACAATGCATATTTACCTAAAGAAATCAAATTAAATTTCATTATTTAAAGATTACAGTGTGATTTATAACTGCACATATTAATAAATATTTGTGAGCCACCTTTTAAACAAAAATAACTCATTAGGAAATTTGTGATAATATTAATAAATTTGCAGAATAATTCTCCCTGTGTTAATAATATACCTATTGTCATTGGATTAAAAAAAATATTGGAATATAGAATTGTGAGAATAATAGCTTACAAAATTTCTTTTTTAATAATATGATGGCTGAAAGGACTGAAATTTCCAAGTTGCAAAAAAGATGGACATAAAAGTAATGCTTAAGGCATATTATTATCTAACTTTTTGCCAATTGTAGCGCCGATGAAGATATTTAATCAGTTTATGATGATTAAAAACCCAGCAAAGCACCCTTCCCTACTCTATATCTTATTATTATATGTTTGTATGGTGTATAAAAAACTTACATTACGAATTATCTTATGTATAAGATTGCGTAAAGTTAGGTTTTTGTGGAAATTGTGGCAAAAAAGCAGCACTATACCTATCAAGTTAGGTATGATCGATCTTTTGTTATTAGGCCCTATATGGCCTTCGTCTCTTAGTGGCACGTACAATAAATTTCAGCAGGAACGTTGTGTGTCCATTTATCGCCGAGTTCCACTACATCACAGGACAATATATAACGTAATATAAAGAACCAGTCTAGTAAATTAATACCATACATTCTCTAGTTATTTATACCTTTCGTGTGTTGGTAATATGTTACATGTATTAATCCAATAAATAAATATGAACGCTATAAATTCGACGCGGCGAAGAAGAAGAAAGAGAAAAAAACCCTTCGATATAATTTATAATCCAATTAACCGAGCCCAGGGCTTTGCTATTGGGGTTTTCACTCATCCGGCTCCGAGGCGAATGATATTATAGAGCAAAGCTCAATAAGAGAGCATTTACACGGATAATCCGAAAAGTTAAGCTCATCATATACGCCCAAAAAGGTAAATTTTGTTTATTTTTCTACTCCACTCCCACAACCCGAATTTGCTACTCTACGAGTAAAATTCCTGCTCCACATTTACACAATAACTCGCAAATGATGACGTTAAAATTAATTAATTAAAATAATTATATGCGGATACGAACGCTGAAGCGGCAGTAATTTAAATGAATAAAAATAAATTTGATTAAAAGCGAATCGATTATTAGTCTTTCGAGAACTCGATTCAATTTCCCCATTAGGTAGACGGGCCATTAGTTATGCTCGCATCGCGTTCATATTTCAATGGCATTCGACGTTTACGTGATACAAACCGAACTATGCAGTACCGGTCTCCAGAGATATACCATTATTGCGATTTTTGGAAGGTTTTAAATCAAATAGGACAGCACATTATAGTGTTAAATACAATCAGTTCCTTTGGGTTAGTTGGATTTCGCTGGATTTAGATGGATAAAAAGATGGAGAAGAGTAGATATAGAAAAGAAAAATTGTTTATTGAATTAGATGATAAAAAAGAGACCAATAATGAGTTGAATATATGTAGTAGAACTGAGAGAATATCAATGATATGAAAAATGTTTATTTATTCTATGATATAACTTATTAGGTTATACGAAATGTATCAACTAAATAACAATCTAAATATCGATATTAACCAAATTGATCTTTTTGTCTTATAATGAGTAAAAAACATTAGACCATATATAAAGAGATTAAAGAAGACAAATAAGTTGATGAAGAAGGTAATGATAAAGAACAAAGTGATGTGGAAGATACTGTTAAAGAGACTTATGAAATGAATGAATGAAGAAACTGAACGAAGATGCACTGAATGAAGATGAAATGAATGAATGAAGAATCATGAAACAGTGTTAGCAATGAAGAAAAACTTATATTTCGATTGTGGAAATTGGCTAATAATGTCCATAGGCACAATTCGATGGACAGTTCGGTTCTGCACCGTCCGCTCGGAAAGTAAGCATTTATCACACAAGTAGTCCTTTATCTGGACAGGTGCTGATCATGCTACCTGATTGGTAAGCCCGAGGCGACTAATAATCCGTGTTTCCCCATTGGTTGTCTCGCTTTTGTTTTACATTGCCACCATCATGTAGGGCGTTAGTTATTTTGATACGTACCGAACGTGGCACGCCGATCTTTTTCCATTTCCAACATCGCCCGCTCGCTGGCTCGATGGTTTTGTTCTTCGTCGCTTTGATGTTGCAACATCTGCTTTGTCTTTGCGTTTCGAATTGCGTTAAAAACACTTGTTCGACATCAACAGGAGTTTATTTATGACGCATCGACAACATTTACGCCATGACCTTTATAACGAGTTTTTCAGCAAGCAGGGGTGAAGGATCGTTTAGTAAAGCCCGGAACGCCAATTAAAATGCATCAACGCATAAGCCGAACTCAAACGCAAACACAGGACGTATTTTAAAATCATCACGACCGGGAATTAAACGGGGGCGACGTTTAATCAGCGAGCAGTTCCCGCGTCAACAAGTCAACGTATTAGATTATTTCGGCCTGTAAAACTAACGCCGAGTATATTGGCACGTTAATCCGGCCGGATAAATCCCGCCGTTGTTTACCCATCCGGGCGATGCCGAATTCGAAATCCCGAAATTAAAAACCGCCCTTCGGGATCTCGTCACTCGATGGATCCCATTTTAATTAAATTATCCCGGAGGCCGGAGCGAGTCTTCGGCGACGGCGGCCGTTAGCACCGGGATTATCGGGATTTAACTTTTTTCCCGTGATATTGATATTGATATATGCGTCGAACAAAAGGAGGGCGAACGGATAGATCGCGTTAGGACGTTATTAAGTTTGTTTGCGTCGCTTAAAATCACTGTATAGCTTGTTGGCTGAGTCGAATGATTGGATTTTAATCAAAGGATTTGGTTGCTATATGGGGTTTCACAATACCTAATATCATTACTTTGATGTTTCTTAATGGAGAAGACCACGACTTTTTAATTTTTTTTTTCAAAAACGTGTGTTCTAAGAAGGCGTGTAATTAAATTTTTATTTTTTTCTGTGGCCAAATTAGGCCGCAATTAATTTTTAAAGTTTGAAAAACGTCACACAATCGTCATACACTCTGCTCCAATCAAAGCGAGAGTTGAAAAGAGAAGTCACATTTAGCAAGTTTGCCACGTTTCCTATTACTCTTCTTTACTCCGCAAAATGTGCGTTTTTTGTATATTTATTGCAATAAACATTTTCTGATTTATCCATTTCTTCCATTACCTAATGGATAATTCGATATATTAATATAGAAATAACATTTTCATCTGTATAAATTGTAACCGATTTTCGTGTTAAAAACACAAATACCTAATGGTCCTGAAAAATTTATTTGGCAACATTCTTGTCAACTTCAATATTATCAGTAAAGTGTTTTGTGTCGAACTGCAATTCGTGTAATTTGTTTTGTGCATTTTTCATAAAAATATGACAAATGACAGTTTGATTTTTGTTCGTTTGTGTATTCTTTGTTACTGCGTTCGAAAATTCATACTATTTACTATACAACAAGACGTGAGTGGTTTATGATTGGTTGATAAGGTATGAGTCAAAACCCGAAATTTTTAAATTTCGAAGAGCTATAACTTTTTAATTATAACACATTTTGAGCAACTGAAAACGGTTTTGAGCTCTAATAAATCATTTCTAATCGTATCTTTTGCCGAAATCCGCGTATATCACATCGTGGTCTTCTCCATTTAAATACTTTTGCCTATTCTTGGAGCTGCCTCTTGTATTGAACTACATCAAGTTTTCAGTAGCTCTTTTCCTTCCAGCTGCTGGGTGGTCAATACAGTTCAATTTCAGGTGTAGGTTCCCAATACCGAATATACCATTGCTTTAATGTTTTATTATTTATTTACCACTATAACATTTTTTACCTATTGCTGTAATCTTCTCTAGTTTTAAGCACCTATATCCAGTTTTCAGTAGCTCTTTTGATGTTAATCCAGCTGAGGTATTAATATCTACAGTTCAATTTCAGATGAAGCTTCCCAATGCCGATAACCATTGCTTTAATGTTTTATTGATTAAATACCACTATATCATTTTTATTCTATTCTTGGTGCTTCCTCTTGTATTGAACTACATCAAGTTTTCAGTAGCTCTTTTCCTTCCATCAGCTGGTGAGTTGTCAAAACAGTTCAATTTGAGGTGTAGGCTCCCAAACCATTGCTTTAATGTTTTATTATTTGAGTGCATGAGTAAGAGAAGGGAATATGCCACACAAGTTGTTTTTTTAATGGCGCTGGATAGTACTGCTACCTGTGGACCATAATATGAACTCCTTGGAAGTACCAGGCACTCATTAATTATGCTGCTATAAAATTTGTTGCCTATTCTTTATAGTCTTCTCTATACTTTTGATCAACTATATTCAGTTTTCAGTAGCTCTTTTGATGTTAATCCAGCTGAAGTATTAATATCTACGGTTCAATTTGAGATGGAGCTTCCCAATGACGATTATCATCGCTTTAATGTTTTATTGTTGAATACCACTATATCATTTTTATTCTATTCTTGGTGCTTCCTCTTGTATTGAACTACCTACATCAAGTTTTCAGTAGCTCTTTTACTTCCAGCTGGTGGGTTGTCAAAACAGTTCAATTTGAGGTGTAGGTTCCCAAACCATTGCTTTAATGTTTCATTGTTTGAGTGCCTGAGTAAGAGAAGGGAATATGCCACACAACTTCACACAAGTTGTTTTTTTAATGCTTCTGGATAGTACAGCTACCTGTGGACCATAATATGAGCTCCTTGGAAGTACCAGGCACTCATTAATTATGCTGCTATAAAATTTGTTGCCTATTCTTTATAGTCTTCTCTATACTTTTGATCAACTATATCCAGTTTTTAGTAGCTCTTTTGATGTCCTTCCAGTTGTCAATCCAGATCAATTTCAGGTGTAGGTTTCTAATACCTAACACCCAGCACTGCTTTGATGTTTCTTTAAATCTATAATTTATTTTACACATTTTTATCGCTTCTTCCAGATTCAGAAACTTTTTTAATGCCCTTCCATCTAGTGGCTTGCCAATCTAGTTCAATTTCATGTGTAGAATCGCCTATTTATTTAATATCCCCTGCAAATAATGTTACTTTAGTTGAGCAAGATTCCTTTAGGAGTTCTGAAACATATTTTGTAAAGCTTTTTATCCCAATGTTGATGAGCTTGACCAGCGTTTAATGAGCAATTGAATAACTGAGTCTAATAAAGTGGGAAATTTAATGATCGACGTTCGGAAACTTAACGATAGATGTTAACAAAACTAAAAACGAAAATAATAATAAAAAAAAACGAAAAGCGCCGTCTGCGCGACTCGTAAAATAAATCACTGAGAGCACTAAAAACGCTGACAAGTTATGGTCACCGCACACTAGATATTATAACTCTTTCGACTGCGCTCCGGCCAGTTTTAGGGTTGCATGGATGGATATATTTATTTTATTTCCACTTCGAGCCATTGTTATTGAAATGTTTATATTAAACGTTTTTACAGCCTCCTCGAATGTGTATTAATATTCATTGTGTGGACAGACTCTCCGTTTATGCGCCATTATGCGTTTCGTAATTTTAATAAAATTTTCATCCACGCGCATTGTTGTCAATCTTTTTCAAATTTAACGATGAATAGATGATGTCATTTAGACGATGTAATTGTTTTAAACTTTAAGATATTTCATGCACTGCTGCGATAAATTAATATATTGCATTATATTGAAGGAGTGATTTATTTTACTATTTTTATTTTATATAAGTTTGCTGTATTTACTACATATTGCCTAATAATAAAGACATCTTATTGCTAAATATATTTCGAAATAAAAGTAGATAGTAAATCCAATTTAAAAGGAATAGAAAGTTTAGAAAAATAATTGTTTCAGCCGATATTTACGATTGCATTGTAGATAAAATGTCAAATAAATTGGGTGGTCCAATAAAAAATAAATTGAATTTATTTGTATGGGATTACGATAAAGGTTTATTATATTTTTTTGAGTATTTATGGAGATTCAATGGTGCAGTTATTTCAATATAAGGCTATACAGAGTGGCAAATTTTTGTCGGAACACTCTATAGAAAAGAGACTCTCAATCAAAATGTAGAAAACACGTTCAATTTTCAATACTACAACATAAAGCAGGCGGGGCTTCAGCGCGTCGTCATATGCGCTCTTTGTTCGATACATTGCAAAATAATTAACTGTTTCATCGACTCGTATGTACCGCGACTACTTGGACGACTTGTATAATTTACACCAGTCATTTCAGGCATGAAGAATGCAGAATTTAATGATAATTCTGAAAGTATTGAAACCTTAGTGAACATATGTTATATTAGTACAACTTTTGCAATTTTTTCGCCAGATGTATAAATCCAAAAATTGGTTTTTCGAAATTGTGTGACATTCCGAATTATGTTCCTATACGAGGTTGCAAACTTGTAAATACATCACAATAGATGTTATTTATGAGCATTTGCAACCCAAATTTAAAATTTTTGTATCTATTTCGAGCCCAATTTGCTCCAAAAAATGGCGAAATAATATATACCTAAACAAATATATAAATAAAAATGTTCTGGTCAACGAAAAAGGTTGCAAATTTGCTCAACTATTCAGGATACTTTTCTTGATGAACCTTTTAAGTTTCCAAAACTTTTGAAATTTTGTCGGTTAGTTTTTTAACAAAAACATTAATATATCTAATTTAAGACTATGTTCTTAGCTTCTTAGCTTTAAATTGGTTGCAAATCTGATACGTGATATGAAATAACACATTTAACACTACTGCAAGATTGCAAAACTTTTGGAATTTTGTTCGCTAAAATATTGCAAGATTCATTTACTGCAATTTTAACAATGTTCCGGACCACGGCCAATTCTGCAAAATTGGGTGGAGTTCAATTGGTCCCCGCGGTCAAATTTATCCAAATATAATCCTTTTTCGACTCGAAAGCTATCAGTCAATTGGTCCCCAATACCGGATTAAGGGTTTCTTGGAAGGACCGATGGGAATATTTATAATTTCATAATTCTCTGGCAAATTTCGGTTATGTATTTTCATTTCGTAGGTGAATTTAATGAGGATTTTAATAATAACAAATTTCGATATTGTAAAATATGAAGGTATACTTTACTCTTGAGCAAAATTCACATTTTTGACATATCTCGTATAAGATTGATAAAATTTGATTTTTGATGGTTGCATCTTGGATTTTAGATCATGCAGAACTTTTTGTGAAGAATAACTATTTCGTAAAATTAATAATCAAGTTTCCCATATGTTGCCAACTATTTTTTGAAATCCGTTCGTATATTAAAACTAAAATAATTCTTTTTTTGTACAGAATTTTTCTTTTAATATATATATATTGTACCAATTGTATATATTTTAAATTACTAATGCTTAGATATTAAATATTTTTTAACACTAAAAGCTGCATTTTGTCCAAATTCTCTCAGCTATGTAAGTACACCAGAAGATGTTAGCCAAATGATAGTTATTCATGCAATGTAAAATCTTATCTAATCGGATTAGAAATATTTTGACCGCGGGGACCAAGTAGCCCATTAAATTTTGAAACTGGGGATCAATCGACTTGTAGGATTATGGAACCCCGCTGACAAAAACGACCGTGGGGACCAATTGACCAACACCGGCAAAATGTTATAGTTTGTTTTTTATGCTCTGCTTCCAGATCTTACCTACATAACAGTTTGTAAAACTTTTGGAATTATTGTTAATTGATTGTCCACAATGGCATATGATGGGACACTGCATGGACACTCGTTCTAACAACTATAAACACCTATAGTTATCTAATAGAAAACGATAATTCTTCAAGTGTCCAATTTTATTCGATTTTCCAGATAATAGATTACTAACTAATCCTATATCTTTAGTGCCTGTAACGACGATTCGAGAGATCGGAAAGCGAAAGGCGCAATCAAACCGTCGCGTCGAGTGGTTGATAATGCGGTCGTTGCGGTGCTTTTGTCGACGTTTCGCGCAATCACGGCTCGCATACACAATTCGGGGATAATCAGGAACACGTGCCCGACGACCTCCGAGCCTGATGAGGGCCATTCAATTGACGAAAATCAGGAGACGAGCGAGATGCGGAGCGATTAAACCATTCAATCAAGTCGTCTATTCGAGACGTCGAATGGAAACGCTAATAGAATACTTATCGAATTGATTTATCTAATGTTGATAAAATATTCGCGGTGTGCGATGTTGATGGGTTTGTTTGTCGCTGTTGTATCCAAGGGGAAGGATCAATTGGTGTGTAATAATTCGGATTTGTGTAGAAGATGCTTTTATTTTAACAATCCAGAAACAATGGAGAAGACCACGATGTGAGATACGCGGATTTCGGCAAAAGATACGATTAGAAATGATTTATTAGAGCTCAAAACCGTTTTCAGTTGCTCAAAATGTGTTATAATAAAAAAGATATAGTCCTTTGAAATTTAAAAATTTCGGGTTTTGACTCATACCTTATCAACCAATCATAAACCACTCACGTCTTGTTGTATAGTAAATAGTATGAATTTTCGAACGCAGTAACAAAGAATACACAAACGAACAAAAATCAAACTGTCATTTTTCAGATTTTTCTGAAAAATGCACAAAACAAATTACACGAATTGCAGTTCGGCACAAAACACTTTACTGATAATATTGAATTTGACAAGAATGCTGCCAAATAAATTTTTCAGGACCATTATTTGTGTTTTTAACACGAAAATCGGTTACAATTTATACAGATGAAGATGTTATTTCTATATTAATATATCGAATTATCCATTAGGTAATGGAAGAAATGGATAAATCAGAAAATGTTTATTGCAATAAATATACAAAAAACGCACATTTTGCGGACTAAAGAAGAGTAATAAGAAACGTGGCAAACTTGCTAAATGTGACTTCTCTTTGAAACTCTCGCTTTGATTGGAGCAGAGTGTATGACGATTGTGTGACGTTTTTCAAACTTTAAAAATTAATTGCGGCCTTATTTGGCCACAGAAAAAAATATAAAATTTCATTACGCGCCTTCTTAGAACACACGGTTTTGAAAAAAAAATTAAAAAAAAGTCGTGGTTTTCTCCATTGGAGAAATTCCAGCACACATAACATGGAAAAAAGTTAGAAAATAATTTATATTTCGTGCTAAATCAGCAAAAATATTCGCTCTTTTTCTCTTCCAATTATCTAATCTTACAGCGATATTTCACTGGTAGAGAAAAGTGCTTAGTTTACTCGTGCTGTGTCGATGGAAAATATTCGTGAACAAAAACGATATCTTCTGCATCTCTTTATTCACGGGACCGCCCCTGTATAAATACAAATTCTGGGCTAGTAGGCGGGTCAGTTCCAACATAACAAACTGTTAGTTACGTATCCGGACTACAATACTCTATTATATAAAACTATAAGGTTCTATTGTATTAGATTTACGCAAAGTATTATTTAATTGTTTATCTTAGAGGAAATGCAGATTGAGCGGCGACCAGCAGTCGGAGATCGCGATAATTATTGTTCGTTATTTTTGCTGATGTATTTTATTACTTTTTTGTTCTAGTTAGATTTTGTATTCATTCTTCGTTTGTCTTGCAACCAGTAAAGTAGTTTGTAACTTTTAAATTTTATAATAAATATTGTAAAACTTTTTAAAAAGTCTTTTTCGAAAGAAAAGATTAAAATTGGCGCAGTCAGTAGGATACGCTCAATTGAAGATAAATACGCGCAATAAAAGAGAATTGTTCGTGGAAGTCGTGGAAAGTAGTGATCGCATTGTGTCGAGAAACGAAAGACTTTTTCAACACTTCAATTGGATTTGTTTCAACGTCGAAAAGCGTATCCAAGAACGTATCTACCTTCCCTTCAGTGGAATCAACGCAGATCTTCCCTTCAGTGGAATCAACGCAGATCTTCCCTTCAGTGGAATCAACGCAGATCTTCCCTTCAGTGGAATCAACGCAGATCTTCCCTTCAGTGGAATCAAAGCAGATCTTCCCTTCAGTGGAAACAACGCAAACAACGGAGAATCGGGAAAGAGTTTATTTCCGTACTACATTTCTGTGAGTACCAATAATTCCTTTTCGCCTATTTTCCCATTGACTTGGAGAAATAGATAGTTTTATTAAGTAAAATTCAAGAATACAAGATTTACAAATTTCTGGGGATTTTATGAGTAAAGATAATTCATTAGACGAAGTATTAGAGCAATTGAACTCTTTGCGAATTGAAACTTGTGATAATCGTACTAAAAAATCAATAAAAATGGCAAATCCTCCTCAAAGACAAATTAATTGGGAAATGTTCAAGTTGAAGTTAAATAATATAAAATCATATGATGGTGATTGCAATACGTTAAATACTTTCATAACTCGCTGTGAAAACTTAATTGCTACATATCGTGAGTATAATGATTTGGAATTGCACAGTCATATTTTAGAATTTATTCAGGGAAAATTAACCGGAAAAGCCGAAGTTTTGGTTGGGAATCGTCCAGAATTGAACGATTGGTTTTCTATTAAGACAGCGTTACAACAATGTTTTTCTGATCGTCGGAATCTAGATTGTCTGATCCAAGAGTTGACGCGAACCAGACCTTTAAAAAATGAAAATTTGGTTGATTTTGGAACCAGAATACAATTATTACGTAGTAGTGTCGTACAAAGAATTAGTAACGAAGTTTTTGATAACAGAGAACAAAGAATTTGTCAAATTGAACATTGTGAAAAAACCGCTTTAAACACTTTCATTGCCGGATGTACAGGTATTTTAAAGAATAATATGCATTTAAAGAAACCAGCTACTTTAGAAGATGCTATTGCATACGTAGTTGAATTTGAAAATTTTGATAATTTATATGGTAATAAAAATCACTTTAGAAATGACAACAGACAACAATTTAAACAGAATAATCATTTTGGTCGTCAACACAATTTCAATAATTATTCAAATCAAAATAACTTTCAAAAATATCAACCAAGAATGCATCAAAATAATATGAACAATCATAATGTAAATGTTTTTAAACCGAGACCGATTCCTCAGCATCAATTACCAAAACCAGAACCCATGTCTACTACAAGTAGAATGTCATCCAATTTCAGAAGAAATCCAAATTCCTTTAATAAGTATGAACCTGAACCAATGTCTACAACCAGTCGAATGACTTTTGACAAAAGACCATATTATAACAGAAACAATTCCTTCCAAAATAGTTATCGAAGACCAGACACAATTAAAGAAGAATTTTATTCACATTCTAATTCACCTAACTCACAAAAATCTTGTTTATGTAGAAATGACAATGACATTCGTAACAAGAAAATCGATGGAGACAATGTAAATTTTATAGCAACAGCCTCAACGAGCAAATTGACTTGAAGGAATTCAACAATAAAATAGCAAAAAATAATCCATTGCCCTATATTAAAATAAAAAACCCAAATTTAAAGTTACTTATTGATACAGGAAGTACAGGCTCAATTTTAAAACCAATAATTGCTAATAAATATTTTCCAAATTGTATTTATAATTCTAATGTTAAATTAACTACTTCAATGAAAACAATAAATATACCAACTCAAGCAGATATTCCAGCATTTAAAGAATTTAAATGTAATAACAAAATTAATTTTGTTTTGTTTGATTTTCATACATTTTTCGATGGAGTTTTAGGGATAACTGATTTGAAATCTATGGGATTAAGTATTGACTTAAAAAATAATATTTTATTTAATGATAAAGTAAAAATTCCAATTGAATACCGAAAACCTACAGACATTCAGATAGAATTGAATTTGCACCCAATGGAAAGGATTTTAACAAAATTACCAGTATCAGTAGATGACGGAGAAATAATAATAAACGAATCGAAATATAATGATCTATATATTCCAGAAAATATAACAGTTGCAAAAAATGGTTATGCTAATATTGAAATAGTAAATGAATCGAATGATTTTAGAACCCTTAATATAACCCAACCGGTACCTTGTTATTCTTTTGAAAAATCAGAATATGAATTTTATAAATTTGAAATTTTGAGTAAGCAAGATGAAGTTCAGAATTCAGATAAAACGAATAAAAAAAATTTTATAAGGACAGAGCATATGAATTCAGAAGAGAGAAGTAAGATAATTAATTTGTGTAAAGAATATTCAGACATATTTTTAAAACCAGGAGACCAATTAACTTTTACATCCAAAATAAAACATAGAATTAAAACTACTGATGAAAAACCAATACATGTTAAACCATACAGATATCCGTATGTACACAGGGATGAAATTAAAAGGCAAATCAGTGAAATGTTAGATAAAAATATAATAAGACCGTCATGTTCCCCGTGGGCAAGTCCTTTATGGATAGTTGATAAAAAGATGGATGCTTCAGGTAAAAGAAAATGGAGGTTAGTGATAGATTACCGAAAATTAAACGATAAAACCATAAGTGATAGATATCCAATTCCTAATATAACGGATATATTAGACAAGTTAGGGAGAGCACAATACTTTAGTGTATTAGATTTGGCAAGTGGCTTCCATCAGATTGAGATGAGTCCTTGTTCTATTGAGAAAACAGCATTTAAAGTTGATCACGGACATTATGAATTTTTGAGAATGCCCTTTGGATTAAAAAACTCGCCATCAACTTTTCAAAGAGTTATGGATGAAGTACTCAAAGATCTTCAAAATAAAATATGCATGGTATACATGGATGATATAATTATATTTAGTACAGGGTTACAAGAACATATTCAAAATTTAAAACTAGTTTTTGATAAATTACGAGAAGCTCGTTTAACAATTCAATTAGATAAATGTGAATTCTTTAGAAAAGAAGTCGAATTTTTAGGTCATGTGATTACACCAGATGGAATAAAACCTAACAAAAAGAAAATAGAAGCGATAATGAATTTCGCTATTCCTCGAACTCAGAAGGAGATAAAATCTTTCTTAGGTCTCTTAGGGTATTATAGAAAGTTTATTAAGAATTTCGCTAATATAACTAAACCCTTAACAGCTTGTTTAAAAAAGGATTGTAAAGTAGAACATACACCAGAGTTTATTGAATGTTTTGAGACATGTAAGAATCTATTAATTTCTGAACCAGTGTTACAATATCCTGATTTTGATAAATCTTTTCAATTAATGACAGACGCATCAAATTATGCAGTAGGTGCAGTACTAATGCAAAATAACCATCCAATTTCTTATGCTTCAAGAACTTTAAATTCAGCGGAAATAAATTATTCAACAATTGAAAAAGAACTATTAGCAGTAGTTTATGGTTGCAAATATTTTAGACCATATCTTTTCGGTCGCGAATTCGAAATTTTAACGGATCACAAACCCTTGCAGTGGTTGTTTTCATTAAAGGAACCAAATTCACGTTTAGTGAGATGGAAATTGAAGTTAGGAGAATTTGACTTTAAAATAAATTATTTGAAAGGTAAACAGAATAAAGTAGCAGATTATCTTTCGAGAAATATAGATAAAAATGAATTGAATGCAATTGAAACCGCATCGATGGATGTAAATCTCGATGATGTAAATGAAATAATTGAGGATAAATTAAGAGATTTAGACAAGTTACCAGAATTGTCGGAACAAGATATTTCTGAGATCTTTGGAACAACTGACAATAAAATAAATGATAATAAGAAAATTAAAATTTTGTCAGATATACAAATTAGACCACCTTTTATTGAAAGACCAGTTAATATTGAAACTGATCTAGAAACTGTTCATACGTCACAAGAAAACCCAATTTTTGAAATTCCTATAGTAGAAAGAGCTTTGAATTGTTATAAAAATCAGATATTAATGACGTGTGGTGAAATACAAGAAATAAGATATAAAAGAGAAAAAATATTTGAAAATACTAGATTATCCGTAACCTTACCACAAAGAAATTTACAAGAAAAAATAATACAATTTATTAAAGAATTTATTGACCAGAAAAGGTTATACGCATTTTATTTCAGAACTAAAGAATTAGCCGAGTTATTTACTGTTGTATGCCAGAATTATTTTAAAAACTCTTCTTTTAAATTTGTTCATTGTACAAAATTTTTAACCGATGTAATAGAGATTGTTGAACAGAAAGAAAAATTGGAGTATTATCATATTTATAAAAAGGGTCATCGTGGAATTAATGAAGTTAAAGCTTCTTTGGGATCAAAATATTATTGGCCAAAAATGACAGAAGATATTGAACGATTTATTAATGGTTGTGAAACATGTTTAAAAAATAAGTATGACAGAAACCCACCAATTGTGAAATTTAATTTGACACCGACAACATCAAAACCATTTGACCACATTCATATTGACACATTTCAGATTGCGAATAAACCTTATTTAACAATAATAGATACTTTTTCACGTTATGGTCAAGCATACCCTATTAAGAGTATAAATGGTGTATCAGTACTTGATAATTTACTAACTTATATCAGCCATCATGGATTGCCTCATAAAATTACAGCAGATCCAGGAACTGAATTTAAAAATTACGATTTGAAAGATTTTTGTAAATTGCATAAAATAGATTTACATTTTACTACAGCTAAGAATAGTAATTCTAATTCCCCAGTTGAACGTTTTCATTCAACATTATTAGAGTGTTTTAGATGTTTGAGAGAAGAAAATAAAGAATTAACAATTGATCAATTAATGAAACATGCAGTGTTGAGTTACAACAACTCTGTACATTCTGTTACGAAATTTACGCCATTTGAAATAGTAAAAGGACATATTAACAGTGTAGATCCATTTGACGTTAATGACCATTTGACTTTATCTTATTACGTACAAAATCACAAAGAAATTACTAAAAAATTATATGAAAAAGTTAAAGAAAATAATGAAACAAAGAAAGAGAAAATAATTGAAAAATTAAATGAAAAACGAAAAGAACCAATTGACTATTCAAATCAACAAATTGCTTACATACAAACAAAATCTCGTGATAAAAAATTACCAAAATTCAAGAAAGCAAAAATTATTTCAGACAATAATATTACTTTGACAACTGATAAAGGAACATATCATAAAAATATAATAAGGAAACCTAGGATTAAGAATGACAATTTTTTACAGAACTATGAAGACGAAGAACCTGATCCTAATCCTGACCTACCTGGTCCTTCACGAAAATGCTAATGGAGAAGACATTAATATAACCCCATTAAATAGTCTTTTACTCCCTTTACAATTAGGGAATAGTCGTATAATTTATAGTAAACATACTTTTATTCATTATTTAGATATAGGAGAAGTAGTGAAACAGATAGATGTTTTTAAATATCAATTTTCTATAATTAAGAATCATGTTAGAAATATTAACGCGACGAATCCGATTTCTTACCAAGGTCTTGCCGAAAATATGATTGATAGAACACAATTTTTGATTGATATTCTTGAGAGAAAGTCACTAAATATTGTACCACATATAAGAGATAAACGTGGATTGATAAACGGAATAGGAAAAGTTAATAAATGGCTTTTCGGAAATTTAGATTCAGATGATGAAGAAAGATACAACAAAGCAATTAATATTTTACAGAAAAATCAAAAGGAGTTAATACATGAAAGTAATTTACAAATGTCCTTATTCAAAAAATTGATTGATCATTATAATAATACGATTACAACTTTATCCAATAATCAACAAAAACTTCAACATAATATTGAAAAGTTCCAAGATTCAATTCATAATAAAATAGAAACATTAACTAATTACATTACTTTTCAAGGAACAATCTCACAAATCAATTTGGATTGTCAAAATTTAATAGATTTTGTTGAAAATATTGAAAACTCAATCATATTTGCAAAATTAAATTCATTACATAGTTCAATTTTGTCGAGCTCTGAGATTTTAGAAATGATACAATATTTAAAGAAAATTTACAAAGAAGATGAAATTCCTAAATTTGAAAATATGTTAACATACTACTTATTTCTCAGTACTCAGATATCCTTTTCAAAAACCAAATTAATCTTCGCAATACACATTCCTATTTTGAAACCAATGTCCTATTATTTTTACCATATATACCCTGTTATTCAAAATAAACAAATGTTTTTACCCAATTACCCTTATTTGGTACAATCTACGGAAGAAACTCAACTGCAAAGAAATGAATGTCCGATAGTAGAAGATGTATACTACTGTCAACAAGAATCAACCCCAAAGGATCAATGCACCTTGGAGCTTTTAAAAGGAAAATCACCTACATATTGCCCAATTGTAACTACAAATATACAAAGTTCGATTATTGAACAAATAACCAAAAATGAAATATTGATAATACCATCAGTAAAAGAAAAAGTGTTATCAAAATGCCAAAGAGATCAATATTTAGAAATTGAAAATCCATCATTAATAAATATTCCAAAAAACTGTATTGTATTTATTAACCAAATGCAATTCAATAATAATGAACAACTTCAAGAAGGTAAACCTATATTGTTGCCAAAATTGAAAATAATCGATGTTGATGATAATGAGAAATATCCATCCACCAATTTAAGTGATGTCAATTTTGAAAATTTATATGAACTTAATAAAATCGCCAAACAATTGAAGCCGATCCAAGATGTCAGCGTTTCATACAGCAGCCATACACCTTTAATTTTGACGATAATTTCAGTGTTTTTGGTTGTACTTTTGGTAATAGGTTTTGTGAAAAGAAAAGAAATTTCGAAAAAGTTTAAAGTGCGGGAAAGTGCAGAAACTCGAAAAAATGACTCCGTAATATTTTCATCGTAAGGATGGAGGAGTTACGTATCCGGACTACAATACTCTATTATATAAAACTATAAGGTTCTATTGTATTAGATTTACGCAAAGTATTATTTAATTGTTTATCTTAGAGGAAATGCAGATTGAGCGGCGACCAGCAGTCGGAGATCGCGATAATTATTGTTCGTTATTTTTGCTGATGTATTTTATTACTTTTTTGTTCTAGTTAGATTTTGTATTCATTCTTCGTTTGTCTTGCAACCAGTAAAGTAGTTTGTAACTTTTAAATTTTATAATAAATATTGTAAAACTTTTTAAAAAGTCTTTTTCGAAAGAAAAGATTAAAATTTGTTTTTGTTTTTTTTTTCTATAAAGATTCACTGCATTTCATCGGCGTGTATCTCTCGTTTGAACATCGGGTGAAATTTTTAATTCCATTATTTCAATTTTGTAAGCAGGATGATTGTTTGATCACTAAAGTATCCAATCTCTTTTTTATTTCTGTACCTACTTGTGGAAGAAAATTACACTTGAACTTGAACCTCCCGACCCCTAAGCTTAAATTTAATCATGCAGATAATTGGCTATAAATTATAAAAAAAATTTAAAATATTCTTTTAAATATTGAACAAACAAAGTGCTTTATAATAAGAAGGTTGTAGTACAAAGGAGAGTTTATTTTTTATATGAAAAATGGACGAAACGATCATCTTACGCCCCTGCCATTCGACCTTTATCACTTTGAATTAACAACTCTTCGAATTAAAAGAGTGAATCGGACATATGTCTAAAGACCGAAGTCGAATTTTGAAATGCACGTTATAAGCCGGTAGGTTGCTCTATTTCTGGAATTATACCTGTCTTATTTACACCACGAGAATGAAATATTTGAACACTTAACAGCAATAAAATTTGAAAATAATTATAGGATTTATAAAGGCACAAACTGCGTCATTAGAGATGTAATTACGAAGAAAGTTGATAAGAATTTTTAGGGATATTCTGGCGCGCGATATGTATGTATTTCTTGGCGCCCTTATCTGGTCTCTCCGATCAGATACACCCTTGATATATTTCAGAAATATTATAACAAAAGGAATAAACATTTATCATATTTTTTACGGTTTTCATATTTCACTGTTCCGATGCGTTTTGTGTGTGTCTTGACTCGAATAATTTTGAATAATTTTACATAACGGCCTCTTTCGTCTTTTTTTTCTCGTTTTTCGTCGACTTATTTTTTATTTTCTCTCTCCTTTTCCCGGTATCGACCCATAAATTATCGGCCCGTTCCGCAGAGGATTGATTTGAATTAGATTGAATTCCTAAAGGTCGGTTATTAATTGAGATTTTATCTACTAGAAAAAAAATATTTTTTTATTTTACCACAACTTCTACCTATTAGGTACTTACCTGTTTTTTAATAATTGAAGCATTTTATAATTACACTACCTTAATCATTACAATGGAGAAGACCACGACTTTTTTTTTAATTTTTTTTTCAAAACCGTGTGTTCTAAGAAGGCGCGTAATGAAATTTTTATTTTTTTCTGTTGCCAAATAAGGCCGCAATTAATTTTTAAAGTTTGAAAAACGTCACACAATCGTCATACGTTCGGCTCCAATCCAAGCGAGAGTTGCAAAGAGAAGTCACATTTAGCAAGTTTGCCACGTTTCCTATTACTCTTCTATACTCCGCAAAATGTGCGTTTTTTTGTATATTTATTGCAATAAACATTTTCTGATTGATCCATTTCTTCCATTACCTAATGGATAATTCGATATATTAATATAGAAATAACATCTTCATCTGTATAAATTGTAACCGATTTTCGTATTAAAAACACAAATATTGATCCAGAAAAATTTATTTGGCAACATTCTTGTCAACTTCAATATTATCATTAAAGTGTTTTATGCCGAACTGCAATTCGTGTAATTTGTTTTGTGCATTTTTCGGAAAAATTTTGACAAATGACAGTTTGATTTTTGTTCGTTTGTGTATTCTTTATTACTGCGTTCGAAAATTCATATTATTTAGTATACAACAAGACGTGAGTGGTTTATGATTGGTTGATGACTTATGAGTCAGAACCCGAAATTTTTAAATTTCGAAGGGCTATATCTTTTTAATTATAACACCTTTTGAGCAACTGAAAACGGTTTTGAGCTCTAATAAATCATTTCTAGTAGTATATTTTGTCGAAATCCGCATATCTCACATCGTGGTCTTCTCCATTACTATCAAATCTTATACATCTATAGATATGTATGTCGATCAGCTGTCCTTACATAATGTAAAAACACATCGTGCCGATATACAGGGTGTTTTTTTTTCTTATAAAAAAATTGGGAAAAATTAAAAAACTGATATACGAGGTGTTTTTACTTTATGTAAAATATAAAAATGATATACAGTGTGTTTTAATTTTAAAATATCCAAATCAATGTCACCGAGCGAGCGAAGCGAGCGAGGAACCGACTATCCACTACCCAACCGGCCGAAGCGTAGAAGGCCGCAGGCCTTCGATCTGTCGAGCTTGCGCAGCGAGCGAGACCTTTTTAGCTAACTTTTCCGTGCGTAGAAGGCCGCTAGGGGCGGGTGAGACTCTAAATACACCCTGTATAACGACATGATGTACAGGATGTTTTTAATTTTTGAAAAAAATAAAAATGATATACAGTGTGTTTTAGTTTTAAAAGACATGTCAAATATTACAAAATAAGCAAATGTAGGTATGTAAAATGTTAGTAAATTTTTAGTATGTTAGTAAAGTATAAAATTGAATAATACATATTTTTACAATTTCACTGATTAATGTACATTTATACGGCTCAAGTACGTCAGAATCAATTTATCGACCACCTGTCAGCAGCACCCATTGGCTATCAATTAAACTCGATTTATAAAGGAACAGGTAGAAAAACGGCGAAACCTCAGCGAAATTTATATTATTTTTATGTTATGCCGAAGAGAAAGGTCAGTTTCGCATCATTTGTAGAAAACTATCGGGCAAACAATGGGCGACTTCGAGAGAGGACTGTTACACAAAAGCGGGTTTCGTGTCATTTATAAACATCTTCAAATAGAGGGAATAAAAAAGGATACCGCACACACACGATCACAAAAAAATGACGAAGAGAAACTGGAGAATTTCTCACAGATCTGTCCTTTGTTTCCGAGACGGGGACGATGCAGGTGTCAGGGGAATTATCAGATAAATTGTTTTAAGGAAGGCTCTATTCCCGGAATCGTCGTCATTTGTTTCGGCCAACGCAGACAGATTGGCACCGTGTTGCTTTTGTTATTTTTCCTTCTTCTTTTCACTTTCTTTCTTAGCTAAAAAAGCGTTGAAATGATGGATTCCTAATTTTTTTCACCGTGAAGAATTTAATAAACATTCCATCTATGATTAACTGTTTTGTAGCAGATTCGCCATAAATCATCCAAATCCGAGATATTTCCATAATGTTAACAATCAACGTCATCCCCATTTCTGGTGTGGTGCATGTGCATCCAGTAAAACTGTTTTTAATTGCGCAAATAGAGCGCGACCGACTCCTTTTAATCCCTTGTCCGCGAAAAGGTTTAATAAACCTTCCCCCGGGCGACGATATGTTTTAATAACCCCTACCCCCTTGTAAGTGCCATGTAAGGGTGTCAATCCCCGCGTATACTTTAGGGAGCACTTTGTTGGCGTTACCCCTGCGTGAGAAAGCGATCTTAATGGAATTTTCGCCGATTTATTAGGTAAAGATTGTACGAGTACGAGTAATTTAAGTGGTGAAATTGAGTTTGTGTTTATGCGGTGGGGGCATTAGGATGGAATGATTTTTTATTACATCGCTTATGAGTAATAGATAACTTTTTGAAAATGTTTTAATACTGTTTGTGGAAAACGAGATAACGCTTACGTAAAATATATTAAATATTCTACAGGGTGTCTACTATAAAAAACGCCAAACTTCAGGAAGTAATTTC
The DNA here is from genome assembly GCA_917563865.1 of Phyllotreta cruciferae. Lineage (NCBI taxonomy): Eukaryota > Metazoa > Arthropoda > Insecta > Coleoptera > Chrysomelidae > Phyllotreta > Phyllotreta cruciferae. The sequence goes on along the minus strand of OU830609.1, from coordinate 3,900,354 downwards.
GAATAAACAATGTCATATAGCACTTTTTCAAAAAGTTGATAGTAAATTTTGGCTTTACGACCATTAAAAGATACAAATAATTAGGTATATTCATTTCATAATTATAACAAATAATTTTTTTATAACACGCGGTATTGAACTTTTTTTAAAACTTTTTTAATGCACTTTTATAGCAAAAGATCAAAATTAATGTGACTATACGAATAAAAGTGATATTCTCGTCATTAAAAAAAAAACAATTGTTAAATTTGCTCTATAGAGCGAATGTCAAGTTACAAAAGTGTGTACAGTGTATCAGAAGTTACACCAATGTCGCTAGATCGAATATATGTGTCAATAGATTAGAAGAAGTTAGACAAGTGTCGCGAATATTGTCAAGTATTGATTAATCCTGAATATTTTCTGGTAAGGTATCTTCACAAAAAATCTGGTAACGTTTCTATAAATAAATTTTATTCGGATTACATAAATTGCGGAAAATATTATTAGCATTTTTTCACTAATTGTTTCTTACTCTTCAGCAACGTCCTAAAATAAGGCAGCTTACTCTTTGTTTCATCTCATATCTACAGTATTTAATTTTATGTCAATAAAACTACTACTTTTTACAAATTAACATAAATAATATAACATAATTGATATATTTTAAAATGATGACGCGCTTACATGTACAGTGAATACAGAAAAATTGATCGACGATTCAACGAATTAAAAATATTTTTACTTGGTAAGCAATCTAATTTATCAAATTTTGGTAAAAAATAAAAGCCTACTGTATAAATTAAAATTTAGAAGCTCCTTAAAAATTGTTTAAAACGAAAACGTAATTGTTATGCAATTTTGGGTATCCACTGTATTTATATGCGCGAGGAAGTGTAATTTATTTCGCTATAATTCGTCCAAAAAATATGTGCTATTTATTTCATTAAATACCGCTTTCATTCAACGATAATAGGTATTTACAAATAAAGTATTTTCGATCTTTTCATGAATATTTATTAAATACTGAATAAGCAAGTAGGTAACTTTTATTTTAGTATGAAACTTTCTGCCACTCAAATAATTTTTACATATTTTTTTAATGACGAACCATTCGAACTATTTATTAAATAACCTCTTAATTAGAAACATTCCAATAAGTTTTACGGTGAAAATGCGAAGGCCGGTCAAAATGTTTTCCATCGAAAAGTTGAAATTATTTGCTTACATTTTAGCGGTTAAGTTTTTTAAGTACATTCAAGTAATTTTTATTAGTAAATAAGTACAATGAAAAAACTCATCCATTGTTAACTTCAGGATTGATGTTATTACAGGCGCATTGAATCGATTGAAAACATACATATTTTGATGATTTAACCAGCTGTAACATCAATTCTGTGATGGCGTGTAGAAAATATTGCTATTTACTCGTAACGTTAGTAATTATTATTAATCAACATACAGAGTTATCAACTGTACACATTTTATTAAAAAGCGTGCAAAAGAGGAACAATGATTTTCTTATTCATATTGATGTCATTCGATAAGGCACAATTTTTTCTGCAATACAGAATTTTGTTACATACAAATCAAACAAATATCAAATAAAAGTGATACATTTCAACAATTTGATGTAAAAGTACTATTTTGTCACGTCTTCAGTGATCATTTGTTAAAATTCCGAAATCTATTTGGTTTCGTACATATTTTAGCGGTTTTTCGACCACACCAAAACAAATGGAAAACATTTAGACATCCATTTACTCTCCATAATATCTATATATTATATATAAATATACAACTTTATAATATTCTCACAGAACACAGAACCCGCATTCTTTTTTTTCTTAAAAAATCACCGAGATAATAAATTGTTAATTAGTTCATCTACGCCCCAATAGCGGCTCATTCTCCACCGGTAACCGCGACTTCCTTCAATATGGCACCGTCTGATTGTAGGGAATTCAAAATTGCACCCGACGTATCCAACTCGATTTCCTCTCTTTTAGGTTCCTCTTCTGTGCTAGCAGAATCCGGAGGGGGTGGAGAGGGACTCGGGACAGGCGGGCTCTCTTCAGCGTCTACGCCTTGATCTTCTTCAGCACGCTCTTCTTCTGCGTGCTCCTCTTCTTCAGGAATGGGCTGGGACACTTCCTCTTCGGTTTTTGAGTGCCTTTCGGATTGATCTTGATTGATCATATCCTAAAAAGAACGTAAAAAAGTTGGTCAGAAAAGCTTGCTACAGACGGATCAATCTTTTGATTATGGTGAGTTATTTTTTAAATAATCTTACTTGAGCTCTCACAGAGACGGCTCCATTGGTCGGCGAACCGCCATCTTCACCACACGGCCTTAGAACCAGGTACAACAGTAAATCCGATAATGAAATTATTCCTAATACTTTGTCTTTCTCATCTACGACCACTAACCTATGAACCTAAAATAAGATGAGTATAAATTGAAATGTTCTTTATGAAAAAAGACTCGAACTAAAATTTGAATTTTTGCAATGTAATTAATGCCTGCGTTAAAATAGATACTTACCTCAGCTTTAACAATTTTTTCCATTATTGTATACAAAGTTTCGTCTAGTTTACATTTATATACACCCTCGAACCATTCATTTCTGTGCTCGTTGGCCTTCTTCAATGACACGTCTAAATCGTTGTAAGTTTTTTCGGCCGCTAAATTCTGTAAAAATATACAATTTTTAACTTAAAATATGCATATACAACATTAATACCCGATTTCATCAACCTGTCATTAGGTATTTCTTACCTAAAGTACTAGTTCCTAAGTACTTATTTCGAATACTTGCCTAAATTGAATTTCCCCAATACAAGAAATCCCGTAATAAGATAAACAAGTGGGACGAACGGCCCAGTGCGCCGTAGAGAGACTTCTAACTAATGTAACGTCAAGTTTTTTTTTTTTTTTTTTTTTTTTTTTTTTTTTTTTTTTTTTTTTTTTTTTTTTTTTTTTTTTTTTTTTTTTTTTGAAACGGGAGAGGTTTGAGACTATGCTGAATCGAATGCCGTTGTCCGTTTGTCTCTATCTATAACCGTTTAGCCGCTGAAACTCGCGACAGACGGACGGACGACAAAGCCAGATCATAAGACTTCGTTTTCGAAAAATTCGAAGAATTTTCCGTTGTTAGAAGTCTAAAACGTACTTAGATAAAAAATTAGGATATAGAAATGTAACAAGTTACTTCCCATAACAGAACACCCAGTATGTAACATACATAAAATAATTTTATCAAATTCCAATATATTCAAATACTCGTTCAAATATTAAAAAAATTACTTACAATTAATTCTCTAGCTGAAAAATGTCTGCCATTATTTTAATATGAATATGAATTTGACTCCCTCCTCAATTAAATTATCTATATTTTCAACTTCATCGGGTACAGCTCGCATATTTTTTTATTAACAACAAAAAAAATCTTTAAACTATCAACAAATAATAATTTAAAATCTACTAATCTCAAGTGAGATTTTCATCTAGAGCTTGCTAAAGATGAAAAGTATGTTAATAAGTATTTCCTAAATGCTTTAGGCAATCCCAGTGAGCTGTCCTAACTTTAGTTATTTCCTATCACCTCTAGGTATTACTTAGAGCATGGTGAAGCGTAAATTGTACCTAGGACTTCCTAAATCCGGTTTAAGTATTATCTAACTTTAAGAACTCGTTGGTGAAATCGGACATAATTCTGACATTAGATATTAGATTTGTATTAGATATTATTTCTCCGTTGAAACCAAATCAACTTCATTCATAACGTAAAAACCTAGTTTACTCACAATGACATCGAACTTGGCATAGATATCGACAAGTCTTCCTTCGACATCGACCACAGGCAAGGCCGACACTCTCCTCTCGACGAATTTCTTTAAAGCTAGTATAATCGTCGTATCCTCCGAGGCCATTTCGATATTCTCATAAGAACCGATTCGAACTTCTCGTAACGTTTTATGCATGTAACTGGGCTTCGGTAATTCGTTGATCTACCAAACAAACATTTTGTCACTATCACAAATTTAAATAATTACAATACATATTACGCATGTAGCCATTAATACAAGAGCAAGACGTAAAGACACTCATCAAGGTGCGTGTATTAATGACTAACAATTATACTTTTTTAGCGTAGTGATACTTACATATAAAAATAAAAACCTAAGAATTCGCTTATGCGTTAGAATATACAGTACATTGCCCGTTTCCGGATCGATTACGGGCAACCTGTGTATCCTGTTGAGAATCAGAGTCTTGATGGCATCGTATAGGGAGGCGTCCGGGCCGATGTTGATCAGCGGCTTCTTGTCTTTCAACACGCGTCGCCACGTATCCAGTTTGTGCTCCTCCAGCTCCTCCATTTGTACGTCGGGAGATTTGTAGTACATCCTCAGGATTTTGATGAAGTCGGTTATGGTCAACATGCCGACGAATTCTTGTTTGGTGCTGTCCCAAAGGGGCGCCGCCCTGACACCTACAAGTTGTAATTTCATGAGTAAAGGTTGCGATAATACGTCTGGTAAACTTACCGTTATATACAAGGGCAAAAAAGGCTTTCTTAACTAAAAGTTGCGTATCGAAAACGACTAGCTTGGCGGAAGTGGGAATGAGGTCGTAACATTTGTGGAATTTGAAAAATTTGACGAATATCTGCGACTCATCCTCTTCTGGAAAAGGGAAATTAATTCATTAAACAATGCAGTTAGTAAAAAACAGCAAATGGAAATACCTCTAAGCAGATCTACCTTAATGAATATTTATGTTTATACATAATTTGTACCGCTTGTATTCAATCAGAAAGATTTCCCTAATAATGAAATATAAACAAATACCTACCTGATAGCGACTCGAGTAAAAACTTTTTCGTTCTCTTGATCGACATACGATCGCTTTTCCCGACAATTCTACCAACCTTTTTCCAATATCTCCGCCAGCCAGTCTTTATATCCTTGCGAGATGTGCTCGAACTCCTTGATTTCGTCTATCCTATACACTTCTTCGTCCTCGTGCGGCAATAGAATGGAAAATTGTCCGGAATAGACGTGAAGACGTATCGTCTTCGACATGCCCCGTCAAACGGACGCATTTTCAAATCAATCTGACGACGTCATTGGTTCCCGTTGCGCGATCAAACTCGCGAAATTCTTAATTGAGGATATAGGTACTCTAATTTTATTAGTTTGTTTGTATTAGAAATAATTTTGGTTATTCGATTTCGTAACTGTAAAATAAATAAGTACTGTGTCTTAATAGAAAATTTAATCAGTTGGGTAGTTATTTCCAAAAAGTAAGGTAAAAGCATTCCTTATTTTAGAAATATTTAATTGTTTTATTCGTATACATGTAGGTATGTAGGTGTCCAAAAATCGTATTTCATTGATAATTTTAATATTGAATTATACATTTTTGTAGTTCCTGTGAGTACGGTTAATCGTACATGAATTATTATCAGAACTTCCTTTCAATCCATAGTACCAATCATAGTTCAGATAATTAGTACATGTGGTTTGTGGGACCAACTCCATCTTCACGAATGCATCATTCTATCATTCATTCAACAATATGTTCTAATCGACATGTCTTTAATTACATCTGCCAATAACAAAAATAGGTCAAATGCAAAATAACTTGATGTGTTTTGTGTGTTTATTTGAAAGTTGTTCCTCATTCCCAAATATATTCTATACCTACTATAAAAAAACAAAGGACCAAAATAAACCAGTATCTGGTGTACGTCGTCCGATAAATGCATCCGTTCGATGTTTGCCAAAAAACTTTACAAGTTGCCAAACCAATTCGTTTGTCAACAAGTCCCGTACAAAAAAAAATTACTACAAACACTCGAAAACTTTGCTGATACTTCCGCGGTGAACTCGGAAAACAGTCGAACGAAGCCACTTGTTCTCACTTATCCACTTATTTTCTGTCGTATGGCCAGTGAAAATACTGAGGTATAAGATGATGTTATAAAAGAAAAGAAAAAATATGCGTGTCCGGTGTTGCGTGTAGAGATGTGCGAAGATCAACTGAGAAATAGAAAGCACGACGAGTGAAAATAATAAACAAGTGAGTTATTATTGGAGATGGAGAGTCGAGCAGAGGCCGATAGGAGAGCCAACGACAACCCAATACACCGATTGTAAGTTAAGTTTATATCGGAATGTCTGCGCCATAGCTGAATTCGGTGCCAACGCAATTTAGAACAGTGTTGTCAGGAATACAGGAATATATTTCTCAATGGCGATTACCGTTTCGACTTTACGACTATCCAGAATTTCTCAGAATATGCGCTATCGCTGCCAATCATAACGATATACCGAAAGGAAGAGGCACCTCAACTTTTCCTATAATGTATAAGATGTTTAATAAAAATAAAAACTTTAAATACTGTGCTGTTTCTTACTATCCAATGTACTACCCTATTTTCTCATTTTAATTTTCTTTTAGATTTAAAAAAAAATCCTTTCAATAAATTATATTAAAAACCCCAGCTCAAGTAGTAAACAAACATACGCCAAAAAACGTACATATTCATGACACTTTCACTAAGGACCTTCATAGACACAACCATTGTTGATTGAAAAGAAGAGTACACAGAAGAAATAATACAATCCAGAATTAATTTGAGCTCTTACTTTAATTCACGACGCCGCGCCGTTATTAGCACGTGTTTCGCACATTTATTTATATAATTCGTTATAATAATTTATATGAATAAAAATAGGACGCGTACGCGTTTTAAACACGGTGCACGACTAAAGTGATTTTGACTGCAAACATTTTTATCTGAGCAACAAACATGGACGATTTCATTAGGTTAGTTTAATGTAATTTATGGAACCGAGCGAGCGAATAAATGCCATATTAAAAAATAAACTCGTCGACTATATTTAAATTTCGTGTGCGTTCGGTAATTAATAGATAAAATATTATGCAAGGTGGATTTAATTTAGATTGTTTAATGTAATAATTTCTAAAGTTTATTATCGCTAATAGAATTTCTGTGTTCATAAATGGTTTATTTATTTACTTTGCTCAGTACTACTACCGATAAATTGCAATTGAACGAAACAAACGTTTTAATCAATTGTGTTTAGTAGAAATTAAAATGATAAATAATTCGATTAAAGTAGATCTGCTTTAGATATTTTCCATGTGAGAATCAAAAACTTACCCAAATCTGATATATTGACTTTTTCCAAAAAGGGATCAACAACTGGTAACTGTAAAAGAAAATTATTTAAAATCTGGATACGTCTAAAGGATCATAAAGGAACTTACGCCTCTGGAATCCCTGAACAATATGGCCGCATGATGGGGATCAAGGAAAGCATCGGACGCCCTGTGTATATTAGGTATAGGCCCGATTGATTGTCGACGACGTTCAGGATCGAGCGATCTCTGACGCAGATGAGCACCTAGACAAATTTACAAATTAAAAATGTTATTAATTGGAAACGCATTAATTAGAAATATTTCCGATGGCACTTAACCTTTTGTAGTATTTTGAACTTTTTCGCTCAATTGGTACTTATTTTTAGTTTTATATACATATGTTTTATGATACCATTAAACGATAAAATAACAAGTAATTATGTCACTTTGAACGCTAAAAACAATTTAAAATATAATCAATTTTTTCTCCGCAGGAAAATAAAGTACAAAACAAAAAAAACAAGTAGGTACATACCTAAAGATAATAATAATTTATAGTGGATTTATCAGATCATTTCCGATACTATAGAAAGAGATAATATAATTGCACTTCAATAAAGACGTTTTTAATTTACATAAGATCATGATGTAATATTATACAAATACGTATAATTTTTATGACCCGACATTAAAAAAATGTTACATGATATAACGGGATCTGTAACGAGAGCAAAATGTAAATAGTTATATTTATTACAATAATATACAAACACCTATTAGTTAGTTAACTTATGAAAATTTAAAAGTTGGTAATTACTTTTGTGATAAACTTGTCGTTAAAAATCGATGAATTTTTTAACGGAATAACGAATTAACACTAATAACGACCCCGAGTAGGTAATTGTTTTTTGTACATACGTATTTCTCCTCAATAAATATTTTATTAGAACCACTATAATACACTCAATCCATTGAATTTTGTAAAAAATATCACGTATTTATAGCAAGATTACCTGAGGTCAAAGAATAACGCCTAATGCGGGTCGCCATTTAGCCGATTAGAGCAAACTAATATAAAAATTTGTCATTATACCAAAATGTAACGTACTAAATTGTATAAATCAAATAATCGACTGATGAAAACAAATCGCAAGCATTGATATTATTCCAGAGAGATTGAAATTGTAATTATGTATACCGAGATAAATGATATTTAGTATTGTCACTTATCTACGAAAACTCACATGAGGTTAGTCATTTATACGTGCTGTTTAAATGCATAAATGTACATAAATTATTACATTCAAAAATTTCTATAAATGTTTATAAAATGGATGAATTTTAAAAAGTACCCAAGTTGTTCAACTGAGACAAGCCATATTCGTAGGCATAGGTGCCTGAGATTATCCTGCAGGGTTAGGGCTTGTGCTTGTACAGATAAAAGAGCTTTCCCTTCTATTAAATGAATGGGATTGTTATGTTTGTCATACTAATATAAGCCTTTTATAAAAACATTTTTACTACATGAGTTTGTTTTTTAAATTAATCTTACCTAATTTTTAGTACCTGATTAAATTGCAAAATGCTTGTTGTAAATTTCCGAATGAGTACCCTTTTGTAGTAAAGTAGTTTTCCAAATGATATTACACCAAATAATTATTGTACAATTTTCCTGTCTACTAATAACATAACAATAAAAATTTGAATTTTTTTCATGGGAATTACTTCTTATGATTGCATTTTTCTACATATGTAGTTTGTTTCCATAATAAAAATTTGCCGTAAAACTACGTCCTGTAAAATACATATACCAAGACACGTGTTAAATTCAGTGAATTAAAGTAGGCGTGTATTGAATGTCTCGAATAATAAGGTTATAAGAATATTTTTTACATCCGTTTGAATATGAATACGATTTTGTGTAGATAGCCTTGTTCCGGTGAACTTGATTACTCACCGAAAAAACAACTTTTATTTTCAATTCGCATTTTCGCTGCCTATTGCTTTTCGAGTTGCTGCTGTTACCGATGAAAAGTTCAATGTCGATTATGTATCGATTGTTAACTTTTAACACGTAGAACGGTTATCATGCTAATTTTTACCCGGGTCTAAACGAAACGTAGTTGGACATTTTTCATAATCAATTTATCACCAATTTACTCACCCTCCTTCAATATGTTATCGTAAATTTTATAAGCATCGCAATCAGTAATCCTCTTCTTGAAATTGCAATCCAAGGATTTACTCCTCGCTCTAAATTGGTCCTCCTCTTCAACGTTTTCGCTCTCGCTGTGCCTCCTGCCGCCCCCCTCGGACCTCCAGTGCTGGATTTTCTTGCCGAAATGCTTCATCAACTCCTGTATGGAGTGATGGTGGTGGGTCTTGGTGGTGCTTTTGGGCGATGCCCCATCGATTCTCGTCTTGGGCGACGTGCCTAAATAATCGATTTTGCCTTTGGGAGACGTTCCCAACGAATCGATTCTTTCGGTTCGCGTAGGCGACAAGAATCCGGGGGAATCCGGGCGATTTTCCGTGGAGTGCGACGAGGGACCGATGTCTATGTGCGGGTGGCGATGATGATTGTTCAAACGCGGATGACCCACGTAATGCTGATTGGCGTGATAGGGCTGCTGGAAGCCGTTGTGGCCGGCGAAGATGTTCCCGAAACTTTGCATGTTTCTGAATTCTTGTCGAATTAACGCGCACTAGCTTTCACCTTCATCTATGTGGTTCACAAATTATAAGAAGTTTGTTAATGAATTCCCTATTTATGAACTTACAAAAAAACCATATAAGTCGAATAAAGTTTCCACAAAATACTCATAGGGTAAACTTTACCAACGCAAACTTTAAAGTCTTTAGTGAATACTTAAATAAAAATATGAAGTGATAGTAAATATTATTGACATAAGCACACCCTGTTTATTTGCTTAATACTGTTATCACGTTGAAATAACCATCAGAAGGTATAGTTAAAATACACTCAAATTCATTCAAAGCCACATTTTTATTTTCCAACGGAAGGTCACCATATTCGGTTGCTGTGGAAACATTCATTGACCGCATTAATTTAAACAAAGATTCACAATTATTTTTTCCGGAAATAACTTTTAGGAATACAAAATACCGAAATGCATTTACAATGTATTTTGCAGAGAAGTAACATCTCCTTATACAACACACCGTGGCACACACAAATACAATAAATTGGTAACATTAATTGTATATTGTAGAACTTCCGTCTTATCGTGTACATAAATTTTAGATAAATTATCGCATTTATTTGTGTTCGCCAACTGATTAAGGATAAATTCGAAGTTTTTGACCTACATGAGACAAAAAAACTCGTAAATAAAAACACTTTTATGTATCAATAACAGAATATTTTCAGCAAGGTTTTTATTAGCACCGAAAGTAAGCTATTTTTTGGCATGAAATATTCGAGTTGGCGTTAAAAAGCATTATACAGGTAGATGTTTCAAGTGATAATAATCCTGTTTTGTCACTTAAAATTCAAGGATTTAGAAGTTAATTAAAATTATATCCAAAAGTAACTTTATCCAGACTTTTAACAATATGCAAAAAAATTTATTTCAAAAAGGAAACTGACAAATCAGCGTAGGTAAACGAATATTTTCTAATACATCGCAGAAAATATTAATAATTAATAATTCAAATGGATACGCGATTAATCAGAAACAAATCGTTTTGAAATTTTATGTTTATGTATGCAGTTATATTTAAATGAATCAAAACTATTGTTATTGATGAGGCTTTTATTCCATAGGTTATAGGTATATTAAAAAATAAATAAATTAGCCAGGAATTGCAGACGTCGTAGTTTTGCGTCTATTACGAAAATATTATTTCATTATTATCAGTCGAAAATGGCATGAAATTGTGTAGGTATATGAAATCTGAATATGAAGGTGGTGTAATAATCATCAGCGAATTTGAATTTTCTCGATCAAAAGATTACAAACCTTGATTGAAATTCATAATTTTGACCTTCCAGATAAAAATAAAAAAAATTATAAAGGTAAACGTTATTTTCAATTATTACAATGCCACCTATTAATTTATTGATTTTCGATACTATTATAAAGGATTTATATGGATATGAAAGAATTAGAAATTCAAATATAATATAAAATTTAGTCCAAATAATACGTATTATGAAGTATCTATGTGATAAGAAGTGGATACCTAATTATGTAAAGTACCACATGACCCGCGCTAAATGGTTATTTATACACATTTGCAAATAATAAAACAGTGGTCGTTATTCCTAAATTAGAAATAAAAATTATTGCTGCACGATGGTCCGATTTGGAAAATTCCACCTCTACAAATCACATTTTTTATTCAGCACATTTAATATTTTTATCCAACTTTGTATTTTGAAATTAACTCAAACTACAGTATTGTTTATTTGAAATCAACTGTAAAGTATTATTTTAAATAAACAAACGCAGGACGACAATAATGATCAGTATGAAAAATATTAAACAAACAATGTAAAAGAAGATTTATTTTTCTTAATAGATGTATTTTCAGTCACGACTGATTTTAAATTAGTTTTCAACATCTAATCGACGATTACTTAAAAAAATATATACATAGTTTATGTCATTTAAATTTTGTATATGTAGTTGGTTTATCTATGTAGTAAAAATCTAAGTGATTGAACCCACTTTTTTATTCAAGGCTGTTCCTTTACGAATTAAAATTGAACCAAAAATGATCTCATAACACATTTGCATTCATGTTCAATAACAAATACACATTAGAATGGCGAATTTAATAATTCTGGTTAGATACAATATTAATGACCAAATACAAATACACCAAAATACCTACATGGCTATTAGATAGTATTATACTTTACATATTATTCAAGCAATGAATATCGAAGTGTTTGTATTGGAATTATTTACATGGATTTGTAGAGATTAAACACAACTTTTATACGGTGTTACTTTATATTCCTGTTTAATCATACAACCACTTAAATACGAGTAAATACAAGGCCATTCATTCAAAAAGCCTTAGATAGACTCTCTGCTTCACTATAAATTTTGTGTGTTTTTAAAATGCTAATAAAATCACTCAGGAAAAAATCAACTGGAGGAATTGGAGGTCAATGGAGGATGTGTTAGAAAGCGGAAAATAATTGGAAGAAACTCGACGAAATTTACAAAACCTTAAAAAGGAAAATTTTCACCTGCTTAAAATTTTTAATGCGCACTATAACTTTTTTCACTTAGCGTTATCGTTGTACTTATGTTTCGACATTTATAATTTGATACGGGCATGTTATTAGATTTAAAATGAAATCTAAAGTATAAAATTTCTTCATTGTTTTATTGCGGAGTTTTTTCTTAACGTACCTGAGGTTTTGTTTTGCTTTATTAAATATATCGTATTGCCTCGTCCGGTAATTGCAGAGGAAAATGCTTTGTTGACATAAAAAAATAAATTAAACATTAAGGGGTCAATAAAATCATTATTACCCTGCGTAATAATATCTGTTATTACTGTCTATGCAAAAAAAATGTAGGTAAATGTATTTTTTAAATACGTATAATCTTATCAATTCCAAATTACACGTAAGTATTAATATGTCATGATAAAATATAATTAGTTAAATATCAGTAATAGATACTTTTATTTTAATTATGTTATGAACTAAATTTTTATCTCATCTTTATGAAGGTTATAATTAGAGTTTATAATAAAATATTCTAGATTCTCTCAGAAATAATGAGTATCTGAGGTAAAAATTCACAAATTTATCGAATATCCTTCATAGGTATCTACTTAATTGAAAGTATTTTTAATAATATTCTCTTGATATCTCGTTTATCTTAGTAAATCGTGATAGAGAAGGAAAACTTTTGTGCAATAGTTGTAACAACAATAGGTTGATTCAGAAGAGCCACCCATACCAAGAAAAACTGCGCTCTATAATAATTAACACGGATTTTTTCTTTATTGCCAACGATTTGAATTGGGTATTCATAAGTGTCTTCTTAAAAAAGACAATCTATTACAAAAAAAAAAATCAGGGCAAATTTATCAAAAATTTAATTGGGACATCCATAGCACGACGGTTAACATTTTATTTAAATATCTACAAATGCTACAAAAGGAGACTATTCATAGAACTCGAACAATTAAGAAAATTGACACATCAGAAAACGGTATTTTCTGCGGTTAAAATTCTAAGCTATTATGACATACCTAGTTAAAAATAACTAAAAACTAGCCACTTTTGAGAAACAAATTTTATGGAATTTTTTAAACGGTTTACAAACCATTTCATCGAATCGAAGTAGCAAAGGGCACAAGAAAAAATAAAATTGTGAATCTTTGTTTGCCAAACACATTCTCTGGCACCATAAAAATAAATATTTACCTATGCAAATCAAACCTAATGAACCACAAAATATTATATCACACTGTACTTTCTACAAGAAAAAAAAGTCCCGCTTTAGTAACAACAGTGACAAACCAGCTGCACCACGTGCTTTGTATTATTGACATCGAGCAAGACTGCGTATGAGTAAAATGAAACCGGCAGTGACACGTTCGACAACTACAAACCAATGCGTTTGTAACGAAACTATCGAAAACGTAAACGTAAACGACGACAACAACGACAATATCACACCGGTAACTGCCTCGTGGTTTCCAATAGGTAGGCTTAGGTAGGAAGTTCTTTTCACTCTCACTCAAAAGTGTAGTAACTGCGATGTTGCCAAACAAATATTAAGAAAATTCCTGAGCAGAATAACAACGAATAACGAAATGAAAACCGAAAAGAGAATAGAAAGGTTGTAAAATATTATACCACTTTCTATGAATTCTACCTGAGGAATGACTGAGCAAAGCGTAGAAAAAAGATTGGAAATAAAACCTGATGAATATAAGAAATACCGTAAACATTTGTTTTAATGAAAAATCGGCAACACAGTTCAATTAATAATGCACATTTCTGAAATAACCACAACGAATGATTGGGCGTCCTTCCATTTCTCACGTACGCAACGAACAGACGGCGTACGCTAACACACACACATATTCACACATGAATTAACACGTTTTTACACTAATTAATAGCAGTTCTATTATCTCATCTTATTAAGTAAGATACCATATCTAGTGAAATTAATAATGTTTAGTATTTTAGTGTTCAATTTTGTGTAATTTAAATATGTTATGATCAATTTAATTCGTACGGCGCGGTTAGTAACCAAGAGATACTAGATCCTTTAAAATCCTTTGTTTAAAATTTAATGTATCTTGATTTTCTTACTTTTTTTAAGGGATAAGGCAAAACCACAGCAAAACCAAAAAGGGACGAGATTAACAATTACAGGATGCGCATACGAAAGTTTTGAAGGTGGGATAAGATTTACAGGAAACGAACCTTCATCGAAGTTTAATCACTTCTAAACCATATCGACTTATCAGTAAGACTTTAATCTTAATTTACCACAAAAAAGCCACCCAACTACACTTTAATATCTATATCGAAACAAATATTCATTTTTATAATAATGTGTTGCTTGCCATATTAATTTTTACTATCACATGTTAGGTTAATAACAATCAATTTATACGAAATAAAAGATGGAAAAAACAGTACGAGTATGACACAGTACGAATGAACGTTTTGACCAAACTCCTACCAAGAATAACGTAACCAAATCATTAATATTCACATTTTTATTCCATAGTTCACAAATTCACAGGATAAACGAGTTTTTAACGGTTTTTTCCATAGGAAAACGAGATGAGGTAACGAGACGCGGAACCTTCCTTTAGCATAAAGGGCACCGAAAGACTGCGACGTTCAAAAAGGGTCTTACTCAACAAAACGGCGTGTATGAATGAGGTGTCCTCTGGGTCACTGGGCGGCGGGGAAGAGGATGCGCAGGTTGTATTTTTCAAGGACAAGTCCCCAACGCTGCGACAGCGCGTTCAAAAATACAATAAAAATGCAACATCTACATCTTGAATGCAATCAAAATTTTCAACATTGCTTATGTTGAAAACATGTTTATTTTTACGATTGTCATTTTCTTGTATGTGTATGTATAGTTGTTAATTTCCGAGGCTAATTTTTTAATTAATAACCAGTATAAACATCGTCTAAGGAAAGAGTTTATGTCTTTTTTCATAAGATGATGCTGTGAGAAATCGGAGCGAAAATACAACCGTTTATCCCAAATCAAAAATAGGGCGATCGATACACGTTGTGCGTCGTATTGAGAATATTTGCGGCTATTTGCCGCGCATGAAGACGGCAGATTGTCCTGGTCCTAATGTTGCCACATCTTTAAGGATTTACGAAACTACACAGGAATTATTCTAATCAAAAAATTCCAAGACTGTTTAAAAATAATTGATGAATTGTTTTTTACTTGTTGCATAACCGTTTTAACATCTTTATTTTTATATTTTTGTTGCTTTCTCCAAATAAATTATTACTTAAATGAGATTTAGTCAAGGCTTCGCAAGTAATCCAAATGAGCATGAAAATACCTCAACTCATTAAAACTTGTAAACGTTGATTAATTTTAAGATGATCTTTCCAACCGTACTAAAGGCGACATAATTACTTGTCATATTTTAATTTTCTAGAGTTGCGAAACGAAAAAGGCAAAAATACAGAAACAATCAAAAGACTTACCGAGTTGCTGCTGTTTCTGAAAAATAAAATAACAAAATATTAGAACAAAAAATACTATTATATAAAAATATTATATAAAATATTATATAAAAGAGACCAATCAATTTAGTTGCGATATACCCAAATGACAGCTGATTAATGAAACTTAATTTTATAGGAAAATGTAAAATTGGTCAAATACAATGCATTACATCCTTTTTCTGTTTCATATTATGTATGAAATTTAATTTCTTCGCAAATATTCGAAACAATAACGCTAGTAAATCTAAAAAAAAGAGGAAAAAGCGGCTTATTCGTGCTCTAAACGAACAAACATTTTCCATTAATGTAAATATTGATAGATATTATGATTTTTCGACGATCGCATTACATTTTGATATAGCAACATTACAACTTGCGAATCCAGGATGTTTTTTCGCTAGAATTGTGCGCAGCACTTCATTATACATATTTATTACATAGTATGTAATTAGTCTGTAGGCAATATAACGTTCCCAGTAATAATTTATGGCATAAAAGGCTGTTTTATTTTAGTTTACCCACTTTAAATACTATTCTCTTGGAAGAATATCCAGCAATATTTGTATAACATAGATAAATTCAGATAAATGATTGATTTTTTGACCCTTTATTAACCTAAAAACATTCAGCATATACTTTAGGAATAATACATGTTCATTTTGTTATCGTAGCTCAGGTTTCAAGGTAGGAGATTAATTATTATTTTTCGTTAATTATTTCAATACACATGTTTTCGACTATTTGAATCAACTGTGGTAACAACTCCAAATCGATTTTAGATGAATAATGAAATATGTTTTAATGCGTTCCTTCAATGTTAACTACTTTTTTAGAAAAGCATTCTTCAATTTCGTCCAAACTTTCAGATTTGTAAAAGTCAGAATTTGGATTTTTCAGAAATCATCAGTTTATTTTTAGAAATTAAATTGGATACTTGAGCACTTATTTTTTGTTTGATTCATCCTTTATAATTACTTATTATTGTAATCATAGTAAAAAGTTCACAGGAATAGCTTTTTAAGAATTAATGACTAATTTAATTTGGGCTAAGGTGTTTAATTATTTTTTTTTTGTAAATTGGAGGTCTCATGAGAAATTCAAATAATAAGTAGTAAAGACAATTAGTACCAAGATTTTCTTTATTTAATTGGTACTTAAATAATTAAGGATTGTTGTAGAATTAAGGTCGAGATTTTTTATAATAGTAAAATTTGAGTATTGTTCCTTTTAGTTTAAGTTTAAATAAGTCTAGACGAGAAAAAAGTGGATTTTGGTTGTTTTTAATAACTATATTTTTGTAGGAGTAATTACCCTCAAATTAGCATTACAATTAATGCAATTTTTGCATGCCAGCAAGACTTAAATAGTTTCAGATATTATTTTTGAAATCATGACTAAAATCGAAACACATCTTTCTTACATTATTATAATTAACAGCGAAATTCCTTAAACCAGAAGCCTCCAAGCTCCTCGGATCCAACGAATTACTCCTCGGCTTACTAAACCGTTGGGGCACATCCTCATCCTTGTGCTTGCTGTGTATCCACTTAAAATATTGCGACATTTCACGCTTGTATTTCCACAACAGAACAGTTCACCGAGTCACATTTTATTCGCGAAAAAATCGGACAAAAAAACATTACGAAACGTTTCGTTTACTTTGAAATTGTCGTACTAAACTGAAACCGAGCGCTAAGCATTACACATAGGAATTATAATCGCTTTAAAATTCAATGTTAGATAATTTATTGTTTTAACACCGGCATTGTAAATTCGTTTTTGACAGGACGAAGTGTTTGCGCTAAATTTATTTATTAACTTTACGATCCTGCTCGATTATCTGATAAAGATTTATCGGAAAATATTTGGAAAGTTGCGCGACGCTCCGAATGTACCGGATTCGGTAGAATGTTATTAAATGAAAAATATTTGTTTCTTTGGTGATGTGTGATGTTAGACTACCATTAGCAACAATTATATTATTTGTGATAATGGTGCTAGAGTAGTGGTAAAGTCAACAGTACGTTAATTTATTTTTTATGAATTTGTGTTGTTTTGTCAATGAATCGATGAATAGTTTATTCAAAACACATATATGCCGGTATTTTGGTACGAACTTATTATGTAAATGAACTAAATTATGAGAATTTATGCACAAGTAATCTAATTGATTTTACACTTCTTCCTAAAGTTAAATTACACCAAAATGTCTAGTTATTTACGAATTTTACAAATGGAAAAGTGCACCACGATAAGTTATTTTAGAAATCATTCACTTACAGCGTGAAAAATAACGACTGTGAAAACTAAACCGCTCTAAAATCCATTTAATTGGAATAGATTATAACTACATAAATTTTATGCAGAGTTATTAAATAACGCGAAATTTTTATTGTCCATTTCAATATTAACCGCAGTTTTATTTATCAATTTTATTGTAAGTTGTAGACTGTAAATGCAGTCCAAAAATAAATTGGTATTTTTAGATCGCTTTGATAATTGATTAATAACGATAAGAATTCCAATATATTCTGCAATTGCACAAAGTAAAACCTTTAAGCACGAATAAAAACTATAAATTAATATTCACATGATTTTATCAAGTTAGTCGTAAACAGAAATCTGCTTACTAGCACTTATCGCACCGAACTAATCCAATTTCTTTACAAAACAACAATTTTGTTATTAATTTTTTTTCTCTACAGATAATTAGCATTAATTCCGTGGTTAAAGGTTCCAGTAGCAATTACTAGCGAACGATTATGTCATTAACATGGACATAAATTAATAATTTTAAATGCACAAATTTAACAAAAAACTAAACAACAGAAATTAATTAACCTATTAGTACGAGGGCCACTCCATTGTTGTAAAAAAAGTATTTGTGTGTTATTTTTTTCTGCAGTCAAGTATTTTAAACAAATAAAGATTTTTTGTTTAAGGCCGTTTTTCTTGCCATAATAGTTATTATTTTACACAGCCACTAAATGTTTTCAATAACTACATCTTTTTAAATCAACCAAACTTCTTTTTCACTTTTAACTCGCATTCAATTTTATTGCAACAATTACCCGAGTTGTTACAAAACCAACTAAATTGAATAAAGAAAAACCTCAAATAAGAAAAATGAAATGTTTAGATACTTACGTATTTCTATTCATAAAATATGGCGCTAATTACGAATCTAAATTTGTTTAAAACATTATTTCAAATTATAATAATTATGCTGAATTTATTTATAATTAGCCTTGTGAAGCCTTTTAACAAATCGAAATGAACTAACGCTCAAGCATTAAATGCAATTACTGCATCGTTTAGTAACAGGTAAATATTATTAAAAGTTTTGGGTATATGCTACATTGAATATCAGAAATGCTTGCTTTTAATTTGCAAACTTACAAGCTTATTAATTAAGCGTTCGAAACCGGAAAAATACCATAAAAAAATTTGAATGGGATTATTCGATTGCCGGGCAAATTTCCTTGAAGACAATAACTGAACAGATTCCAATTGGAATTGGAATTCTTGCTTGAATTTGACTATATCTCAACACCAATAGTTACCTATAGAGAGGTTAGATACGTACTTTCTTTCTTTCATCTGGAGGCACACTGACGTGCGATCTGTTCCTAAATATGTCCATAACTTTGGTCATTGGATTGCGGCTGGAAGATGCGGCAGTTACAGTATGGTAGTAATGCGTATCGGAACCATCTCGTACTGGATGGGCAGAGCCATCTCTGGGCGCCTTCGGTCGAGAATGCATGAAACCTCCGGAATACTAAAACATTAATTAACATATAAATATCTATTACATAATTACATAAACATAGTCACCGTATTCAGCGCTCTTTTTCTAAACGTTAAACGCGCATCTTTAGCTTGACAGTTGTACATTATTGTTATGGAGTAACTAAGGACATTGTTTACATTAAAGTCGCTCGCTAAACATGTATTTAACGTTATTAAAATGGGGCGCTGAATACGAGCCATTGTCATCGACTGGAATGGGTCAATTTGTAATTACTCCTAATTACATAAGGAGAACTATGTTTTAGACTTCTAACAACGAAAAATTCTTCGAATTCTTCTTCGAATTTTTCGAAAACGAAGTCTTATGATCTGACTTTGTCTGACTGTCGCGAGTTTCAGCGGCTAAAGGGTTATAGATAGAGACAAACGGACAACGGCATTGGATACAGCATAGTCTAAAACCTCTCCCGTTTCATGGAAAAAAAAATGATACTTCCGGTTGCATTTGTTTATAAGTCTCTCTACGGCGCACTGTGCCATTTGTCCCACTTGTTTTTTTGTCGTTTGTAAGAATACCCGGGTAAGCTACAATCTTCTCTCTTCTGGTTAAAGTAACAAATACTACAAACTTGTAAATATTTCTAATAGTTTGCGAAAAGACTAACTGAACTCAATGAAATAAGCACATATTCCTTTGATATGATTCATATTGATCTCTATTAAGGAAGTTTGTAACAAAGGCTGGTGAATAAAAACCAACCTTATCTTTTTTCTTTTCCTTCCTCTCTCTTTCCTTCTCCCTATCTCTGTCGTCATCGTGCGGCGGCGTCGGAGACGTGTGAGGTTTCCTGAATATATCCATGACTTTCATCATGGGCCCGCGACTAGCCGAAGCTGCGGCAGTCACTGTATGGTAATATTTAGTATCGCTTTCGTCATCTTGAACTGGATGGGCCGAGCCGTCTTTGGGTTTTTTCGCGTGCATCAAACCAGTATGCTAAAATAAGATAGAAATATTTAGTACAAATGCTAGTCAAATGTTCAATTAGGGTGTGTTTTGGCTAGTTAAATTTAAAGAAATTTGGGCATTAGGTTTTTCATTAGGTTTTTAAGACGAAAACTTTAACTTACCACCATCGCGCTTTTCATAGAAGCCATAAAAGTACTGCCCTTTCTCTTTCCGGCATCTGAATTTGACCTAAAAATAAATGACATGTTTTAATTTTGCATGTTTTTGATTATTACAAACAATTATACGCCTCTTGCGTTCTTTTCTTTGCGGTTATTTATGATATCAAAACATTAAATACTTGGTTTACAAAAAAAATACAAACAAATCATTAACACGAACAGTGACTTCATTTGTGACTATGCTAATGCTAGAGATATAGGTTTGTGAGTAACTTAACGTTTATGTTCTATAAAATTAATTAAAAACGATAACGGTTAAACGCATTTAAGTGAGGTAGAAGTAGTGAAAAAGCTTTAGATGACTGAGATGTGCAGAACTCTAAATGATAAAATGTCATGCCCATTATAGACCAAAAGCTATAGGCTATTTTTCTGAATATTTCTAAATATATTGGCCCGTAATCAGCGCCCCATTTTAACGCTAAACACATGTTTAGTGAGCTTCTTTAACGTAAACAATGTCCCTAGTTACACCATAACAACAATGTACAACTGTCAAGTAAAAGACGCGTGTTTAACTTTTAAAAAAGAGCGCTGAATACAGATGAATGGCTTGTATTCAGCGCCCCTTTTTAACGTTAAAGACTCGTTTACAGCGACTCTAAGTCCTAATAATAATGTATAGCTCACTAATTTCATATACAACGTAACTATAGATTGCGTTAAGAATGGTGCGTAAATTATAGTTAATTTACAAATGTTCAATTACCTGTTCCTGAAGCCGTGCTTTTTGGGGCTGGAGTCGATGGAGCCGCGTCTTTCAGACGAATTCGACCGCGACGTCGAGGCGCTCTTGGGCTCCTTTTCTCTCTTGCGTTTCGACTCATCCTTGGATTTGTGCTTGTCTGGCTTGGAGCCCCACGTACCCGACCTCGGCCTGGGCAAGTGCGAATCATCCTGAGAGGTTTGGGAAGCGGGCTGTGAACCGAATTCCTAGATCAAAACAAAAAAAATTAGTCCAATATTTCGTTTATCAAATTGAGAACATGGTTGATTAATGAAAATTTGCTAACCAACGAGGAATAAACCTAAATAATAGTAAACATAGGAAATATGAATTATTAGGAATTGCCGGCTAAGTCATACTGTCAGTTCTGAGGTAATTGGGTAAGTAAATGATTCGGTAACTAATCAGGTAATATTGTAAATATTTTTTGATCATATGTATATTTTAAGAGTTATTACATTATTATTCAGATATAATACAGGAAAAATGTACCGGTTTTCCTTGGAATTATGCGACAAAATATCAGACTGATCTAAAAACCATGCAAGAAACATAAAATTACGTCTTAATAGTCGTGAAATAGTCAATAATTCGACTGAAGAGAATAAATACAAATACTGCAATCATAAAAATGGAAGCAATTGCCAAAATAAACAGACGCTAATGTAAAAAATATATAAATTTATTATCTCGACATCGCCGAAATTTTGATTGCAGGACAATAATTTGCTTACCTTCCATTTCGTTATCCAAATATTCGACATGTTTACAGTATAATAGCGTACAATATTATCATTTAAAAATGCGAATAGGTTTGTACACGGTACAAAAATAAAAATACTGTATCACCTGACATAGAACTGGAAATATAATAAAATAAATATCACTTACTTAAAACAATTGAATTATACACGTCGTCACACGACAAAAGAATAAACCAATTAAGTTTTATATTACAGTAATTCATATACAGAATGGTTTAACGAAAACCTTACATCCCCTCTTGACGAAAAGGTAAAAGCAATAAAGGGGTAATTCATAAATCCAGTAACAATTTCCATTCTTTAATTAGATTATTCGTAATTAAAACGAGTACGTACTTTTTTGACATCTGGTCTTTTGACCCAAACATCCTCTGAAGTGTCATTGTTGACAGTACTAGTGCTAGACGTTTGACTTTTCATGGCTATCAGGGATGAATCGAAGAATTTAGAATCATAATGAGGACTCTGCACTCTGAATATATTTCTCACAGACGGTCTAACGGCGTCCTTCGAAGGTACACCCAACACCGTATTGGCCACCCTGTATTCCCTGTTCCTGGCGAAAATCTTGGCCGCCGCCGATAATTCCTTCTGTTTGCTATTGGATTCTTCTTTATCTTCTTTGTTGTTTGTTGTATCACTCTCCTTTTTGGTCTCGACAATGGTTTTGGTTTTGATTATCACGAATTTGTGGGTAGGGCCACTGATTGTATCTATCACAGACGTTTTGGATCCGCTGGACGATTCCGAAAGGGATTTATCGCTACCTGAAGGTTTTTGATGGTTTGTCGATTAATACTCTATTCATCGGATGTTCCAAATATCAAGGAGATCTTAATCGATTTCTGTATATCCCAAAGCAATTACTCAAATATACTAATAAAAACCATACAGAAATCGAGCAAAACTCCCATCATATTGCATTATTCGATTCCTCATAACTAACCGGAAATAACTTCCATATTCGAAGGCTCCCTTTTCTCTTCATCTTCGTCCTCCTCTCTACATTGGGACAACCTCCTCGACGCCATCGTTATCTTCGATGGCAAGCTGTTGCTGTGGTTACTGAAATACCTGTGCAGGAACGTGTTGCTATCCTCCTCCGGAGGGAATTCATTTGAGTTCCCGAACGGGGACAAGACGTTGTAGTTGATGGTCTGGACCAGATCCGATTCGATGTCGCTTTCGTCCGACGATGAGTCCTTCTTGGTATTGAAATTCGTGTGATTGGAATTCGAATCCGTCGTCAGAGATTGGTCTTTTTGTGTATCGTCCGCTATCCTGTTCGTTTCCACGGTAACATTTGTGTCCATCTGCGTTAAGATAATTATCTTAAGATAATTACGATTAGTTAAATATTTGATTGGTGATTCGAGTATTTAGATAAATAATATAATAGCTTTATATATCAATGTGTGTACTTATGCTAATTTAGTACTTGAATTTGCAAATTTATCTGTAACTTTTGTTTTTGTTATTATTACCATTGTTGTATTAAATTAAATGCATCTACATAAGAAAATGAATCCAAAATACTTTAAAAAACATTTCCAACTATTTTTGCATGAATGAGTTATTTACCATTCTAGTCATAAATAAAAAACAACATAATTACAAACAGCATAAATTCTAATGATAGTTTTAACTACTTGAAGGCTTGTGTTGCTAACCAGGAAGTTATGATCTACTAAATTTTAACGGATTTCGACCCATATTTACCCAACGATCTACTTTTTCCGATCAATGTTATTTCAATCAAAATTGAATGCGAAATTCCACGGCATCCAATTAAAAATTAGTATTATCGGTTAAAAATACGAATAAAAATTAAACATATTAATAGCAAACTGAAATGTTGGTTGGATCAATTTAACCAATAATTATATTACGTCGTTTTTTCGAATGGTAAATTATTCATTCAAATTGTTATACAGTTGAATAATTTATCAGGACAGTTTATCTTAAAATTCAATAAGTGATTAGTTTCAATAATTCATGTTCAAGGAAATTTTTACAAACTAATTTGAAAGTACCAATTCATTTTAAGTGAAATATTCATATGCGATAATAAAGAATTGCTCTTAGTGAAGCACTGTAGAGATGTACGTAAATGATAAATCATTCATTAAAGTCATGAGCTAGTACTTTGTTGTAAAATAGTTGCAAAAGATCCGTATTTGTGAAATTATTGCACAACTAATAATCAAGCATTTAATTAAAATTTGAACTGCAGCAAAGTTCACTGTTGCCCATTAAAAAGTTAGGCAGGTACATTCAACGCTAGTAATCCTATTAGATACTTTTGCTTCGTGTTTTGTTGGAACGAACGCAAATTCGAGTAGGTGGTATTACAATACTTTTAACAACCTTACAAACATTACACGGGTATATTAATAACTAAAAAAGTATAAGTGATAATTGAGAGACCTAAAGATCAGCCAGCAGTCTAGCTTCAGCACATTTTATCTATATCTATTGTGATAATACCAAAAAAAACGAAAGTCATGAATGTTACATAAAATACAACAGCTTTATTACAAATAAAAGTACCAAATTTAGCACGTATTTCAGCGATTTACGCTAGCTTTAAATGAATGTATTTACACTACTTTAACGCTGATGAATAAATATAAATTTAAATAGAAAAAAAGTAATGGAATTTTTGAGGTTACCTTTGGTATTAGACATTTAATTCAGCATATAAATATGCGTAATACATTCTTATCAGAAGAATCTTGATGCACTATAAATCACTACTACAGGTTTTTTGGTGTTATTATTACACACTTTTTTTTAATTACAACTCAAAACTGTATTCACTTTATCCACCTTGTGTGACTATTCACTATTTTTAGACTTGTAGTCGAACATGTGGTAAATTAAACGACCAATTTTCGAAAGATTTTTAAATAATTAACGCAGCTAGTTTCCAGGAATTTCCTCGCGTTCTCCATTAAATGGAAATTTTTAATTCACCTGAAAAAGCACAGGAGGCAACAACGTCGCCATATCAGCTGATTGTTTAATGTTAGAGCGGGAGTGACTACTCAAACGAACGAAATGTCACTACACACGGAAACTTTTAATTTGAATTGAAATTCCAATTTATCGCGGAGTTACAACCGTTATCTTCCAATTCTATGTTTAATTCCGTAAACATCTTGATTTGTCGAATAGAGCAAACAAACAATTTAATTGACTAGTAACAGAAGTTAGGCATAAACGCACTAGTAGATAGGCAACACTTTATACAATTGTTAGTTTTTCTGAAGGTCATTTAGTGGGCGATTAAAAGCGTTCTCGCGCTTGATTAAATACAAAAATAAGGTGTTGTTAAAATTTGTAGAGCACAAGCATTGCGTTCTAATCGAAAAATATTATTTTTGGTGATGTCATCTGTCAAAGTCACTGTTGATATGTCATGGCGGAGATAATCCCAGTGGCGGAGAATAATATTTTTTGTAAATATGTAAAAAATAAAAAATATCGGAGATTTAGATAGAATAGATGTAATGATTGCATATTCTATTAATATGCATCGATATGAATACATTCTATTAATAATAATTCATGAAATACTCTTTGAAGTAAATGTTGTTTTGAATCTTTCAATCTTTCTTGAGGATGTAGTTTTGTCTCATTTAAGAATCTATAAAGTCGCATTTACATGATGCCAGTTGATGAGACAATTGTCTGGGCCAATTGTGCACGTGACGATTGATCCAGCAATCTGATTGATCCCGCAAGACATTTTGGCCAATTGGCCAAGACAATTGTCTCACCAATTGGCATCGTGTAAATGCGACTTAAGGGTAAGTTCTTCTCAAGGAACATCTCTATATACAGGTTCTGCAAATTTACTCGGAACATGGTCAATTCAATGAGTTGAACAAGGATTATTCAAATAACAGTGGTTAGAGTGAGCAAGTTGCAACCAATCTGGATAGCCTACATTTACCTCCCCTACCCCCCAAATAGTTCTAATTGGATGTGACGTCTAATGTCACATTAGACAGACGAATGACACATTAAACAGACCAATCAAAATTCACTAATAAGGGGAAACTGAGGAGTGGGAGTTAAATTATAAGTCTTTCTTTTTCCTTTATATGACACACATAAAATATGGGCATTAGTTACTGTATTTATTCTCCTTCAGACAAACTACTTTGCAATCAAAAGAAATATCAACTTGTCATACAGCAGAACCAGCAAAACCAGGAAAACCAGCAAACCTAGCCTACAATGAGCAACTATAAACGGTATATTATGTATATACCATATTCCTTTCAGAACTAAAATTTATCTCTTACCGCACATTCGCTGCTGTCATCTTGGCTGAAGTCCCAGGAGGGGGCGGGCGAGGCGCATCTGCTGCTGTTCGTCGTCGACAACCTCGATTTGTAGGGCTCAGTCTGGGACTCCTCGTCGGAGTCTAAAGCGTGGTCTTCTGGTATACTGGCGAAGGGCTGCCCTCGATGGCGAGACACCGGCGAAGCCGTTTCCACACGACATTCCGCGCTGCTGTCGTTGATGACGGTCACGTTGAAACGTCGAACGGAGACCGTTCCAACTCCTGCTGCAAAATGCAATAAAGTTGTTAGCAAAAAGTTTCCTTTGGACTGTTCTGGACAAAATAATTTTGTACCACTATTCTAAGGAACCTTTGAAGTTAGAAACAAGGAAGGCTTCTTAGAGATCCTCAACTCTTATCTAGCTTTGTTCATAAGTATGCAACATTTGGTCACTGATGGACACCATTAAGTGGATCCAGTACAGATTTTTATAGTCTCTGTTAATTCCTTTCATAGATTAATCCCTAAACTCTTTCAGGGACTATTAAAGAATGGGAATGTTTGTGGTAAAATTGGTGTGGGTTGGTGGTGGCAAAATTATTTTTTATCGAGATTATTTCAATTGAAAATATAGTTAAATTTGCTAACCTTGCCGTGGCTGACGTAGCCACGTGATTTTTTGAGATGACGACGTCTTGGAACTGCTCAAAACTGATTTCGTAAGGAAAATCTCACCTCACTAAACTGAAAATTAGTCCTAGGAACTTCAGAGCACACTTATATTCCATGTATAGTAAATTGTTTTTGCGTGGAAAATTTGACGATTCGGATTCGTATGAATTTAATTGGATATTGAAATTACCTACTTATTGATTGTGAATGCCGATAAATTAATTAGGTTCTGGTTAGGTACACATCTGGAATAAAATGTGGAAATTTCAGTTGCGTGTTGCGTAAAATGAACATAAAAACAAGTAAGCAAGATAAAAAAACTATCAACAAGTTGACAAGCTAAAAAATTATAAGGTGCAGCTGATATTAGAAGCTGAGGAAGAAGGAAAAATGATGAACATCGATGAAAAAATTAGTAGAGAATAATAAAAATGTAGGTTATTTGCAAAATAGAAAATATTAGATAAAAATAGGAATAGGAAATCGAATTAAGAGGCCAAAATCTCGGTCGTTTCCAATGAAAATATTAATAAATTGCATTTAAATATACAACGTGAAAACGACGTAAAATTTAGCTTCGAAAACTCGAACTAAGTACAAATATTTCCCCGATCTAAATTTAGATCAAACAAAGCACGAAAACAAGTTAAATAATAAAGATTTTCGCGCGGGCAAAAATTGACTAGGTACTGCTTAGTAATTTTTGCAGCTCTTTTACAGCTTTTTCAATTAGCTGCACTTCCACGACGACAGGACAAATATGAACGCGCACACGTTCACTCGTATATTCAATTAACGTACTCGCACGGACGCTTTTCCGGTCGAATTTCCGACACAAATTTTCACAACTTCTATCGTTTTTCAGGATGTTACCGAATCGACTGAAACACTCAATGGCGCTCTGTATTCTAGGTCAATGCGCCGTTGACAAACTTTCCGAAATCTTGGCAATCATCTGCAAGAATTAATTTTCTGTAGGTACTAATATGTTTGAATAAATAGAAAAAAAAATAATTACAAGAAGGTAATTGTAGTAGATTCTATAATACCAAAAATTTTATTTTTTTATTACATACCTGTAATTATCAACTGTATTACCCCTTTTTAGTATTAACAAAACAACTAAATTTATAAAATATTTTTTTAGTAATGATAGAACTATCTAATGTAGGTGTGTCTGTAATACTGAATATTCAGGAACATTTGTGTATTGTATTAATTTACAACCTATTTTCGTACACAACCTAGAGTGTGTTTTAAACCAAAAAACCAATATTTATGTAGACGTTCGTCAATTTGGTGTATTGTATATTGCAAAACAATTATTGACTGATTAAAAGTAATATTACACTATTTGTAAACATATTCGTGTTATTAACCTACTACCATGTCTTTGAAAGCCATTAAAAATGTCCAAAAAGTCCATTTTGAAAATTTGTTTGCAATTTTGAAATCGATGTGATAAATGTGGCAACGATGCGCTGAAAAACCGGCGGTGCCGACGCGACGGCCGCCGAAACGCTGGGTAGAATTAAAAATTGATTGCGATCCGTTAGGACGGACAGCGTCGCGACGCGACTGCTGGATCGTCGCTTCTATGTCCTTATTTTTCATCTGTTTATTAGAAACGTTTCGGACGTTCTTTGTTTTTACTATGTATACCCAAATACTGTCGTTATAAAACGATTCGTTTATAGGATACTAAACGGCTCAAAGTTACATTTTTAATCTCCCATTTTCCTCCAGGATTTATATTAAGGATATAGCAGATATTTGTTATCTTTTAGTTCACGTTATCTTCAGTAATAATATACAGAAAATCCAATTATACCAATACAAAATGTAATGTTTACGCATAATTAACATTAGTTTTGTGGTAAATTACAGGTTACGGCCTTGGTAGATAATAACTAAATAGTATTATCAAATTAAAATTATATATATTATGACACCTACTCCGATCAACTGATATATTATAACTTTCACGAAATAATCAGTTTATCTTTTAAAATAAAAAAGGAATATATACGCAATATTTGCAAATCCTGTGCATATCAAACGTATCAAAATAAAATCTTGTAATAAATCAGTAAGTATCTATCACTATATAAGGAATTACCAGCAATATTCAACAAATTAAATAATTTCCACATTAAGAAGAGTATACTATAATATACTATTCTACTAATACAATGCATGCAATACAATTATACTATGCTAATCGGTAAGAAAATTAGAAAAACAGTTTCTCGCAATAATTTATTAGGTAAAATGCAATTTTTAGTATTATTCACATTTGCAAAGTTAAAAACATTTTTGGAACTATTTGAAATTAGAAAATGAAATCGCAATTTAATTTTAGATTAGTTTCACTTATCAATGACCTTTTGACATGCAGAACGATTGATTATTGTTTTAAACTAATTTATATAACAATTTTTGGCGATTACTACATTATTGCGGAGAAAATTGTCGATTTTCAATGTTACTTTCGTTCTGAACTATTTAAAATTGGAAAGGTATATTTTCGTTAAGTGCGGTTTTCACAGATTTTTTGAAAGATGCAGCCTATTGAAGAGCAGAAGGATATTAACTTTCAAAAGCCTAGTAAGTTTGCTTTAATAAACATAGAAATTCCTCAATATGTCGCTAAAATCTTTAGGTAATACGAGATATGATGAAAAAATGAGTAATTAATTTTCTCTAATCGAATCGCTCAGCAGAAATTTCAAGGATCTCTCCTAGAAATTTCTTATATAACTATTGAATTGTTTACTGTAATCATGCAACTTTTTTAAAAACATTTTGTTAAGCATTTCATAATCAATATAATAATTAAAAAATAATTTACTAAGAATTGTTTACGTAAAAATTTGCACTTCCCATCAGCTTCAAGATAGAAAATGTAGATTTACTCATTAATTCCAAAACCTCCTTTTAAATATGCGCATCAGGGTGTTATAGGTAACTATGCCATAGTATGCACTTTGTTGATAGGGGATTAAACGTTTAACAATCACTTTTATTCAACCGATTAATTATTTATGCTCAATCATGCACTAACACATTGGAGGGATTTCCCCGACTAAATAATCCCAAAGGAAAATTATCAGGAGTTGTCCGAACCCGGTACTGCGTTTGTCAACCTGCTGCGATATGTCTTAAAATCTGTATTTCATTACGGAGTTGTATCAGTAAGAGTCGGTTAACCGCAAACGTTACAATAGTAAATTAGTGTCCGGAGTGTAAGTACGCAGTACCTTCGCCATGGTACTCTGTTTTCCAAAACGAATGTTCCATATAAAAGGTATCAATTTTTTGATATTTTGTTGGTAAATTTCATTTCTACACTCATTTTGTGATCTTGGCTGTGATTTTTCCCAAATAACAAAAATTAATAGGACAATTGATTATTAAAAATTGTTGTTAAATACACATTTATATGTAAAAATAAATAATAATAGATATCTATTTATATAGCAACTTTACTTAGATTTGTCATTGCTTGAAGGAAATATTAGAATTTTCAGCAATTAACATTCAAAATTCGAACTGTTTAAACTTCACAAAACTATCAGATAATTTATTGTATATTAATTTCACTATTTCACTACAATCTTGATAATTCACTTAAAACTATGTATTTATTAACGAATATATGTTAACCGCGATAAACTCATAATCGAATCAAACTTTAAACGATCTTAAAAATAAGTAAATATAACTTATTAATCCCTATTAAATTTCATTTATTCATAATGTATAATTTCAATATTTATACCGACTTTAAGCACGAAAAATATTTTTCCTGTTATTCCATTATCTATTGCATTAATTAAGTACATAGGTATATTAGGTAATTATGTCATTACACATCGAATTTACAGTAGGCGAAAATTCCTGACTTTCACAGTGTTTATCCACAGGTTATCGTCAAACATTATTTTTTTCAATAAATAGTAGTGATGGATTTATTGAAGCCGTATCAACGAATTATAGGTACATTAAGATCAGATTGATAGTTTTTCTCATTAGTACGAATTGAAAAAATGTCACATGATAATTTAAAGCAATATCTACGTATTTTTTTCTATTTACTAAAAAATACCTTCATTATGAACGTAGGAATCCACAATAATTTAATTATAATATTATAACCCTGAAATGGTTGAGTTAGGTATTCTCAACAATGGATGATTTGGAGCAGCGATTCTGAATTATAAAATTTGAACATATCAAAATTGAACATTTTTTGATTAATTATATGATTTATTATTTCTAGCCGGCATGTTCGGCGTTCGACACATTCAGTATGTGATGATGTTCCTTATTGTCAACATAGCTTATGGAACAAGAACCATATTAAGTATTGCCATATTCCCTATGATTAGGAAGCCCGCTGATAACGATGGGATACCAGTAAGTAGAAATCAATAAATTTGTGCACAATTAATGCACAAATGTAACATGAATCTTTCCTATAAAATTTGAAAATAATATCGAATTACCTATTCAATTTTTTAATTATCCATTAAAAGTAAGGCACATGCTAAAACAATTTAAAACAGTTAAAATTAATATTATCTAAAGCATTAACTGGAATTGATCGTTGCGACTATTTGAATATTTGACATTAAAAATTATGAACGTGTGAAGGTTATCGTGGTTTAAACAAAAAAAAGGTCGATGCTTTATACAGACGATATGCAACTTATCAGACAAGAATGAAGAAAGAAAACAAAACTTTTCCACTTTACGCATATCCGCCATAATTTAAAGTCGTTAAAACTTTGATAAAAACTAAGTAATTAACCGAAATGTAAATGCGAACCAAACACTTAGTTATCAACCATCAAATCATTACATTATCACCCAAAGAAGATTAATGATGAATAGATCTTCAAATATATAACAAAAATGTCATTTTCCAGTCTTATCCAGAATGGGAAGAACACAAGAACATAATGCTCTCGTCGTTCTTTTGGGGCTACATTTGCTTCCAAGTAGTGGCTGGCCAGCTTATCAAAAGATGGGGGCCCAAGTGGTTCTTCGGCGGTGCCATGTTCATAAATGCCTTGTTTTGCGCTCTAGTCCCTCCAATTGGTGCTGCAACCGGATACATCGGCGTTATAGTCTGTCGAATTATCACAGGATTGACCCAAGGATTCATGTTTCCATCGGTGCACTGTCTGATCAGCACCTGGACTGCTTCCCAGGATAGAGCCAAAATCGGGACATTCGTTTATGCAGGTAGGTGTAGGAAGAATCCTCTTATATTTATTTTTTCTCTATTCTTTATTGTTATGTTTATTTCAGCTGGACCTTTGGGAAACGTAATTGCTTTTCCTCTAGCAGGATTGATATCTGATTCAAGATTCGGTTGGCCAGCAGTTTTCTATTTATACGGAGTTTTAGGGATGCTTTGGGGTGTTGTGTACTTCATTGTCGGCTCAGACTGCCCCTCCAAACATAAAACCATTACTTTATCGGAGAGACAATACATCGAACAACAACAGGTCGTTTCCGATGAAAAAGAAAAAGTGAGTTGTTCAATAATTTAATGATTGTTTACAACTAATTTTATTATTAATAGGTTCCAACGCCTTGGATGCACATTTTCACATCTCCGCCATTTTGGGCCATTCTGATCGCTCATTGCGGCCAAAACTTCGGTTTTTGGACTCTGCTCACGGAAATCCCGTCTTATTTAAAGGAAATTCTGCATTTCGATTTGAAATCCGTAAGTACCTCTGTACCTACCACAATATTATTGATTCAAAGGTCGAATGATTCCATTCCAGAACAGTACATTGTCATCTTTACCTTACTTAGTAAATTGGATATTAAGTTTGTTCATGGGACCCATAGCCGATTATCTAATAACCAAAGATTGCGTAACTACAGGAACCAGCAGGAAAATATTCAACAGCATCGGTAAGTTCATATAGAAGCACACAATCAATATTGTACTTAACACATCTCTATTTAGGAATGTTTATACCAGCATTTTCGTTAATATGCCTGACTTTCGTCGGTTCCGATAAACCCACAGCCGCCATATTTTTATTAACTACAGCTGTAGGATTTAATTCAGCTATTTACTCTGGTTACAACGTGAATCATATAGATATATCGCCAATACACGCAGCTACTTTAATGGCATTGACGAACAGCGTATCTAATGTCTTCTCGCTGGTGTCACCGCTCATTGTCGACTTGGTAGTTTTAATGACGGGATACCAAGAGGTAATTTTCCATTATCTATAAAGACCTTTTTTTAATAGGTATTCATTTAATCTTTCTGTTGTAGACTCAAAGAGAATTGTGGACTGTGGTATTTTGCATAGCCAGCTCTGTGTACTTAGCAAGTGGAATATTGTACTATATTTTCGGAAGCGGGGAAGTACAACCGTGGAATAATCTGAACGAAACGAAGACTAAACCGCAAGAGCAGAAAGCCACTTATAACACATTCGAAGACATCAAAATGGAGAAAGTACAAACGTGACGACTCCATGTTCCTGTTATTAATTAGGCAAATAATTTATGAGCGACCACTGTGTTGTTGATAAGTTTGTAATAATGTACTGTACGTAGGCAATTTATTATTAGTTATAAATCCGTTTAAGGATTACCAAATGTGAACGTTTATGTATATGTGTTACCAAATAAGAACGTTATGTGTGCACTGATCAATATCAATAAAACTATTTGTTCTCTAAATTTAAATATACAATGACCGAATAAAATCAAACAATAAAAACACACATCATAAATATTCCTCTTTGATTTTCTTCCTCAAGATCTTTCCGGCCGGATTTTTGGGTATGCTGTCGATAATCGCAATGCCACCGGCTAGTTTTTTGTAAGGAGCAACTTTTTCCGCCACATACGCTTCCAGCTCCTCCGCCTTGAACTGAACATCTTTTTTGGGCACCACGAATGCTCGCGGTGCCTCGCCGTACTTGGGGTGAGGCACTCCAACTACTGCAGCATCTGCAACCGAAGGGAAAGCTCGAATAACGGCTTCCAGTTCCGCAGGAGCCACCTGGTAACCTTTAACCTAAAACAATAGAAGCGTATTGGAAAAAACAACACTCCTAATATATGAAAAATTAAATATACTTTGATTAGTTCTTTAAGTCTATCACTGATCCAAATGTATTTGTCTTCCTTGTAGTAACCAATGTCTCCCGTCCGCAACCAACCATCCACAAAAGTGTTCTGAGTTTCTTGCGGTTTGTTGTAGTAGCCTTTCATGACTTGGGGGCCTTTGATCAGGATTTCGCCTCTTTGATTGGCGCCCAAAGGCTCTCCCCGTGGATCGTCGACGTTGGCTATCTTTATCATAGTGTTGGGCAGCAATTTGCCCACGGATCCGCTGTTTTCCTCCGATCTTACGTGGTATCTGTTAAAATAGGTGACACCAGGGGATGTTTCGGTGAGACCATAACCTATGGAGAATGTGAATTTATCACTATCTCGACTCGATGTTTATGGAATACCTTGGAATATTGACACGTCTGATCTGCCGACTTTCTTTAGGAACTTCTCTTCATCAGTGTAGCCCAAAGGAGCGGCTCCTGATGTTAAATTTCTGAGATTTTTTAAGTACTCTGGTTTCACATCTTGATGAGCAGTTAGGAAAAATACTGAAATTAAACAATAAAAGGTAGGTAAATAATTAATTAGGTGCTTTCCTGATTCGAGATTACCGTTTCTTTATCTACCGGTATTACAGATCGATTAATGACCTTACCTAAAGGAGGAGCCCCGCTGATGAAAGTCGGTCTGTATTTCTTCAAAACTTCAATGTATGTATCAGGAGCAAATTTAGTCAAAGCGACTGCTCGGACACCGCAGTACAAATACAGGAAATTCATTACCATGCCAAAAATGTGGTAGAAAGGCAAAACAGCAGGTGTAATTTCTTGAAAATCGCCTAAAATACTTGTATAAATAAATAAAAATAGTTTAAGAATGCAATGTGTATTTACCAGATGGTTCCCTCAAGTACTTAAAATCCGGGCTGTTGATTTGGTAAAGATTCGCTAGAAAGTTCTTGTGGCACAATTCCACACCTTTCGGAAGGCCTGTAGTACCGCTGGAATAGGGAATAATGGCTACATCTGAACTTTTGCCAGGTGGGGAATCTGGAATATCGATGGCCGTATCGGTTAGCTCGAAGAAGTCGACTGTGTCTCTAGGAATGCTCTCATCTTGCTAAAAGGGATGTTATTATTAGGATATTATAAATTTCCATAAACGTACTCTATCTTTCACAACAATAGTTCGAAGGTCTCGGTTCGATATCTTTAAAGCGGATTTAAGCGTATTTAACAAGTGCGATTGGGTGAAAATCAACTTTGGAGAAGCGTCGATTATTTGATTGGCAATTTCATCTAAAAATAAACTAAAGCAAGTTAAAATACCACAATTTTTGTCTAAAATAAAAAATAAATTTTCCCTCTGGACTGTAGCCTGTTTACCTGATGTGTATAGATGATTCATTGTAGTGACAATTAATCTCGCTTCCAATGCACCCAAGAAACAAATAGTGTATTCAGGCAGATTAGGCATGTAAAATGCCACAATGTCGCCTGCTTTTAATCCGAATTTATGTCTTAGATGCTTGGATAAATTTTTGCTCTTGACATGGATCTGCTCGAACGTATACTTTTTGCCTGTGGCGGCAGATTCCTAAAACAAGTAATTCTGTAAATATCTCATATTTTATTTTTTACAATAATTTTAAATGTGCACAATCCATTTGGATAAAAATTATTAGTTTACTTACAGTTGCTATGTAATTAGGAAACTGTTGCATTTTATCATAAATAATTTCTTGTAAAGTAGCATCAGGAACAACAATATCTTTGCTGTCGCTCTTCAGAATATTGGGATGGTCATCGGAATTAGTGGAAATGCATCTTGATTGATTTTTCGAATTTCCGAGGATTTTCCTGAAGAGTTTTCCCCTGAATGATGGCAAGTTCACCCTTACTAGAGACATTTTCGTCGGGTTGAAGCCGGCTATTGTATCGAAGAAGATTGTTGCAATTGAACTTTGTACAAAATATAATTCGTTTATTTTATTAATCTTATCTTTTATTGGGCGATAACGGTGTGTATTTTTGTGTTGTGAGCTTGTTCGTGCGGGGAACAAATTAATGTTCGTGATTTGATTGCAATGGTAGTGACAAAATAGTGCAATGTGGAGAGAGACAATAGCAAATTGTAGCCATTAAAAGTGAATGTTGTGTGACTATTTGCATTTTTTAATTATGTATTAATAAGTTAAATATAACTTAAGGTAATAATTTACCTTTGTATTTATTAGTAATTAGAAACGGTACATTTCAGAATTATCTTCTAATTACTTGAATCACTCCTCTACTAACTCTATGGTTATCTTCTACCATTTGATATTTTTTACTTCCTTGTAAAAAGTCATTCAGGTATTGTGACCTCCATTACAAAAAGCAAGAAAAACATAACGCAAAAATATTGAAATATTCACGGTCGTAATTAAGGAGTCGAATAAATTATTGTTATTAATCCCTAATTTAAATAAACAAGGACTGGATAAAATTAGCAAAAATATTGAAATAGTTTGGAAAAAATTGAAAACTATTTATTAAAATCTGGTTATCTTTTTATAAACTTCCGATTTAAATAGTAAAATTAAGTATAAATAATTTCAACTTCAATTTTTGGAACCACCTAGAAGATATATCAGTAAATTTTCTGATATCACAAAGTACCATATTTTCTTTTTATTGTATAATATTTATTAAAAAACAATAAACTACTTATACCTTTAATTTGCATTTATTAATACATATGATAATAAGAATGACTAGAAGATATAGAAGGTATTTTTTACTTACACTGGAAAGTATAAAAAAGTGCGTCCAACAAAAATAGTTGATAATATAAAACTGAGTCGTATAATGTACTTTAGAACTAGATTTGGTTATCTCTATACCTTAGTAGTAGGAACTAATTATTATGTCAATTATACGAGATAAAGTTATACATCGAGTATAGGTATTAGAACAGCCTTGAAATTATTTAATATAACTACATTTTCAAAAAATTTACATAAAATGAGTGTAAATAGACTTATTACCTAATCCAGTTCCAGGTTAAAGGCTACCAAATAGGTTCCTGTTGAATTACAAGTCATCATTCACGATGATTCTCTTAAGGGGACTCCATCTTGATCTTCATGCTCAACCCGGTGAAGTACCGCGATAGAGCCTACGTCAGCTTAAAAGAAAAAAATCTCTATTAAATGCAGAAAAGGGAATTTAACGACAATTCAACCCTCTAAGGGGAGAATTCTCCTTTCCCTCAACCTCTAATAATATGTTTTAGTTGCTAATTGATAAAAATTAGTATTTTTTTTGTTTTATTTTATTCTTTTAAAAGTATCTACATCAATATTTGCTAATTTTGCGATTTAGTTGATAGCCGTATTATTAATCATTGAGGAACAACTAGTTCACAGATTATATTAAAGTATAGCATAATAAAAAATATATTTAAATTTACCGCTTGTTTTTGTTTTGAAGCATACAAGAAATCTATATTATCGGCTTGTAATATTTCTCGTTTAGTTTCCTACTACCCAAACTACAGCAGTAGCGTCAAAGATATTGCCAATTTTTAGTAAATTATCGAATTCTTTTCAATTTCATGGACTATGTCCATTAATAACAGTTTTTTAGTGTTCTTTTTAATCATTTTAAATATTTTAAAATTTATATAACGCTAAAATACGCTATTGTCACTGTCACATGTGACAACTGTCACTGTCATTTTGTCCTCAACTAATGTCATTATTGTCAATGTCAATTCGATTTAACAATTTGATAGGCGGCTCGTCAAATGTTTACAATGGGGTTTTAT
This sequence comes from Phyllotreta cruciferae, assembly GCA_917563865.1. Lineage (NCBI taxonomy): Eukaryota > Metazoa > Arthropoda > Insecta > Coleoptera > Chrysomelidae > Phyllotreta > Phyllotreta cruciferae. The sequence goes on along the minus strand of OU830609.1, from coordinate 3,862,164 downwards.
TTATACTTGCACAAAATTTGTTTGAGTATCGGCGATTGAACCTTGAATTACTCAATTTCCTTTAACATTATATCATCGTTATAATTACCGCATCGTTCGGTAAATTTTCGAAGGTTGTGCTGTCGGTGTGTTTGTGTGTTTGTTTGATAACAGGTTTTATTTTCGAACGAAATTAAGGTAGAGCACAGCAATGCTTTCGAATATACACTTACACGCTCGGTCGATCGAATGGTTATGTTAAAAAGGCGAAAAATGGGTGCAAATAACGTCAAAAATGTTGCTGTTTGTTTATAATATTAAGTATCAGTGTCAAATATGAGCGAGAGGAAATTCGCTCGGGGTTTATCCAAACCGGGAACTGCTGCTCAACTGAGGGAAACTGTCTCGCAAGTTGTTAGAGAAAGTACTGTGCAGGTAAGTCATAAGTGAAAGCCCCTATCGTTTTTTTGAACTAGAAATATAAATAGGAAACCAGTTTACATACTTCTAAAATCACCTCTAACATTCTATGATGATTTTTGATTTTGAATTCAATTTTATTGGATATATTTTAAAGTTACACCCACCTTTATTTCTACGATAGATATTCAAACATTTTCTAACATTCAAAGATTGCTTTACAGTTAAAAATACTTTACAGTTTATATTTATTATGTGTTATCTAGGAAATAGAATTGGAACACCAAAACATTTTTTTGGCACCTGTTGTAATTATGTTTTCATGTATATGTTTTACTTATAATGTGTTGGTATAATGTATATGATATGTTTGATTTGATTCATTGTAAAGTACATATTGATAAAGTACCTATTAACTTGAGATTACAGCAATAATCATGAAAATCTGATTTTTATTACTAATTTATGGCTTAAAAACAATCCCTAGAAGATCCTTAAACTATACGATAAACTTAAGTTTACCTCTAATAATTTGTTATTCACTTGAAATTAGCAATTTTATAATATAAATAGAGCATAGGCTAATAAAAATGTTTGTTTACTCAAAAATAAATATTGACAAATTACCTATGTACGAAGCAATTTGAGAGTACAATTTTAAGTACTTTTTACAGCATATTCGGTTTACTTAAACCAAAAATTGAATCATTAAAATTCTAATACTCATTTGGTGCTGCTAACGTTACTATTGGAGTTTTGAACATTACAATTAATTTGCCATATCAGCTATTTATGCCAGTAGTTGCTTGTTAGTTGTTGGTGATAAATAATAAATGATAGTCTGTTGATTTGAGGGCGAGCAAAATGAATTTCTTACCAAGCAACATTCTAAATACTGTTTTTGAGAACGTTCTAAGCATAACCACTCGATGTATTATTGTAATACAATTACTGGTAAGTGTGTTATTAATAGGTTAATGATTGCAAGTTTTTTTTACAGAATAAGCCTCATAGAGTAGAACCTTTGGATTTTGAAACCTTTGTGATTAAAAACAAGACAGTTCTTCAAAATGATCCAGAACGAGAATTGTTATTGTACCCTCCTGATGACATTTCTGTAAGTATTTAATTCGATTTCGTTCCTTTCCCAAACTCATTAAGGATCCAACCAAAGAAAGGCGGTTTATATTAGCTATATTCTATTATTTTTTTTAATTTCAGCAAATCGTCTTGCCAAGGAAGATTCGTACCTTACAGCAAACAATCCCTCCGCCAGAGGAAACCGAAAATTGTAGTCTGCTCACAAAACAGTGTATCAAAAATTACTCGTGTGATTGGACGACAATCCATTACAAATACAGCGCTTACTCCGGAAGTTGCATAGACCTGCCAATTAAATCCAAAGAGAAGAAACTTGAAGAGGAAATTTACGAAGCTGACATAGATACCGACGCGGTAGACGACTTGAAGCCCCGGTTAGATAATATTACCAAGGAAGGTTACCTACTCAAAGGACCGGAAATCGGTTCAGAACGAACATTTGTGAACATCGGCTCGAAGAGCTTTAAACGGAGGTATTGTTACTTGCGACAAGAAGTTGATGGTACTTATATATTGGAATTATACAAGGATGAAAGGAAAGGCGAAGCCAAAGTTACGATAGTCATGGATTTTTGTACTGATGTTTTAAAGGTATATTTATATTTTTACAAAGGGGTTAGCAAATATCAGCTTACGTTCGATACTTTTGGTTGTAGAATTTGAAAAGAGGCAGATTTTGCTTCGAACTGAGAATGACTTCTGGCCATAAATCGTATTTATTAGCTGCAGAAAACGAAAGTGATTTCAAAGATTGGTTGAATAAATTGAGCTCCGTTTTGCAACAGAACAAAGTTCAAGAGGAAAAAAGAGCAGCATCACTAGAAAGAGGTATTATATTCCTATTGCTAACACACTCGTTTAAAATATTTACTATTTTTATTGGCAGATAAAAAATTATCTGTTTGTGTTTACATGATTCACAGGATTCGATGAATAAGTAAATGATAAAAGTATTTTATTTACTGCGAAAGTAAAACTATTCGACTTATTCCTTTTCTTGTTGATTTTATAAATAGAAAGTAAATGAGTTGAACGAAATTTCCAAAACTATTTTTTTGAAAAATCGAAACGTTATTATTGATTAAAAAATAGGGTATACTCCCTTCTCATATGCAATTATCCCTTGTCATGCTTCCTAAAGAGTGTAATTTTTCCTTTTCAGAACGAAACACTCCACCATCCTCACCGCAAATCCAATCGTTCGGCACATTGAAAGGGCTCGAGCAGAGCATGAATCCCCAACTGATGAAGTACGCACGCGAGACCGATCACAGCATAGCGAATTTAAGGAAGGACAACCGCCATAGATTATTCGAACTCGATCCGAATTACGCCATGAATCTGAGGCAGCAGCAAGCTTCCAGTCGAAGCGACCGAGTGGAACCATACAAAGAAATGTTCGGTTCCAGAGTGTTCCTTCGATGCGAAAGCATCAAATTGAAGCTGCAGGTCGCCGACGATAGGGAAAACCTTTGCCAAGTGGAGCCCTACCATACGAGCTTGTGCTTGTTCGACGCCAGGAGCGGCAGAAAGCTCACCGAGAATTTCCATTTCGACGTAAACAGTGATGGCATTAGAAAAAGTATGTTTTCCAATTCGAACACGACATCCAACGGGATTTCCGTCGATTCTTCTGGTTGGAATTCATCAAAGAACGTTAAGCTTGGTTTACCGGACAAATTGAACGCCGACGAGTGGTTGGCTTATCCTCGACAGGCTCTATTGAGCGTTACGAATCCCCATTCTGATATATTTCTAGTCGTTAGAATAGAGAAGGTTTTGCAAGGGGGGATAGGGCAAACTTCAGAACCTTATGTTAAGGCTTCCAAGGATCCGAGAGTTAGTCAGAAAGTTTACAGGAATATTGCCATGTGTTGCCAACGATTGGGCAAGTATAGAATGCCGTTCGCTTGGGCTGCCAGACCATTGTTTAGGTAAGTTTTGAGAAATAGTTTTCATCCCCTAATAAAGATGGGTTATTGATTGATTAAATCGTTTTTCAGATTGTATAGTAATGAATTAGACACGACTTCCGATTTTCATGCCATATACAGGCAAGAGGCGAATAAAATCAGCGATGAAGAATTACTGAAGTTATTATCAGACTATAGGAAACCTGATAAATTTAACAAGTTTACCGTGATTCCAGGATTATTGGAAATCAAATTGTCCGCCGTCAACGAACTTCCACCGAGTAAATAAAATTATGGTATTTTTTAAACCATCAAAATAATCGTAAATTTTGTTTTTTTAGATACTTTATCGACTTGTTTGTCGCCTTTAGTACCTTTTCCGATGCCGCCAAATTCCGAGCCAACTTTAGAAATAGCCGAATTGGAGGGTTTGCTGGATAAAGACATCAATCCTTATACATCTTTCATCAATCATCTATACGTCTATCCTCTAATTTTAAATTTCGACATGCAGAAGAACTTTGCTAGAGCGAGAAACATAGCTTGTGTCATACAAGTTAGAGATTCGGATAATGAAGAAGCTAAGGGTTTACAAGTTAGTATAAATTTAACCTTTTCGAATCTATTTCAACTGATATATTAATTTTTTTAGTGTATTTACGGACGACCGGGTCAACCCCTTTTAGTATCGCAAACCTCTTGCGCTGTTTTACATCACAATACTTATCCCACATGGTACGAAGAAGTAAAAATTAGGCTTCCTACTAATTTGCTTTGCTCTCACCATTTGCTATTCACGTTTTACCACGTTTCCTGCGATATAACTAAGAAACGAGAAAACGGCATTGAGAATTGCGTGGGCTACGCTTGGTTGCCTCTATTGCAAAAAGGAAAACTCAACGTAGACACTCAGGTCATTCCCGTAGCCGCTCAATTACTGCCGGGTTACTTGGCTGTGCACCCGTTCGGTTTGGGCAAAGGGGTGAGTAGTTACTAGGTTTAATTTCAAGTTGTTTCTAGCGATCTGTTTTCAGAACGCCGGACCGGAAATAACGTGGATAGACTCCCAGAAGCCGATTTTTACTGTATCATTCAACTTGGTTTCGACCATAAACACCAAAGACCAACATTTGCACAATCTATTCAATCACGCCGAAAGGCTGATGGATCCCAAACCGACATCTATACCATCGGAGAGCGAGACTTGCAAAATACTGAAAGCTTTACACGCCATCCATTTGACCACACTCATCGCTTTCCTGCCCACTCTATTTAATCAACTGTTTGCGCTCTTGACGACGACCGCCAGCGAAGAAATCGGCCTGAATGTCATCAGGGTTTTGATAAATTTAGTGACGATGGTGTACAATGTCAAGCGCAAGGAGATCCTGCAGGCGTATGTGAAGTACGTGTTCGTTTCGCCTGATGTAGCCGGGAAAAGCAGCACCGTGCACGAGGAAATGTGCCGGCACTTGCCGGTCATTTTGAATCCGAATAATACGGATTTTTTGGTCGTTAATAAATTCATGCACCATTCGGAGTTCTTTTTCCAAATTATCATTAAGAGCATGGCACAGTATCTGTTGAGTTCTGGAAGGATAAAGGTTTGTTTATTGTTATCTGTTTGATTTATTTTGTTCATTTGTATGTAAATTTTAGATGCACCGTCACGAGCGTTTTCCCAACGATTTTCTAGCCAAAATCGAATGTTTGCTGCAAATTTTGATGCCATATATTATAAATAAGCACAAGGAAATGCCTGTAGAAACTAAAGAATTAAACAAGAGTATGGCAAATTTTCTAAAGGTAAAAATCTACATTCAGTTAGTAAAATCATTTAATAAACGATTTCATTTTGCAGAAATGCCTTTCTCTATCAGATAGAGGCTTCGTATTCAAAATAATCAAATCCTACATGGACAAATTCAATCCCGGAGACGTAAAGGTACTACAAGAATACAAATTCGACTTTCTGGAAATCATATGCAATCACGAACACTACATTTCCTTCAATTTACCAATACAATACAATAAGCTGAGCCCTCGAAACAAATCGCCCGATAATACTCACGAATTCACCTTGTCAGAAGAATTTTGCAAGCATCACTTCATAGTCGGATTGCTATTACAGGTAATTTTATGGGTATTAAGAGTTATTAAATATGCTATTTAAAATAAAATTGTAGGAAGTCAAAATGTCATTGAACGAAATGACGCCGATTCGAAGAATAGCCCTAAACGCTTTAAGGAATCTAATAGCAAAGCACGAATTGGACGATCGTTACGAGAATAAACGACAGATGAGTCGAATAGCCCTCATCTACCTGCCGTGGTTGGCCGTAGTATTAGAAAATATCAACCGATTGGACGCCAAAGGTGTGAATGACGACGACGAAGGCGACGCCGGCGTCGTGAATAGAATGTCTTCGAGCAGTTCGTTTCTGTTTGGCAAAAGCTCTGCCAGCGAGTGCACGCCTAGGAGTCACAGATTCACGTTGCATATTGACAAAGACAGCCCTGTACACGTGAGGAATTCTTCGTTTTTCGAGGCGATTGCCGGCCAATGTTAGTAGATAGTATTGTTTTTTCTTGGTCTCTTGTTAATAATTTACGATACTATTATTCACCCTTAATATCTCGATTATATCGTGTTTTCTCGCAAAATTTCAGCATTAGTAAACGGGAATTCGTTGAGCGTCGACTCAGACATTTCGACGATGTCCGGCGGCGACGGGCAATCCACCCTCTCCCAAGATACCACCATCATCAGAGACGATGCGCTCAGAACGAACGGCTCCGAACGAAAATCCCACCACCAACGAAACCCCTCGCACATCCTCAGATACGACAAACTCCAGCACCAGGAGGTCAAGGACGTTCTGCTCGTGTTCCTGTTCGTCGTGAAGTATCTGAACCACGAGCAGATGATCGCCTGGTGGGAGAATTACTCGGAACACGACGTCGTCAATTTCTTCGCCGTGCTGGAGTTGAGTTTGCGCCGCTTCCGGTACGTGGGAAAGCGGAATTTGGACGTCGTCAAGACGAACGAGCCGGAGAACGTGAAGCCGAAGGCGAAGAAGGCCCACACGTTACCGGCGAGGATGGATCCCAGCGAGATGAGTCGCGAGAGCACGGGAACGTTGGTCATTCACACGCCGAGAGAGAATCTCATCGATTCAGGTACTGAAGAGTTTGGTGTGAAATTGTTCAAATTGTCGAATTTGTGAATTTATTTTCAGAAAACGAAGTCCATAGACAACAGCAAGCGGTCTTTGAGCAGCATTTAGCCAGCGAAATAGGTCTTATCGCTTTGGATTGCATGGGTCTCTATTGCATGCATTTCCAAAAGAAACTGCAACAAAGCGCCGAGGCAACGACGGAGAACGAGGTTTTGAAGAAAATACTCGACATTTACCTGAGCTTCATGCAAATCGGTCAGAGCGAGAATTTGCTCAGGCACGTATTCGCTTCGCTTAGGGCGTTCGTCAACAACTATTCTCCGATATTGTTCCAAGGCAACGCTGTCTTGTGCGGCAAACTTTGCTATGAGCTGTTGAAATGCTGCAACAGCCGTTTGGCCACCGTCAGGCAGGAATCCTGCGCCGTGCTGTATTTGCTGATGCGTAGCAATTTCGAATTTACCGGGCGAAAAGGGCTGACGAGGGTACATTTGCAAGTCATTATTTCGGTGTCTCAGATGTTGGGGAACGTCGTCGGCTTGAATAATTGTAGATTTCAAGAGAGCTTGTCGCTTATAAACAGCTATGCGTCCAGCGATAAGGCGATGAAAGGGACAGGTAAATTAAAATTGGCTGGTTTTTTACTTATCTCAATTGTCTGTATGTGTTTAGGCTTTCCTGTCGAGGTGAAGGACTTGACGAAACGAGTCCGGACAGTTCTAATGGCTACAGTTCAAATGAGAGAACACCATCACGATCCAGAGATGCTGGTCGATTTGCAACACAGTTTGGCCAATTCGTATGCCTCCACGCCAGAATTGAGACACACTTGGTTAGAAACGATGACTAGACATCACGTACGAGACGGGAATTACTCTGAAGTGAGATTAATTCATTGATAATCAGCACAATTCATACATTTATTTGAACGATTTTTATGGTGGTTTTTCTGTACTTTACAGGCCGCATGTTGCCAACTTCACATCGCCGCGTTAATGGCTGAGTATTTAAAATTGAAGAACATCCAAAAATGGGGCGCTGAGAAATTCCAGCTAATATCTTCGAATATACCGAAGGATGAAAAGGGTTTGAAATTGGATTCAGGCGTCCAGGACGTCCAGTATTCGGAGTTTATCATGCAGGAACAGCTGGAACGGTGCGCAGAGTATTTAGATAAAGCGGAACGCTATGAAATTTTAGGTAAAATTTTAGTAGTACTTTTGCCTTTTACCATATAGAAATCCAGTTTAATTTATGTATAACAATCAAACTTTTAGGGGAATTGTACAAGCTGATAATACCGCTGCACGAAAAGAAGCGAGATTACAGCATGTTGAGGAAATGCTATTCGAATTTGGCGGAAAACTACGAGAAAATAATGGAGGTGAACAAGAGTTGCAGGCGATTGTTGGGCCGCTATTACCGGGTGGGATTTTACGGGCAGGCTTACTTCGAAGAAGAAAGCGGGACTGAATATGTTTACAAGGAGCCCAAAGTTACCTCGTTGAGCGAGATCGCCGAGAGACTGTACAAACAGTATTGCGATAAATTCGGAGCGGACGTGGTCAAGATGGTACAAGATTCCATGCCGGTTAGTTTTTGGACTAGATTTCTTATAATTTACTGTATGAATGCAATTAAATTGTGAACAAATTTATAGGTAAATCAATCGGAATTGGACCCGAAATTAGCGTACATTCAAGTGACTCACGTTACTCCGTACTTCGAAAAAGAAGAACTCGAAGAAAGGCAAACAGAATTCGAACACAACCATGACATTAATTGCTTCATGTTCGAAACCCCTTTCACCAAGGACGGAAAACCCAGGGGTAATCCCGAAGAGCAATGGAAAAGACGAACGATATTAACTAGTAAGTACCAGGCAAATGGAAAAATGTAAAGAGTACTTAAAAGAAGTAAAAGAGTTTGTGCAAAACAAAGTTACATGCACGTCATCATAAATTTACTGCGTCACAAATAGACAGTGTTGCCGAAGTGTAGTTTTCTTGGATGATTTAATTCTGCTATTTTACATTTTCTACCATCCATTGTAGAAGGATTAAAAATTAATATTTATTAAATTCCAGAGTTAAATTCTGTAGGTATTAAACTTAATCTCTCTTATGTGTTTATTTTTAAAAGTTAGGCACAAATGCTTGACAAATATGACGACACAAGTGACGTGCATCTACCTTTGTTTTGCACAAACTATAGGTGAATCCTCGATCCTCGAAACTTACTTTTTATCATACTAGAACCTACGAATTCTCTTAATTATTCATTGTTCTTTCTAGCCGCCTACCAGTTCCCTTACGTGAAAAAGAGAATACCTGTGACGTCGATTCGACACGTGGAATTGACGCCTATAGAAGTGGCAATCGATGAAATGCAATGTCGAGTCGCTGAGTTAGAAGACGTCGTATTCACGCAACCCACCGATGCCAAGAAACTGCAACTCAGGCTTCAAGGAAGCGTTTGTGTTCAAGTCAACGCCGGTCCATTGGCTTACGCTAATGTATTTTTGGATCCAGCGCTGAGTAGCATGTATCCTGACGAGAAAGTCGAAGAATTGAAGGATATATTTAGGTATTTGTAAGAATACAGGGTGTACCTTGATGAGTTATAACTCTTCATGCATGGAAACTTACGTAAGCTAATTTTATGACAATTCTTGGTACATCCTGTATCTACTATTCGTTTCTGTAGAGCGATCGTCCGTAGTTAAAATATTCCTGATATATTACACACTTTATGTAACCTTTTGCTTATTTTATTCTAGGGAGTTCCTGAAAATATGCTATTCTGCCTTGCAAATAAACAGTAAATTGATAGCGGTCGAACAGCAGGTGTACCAGGAGGTGCTTCGGCAAAATTACAAGAAGTTATGTTCCTCCTTGTCAGCCCTGTTCGGTGAAATTCTCTGGCCACACGACGACATGGGCAGTTTCGAGAGAAACAGCATGGCGTTATTCAGCGCTGTAACGGGAGCATCGCAAAATTCTAGTACAGCTTAAATAATGAGTACGTATTTCATGAGTAAGTTAAGAGTTAAAGATATACGTAATGTAACAAGGTATGGACCTATCCAGCTGCGTGATATACTGTAGATGTAATAGGATTTTTGGAAGATATATTGAACGCTCTTAATGTTTCGTTCTTATTGTTTTATGTCATTATTGTCGTATTATTAGTTATGTGACTTTTATCAAGTTTTGACGGATAGGTCTCTTTTATGAATGCAATAATAAGGGAACAAAATGTTTGTTTGAATTTTGTTAAATTATTGTTGGAATTTATAATACCGGATGACTACAAAAAATTGCCAATAAAAATATTCATAGTTAAACTCTCAAAATAAACTGTAACAAAACTCGTAAAAATTTAGTAAATTACCTTTCTACAGCCACTCAGGTTTTTAATTACATATTATTTAGTCGAATATTGACATCACTTGTAAATTTTTGTAATTACTTTGTTTTTCCGTATTTCTATACGTTAAATAGAATATACTTTTTTATTTAATATTTATTTTAAGAAAAAATAGGGCTTTTTATATATATATTTTATTCGATATTAATTTAGAGCAATTAAAATGGGTTCATGGTTAACCACAAAGTATTACAATAATACTCATTTATGCAATATGATTTCTTATTGTATACAGAGTGTCCCACGACTATTCATATACTGAATAGATAGATGTTTTTAGAAGAAAACCTATCTGGTTTTTCATAAATTGGATATTGTAGGAAACTGTTTACTTGACTGAGTGGAGGTAGAGAAAATATATAAAAAAATAGTCAATTTGAAAGTGTCTCTTGTAGTAGAATGACTAACTAGATAATTTATTATATATGTATGTATTTTTGTTTTGATATTTTAGTGATTTGTTATTAACTGAATATTTAAAATTTATTTATTTAGTATAAAATATTTTTTGATAAGTCGTTTAATTAATTGATTAGGTATTTTAACTATTTGTAACGCATTTTTTTACGTGTATTTATAAAATAGACGTTCATTCGATTCATTTGTGGATAATGCACAAATTGGTAAAGTAAATTCTAAACCGAAATCTTAACGAAGCCTTAATATGTGACTTTTTATACTTTTATAATAACCACTAAATCAAGACTGGCCGAGCTAGCTATTTAATTTTTGTAATAATCGCGATTTTAAGAAAATTGTATACCCATTTGAGCGCGTTTTTGACAGTTTCTATCCATTTTCTAACAACCTTTTTAATTAGAATATATTAAAAGTATCCTAAGCTTTCGAATATTAATTAATCTTTACCTACTCTATACGTGGGATATCTGCTAAAATTTTGAACCATTAGGAGTATTGTAAGCAGTTAAGTTTACTAAAATGCTTGAAAAGTAAATTTTTTAATGTTATTAATTTATTGAAATAAATGTCATTACGTTAACACAATATCGTATAAATAGATTAGATATCTGTCTGGTAGTAATATTTATATTAATGTGTCCAAATGGTTCACACAAAAGTTAAGGGTTCACAAATTTCTCGTCGAATTAAAATGGATTGTCTCTTACACAAAATTCTCAAATTAAACTCTTAACTCTTCTTTAAAAAACGATCATGCACAATGTACATAAAAATCACTTTGTTTTTTGCGCCCTTAAACATTATGTTTAATTTAATTGATATAAGTAAACATGTTCTGTTCAGAGATGCAATGTGAGATATACTTTATATTACAGGTTTTCGTACTTGTCAATAGTGTCTTACTTTTCTATGATTATAAATTTACCCTTTCAAAAATTTCTCTTTACTTTCACTTCATGAGAGAATATATTGCTTGATTACATGAACCATTTCTTGTAATAATTTGTACTACATAAGCCTATAAATGGTTACTTTTATTGCTGAAAACTTGTAATAATATAAAGTATATTTAAACAATCACGTGAATGTCTTTAATATTGTGTGGGCTGTGAGTTGTCATAAAAAATTATGTAATAGTAAATAGTCAGCCTAGTGTTTAGTTATCTTTACAAAAGCTGGAACATAAAATTATTTATTTACCATAATTTTTGTATAACACCAATTTTGAATTATTGGTCAGTTAATCGTGCCATTAAGTTTTAAAGTTAGTTCCTTTATTTATCCATTTAAAATTTTATGTTCCTGCTACCAAGGTATTTCAGTTTTGCCAAAAATAAAAAATGTTTTGTATATGTTCTTTAAAAATATGTACCATTATTTTTTTAAGTTTGTATTAATGTATTATATTTTTGTATCCCTGAATTGACAAGTTGACAAATTTATTGTATAATTGTGATTTCACATTGGAAGAATAAGAGCAATTTTGAAAATATGAAAAGTGTAAAATTGTGTTTACGTTGCTCTCTAATTTATTTATGATCTGAGTTATTTGAAATTTTTATATTCGATTAATTGGTATAAAAATTGTCAACGTGTTGAAATGATTCGTTATTTAAGAAATAAATATTGTTTAGCAATCTATAAGTGCTTTTTATTAAAAATTTTAATTTATTCTATCCACTAGCATCCTACCTATTTCATTATCAACATTTAATGATATATACTGATTCCAAAGTCATCACTTTTAATCATTCTGTGAGTGTCATGCGCTGCTATAAAACATTAATTTCTCTCCGCATTTAAAGTTCCTCGACAGCGAGAAATTAGTATAGTTCGTATAGTCGTACCACATCGGTAAGAACGATGCATAGCAAACATTTATTAATAAATTCCTTTTCGCGTAATAGCCGTAATTTGTTAAAACATTCTAAAAGAAAGTCGTTTAACGTAAGGACTCTATCGTCCAAAAATGATACCCATTCGAACATTTTACACAGTGAGAGTAGTGATGTCGATATCCCTAATGCAACGATTCCCGAGTTTATTATACCCAGATTGGAACGATTTGAAAAATATGAGGCGTCGGTAAGTTTTTTCTTTGATGAGCCCTTACAGAAGGATAATACAATTTATTAACTAAATTAATCGTCTTTAATGAAAGCGAATGTTGGGTACAGTTAGATACAATTTGGGTATAAGTTTGAGAATGGTCCAATTATGTTTTGTACAATGCATTATTCAATCTAGTACTCAAGAATTGGAATATTTGTAAGAACCAGAGGCGTAGGTACATTTATTTCGTACAAGGTTTTTTATAGTTTTCTATTTGATTTAATTTACACACAAAAAATTTTTAAACCATACAGATTCTGCAAATTACAGACACGCATTCATGAATATGAATTACCAACCAATGATATTTGAATTATTGTTTATCCATTTCCTTCTTAAATATGACCTTCCTATTGTTCATAGGAATGCTCGACGACAGGTAGAACATACACCTTTGGACAAATCCGAGGAAAGTCTAAAAATCTAAATAAAGCCTTGAGACACATTTTCAAATTAAAAAAAGACGACGTTGTGGCAATATTGTTGCCCAATTGTCCAGAATACGGCATTGCAGTTTTAGGAGTTTTGGAAGCCGGATTGACAATTACCACAATGAATCCCATTTATACTCCTGGTAAGTTTGGGCCACACTGTATGTATGTTATTATCGTATTATCATTTGCAATTATTACGCATTTCTTATTACTAATTACATATTTCTAAAGATCGTACACAAATAATTGAACTGAAACGATGGCCATTATTATTCAGAAATATTAAAAAAAACTATAATTGATAAAGCAATTAAACTCGCTATAATCTATTCATAAATGTGAGGCGGATTGATAAATCATTGAATTGTCCAAATTCCAGCTTACACAGGAGCTACACAGAAATTGAAAAAAAAATAATGTTCACGATAATACTTCAATATTACTTGGATGGTTCACCCTGTATTGGTTTTCCAAGGATCACGACGGCGGATTACTCGGCCTCATTTATGAATGGACTATAAGTATTGTGTATAAAAATAGTTTAAAAATATACTGGTAATTATTAATAAAAATAAATTAGTAATAGGGAATAGTTTCGAAAGTACCGAAGCCGAATCCCGTACAACTATCCATTTATAAACAAATTTATAAGTAATCACGGTAATCTTATCTCGTAGTACTTATTTTAATTTTTGCGAACTTCAAATTAAATAGTTGATTGACAATTACCACAATGAATCCCATTTATACTCCTGGTAAGTTTGGGCCATACTGTGTGCTATTATCGTTTCCAACTATTACAATTTTTTTATTAATTATTACCTATTTCTAAACAAATAAAATTATATAACAAAGATCGACGAATTCAACAGACCGACACGATATGTCCATTATCCAAAAATATAAAAAAACCTATAATTTATATATCAATTAATCCGGCTCGGTATTTTGTATAAACAGACAGACCAGTAATTATTAACAAACAATATTAACAATGGGGAATTGTTATCAAAATAAAGCTGGAGCCGAATCCTGTATAACTGTCAATTTATAAACAAATTTATATGTAATACAGTAATCTTATCTCATCGTATTATTTTAATTTTTTTGAACTTCAAATAGCAACAACATTGTTTAACTTAAATACTCGTCTCTGCTTCTCTGCTATAAAGATAATTGACATGTAGTAAAAGTTTATCAACTTATTTATTTATTTATTTATTATTATCTTATTTATTTGCTTTTTATTTATATTACTTTATTTTTTATTACTTTTTTTATACCTATTGTAAATGCAGCGTAATGGCAATACCATTAGAGCATTTTAATTACCATGTTTTATTTAGCTTTGGTTACTACTTTTCCCTTAGAAATGCTATTTATTCTTTAATGAAACATATATAATTAAATTTACCGAAATTTCTTACATTTCAGTTGAGATATCCAAGCAATTATTGGATTCAAATACCAAAGTTTTAATAACTCAGGCACAAGCTGTTGCGACTGCAAAAGCAGCCTTGCAGTTAGCGAAAAAAGATATACCAATCGTAGCAGTCAAAAGATATGTAAGTGACAACAAATTTTTCTTCATTTTCAATCTTTCCTTCCGCCATTTTTTTAGCAAAACGACAGTCTTCCTTCCGGAGTAATTAATTTTGAAGAATTAGTTAATAATGAGGTTTCAATACCAGACGTTCCATATGGAAATTGCAAAGATACCGCCGTTTTGCCTTATTCTAGCGGCACCACAGGTTTACCAAAAGGCGTGCAATTATCACATTACTCCATTATTTCTAATATCTGCCAAATATCTCACGATGATTTTAATTACTACGATTCTACAACTGGTAAATAAATGAAGTTAATTTCTTCAAGGATTTGTGGACTAAAAAGGATCATTTTAGATAATTATCAAGACCTATCTGTTACGGTTTTGCCATATTTTCACATATATGGTTTCGTTTTGAATTTAATGAATATGATGCATAAAGGATGCAAGACTGTGACACTAGAAAAATTTTCACCTGAAATTTACGTTTCCGTATTAAAAAAGCATCGCCCTAGCATTCTATATGTTGCACCACCTTTAGGTATAATGCCATAGGTATATGGAAACAGGGAGATATAACCTGCTACTCATAGAATAGGTTTTTTGTTTTCAAACGATCTGTAAAATTTTTATAAACATAGATATACCAAAAAAAGGTAATTTCTGAATAAATTTCTTTTCAAGGACTCTTTTATACTCGCCAATAACATGGGAATTTTTTTAAAACAAAAAACCTGTATTGTGTATGAGTGATTGTGAAAAGTGATTTATCTTTATTAATGTCTTTTAGTTTTATTTTTAATTTCGCATGCCGAAGTCAAATCTGAATATTTCGATCGTTTGAAAATGTTAATGTCGGGCGCTGCTCCTTTAAGCCACACTGACGAAGGAAGATTCGTCAGAAAAGTCGGAAGGGAAATCAATATGTGCCAAGGTGAATTTTACTTTCATTTATTTTTCTGTTCAAATTTAATACTTTTATGATTGTGTATTATAATGTTCATTCATTAACTGTACGTTCTGTTAGGATACGGTTTGACTGAATCTTCTCCTGCAATAACGATAGTACCAAATAAGATGAAGCGTTCGGAAAAGAACAGCGGCGGCGTTGGCAAAGTATTGCCCAACACTTTGGTTAAATTCATAAATCCTGAGGATCCTTCAGGTATATACAATAAATAGAAGAAAGAAATATTTGCCATAAAAGAAATGTTGAATAACTTATAGGTACTCCAATAGCACCTTATGAGAAAGGTGAACTCCTAACCAAAGGCCCACAAGTAATGAAGGGTTACCATAACAGGGAAGATGAATCTAAGAAAGCATTTTTGGATGGTTGGCTCAGAACTGGCGATATTGGCTATTACAACGACGAAAACGTCGTTTTTATTACTGACAGAATAAAAGAATTGATCAAGGTAACAAAGTCAAGCATTCACAAAAATCGATATTGTATAATCCTCTTTCAGGTTAAAGGTTACCAAGTGGCTCCAGCCGAATTGGAAGCCATCATTCGCGATCATCCTCTTGTAGAAGACGCCGCTGTTATAGGCATTCCTCACGCTCAACACGGTGAAGTACCGAGAGCCTATGTTGTACCGAAGAAAAATTCTGCATTAGATGAAGAAAATGTGAAGAATCATGTGGCCGATAAAGTCGCGTCTTACAAGCGATTACAAGGCGGGGTCAGAATTTTAGAAATCATACCCAAAAATACAACGGGGAAAATCTTGAGGAGGCAACTGAAAGACGATTTTGCTGAAAAAGGGTTTTAGTAACAATAATTAACAATAATATTTATATTGTCCTGTAAACTAATTAGGTTTTTTGTATAACAAATTTGTTGGTAATTGGTTATTTGCCTTTAATTTGTTTTTGTTTTACTTTATACAATTTAAGTAGCTCACTTATTAATTGATAAATAAGAGCAGTGTGCTCTAAAGGAAATTTTAATTTGTAAGAAATGTTTTATTTTTATCTAAAGTCAATTATAAAAATACCTATACGTTTTGTACAACTTATCTGCTTTCATCCGATCTAAAATCCCGTTTCACTGCCGAATTTACTCCTAATGGTATCAAAAGCAAGGAGAAGGAACAGGACTAGTTTTTATTTAATAAATACAAGGTTGGGACGTGGTATAACGACAGACTTCTGAAACGGAAATAAGACGATTAAACTATTTAACCTACATAATATATATCCAAAAGTGTTTAGTAAAGAAGTAACGGAATGTTAAAGCTAAGAATAAAAAAGATATTATTTATGAAAGAGATATTGGGCCAGGATGGCTTAACTGTTTTTCGTTAAAATTTGTGACATATTTTTGTGTAATTTAAAAAAAAAATTATCGATGCCTCCCAGACTTAACGGGTGGAGTAACCCTCTCAAAGACCTATAATTATTCCACTCTTGTTATTTAAGTAATTTTTGAATCGAAACTGTATATAAAATAAGTAACACTCTCTAAATTATTTATGATCTAGATAGAGTTTTTTGAAATTATATTCGATCACCTACCTACCTAAAAATTTATTAACGTGTTACATTGATTTGATACTTAAGAAATACATTGTTTAATCTATAAGTGTTTTTTATTGAAACTTAATATTTATTTAATTTAAATATTATATTCATTAAAATGTTAAGTATATCCTCCAAATTTCATAATATTTAAGAATTACTACGTTCTTATCACATTTAATCATTTTGTGATTGTCATGCGCTGCTATAAAACATGAATTTCTCGCCGTATTTAAAGTTCCTCGATAGGGTGAATTTTCTATAGTTAGTATACTCGTACTAGTAAATACCACATCGATAAGAACGATGCATAGCAAACGTTTATTTATGAATATATTTTCGGGCAATAACCATAATGTATTAAAACTTTCGAAAAGAACTAATCAGTCATTTAACATAAGAACTTCCAAAAACGATGCTCATTCGAATATTTTATACAGTGAGAGTAGTGATGTCGATATTCCTAATGTAACGATTTCCGAATTTATTTTGCCCAGATTGGAACGATTTGAAAAATATGTGGCGTCGGTAAGTTTTTTCTTTGGTGGGCCCATACAGACAGTAATTTATTGATTAAGGTATTCAATTTTTATATGAAATGGAAATAAATGTTTTATGACTTGGGGATAAAAATTAGATAATGGTGGTCCAATTACAAATCACACATTGGTATTCATTATACATTATTTCTTACACAAAAAATCTAAATCATATAAAATTTTAGCAGATTAGAGACAAAAAAGTCTTATTAATTATATTCAACCCACAATCCTGAATATGAATTACTTACGATATTTGAATTAATTTTTATCCATTTTCTTCATAAGTACGACCTTTTAATTGGCTATAGGAATGCGCTACAACAGGTAGAACATACACCTTTGGACAAATCCGAGGAAAGTCTAAAAATCTAAATAAAGCCTTGAGACACGTTTTCAAATTAAAAAAAGACGACGTTGTGGCAATATTGTTGCCCAATTGTCCAGAATACGGCATTGCAGTTTTAGGAGTTTTGGAAGCCGGATTGACAATTACCACAATGAATCCCATTTATACTCCTGGTAAGTTTGGACCACACTGTATGTATGTTATTATCGTATTATTATTTGCAATTATTACGCATTTCTTATTACTAATTACATGTTTCTAAAGATCGTACACAAATAATTGAACTGAAACGATGGCCATTATTATTCAGAAATATTAAAAAAAACTATAATTGATAAAGCAATTAAACTCGCTATAATCTATTCATAAATGTGAGGCGGAGTAATAAATCATTGAATTGTCCAAATTCCAGCTTACACAGGAGCTACACAGGAGCTACACAGAAATTGAAAAAAAAATAATGTTCACGATAATATTTCAATATTACTTGGATGGTTCACCCTGTATTGGTTTTCCAAGGATCACGACGGCGGATTACTCGGCCTCATTTATGAATGGACTATAAGTATTGTGTATAAAAATAGTTTAAAAATATACTGGTAATTATTAATAAAAATAAATTAGTAATAGGGAATAGTTTCGAAAGTACCGAAGCCGAATCCTGTACAACTATCCATTTATAAACTAATTTATAAGTAATCACGGTAATCTTATCTCGTAGTACTTATTTTAATTTTTGCGAACTTCAAATTAAATAGTGACAAAATTTTGATTAATTTTGTAAATATTCGTCTTTAAATTAAAAGGTTATTTGCATAATTATGCTATTTTTATTTTTAGCTGATATTAGAGATATTAAAGTCATTTCAATGTTATATTTCAATGTTATTGTTATGATTTTTGTTAAGAGATTTTAGAATCTTTCAGTGAGTACATTTCGGTACACCAATAGTTTACGAAAAGCGCTGTACAAATAAAGAGCGAGATATAGTCTCAAAAATTCGTAAGAAATCGGTTTCCCATTATTTCTTAGGCTAATTTTTTACTTTAACAGAAAATTTCAAATAGAAAAAAGTTTATAAAAACTATTATCTACAATCTGTTGCAATTAAATTTCTAATATGTTATTTTCATGTGGATTTTACATTTTATTTGCAAAAGTACGACGTAATTTGAAAATATAATTCCAACAATTTGTTCACAAGTTCACAAAATAGACTTTCTCACAAAAATTTGAATTTTGACCATAAATAACGATATATTTGGGAAACCGTTTTTATACGTAACGAATATAGGGTGATAGAACAGCCTTAATTAGTAAAATCATATATTTATTTAAATTTAGTTCTATATTTGCGTAATTAGGTAATTATTTATTATCATTTTTGGGCATTCGTTATTTATTTTCCCTTATTGTTAGAAATACCATTTATTTTTCATAGTGTAACTACATATTTAATTAAATTCGCCTAAATACCTTACATCATTTCAGTTGAGATATCCAAGCAATTATTGGATTCAAATACCAAAGTTTTAATAACTCAGGCACAAGCTGTTGCGACTGCAAAAGCAGCCTTGCAGTTAGCGAAAAAAGATATACCAATCATAGCAGTCAAAAGATATGTAAGTGACAACAAATTTTTCTTCATTTTCAATCTTTCCTTCCGCCATTTTTTTAGCAAAACGACAGTCTTCCTTCCGGAGTAATTAATTTTGAAGAGTTGGTAAATAATGAGGTTTCAATACCAGACGCTCCATATGGAAATTGCAAAGATACCGCTGTTTTGCCTTATTCTAGCGGCACCACAGGTTTACCAAAAGGCGTGCAATTATCACATTACTCCATTATTTCTAATATCTGCCAAATATCTCACGATGATTTTAATTACTATGATTCTACAACTGGTAAATAAATGAAGTTAATTTATTCAAGAATTTGTGGACTAAAGAGGACCATTTTAGATAATTATCAAGACCTATCTGTTACGGTTTTGCCATATTTTCACATATATGGTTTCTGTTTAAATTTATTGAATATGATGCATAAAGGATGCAAGGCTGTAACACTAGAAAAGTTCTCACCCGAAATTTATGTCTCCGCCCTGAAAAAACATCGTCCCAGCATGTTATACGTTGCACCACCATTAGGTAATGCCATAAACATACATACGAGTATTTTATGCCAAAAAAAATGTGTTTTCTGAAATATTGCTTCTTTTCGAGGCCACTTTTACACTCACCAATGACATGTGAATTTTTATTAAGACAAAAAAATCTATATTTATGTTTATTTAATGTCTTTTAGTTTTATTTTTAATTTCGCATGCCGAAGTCAAATCTGAATATTTCGATCGTTTGAAAATGTTAATGTCGGGCGCTGCTCCTTTAAGCCACACTGACGAAGGAAGATTCATCAGAAAAGTCGGAAAGGAAATTAAGATGTGCCAAGGTTAGTTTTACTTTCATTTAAATTTCTATTTAAATTTTGATTGTGTTAAAAATTTTTCACACATTAATTGTGTGTTTTTTAGCGTATGGCTTGACTGAAACTTCTCCTGAAATAACGATGATACCCAATAATATGAAGCGTTCGGAAAAGAACAGCGGTGGCGTTGGCAAAGTATTGCCCAACACTTTGGTAAAATTCATAAATCCTGAGGATCCTTCAGGTATATACAATAAATAGAAGAAAGAAATATTTGCCATAAAAGAAATGTTGAATAACTTATAGGTACTCCAATAGCTCCTTATGAGAAAGGTGAACTCCTAACCAAAGGCCCGCAAGTAATGAGAGGTTACCATAACAGGGAAGAAGAATCTAAGAAAGCATTTTTGGATGGTTGGCTCAGAACTGGCGATATTGGCTATTACAACGACGAAAACGTCGTTTTTATCACTGACAGATTAAAAGAATTGATCAAGGTAACAAAGTCAAGCATTCACAAAAATCGATACGGTATAATCCACTTTCAGGTTAAAGGTTACCAAGTGGCTCCTGCCGAATTGGAAGCCATCATTCGCGACCATCCTCTTGTAGAAGACGCCGCTGTTATAGGCATTCCTCACGCTGAACACGGAGAAGTACCGAGAGCCTATGTTGTACCGAAGAAAAAATCTGCATTAGATGAAGAAAATGTAAAGAATCACGTGGCCGATAAAGTCGCGTCTTACAAGCGATTACAAGGGGGCGTCAGGATTTTAGAAAGTATACCCAAAAATACAACGGGGAAAATTTTGAGGAGGCAATTGAAAGAGAATTTTGCTGAAAAGGGGTTTTAGGAATAATTTAGAAATATTTTGTGAATATTTAGAGTCTCATTAAAGCAAATTAGGTTTTTTTTTTGAATAAAAAAATAGTTTGGAATTCTGTAGATAATTGCCTTTAATTGGTTCGTTAATCGTTATATACTTTAATTAGCTCAATTAGTTGATAAAAGGAGTGTGTTGAAAAGTTAATTAACGACAATATATTAGAAATGTGTTTGTATCTAAAGTCATTTAATAATATACCTATTGTTGATAAAACTTGCTTTAAATTTGAAGTGATAAATAAAGATTTTAGAAGTTTATTGGTTTATTATCTGTTTTCGAAATAAATGCTTTCAATTCGTCTGTAGTTGCGATAATATTATCCATTTTCTCTTCGATTTCGGTTTTGTACTTGCTCCATGTATTCAAGTTATTGGAAAATTTCTCCATTAATTCATGGACTTCTTGTTCCAGATGTACCATCTCTTTTTGATTGTTTTTCATGAGTTCTTTACATTGCTCTAGCTCTTCGTCTTTAGTCTTTAGCAAAACATTTACATTTTCTTTGAATTGTTCATTATTCTTGATGTAATCGTCTAGTTTCTTATCAAAACTTCGGCATTCTTCGTTGCAGCATTCGTCGTTCTCCATTTTGGTAACGTTCTGTTTCAATTCGTTGATGATTTCAGTTCTCGCTTCGTCTTGCTTACGTTCCTCCTCAATCATTTCTATAATTTCGTCTATAGTCTGTTCCAAATTATGCGTCACATTATTTATTGCTTCTATCTTCTTGCTGTCGATAATTTTTGCATTGTTATCTAATTGTTCTTTCAGATCTTCTACTGCAATATCTAATTTATTGTTATGTTGTGTCGTTGCATTCACAGCATCTTCCAATTTTTGAATCGTTTGTTGGGTGTTATCTACTTCGGCTTTCAAATTTTCGACTGTGTCATTGATTTGTTTCGATTGATTTTCGTTCGACTGTGCAATATTTTGTAAATCGTCGATTTCCTTGTTGGTTTCCTGTAATAATTCTTTCATATTATCAATTGTTTCGTTTAATTTTGTATTATTTTGAATGGTTGAATCTATAATTTCTTCTAATTTTTCAATTTTCTGTTCATCTGCATCAACTTTTGCTTTCAAGTCTTCGATGGTGTCATTAAGGTCTTTTGTAGTTTCGTTATATAACTGTAAGTTGTTCTCAATCTTGTCGATCTTTTGGTCCTCTTCTTCCAATCGTCCTTTCAAATCTTCAATGGAGTTATTGAGCTGTTTTTCCGTTTCGTTCGAAACTTGCATAATATTTTCTAACTCTTCGATCTTCTTGTTGTCATCATTTAAATGAGTTTTCAAATCATCGACTGTCTCATTTAATTCTTTTGTGTTTTGATTCGTTTTTTCTACAATGTCCTCCAAAGATTCGATCTTATTTTCGTCGATATTTAATTGAGTTTTCAAATCATCTATGGTATCACTAAGTTCTTCGTTTGTACCGTCTGGATGCTGTATAATATTCTCTAATTCCTCGATTTTCTTATCATCGTCTTCTACATGTGCGATCAATTTATCGAGCGTTTCATTTAATACCTTATTGTCTTGATTCGTTGCCTCTACAGCATCTTCTAATTTTTCTATCTTGTTTTCCTTTTCATTCATCTGCTGTTTTAAATCTTCTACTTTGTCGATAATGTCTGGGTTCTGTACAGCATGTTGTAATTCCTCGATCTTTTTCTCGTCCTCCTCCACTCGCTCCTTCAAATCTTCCATCGTTTCATTGAGTTCGAGCTCATGTTGGTTCGGGTGCTTTATTATGTTCTCTAGTTCTTTTATTTTCTCCTCATCCTTCGACAAATTTTTCTCCAAGTCTTCGATCCAATGCTCGTCCTCTATTTCCTGATCTCTTATATCTTCGATGGCGTTTTCGAGATGTTTGTTGTCTTTAATCGAATGATCGACAGAATATTCCAACTCGTTGATCTTCTGCTCATACTCCTCTAATTGAGTTTTCAAATCTTCTATGTTTTGATTGAGTCTATCTATTTCGTTTTCTGACGCTTCTAGCTGGTCCATTGAGTCAGTAATTTTAGAAGTTTCGGTAGAAATGTTAGACGTTGTAGACATGATAGACGTAGTAGACATGGTAGATATCTCTTCTACTAACATTGTTGAAGGCGATTCCTGGTTTGGCTCGGTCTGCGTTTCCTCAGTCACAACTAATTCCTCTGCTGGCATCATAGTGAAATTCAACTCCAAAAACTCATCGTAAAAATCTTTAAAGCGTATGGGATCCTTGCAATTCGGATGTTGGAACCCCCAAAAAGAATTAGGCCTGTTGTACAGCAACGCACTCGGCAAGTGCTTGATGCAACCATCGTACGAGTCCCTCTTATCGAACGTCTTCCGGCTTCTCCAGTCGAAACCCTTCATCATTTCCGGTTGTTCCTCGTCGGATACAACAACGGGTCGACAAGGCCTCGGTATGGGCGGTGTCAGATGTGCGAAGGTGATTCGAACGTCGTTGCGAATGATGATCGTGAAATCTATGGCCACGTGTTCCGGGGCGTTGTAGCACCAATTGCGCGAGGTACTTACAGCCACGTACTCGCCGGGCGTCGGGATGCCGAATTGGAAGCAGATCGATGGCGCCGCGATGAGGTTATCTGCAGAGGAAAACTGAGGTAAAACACAAATTGTAGTTGCGTGGGAAACTCTTACCTCCGAGATTTATGGCGTTGCATACCATTTTGAAATAATAGAGCCTGTAATATTGCCTTGCCAAAATGGGAACTACTTCTTTTGCTTTGCATGGTTCATCTGGAGGTATAACCATGTTGCAGTCCCTGGCTATGATGCCTCCAAAGGCTTTTATCAAGAAATAAATGGATAAACAGTATTGTGCGATATAGAATTTATTTAGTTTACTTACTTGCTCCTTTCGGCTTGCCCTGTGGTCGACCTTCTAATAAATTACAATTTAGAGTAAAAAATAAAAATAGCACGAATATAAACCCCACAGAATTCATATTTCTCCTTGATTTTGAGTATTCAAAGACTACATCAAATATACTACATTATGATTGTAAAACACTTCCTATAAATGGAAAAATGAGCGCGATAATTTCATTGTGAAAATTTCAAAATAACACGATGAAATATTGATTTTTGTAACAATCGAACCAATTTCTATTGATCAAGCACAATACAACGCTTAAGAAAATTAAACAAAAATAACTTAAAAAGTGACAAGGCCACAAAGTTTCCTCTTACATCGAGGAAAGAAATCCAGATCCAGACTTTGAGCTGTATACATGTAAATAACACATTTAAATGTTCATTTGAGTACACTTTAGATAACAACTTCAATGCCTTATATTGAAGTAATTTGAATTCGGTATATTTATTTTGGAATATCATTAGATATCAAATGAGAGAGGTAAATTAATGGCTAATTGCTACTAAATAATCTCAGTTTATAATAACATTAATAACCAAGAAAAAAACAATAAATTTCTACATATATACACCTTGGACAAGTCGGACCGCTCCACTTTAGTGAGCGGTACAGTTGATTATTTTGCAATGTATCGAACAAAGAGCGCATATGACACTATGAAGCGCTGAAGCTACGCCTTCTTTATCTTGTAGTATTGAAAGTATTTTCTATTCTCACTATTTTACATTTTAATTTAGAGACAAAAATTTGCATCTCTGTATAGAAAATGCCTAGTAAAAAGCACTAGAAGTAATAACTAAAACACAAATTAATCAATAGGTACTTACCTATTTATTTTTTTATATATTTATTTTTATATATAAATTGCAATTTAAGGAAGACTCCAAAATTTAATAGTTTAAGTACTTGTGCAATTGTTTTAAAGTATCATCTGCTTTCATAACAGATTCTTGCAATTTTTCATTAGTGCGGACAACATTATTTATTTTTTCGTTGATTTCGATTTTGAACTTGCTCCAATTATTCGTGTTGTCGAAAAATTTATCGACTAATTCACGGACTATTTGTTCTAGACGTGCTATTTCAAACTGACTCTCTTTCATGAATTGTTTGAATTGTTCTATTTCTTCGGTGTTGTTCTTCAATGTATCGTTTACGTTTTCTATGAAGCTTTGGACATTCTCGATGTAATCGTTTGATGTATGAACAAAATTTTCACATTCAGTGAAGCATTCGTTGTTTGTTAGATTATTTACTCGATCGGTGAGGGTTTCGCAAACGTCGCGATTGTCTTTCAGTTGATTTGTAATATTCGTAGATAATTCTGCTAAATTAGAATCGAGTTTGTCAATATTATCTATGGTTTGGTCGATTTTGCTTTCTAAATCATCAATTTTTTCGTCCCTGTTTCGATCCTGCATCGTTAAATTTTCTACCTTCTCCCGCAAATCATTGATGATTGCATTTGTGGCCTCGTCTTGTTTTTCTTTTTCGTCAATCATTTCTATAATTTCCTCGAGAGTCAGTTCCAAATTATGAATACGTTCAAGTTCTTCATCGTCTCTATTAAGTAGCATTCCAACCTCCTTCTGTGTGTTTTTAATAGCCTCGTCGTTTGCTAATTCATGTTTCTGTATTTCATCAATGACTGAGAGGCTTCTGGCACATTGTATCTTAAAATCCTTCAAATCCTCAATGTCCTTGTCGTTATTCTCCACTATTTCCATCAAATCTTCCATGGCATTAGTAAGCTCAGAGTTGTTTTTTTGCGCTATCTCTACGATATTCTCCAACTCGTCGATCTTTCTATCATCAGCATCCAAATGTTCTTTTAGCTCCTCAATCGTATCACCTAGTTCTTGGTTGTATTCATTTGTTGCATTGACGACATCTTCTAATTGTTGAATCTTGTTTTCGTCGGCTTCTATTCGGTTTATTAAATTATCGATAGTGTCATTAATTTGTTGATTAGTCTCGTTTGATTGATGCACGATATTCACTACTTTGCCGAGTTTCTGGTTTTCTTGCTCTAATAGTGCATGCAATTCGTCAACCACGCTTTGTATTTCGTCCAAGTTGCCGTTTTCGTCGAACAACATATTAATCAAATCATCGACGTCACGGTTTAGTTTTTTATTGTTTTCATTCGACGCCTCTACAACATCTTCTAATTTTTCAATCTTATCTTCGTCTGCGTCTACTTTTGCTTTCAAATCTTTGATCGTATTATTCAGTTGATCATTCATATTGTTCGAAAGTTGCACACTATTTTCTAATTCCTCGATCTTCTTATTGTCATCTTGTAATTGAGTTTTTAAATCATCGATTGTCTCATTTAAATGATCAACGTGCGTTTCTTTAACAATATTCTCCAACGAATCAATCCTATCTTCATCAGCGGTTAATTGTGTTTTCAAATCTTCTACGGTATTGTTTAATTCTTTGCTTGTATCGTTTGTGTGTTGTACAATATTCTCTAATTCCTCGATCTTCTTGTCATCGTCATCTACTCGTGTTATTAAATCCTCTATGGTATCATGTAGTGCATTGCTGCTTTCATCGGTTGCCTCTAAAGCATCTTCTAATTTTTCAATCTTATTTTCCTCTGCGTCTACTTTTGCTTTCAAATCTTCGATCGTATTATTCAGTTGATCGTTCATATCGTTCGAAAGTTGCACACTATTTTCTAATTCCTCGATCTTCTTATTGTCATCTTGTAATTGAGTTTTTAAATCATCGATTGTCTCATTTAAATGCTCAGCGTGCGTTTCTTTTACAATATTCTCCAACGAATCAATCCTATTTTCATCAGCGTTTAGTTGTGCTTTCAAATCTTCTACGGTATTGTTTAATTCTTTATTTGTATCGTTTGTGTGTTGTACATTATTCTCTAATTCTTCGATCTTCTTGTCATCGGCATCTACTCGTGTTTTTAAATCCTCCATCGTATCATGTAGTGCACTGTTGCTTTTATTGGTTGCCTCCACAATATCCTCTAATTTTTCAATCGCTTTTTCTTCTTGATTCACCTGCGTTTTTAAATCATCTATTGTATCCTTCACTGCATTAGTTGTTTCATTCGAAAGTTGTACATCATGATTCAACTCCTCAATCTTCTTCTCATCCATATCTAGTTTGTTTTTCAATTCTTCTACTTTGTCCTCGAGATCTTTGTTCTCGTGTACAGCATTTTCCACTTCCTCAATTTTCTTTTCATCGTCTTCTACTCGCTGTTTTAAATCTTCAATAGATTCATTGAGTTTAGCCTGATCTTTGTTCGGTTGCTTTATCGCATCCTCTAATTCTTCCAACTTTTCCTCATCCTCGATGATAGTTTTCTCCAAATCTTCGATCCATTGTTGGTTCGTCTGCTCCTGCTCTCTAATCTCTTCGAGAGTGTCTTTAACATGTTTCCTATCTTGATCTACGTTGTTTTCCAAATCGTGAATTTTCTGCTCATCATCTTCTACCTGAGTTTTCAAATCTTCGATGGTGTGATTCAGCATTTCGTTGTCGTGCTTAATTTTATCCAATTCGTTTTCTGATTGTTCTTTATGGTGCTCTAAATCAGCTGCATCATTGCCAGAAAACTTAGATACTGGTGTAATTGGTTCAGGCTCTTGCTTTGACGTGGATATGTCCTGCTTTGCTGTGGTTGTTTCCAGCACTGGTGTACGCGCTTTAATCTCGTTTAACTCGTCGATATAATCTTTAATAGGTATGGGATCCTCGCACCGCGGATGTTGGAACCCCCAGAATTCGTTCGGTCTGCTGTACAACAGCGCGGTCGGCACGCTCGCTATGCATTTACTGTACGAGTCTCTCTTATCGAACGTCTTCCGGCTGTTCCAGCTGAAACCCTTCATAATGTGGGGCTCCGACGCCGGGTCGGAGATCTGCACGGGATGGCAGGGCTCCGGTATAGGCGGTTCCAGGTGCATGAAAGTGATGCTGACATCGTCGCGAATGACGCTTACGAAGTCCTTGGCCACGTGCTCCGGGGCGTCGTGGCACCAGTTACGCGAGGCTCCGATGGCCACGAACTCGCCGGGCGCCGGGACGCCCGTTTCGAAGCAAAGCGTCGGTACCGCAATGAGGTTATCTGTGGAAATAATTCTATTATATAGTACAGTGTGTCTACTTAAGTTGGAACCATATGGAAAATTTTTTTTTAGTGGTTTTATGAAAAAAAAGTATTCTTGATAAAAAGTTCTGCATGGTCCAAAACCTAAAATGCAACCATCAGATATCAATTTTTTAAAGCACTATACGAAATTTGTCAAAAAATGTGATTTTTGCTCAAGAGTAAAGTACCTTTTTTTTGGACAATATCGAAAATTGTAATAAAGAAAAAATGTTAAGAATTAAAAATAACTTTCGAATATTCATTATTGTTTATATATAAAAATAGTTTTTTCGACATAATCTCTGTGAAAATGTTGAAAATTTAAGTTTGCACTTTATTGCATAATAAATTTAGGATGCACAGGCATTTTTTAAAAGTGGTACCGGATTTCACATTTCACTTTTCAACGTTTTCACAGAGAAAATGGCAAAAAAAATATTTTTGTAAATAAACAATATTGAATATTTGAAAATTATTTTTAATTCTAAACATTTTTTCTTTATAATAATTTTTGATATTTTCAAAAATAAAGGTACTTTACTCTTGCACAAAATTCATATATTGATACTGTATACTGCTTTAAAATATTGATATCTGATGGTTCCATTTTAACTTTTGGACCATGCAAAACTTTTTTTCATAAAACCACTAATAAAAAAGTATTCCATATGGTTCTAACTTAAGTAGACACACTGTATGTATTTAAAGATAAGAAATAAAAAGATAGCTGGGCTTCCTTGGATATGAAGTGCTTAGAAAAGAACTATGTGGAAAGGACTAAAGCAAAACAATGTTTAACCCTTTAATGTGCACGTTTCAATCTATCGGAGATCAATTGGAAAATCGATATTTCGAAACCCGGAAACTTTTCCTTCCGGGTAAAAAACCGGATTTTTAGGGTATTTTTCGGTTTTTTTGGGGTTTTTCGAGATTTTCTCGGAAAATCTTCCGACGATTTTCTTTAAAATTTCGTAGAATATTCTTTAATATATTACCAATCACCTCACGCAAACCGCATATCCAGGAAAATCCATTTACCGGAGTTATGGGAAAAATAAATATTCATTTTCGCATTTTCGGCAAAAAAATTAAAATATCTCGAAAAAAGATGCGATTTCGAAAAAAAATTTATTCTTCAAAAATTGTAGAGAACGTTTTTCTCTGTAATAGGACATATAAGGGGTTATTCTCTTTTGAACCGTTTTTGAGTTATAACGAACAATAAAAAACAAACTTTCCTTCGCGAACGAAAAATTTATATTTTACAATTACTCCAAAACTAGCCGTTTTTCGAAAATTTCTCAAGAATCGAAATTTGTAAAGAATAGTATTTTGGATAATATATAGAGATGGGGTGATTCGATTTTGAGCGGTTTCCGATTTATAGCGCGATATCGATTTTTTATAGTAAAAGTAATTGACAAAAAGTCGAAATATCTCGAAAAATGATGCGATTTCGAATAAAAAATTATTCTTTGAAAATTGTAGTCGATGCTTTTTTACATAATAAAAAGTTTACGGGGTGGTTCCAATTTTAACGGTTGTTGAGTTACGAGGAAAAAACTGCGATATTGCTGGGTAAAACCGAGCTGATTGGCGTGTTTTTTTCTTACGGCCGTACGCGAAGGAAAATCGTCGCGGGAAAAAACGCCATCTTTACGAATTTCGACGAGATCTATCGGAAAATCGACATTTCGAAACCCGGAAAAGTTTCCTTCCGGGTGAAAAATTCCGGATTTTTAGGGTATTTTTAGGGTTTTTCGCGATTTTATCGGAAACGAATGGATCGATTTTTCTCAATCTCTCCTAAAATATTCTTCAAACTAATATCGGTTACCTCACGCAAACCGCGGGAAAATCAAAATTTCTTTCGCGGAGTTATGGCGAAAAATAGCTTAATTATAATTAAATTCATTATTTACACGCTCAAATCTCAAAAACTAAGGTATACGAAAATTTTACAAATTTGTTAAGCGTAGTTTTTTTCCAACTAACAAAACAAACCGCATATGTTTAACTTGAACCGTTCAAAAGTTATGGGGATGAATGGGGACGGCACTGGGATGGATATTTATTTAAAATAAACGTCAATGTCACTGTGGATCGAAAACGTGGGTTCGAAAGGGGGAGTTTTTCCAGAGATTTTTTTCCGGTAATTAGTTTTTGAGTTATTACAAAAAGTTTAATCTTAATTAATGTCATTATAATTATCACGTTCAAATCTCGAAAATTATTGGGTTCATGAACATTTTATAAGAATACAAATTTGTTAAGCTACTTTTTTATAACTAACAAAATAAACCGCATATTTTTAACTTGAACCGTTCAAAAGTTATGGGGATAATTCTAATTGTAAGTCGCGTATAAATTAATCTGATCATGTAACGCGACCGGTGTCGAAGCGGGCAAGAGAGGGGTGTGCATTAATATTTTGGACATGGGCGCCGTTAGAATTTTTTTCAGGGAGGTGCATCTGCTTCTACACATACATAGATACTATTAACTAATATTTTTTTATTATTATTTTTATTTTTAATTAATTTTTTATATGTATTACACCCGGTTCCCGGCGCCCATGATTTTGGCATTTTGGATTTTGGCCGAGCGATTATTAGCATTAGCTAATATGTTAGAAATGGGGACGCCACTGGGATGGATATTTCCCAAGGTCAGTGTCCCAAGGGCGCGTCAGCGCCCTTTCCAACCATTCTGCGAGTCTATTTTATAGATATTTATCATTTAATTTTATATGGTACGCAATAAAATTTGTTTTTTAATAATAAAATGAGCGTATATCAGTTTATGACGATCGATATTTACAAACATACCAAAATTGTTATTTTTTGTCCCCTATTTTCAAAATTATTGTGAATTAGAGGGTTAATCTTTGGCGCAAAAAGACTAGAAAAAGAATTTCTTACCTCCGAGATTTACAGCGTTGCAGATCATTTTGAAATAGTAAAGTCTGTAATATTGCCTTGCCAAAATAGGTATAACTTCTTTTGGTTTACATCGCTCAATTGGAGGTTGAACCATGTTGCAGTCTCTGGCAACTATGCCTGTGAAGGCTATAATAAAAAATATACATTTTTCTAATATACTGATTGGTTATTAAAAAATTTTAATTTTTCTTACCTACATTCGATTTGAGACTAAAACAATTATCATTTAGGATACTTAATAATAAGAGTATGAATGCATACCGCACCAAATTCATGTTTTTCCTTGGTTTTATGTAATGGAAAGCGACGTTCAATCAATTGAGTAATAATCCACAAGCACTTTTTTAAATGGAAAATCGAGTACGATAAATTCATTGTAATGATTTCAAAATAAGTTGATGAAATATTATTTTCTTACAACAATCGAGGACATTTTTGTTGATAATAAATCAAATTCAAAACAACTTAAGAAAATTAAACAAAAATAACTCAAAAGGTAACAAAGACTTAAAATCTCCCTCTCTCATGAGTCATGAGTAAAGAAAAAAAAGTAGGACATTTTTGCTCGACATTTTGAAAAAAAAGAAAATTATGGGAACTTTGCTTGAAGTTAAAAACAGCAATAAATTAAAAATTCTTTATTAACACAAATATAATAAAATTACTTGTATATCAGAGTGTCGTTTGTTTTGTAAATTTAAAGGTTTACACACATTTATAAACAGATTTTCCAATACACAATGTTTGTGAACAATAACAGAAAAACACAAATTCTTAAACTAAATCGAGACTAAAATCAAATCATTTTGAATACCTTTCACTACATTTTTGGCAACCATTTTTAATCTTGAAATACTTCAATATGGGACTATTTGTTGTCGAATTTTTCTTTTCTTCGATTCGAATCTTCTTTGGACTAACTTTATTTCCATCATCACACATTTCATTAAATCTTCTTTTCAAAGACCTTTCCAACCGCAATCTCGTCAACCAATCCTTGGATTTCCTCTTTTCAGGTGAATAGTTCAAATGGGGAGCTGTTCCATCCAGCACGTAATTCGGAAGGTTTCCAACAGGAGACGATATTTGCAATCTAGCCATCTTGGCTGGCGGTTCTTCATCTAATAAGTCGTCAACATTGTGAGAAAGATCTTTAGAATCGGATAATAAAATATTGCTTGTTTTCATTATTTTATGTGGAACTTCGTCTGATGCTTCAGTTTTTCTTCTTAAGTGATGTGTATTAAATTTGATAACTTCGATATCTGGATGGACTCGACGCGTCTGTGTAAAATCAGTTCTTGAATTATTTGTTTTCAGAATTTCAACAATTCCTCCTCCGTCGTTTGTGTCCCAATTTTCATTTTCAACTGTCCATATTTTATGAGTGGTGTCATCAGAACAAGTGACTATAAAGTTTTGGGCGCAACTCCATGCTACAGAAGTCACTTCTGCTGTGTGTCCAGTTAATTTTACGAAAGGCTCAGCGGATTCAGTATTCCAAATATAAGCGTTATCGTCGCTACTTCCACTGATCACATATTTACCATCCGAACTGATCCCCGATTTAATATAAAATGTAGTATTGGAGTGACCAGTGTATGTGCTGATTGGTATGTCATCATAATTATTAATATTGTAACAGTATATCACATTGTCTAGGCAGTTTGCATAGAGTTTTAAGCGATCATTATCGAAGAACAAATTGCTGTAACCGTTTTTCGCACTTGTACCGGGGTAAGGTAGCACCCTTTTCGGTACGGGTTGTTTCTGATTGATATTGTAGTGTTTACGGAGATCCCAGATTTTTATAGCGCCATCACCAGCTCCACATGATATCAAAGTATTCGATGATTGAAAAGCCAATCCAGTCACCGATTTCGCTGAAGAATAAGCCCAAGTTTTTCTGGAATTTCTCCTACTGGAATTCCTGTTTGTACTCCTTGGTGATCCGTTAAGTTCGTTCCCTGAATGATTACCACTACTTTGAGATTCTGAGTTAAACCTAGAGCATGTAGGACTATTTTGAGATTCGTTTGGATCGAATGAATTCGATTCCATTCCGCAAAATGCGTTGAGTTTGTTCGTTTTATTGCACTTTGATTTATTCGGTATGAACATTTTTACTGCATGAGAATTGTCTATTATAACCTTATCGGATCTGCTGAAAAAACAACCATCATTGGCGCAGCGGTTTATACCAACTTCACCGCCAACTAAACCGTGGCCACTCATCGGGCAACTTTGATTGAATCTGGTGTCCCACACGATGATAGTTCCGTCTCTTCCTCCTGTTGCGAATATCGCTGGATCTTCGGGCTCCGCAGCCACTGTCTTGATGGACCTACTGTGACCGCAGAAAGTGCTTACAGCCCTAAGCTCACCGGATTGAACATCGTATAATTTTGTTGTGTGGTCCCCCGATGCTGTGATTATATGTGATGCATCCGAGGTCCATGCGAGATCAAATATTGCATTATTGTGAGCTCTTATTCCATACCTAGAAGAGGATTTTGTTTAATATTTAGCAAATAAATCACTAGTAACGTATAGTATGATAAATACCTTGAACGATCGTGGCAATTATGTACAACTAACTTTCCATCTTCATTTGCCATGGCCAGTATGTGATCGTTGGCAAATTTAGGGTTGAATTTACAGGTAAATATCGGAGTGTCCCTTAAAAATCCTTCCTGTCCATCATAATCTGGCAGTAAATATGTAAAGCAATTCTCTTTTCTGCTTTGAAGCCTTCTTATCGGAATGTCGGAATGTTTCCATAAAGCTAAAATTGGTATAAATAAATATTAACAATAGTTTAATATCAAGCTGTTGACAATTATTTTAATTTGTTCATAGCGTCCATAACTAATAATTAGTTGGTAAAATTGATTAAAGTACTCACATTTGCCCATTTGCTGGTGGATAAAATTGTGTACAGTGTTTCCGGACATAATAAAATCTCTTTATAAACTTATATTAACGATTTTTAAGTTAAAAAACTAAACTAGTGTTGCTAAAATATAACTAACGCGGGAAAATACGGTTAATCTTAAAATTATTGACAGCGACAGTTTTGACAGTTGACAAATAACGTCTCTTTCATCTTCTTTTAGAAATTTATTAGCCTTTATCATTAGGGCTGTTCAGCCTAATATTTCTACTCAAAAAATTTCATTCTTGATTGGCATAGTAGGGGTAAGTGAGACCAAAAGGAGATTAAATTAAATAGGAAATCCGAGGAAATAAGATTTATAAGCTGTAAGATGTACCTACTTTATTTAAATGCAGCTCAAAATGCAGCGCAAAACGATTCATTAAAATTTTGAATCAAATAAAACTGAAACAATTTTATTTCAACCTTTATTAATTAAACTAGATGGCGAGTTACGAAATACATACTTATTTCCCAAGCAGACAATTCAACCTATTTACAATTTACTCAATGTCAAAATACTATTTTGTGTACGTTTCATAAATTCAGTGTCTTCGTTAATTCCAAAATTTTTAGTATTAATCGCCTATAATAATTGTTAGCAGGTGAATTACAATATGCGGCTTTAATTACATTTTTATTCCTTGTAAAATTTTAATACGTAGATATCGATGGCGAAAAACAAGAGGCCTTGCGATCCGACAGTGGGCCAGGTCCAAAAATCCTTCAGGGAGCAAATCGAAGAAGAGAGACTGATCAAAAGCATGGAACTCAAGGTGAAGAAAGCGTGCGATTTTCTCAAAAAGGCAATTGCCAGAAAGAATTGGAGAATGTTCGATTTCATCATGTTCTATTGGGTGAAACCGAAGACCCTTCTCAAGTACATCAAGATGAAGGAGTACGAGGCGGCAGAGATTCTGCGAATGAAGCTTATAGCCGAAGGCGGTGCAGGGGACGACAGATTCCAACATGTCGGTATGCAGTTACCTGGACGCTGCACGAGACCTGTACCATTTTGATTGCAACTCGTAGGTAATATGAACCATTCAAATGAAAAGTAGGTACAACTCCGCTGTTCATAATCCCCCAGGCCAATAAGAGATTCCTTGCTAACGCGCTCTCTACCACGTATTTAGATGGCCAGCGTCTAGAGAGCGCATTGTAAAGCTGGCAACATTGCTATGGCCAGGCCAGTCGAAATCGGACTTGGTACAGTTCGTTTCGGGCCCCGTCTTCATTTATTTATACCTTCGATGCAAGTCCGATTTCGACTGGCCTGGCCATAGCAATGTTGCCAGCTTTACAATGCGCTCTCAAGGTGCTGGCCGCATCTAAATACGTGGTAGGGCGCGTTGAACAAAGAAGCTTTTATTGGTCTGGGGGATTATGAAGAGTGGAGTTATACTTCATTGCATATTTCAACTTTTACCTTTCCTAGTTTCCACACCAACCTTTTGATGGTTTGTCTATATTTACTCTTATCATTTTAGGATAAGAAAAAGAAGGATAAATTGAGATTTTCCGCCAGTTTAGTTGCCTTGACGCATTGCTGTTTTCGCTATGTAGCATTCTGCTCTTCCCACAAGAGGTAGTTACCTACATCCCAAGACTAATAAGTACCTTCATCATTTTGTAGCAGTTCTTTCTTATGATGGCCCAGTGGATATTTTCTTTATTATGTACAAAATGTGAACAGTTAAATTCTGATATTGGATTATTATTAATACAGAGACAGAGAAGAGAATTGAATTTTCTAGTACATGAATGTAAACAGTCAGAAAAATCGAAATGGTTGGAAGCTGGCTATAATTTTATTAATATTTCTTTTCTAACATATATTTAATATTTTCTAGATTTTGTTATTGACGATTGTGCCTCCTGTGCAGGGTCTAGTCTGCAGGTTTCGTGTCAACTCGAAGTGCTGCTCACTTCTTTCGGAACAATATTTTTTCGGTAAAACCATTTTGGTTTGTTATTTACTGTGAAACGAATAAACTATAGATATAAAGTTACATGAAGTTTCTGTTATTTAGTACAGTACTCCAAAAATCATTAAAGAAATTGCAAAAGTTCCAAATGCGATTTCAAAGTGATTATGCCACATATTCATAATAATGCGGCTAAGCAAAGATAACTGTATTAAGCTGCTATGCTCCTAAATTATTTCCTAATATCCGTTCTCCAGCCCAAGACAAGACGTCAAGTAAGTTTAAAATATTAGCCCAAGGATATCAAATTAATGCACCAACTTTTGCTGTATGATAAATACAAATTTGCTTGCAATATGGTGAATTCAAAGATTAGGTACAAAGACTCAGCCCCTAAAATGGCTATGGATAGGATATTATGTTGCCTGGTTCTGCCCATTAATTACATACAGTTGCTTTTGTTGCACCCATAGACCGTATTGCGTACAAATTTACATTTGCCCTGTATATAGATAAGTGCAAATTACAAGGCAATATGGTATAGGGGTGCAACAAAGACAACTTCCATTACTTGCTCCATACTTTGCTGCAACTTTACTCTATAGAGCAAAGTGTCGACATTTTAGTGTCTTGTCTATATGGAGCCTCTTATATAAAGGAAAACTCTAACCGCCTATTATCTTAATTGATTTGAACAAAGATTGTATTAAAATAACAATGGTTAGAGTGAGAAATCTTTTTCGTTTAAATGAGACTGTTGCCTTTGTTGTTGTTGTTGTTGTGGTCTTTGTAATCTTTTCGATTTATCTCCAAGTTATTATTGACCAATCAACTCTTTACGGAAAAGCGGAACAAAATCGAACAAGCAAAAGTCAGTAACGATGGAAATGGAAAATTAACCGACGCCTTCTGATATTGATTTTAAGTCATTCATCCTTTCAAATCAACATGTCTACTGCACCTGGTTCCTTGTATGGAGAAAGAGACTCTTTGTTTTCATCGGAAGGAGCGGAAAGTAAATCGAATCTTTCAACAGCCCATTTCAACAGCCTTCTAAAAATGGTTACCATCTCTTTCAGACTTGACCCAAGCCGATGCGGTCGAAGAAAAATCCGAGGAAAGGCTAGTCGACTACACAGAGAGCGATTTGCGCAAGCTGGTGTCCTACGTGAAGGACATCACGATGCTTTTCGGACTGCAGGACTGCGACTGGAACGAAACCAACGAGGCCGTCATCAAAAACTGGTTTCAAGACGTCTCCAATCCCGTGCTGAGCGTTTATTTCCAAGGCGTCGAGTTGAAATGCTGCATGGGCATCCCGGACGGACCGCTCGAAATCGATTTAATGTACTTCATGAGACAGGACACCGAGCCGTTTTCTGTCGACACTTTCCACGATAAAGTCCTGTACGGCAACGTTACTGATAATATCGATGGAACCATGCTGCATATCGTTAGAGATATTTACGGACCTACATTGTTCGCCAATTCTAAATGGCCCGATAGTATCCTTTAATCTTAATAGCAACCTTTAAAAACTTATATTATTCTTCCTTAATTAAAATCACTTAGACGTACGGAACGAATTTAGCCAAAAATTGCAGATGTTCCTGGCCAAGATGACTGATCTCCACTTTAAGTTATATGGCCTGACAGTTTTGTACGTCCCCCAGGAGGTGCTGTTAACGCCTCTTAACGAAGCCTGCAACGACAAGGAGCTTATCAAACGCTTGGAGGGCATCGTGGTGTATTGGACGAAGCAAATTAGAGTCGGCCTCCAGGACCAGGACCAATTTACCCCGGAAGATTTGCTGTGTCCTATCGATGAATTCGAATTTTGGAAATGCAGATGTAAGTTCGTGATTACCACCCATCGTTATTTTTTTAATGAAATTCTTGCAGATGAAAACTTGCTCGGCCTGGACTTCCAGCAAAAGAACGAGGGAATTTTGCACATTTGCGACATCCTGCACTCGGTGCAATCGACCTATGTGCGACAATTCAAAACGTTCGCTGGTGAAATCATGAAGAACATCGAGGAATCCAAATCGAACATTGAATACTTGAATATCTTGGTCGAACCGTGCCAGGAGCTTTTCGAAGTTAAGGATTTGAAGCGAATTGCTGAAAAGATTCCCAAGATCATGCACTTGATTAGATACATTTGGCTGACCAGCCCATTTTACAACACTAAAGAGAAGATTACTCAATTGTACAGGGCCGTGAGCAATCAAGTTATATTGCAGTGCCAGAAGTACATCGACTTGGATATCGTCTTCAAAGAGAGGGAGACCAGAAAGGCCATCGCGATGTTCAAAAATTGCACCGACGCTTTGGCCGAGTACATTAAAATTTACATATCGGTAAGTAGAAAGTTTAATTTACAATTTTTAATACATAATTGCACTGTTTTAGATATCGAGAAGCCACGAAATATGCAGCGAAATGCCTTGGAATTTAGATAGAGGTCCGATTTTCAACCACGTCGATTCGTTCGTGAAAAGATGCAACGACATGATCGAAGTGTGCGAAGTGATGATCTGCTTCGGGCGATTTGATGAAACCGAGGAAATACCCAAGCCGATGTTCAGCGGCTCCAAAGGGGAGGAAT
Source organism: Phyllotreta cruciferae (assembly GCA_917563865.1). NCBI lineage: Eukaryota > Metazoa > Arthropoda > Insecta > Coleoptera > Chrysomelidae > Phyllotreta > Phyllotreta cruciferae. The sequence continues at coordinate 3,823,467 of OU830609.1, read as the reverse complement.
TTGACCAATGGGCCGAACGCATAGAAGTTATGTTCCAAGAAGCTCTGTTGGATATTGAATCCGTAAGTTGTTTTTACTGTATTAGAGCAAGAATTTAAATGGTACAAGAGGACAAGAGACTGGAATACATCGAGCTTTTTACAGGTAAAGCACCGAATACTGCTAGTCAAAGCTGCTGAATGGTACGATGACATTTTAAAGTTCAGAACGAGGATGAAAGACATTGAAGTGGTGATAGAAAATTTGACGAACGCTGTGTTCGAGCAAGTTTCCAATGTTGAAGAAGGAATCGAAGCGTTGGCTGCACTTCACAACTACACCAAAAGAAGGACCTTGTTGACCTTATTTGAGGGCAAAACTACCGCGGTAAGTAGCTACATTACTTACTTGTTAAAAAAGTCCCAACGTTAATCTTGCAGGTGTACAAAATGTTTAGAGACGAAATAATGGAGACGATGCAGGAATTGCAATCAGAAGCCGAGGTCTATTTGAAACTGGTGCCGTACTACGCGGGTAGATCGCACATGCTCAAGATGAAGAAGAGACGTTTGCAGTTACTAATGAAGCTATTTGGGGATGCTACGTGGATGATGCCGTGCGGCATATCTAGAGACATAATGAGTCAATGCGAGAAACTCGCGAAATCCATCGACGATACCTGTTTGAACCTGTACAGGAAATGGTTGGACACCGTGCAAGAAGACGTCTTGTCCAAATTAAACAGACCATTGATGTGCAAAAACAAGAACAATTCTGGACTCCTCGAATGCAACTTCGATAAATCCCTGCTGGATCTCTTTCACGAGATTTACTATTGGTCTTTTCAGCGTTACGACATTCCTACGTACCTGAGGAACATCTTCTCCAAACGCGATACCATAAAATTAATGTACGAGTGCATGTTCGACGTGACTTTGAGCTACAATAAGATTATTACGTCGCTATCGGAAGAGGAACGAACGTTGTTTAAACCGTTGATTATGGGCATCGAAAAGAAAATCGGCCCCGGCTTGACCAGATTGACTTGGGCTGCCGACGTCGGCGATGATTACACCAACGATTGCTTTAATACAACAGCTGAGGTAAGGAATTTGCAGGATTCAATTACGCAGAAGGATTGGGGAATTTATCTGTTTAGCTCCAAACGTTTCTCGACGATTACAAGTCTTGCAATATGACCATATTGGCAATAAGCGAGCAGATATGCGACCACGTTATGATCACACTGAAAGCGAATTACGCATACGATATTAACGAGCTGATAGAAGAATTGTCGGATTCTATGCAGAAGGCGGTGAAGAAATTCAGCGAATACTATACGGAAATTACAGAGCTTTTGATTCTCGTTTTCGAAGGTTTCGAACCTAATATTGGTAACGTAAGTTGCAAGTAGCGCTAAAAATTAGATGAAATGTTCAAGTATACTTTGCTTAGATGGCTTCCGAATGGATGTATTACGTAAACAACATCGATAAGCTGCTGGAAGAAGCTCTGAAGGTCGCTTGCAGGAATACGTTGAGTTTAATGTTCGAGGCTCTCCACGGCGACGGTACCACCGAACCGAACCCAGTGATAAAGTTAATCGCAAATTTGATCAATAATCGAGTAAATAATGCCTTTAAACTGAAGAATTTGGTTAATTCAATTGCTGTCGTAATATTTTTAGATAAGATTCAAGCCGTCTTTAGCCGAAGTAGCCGCTTTAGTTTCGAACATCCACAAAAGCCTGGTCAATTCATTGAAAGCCTTGCCCAGGATAAACGAGAAATTCGCTCTAGAAGGCGAAATATTCACCGGACCTACTTATAGCGAATTAATTTCCGAAGATGACAAATGCCTACAATTACAAGTTAGTTTGAATCAAGGTAAACGTGTAAGTTTCTACTTAAATCAGTTGTAACAAACAAAATATCCCAGAGGTTAGAATCAACGTGGAGAAACTGAGGGAATACATGAAGAACTGGGAGCCTTTTCGCGACCTTTGGGAAGTGGACAAAGAAAAGTTCATTGTCAGATACGAAAAGGAGGAACCCAGTGCTATGGTGTTCGATTCTAATATCGCTCGTTACACGGAGATGGCCAATAAAGTCAACATGTTAGAAACCCTATCGGCCGTGCATTTCGCTCAAATCAATTGCGCCGACTTGAAGCAATCCATCATCGCTAAATGCATGGAGTGGCAAGATAAAATGTGTACTCTGCTGCACAAAATAACAGTCAAAAAAATTAAAGATTTCTACGATTACACCAAAGTCAACGCCGAAGAGTGAGCAAGTCTGGTTTTGACATTGTGAATTAACAATCAGCTATTTTAATCTTCAGGGCAATGAAAGAACCGACGAATTTAGATGAAATGCAAACGTCCATAGAGCTTTTCGAATTGCTAAAAGATGAAATTACAATGCGCGAGGAAATGTTCCCCGCCATACGCGAACAAATTTTAACGTTGGATAAGTACAATGTTCCAGTATCGGACCATTTGAGAAACTTGGAGAAGAACATACCGACTGAATGGGCGTCGTATTTGGAAATGCTGGAAACCGCTGAGAGAATGATCGAATTTTCCAAGGTATTCATCAGAGATGCTAAAAAATGATATCGTCTTCGCAACTATTTCCTTTTAACAATATTCTATTCTCCAGTTTATTTATTATTTTCTAAAAGGGTGCGTATATTATAACCATATTGAAGGGTTTTATTATGTGAACTTGTTTGTAATCGATTTAATGCTGTTTTAGGAGCGATTTAAGAGCGGTTTGTTGGAAAAAGCAGACTTGTCCAGAAAAGAGGCTGCTGAAACGTTCGATACTGTCATGAGAACAGGACCGTTTACAGCAGAAATATCTTGCTCTGAGGCATGGGTTTTCTTGAGAGATATGCGAAAAAAACTGACCGATCTGAGAACGCAAGATGAAGAGCTCAGAAACGATTTGGCCATATTCGGATTGAGCTTCGGCGATAATTTGGATTTATCCAGATTGGATGCTGTACGATATTTTTTTAAAGCTTTGCAACATTTTTTATTTCGTTTTATTGAAGGAATTGACTGCGCTCGAAATTGTTTGGAACATGGTAACTGAATGGGATGACTCCTGGAACAACTGGAAGACCGGTCAATTTTGGACCATTGAAACTACGGAAATGGAGGAAACTGCGCAAGTCTTATTCCGCAGATTGACCAAATTAGCGAGAGAACTTAAAGAAAAAGGGTAAATTGAATATACAAATCATCTCACTCGTAACAACATCCTCAAACGCCTTCAGATGGACAGTCATCGACGAAACTAGAAATTTAGTGGACGCCTTTAGAAGAACATTACCGTTGATAGCGGATTTAAAGAATCCTGCGATGAGACCTAGACATTGGTCGAGAGTAAAGGAAATAGTCGAAGTGGACTTCGACGAAACCTCCGACGACTTTAATTTAGAAGTCGTGTACGCTTTACAACTACACAAGTAAGTGTTTTGTAAAAGCCTTATTAAGGCACAAACAATCAAATTGTTGTTAGATTTTCCGAGGAAGTCAATGAAATTTCGTACGCGGCGACTATGGAATTACAAATCGAGAACGGGCTATCAGCTGTCGCTGGCGTTTGGAGCACCATGAAGTTCGAAATGGCGCCGTATAAGGAACGAAAATTATACAGGTATCTTAACCAAAATTTTTTTATGATACAATAATGACTTAATTGTAGAATAAAATCAACGGAGGAATGTTTCCAAGCATTAGAAGACAACATAATGCAATTATCCGTAATGAGAAGCACCAAATTTGTTGAACCGTTCTCAAAAGAAGTTGATCAATGGGAGCGAGCGTTGTCTTACATCATGGAAACTTTAGAAGCTGCTCTCAACGTCCAGAGAGATTGGATGTATTTAGAGGTGGAATTTATAAATTTTTACTACCAACCTTACAAGAAAACGACATTTTAGAGTATAATGTACGGCGAGGACATCAGAAGGCAACTGCCCTTGGAAACCGCCCAATTCGATGAAATAACCAACAGCTGGCGGGACATTTCGACTCGCTTATACATCGCGACGTCAGCTCTCACAGCGACGCATTTCAAAGCGCCCCCCTACCTGCTCAACAAACTGAACAAAATGCTCGATCAATTGGACAAGATGCAGAAGGCGTTGGAGAAATACCTGGAGACGAAGAGGCACGTTTTTCCGCGATTCTACTTCGTCTCCAACGACGACGTGCTGGAGATTCTCGGCAACTCGAAGAAACCCGAAATGGTGCAACAGCATCTGAAGAAACTGTTTGACAACATTAACAAAGTGAAGATAGAAAAAAATCTCGTAAGCGACTGCCAAAATTGTAGACGTGAGATGATTTTACTGGTGTTTGCTTAGGCGTATAAGAAAATGGAAGCGCTGGGAATGTACGCTGACGACGGCGAGTACATGGAGTTCGTGCGGCCGGTCCTTTTGGAGGGTCCTTCGGAGCAGTGGTTGTGTAAAGTCGAGAGCGCCATGAGGCTCATATTGAAGACCGCCTTCAAGCCGTGCAGGGCCGAGCTGAAGAAGATGCTGAACAAGCGAGATAAATGGTTGATGTCGAATTGCGGGCAACTTTGCAACGCTTGTAGCTTGGTGAGGCAACTTACTTAGAAGTTACTGATGCAGTCATTTTTTGTGTTTATTTTAAGATTCAATGGACGTCTGATTGTACGAGGGGTTTGGTGCACTCGAAAATCTTGGAGTCCAAGAAACCGCTGAAGAAATTAAGGAGGAAGCAAAACGGCGTTTTGGCCAAATTGTCGGAGCTCAGTAGGAAAGATCTGTCGAAATTGCTGCGGCTCAAAGCCAACGCACTCATTACAATAGAGATTCATTCTAGAGATGTAATAGATAGATTGTACAGAGCAAGTAAATATGCACGATGATTATTTCTTACAATTTTGGGATTACAATTAATTATTCTTGTAGATTGTCGAGACACCAACGCATTCGAATGGTTTTCTCAATTGCGTTTTTACTGGGACAGAGACTTGGAAGATTGCGTTATCAGACAAACGAACACTCATTTTATGTACGGTTACGAATACAACGGAAATTCCGGCCGATTGGTCATCACGCCTTTAACAGATAGATGCTATATAACTCTAACAACTGCGTTGCACTTGTTCCGCGGAGGAAGCCCCAAAGGACCTGCCGGTACCGGCAAAACCGAGACGGTAAAGGATTTGGGCAAAGCCATGTCGATATGGGTCATCGTTACTAATTGCTCGGAAGGTATTAAAATAGTATAATTAAAAGATATTTTGTAGTTGAAGTATTACTCTTTTAGGTTTGGATTTTAAAAGTATGGGTAAATGCTTTTCCGGCTTAGCTCAAACGGGAGCGTGGGGATGCTTCGACGAATTTAACCGAATCAATATAGAGGTGTTATCTGTAGTTGCTCAGCAAATTTTGTGCGTCTTATCGGCTGTATCGCAAAGAGTGAAATTCTTTGTATTCGATGGTAATTATTACACGTTTGTTAATTCGTAGCTTATTACTGTATTATTATTTACGTAATTTATTACAAGCGTTCAAGATTTATCTGCGCTCAATCTACATATTTGTCTCTACTTAGGAATCGAAATTAAACTGAAATTAACCGTTGGCGCTTTCATTACGATGAACCCCGGTTACGCCGGTCGAACGGAATTACCGGACAATTTAAAATCGATGTTTAGACCGATTTCCATGATGGTGCCCGACAGCGGAATCATAGCCGAAAACGTATTATTCAGCGATGGTTTCACCAACACCAAAATCTTGGCCAAAAAGGTATTTATAATCTCTTATCCGGTGTTGGTCAATTGGTCCCCACGGTCATTTTTGTCAGCGGGGTTCCATAATCCTACAGGTAGATTGGTCCCCAGTTTCAAAATTTAATAGGCTAATTGGTCCCCGCGGTCAAAATATTCCTAATCCGATTAGATAAGATTTTACATTGCATGAATAACTATCATTTGGCTAATATCGTCTGGTGTACTTACATAGCTGAGAGAATTTGGACAAAATGCAGCTTTTAGTGTTAAAAAATATTTAATATCTAAGCATTAGTAATTTAAAATATATACAATTGGTACGCAATATATATTAAAAGAAAAATTCTGTACAAAAAAAGAATTATTTTAGTTTTAATATACGAACGGATTTCAAAAAATAGTTGGCAACATATGGGAAACTTTATTATTAATTTTACGAAATAGTTATTCTTCTCAAAAAGTTCTGCATGATCTAAAATCCAAGATGCAACCATCAAAAATCAAATTTTATCAATCTTATACGAGGTATGTCAAAAAATGTGAATTTTGCTCAAGAGTAAAGTACCTTCATATTTTACAATATCGAAATTTCTTATTATGAAAAGTACACCTAATTTTCTAGAAGTTTACTGGAAGGAATGGGATTTTCCCTACATTGAAATAGAAAAAAAAAAGACAGAAGTCAAAAAATTTCCCCTAATCATAAAATCCTCATTAAATTGTACTACGAAATGAAAATACATAATCGAAACGTGCCAGAGAATTTTGAAATTATAAATATTCCCATCGGTCCTTCCTAGAAACCCTTAATCCGGTATTGGGGACCAATTGACTGATAGCTCTCGAGTCGAAAAAGGATTATATTTGGGTAAATTTGACCGCGGGAACCAATTGAACTCCACCCCTCTTATCATCTCCAGTTTCAACATCGAAAACTCAAACCTTTAATGCATTTATAGGTTTTTACATTGTATAAATTGGCTATGCAGCAGCTCAGTAAACAGGACCACTACGATTTCGGTCTGAGATCTATGGTGGCGTTGCTCAGATACGCCGGTAAGAAGAGAAGACAGATGCCCAATCTTCCCGAAGAGCAAATGGCGTTTCTGGCTATGAGGGATATGAACGTTGCCCGGCTTACTTACGACGATTTACCGTTGTTTAACGGTATTATGTCTGATATTTTTCCGGGAGTGAATATACCAGTTGTGGATTACATAGACATGAACATAGCCATGACGGAATGTATGGAGGAGCATAATTTACAGGTTTGTTTTTAATAATTGATCTTATCGATAGCAATTTAATTAATTACTTTGTATAGCCTTTCGCAAAGGCTTTGGTGAAGATTATTCAGCTTTACGAAACGAAGAATTCCCGTCATTCGACGATGATATTAGGCAGAACTTGCACGGCAAAATCTGTGACGTGGAAAATGCTGAAGTGTACCATGAAGAAATTACACGCGCAAAACAAACCTGGTTTCCAGAAGGTTAAAGTGTTCCCGCTGAATCCTAAGGCTTTGAATTTAGCCGAATTGTACGGTGAATACGATTTGGCTACCGGCGATTGGCTGGATGGAGTCATCAGTGCCATTATGAGAACTACTTGCTCAGGTGAAAAATCTTTACTGCATCGAACTTAGTCATAAAAAGGGGAATTTCAGATGAAACTCCGATCGAAAAGTGGATATTATTCGACGGTCCCGTCGACGCCGTTTGGATTGAGAACATGAACAGTGTTATGGACGATAATAAAGTGTTGACGTTGATTAACAGCGATCGAATAACAATGCCCGAGCAAGTTTCATTGTTGTTCGAAGTGGCTGATTTAGCCGTGGCCTCGCCGGCTACAGTTAGCAGATGTGGCATGGTTTACAATGATTACAAAGATATGGGCTGGATGCCCTATGTCACCTGCTGGATTAATAGCAAACATGACTTTGGCGAAAGGTACATGGCAAAGGTAACGACAGATTCATCTCTCTATTATTCGTTGCATTAAAAAAAATCGAAAACATTTTAGATGCACGAATTATTCCAAACGTACATGAAGATGATTTTGGAATTCAAACATATGAATTGCGAAGAAAAGGCGGAAACGGCTGAATTGAACTTGGTGATATCTTGTTGTAAATTACTAGATATATTTATGAATAAAAAATTCGGTGTAAATCCGGCCAATGAAGAGAAATTCGATGATGCCGCCAAGAGTTGGTTTCTCTTTTGGTAAATACATATACATAATTTTTTTTCCATGATTTTAGGTTTTTCTACTGTTTAATTTTAATAGCTTACATTTTTTGATAGTGTCATGTGGTCAGTTTGTTGTACTACAGATGAAGAAGGGCGCAAAAAAATGGACAATTTCATACGAGATAAAGAGAGCATATTTCCAGTTAAAGACTCCATATACGAATACTACGTAGATCATCAAACATTCAATTTCGTATCTTGGTCGGAAAAATTACCATACGGTTGGAAATTCGAGACAGGGTGAAAAATTAAATACATAATTAATCATCAATTACTTAACTATGTATTCAATGTTTTAGTTGTCCCTTCCATCAGATAATTGTACCAACAATCGATACTGTTCGGTACGACTTCCTGGTGAAAGCTCTTCTCCAAGACAACAATCCGGTACTATTAACCGGTCCGGTCGGTACCGGAAAAACCTCTGTGGTGTTATCCGCCCTTCGAGGCCTCAATCAGGATAAATACTCATTATTGAATGTGAATATGTCCGCACAGACAAGCTCAAATAATTTACAAGTACGTCTATACTCTTATACAGTGTGTTCACTTAAGTTCGCACCATATGGGAAACTTTTTTATTGTTAATATTACGAAAAAAAGTTATTCTTCATAAAACGTTCTACATTGTCCAAAACCTAAAATACAATCATCAGATATTAAAAATTTTCAGTCGTATACGAGGTTTGTCAAAAATGTGATTTTTGCCCATATGATATTTTACAATATCGAAATTTGTTATTATGAAAAGTACACCTAATTTTCTAGAAGTATACTGGAAGGGATGGGATTTTCCCTATATTGAAATAGAAAAAAATGACAGAAGTCAAAAAATTTCCCCTAATCATAAAATCCTCATTAAATTGTACTACGAAATGAAAATACATAATCGAAACGTGCCAGAGAATTTTGAAATTATAAATATTCCCATTGGTCCTTCCTAGAAACCCTTAATCCGGTATTGGGGACCAATTGACTGATAGCTTTCGAGTCGAAAAAGGATTATATTTGGGTAAATTTGACCGCGGGGACCAATTGAACTCCACCCCTCTTTCCAATATTCAATATTGTTTATTTATTAAAAATATTTTTTTTAGATTTTCTCTGTAAAAACTTTGGAAAGTGAAATGTGAAGTTTGGTACTACTTTTAAAAATAAAAAATGCCGGTGCATCCTAAATTAATTATGCAAAAAAGTGCAAACTTTTAAAAAAAAGAAAAAAATATTTTTATAAATAAACAATATTGAATATTTGAAAGTTATTTTTAATTCTAAACATTTTTCTTTATAATAATTTTTGATATTTTCAAAAATAAAGGTACTTTACTCTTGGACAAAAATCACATTATTTGACAAACCTCGTATACGACTGAAAATTTTTAATATCTGATGATTGTATTTTAGGTTTTGGACAATGCAGAACTTTTTATGAAGAATAACTTTTTTTCGTAATATTAACAATAAAAAAGTTTCGCATATGGTGCGAACTTAAGTGGACACACTGTATAAAGTTTATTATATCGTTTGAATGTTAGGAAGCTATTGAAAGCAGATTGGAGAAACGAACAAAGGGCCATTTTGCTCCGCCTATGGGAAAGAATCTCGTCGCCTTTTTGGACGACATGAACATGCCAGCCAAGGAAACCTACGGCTCCCAACCGCCCCTCGAATTACTAAGACAATGGATGGACTACACGTATTGGTACGATAGATTGAAGCAAACAAGAAAATACATCGAAGTAACTCGAATCGCATTACCATAAATCTCCCTTACGAACGCCAGATATTTCAGAACACCCTTGTAATGGGCGCGATGGGACCGCCGGGCGGCGGCAGGAACGTAATCACCGAACGCCTGCAAAGCTGCTTCAATCTCATCAACATCACCTTCCCGGACGAAGAGACCCTTGCCAGAATATTTGGCACGATGTTGAGCCAGCACGTAGCAGATTTCGACGAGGTGGCCAAGCTGGTTTCCAGGGAACTAACCGATGCCACCATCGATGTGTACAACGCTGTTTGCGGCAAGATGCTGCCCACGCCCGCCAAGCTGCATTATTTGTTCAATTTGCGGGACATCTCCAAAGTGTTCCAGGGTTTGTTGCGCAGCCACAAGGACTACCAAAACGACAAGGTTTCCATGCTTAGGTTGTGGGTGCACGAGTGCTACAGAGTGTTTTCCGATCGATTAATAGACGCACAGTAAGCTTTTAAGCAACGAATTACCGATTGTATTATTGAATACTTTTTTAGGGATCGCGATTGGTTCAGTAAAGCGATCAACAGTCAACTGACAATTCACTTCGATGCGCCGCTGAGCAACTTGCTGGCCAATAAAGAGATACTGATGTTCGCTGATTTTGTAAATCCCTGGGCAGTGTACGAGGAGCATTCCGTGATTGAAACTTTAAAGACGTTCTTGGAAGTTCAGCTAGAGGAATACAACAATACTCCGGGCAACGTTGCGATGGATTTAGTGCTTTTTAAGGACGCCATCGATCACGTTTGCAGAATTGCTCGCGTCATATCGCAGTCTAGAGGAAACATGTTGCTTATTGGAATGGGTAAATAATTCTCACAATAAATAACACATTGGGCATTTAGTAATACTTTGTAGGCGGTAGTGGAAGGAGATCACTTTGCCGCCTGGCTTCGTATGTGTGCGAATATGGCAATTTCCAAATAACGGTGAACAAAAACTACAGAATCATCGAATTCAAAGAGGACATGAAAGTATTATATGGCCTAACTGGCGTAGCACTGAAACCTCAATCGTTCATCTTTGCGGATAATCAAATTTTGGACGAGGGTTTCCTCGAAATTATTAACAATATGTTAAGTAGTGGAGAAATTGCCAATTTATACAAAGCTGATGAATTTGAAGATGTAAGCCATTCATTTCACTTCTTTATACAATATTCTCTAAATATACAGTGTGTCTACTTAAGTTGGAACCATATGGAAAACTTTTTTATTAGTTTTTTTTATGAAAAAAAGGTACTTATTCTTGATAAAAAGTTCTGCGTGGTCCAAAACCTAAAATGCAATGATCAGATATCAAAATTTTTCAGTCGTATACGAGGTTTGTCAAAAAATTTGAATTTTGTACCTTTTTTTTGACAATATTGAAAATTATAATAAAGAAAAAATTTTAAGAATTAAAAATAACCTTCGAATATTCAATATTGTTTATTTATAAAAATATTTTTTCGACATTACCTCTGTGAAAATGTTGAAAATTTAAGTTTGCACTTTATTGCATGATAAATTTAGGATGCACAGGCATTTTTTTAAAGTGTTACCGGATTTCACAATTCACTTTTCAACGCTTTCACAGAAAAAATGCCAAAAAAAATATTTTTATAAATAAACAATAATGAATATTTGAAAGTTATTTTTAATTCTAAACATTTTTTCTTTATAATAATTTTTGATATTTTCAAAAATAAAGGTACTTTACTCTTGCACAAAATTCAAATTTTTTGTCAAACCTCGTATCCTGCTTAAAAAAATTGATATCTGATAGTTGCATTTTAATTTTTGGACCATGCAGAACTTTTTACCAAGAATAACTTTTTTTCATAAAACTACTAATAAAAAAGTTTTCCATATGGTTCCAACTTAAGTAGACACACTGTATGTTTGGAATAGATTAAATCAAAGTTGGAACCAGCCATTAAGAAGTTCAACATCCAGCAAACGAACGAATCTATTTACAAATTCCTGATTAGTCGAGTACGAGCTAGCCTGCACATTGTACTCTGCATGAGCCCCATCGGGGAAGCGTTCAGGAACCGTCTGCGACAGTACCCAGCTCTAATCAATTGCACTACCATCGATTGGTTTAAAGAGTGGCCCAGACAGGCCCTGCTAGAGGTGGCCAATAGGTATATTGCCAGCGTGAATTTTGTGGAAACCATAACTGGAATACCGGTAAAATTAATGATATGTCATGCGAATCAAAACGTTTAAATGATAATTATTAGCGAGGCCAAAGCGATTTTGCCTTAACCTCGTCGCAGGACTACATAAGAGAGCAAATGGCGTACGTTTTCTCCGTAATTCACGATTCAGTGGTGGCATATTCCGAGAAGATGCTGAACGAATTAAAACGGCATAATTACGTGACGCCCACCAATTACCTAGAATTGGTCTACGGTTACAAAAAGTATGTAGAAATAATTGCGGAAATCCCAGTACTATATTTTCTTTGTTTCGCACCATCAGTATGTTATCTAATAAGAGGGAAGAAACCAGTTACGAGGCGAACAGATTAAGAAACGGCCTGTTTAAAATTGACGATTGCCAGGAGAAGGTGAAATCGATGTCGGTGGAATTGGAGGAAGCTCAAGTCCAAGTCGAGGCTTTCCAGCAGCAATGCGACGAGTACATGCTGATTATCATGGCGCAGAGAAAAGAGGCGGACGAGCAACAGGTCAGGAAGGGCGTACATTTTATTAGACATCGAAATTTAGGAACCTAATATTCATCACGTAGAAAGAAGTAGCCAAAACGAGCGCCAAAATCGAAGAGGAAGCAGTGGAAATAAACAAAATGGCGGAATTGGCTCAGGCTGATTTGGCGGCGGCGATGCCTGCTTTGTTGGCGGCCATGGGAGCTCTGGATTCGCTCAGCAAAAAGGACATTACAGAAATCAAGTCTTACGTTACGCCGCCGCAAAAGGTCAAGATGGTTATGGAGGCCGTAAATATTTTACTAGGAGTAAGGTCGCAAGCGCAAAGCCCTTCCGTTTTTGCAATTTTTGTACCTCTAGGTCGATCCTAGTTGGGATACAGCCAAAAAGCTATTAGGAGGAATGAGTTTCCTGCAAGATCTGAAGGACTTTGACAAAGATAACATCGACGACAAAACGTTGAAGAAGATCACAGTATACACTTCAAATGAGGAATTCGTTCCTGAAAAAGTTGGACAAGTATCCGCGGCCGCTAAATCTCTTTGCCTATGGGTCATAGCCATTGAAAAATATGCCAGAGTTTGGAAGTAAAAATTTAATAAAATAACGTTAATATTTGATTAGTAGCAAATCTTTTTAGAGTGGTGGGCCCGAAGAAAGCTAAATTGGAGGAAACGCTTAATTCGCTAAAAGATAAAGAAAACATGCTAGCCATGGCTCAACAACAGCTGACGGATTTGAACAATTACTTGTTAACACTCCAACAAGAATACGAAGATAAGCAGTTGCAGAAAGAAGAACTCAATCGAAAGGTAATAAGGCTGGCAATTATACGTGATCCCTGTTTAATAAATTGCACATTTCAGGCTCGAATGTTGGAATTTAAGTTGGAAAGAGCGGCCACATTGGTGGAATGCTTATCTGGCGAAAGAGAAAGATGGATTGAAACTGTTAAAGTTCTGGACTCCAATTTTGATTACCTACCCGGAGACTGCTTGCTGGCTACCGCTTTTATATCGTACTTGGGACCGTTTTTGTCCAATTACAGGGAGGAGTTGCAAACCATGTGGGAAGAGGAGGTAGCCAAAAGAGGTTTTTTTCAGTTGAATTATTGACCGGATTAAATGGAGTGTGAATTTTAGTGCAATAATTCGAAAATCGTAATAACTAAAGACTTCAATGTAATTACGTTTTTGGCCGATCCGAACACCATCAGAGAGTGGAACCAGCTAGGTTTGCCTGCGGACAATTTTAGTTCTGAAAACGGAATAATCGTCGATATTGGTAGCAGATGGCCTTTGGTTATCGATCCTCAATGTCAAGCGATGAAGTGGATTAAGGCTAAAGAAGCTAAAAACGGCCTTCAGGTATACAACTATTTAAATTAGCTACTTAGCAATTTTCTATTACTCTACAAAACACAATTTTCAACACAGGTGATAGATTTCGGAACTACAAATTATATGTTGATAGTGGAGAAAGCGATACAATTAGGTACGCCGATTTTACTGCAAAATATTGGAGAAACAATCGATCCGTCGCTGGAGCCGGTTGTCGGAAAGGCCATAGTGAAATCAGGAGGAGATCTCCTCATTAAAATCGAAGACAAATTGTTGTCGTACAACGAGCAATTTAAATTCTTCATCACGACCAAGCTGACCAATCCGCATTACGCGCCAGAAATTTGCACCAAAGCTACACTGATCAATTTCGCTGTCAAGGAATCCGGCCTGGAAAGCCAAATGTTGAGCATCGTCGTTCGAAAGGAGAAACCGCAATTGGAGGAGCAGAAGGACGAATTGGTCGCCACCATCTCAAAAGGTAATTTAACTAATTTGAGTACATATTTAAATAAAATGTTACCATACTTTCAGGTAAAAAGACATTGAAAGAACTAGAAAACGAATTGTTGAGGCTGTTGAATGAGATCGAAGGGTCACTCTTGGACAGCGAGGAATTGTATGATACCCTCCAAGATTCGAAAGCTACGTCTGAAACGGTAAAAGTCAGTTTGGAAATTGCTGTGAAAACTGAGGTACAAATTGATCATGCAAGAGAGGTAAAATTTATATCGATGTGCTATGCAGAGGGAAAATTCTGTAATATTTTGCAGGGATATAGACCCTCTGCTACGAGAGCTGCTATACTATTTTTCGTATTGAACGACATGGGCCAAATAGATCCAATGTATCAATTTGCGCTAGACGCATATATTATACTTTTTGTTCAATCGATCCTAAAAAGCCCCAAGTCCTTGGATTTGCTAGAAAGAATTAGCATGTTGAACGACTATCACACATACGCAGTATACAAGTAGGAAACTTTTTTACCCTTTATTATATCGACAGTTTTGTGAAAGCAATAATAGTTACATTGGATTTTTGTAGGAATACGTGTAGAGCACTCTTCGAACAGCACAAATTATTATTTTCGTTTCACATGTGCATGAGGATTTTGAAGGGACAAGGAAAAATCAATCTAAATGAATACAATTTTCTGCTAAAAGGCGGCATAGTATTGGACAGATCCCGACAAAGGGAAAACCCATGTCCAAGTAATTTCTTATTAATTTGTCTTGATACACTTTAGCTACATAAGTTAATCTTTTGTATTTATTTTTATGTCTTCGATATCTGCTGATTTATTCCAATTTTCTTATAATTTTAGATTGGATGTCAGAAATAGCTTGGGATAACATTACCGAATTGGAAAAGATGGCCGGCTTTAAAGGTGTAGCTGACTCATTTGAACAATTTCAGAGAGACTGGTTCAATTGGTATATCCATACCGAACCTGAAACTTTACCGTTGATAGGCAAGTAACATCCAAATTACGCCATTACACCCCATAAAAAAATACGTTTTACAGGCGATTGGGACGCAATTTGTAATGAATTCCAGAAGATGCTGTTCATAAGGTCGCTTAGACAAGATCGCATCCAATTCGCCATATCGACATTCATCGTCAATCAATTGGGACCGCAATTCGTTGAACCTCCGGTATTGGACATCAAGGCGGTTCTGGAGGAATCCCTGCCAGAGACGCCTTTGATATTTGTGTTGTCACCAGGCGTTGACCCGACTGCTGGTTTGCTATATCTTGCCGAACAAACCGGCATGATTAAGAGTTTCCAGTCCATCAGTTTGGGCCAAGGGCAAGCTCCTATAGCCACAAAGTACATTTTCTCTCCATACTAAAGAAAACATGGTTGTGATACAAACATTTTGTTGTCTTCAGGTTGATACAAATTGGATCCAAGGACGGTCATTGGATATTTTTGGCGAATTGCCACTTGTCTTTGAGTTGGATGCCCAAGTTGGACAAGATCATTGAATTGTTGCAAACTGAGGCCGTGCATCCATCATTTCGAATATGGCTTAGTTCCAGCCCGAATCCGGAGTTTCCCATATCCATTCTTCAAGCTGGTATTAAAATGACGACCGAGCCCCCCAAGGTTCTTATTTCAATTAAATCATAAATGGAAAAATATCAACTTGAACGATTTTTTAACGTGTAGGGTGTCAAGGCGAATCTGAAGAGGTTGTATCAGTTGATAACCGAGGAGCAATTCAGCGCCTGCCAATATCCGGAAAAGTACAAAAAACTGTTATTTGGCCTCTGCTTTTTCCATTCTATATTGTTGGAAAGAAAGAAATTTCAACAGCTTGGTTGGAACGTAATATACAGTTTCAACGATTCCGATTTTCAAGTAAATAAATACAGGAATTTAAATTCGTGTGCTACGGTTATACTTGTAGGTTTCCGAAAATTTGTTAACCATATATTTGAATGAATACCCCGTGACACCATGGGATGCTTTGAAATATCTAATAGCCGGTGTCAATTACGGCGGGCATGTTACAGACGATTGGGACAGACGTTTGCTGCTGACCTACATCAATCAATACTTCTGCGAAGAAGCTATCACTGGTCATTACTTCAGGTATTTAGCTTACTAATTACTAGTAAACTTTATTGTAGTTTTCCAATACACACTTTAGGTTATCATCCCTGCCAACTTATTACATACCGAGAGATGGCTCGATACAATCATATCTCGACTACATCGCTTTGTTGCCGAACACAGATAGACCAGAAGCATTTGGACAACATCCCAACGCCGATATTGCTTCATTGATTAGCGAATCCAGAAACTTATTCGAAACACTAATGTCTTTAGGTATCATATTTTCTCCTATTTTTATACTTTGTGTAAAAATTGTCTTTATTTTTAGAGGTGCAAAGCGAGGCCAGTGGTGGTATGTCGAAAGAGCAAAAGGTTGCCGAACTGGCGAAAGATATTTACGACAGAGTACCAAGGCCGATGGATTATATCCAAGTTGAAAAATCAATGGGATTGAACAAAACACCTTTAGATGTAGTCCTATTGCAGGAAATCCAAAGGTCTTTTTTGCATAATTTAT
Source organism: Phyllotreta cruciferae (assembly GCA_917563865.1). Classification (NCBI taxonomy): domain Eukaryota; kingdom Metazoa; phylum Arthropoda; class Insecta; order Coleoptera; family Chrysomelidae; genus Phyllotreta; species Phyllotreta cruciferae. The sequence continues at coordinate 3,806,609 of OU830609.1, read as the reverse complement.
ATCATTACTTTCACCATTAGTTTCACCATAATTCTTTCAGATACAATGTTCTACTAACGGACATGCAAGAAGGCATTGAAGAACTCCAAAAAGCTATTCTTGGCATTGCTATTATGACCAACGAATTGGAAGAAATCTTCGATAGCATATTTGATGCCAGAGTTCCACCTACATGGTTGAAAGGTACAGTAAAAACAGAACCCATGTTATGTAATTACATTGCAAACTTTTAGCTTATTCTTCACTAAAATCGTTGGGCAATTGGACTAGAGATTTGATAGCAAGAATCCACTACTTCTCTGATTGGGCAACAACGCACACGCTGCCTTTATTCTTCTGGTTGGCTGCTTATACTTTCCCTACAGGATTTTTGACAGCCGTTTTGCAGGTTGATTAACGATTATTTGCGTTAATTCAAAGTTGGAAATCTAATTTTGATCTTTAGACCACGGCGAGATCACAAGAGGTTCCGATAGATACCTTAGGTTGGGAATTCACGGTTATACAAGCCGAGGAGAGTACAATAGAGTATCAGCCGGATAATGGAGTATACGTTAGGGAAATGTACCTGGAAGGAGCTAGTTGGGACAAAAAGAACGGTTTTCTTATCGATTCACAGCCTATGCAATTAGTCACTGCGATGCCGTTGATTCATTTTAAGCCTGTGGAACAACTAAAGAAGAAAACCAAAGGTAAATTACCTACGTACTTAAATTAAATAATATCATTAATACCATATATTGTATGTTTGGTTTTTAGGATTGTATCAGTGCCCTTGTTATTACTACCCCATCAGAACTGGAAGTCAGTTCAGGCCGTCATTTGTTGTTGCTGTTGACTTGAAAGCAGGCAATGAGACGTCCGATTTCTGGATAAAGAGAGGAACTGCACTTATTTTAAGTTTAGCCAATTAGTTATTTTTGAATTATTTATTATTTTATTGTTCTGTTCCAAATTTACTCAAGGAAATCTGCATTAAATGTGCGAAAATAATTGAATTTCAATGTTCCTATTTTAAAGTCTGGGACATAAGGATATATTTACATTGGATGACATAAGAAATCGCATAAAATAAGATTTTTTATTCTCCCCTGTATTTAACAAAATTATTTTCAGTTTCCTCGATTTCCACTTCATATAGTAAAGAAGGTTTTTCCATTATTTTTTTCATTTCATTCCAAATGAAAACAGCTAAATTTTCAGTGGTACTTGGTTTGTCAGAAAAGTAAACCAAATCTAAATCCAAATTTTTGTGATCCATTGGTTTCATAATGGCCTTCTCCATGTCTGCTTTCAGTTCAGTCATGTTAATTATCATCCCTGTGAGAGGGTCAATTTCACCAAAAAGCGTTATTTTTACTGAAAATAACCGCCAGATTTATTAAAATATAGAGAATAAGTAGAATTGTGAGTTACAAGCCTCACTTCTTCGTGTTCCTAAAGTAAATATTACGTTGTTTTAAGTTAATAAAAGGACTATGAAAATAACCCGATAACAATCTAGAGATATTTTTAAATCAAAAACTATATCTACCATACCTACATAGTTGTGCCCATGTCCATTAATGTGATTACATTTCCCATAAATATTCTTATTTTCTTCAACACTCAAATGATGGCTATAAAAAAATTAATTACTTAATTGATAACCAATTTCCATTATTTCAAGTACCTATTCAATCTATGACATGCTGAAAATTGCATTCTTTTCGTTATGTAACCTTTTGGAGCCATTTTTGATAACTATTTATTCGTTTTTAAAATATATTTCCTTAATTTGTCGAAAATATTGGAATTTGAATCACACTTTTTAAATTCCGTTTGCTTACAACTTACAAATACAAACTACAAACATAACCTCATTATTTTTTTGACTGACAATTCTTATTATCCGGCCTGTTGCTGTTAAGTCATTTGACTATTGTGTTGTGAAAATTTTAATAAAAGAAGATTAGAAGAAATTGTTGACAGTTGACAGTTAAAGTTGAAGGTCGGACGTAGTAGTTGATTTGTTTTGTTGATTTGACACAAAATTAATAACTGGAATAATAATTTGTTTCTTGTTTAAAGCATATTTTATTATCAAAAATGACTTCTGCCCTTTACTTAGAACATTATTTAGACAGTAGGTGCTACATTTTACAGCCCAATTGACTTTTTTAAAACGCTTTCTTTTAGGTTTGGAACATTTACCAGTAGAATTACAACGCAATTTTAAATTAATGAGAGATTTAGATTCCAGGGCTCAGGGAATAATGAAAAACATCGATTCACTAGCCGATGAGTACCTTAGAAACCAAAAATCCCTCACATCAGATCAAAAAAAGGAACAATTAGATAAAATTCAAGACCTCTTTAATAAAGCTAAGGTAAACTTAATGAGCTGAAAATTTTTGCAATTTCAAGTCAAATAGTTGTTTTGTAAGACTTATTCAAAGAACAACTTTTAAATGGACAATTTTCTTTCTATATTTGTATAATTTTTTAGGAATATGGAGATGATAAAGTACAATTAGCAATACAAACTTATGAATTAGTAGATAAACATATTCGTAGACTAGACAACGACTTATCAAGGTTCGAAACAGAAATCCAGGATAAAGCGTTGAATTCCAGAAATCAAGAAGAGCCTTCTGTGGGAAAAAGTACGCTAAATGTACCCTCGACCAACTTACCTTTAATTCACCATTCTTTGCTTCTAGGAGGTAGAAAGAAAATTAAAGATGGGAAAACCGAGAAGAAAAAACGACTCGGTAATTCAAGCGAAGAAGATTCTACGGGTACCATCAAAGGAACTAAGAAAAAGAAACAGAAAGGCGCCAGTTCGGGGATTATATCTGGGGGTATCGCAGGCAGCGGAACAAATGCTGCCGCAGGTGAGGGTTCGTATCACCTGCTTTTCTCATATGCTTTAATTTACAGCAACATTCATTTGACCAGCATTCCATAAACTACTTAAGTTTTAAACAATCGCACTGAAATAATTAACACGAAAAAACCTAATGTATGTCTTGTGCAAAACAAAGTTACATGCACGTCACCATAAATTTACTACGTCACAAATAGACAGTGTTGCCAGACTTTTTTAAAGTTTACAAAATCCAAGATTGGAACTATGCGACTTGACAGTCAACCTACTATAAGAAAAAATAATTATTTTATATACAAACGTTGATTTTTTTATAATGCATATAAATTTTTCTTGGATGATTTAATTCTACTTTTTAACTTTTTCTATCATCCCTTGTTAACATCGAATTAAATTCTGTAGATGTTAAACTAATCTGTTTTGTGTTTATTTTTAAAATTTTGGCACAATGCTTTGCAAATATGACGACAATAGTGACGTACATATAATTTCGTTTTGCACAAACTATACATTGATTCTGTAATTCCCAATACGTATTGGTTTTGTTCAAAATATTATTTTTACTTTAGGGCTAGGGTACTTCAGGTTGATCAAATAATTGATTTCAAATTTTAAATGTTTATGTATATGAAATTTTTTTATTGTGCATTAAAATTTTTAATTGTGTTTTTAGTTGCGGAAGCAGTAGCAGCTGTACTTCCAGGACTAGCGGGTATCGCTCATCCCAGTGATGTTTTAGACATGCCAGTGGATCCAAATGAGCCGACCTATTGTTTGTGCCATCAAGTTTCTTACGGTGAAATGATTGGTTGTGATAATCCTGATGTATGTATTTGTGTAGTTTTTATTAGGACTATAACTAATTTTGATTTACTTTTAGTGTCCTATTGAATGGTTTCATTTTGCGTGTGTGGGTCTTACAACCAAGCCGAAAGGAAAATGGTATTGTCCGAAATGTACACAAGATCGGAAAAAGAAATAATTATTAGGCAAACATTTTGTTCTGGAGATTAGCATATATTATGTTGTTTTAAAAAAGATTGAGTTTGATCTATTTTTAGTTGGAAATAATTCATTTTAGGAATTATTTATTTTAAATGAGATAAGTTAGTGTTAATTTTTGTATAATTACATTTTTTTAGTAAATCCAAATTATTTTTTTAGGTTAATTATGACCCTCTCCGCCTATCTTCGCAAAGAAAATACTTTATTCCAAATTAATAAGCTAGACTTCTTTTGGAAAATTATCATGGAACAAACTTATTAATTTTATTAGTACAGTGTATGAAGGGAATTCTTCATAAACGGATTGGTTTTTAATTTGTCCTCTTGGAATAAATTTCTCACCATTTCAAAACCAAAATGACATGCTATATTTCTCGGTATTGTTTGCGGGAAATTGTTGGGATCTTCTAATTTCTTCTTACCAGTATAATTTAAATTCTAAAAAACCAAAATATGTCTACTAGAAATGATAATGATTTGGTTAAGATTACAAATTCTGCACATACAGGGCATCCCAAAATTGCTATTTTTCAGTTGATACCTAAGCCTATTGATGTTTTTTTTGATTGATCGACTTATTTTGATCTCACCAACATACAGTAGGTCTATTTGCACCGAAATTTTGACACCCTGTATACAGAAAACTACATAAGGATAGCTCACTTTCAATGTTCCATTAACTTTTACTGCTGGTCCATTGCCGCAAACACGTTCATCCCAAAAAAAATCTAAATACTGATCGCTCCAATTCCAGGCCTCCAACTTACAGGTGAAACTTGCTACGGTCATCTTCGATTCAATGTTGATGTTTTCGTCGTTGGTGAATTCAGTAGTCTTGGATTTCGAGGAAATATTACGAGATATCTAATAAAAATAAATAAAATTTCTATGTGCGAATAAAGTATGAGATGATAAACGCTGATAAGAGGTATTCAGCAATCACCTACCACTGAATAAACAATATCGATTTTAACGGTAGATCGAAGGGTATCCCTCATGAGTATCAAATCATCGTTAGGGATTTCAATAGCCATCTGAGGAAATTCTATAACTGAACTCCATGTTTTCTTAACGCTTTTGAATGCATGATTCCTCTCTTCGCGTTTTTGATTGTACTCGTTAGGGCGATTGTAATTATTTTGAGTATTATTCTTTAATGCCGGCTCGGAAATTTTCACCGATTTTTGTGAACGCATGCTTTTCTTTCTAAAATTACATAATATAAAAATACTTGGGTATTTCTAGAATCCAAGTATTTTGTTATTGATTCAGGAACACCCTGTATATGTTTGCTATAACAGCCTTAATCAAGACGCCTCGTTCTGCTGTCATGCCGATGATCGAGAGGAATAGAGTGTCTAAATTAAGCCTTGGTTGATAACATCAATGCAAGTATTCCGTAGTAATAATTAACTAACCCAGAAGTAACAGAATTACGAGGCGATAAGCGGCTGCTACTCATTGTCGAGGGCTCCGGTGTTATCGGTGGCGACGGCAACCTGACTGATTCCAATAGAGGTAACGAGATTTCCACATGAAACGTTTGTATTAAATTCGCCTAAAATTAGAGATTTTATTAATTGTACTGGGAAGAAAACTGGGAAAGCAGTTTGTATTTAGCAGAAAATGAAAAAATTGATATACCAGATGTTCATTAAACATGCGGCAAAAACTCAAGGGGTTGTTCCATGGACTAATATTTTATTATTTGATGATTATTGAACCTACCTGACTGTACTTACAAAGCTATCTCAGTTGCTGGAGGATGTACTATTGGCAATAAGACATACAATGTGGTTTATACATGATGGTGCACCAGCACATTTCAATTTGGTTGCTCGTTAGTTTTTAACATTAACATAGGGAGATCGCTAGATTGGTCGAGGTGGACCACATTTATGACCCGCTCGTTCCCCCGACTTAAACCTCTTGGATAATATCCTATAAGGCCCCCTAAAGCCATTACTTTATACCTAATACTCCGAGAAGAAGATTGGATGCTTGCATCCTAACATTTTCAACAATTTTTGTATATTTCACTTACATGTATTTTTGGTGATAACATGTTATACCTAAAATTTTATTCGCCCTCATTAAGTCCTAAAAAAAAGTCCTGTTTAAAAATCATCAGAGGACAAAATATTCTTAGAATTACTATTCAAGGAACAACCCTTTAAATTTTTGCCACATGTTTAAAAACACCCTGTGGAATATTTGTAAGACTTACTCCTTTGATTACAGTTGGTTTCTGAATACCCATCAATCTGTAACACTGAAAGAAAATCACTGATCTGCAGTTTACATGTGAACTGTACCTTTTGTATTTATCGTCTTTCAAAATTTGCGTGTTATCCAAATAAGCCATTTTTTTAAAAGTGTGGCAAACTTGATAGATGTAAAACGAATCCATCTGGAAAAAGTTCTTACTTATGCATTACCTTAGCTCTAGATAGCCCATATATACCCTTAGAAAAATACTTTTTATACTTACGTAACATGGGTTACCTTCCAATAAAAGTGAATCCAAAGAATACAAGGAAGATAAACTCTTAATGGTAGCGTTCAAGTCGTATATATCATTCTGGGATAAATCCAGGCAGCAGAGTTCCTGGAAATTTCCGCAATCGCTCAGTAAATGTAGAGAACTGTCTGAAATTATTACATTTAATACTTTAATTATAGACTTCGCGTAGGGTGGGTCTTCATCAATATATCACCATGCAAATCCTTTTGGAGTCTTGTATACTTTAGTGAACATACAACGTTCACAATTTACATTTATTTTTACCTACTCGTATCATTCTAAGAAAAAGAGCGAAAAGGCGAAATGGCATGGGGCACGGGCATTCGTGAATGGGAAACGTTAAACTTTTACCGGGAGTAATTTTTCCCCGTGGCGCACACATCCCGTCGTCTCCCTGACGTCCCTTAATAATGTAAACGTCCAGTAAGGCCCGACTTGATGGTTTCTACAAAATGAACTTCTCAATTTTTATGTAGTTGATTTTAATAATTCAGCGCGGCCGGACTGTCGGCAGGGCCGTTTTGTATGCCCGGCGTACGGGAATTATTTGCGACTTTTCAAAGGATACGCCGCTTTCAATTTTATTTTCGAAAAGGGCGCACACACACCATAATGTAATGTCGTATGAGAGAAATTACATTTTTTATTTTTGGGTTGCAGTACTTTTCCAAAGAATTTATGATGCGACGTTGGACCAAATTTTATTGGTATTGTCAAACGGCTAAAGAAATTTATCGAATCCCAGTTTGGGCTCGTTAAATTTCCTGAGAACTCTCCCAAATAAAACTGTGGTATAAGTTTTTTTTTATTCTCTATCAATTTACATACCCGTGCCATATATGCAACAATTACATGATTGTTGCATGTGTCTATCCACTATTATCTACTTAATTTCGAGTGAAAAGAGAAGACGCAAGGAATTTACCGGCCGGACGGACTGAATAAATATTTTATAACCGCCTCTTTTCCGAACGGTTAATAACAGACCGCCGTAAACTAAAATAAAAACGTAATGAAGGGCCTTCGCAGGTGATTTTCCATGGGAAAACCACGGCTGGCCGTCGGTTAATAGCCTCAATTCATCAATGAATATTTTATTTATTCCTACGAACACGAAGTGTATAATAGTTGAGGGATTTCGAGTCCGTTTCGCGAACAATTTATAATTATTTTTTATCATGTTCGGAAATTTAATTTTTCCCATTGACAGTATTTTTGTAATAAAATTTCGCAAAAACGCGTATGCTGGCTGTTGGTTAGCACATGATAAACATTTTTTTTTTCGTTTAATATTTTACGTAAACTCGAGCGACGTGAAGCTAAAATTTCAATTAAAATACACTGTTTTGTTTGATTAATTAAAAAATGATCATTAAAAATTTATACTTGGCCATTACCAAGTTACACATTGTTTTTCATTGATTTCGAACCAATTACTATTTTTAATTATTAATTAATCTAATTGAATAGTCCGTTGCAGCGTATTATTTTATTACAAGGTACAACGCCATATATGCTTTTTTTCATCTCTGATATAGAAATATTATTTGGGGACTGCGTTTATTGCACCAGTGGTAAACGAAAATAGCCAGGGTTAAAGATGTGAAAAGTAAGAGTTTAGGTCTTAATTATCTCTTAAATTTTGATACCACTTTCTTGCGGTGAAAAAAATTCACATTTAGAAAGATAATTGTATTAGAATAAAATTAAGGCTAATTCCAAGAATCTTTTTCACTAGTCTCACATTTAGTACTCTTTCAAATATCATACCTAAACAATTCTGATTTGTAATCCAAGTCTAGTTATCTCCAAGAACTAGACCAGTGTAGTTTGTTCAGTCGGTACATGCCGATAGGTTTTGTTGGTCGGCTTTTTTTGTATGGATGCTTAATTAGCAAAAATTTAACGATAAATATGTCGTATTCGAATGCACTTTTCCAATTAGAAGGTAATCGGTAACACCGGCGAAAAAAAGCATAGATTGGCTGATTGGCTGTCATTTTTATACCAAATTACAAACAAAATCCTCAGCAGCTCGTAAGCTTGTCAAGCTTTTATTTGCAACATTTTTATTAGCCCTCATATTGTGTAACTGGCTATTTGGAATAGTTGCTATTTGTAAATGAAAAGCATTAAATTATCATTTAGCATCATTATTCGAAAGTGGTGAATTTCATATATTGAATACGTGCATTTAATCGAAATACGCGATGGATTTAAACAATAGACGCAGGTTAAACCGTCATTTAGTAGAATTATAATGGCAATAAATCAGTTTCTAATAATACAGAAGAGTCATTAAATAAATAAGCCATAAATAACCAGTTAATGAAGCCATACTGTGCAACTATAAGCTGCGTGTTCTTCTCTCATTTATTATACGCGGCTAATGTTTCCACAATGGACTGTTTTGACTGGCTATCAATTAGTACGTACGCGTTTTCACATTCTTTTTTCGTTTTACCGCATTCCTGCTTTAATGGAAACAAGGCGAAGTTATTAAATATTTTTATTTCTATGCCTATTAAGTGCTATTATAACAGCATTCTCGAGCATTTGAAAATAAAACTGATTGTTTCTCTCGTATGGCACATACCTATATCATAAAAGATTTATTACAGGATAATTTGTGTATTTATATTATAGATATTTTTTGTTCTTATTTGTGCAAAGTTTTTGTGCAAAGAATCAGGTACATTTAATTGGTCAATAATTTGAACCACTATACTGTATTTCTATCAATTGATATCTATTATCTTTTCAATATGCAACTCAGCCCCTCTGATATCCATCATGTAATCCATCATTTTGTAAGGAGTTTTAATAAATAATATTTAATATTTTTAATAATAAATATTAAGACATAAAAAAAATTATTTCAGGTTGTATAAATTTTTCTTATGTTGTCTGTAATTATTGTTCATTGTAATGGTATAGATTGAAAAGATAAGTAATGGTTCTCTTTATAGTAAGAGAGCATGTTTTATGTTATTTTAATTGACGAATACAAATGATTTAAGATTATATTCTGATTTTGTGTAAATTGTAAATCTACGATAATCAAAAGATGGTGAAGAACCTCTACCCAGAAGTTATACTTATATACGCTTAATTTTAATTAAGATACTTAATTGTTTATGTTGTTTAAGTAGGGTTTCCAAAGACTTCTAAGTTTTCAAGTACACGTAAGTAGAGTTACTTATCTGCTATTTGAAATGTAGTTTACTTTTAAAGATATAATATAAAATTGAGCCGATGAGACAACTTTTCATAAATAACAATTTTTTGTTAGTCAATGCTACAAATATTAATTCCAGATTTCACCAACAATTCTTAAATAGGTACTAAATAGGCGGAGTATCCGAGTTCTCTCCCGTATTCGAGCAGGTAAATTCTTATGGGTCGAGTTCTCTCCCGAGGGTGTCCGAGTTCTCTCCGGTACGGCAGGTATCATTTAATTTCCGATTAATCCTTCTTCGTTGAAACCCTAAATACTTATTAAAAGTAACCAACTTTTAATTTTTATTATTTCAAACTTTTTTAAATTTGAGATATTTTTTGTAGTTATAACTTCACTTTATGTAAGTACCTACATATACCTACATTTTAAGTATTACAATTTAAATAAAACTAAAATTTCCTTTTACATGATATACAATTTATTTAATATAAAACACAAATACTATCTAAGTATTACTCTATAAAAATAGATTAAGGGTTTCTAGGAAGGACCGATGGGAATATTTATAATTTCAAAATTCTCTGGCAAATTTCGATTATGTATTTTCATTTCGTAGTACAATTTAATGAGGATTTTATGATTAGGGGAAATTTTTTGACTTCTGTCTTTTTTTCTCTATTTCAATATAGGGAAAATCCCATCCCTTCCAGTATACTTCTAGAAATTTAGGTGTACTTTCCATAATAACAAATTTCGATATTGTAAAATATCAAGGTACTTTACTCTTGAGCAAAATTCACATTTTTTGACACACATTTGATTTTTGATGGTTGCATCTTGGGTTTTAGATCATACAGAACTTTTTGTGAAGAATAACTTTGTTCCGTAAAATTAATAATAAAGTTTCCCATAAGTTCACGGAAGGAACAGTAATCCTCCTTATCAGGCAATTAGCCCCTTATAAGCTACAACTACCCGTTAACAATAGACGGGAGAGAACTCGGACACGACCTTTTTTCGTGCAGGTAAGATTTTGAAAATTGGGAGAGAACTCGAACCCGTCCCTAAATAGGTACTAAATAGGTACTAAATAGGTAATACTTAAACCCGATTTAGGAAGTCCTAAGTACTCAAACAAATTATCTATAATATTTTCAATTTCATCTGGTACATCTCGCATATTTTTAAATAACAAAAATTCTTTAAATTGTCAACAAATAATACTATAAAATGTACTAATCTCAAGTGAAATTTTCATCTAAATCCTGCTAAAGATGAAAAATATGGTGAAGTATATCCTACATGTTTTAGGCCAGCACACTGAGCTGTCCTAACTTTAAGTATTACTTAGAGCATTGCGAAACGCAAATTGTACTTAGGACTTCCTAAATCCGGTTCAAGGATTATCTGACTTTAAGAATTGGTCGGTGAATTCGAGCATAAGAGATTTAAATTATGAATGTTGACTCTCCACTATTTTCTTGAAATAGTGATCTGCACGGCGGTGCTCATTATTAAACCTGTAAGGTTAAATATGCAGCAAAGTGTAGATGTAGTGAAAAAATAGAAAAGCCGTGCTAACCCCTATGTATAACGTAGGTATACAACCAAAATTCAAACGAAAGCTAAGCCGACCACTACATAAACATATTATGATTTACGATCTAACCTCGTCGCCGGTATTAATTATTATGACATGGCATGTAGGAAGGGGGCGCCCGTGTGCGTGTATTAAACTTTTATCTCGTTTTGTCAGACAACGGTCCATCGCGATTCTAAAACCCGGACGCGGATGTGACGTAAAATGAAATGTGTGCGCCGCTTTTTTTACAACGCGTACTAATTTCCAGACAGCCCGATGATATTTGATATAATAACGGCGCTTACTTCGGATCACTTTTTTTTCAAACATACAGGGACGATTCCTCGTGTGCTTTTACTTTAATATGATGTTTTAGAAAATTTTACGTTCTTACGTTATATGTATAGCTTTACGCTATTTTGACGTCTCATAGGCTAGCGGAGAAATTGAAGATAATAAGATTCCATTTTTCCTATATAGGCTTTTAAGTTTTACTTTGCAGCCCTTTTTTGGCTAATAATATTTCCTACCAAATTATATTTTTTTATTATACTTTGATCTAAACTAGTAATTGAACTAATAATATACTGAAACATGTACTATAGTAGCATCATAAAATTACACTTTTGGTATCTTCATTTATCAACAAATGTCTAGTTGAATTACCCTGTATAGTTTGTAACAAACGAACTTTACTTTTCCCGTCCTGTTCGAGTCTTCTAATTATTATTTATATTTGCCCTCGGTTCAATGTAGATTTTTTTGGACTTATTAGAGGGCAACTGGGCTCCTATAATCTGAGCTGTCAGGATACCAAAATATGTAGTATGTAGTGAAATATCAGATTTTTTTGGGGAAAAATTTTTCACCCCGACCTGGTTTTTAATTAGAGATTAACACGATCCGCCGGCTATTATGATGTTTTCGAGCTATTAGTAAAACGACGCCTAACATTTCCGTTGCGTCGGGTTAAAAATATACAGAGGGATGCAAATGGTTTCGAATTGTTGCTTGATTTGTTTAGCGACTGAAAATTTGGGTGGAGTTCAATTGGTCTCCTCGGTCAAATTTACCCAAATATAATCCTTTTTCGACTCGAAAGCTATCAGTCAATTAGTCCCCAATACCGGATTAAGGGTTTCTAGGAAGGACCAATGGGAATATTTATAATTTCAAAATTCTTTGGCAAATTTGGATTATGTATTTTCATTTCGTAGTACAATTTAATGAGGATTTTATGATTAGGGAAAATTTTTTGACTTCTGTTTTTTTTTCTATTTCAATATAGGGAAAATCCCATCCCTTCCAGTATACTTCTAGAAAATTAGGTGTAGGTACTTTTCATAATTACAAATTTCGATATTGTAAGATATGAAATACTTTACTCTTGAGCAAAATTCACATTTTTTGACATACCTCGTATAAGATTGATAAAATTTGATTTTTGATGGTTGCATCTGGGATTTTAGATCATGCAGAACTTTTTGTGAAGAATAACTATTTCGTAAAATTAATAATAAAGTTTACCATATGTTGCCAACTATTTTTTGAAATCCGTTCGTATATTAAAACTAAAATAATTCTTTTTTTGTACGGAATTTTTCTTTTAATATAAATTGTACCAATTGTATATATTTTAAATTACTAATGCTTAGATATTAAATATTTTTTAACACTAAAAGTTGCATTTTACCAAATTCTCTCAGCTAATTAAGTACACCAGAAGATGTTAGCCAAATGATAAGTAGTTATTCCTGCAATGTAAATTCTTATCTAATCGGATTAGGAATATTTTGACTGCGGGGACCAATTAGCCCATTAAATTTTGAAACTCGGGACCAATCGACCTGTAGGATTATGGAACTCCGCTGACAAAAATGACCAATTGACCAACATCGGAAAATTTAGCACTTGAAATTACTGGGTAGCACTTTCGTGGAATTAATTTTAAACTGAGAATAGCAAAATGTTGCATATATTAAACCCGGCCATTTCTCGATACATCCGGTCAATAGGTAACGATAGACGGGAGTTTTAAACGAAACTTGCACGTTATTTAGCACTTTAACGCCAAGTGTCGGGTTACGTACGTGATATTTACAGATATTTAAAGCAGGAATTGTTCCTGAAATATTTATTGTCAACTACGTTTTGTCTAAACCGAGTTAATTAACAATTCATAATATTTATAAGGAATTCTTACATTTATTTTTTGTAGCGTTAAGGTTTGCTGGTAGTACTTGAAATTTTTTAGAATAATCTAATAGAGAGAAAATTTTAAAACGACTCATTTTCCCGGAGCTCATGCGGAAAAACGAACAAAAAGGCCTCTTTCGCTATTATTAATCCATTCGACGTCCATCCCATTACGAAATTTACGACAAGTTTTACGAGTCGAGCGCCCGGAGCCGGTGTCCTAGCCAGGCCTTCCAAATTACGAATACGTGTTACATCCGCAGAGATATGGCAATAACTAATTAAGCTAATTGAGAAATGATGAATAATGACGAAGGAAATATATCAGGGATGTTTTCAAAATGGGATCGCTGTTTAGTAATGAATATAGAGAGGAGGAGAATTGGGTTTAGCCGAGGGTTCTTAATGCACATTAAAATTTCATTTCATTGATGTTTTATTATGCCACTAAAAAAATAATTGGTTTAAAAAATATTAATCATAACCGATACCGACCACTTTTTTCTATACTCGAATGTACCAAAATTTATAACTACAAATTTCACTGATTTTTCGAAAATTACTTTTTGGTCATAATTTCTAGGTAAGCACTGACTTGTTCTTCCCTCATAAACATCACTCCACTTTCGCAAATATTTTTCCACAAAATTATTTATGAATTATTTTCTTGTGGTCCCAAATGATTCGATATAGTTAATTAATCGGCATCACTAATTAATCAATAATTTCACAAATCAAACACACGCCGCCTTTGACCGGGACGCGTACCCCATTTTGCGAATAAGATACGGGAGGGTTGTCGCGGGGGAGCGAGCATTCCGAGCGGTAATTGAGTTTCTATGTTTTTATAGTAATGGGTAGTAATTGGTGGGGAATCGACCCCCGTTGATGTATTTGTCGGCTGAATATCGATAGTATAAAATAGATTTTGGGTAATTATTATTTGCCTTGTCGGAGTGCCTATATGTACAATAACACTTCATTTTATGCGAGTGTTTTGCTCGGAATTACTTTTGAATAATCATAGTTGTTTTAAAATTAGTAAACATACTTTTAGTACAAACGGTAACAATAGGTATAATATATTTGCCAATATCAACCCGTATATATTTCTTGTAAACAAAAGCCACAAATTCGCCGGTTTTACTGCTGGAAGCCGAGTTCTCATCCCAGGGCCGTGTCACTGAGCCCATCGGTCAGTTTTGTTTGGAAAATCGCTCATTAATCAAAGTCTGAGTTTTGGGGTTAAACTACTCCAAATTTTAGTTGGAAACGTGTCTACAAGGTGAGCTTAGTTTGGATGAGAAATTGATGTTTTGTCAAGCTCGGATCTGATTCAATAATAAGGCACTAATGAATTATTGTTGGGAAGATATGTGAGAAAATCTATGATTAATGAGTTTTTAGGGTACTATCAGAAAATTCTGATTCAAAAAATAATATCTATGTTTGATGCTCTTATTTCATACAAATCTAGATTATTAATTAAGTTATAATACACAATAAATTTTCCTTTAAATCTCTAGAATTCCTAGTAGGTACGAGTATATTGTGGCCACAAAATTTCAGCATGTTTCTTGTGCAAGTCTTGTAAAGAAATTAAGATTATTTCCCTATACATTTAAAGTAAAAAAAGTCTTCTTTAATATAACCTGCATTCAGATACAAACATTTTTTCCCAAAAATTCGAATACAAACTACTTTAAACCGAGCTCGTTCGTCCTGTAAATTAAACCGAGCTGCCCCCTTTCCAGCATTTCGCTCTTCGCCTAGCTGGATGCGTGTCAACACAAAGTAGCTCATAGGCCTTCTCTTCCAACTTTTGGCAATTTATACGTGTCAGTCACATTTCAAAGCAATCGCCCCGAGGCGCATGTAATTATTTAAATCTAGCGAATACGCGGCGCGTCATCCGAATATTGAAAATAGAAAACGAGATTGACGAAAGTATATCGTATCGTAAAAATACATACCGGGCCAGCCCGTGTAGGATATGGATATAGGAGTAATACAAGTGCGAGGAAAAGAGTGAATCTGATCATTGTAATAGGGGGAGAGAGGAAGAGGGTATATGAAATGGTTGGGTTTGCAAATGGTTCAGGATAGTTTTAGAATTATTTAGAACTGTTCAAAACCATTTAGAATTGTTTTAGAAATGAGTAGGAACAAAGAAATAGTTCAGGGCGATGTTAGAACCATTTAATAGTCCAGAATCATTCAGGACCAATTGGAAGGTTCCTGGATAAACTAGGAAAGTCCAGAACCATTTAGAACATTTTCAGGACTAACTTTTAGAAGGCTATTTAGATTGTTTGAACTGAACTAATCGATTGCTTTAGTGAAATATTGTAAAAAACCCGACTGATACAGTAAAATTGTTCAATAAAATCGTCAAATTTACTTGTAAAATCTTTTAAAAAAAACTTTAAAAATCGATTAATTCTGTAAAATATATTAACAAAATCGTCAAATTTACTTGTAAAATCTTGTAATGTAAACGTGTTTCCATATATCCACACCGCCACAGGCCGACCCAGTACATTAAACCAATGTCTTCAATTTGTTATAAATGTTACTTACTGTTATTTAAGCAGTTCCTGCCTAGTCCTAGATACAGCAGCCGTTTCGGCGCATTCGTAGTCAAATTATCCACATTGGATATAAAATTGTTGTTTAATTCTAATATCTTCAAATTCCTGGGCAAATAAGATCCATTAATGTCTCTTAAATTGTTATCCGAGAGCTGAAGGATCTGCAAATTCTTGAAATCCTTCAACGAACTATCGATTGAGTTCATCTATAGGAAAATCTAACAGTAGAAATTAGATACCAGAATGTAGTACTTATTCTACTCACATACGTATTGCAAATTCTCAAAGTTTGCAATATCTTGGCCAAATTTTTCAAGTTAACCTCGACGCCTTCGGTGACCATGTGCTTCAGACAGCCGTACATGTTGTCGAAGAGACGGTTCTTCTCCTTCCACCTCTGCCATTCGTTCTTATCGAAGTTCTTGATTTCGTAATCGATTATGGCGAATTTGTTGTCGACGGCGCTCGCTTCGTTGTGCAGGGGATTCAGCGCGTCCAGGAACGTCCCGAAGACGGACCTCCTCAGCACGAGGATCAGCGCCAGCGAAAACGGCAAGGAGTAATCGAAGAAGCGGTCTCTGAAGCGCTTCCTGAACTTCGCCAAGGGCGCTTCGGCGTCGTTCCACGTTACTTTGTCGTATTGTTGTTTTCTGAAGTACAGCTCGTACTCGGGCGTTATGTCTTTGATGGTGGTTAGGTCGATGAGCTCGGAGAATATTCCCGTAGACATTACGAATTTTGGATGCTTCGGGTTTAAATTTGTGACGTTTTATGTTGCGCATTCGTATCGTTTGGTCAAAAGATTGACATTAGATTTTTTATTTAAAAATTCCTCCCAAAATTGGATGGAATGATGACGAGTAGAAGGCCAATTTTTCTGCCAAATAGCCAAATATAATATTTCAAAATTCTTGGAGATAATTCGAATAAAAGCAACTTCGCTTTGTGTTAATTCGGAATGATTTACTTCCATTACATTCTCGTCCTTCCTGTTTTTTATTTCCGAACAAAAGC
Organism: Phyllotreta cruciferae; assembly: GCA_917563865.1. Classification (NCBI taxonomy): domain Eukaryota; kingdom Metazoa; phylum Arthropoda; class Insecta; order Coleoptera; family Chrysomelidae; genus Phyllotreta; species Phyllotreta cruciferae. The sequence goes on along the minus strand of OU830609.1, from coordinate 3,789,647 downwards.
CTCCGATATAGCAGAGTAAAATGTCGTTAAAAAGCTCTACCACTCACTCTATTCGATAGCGTGTGTAATCCTAAAAAAATCCCCCAACTTTTCTAATCTGATCCAAATTTTCGCCGAATTACCAGATGAAAAAAGAGAACAAAAGTCTAATGTTTGGATTTCCAGACTCAATAAAATCAGACAGTCGATTACTAGATAAACCAATGGAAATCCGGCGTGTAAGCCAGTCGTGAAAAAGCAAATTTCCACATCTTTTTCGGGAGGTTTTTTTTGGTCAGAACGGTCATTATTAAACCGTTTGTTCAGCAAGAAACGCCAATAGCCGGCGCAAATCTCTTGTTAGGCAACCCGGCGAACGAGAGGAAGGACTAAAGATGTCACCGAGATAACAAATGGAAGAAACTTCCGGATTGCTGGTGGGCGGTACCGGCAACTGATTGAATCTAAAAAGGAATTGAACAGATTGGAGTATTTCCATTTTATTGCGGCAGGGTTTTTTTTTCGCCTTAGTCTATTCTTTGTTTGGCAGATAAGCATCCGATTGCATTTATTTTTGCTGCGGCAAGCGACTTCCCTCTCACATTACATAAAAATGCATGAAAAGAACAAACGCTATTTCACCATTAATTTATTTATTACCACCTTTTTAAACTAGGTACTATAAACACCTCAAATCGTTCAAAAAACAATTAATTTTCTCGGATATTGAGAAATTTATGTAATGAGCACTAAACTGTAAGCTCTTGCTACGTTCTAATTCGAGTGAAAATTACCTAAGTAAGTACATCTTTATAATTCTCAACTTGAACTTCAAGTCTAATCATAAATTCACAAATTTACTAATTAGAGGAATTAATATTTGAGTTTTTCTGATAATTTTAATTAATTTGTGTTTATTAATTTTATTAATTTGTCTTTTATAGTTCATTTTAAAGCCTCTTAAATTTTAGTGTCTTTACTTGTCTCTTACAATCTGCTAATAAATTGTAAGTTAAAGAACAATTTTTAATTAAATTGTTGGTATTATATAGATATCTACATTTTATTTTTTTTATAAATATTTACCATTCAGAAATAGTTAAAATACCAACAAAGCAAATTTTTTTTTTAATATTCTACCAACTATTTAAATCGATTTTTCAACGCCCCTTCTATTTTTATTCCATGAAAATTTAATAATAAAATTGCTAGTTATTTTACAGAAGCAAATATTACTAACATATTGATCATTTTTATTCTGTATAAATATCTCATACGCAAACGTTTTAGTACGAATATTTGTGAATAAATATTAAATTAACTATGTATTAATTACAGCATGTTATTTTTCATCAATTTATTTGGTAGTTACATCATTTCATTAACGAATTTGATTTCGTGCAGGACTGAATCTCTCAAAACTTAATTAATTCACTGCATTTTTGTCTAAAGTATAACCTTTTCGGAAACATAAGCAAGCGAAAAGTATTTTTATACGTTACATTCGGAACACAACGTTTTCACTAAAGAATATTTTTGCATAGTTATGACCGGAAAACAGAAACCGGCGAATATCGAAAAGGAAATGACCTGCGTGTAATATCGCACAAACGTGAAACATTTGCGAATTTCCCAGAGCTAGTTTCTATTTTCCTTTCCTCCCAAACTAGATATGTGTGGACTAGAGGGCAAAGAGCCACATAGGAGCTTTTCGCCCTTGTTCTGCTATACAGAGTGTACCAATCTTACAGCATTTGGTCGGTTTTGCGGACTTGACTCAAAGTCATCCCGTATGTTTGCATTATTCACTTCCTCCACATTTATAAATATAGACTAATAGAGCCGTAACCGTAACGTAAACATTGTTATTCCTGCTGACGGAGCCGCGGTATAGGTCGAGTCCACGCCGATTTGGAATACGGACCAGAGGTAATTTCGACAAATTTCTGATGCACGTTTTGTTTGCTTTGCCTAATAGAATTGCCTTATTGCCAATTATATGCAGCGATGCTTCGGGAATGACGAGAAAAAAAATAAGCACCTCAAAAGCTTTATTTCCTTTTGATTCGTCTACCCACGCCAGCAGGAAATAACGTGCCATAATAATAGATAAAAGGTTTTTTGTACTACTATACGCAAGCAACAGTATTGGTATAAATTTTACGTTTTTAATTAAAGAATTAAAATCAATCAAAATCATTAATTATTTTCTCTAATTACTAATTACAAACCTGCCGGCGTAAAATCGTGGTTGGTGGTTTTCCGCAAATGCTCTTTTGTGGTTTAACTTTGAATGATGTATGTGTTTGTTAAATTTAATTGATAATGCCAGGGTGATCGTGTACTGACGAAGCTTATTAGTGTCAATGATATTAATTGATAATGGTAGATAGATATTAATTAGGAAAATAGAATAGCTTTATTTTCAAAGGGGATAGTTGATAATTTTGTTACATACATATGTAGTTTATAATAGGTACTACTGATTCTGTTAACATAGGAATTTACAAAATGTGACTAAAAAATTATAGTTCAAAAAAATGTATGAATAATGTAAACATACTCGTACAAAATGAAGTAATGTTTGTAGATATTTATTCCAGTAGGTATACATATAAGTAAATTTTCTTCTAGCGCCATTCGTAAAGCATTCATGTTTTCTAATTATAAGCATATTTCGATGTAATCGTAATTAATGAATCCTATAAATTAACAGTTTCGTATTGCATCTACTCGCAGACCGCATCTGTTTCAGATTTCTTCCAAATTGAGTCTTGTTAGCAAACGATCTGCTGGCCTCTCGAATCAAGAACACTCGTATATCTTGAAGTTGTAGTCGACCTCTCCATTATCTCCTATCTCTCGCAGTCTGCACTCTCAGTAGTCCACTACTTCTTGGGCAAAATTCATTCCGATCATTATAATTTAATTATGAAATGGTTTTGGATTTTTAGACGGGAAGTCCGCTCGTTTATTAGAGTCGAATATTTTAATGAAATTGGTTTTTTTGTGTTCATTACTGTAAGTGGTTGTTGATAAAAATTACTGCGGAGAAGGTAATGTAAAATATGGTGGTTGGAATAATTTGTAAATATACATTTATATACGATGTATTGTTGACGTTTCTTTTCTCTGTGTTATTGCAGTTGATTAGAAATGTTTAGTAGGTAGAATTAATCGACAGTATTAAATAGTTTATAAAGTTAGCAAACAATTCAAATCTCCAGGTAATATTATTACACGTCCGTCTTGTGGTAAATTCAGATCAATCGTTGAATTATTTAAAGCGAAACAACGACTTAGTTGTCTAATAAAATTTTGATAGACTATTTTAATTAATTAGCAGCAGCAAGTCGATCTGTTGGAGAATGTTAATTTTGTATAACCTAGGGCACACTACGACAGGCGATGGCGAAGAGAATTGCTATGCCTACGGTATTATTTAGTAATATTCTACTAGTAGAATCATTCAGGAACAGTCGCTTGAAGGATTAATACAATTTCACCCGTTTTTGATGATTTATTAATTTCAAAATACTAAAACAAGTTCCTTATAAGAAATGATAAATGAAACGTTCCAAATCTATCAAAAACTAACGATTTAGGCATGTTTAAATAAACACCCCTTCTACGTTTCATTGGGTTTCCGTCATTAAATTATTTGCTCGTTATTTCGCAAATCTGCCCGTGTTTTGGGCAAGCAAATGCCAAATAAAAGTAACAATAAATTGAAAAATAAATAGCCGATACAATATAACGAGGTCCGCTGAATTGTGTTTCGTCAAGTGGAAGTTTGCATCATTTCGAGAAGGCATATTTAAACGAACTACCCCTTCAAATGCCGTCGATCAACGCAGGATCGGACTTCCAATTTATATCGAATTTAAATCACATGTTAAAGAAAACCTATAAGTGATTGTAAAAAATTGAATCTGGTAATATCTATTTTTTTAGACTTATTACTATTATTTGCAATTTACTAAATAGTTAAACAGTAAATAGTTTTGCTGCTCATTTATACCGTAAGTAATTAATTATTAATTGGAATAAATTAGCGAGTAATTAATTAGGTTTATTTGATGCATTAGTACCTACTTGTAGTAAATTATATTAATCAGTTTAATTGAGTGGAAATGTGCGTTTTATTCACTAATACACAGTGGTTTATTAAAATTATAATCAATAACTGGTTATTTGAATATATTGTTGAATAATTTTTGTGTTATGGCTGGTTTATAATTGATAAAGGTTATATTTGGAATTTTGGGAAAAAATGAATAGTACAATCCTGTGCGGCTCGCCATGTTATGCTCGTGATCCCAGGAGGACGAGAATGGTCAAGAGGACTACTAGAATGCATATTTAGAAAATATTCCTGCTTACATTTTCTGTTGAGTGGATATTGAAGAGCAATAGGCTAAGAAAATATAATGATCTTTTAGAAATGGTCAATAATAAATAAGGACAGGTTCGTGTATTTGGCCTTTTTGCGTTATTACCTAAGGGTTAGGGAACGTAAAGAAGGGAATGCTTGTTAAAAGGTTTCTAAAAATTTTGACCGGTAAGATATTTCGCCGAATAAAATTATTATTGTCATAACAAAACAAAATATTCGATGTGATTTGATAGAATCGAAATTGTTAAAAAACGGGGAAAAAAGTATGTGTTTGTTATGTGGTACCTACGCAGTAAAATGTAGGCAAACCTCTCGAATTCGATGTGGCAGGAATACGCGAGCGTTTTGAGCCGCCCTTATCCGAACGACGTAAAGTGCCCCTTAGCGGGCGCCGCCGGCGTCGACAAATGAAGACACATCTCCTTTAGCGGAGTATGCAAATTCCAATCTACCGATAATAATGACTGCGACGCGTGGACTACTTCTTATTGAACTAATTTGACAGTGGTTAGCGACTAGCTAACGCTGCCAACGCGGCTTTTCTCCGCTGCGCCAACGCTTAAACGGCTCTGATGTTTTCCGATTCGAACGGTTCGGTCCTTTCCCGATGTTTTTCATTGCAAATTCGCGATTTCAAACAGTTTTTTCCCTCATTATTATACACCAAAATACTCAGTTAACCTAGAGGTACATATACCAAATATTACTTTAATACTTCAATGTTTCAGTAGTAGGTATAATATATCATACAAACGCTATAATGCTCCTAAATATCCTGCACAATTTATTTTTTCAAAGTTTTCATACTGTCGCCAAAGTTACCTAACAAATCCGATTTATCGGACCGGAAGACAATTGTGACTACCCCGGTAGATTAAACATACGCCTCATCGACTTTGTACACACATTTTTACCTCAGTTTAGGAGAATTTTGCGGATTTTCGTAATTCAGTTGATTCAGGGAGACAAGAAGCAAATTAGGAGTTGATCAGAGCACATTCAAGGTATAAAAGAGGAAGAGGTGCAGAGAGGAAAGGATTTTCAGGCAGTGGCGTCGATACGTTGATTTTTTAAGGTCTAGATTATTCTTTTACTAACATTCATTTCTGCATACTTCACAGATTCCTTACAACTGTATTGATATAGGCATCAAATAAAAATCTAAAATTAACAGTAATGCATGATTTTTTTGTAGATTTATTTGGAATAAGTTGATATTTTTTGGCGAAGAAGGAAGGAATTTAAGGAAGGAGATGAAGGATTTCCACGCCGCTGATGCTAATAGTAGGGCGAGTTTAAACAGAATTGAGGCGGTATCCCCTAACGAGGCTGATTGGATTGAATTTGAATCGGTTTTAGACTGAACATCAATGAGGAGGAGAAACTAGGAAAACGAACGATTTTCGTTATAGATTCATTTAGTCAAAAAGTTTATATCCCATTAGAACTTTTTTGCTTTATATTTCCACCTATACGTGTGAAATTTTTGAAAAAATTAAATCATATAATTGTGTAGAGAATACTTTCTCGACCTAAAACTATTTTAAATTGTAACTTTACCAAATTAACAATAATTTATGAATTCCATGTGCTTGTAATCATTTTAAAATATTCTAATATCGCTCCGATAACGGAGGATCGGAGCGTGGTGAAGGGTAAACCCCTCATATTGGAAAATCAATGAGAGCTTTCAATAAATGTAACAATGTTTGTAGAAGTAATATAAACGTTCAGTGTGTGTGTAATAAAATCTAATAGGACCGAAAAGGTTCCGTTATTGAGTTTGTCGAATAGGAAATATGCGAATTTTATTAAATTTTTAAGAATTCATGTGGAACAAGTAAATATTAGGAAGGAGTGCTTTTTAAGTGAGTTTGTGGAGAATTTTTGTCGTACGAGGGATTTTTACTAAATACTATTTTTTCACTATTGCAAAATATTATCTTAGTATGTACTTAACTCTTCACTTTTAGTTGGTTCTGTAACATGTAGTAACCAAAATTATTTAGGAAAAACTTCTATCGCTCAATTCGTTGTTGAATTTAGTAGCTGAAAACGTATCGTACGAACTCTGCCCAATTTACGTATGCATATAATTATCTGGCAACAGAGAAATGAAGGCAATTACAGCGCAATAACATTCGAGAGGTAATTGCAAACTTAATGATGTATGCTCGCATTCCTCCTAAAAGCCGTAACGATCGTATTTTGTAGGCCATTTCTCTAAAGCCGAAGCATCTCAATATGATGACAGGAAGCTACCCTACTAACTTTCTAAAAAAAGTTTGTCATTTATTTAATGTTTTATTAATCAGAAATTATGTACCTACAATAGACAATCAATAGAGTCAATCTATAAAGGGCTCTTTTATACATTTGATAATGAAATCAACAAATTTCATTTTCATTAAATACAATATTGCAAATTCGAATTACTTGCTTAATAGAAAGTTCGAAATTTCTATTACATGCAACATTTACTTTATGTGAAGCGCAAAAGTCAAAAACACTCCGAGTGCGTTTTGTGTGTTACATTCGAAATCCGAATGAAATTTCAAGCCATACACGTTCTACGTCAGCAATTCAATTTGTTTTATACGAATTTAATTGAGTTGAGAAATATCCTGACGGTCTAAATTCCTTGTAAATTTACCAGAAATTCAACCAATAACATTAAAACGGTTTAAACGGGGGATACAGTTGAATAAAGAGAATGCGCACAATTCTCTGCAAGCGATTTTGCACAAAGTCGTTCAAACTTTAATCATAAATTCTTGGCCCGGATTGAATCCTCCATTCTCCGCACGGTATCTTACCCGTATATACCTAATAATCACATTCTGCGATATTTTAATTTACGACGTTCAGCAGAATAATGTGCAAAGTCTAATTAGATTTTACAAATAAATTAATATGATTATTAACATACCAGCTATAATTTAAATTGAAAAAAAGTTTCTTATGAGCGCAATTCACCATTAACGTGTATGATACTTCTGATTACATTCTATTTTATAAGCTATAACATCAATAAACACGATGGTATATCTTGATTTGTTACACCAAGGAAAATCAGTCAACGAAACTGAAGAGGAAAACGGAAACGCCATCATCAACTGCGGAACACTCGGAATTTTATCTGAATGATTTTCAGAATAAATGCCACGGCTGTTTACCTAATCAAATTGTGTTTAGATTACATTAAATTTAACTACTAGTTTTAGTGGCTAAGTACACAATACACGCTGAGTAAATGTACAGTTATATAAGCTTAAATCTATTTGACTTTCGAAGGGGCGACGAAGAGTGCTTTCAAATAAATAAATTATCATATGCGAGCAAGTTTCGGCTGTCGACTGAAATAAATGTTCTCAGTTCAAACGGGGGACTGCGGATTAGCCTGGAATTATTTGGTTGGTTAATTATTGAAATATTACCCGAATTCGCAGAAACTTTCACATAAACTAGTTAATATATTACCTTTCTGCTTTTCTACTTAATTCATTTCTCTCCGAAAAGTCAATATTTATATGTAGAGAACGTAGATTTTTATTTATACACAGTGCGCAGCTAAAGAAATTAAATTATCCCCGACATTTTAACATTTGTTTCAATTTGTTTTACTATATAAATACTTTAGCAAAAATATCGAATTACAAAATAAAATTACCGTCTCGAATCGAAATACTCATTCTCGTTAATCGTCCGAAAAAGCAAAACATCAAATTAACGATTCATTCGCGACGTCGCCGAATCAATTCCTTATCATTATCTTTAATGACAATGGTGAATATCTATACCTATTCCTTTTAATTATCTCAAGAGTAATCTATAACAACGGGAAACGCAGAAGCTGACGACTGGAAATTGCAGTGCGTCCTCATTAATACCAAGAATGAAGCTCGCGAAGTTCCAACAATTAGAAAAGTTCTTTTGTGTTGCCTTTTACTCTCTAATAAATTTTCGGTATCATTAAATTTAATTCCTGTTGTAACGATTACAAGTTTGTTCTGCCGAATTACGTCACGGTTAAACTTCCCCGGTTCACAGTAATGTAGGGAGGGAAGTTTTACCAGAAGAATACAAAGAATGTGTCCAACAAGTTTTAGTCACATTTTAATACAGTCAATATCACTACCATTATCAACCAAAAGTTTTCTATTCATGTATTTCTTCTAATACTTCTAATACTTCTTCTATTAGGTACTTATTTACTTATTTCTTATATTTATTTCTTCTAATACTAGGTACACATTTATTTTAAATTATCTAATTATCTAATAAATTAACATTGGCTTAATATTTAGTTTCACAGTGTTATATAATTAAAAAGAGTTATAGTTATTAGCATTAGACATGAGAATGTAACTGTAATTGTAGTACCACCACTAGATACTTTTAAATAGGTTTCAAGATCTGAACGTCTCTTTTGAATCCAATTTACGTTTTCTGTTGCGGTTTTAATCGCCAAATTTCCTGCTATTTTGTAGGATTCTTCTAAATCTGCTGCAGCGACGAAATTTTTCAACTAAAAATATTAAGGAATAAATTTTTTACAAAAATAGAACTTCCTCTTAAAACACTTACCTTTTGTATTTCACCTTTATCAATAATATGAGATGCCATGCCTAATAACAGATTTTCAGCATTGGGGTAACTAAAAATTATCATTTAATATTATAGGAAATATAATAAAACTATGCTCTCAAAATATTATAAGTATGAAGTAATAAAAACTATTTTAAAATATGTTTAAGTACTTACTAATCCTTAAGAGCTTTATGATTGTCAATTAAATACTTCAGAGCAACTTTTGCGCCTTCTTGAGAATTACTGTATACAGCTGTCCAGACTGTGGGTAGGTCTTGGGTACGGATTTCTGATGCCTTCAATGACAAATCTAAATAACTAATAATTTGCTTAAGTTAGTCTATCAATGTAAGAATTTCAAGAATTTTGATTACTGACTTCTTTAATTGTTTATCGTTTGAGGTACAACCAAGAGCTTCAAGTATCTCAATTTTTTCACTGGGTAATTCAGTTTCCTGGTATAATTTCCACATAGAGTCCCATTCATTATCATCCTGCTTAAGACCGTAACAGTATACAACGCTCCTTAAATTCTTGTCAATTGGACTAAAAATGAAAAAAAAAATTATTAATAAATAGAAGTTAAATTGGCTTTTGATGGGGATTTAATTGAAATGATAAATTTTTTTAATTAAATTAAAAATAAATATCTTAATTTTATCTGAATAAATAAATCACTTAATGAACCTTATAATAATAAAGATAACGACTAAATAATTATCATTATCTTATTTGTTTCAATTTTTAATATTTGTACCTATTTCAATTTGAGTATTGATACACTTAAAAATGTCAAATAGGTATGTAGGTAGCTATCTTCATTTTTTTTCAAATGCGTATTTGAATAATATGGAGAGTTCAAAAATGAAGTACCTATAATATTATATACCATATACTTACACACGCTTTGTTTTGAAACTATCATATAAACTCTTAACTTGAGCAGTACAATTTCTGTCCCCAAATTTGCAAGCATTACTAAAAATGAGTTTTCTTCTCAGCAGGTCAATGTGCGTATCGGATTCGCTGGAATTAAACGAAAGGCTGCTATAGACACCCGACATCAATTCCAAACTCTTTTCACGGAGAGCTGACTCTATAAAATCACTTTCAGTTCGATTGTAAGTACTCGCAGAGTGCAATACTTGCCTAAGGGCTTTTGATCACCAGCTCTAGTTATCAGGAAATTCAGGGAAGTCAGAGCAGCCGCCCAAGGATAATAGCAAGTTTCGTTTTTCATGTAATCAAGATAGGAGAAAACTTGGGAATATGGCAAGCCATCATCAGATCTTGCTGAATTGAATAGATCATCGACGATTTGGGCTCTGTTGAGACGATGGATTTCTGTATGATTTTCTCGAAGTTGCTTTTCGATCCTGTTCCATAGCGTGTCATCGTAGTTTACTCTGTAATACCCTGAAAATGGCGCATATTCAAACAAGAGTTGCAGTAATTACACAAAATCTTACCGCTGACGAGACTGTTGATGATCACCCAATCATTATCTGACTTGCCGCTAAAAACATCTTTAATCACCAAATCTTCTTTTTGAACTAACCATGCTCTCGGTGTAGGCGATGAAAATTTATCATTATCTGATTGAAGTGTATAACTTATGGGGATGTACCATTTAGCTTGTTTCGCTTTGTCGTCTTTATTGTAACGGAATTGTTTCTAAAATAGAAAAATAGTAACTTTCATAAAAACCGATTAATACGTTTGAAAATTACCTGGCTTAAAACAAGATCTTTGCCTTGTTGTGTTGCGGTAATTAAGGGATATCCTGGATTATTGAACCAACTTTCCATGAGAACTCCAATTTTTTTGGGCAATTTAGAAACTGTTTGGGTTTCCAGAAAACTAAACAGATCGGAAGGAGAAGCGTTTGAATATGATCTGAAAATTGCGAATAAATCCCATTAAGTTAAAGCCTTGTCAATTGAGAAATGTGAGTAGTCTTACTTTTTCTTCAAATAATCTTTCAAACCAGCTCTAAAAGCGTGTTCCCCCATAACATTCGATATCATTCTTATTATACTCGCCCCTAGAATAATTCGATGATTAAAAGCTTGTGCAAAAAAGTGAAAAAATGATAACTCTACCTTTATTGTACGAAATAGAGTCGAATTTTGATCTAATATCTTCTGGTTGAATTACCTTCCGTGTTAAAGCATCGTCTTTCAATGCATCCTCTACTAAAACGGGTTGCAGTTTGTCTACTACGAATTGATTGTCCATTTCCCAGCTAGCCAAATCGTCCAGCTAAAAAGAATCTCCATTAACAGAACTACTAACATATTTTTACCAATTTCAGTTGTAATAATAAATTGTATTTACAACATCATCCAGAAGGTAATGTTGAAAATATGTAGCGAATCCCTCATTTAAAAATGCATCGTCCCACCAGTGGCATGTTACCAAATCTCCGAACCATTGGTGGCTCAATTCGTGCGCCATCGTTTCCAATATGCTTTGTTTAGTAAAGTTTGAAGAATCCTTTTCGTTAAACAATAACGATTTTTCTCTGAAATGTGGCATGTATTTGAGTAAAATTCAAAAGCTAATCGGAGAGTTGACTAACTTGTAGGTGACCAAACCCCAATTTTCCATGGCGGCTGGTTGGGAATCAGGAAGAGCGATTTGATCTAATTTGGTATCGCTGTCGGCGTAGTTAATTCCAGTAAAAGCTTCCAAAGCGAGTAATATTTTTTTGCTCCATTCCAATGCAAATTTTCTGTAACCTTTAAATTCATCCCTTGACCAAACTTTATAAGTTACTCCAGCTTCGTTTACTGTATCGTAGGTAAAAGTTGTCACAACGAAACCAACGAGGTAAGTTGACATTTTTTTCGTTTGTTTAAAGGTGGTAATAACATTGTCACTAAAAAAGAAAATTTTACATACAACTCATTACAGAAAAATATAATTTCCTATATTTATTGACAATAATAAAATTGGGAAAAATTACAAGTAAAAATCCGATACATTAAATATCAACGAATGTTTTAATGTTAGAAATATGTAATAAGTAAATGCATGAAATAAAATGTTAGGCCATCAAAATAGAAATGTGCAATTTATGAATCTATGAAAATTGAGATTTAAAAGCATTGCAATTTTTCATTCTATTTGATTAAATTTTATTGGAGAGCATATTCAGAATTTTATACAGGGTGTTTCCAAACTTGGGGTACACATTTGTAGGGGTGGTAGTTCTCATAATTTGAGACCGATTGGCAGATTTCATTTTTCTAAAAACATTATAATAACTAAACAAAATAAAAATAATAAAAAAATCCAAAGAGCGAATACAACGAAACGCTGACCGCGATAGTCTGCTGATCGGTATTTACAACTCAAAAACCGATGCGACGTGAAAATTTCGCCCTCCCGATTTCCAAAAACGTAGCCGGTTGTTTTCTACAATATTGTGTTAACCTCGCGGTTAAATAGATTTATAATTTTATAGGTACTAACTACTTTTTAGTGATTTATTTGTTGCTATTTATTTAGTGTTCCTTTAAGTTTATTTAGTTCTTAGTTTAGTGTTCTGGAACAACGGCAATGGAACAATGGAACAATTACTATTAACTTCAAGCTATTTTTCTAGAACAAAATTGGTGAGCTAATATTTCTTTTGAGTAGGGACTTTTTTTCTTCTATAATTTGGAAAACCCCGGTTTACTTTTATAATATATCCATGATTCTAAAAATGTATGAATAACATATGAAATAATAATAAGTAGAGAGTAAATAAATTTGAATGTCAATTCTATATAACTTTACTGTGAATTCGATCGTAACGCACGGGGTTGTGAGTCAAGGGGTTGTAATCGCTGTGCAGGACCGCATTTCTTTGAAAATTTTTACGTTTCTAATTAATTTTTGATAAATTTTTTTCTTTAAGATTTTGATTAAACATTCACATATAGATGACACGTTCCTACTTCATCATTACAAATTTAACCCCAAGTTCGAAAACACCCAGAAATAACTAAATTTTTAGATTGGATTATCTTTTGTAAGTACCTGCTTCAAACGATAACATCAAACAATGTATTGATTTAAAAAAAAAAACAATGTTAAAGTCTTATCAATATAAATATGTACGCAATATTGATGTAATGAAGTTGACAAACTCATCATACTCAAAATGTAATGTGCTAATTATAAACTAATTGCCTTGATATTCGTATGAAATATGTTTTATTTCCACTCGAAAGAAACTGAGATTTAGAGTTTCAATATGTTTTAATATGATGAATATGTATACAAAAAACTTATGTACTTACCCTGCACTAGCCATTTTTTTATTAATTTCAGCATTACTCAAAGCTTGAGTACCATTTGGGTGTGTAATAGAGATGTTAAAAGTGGCTTTGTACTTAGGCTCGTCGAAACAAGGAAATACTTCTCTAGCCGAAGTAGGTTCAAACTGAGTCGCTATTAAATATTCTTCGTTACCCTCTTTATTTTTATAACTGCTTCTATAAGCGCCTCGCATGTATTTCGTATTGATGTCAGCTGTATAATTTGCTTTTAATACATATTTAATCGAAGGTACTAATTTTTTAGCTAAAGTAATAGTAAGTACAGATGTAGTTTCGTTAAACGCTTGATCTTTAACAGCAATCTTTTCAATATCGATTTTATTTATTTTCGATGGTGCATGCAATTTAATCGTTTCCGTCTCATTTTTTACGTAAAACGATATTTCTACACTACCCTCGAATGTGTTGCTTTTACTGTCTATATTATCTTTAGAGATAGCGATGTCCAGTTTATAATTAAACGGTGTTATTACATCAGGTAAAAGAAAATCGTTAGTATCATCTTGAACAATTTTATAAGATGAAATATTAGCAAATGCGCTAATTAGAAGTAACAGTGTGCCTAGGAGTATCATTTTAACCTAAAAATTCGAAAGGATTAATCCAAATTAACCATGTTTTTCAGCTTGCTCGATATTAATAAAACTATATACAGTTATGTAAAATATAGAAGACAAAATAAAACCCATAAGAACTAGTCAAAGTAAATAGAGAAAAAAGTTATTAATAAATTAGAAAATATTCATTAAATTCTACAAACTAGTAATTTAAAGAAGCTAATAATGCGTTCATAAGAAAATAATGTTGATTTGCATTTTTACTTACCATCAGCGACACTAGGAAAGATTACTATGACTGATGAAATCGGCGTATGTTATATTTATTGATTTTTTTTATCAAAAGCAACGAAATGATTAAGGTTGGTAATATAGTAACTCATGTGATCAAGATATGAATTTTCACGTAAATATATAGAGTTATAAACAATATGTAATACACTAGGCAATTATTCTTTTTTATGAATCAGGGCTTCGTTTAGATTCCGATAGACAAGAGAAATATGATAAAAATACATAGAAAATTACTTTAATGCTTTCTAATTTGATCTGTTATGTCATTTGGTTATTCAGCAAATAATTGCATTTTTGAATTCATTATCATTTTTAAACATATTTTTTAATACTTTAGACATGTTTAATTTCACATCTCTACATTCAAACATTGAAAATATACAGACTATTTCTCTATTATATTGTGCGTAAGTAACTAATAGGTTCAGCTAGATAATAAATAATCAATGGATAATAAATTAAACGGATAAGATGAGTGTAAAACTAACAAATATCTACGATTAATTGGCAATTAGATCGAACGAAAGTGGCATATTGTACCACTCCAGTCGATACTTTTCTATCATCAATACATTTCGGCCTTCAATGCCTTCGAGAAACCGACAAATCTTATTTGATTTGATAGAGCCCTCTGAAAGCGGCAACGAATGAACCAGGCTCGGTTTTTGCCGCTTTCAAGGGGCTAAAAGTTTACCAAATCGTTTCCTAAACAAAAATACTTCTTTTTCATTTACTTCATCATTTCTTTCGTATGGCTTGTTGTTCCTTGACTAACATATGAAGATGATTGGTGCTCTACAAATTGACGCAAATTTGTTTCATGGTTTCTTGTTTTTATAAATTACATATACTTTTAGGTACATATGCGTAGGTAGGCATATGAAAGTTTTCTTTAAAACGGCCCTGCTGATGATTGTGGGAGTCAAAGCGAGAGTATAATGGGGACTTCTGAGGCCGATTTCTGGCTTCCTTCAGTCCAGGCACGTCCGCCAATCAATCAAATCGCATTTTCATATCCACTAACTCGCTTTTCCTCTCGACTCCATGTTCGCTTTATACTGATTGAAAAATAATAACGCGTTTATATTGGATTTTTATGAATTATTCCGGCTACAACATCAATAAACTTCTTCTGCACAGCAACGAGGCGTCGATCGCAGCTTATTATATTCTTTGTCTCGTTTTTTCTTACGTACGAAAATCGCCCTGTATTTATCTGATGCGTTAAAAATACATTCATTTCATAACCAATTTACGTACTTACCTACAATGTAAGAAAATCCTTTCAATTAAAGCAGAGAAAAGATAAATTTGGGCGAAGGGAGAAGCGCGGAGGCGGCGGCGGCAGCTATAGCGCCTCGTGTGGGCTCCAATATAACTCCCGCGTTAATTAGCCGCCGACTAATTAATGAAATATCTCCCTTTCTCAGTGTATATATTGTTAATTAAAACAAATAATAATATTTGACGATCCCGACTTGATAACGAGTTTTCCCTGCAAGTTCCCCGCCAGTGCGCGGTGAATCAAACTGAATTTTACTAGATAAACTCGCTTAATCCAAAACGGTTTACTTATATGTTATTTTAGAGATAAAATTGCTTAAATTACCAGCTTTATTACCGGGAAATTGTGTCACAAATCCCTCAAACATTGTATTTCTTTTAAATTATTATTAAAAACATCCTTTCACATTAACCGCTTATACATCTACAAGTATTATTTATGAACAAATTTATCTGCAATAATATCTTGCCTCATCACCTCAGTTACTAGTTAATTATAGTTACTCATTATTTAATTTCTGAAAACTTCTTTACGGTGGCCTTTTTGTTCCTGTAGCAATAAGTATACAATACCTTGGTGACAGCCGAATGTAAATTTGTAGAACTCGTGTAAACATCACACGGAGTAATTACAGGGAGTTATGCTTATAATTAGGCACCGACGATATTTCCCCAAAATGGGAGTTCGCTAATTCTAAGCAAACATACACGAACAGTTGAGCAGGATGCTTTAAGTAGGCTCCTAGATGCTAATAATTAAGTAAATATAAAATATCCTTGTAGAGGAATTATTTGTAAGGAAATGAATTGACTGATTTTGGTTGCAGGAAACTTAACTAGAGGTGATAAAATAGGTCCTATGTACCTATTAATATTTATTAGAAACTTTGACAAAATTTGTATTAGTTTAATGCACCATTAACAAACAATCAATCTATCAATAGAGCGTGAATTAGCGAATGGGACGGGTATTACCTTCAAAATGTTTCATCCGGGATTCGTGACAATAGAGTAATAAACGAGGCTCCGGCGTTTCATCAAGTTACATTCATTAAAAGTATTATCCGATTTTAACATTTTTTGATCGGTATCTAAATTCCGTATCACTTACGATTGTGAAATAAAATAACGTTAATTTGTTTATGTGTGGTATCATTTAGCAATAATTTATTGAAAACCAGCACAACAAACAATAATATGTACAATTAAAAAAAATATATCCGATTCCTCGTTGCTGCATACGCATACACAATGGTGAATTTGGGAAAATTGAGAATTAGAACGGACTCTAACCAATTTTTTTTATGCCAATTGTTAATTCTTTGTTTGTACTAGGTGTGTGCATTGGCACATGCGTCGATGATTCCTTTTTGGGTTTAGATTTAACAAATTTATCTCTTTTTTCCTTGGTGGTCTCTTTCACATAATTCGTTCTATCCAGTTTCTCGATAGTTTTACGCAAATTTCTCAGGTGCTTGTTATTCATAGCATATGTATCCTATTAATGACTTACTAAGCATATTCATATAAATTCAAAGTGGAAACGTTACCTGAAGCTGTTTCAATTCTGCTCTGAGTACTTCTACATCTTCCAAGGAGTCTTCCATATCGCGCAATAGAGCAGTTTCGCCCAGAAGTCCGCTTTCTTGCTTTAATTTCTGCAAATTCAACCTGTACTTGTCTCTTTCTTGTTTCATTCTAGTCAACTCTTTTCTAATTCTAAATTCCTCGTCTAATAAACTGAAAACTTGTATGAGAAATGATAATGATAATGAAAATTTGTTCAATCATACTCATCGTTATTTAATTGTAAATCCGTCAGATCCGATGTCATAGCATTCGATTTTTCTCTAGCATGGGCTATTATTTGGCCCAATTGTCGACATTTTTCTCTAAGCACCGTCAATTCTTCATCTTTTTGCTCGATTTTGTCCTGGTAATTTCGATTTTCTAGTTTCATCGCCTCGAAATCGCCCAAATACAGACCGTCAATATAATTGAGATTTTCAATTTCCTTTTCTTTCTCTGCGAATTTCTCCCTTGCAAATGAAATGAAATCAAATTAAATCGATTTGAAAATATGTCCCGAATATCTCACTTGTTCCGATATAAATCCATTCGCAAATCGCAGACTTCCTCGAAGTATCTCTTTTGTCTTTCGAGAAAATAAACAATTTTATTTTCCGGCAAAGGTTTGCCCGTTTTTCTGTAATATAAACCTTTAGCTATATCGTACTCTATTTTTTGATACTGTTTAAAGTGAGTGTCCAATTTATTCTTCTTATCCTCCCTTTTCTGGAGAAGATTATCAATCTGGAATAGATTCACTTTTTAACCTTTGCGCCGAAATTTGCGAAAATATGCCTATACCTACTCATAATTTCTAGATTTCTAGAACTGATAGATCATATATTACCTCATTAGATTTAATTTTCCCTATAACAGCGTGCTTTTTTTCTAATTTATTGAGCTCATCTAACTTTGCGTTATAGTTCTCCAATATTTCCGGATGCAAAGAAAGATCCACGTAAGGGTTTCGAATGTTTTTCGATAAGTTATACTGAACGATATTCCTTTCTAGTAGAGTGTTTCTGACTCTCAGAGAAGTCAAATACTTTAATAACCGTACACACTTCGACATCGCCGCTTGTCTGGTATAATCTTTGGGTTCTTGAGGCGCCGCCAACCAGGGCCTTTCTGCTACTTCTAGAATTTCTGGTATGGATTCTTCTTCCTCCTCTTCTTCGGATATTGCTAGAAGCGATTCAAGTATGTGAGTGTAACTTTGATTTAACGTAATTCGCAGGCTTACTGTCGATCATTAACGTTGGTAATTTGTATGGATCTCTGTCGGGAGGAATTGGTAGAAAATCACCGCTAATCCGTTGCGCTTCATCCTTGGGAAATATCGGAGTATCTGGTATAAAAATTGTTACTCTCTTATCTTGTGCCTAAACGAATGTAAAGTTGAATTACTTCATTAACACGTTTCTGAATTTTTACCGACCAACATCGATTCCCTCCAATCCATCCCATAAGATACACCTTTTTTATCGACTCCTTCTTCTTCTCCATCTTCTACAATTTGGAGTTCCTCATGAATATCTTGTGTTTCTCCTGCAAGTAAAAATTAAATCAACCATTGCAACCATGCCCTTTGAAGATTACGCCTACCCTCGCGAACTACTAACTCTTCTATCACCGTCTCATCTTCGTTAATATAAGAACCTCGTTCTTCTGTTAGAACTTCCTCTGCGATCGACGGCGTCTGTTCCGTATCCTCAGCCATTCTCCGTATAATTCTCTTTGTTACAAAAAAATTATAAAAAACTAGGCAAACGTAAAACCAAAAATCGATTCAAATCATTCATTTAAAGTAAATGACGTTCCAGTTCTACTGACAAAACAACAAGTCAGGATCATCCCAGTCAGCGAGAATTGGGTTTAAGTTCTTGGGGTGTTTTGAAACTCTTTAGTTGGTCCAACTAGTTAGCTGATCCTAACACCAACGTTTCCATTTTTCTTCGTGAAAGCGAATTGCATAAGTAATTAGAGCGTTCGTTAACGCATCTTCTAATCTACCAAATTGAATTTCGGACATGCATAGAGTATTCGTAATTGGTTTCATCAAATCATCGCTAACTAGATCCAAAATAACAAGCGTGCAAAGACAACCCCGCGAGCAGGGGTGTATCCCGTGCACTAATTATCATTAAATTATGGCAGGTGGTACGTGCGGGTCTCGAAACGACAGAGATGGAGAATCGTTAAATGATGTAGTGTTTGCTTGGACAGTGGCGGATCACAAGATTTTTTTCAACGGATACAATGTTATTTTTGTTCCCTTTATTGGTGCATTCAGTTTATGTTAGGTGAATATCTAGACGTAAAGTAAACTAGGGCAACTAAGAAAACTAGTTTGATGAAGCTGTACAAAATCCCGAAGTTCCTCCGAATTGTTCAGAAAGAGAAGCTCCTGCATTTATTAACCATCCCATCTCTAGAACGCGCCGCTGAAGGAGGATGTGTGTAGTTCAGTATTTTCGGCGATAATTAGGGTTTCCCCGGGTTCTCTCCTAAATGAACGTCTCGTTAGTGAGGGATTAGCGACGTGCGTGTTGGGAGTCTTTAATTTGGGGGCGGCTTGTGGACGTGGACGCGGGGAATTCGGAGTTGCTATACTATATCAAACGTCGAATTTTCTAATTGAGCAATCTCGCAACGTAAATATGGAAGTAGAATTATTATTTTCTTTTACAGACAATAAATAGAGGTTACTCTCCAGGAATCTCTCACTTATCATATCTCTATTTTTGAGGCATTTCTTACGTCTTGTGCAATTAAAATTTTTGTTCAATGAAAATACACGATTAATTCAAGATGTAAGGAGTTGAATATGTGATTCAAAGCAGTGAACTTAGTTTTTGTTTGTATTCGAAAAGGTCTAATAAACTTAGATTATGAGCAATAAAAATGATGTTTAACGTTATCTTTGGAACAATAACAGTTAACAGCTTCTTGAGGAATTCTGATTACTGGCTCTAACTTTAACACTTTTATTTGTAATTAATTTCATTTCCTTGAGGACTATAAAATGCGGTTTATAGTTCATTTAACGCTTTATCGAAGATAAGGCGTTTTATTCATAAATCTTTTAGCTATTTGCTTAGTTTCGTTAGTTTTAACATCATTAAATTTCCTAAAAAATGTGTAATTAAATTCGCGATTTTATCCAAACAAATATCTGTCACAATTATTACAAACGTTTACCTTAATTATGGCTATACTGTTAATTCTTTTTTGTTTAATCTACATGAGGGAAATGCCGCTTTCCTCATAACTAATTCGAACTGGAAGTTTTATTAAGAAATTTAATTAATAACTTAAAATCTTTTAATTAACGTTTCATTATGAAACTTTGGTTTAGTGTTAGAAGACCAACAAAGTTTCGATATTATGATGTGGAATAGTACAGTCGCCCAAAGCTAATTTCCAAGTTATTTATAACATTTCTCCTACCTACACAACCAAGTAAGTTGTAGGTAGATACTAGAAGTAGGTTAAAATAATCAAGTTTTAATGAAACACACTTGGCGAATAAATTAATAAATCATTTAGAATAATAGCCAAGTTTAATTAAAACATTTTTCAATTTCATATAAATTGACAATATCAATTTGACTAAGCGACTCGACTATTAGGTGTAGGTTGCAATATGCAAAGTAACTGTAAAATCAATATTTAATCACGATTACTCCTGGAAACAACACACATGTGGTGCTTTGTTACCGTCATATGCTAAATTAATCAAAACGTATTTTTCAATATTGAAACGGGACCGGAACTAATTAAAAATTCCAATAAAAATAACGCCACTCTTTCATTACTTGTTTAATGAAAATTATCGAATTCTCCGCGTTCGATGCGTTATTACTTTTTTACGCGGTATTGATTTTCATCAATCTCTAACCCGCTTGTTTAATTTTTTTTCAACAAAAGTACAGTTTTACCCAAAATTTAAGAGTTGAAAATTTAATCACAAAAATACAACGTATTTAAACACCACATATAAATACAGAAAAAGTTGAAACAAACGCAAAATCCTCTTTAAATCTGTTTGACATCGGTTCCCATTAAACGGAAATTTATAACATTTTGTTCTTTCGACTATTTCTTCGTGGGATTAACATTGAAGTGAAAACCTCTCTAATTCCTTTAATTTTTAAGCCCGAAGGAAAAATTAACAGAGCGCGCGGACCGAGTTTTTGTTGCTTTTCGACATTTGCATGTTTTCTAATAACAGCGGGACGCACGTAGTGGAGCGTATTAAGCCCTTTAAGCACCGAAATTCTACTTCAGAATTAAGGGCGCGATATTTATTTTTCTCGTGGACTAAACAGATTAGACAATATTGTTTTAAATGTAGATTTCGCCGGACCTTTTCCGGGATAACCAGATTAGGAATTTTCGGACTTTTGTATGTGAAAACGACAGCGCGCTTAAGTTGAATTGTAGCTATTTTATGTTTAATAATAGATAAATCAAAAATTTAAGCAGTAGCATAAGCTACTTGGTATAAACTAGTAGCTTATCAGTAGCTTTATAAAAAATAGGTTCAATGAAATACTCGTATTAGATAAAATAGATAGATAATAATGCTTCCAACCATGATTGCTAATAAATGTTTTACTTGCCTGTTCTAATGAATACGAATGAATCTGTATTAAGTAAAATAAGAGCTTTGGTTTAAATAATCAAATAACGTAATAATGAGAGAACTTTATTCAGTAATTAAGCCAAAACAGACGGCTCCCCTCTCGCTTTCGCCGTTCGAGCCGAAACTGAAAGGTATTAGTAAATGAGAACTAGACAAAGTATTCTGTAAACTAAGTGAGTGAATGGTACGGCGCGGAAGCTATAGGATTTCTAAACTGCTTTGTAAAGTCTTAGTTCTAATACTAATTACGACTACCAATTAGCACTAATTAAATACCGGGACTGACCTATTATCTGCGGAATCCGCCTTGCTAAGGCATCCCATCCTCGAACACTCGGCAGGATTCTTGAGTACGGGCTATAATTACTCGAATTGGATACCGGTTTGTTGTTGCAAAGTTCAGCGACGCTCTATCCACCGACCCTCTACTTATCAGACTTTAGTTTTATCAAGCTTAAATAAATCACGTACGTACAAATATAAAATGTTTGCAACAAAATGAAAAATTGAACATTCTTAAACCTGAGACATAAAGGGCTACAAAAATGCAAATTAAACAGAAAATAGATTGACAAACGCGACATCGATTCCTTCGGCATACTGTCTCTTCTTCACCCCTAAGGAAAAAAAGTTAAATTTTCCATTAATACCAAAATCAAATATCTACATATTTTAAAGCATAAATATCGCTAATGCGTAATACATTTTAGTATACTACCCTACGCTACATCGGAGGATTGGATGGGCTTGCGTCAACGCCGAAGAGCAAATGACGGATACGCGGTTGCCAGAACAAGAACTTTCTATTAAGGATGAAATGTGTCGTTGATGAGCTTTGAATTGTGGAATTATCCTCGCTGATTGTATAGAAAGGCCGATGAAATAACCAAACCAAGGTTGCCAACAACAGGTCAATCAGCTAGCGACTGTATATTCTCATAATATTACGTGATGGTTGAATTTAAGTTCTGTCTCATTGCACCCGATTCAACACTAATATTCGATCTATTATGGCGTGATTGCTCTGCGTCTCTGCGCGTTTGTAGTCTCATTTTAACGCGATTTTCCTATAGAATTGTCTCGTTTTTACCAATTCATCACTAACTTAAATGTTAATAAACATCACAAGGAGGATAATTGCAACGAATGTAGAATAAAGCATATGGCGTATTATAATAAAAAGTATATCTGGAACTGAGTTGTGATGTATGCACGCTTATTAAAAAATCTCGAGCCCTAATAATTCTTCGATATAGGCGAAACATTGGCAGTTATGATGCTGCATCTCCTGGAGCAATTTGCACCAGACAAAATACACTCTATAAGTAGAGAGTACACTCACTGTTAGATTATTACAGCATTCATTAGAGTTTGCTAATTACTCGTTGCTTTAATGAATAAGCTCTAATGAACCACTTTCTGTTAATTAAAGGGAGCGCCTGAGACATTGCCAGCTAGATGAGACTTTTAGAAAAGTGCCAGAAGGTGCAGTGGTGTGCTGTCGTATGCGTTCTAACACAAATAACCAATTTATAATTTTGTATAACTGCCTTATGAGTTTAAAGGAATTATACGGTAGTTATTACATTGGTTATTTGTAATATTTTATAGTAACTAATTGGATGTTGTAGAGTTTTGATTTAGGTAAAAACTGCTACGCCTCTGGAAGTATACCCAAACTCATTTATTTCTTATTATTTTAGGGGAAGCATTTATATTTTATTCGTTCGCATTAGTGCGATTTAGATTAAATTGTTATCTCATTGGGTCAAAAGAAACTTTTTATATGCCCGAAGTGGTTGTAAAAGGTCTTTGACTGGCAGACAAGGTGTTGGTAACTTTAACTTGAGGCCACAGTGTAAATTGAAATTGTAAAATTTTTAGTACAAAACTCTGCTCTCTGAAAAGCACTCCAGCTTGCCAACGAACGAATGGTCGAGGACCTTTAGAGATAGAGCTACAAATTTAATTAGCCAATTTCTTGCACAAACCGCATTTTTATACGTCCAAAAAGAAAACGTTTTGTTCGAAGAAACAAAAGTTAGTCATCTAATTAATTACACATGTGCTAATTGATGTTTCCAGTCGGATTTTTCCAGGATTTAGTCCGGTAGCTATCGCAAAAAGCGCATACTTGATACCTACTAAGTATTTCATTACTAGTGCTAGTAATGAAATTATTTAATTACCTCTTAAAAATAATTAGATAAAACTGTTAAGTTAAAGAAGTTGAATGATTAATAATGCTAATTAAATAATTTTATACAATTAGAGGTTTTTTAATATGTATAATTTGACTAATAAACATTAGCTCCTGGTCTGTAAGAATTCGTACCGGCTCGGTTTTGGAGAGTGAGTCTTGCTGAACGACGGCTGGCTGCCATTGTCGAGTGTCCTTTTCTCTTCAACCCCCGGCTTTGATCTAAACACGGTAAACGGTCTAATATGTTAAGTAGCTTGAGAACCGCATTCGTGCTCTGTTCCGAACATTCTAATTGAAAGGGTTTTATTAATTGCAGAAATAACTTTCCGTGAAAGCGCTTCATGTTGGACGGTTAACGTTTTTTATTTCTCTCTCCGCAAATTGCAATTAGTCGGATTTCTATTCAGCATTTCGAGTTGATGTAATTAAAGGTTTTCGAGGAAAAGAATAATAAAAAAACCCACAGTTTCGTTGGGGAGTATTTTGTGAAATAATGAGTTTGTAATTTGATACTCTTAATCCAATATGCATATTAAATTAATAGCGTAAGCCATCTCTACATGCAATGTGGGTCGGAAGACTCCTTGATTAAAAGCTGTCATTGTCCGGTCGATGCCGAAAAACGAAAAACCTCCGGTATCATATTCTCTCTTAATTAACGGACTAAAACCCGGCAGTGGAAGAGAAGAGAGGGTCTCATTAGAGGCCTGTCACACCAGCTTGGTATAATGAATCTTGACAAGGCATTTTTTATCATGGCCGCTTTTAACTAGACTCCAAATTAATTTAATTAAAATTGTTCTATCCTTTTCATAACACACAAGTACGATCTTTGTTTCGGTTTTGTTGCTTTTTAATTGCCCTTTTTAATTAATGAATTATGTATAGCAGTGTTCTTAGGATGGTTCCTAAATCGAGACAAACAATATTATTATTCGCGTTCCATTCTTTTGTTCGTTAGCACCGGTTCCAATTAATGTTTCTTAAAGCAACATTTCTAATTACTATAGAAACTAATTTATAAACGTTTACCGCCGCTTTAATTCTATATAGGTACTTTTTAAAATTTATTTTTGTCATAGAACATTTTGAAAAATAAAGTATTTTCGCAATAAAAATTCGCTACATACGCTAATCGATTGTAAAACAAATCTGTTTCGCAAACGAATAAATAATATCGGTCAAATATTTTTAACATTCCGGAAACGATTGCAATTTTAGACGAACAAAGTTCTAATTTCCGTTTATTGCGTTTTAATAACCGTTCGAGGGCATCCGATGAAAATTTTTCCCTGTCATCGACAAAGCTGGTACTTTCCCGATAAAGGAAATGCATCGATGGCACTTAATAAAGTTTAAAAACGCCAATTAAATTTTATTGCAATATATATCGAATATTTGCAAATTTTCAATCGGTTTCATCGCTGATGTGAAATCAAGTGGAATTTATTTAACAGCTATTCATACTTTATTTACAACGTTTGTTGAATATTCCATGGAGTAATTTAATTAAAAATTCTAAAATTAGTAATCTATATCTCTACATTTGCATTTTAATATTTTTTCTCATACTTTTTTCTACATCCAGATCCAGCAACTAAAGGTTTATAACCCTTTCCACCCGCCGAATTGCTAGAGAAACTAAACTTTTAATAGACATTCCGAATGGAAGTGATTTTTAATTCGTACGGCTAATTAAAACAAATTCGACTGGTAAAAGTTTTGGAGTAGCAATTTCAAAATCTCGTATGATGGCCCATCAAATTTAATTCAATCGAGCCGGAGAGCCGTAGCGACAGCACAAAAGCATGATTTACGCAATTAAAGCTAATAGGAAAAAGTAATTATAGTGAAATGGTCTAAAGTCAACTACTGGCATTCGTTCAATTTAACCTGGACGGCATTAGAGCCAACAGGACCGGTTGCAGATGGATTACAATTTAGGATACACAGGGAATTTTTATCTAAATCTTTAACATCACTTTTCAATGTACTTTTTTTTGCCAATTGTAGGTAATTTAAATAGTCTCTTTTTGATTTTTTCAGCGAATATAGTGGACTTTACGGTAATATTCCAGGAGATTATCTTTTGTTGAGCACCTAGAATTTATTAGCTTCTCTATGAGATGTTAAAAATTTTGTGTAATAAAAAACGGTCTCAGTGGGTAAATTGTAATAATCCGCTGCATTAATCAGATTTTTAAACTTACCTAATCCACTCTTAATTCAAGATAAACATTTACATTGAAGCGCCATAAAAATGCTGCAGGCCGAACCTGCAGGGAGAACGTAGAGCCTCAGAATTTTAGGGAGATTACACCGACATGATCGATTTTATTAGCTAATAGTGAGCGTGCTTACACTTATGTAATGACATTCGTACAACTGTAATTTCATTACCTGAATTGTAAATCTGCCCTCGCCTGCGATGTCTCCCTAATGAATTTACTCCCATAATTCGGTTTGTCTATTTAATATAGACTGCTATCAAACGATTTCATATCGATTGTGCCAATTATGCTAAGTTTACGTCGTTTTTAATACGATTACGTTAATTTTTATTGATCATTTGGAATGCGATTGACCAATTAGGTTTTTAAATTGTACAGACCACAATCGGCAACAAAGCTAATTACTTAAATTTGGAATTTGCGAAGTAACAGAAGAGTAGTATGCTCCATAGTAATTGGATTGAAACCGCTCGAAACAGGACAGATCCAGTCGGGATAGGGTCTATATAAAGCATAGTTTAACCCGTTACGAGCCTCTCATAAACACAATCAACTACCTGATCATAGCTAGTCGAAGGGAATGGCATTTGATTAATTCCCGGTGTATTTCGAACATCAATCCGGCACCGAAAAATAAAACCCTCGACATTGCGGAATCGGGAATTCGCTCGTTACTTAATCTAATTGATTTAGCAACAACCGACTGTCATTTCGTAAAAACGGCCATTATTTCGTTTGACCGGCGCACTGTCGAATAATTCCGCCGTTTTTTAATCTAATAACGAAATCGTCAATTAACGGCCGCCGATAAATAACTCCGGTAACATGGCGCAGTCCGGTAGGATATTAATTATCGGAAATCGAAACTATAAGTGGCGTAGTTGTGGACCTTGATTAATCGATGGGAATTTTACTTGTCGAGTAGGTGATTTTTAATCGAACAGTGGTGGGTTCACTAAAATTACTTCCCCTTTCAATTACTCCAAATCAATTAAAAATTAGAGCGTCAGTCCAGATGAGTTTGCTCCGTGCTAAAATCGCTAAAATCTACAATAACATACCGCGTGCAATTAAAGGACATAAATAGCAAATAGCTGGTAATAAAGTAAATTCATTTAGAAAATACAGAAGCGACAAGAATTCACCATCTCGCGTTCGTCTTGCTCTTTCAATTAAACTTGGCTCACGCCGCGATGCTAATAAGCACACTCCAAAGCAACACATTACCTTTGAATGCGTTATAACTACCCTGCATTGTTAGAATTAGGGTAATATTTGGTGAACTCGATACCTTCATTAAACAATGTGTCAGTTCGGTAAGGCCGTTTCGGCGCTTTAACGCTTTGATGCAACTTCTGTCCGAATGTACGGGTGTACTATGTACAGTTAGATATTTAATCTGCTTGTAATTATTTCAAATGTCCATGTTTTTATTTACATTTACTGCAGTTGTTGTTTTGTATAAACGCATTTAAAGTGGTTTCAACTTTTTTATAATGGAATTGTCCCTGAAGGGTCACATGTTTATATTGGTGGCTTCTTTATTTATTGTTTTAACAAAGTAATAAGAACGAAAATTATAAAAACCACTGTGTTTTTGTTGAATTATTTCAGTAAAACAATTTTTTTATTGCGGACCTGAACGACTTGAATAAACTTCCACCCTGATATGGAGTAGTAAAGTTACCTTACATGCATTGCCGTCATCATATAATATTAAAATGTAATCACATTTGTAAGAGACTTTTAAATAAATGTAGGTTTAGACCAATATAGTTATTAAGATACTCTATATAACAATAATATAGGAAATTATAATAGATATTATTAATAATTAAATGAAACAAAAGTATCTACCATAAAGACACAAATCTGCTAACATAGTCCTTGTAAAACAATAGTACCAATTCTAGGCCACCTCATAATGCTGTACCATTTCTAGATCATCCCTCTCGTTGTGGTATAGAATTGGTACGGCAATAACTGCTGATATATTTATTTAAAAGTCTCTTACAAATGTGATTACATTTTAATATTATATGATGACGGCAATGCATGTAAGCTAACTTTACTACTCCGTATCAGGATGGAAGTAAAGTATCATTATTTTACGACGGTTCACATTTTGAATTTACTTTCTAAATGGAATTTTAACTAATCCTCGGGACCTCTACACATTATTCATGATTGAAATGAGATGCATTTATATAAAACGATGGTATATGGTAATGAGAACCATGAATAAACTATACAATGTGTCTTAAAAAGGCTTCATCTCGAAATGTTTTATCAATTATGCATTGTAGTTTTGTTGGCTCATGAATCTTGTAGTGTAGTAAAAAATCAACAGTGAATTCTATCATATTTGTCTCGTCACGTAATAGAAGGATACTTAAAACGATCTTTTATGTACTGAAAAACATCCGATAGAACGTAAATGAGTTTCCGTATTCCGGTTATTTTTTCGGAAAAAGAACAAAAATGAGCCCGAGCAAAACAAGACGTAATTC
The DNA here is from genome assembly GCA_917563865.1 of Phyllotreta cruciferae. Taxonomy (NCBI): domain Eukaryota; kingdom Metazoa; phylum Arthropoda; class Insecta; order Coleoptera; family Chrysomelidae; genus Phyllotreta; species Phyllotreta cruciferae. The sequence goes on along the minus strand of OU830609.1, from coordinate 3,761,055 downwards.
ACAATGAATTTTTACTGGACACGCAAATCTCCTGGTAAAGAAAACTTCCACAAAAACCAAACAGAGCAGGACATTCGAAAATTTTTTCATTGAGCTCACCAAACTTCATATCATAATTTTTCCTTTATTAAATGCAAGATAAATAATCAGCTAAAGTATCTTGCAATTCAAATTAATATGTTGAATACAAGCGTAGCGATACCAAAAACATGTGGTAAATTTTTTTCATTCAGTCAGACTCCGGCCCAGGATTTATCGACGTATCCCTTACGAGAAGAATAATGGTCAGCCTCATCAAAACATAACGAAGTCTTTTCTCGGAGCGAAATCACATTATAACTAATTGAAGTGGGTCCAGTAAAAGGAGCCTCTTGCAAACGAGACTTTTCGAACGTTCGCATGCTAAAAAGGTTCCCCATGTGTGTGTGTTCTTTATCCTAAAGTTCCACCATTTCACGAAACTTAAATTCGGAGCTCTTTCACAAACGAACTAGATCTACAATTACGAATTAGGTACCTGCATTTTTCTAAATTTCGGTACTCTTACATAATTCAACAATCAATCGGAACCACTAATATTTTATAAATCAAAATGATTGTAACCAGTTAAGGGCTAAACTATATTTATATATGATTTCAGAGTCTTTTAAAATGAACTAGTTTTGTAGTATTTTACGCACTATAAAAGCCGGAAAAAAACCATTGAAAACCGAGTAATGTTAACGTCAATAGCGGATTCATAAAATAATCATGCCTACCCTTGCCTGTAAATAAATAAAAAGATAAAAAATTATTAAACGTCACATTCACGCTATAGTTTAGTTGCGTGCCGAGGTGCTCCGGCTAACACGTGGTAGTTCACATGGGCCCTAATCGCGGCGGCGTAGCTCAAATGGTTCGACTATGAAACTAATCCATAATGCACGATGGCTATTAGTTTTAATTTATCGATTTCGCGGAACTATTAATTCCTTTCCCGACGGTATTTTCCGAAATCCTACGAATAAACGTCTCGGAATTGTAAAAAAATGGTGGATCATCCCGATTAATCAAGATCCCAGTTAAACAATTCTCCAATACAGAGATATGAATTTCACATTGCTATTAGAAAATAACTCATTTAATGCACTCATTGATTGTGGATTTGATATACCTACTTATTAATATCGTTTACTTAATGTATGTTACTCAATAAATTACCTATATAGGTAAGACAATATACGCTGGTAATTTTAATAAAACTTCAAATTACAATAGTCAAGCCTGAAAATCATTCGTAAAGCGCGTTGATGCAACGACTTTCCGGCATCGCCGGCGGGAAATTTTCCTCCTGTCGTCGCAAAAGGGTAATAAAACAAGAAAATGAATTAAATTCCTTTTATTGCGGAATGCACACAGAATAAAAGTAAAGTTCGTTATAGAAATATTTTTGAGCAAATCATTTTTGTGTGTTATAATATAAAGGGAAACAAGGTGAGGAGAGTTGGGTTTATTACCGTTCCAGATGGGATTTTGCTTTATTGCGCAAAATTTAAGTTATAAACGAAGTAAACATTGTGTACAGCACGGGCCAGAATTGGAACAACACTCGGCTAGGATAAATTTATTAAACTGAATATTTTACACGGAAAAATATTAAGAAATTTTGATGATAGAATATATTTACAACCAGGATGTCCCAATAGTGATAAAAATTGTGAAAACAGAACACTGTATAATACTTTTACCTATAATTTGAAAAAAAATATACCTATTGCATTATTTACCTCCAGATTAAACACCTGATAACTAGGGAAGTATAATAGCCTGAAATATACACCTATTATAATTCAGGTCACTGTTAGTTTATCATTAACTTTTCAGGAAGATGCTTAAAACACCTGCATAAAGTTGAACTGTATACGAATATATATTTTAATCCTCTACAATTTTTATTATCACTAGGATCACCCTATATGTATTATGTTCTCAATTAATTAATTTCACAATTACCTCCTTTGAAAATAATTTAATTTGATTACTTGTATCCTAAAGGCCATCTTTCGGTTCCGAGTCTGGCTATACAATGGGCTTGTTCTTGCTTTTTCCATTGCTTGGCTTTCTTAATTTGGTCCGAATTAGAAAAATTTAATTGGGGTTTTGCGAAGGATCGCAGTCCGCCCGAAATGGATTTTATTTACTTCTTTTTTTGTGTAACGTTAAAAATTGTTTCTGAATGGCGTTCTTTTAGAAATTAGCAAACGTTTTAAATGTAAGCGAGATTCGCTTCAAGTACACGTTTTAATTGTTCGAATAAATTTCATTTTATTTCCAGTTCCGGAGACGTTGCTTTTATTCCTTGTAACCTTTAATTCGATAAATTCTTGGAAATTGTGTCATTTTTTTTATTTCCAAGAATTTACTCCTTTGTAGTATCTACATTCTACATGTAGATAATAGGTATTAATTTATTATCTTAAAAATAAATTGGTTAAATCAATTTAAGCCAAGCAATGAAAATTTCGTTGTATGATATAGGTAGCATATTTCTATACTGTTTATGTACAAATATACGGAACAAAAATATAAACAATTAATATTGTAAATTATTTAACAGCAAAACTTTTGCTGAACAATTATGAAAAAAAGTTTAAAACGATACTCTTACATGCAAAGTCAATTTGTAAAGTTTATTCAAATTGCAGGCAACTAATAGATAACAAATTATTTTGATCGAATATGACAAAATGTTTAAAACTTAACAGATTTCACTGTACACGAACAAATGTACGATTAATTTACATTTTTTCTACATTGATTGTTTCGCAAATGGTTCAGATTACAGAAACAGATGAAATTCGATTAATAACATCTTAAACTTTTTACAAAAAAATTGTACATTGCCCTGATAAAAATGTTTAGTGAGTAGATATTCTTATACAAATTTACCACAAATCCTCATTAAAATTGACTTTTCTGTTGTAATTCCCTCAAACTTACGACTGACTTGAATAATACATGCATTAACTTGCTACAAATCTCTTCAAATAAATAGTCAAATAAAACTATAATTTGTAGAGGATTGAATGTAGTTCTAAATCCTCCGGGCCGTTTGTCATTTTAATGGAGATACAGAGTTTACTCTTGCTGTTATAACTTAAATCATAAATTTTTACTCTACTTTAATGCATTAATTAAAATTAATAGGTAGGTATGCGAGTAGAAATGAAAATGTATGATCTATTTAACAGCTTATTTCATATTTCATCAGCGCAACGTTTCGAAACCTGACGCTATATCAACAAAATTATACGTATATCTATGTACATTACAATTTTACAAGTAATTGTTTCTCCGTTTTGGTCTCGATATTCCATTCTGTTTGTACAAACCTTATTGCTCAACTACACACCAGCACCGATCGGTAAAAGTATTTTTACATTTTAAATTCCTTGCGTCGAAATCTGGCAGGCATGCAGTTTCGAGTCCCTATTAAATCTACTGCATTATGTACAAATAAAAAATCTTCACTCGTAGTTATCACTGAACATGAATGTGGTTCGTTGTTCCTGAAGATATCTCGCGTGAATCTCCATCGCCGCAGAGAGAAATTTGGGGTGGAAACCATAGGGGCCGTAGGAAAGGGGGAGGTTAGGATGCGATGGGCCCCCACCATCTGAAACAAAGACACATTTATAAGGTTAATAATGTACACTAGCATGTTAAGGAACATTCTAGAGCTGATTACTATAGTCTATTCGTAAATGAGGCGGAGTTATAAATCAATCAGTTAGCCAAATTCCAACCTACACCAGAAGCTACCTACACAAGACAGAAATTGAAAAAAATTAATGTTCACGATATACAGGGTGGTCCTTAATGAATGGTCAATATTTCAATAGCAGATAGCGGAGGTCGAAATAATATGATTTAGCCGCACATACCTTAGTGAAATTATTACTCTTTAAAGAGATACAGTGTGTTTAGTGTAAAAATTTTATTTCAATTTTCTGCAATTACGCCCAAAGTAGTAGAAGGATTAAATCGAAAATTTGGAAAACCCAGTTTCTGCGGACGACAAATCACAATAAGGCACTCAATCTTGAATTACTCCTAGGTCGGACTAGTTTCGCCACATTAAATCGATAAATTATTTCTTATCTTTTTTATCGGAAATTTTTTTATTATTTTGGTTAATAATTATGATGTAGACATGGTTTCTGAAGAAAAAAGGTATACTTGTTGAAAGTCTCCAAAATCAATAGTATTCGTGAAAAATGCAAATGAAGTTATGAATGCAGATGTAATTGTGTCAGCTTAAAAGGTTTTGTCAATCATCAATCATGCCGAGGCATAATGAATTCTCCAATTCTGAAATGAGGGATATGATTTGCATTTATGCGCAAGAAAATTTTTCTGCTGCTGCTGCGGCAAGAAGATATTTGAGGACGTATCCTTTGCGAAGACAGCCGGATCGTAGGCTCTTTATCAATCTTTTTAGAAGACTTGGTGAATCAGGCTCTTTTCGTCCCAAACGGCATAATATTGATGCTGGACGTGCTAGGCGATTACGCGTTGAAGACCAGGAAGAAGTTCTGATTCGAGTGGCGGAAAACCCAGAGATTAGTGAACGTCGTCTCTCTACAGCTGTCGGTATGAGTAAAACGTCTGTTCACAGAATTTTACATTCAGAGCACCTGTATCCGTACCATTTCACTCCTGTACAAAATTTATTGCCGACTAATCTTCCAGCAAGATTACGTTTCTCTCAGATGTTTCTTCAACGTTGTAATGCAGACCATACGTTTTTGGGCAAAGTTCTGTTCACCGACGAGGCTACTTTTACCCGTCGAGGAGTTTTTAACTGGAGAAATCGACATACATGGGATTCCGAAAACCCGCACCTGCCCAAAGAAAGACATTTTCAACATGAGTTCTCCATTAATGTTTGGTGTGGTATTATTGGAAATTGGCTGGTGGGTCCGTTCGAATTGCCTGCTAGTCTCAATGGTAACTTGTACCTGAATTTTTTACAAAATCACCTCCACGAACTCCTGGACGAAGTCCCTCTAAACGTGAGACAACATTGCTGGTTTATGCAAGACGGCGCGCCGGCTCATTATTTAAATAATGTGCGTGCCCATTTAAATAGGCGTTTTCCTCACCGCTGGATTGGTCGTGGAAGCGAATTTCCATGGCCACCACGTAGCCCAGATCTCAACCCTCTGGACTTTTATTTATGGGGGCACATAAAGGCACTGGTTTACAAAGACACTATCAACAATCGTGATGAACTATGGACGAAAATTCAACGTGCTGCTGATACTACCAAAAATGACCAAGATAGAATTTTGTTCAGGGTTGGAGGATCTCTAACAAAACGGTTAAGAAAATGTGTAGAATTGGAAGGGGGACATTTTGAAAACGTGATGATTTAAATTTAATGTTACTTGGACTTGATATTTTAATTTTAGTTTTTGACATTGGTCCTACACTCGTAACTTTATTTGCATTTTTCACGAATACTATTGATTTTGGAGACTTTCAACAAGTATACCTTTTTTCTTCAGAAACCATGTCTACATCATAATTTTTAACCAAAATAATAATAAAATTTCCGATAAAAAAGATAAGAAATAATTTATCGATTTAATGTGGTGAAACTAGTCCGACCTAGGAGTAATTCAAGATTGAGTGCCTTATTGTGATTTGTCGTCCGCAGAAACTGGGTTTTTCAAATTTTCAGTTTAATCCTTCTACTGCTTTGGGCGTAATTGCAGAAAATTGAAATAAAATTTTTCCACTAAACGCTCTGTATCTCTTTAACGAGTAATAATTTCACTAAGGTATGTGCGGCTAAATCATATTATTTCGACCTCCGCTATCTGCTATTGAAATATTGACCATTCATTAAGGACCACCCTGTATAATATTATATTATAACTTAGATGGTTTCCCCTGTATTGATTTTGCAAAGATCACGAGGGCGGATTACTCTGCCTCATTTATGAATAGACTATAATTAATTAAGAAAAAAAAAGTCAGTATATTCTTCATTAATTTTGAATAGTTGCATGCGTCTAGAAATTTCAATTATTTAGCAAATATACCGGATGAGAAAAGGAATAAGGCATACTAAAAGTTTTGCGCTAATTTCATCAGAAATAAACCATAGATTTTGCTTAATTAAACATTGATTAACTTAACTAGTTCGAGTAATTTAGTAAGCACCAGCGGAATTAATTAATACTTTTCCAAGTTTTGCAGGCGAACGAGAATTGATTTAATAACATCGATGTCCGACTCTGCACTAACGCACGAAGCTTCATACATACGAATATTTCTATATTAATTAGAAACTAGCCGGGAGGCAGAACGTTGGCCATTAGTACAAGTCCGCAGGGCACTTTCCGTCTAACAAAAGCTAGGTTGTCTCTAAAATTGAACGGAAAGGTTATACAAAAGGTTAAAATGAGTTTAACAAGGTAGCTTTTCCTTATAATAATTGTTTGTTTCGCTCGGAATGAATGCGAAGGTAGGTTTTATTCTAATTTCCAGACCCTTTTGGCCAAGCCAACTAGAAAACGACTTTTGAAAAAGTATTGACATTTTCCAGACAATGTAAACATTCACAAACACTCATATATACCATCCTAATTATAATTGGTTTTACAGTTACGGCCTCATAAGATAATACCTACATAATTAAGAATTAATGATAAAGTACTTCACAAAAATAGAATACTTTTTAAAATAGTAGGTATACGTATCATTCCATATTCTACATAAGTATGTACTTTTTAAAAGCTCTATATGAATTATTAAAGACCTAAATCTCCATCGGCGAGCATTTGACTTAGTCCAAACGCGAGGAGCGCGAAGGCCTCTGAGCAGCGCCGAAGGTAGCTGGCGGGAGTTGCGAGAGACGCGGATAACCGGAAGAATTCCGGAGCACATCAGCGAGGCACTCAACTTAATGAAACGAGTAATCCGAGAGCGGCTCCTCCGCCTAATCCATCTCGATGCATTCCTTTGCGTTTTAATATTCAGGCCCAAGCAGTTGAATCCCGTCAACGTCCAACTGCTTCTTGTTTCTGAGACACAATTGGAGCCGAAACCCAATTGCCGGAAGGGTACCGCATATTCAACCAGCTGCAATTTTTGCTTAATGTCCTTGTGCATAATATTGGGGTTAATTATTACATGCAATTCCAATTAGATTAGAGACGTTCGTTTATATCGCAAATCCTTAAGGAACATCATATTTAGAAGCATCCCATTAGATAGATAGATTTCCTTCTTTAACCTTTTCTAAGCTCCATCGTTAATGTTTATGATGATTAGATGCAAAATAAGGCATATTTTGATGACTTTTTGGTGACCTACTGAATTTTTTTTATCATTGATTGAATTGTATATTCAATCATGTGAATGGCTCGAAGTGATAATGATTGTCTAAACGGAGTTACCCACTGAGGAAACGTGAACAGAATGTGTAAACATATCCAAAGCGCCCACTCGTTTACGGAAACAGCACTTACACTAACTATTCGTATGATAGAGGTGTTAATCCCGCACAGGACGTATTAATAATTTCTTGAGGCTTCGCAGTTTCAATTCCGCGAAGTGGAAGTTTTTATTATACAGTGACTTTTACGTTTTTCCGCCCTTATTAAATATTAAAAAATGCGAGCCTACCTACTTATGCGAATAAAATTCGAGAGAGAGGAATATTTTATTGCATATTTTATTCTCTACATTATACCTACTTAATTTCCTATAAATATTAGAAAATAATTAACGGCCTTCTACTTCAAATTACGATTTATTATTTATATATTACAGGAAAAACAAATGATTAATTTAAGGCTATCAAACGATATATTAAAATAATCCGTGTAATTATACGATAAAAGATTCATTAAATGAATCATCCAGGACCAGATCTACATTGAATGCTATCAGCGATAAACAAGTGTTTGCATGTACCGCTTTATCTGATTCTCTCTAGCTTGTTAAGTCGGAACATTTTTGTTCGCGAAACCAACGTCAATTAATTCCGAGTTATGGGAGAGGTTAAATGCCTTGTAATCGACCTGTTACCGATCTGTTCTTGCCTTTTCTTGCTATTAACAATCGACGCGCGTTTTTTGCGCTACTTATTTAAACGTTTCATTTACGTGAAAAAATGCATTATTAACGTGCATAATAATTCTGTAGCTGCCAATTATGCCAACATGAAACTCCATGGAAGTAATAACAAACGGAATCAAAACGAAAATCGATAAAGAACCCCCATATATTCCCAACGACATTATAACATTGCGAAAACAATGTTCATTACTGCTGAAAGAGAACAACGGCTCGAACACAATGCCGAACGTTCGCCATCGGACCAATTTTGTAATTACAATTACCTTCCTAGTCGGAACCATTTACATTAAGATTGATTAATAATGTATGTTTGGAATGCATTAATTCATTTCCAGGCGCACAGGAAACAATTTCTTTCGTTTTCGGCCAAACAGGGATGTGACACAGGGAGGGATTCATTTATTTCATCTAATTTTATCTCAACAGACCTTTAGGGAAATCGATTTATTCGGCATACTTCAACCTCCATTAGTTAACAATTATTCGTTTAGTACGACTTTTTTAGAGAACCATTTAGTCATTTAGTTGCACCTGAAAAGTCTGATTAAATTCTGTTATTTTAAGAAGCAGTAACATTTGCTAAATTAAAGTATGGTAATCAAATTCCTGTAGGTCAGTGAGGAAAAGTTCGCAGTCCGGTTCTGATTGGGGGCGAATAAGGCGAGGGTTCAATCTCGCTAATGGGCAATGAGAGAGTCACTGATAACCTAACATGGGGTTCATCAGGATTATGTCAATAAAAACTTTTCGATGGCACTCAGACTGATGGTGTTGGTTTCTTTTTACTAGATTTATGGCGATTTCGCTTATTTCTTTGTCTTATTGATCGAGGAAACTGTGCCAATTTTTCCTATCGACGATTCCCGAAAAATTCCGTTAATTCAGTTAGGTATAGAAAGGGAAAAATATGCGTGACCCAATTCCGGAATATTGTGTGTCAATAATGATTTAATAAATCTGATTTTTCAGTTGTTATTATTTTTTATGTCTGTGTGATAAAATTCTGTAAATAAGTTTTATCAAGCTAGTTATTAGCAAATTGATATTGAAGATAAAAATAAAAATTTTCCGAATAGAAAGATGTCTCACAATTATGTTAATACAACAACAGATATTTTATGCAAAATTATATGGAAGCAAAATAATCCAAGCTAATTAGATAAACGTAAATATTCTCCAATTTTATTTTGATTAATTCGGTCCGGTAATATACAGAAATTTTATTAAAACCGTCGACCGTAACATCAGACTTGGTCATTATGTTAGCCATGTTGATTTTGAACAAATTGAGCCATTTCGGCTAATTAATTGGCTTGTTATAGTAAATGCTAATTAATGCAGGTAAGCCAATTTGATGTGCTTCCGACAAATTAGCTATTGTGTACATCGAACGTTAGAACAATAGATCAATAAGTCATGTTCACAATCGACGAATAATGAGCTCGTGGTCCATCTCTTTTGTTTATAATATTCCAAATTAAAGGGAAATCCGCCATTACCATAATTATTAGTGAACAACTATCACGGGGAATTACACGGTTTGTCGTCATGTTATTGAATTTAGTAGATATGGATATTTTAATATGTCAGTACCTAATTGAAACCATTTAGGACAGAAAAAAATATGTTATCTCATCATTTTTTTGTATTATTTACCAACGCTAATTAATACGTTATCGATGTAATTAATTCTAATTTAAAATTAAATTAGCAATTTACGTTAGCCGGTACGAGTAACCGTGGTTAAATTACACCTCTTTCACGCCTTCCAGCAATTGTTGTTGTTTCTTGTAACAAAACAGATTGCTATCAATTAAATCGTGAATATTACAGATGCCCCGACCCTAAGTTAAAAACTTTTAAAATGTTCTCACGCATCAGTCCTAGTCTGATTAGTGATTACTGCCTTATTTATAGTCACGATCTATATTGCTAATTAACGTTCTCATTTTCAGCTATCAGAACTGTCAGAAAGGACTGTTATTACTTTAAGTTTACCTACTCGTTCTCGTTTTTTTTTATTTCCACATTCAATTAATTGGTTTTTAACTTTCAACCGTTTTGAATTAAAAATTATTATTTCTTCTATTATAGATAACTTGCTTTATTTTAAGTGAAAGCTTAATAGCAAATTTGGATTTTTGAGAACATAAAACAATCATTTATAATTCATCTAATTTAGCTATTAAATAATTACATTCATTTCTTTTTTTCAGAAGATAGAACAGTTACAATTTTAGGAGAAAAATAACTAATTCTAATGGCTCGTTTCACGATAAATTTGCATTATAGATATCGATCAAAAATGCACTTTATCCATTAGCGAGCCTAATGAAATGACCCATTGAATTCTGAACACATTCCCCTCCGCTCCGCCTTTCCTTAAACGTCTCCTTCGCGTAAATTCTTTAAGATTTATGAATTGGCTTACTTAAGGGTATCAATTTGGGGCCTCTGCAAGGCTTAGAATAGAGCAGCGCGAGCTGTAGCAGGAACGGGAGTAGCGCGAAATTAGCACCAACGATACCCAAAAATTTGCAGCTTTTTATTCAGCCTTCTACTAAAGAAATTATACACTTTTGAAACTCATAAAATCACCTGTATAATGTGCAATGTAGGAGAAGTTATAATTGGTTAAACTGGGTTATTTAAATGGAATGGTTGAGTACTATTTTTATCCATTTTATATTATCCATATTATACTCGTAGCATAAAAAATAGGAAAAATACTGAAAGATTGAGAAATTTGGCAGATTCAGTTGGACGTATGCCGAAGGAAGCGAGTGAGCTAAATTCGAATATATCAAACTTTTCGCGTGAAATAAATCGTTTTTATTAAAAAAAGATTTTTGTTGCTGTTGAAATTTTAATTGCGTTAATTGTTATACATATATGCGAGACCGGTAATTTTCCAAACCGCCGCCGTGACTAAAGGAGAGCGGAGCGCGAGCGCCCCCCGGAGCGGGTTAAATGCCGTCCCCGTCTACGCCGCCTCGGGGCGGCTAGGAACCCCCCGACATTAATTAGTCCTCAATGCGAGGGAGCCATGAAAGTTTACCAGTTAATTAGGAAGTCGCTACGTACCGCGGGCATTCGCAATTTGCTTTAATTCGCTTTCCGGGTACGTTCCGAGCGATAGCATCGAGTTTGTCTCAGAAGAAACGATGATAACTTATCGATGACGCCTTAATTCCGACGCCGATCCTGGCCTTCCCGCTCGAAATAATACGACAAATCGCTTAACTTAATACAACGCGGTACGTTTGTAATTAGCGTCTGCGGAAGGTGAATTAATATTTAATGGTATCGATTCCTTCGGCATGTATCCGCCGTGCAATAAATAGCCTATCAGCGAATCAGTTATTGGAGGCTTTATTGGCACTGGCCTATAGGATGTTGTAGCATCGATTTCGTGGAGCATAAAGGAAGCACGCCGGGCGAGCGGACCGAAAAGGAGGAAGCCCGTGTAAATTTTCTGAAAACGGCATTCGCTTAATTAGCCACCAGTCAAACTTTAATTTTTCATCAAGTGCCTGCAAACAGGCGGGCCGCTCGAAAGGGGTGCGCGGGCGGGGAGGCGAAGAGGGCGGCGGAGCTTTTCTGGCATGTATAGGTTGCGGATTTAAGAGCCTTAGGGGAGTTTCCGTGTTAACTTTGATTAAATTGCAGCTGCCCGATGCGGGTCAGAAAATTGGTTTGGAATTTTTAAGATGGGAATTTGCGGCGAATTATGCGATACAAGGGATACGCTGCGTTTCGATTTCTGAAACCGGGGAGAGGTCTTTTGAATCGTTAAAAGCATCTCCGTTTATTTTTAATTTACCTTACTTAATTGAAGCGGTCGAGTTAAAAACACGAAGGTGCACGGTTCGCTGGTTGAAAATTGGTTAATATATTTAGGCTTTTAAATCGGGTTTCTTGTTACAAAAGCACCATGTAACAAATAATTTGGTAATAATATATAATAATTGATAATATAACATAGAATTTATACACTGTTCGTCAAAACTAACGACTCGTTTTTTTTGAAGAGCCTTAATAAAATTGTCTATATATAGCCAAGCCTAGAGTCGTGAAATTTTTTTTTTCCACTTTGACAAAACTTGCTATGAAGGAAACTAGGTGCTTTTTCTTGCTTTGATGGTGCTATTTTGAATAATGGAAGAATTGGTAAGAAAATGTGAGATGGATCAAATGATACTACAACTATTCACCCTATGGTGCATTTTGGTTTTCTGGTGGAACATTCTGAGTCAAAGAGTCATCCTCAATCCAATCCTGCAGAGAATAACCCGCTACCAAAACATCCTATGGGTAGTGAAAAGGTGGTAGATGCAGGTGAAGGTGTTTATCCCCGAGTCCTAAACTGCCAAAGGTTTCCTTTCCAGGGGACTCCTGGGACAAAAATAAGGCGATTTAGCCGAATTTACCTATATCCAAAATTGCTTAGTAAAGAAGTTATAGGGTTTTGAAGTTAATAATAAAAAAGAGATTTTTTGATATTGTACCAGAATGGCTTAACTTTTTTGCGTGAAAATTTGTACAGATTATCTCTGTTAGGTGACATATTTATGTGTAAATTTTGTTTTTTAAATTATCCATTCCTCTCTGATTTACGGGGGATGGTCAACCCCCTTAAAGCTCTAATTGTTCCGCCAATGAAATTCACCTAATTTTTGAATCGAAACTGGACTTACTAGTTTATTTATAAAGATTTTTTACTATTTGTAAATTTCTATAAAACCCATATTTTCGAAGATAAATCACATTTTTGGCATTTATACGATTTTTCAAATCCACATTTTCAGCAAGTTATTATTAACAAAAAAAAATTCATATATCACATTTTTTACAGATTAAGTTATTTTCAATAAAAATCTATTTATTAATCATTAATGGAGGCCATATTGAACCATTATTAAAAATTACAGAATTCAAATTTTTAGATAATTCTTTAAAATTTTAAATGTATTTTTTTTCTATGTTATGTGCTAAGTGGTATGATTAAATAATAGATTATTGTTGAAAATACATTAATCTGTTAAAAAGGTATAATGAAAATTTTCTCTTGACAATATTGCGCTGAAAATGTGGATTTCAAAATTCGTTTTAATGCCAAAAAAAGCCAGTTATCTCAAAAAATATGGCTCTTTTAGAAAATTACAAAGAGTAAAAAATCATTATAAATAATCCAATAAATCTGGTTTCGATTCAAAAAGTAGATGAATTACAAGGGCGGAACAATTAGGGCTTTAAGGGGGTTGGCCACCGCTCATAAATCAGAGAGGGATGGATAATTTAAAAAACAAAATTTAGACATAAATATGTCACCAAACAGATATATATTCTGTACAAATTTTCACGGAAAAAAGTTAAGCCATTCTGGTACAATATCAAAAAATCTCCTTATTATTAACTTTTAAACCCTATATCTTTTTTACTAAGCAATTTTGGATATAGGTAAATTCGGGTAAATCGCCTTATTTTCATCCCAGGAGTCTGTGGTTAAGCCATGTCCCAACCTTTTTGCGACACCCTTTATATCCCAACAGTTTTGAATTGGTCCCAAAAAGTAGCGTTTTTGCGAACATGGTCCTAAATGAACTACTTCGACTTGTGTGGGGATGATGATACTTTGGTGGGTTCTAAGACAAAACATGAAAATGTCATGTCTCTAATTCGACTATAGCGAATTTTGCAGCTGGAGCTTAAAAAAATTAGTCGCTAATTTTGGGGGACTTTGTATAATATTAAAAATAGCATAAAAAAGGGAAAATTGAATGGCTAACACAATCCCCACAATCATGGCACCCAGATTTTTTAAGTTTTTTCTTTGTTATATACAATTTAAAACCTGCCTATTTAGATTACTGTTCCATGCATTGCATCATTAAATTTAACAACAAAAAGGCTGTTGTCAGAAAATTGCTCCACTTTCTCCTTCGCTCGCTGTACGTTTGTTTAAGGTTATTATTTTTACGATTATTAGAGTTTTGCGTAAAACGTTATTTCTCTCTCTTTGCCGTGTTCAATTGTAGTTAATTCTGGCTGTTCCCGAGAGAAGAGACATTCTAATTAGATGGAACATGTGTGATATTTTGACGGGATAATGGAGAACGGAGAATAACACAGAGGCCCTACGGTGTTGTATAAGCCTAATACCTATATAATTAATTTCCCTTTTATTAAATTTGAGCCAGATGACGTCTTCTAATGAAATGAAAACACCGCGAATAATTATATAAAAATAAAGTGTTGAATCCTATAATTCTGAAAAGCGCCTTTAGTTATATGATGAATTTTACAATTCATTCAAAATTTCTTAAAAGGTTTCTTTACGATTTACTTTCTAAGAAACACCAAATTATTTAATTTTCAACACTATTTTTCTTTATCTAATTGGTCGATATCTACAAATCCTTGTTTCAATTTTAATGGCATTAATTGAATTAAATTCTACAATGATTTATCCTACTGACTGCGCCTATTAATTCGCGCGCGTTTCTAAATTAACCGTCATTATCGGATCGTGTGCGGTTTAGTTGACATGTTGACGTTTCAACTGCGCATTCAGCATGTTCTTTTGCGGGGTTCGCTTCAACATTTTCACTGAAAACCGTGGGTCAATTGATGAATATTCGTAGCAAACGGCAACTGTCTGTAATTAGGAAAAGTATGCCGCTCCGGACAAAAGCGAGAGTGTCATAGGCGTGCGAAATTTACTAACTACCTTAGATAATAATTTGATAAGCTCCTTTTCTTGGGTGGTATTTAAAAAAGCAATTTTATAAGTACCAATTAAAAGTAAATTATATTCACTAACTTGAATTTTGGTTAATACAGGTATGTACAAGGGTGAGCGTGGAATCGACGCCGAGCGTCGTGACGTCTCTGCTCGTCGCATTTAAGTTCAAGCAGAGATGCAAATGTACATTAGCTTAATTGAACATTAGGTGAAATGAACATTCGGAGCCCATTAGTGATGAGAAGGAGGACGTGATTAATTAGCCGACTTCTGGGCACTAAAAAAGCCCATTTCATTTTCGTATAATATCATTAGGTCTTCGAAGAGCGACTCGAAAATGGAAACGGGTCTATTGCGGTCAGGGTTTAAATTCTATAGGTATTCATAGAGGATATTAAAATGTTACCTTTTAAATTCAATTAATTAATTTCATCTATTAGGAAGTAAATGATAGGAACTATATCTATTAAGAAAGTTATTAGTTATTATGGGAAATATCCGATATCTTTTTTATCTAAACTCGTTTAATCTTGCCCTGTTCGGGATCGAGAACGCCACCTTCAAATTTATATTATCCTCATAATAATCATAAAAAGGGATCGGGAAAATCGTGAACGTATCCATAAAGTGGGCACTCGACAAGATGAAACAACAAATTGGAAATGAGAAAATTGGGTAAGAAATTGTCGTGGAGTTCAGTCGGAGACCGAAAAAGGTAAGGGGGGTTTCCGGGGGGGCCGGAGAGCGAACCGTTCATTCTGCGAGCGGACTTTACTGAATTATTCAATGCTCGCAAATTCAATCTGGGGATTGGAATTTACAGCCATATTGGCTGTTACAAAGAGAATTGTTTTAGGTCCGAATTGCCTTTTTTGATTTGGAATATGATTTAATTTAAATTCCCAGAAAATTTGAATTACCTTAAGATATAAAAGCGAATTAATTTCTAACATCTGCAGAAACGACTTGGAAGATTAATTTGTTTGTCGTCGACTGTATCGTTTGATGTTAATGAGTAATATTTAATAATCATATCAATTTATCTAAATATTAGTTTAAAAGTTTATTTTTGAGAAACCTACTTTAATTTCGACGGTCATTTGAATTTAATTTTTGGAACACCTCAGTGCCTCCGCCAATTTTTACACTTAAATTTTTTGTCTGTAGTTTCAACGTCCACCATTATTTCGATTAAAATTTAATTTTATTATTTTAATATTTATTTTAGTACTTACTGTAAAGTTGGTCAAACAATTACATTTCAATATATTTTTGTTTAGAAAACTTCCTTATTTAATATGTAGATATTTGAAGTAAGGTTGACAGTTAAGTAGGACTAGGGAAAAGCTCACGTTAAGTACATTAGCATCTAAAACATTGCAGGTTTCTCTCTCTCAAATGAATAATTCACCAAATGTCTAATATAATTTAAAACACTAATTTGGTGAATGCTTCTTCGTTTGCGCGTCCCTCGCGTTCGCTCGTCCCAAATCAATTCAATTAGTTTGATAAATATTTAAGCGTCCATTAGGTATTAAGAAGAGAATCGGGTAGGTACATTTATTTCAATAACACCGTTTCTGATGGAAATAGGTCCGCGGTACAATTAACATTAATATAAAAGCCGTGCCAATTTCCTTAATGCGTTTTAGATTTTCATTTCTCATCAGCCGAAGTAACTCTCGAGCGTTATAAATTTCTCGAGTCGAACTATCAGAATTCACGCGCCACGTCGAACGTTCCTTCGATGATTAAACAATTTCCGCGATGGATTTTCGTTGAATACGATACAATATGATATTGGCACTGTTTTATTTAATAAATTGTACCAATTGAAAGTGAAAATAGTAAAGGAAATAAACGATTCCTTCGGCATAGACCCGTTGGCTCTAGCAAGTATTTATATCATACAATTTTGATTCTGATTTAGGTCTTTTGATGAGCTGTAGTTCATCAAAAAAGGTCTCTTCATTAAGTCTCCAATTCATTTTATTCATCTATATTCTCTGCAATGCCGCCGCCGTTTTAAATGTTTTTCCTCTACCGTTAATATATGAAAGTAATAAGGAAATGTTACTGCAAACACACTAACGAGAATTACCTATTAATCAGCCACATTCACATCGCTGTACCTGTACTCGCCATAAATAAAAGAGTGAATAAGTTTGAAAAAAAATTAAGAGATACCTACACAATAAAGTACATCAATTAGGAATTATTGGCAAGACTGGTATACAGCCAGGATTAAAAATAATTTATCGATTAATTTATTTATTTTTAGTACCTAAAGTAATATTACAGTTACTTTACAAAATACTTATCTTTACACAAATAAGCAAAAAAATAAATGTACATATGTCTAGCATGATAATTAATTTTAAGATAAAGTAACTAACGCACGTTTTTCCGCAATCGACCGGACTATAACGCACTATTTCTAATTAACTCGGACGTTTGAGCCATAAATTCAAAGTAGAGGCCAATTTATGTGCGGCGTCAAATGAAAAATACAAAACGAAAACGGAACGGTGTCTATTAATTGACACAAATCTCCGCGAGCCGATTTTACCTTGGTCGATATTTTGCTTTATTTTTGTTTTCTTGGCTTGTTTAGCGAAAAATTTCGACTTGGAATGGTTCGGGGGATTTAATGACGTCGGCATTCTCAGGTAATTGCCGCACTATTTGAATTATTTGGATTATATACTGATTATTGAGGCGCACCTGGTTTGTTCTCCTCCTAATACATTGTGAGATTTTACGTTAATTATCCCTGGAATTAGAAAGTATTGTGCTGCGTATATTTAATTAAATGCATTGCAGGAAGCTACAGTAAAACTAAACATCGTATTATGGAAAATGAAAAGTACCTACAAGGAGCATGTTAAAATAAAATATTAAATGGATCTGCGACATTCCATCCAATTGGATTTATGGAAAGACAGCCGAAATTCAATTACATTACATATCTGTCTGTCTTCTTCTAATGCAAAGCTATATTCGTCCTTTTATTTGTCGGTAATATTACTGATGTACGTCTTGGATAGAGAGGGATGGAGTAACTACTTTCCGAAATTAGGCAAAGGACATGGCGGACAGAACTAGTGCTCTTTAGGAAATGGATTCGAACGAATTCCTTTCGAATTAAAATTATAGGGATTTCGGTAATTGGCTAGTGCTCTTGCGAAACCGAAATGCTGATTTTAGAGAGCTTATAAACTTGCAATAGTTTTGTTTAGTCAATTTATGAATTGAAAATAACGAAATATACAGAGAGGCAAATTTTTGTCTGTTCACTCTATACAGGGTGTTATTTAATAACATGCTAATACTTAAGGGGGTGATTCTTGGACCCATTTTAAGAAAAAAACTTCATATAAACCTATGTCCTAAACTTCTTAACTTTTGAGATACGGGGTATTTAAGTTTTAAGAAAAAAAATAATTTTTTACTGTCATTTTCATACCACTTTGCAGGAGGCGGACATTTCCAACACCTGATTTAAATTTTGAATTTAATTTTTAATTGAATTTTTTTTTTAGCGAAACGGTGAGTTGTACGAAAAAAAGTCAAGAAATCGAATTTGTTCTAAATTGAACGAGAATTCGAAAAATAATTTTGATTTTAAGAGATAGCAGTGGCGCACCACTTTTTTATTCAAAAATATGTAGTCTGAGTCCAGTAGGGACGCCACTGTTAGAAATAAAAAAAAAGATTTTTGGGGAAAAAATGCTCTTTAATGCATAAACGCCGTACACCAAATTTCATAAAAATATTTAAAGTGGTATGAAAATGACAGTAAAAAATTGTTTTTTTTTTCTTAAAACTTTAATACCCCGTATCTCAAAAGTTAAGAAGTTTAGGACATAGGTTTATATGAAGTTTTTTTCTTAAAATGGGTCCAAGAATCACCCCCTTAAGTATTAGCATGTTATTAAATAACACGCTGTAGAAAGAAACTCTCAATTAAAATGTAAAATAGTGAGAATAGAAAATACTTACAATACTACAACATAGAGCAGGCGTGGCTTCAGCGCGTCATAGATCATAAGCGCTCTTTGTTCGATACATTGCAAAATAATCTACTGTATATACCGCTCACTAATTTGCAGCGGTCCGATTTGGCCAACGTGTAAAACAAAACTTGTTCTTAAAATGTTATTAATAATTTTCTACCAATTTTTGGTGTAAATTATACTTATTAATTACAAACTCATCCATTAATCATCTACATATTAAATTCTATCGAACTATAATTAAGCATACCTAATCACAATTAGCCACTAATTTGATTTCTCACAGATATCTTTCCTATTTCATCTAATTTTCCTCGTAATAACCCGCATACCCGAATAAGCAAGAGCAGGCACAAACCCCGAAAAAAAAAACGACCATTAACAAAGAAAAACGCTACCCACTACATAACTTTGAAAAATTAATTAGTCATTAAATCGGCTACATTGTACGAAGCGAGGTTTAAATATGAAACTTAATTAGTTTGAGATTGATAGTACGATAGCTTTTATAATCAGATATTCACCTGCGCATTTACGAGAACCTCGCTCGCTCACTCGCTCTTCCACAAAGGGGTTCGCTTTTCGCATACTACGGCATTCAATTAGGTAAAACGTATAAACGTAAAAAAACTATACTAATAAAGTTAATGGACGAATATTATATGAGGGATTAACTATTATGTACTTATACGTATAAACGAATTAAATTCGTACACAAATTGTCCTCCATTAGTACTAATGCAGTTGAAATTTAACGGATTTTTAATTAGAAAATTTGCTTATCTGCATTTTATTACAAGTTAACAAAAAATACTAATTACACCACACAGGCATACTATTTTATCTATACAGTGCGTCCATAGAGTAACGCATAAATTCATTATTAGCTAAATAAACATTAGTAGGTACCTAATATGAAAAATTCCCGAAACAGGTCGATTTTTGATTTTAATTTACAATTTTTTTAAACAATTATCTCATACATGGTGAATAACCTTTGAATGATGACGTAGCACCAGTTTTCCCCCCTTTCCCTTTCCCCCCCTTCACCTCCCTTTTTTCCAATTTTCGGATTTTCCTGGGCTAATCTGATTCCAAAAATGTATCACAAGTTGATTCAAATTGGTACAGGGTGGACAAAAAGGCAATTTTTTTTTAAATTAACATTATATCTATCCCTTGAAAAGTAATCCTAAGCCGCTGGACTAAACAGAAAATCTTTAAAGGATTTTTTACACTTGTTTTTTAATTTGACGTTAAAAACTGTTACAAATATCTTTTGCAAGTGGTTAGATACCTACAAGCGATCTTTATGCTTTACTTTATGAGACGCACTGTATAATCTTCTGTGTATTTTTCGAATTTCCCAATCGAATAAATTTTGTTTTTTAAACTCAAGTGCACAACCATTTTCGGAGCAATCAAAAAGTATGAGGTTCATCTAATATAGATGGCATTCTATCTCATATACCGTCATGTGAGGGGATATCTACATAATTCAAGGACTCGTAAAATAAACGCGTAAAAGCCGAATTTCCTAATTGGTAAGGAGTTTCAATTTGTGCTTTATGGCAGACGGGTGTGAAGTTTGATATAGAAAAGCAATATGGCCGACTGTACTTTAGTTGATGAGAAATGAAAATCCAAAACGCATTAGGGAAATTAGCGCTGCTTTTAAATTAATGACGTAATGAAAGTTCTACGTTGATTACGAATTTTATCCATGCTGGTAATATACAAAAACTTCTACACGTTAACTGGTAGGTACTACATAAACAATTATACCGGGGAAACTTTTGATATATTTGAGACAATAGTGATCAGAATGGCGTCATCATAAAAGGTTTCTTGTCTCTCATTTCTCAATGGAGAAGACCACGACTTTTTTTTAATTTTTTTATTCAAAACCGTGTGTTCTAAGAAGGCGCGTAATGAAATTTTTAATTTTTTCTGTGGCCAAATAAGGCCGCAATTAATTTTTAAAGTTTGAAAAACGTCACACAATCGTCATACACTCTGCTCCAATCAAAACGAGAGTTTCAAAGAGAAGTCACATTTAGCAAGTTTGCCACGTTTCCTATTACTCTTCTTTACTCCACAAAATGTGCGTTTTTTGTATATTTATTGCAATAAACATTTTCTGGTTTATCCATTTCTTCCATTACCTAATGGATAATTCGATATATTAATAGAAGTAACTTCTTCATCTGTATAAATTGTAACCGATTTTCTTGTTAAAAACACAAATAATGGTCCTGAAAAATTCATTTGGCAACATTCTTGTCAACGTCAATATTATCGGTAAAGTGTTTTGTGCCGAACTGCAATTCGTGTAATTTGTTTTGTGCATTTTTCAGAAAAATCTGACAAATGACAGTTTGATTTTTGTTCGTTTGTGTATTCTTTGTTACTGCGTTCGAAAATTCATACTATTTACTATACAACAAGACGTGAGTGGTTTATGATTGGTTGATAAGTTATGAGTCAAAACCCGAATTTTTTAAATTTCAAAGGGCTATATCTTTTCAATTATAACACATTTTGAGCAACTGAAAACGGTTTTGAGTTCTAATAAATCATTTCTAATCGTATCTTTTGCCGAAATCCGCTTATCTCACATCGTGGTCTTCTCCATTTTGAAATATTAAAAAAGCTCTAAAAACCTCCCTGTATATTTATATTCTTAGAGCGAAAAACTGGTAAAAGATAACATAAGTTAATAATAAACATAAAGCATATATAGCTTTAAAATGTAATTTTCGATTGGATAGAGCACCGCAGCTCAGGGCGGCCATAATTTTATTTCTTCCTCGCTTTTTTCCGTCGTCCATTTCGAGAAAAGAGTGACATTATAAATCGTCAGAGGGATATTGAAGTGAACTGAGGGTCTTACATCAAAGTCAAAAGTTAATTTCCTTTTGCGTCTTGACCAAGTTATTATTTAATCTGTGTTGTGGTCATTTCTATACGCATTTGATTGATGGAAATCATATTTCATTCAACGGCCCCGGTCGCCGACTGCACGCACACAAAAAGTTAATTGATTAATTAAAATTTCTTTTCCTTTCGATAGTTAATGTTTTTACGGTTCGGCCATTATTCGAAAAGTTTCGTCGTGAATTAACCTCGCAAAGATATTGATGCTTAAAGAAACATTTCTGCGGGACAATAAATACTAATAAATAAGAGAAATGTAGCGGGAAAATGGATACAAATCGAGAATATAGACCTTAAAAAATGTAATATTGATACCAACTACATACATATTAAAGACATGGAAAATGGTCGATTATTAAATCTACAGTTAATTTAAAATTTTTTAGACCTATTTTTATAGATTTTTTATAAGACCTAGATTTATTATACATATTTAACTTACCTATATTTGCTTTAAATCAGTTTTCTTCCTTCCTTTGACTTTTTATCCAACCAAAATAATTATAATTTGTTGTAATAATTCACAGTAATAATTCCATAAAGTTATTTAGTAGTTATCCTTCAAGTTTATTTCTACTCAATGAAGTTATTTCTTTAGTAATCCAAATAATATAATTTTCTATTGCAACCAATTTTGGAATAAATTGAATATTAAATTTTCCAGAAAAACGATTGAAAGTAAAACAAGATACCTGCAAATATTTCTTATATTACACGAATATGAAAAAGAAACAAAAATTTCATAATTAACAATACTTTATTATTTACAAAAATAACAACAACATACCAAAATGAAACTAGCGATCTGAAAAATTTATCTTCGTCATTTTTTTTAATTCACAAATCGACTTCGAACAAATATTTATACAATCCAAATTAAAGTAACTTTGTACAATCTATACAAACTTTTTACGTTTCTTTTGAGCTAGTTATGCGAGAACTCCCTCTTCGAGCGATCGGTTTGTCTCGGTTTTTTTCCGGAAAATTACATTCGCTTTCGAAACGGAAAATAATACACGAAACGAGGAAGCGAGAGGTGTGTGTGTATGAGTGTCTGAACCAAAAGTTCGGATAGTTCAAGGAAATGCTTCTTTTTTCGAAAAAATATTGCACGTCCCTGTTTTGCCCGGCTACAACGGTTCAACTGAAATAGAAGAAAAAGAAAAACGAATTAATTTGTTTGATAAAAAAATAAACGAAAAATCAATAAAATCAGAGCGCAAGTGTCACAGATTAGCAAACAGTGTTCAGATGCTATTTTGGTAAACTTGCTTTACTAATGCAAATATTTTCCTTCAAATCGACTCACAAATTCTCATAAATATTAAAATAAAATATTCAAATACACATAAAAGTTTCGAATGCAAAATTATTTTTTAAAGATTTTTTCAGATCTCCCTAATATTATGAAGCTTTTAATTGCATTTTTAATGGATTGTTTATCCTAAGGGAGTTACGGATTAATTGAATCCTTTTGAGTGGGAAAACCCGTTGAATATCTTCTTATTTAATACCAATAAAACAAGTCAACTTTGCCATAAATGAAGACTGTTTAAATCAATGAACACTTGCGTAAAACAAAACATAAATATTTAGAAAGCCAATTTTTAAAAACACCACAAAATAAAATCTAAAATACTAAATATGCAAAAACAAATTATATTTCGTCAGTAGTTTTAAAATTTTAGTAAACAGTAACAGGGAACATATTATTATATGATATGGTTTATAATTAATTAATCACAGCATTAAATATACCGCATAAAAAATTCAATTAATAATTAACAAACAATTGTTTTACAACATTATTGCACTGTAGAACTAATTAACCAATAGTTTTTCTATATTTCAAAGTCGCCCACCTTAAATCGCCGACAACAACCAGCAATCTTGTATACGCTTAAATTACTTCATCGATTATCGATTGTAATTTTTTAATTAATTGTTTGGTAAGTATGCCATAATTCGATTAGTCGACCGTAAAAATAATAAAGCACTTAACGCAGGAACTAATTTCCATCGAGGTTTTCATAGGTAATATCTTTTCGATAATCACCGTGATAATAGAAATTGTATTTTATACAAGGTGCTCCAAAAGGTGAAGCAAAGTGATTTCCTGATTATTAGTGGATACAGGAAGTTTTTAATGTATTGAAAATTTTATATTAATGGTTAATAAAATTACTTGTTCGTACATATTCAATATTATTCATTCAATTTGGTAATTGTATTATTAATTATACATTATTCATGAATAATATTAGACAAAAAAAAAGAAATTAATGAATAACGGTGAATATAATATACTCATTCTCTTTAATTCGGATCCAGAAAGTAACAATACCAGGCGAAGCGGGTGTAGCACAACGCGCATTTCCTCTCCCCCGCAACCGCCCCCGCACTTTTTTCGCTCATCCCGTCAATAATTGACCGAGTTGAGTCGGTTTAATTAACTCGGCTACATTCCCGATTTAATTAATAATTAAACCTTCCTATAGATAGTTAACAATTACTTCGCATTATATCGAGGAGCTTTGTAACCCTTAATTAGACGACCGCGCGCTGTTCTCCAATCCAGAACAAGGCTAAAAATGGCGAGGAGACTATAAAATATATACAAAGAGCAGCTCATTATGTCGGGAGACGGTATTTTAACAATGCCGTGTTATACGACTAACTTGCATTGATATACCATTGATCCGCCGATTATAGATGGTGGCCTATTTTTTTTCGAAGCCGCATTAGAATTTCATGAAATTCCGAAATCAGGCAAAAAATCGAAACTTCTCCGATCGTTTTTCGACCGGTCATTATTCGAAATCGACTCTGTTAATTAGTTTTATATTGTTTACCATTCACGATTAACCTGTTCCATTCGCGCCTGCAAGGAAAAAAGCTGAAGTTAGATGCGCGACTTTGTAGTTGGGACATCTTATTATTTTAGCCTTTCTACGAAATTTAGGCACAGAACAATGATACTTTTTTTTACCTCTAGTAACAAAATACCGGTTGAATAAAACTGATAAAATCTGTTTTTGTAAGTTGGTAATGCTTGTATCCAGCACGAGTCTCATTTACCTAATTTTTTGCTCGAATATAGAATTTAATTCTTCTTAAAGGTGGACTGCCCTGTATACAATTAAACCTTGATAATACGCAGTAGTCGAGTGGAAGTCTCGGTCCGTTCGGGTCCTTCTAATTATCTAATTAGATTGAAAGATTTATTTAATTCCTTCGATTGTTTGTTGTGCTCGTATCGTTTCGCTATTTCTACTTTAATTAAATAGTTTCGCCAATTCCATAACTGCTTTTCTCCGGGGAACGCGTCCGCCTCTTTTCGTTTTATTTACTTCCCCCATTATCGTTTGGCGTTCCTTTTTTCTTCGATTTAAGCAGATCGATTCCTAATTCTTTCCTAATCGTTTATTTTTATTCGCGCGATGAAATTTAGTGCAATAACACCCAGCCTAAAGGTGAGTAGGTAAATTTCAGTTCACGCCTCGGAGGACTCGGGATAAGACTCCTTGATCTTGATTCTTGCTCCTTAGCCTACATCCCTACCTGCCTGTAGGAGGCCTTTTATGTTAAATAAGTAAGTGCTTACTTGCATCCCCTTTGCTTAATAGAAACGACAAGCAACGTTTCGAGAAACTAATATTTATCTAAGGGGTCGTCGTTTAAACCGAATCGAACATGTTAAGTTTAAGGTTTTCGTTGAACGTCGGCGCGGCATCAAATTTAATTACAATCCGTATAATGAAATGCTATCTCACATTCTGATCTGCGCGTAATGAAATATTTTGCATTTAAACAAAATGAGTAATTATACGGATGGAAATGAAATTACTTTTCAGTTATTTTAATTGCTGCAAAAGTGGAGCGGTTTTTTATATTCATTAAGTAGGGTTTTGTTTCTCGGCTACAAAAGAAGTGGCTTTTGAAGGGAAATATTTCAAGTTCTAACGAAATAATTAATTGCAGTCTTGATACGAAAGGAAATTAAATTTCTTTTCTTGTAATTTGTTTTCTCAGGAAAGGTATCAAAGACTCAACTCAACTCAACAAAAGCCCACAAATCTCAACTATTCCACCTAACACTGTGTGGGATACGATTCAAAGCAATGTTCCCCGGTTTTAAAGATTTTTTTTATGACGAACCGCGCCGATTAAAGTCAGAATAATTCGAGCAACAAACCCCCACCGAACAAATCCACCCTATAATCCCCTTCGATGCCGCCCGAAAAGTAATTCCGTCGGTTTCATGGCCAATTAATACATGCGGAATTAAATTTATAACATAAAACAATGCTTAAAAGGCGTTTGGATATTAGAAAGCGAGCGCTCCGATTTTATGGAAAGCCTTTTCTTCGGTTGCGCGGAAATTCGCCGGCGCTCGAAAAAGATCTTAATAGAGGGAAATGGGGCTGTTTGTGTTTAGTCGGAATTAATTTTAAATTAGTAAGGATTCGGTCACGTTTACGGAATGTAAATTCTTTTATTGCAATAATTTTTCGCCTTAATAGGAAGGGATAATTAACGAACGACTCAAAAGGCAATTTATACGACTTATAATAGTTGTTACAAGGAAGAAAATCTCATTAAATAAAATAAATATAGCAATTATTTGATATTTATTATCTACAAGGGTGTCAAAAAGATCGAGATATGGCTTAATAACAGACTTCTGAGACGAAAGTATGATTTAACCTAACTAACCTATATCCAAAAGTGTTTAGTAAAATATAGTAAATATGTAAGTTAAGTTAATTCATCTTATCTTCTTTGTCTCAGAAGTCTGTAGATAAGACATGTCCCAACCTTTTTATGTCACCCTGTATAATAAATTTACCTGCACAAATTATTTATTGTAATCCTGCAAACTATTTATGTTGTTTATAATAACAAATCATGTTAGTGACAAAATTTTCTATTTTTAGTGCTATTAAATCATATATTAAAAGATGATTAAACCAATATTTTCGAATAATAAATTAATAACCATCTTGTTAATAGTTGTTTTGGATACGGTCCTGAGTCGAATATGCAGATCGGGCATAAATCGGTTTGCGTCAAGGCATTATAAATAATTTTCGAAATTCGGTTGCCAGAACTTTTATTTTATTTTTTGCCGAGAATAAATCTTAATCTTAACGCGATGCGACTGGGTGTTACGCGTTAAGGCGTTACTTTCGCGTTCGGTCATTTATAACAGACGGTTAATTTCGAAACTTCGCGACCGGATTAAATATAGAATGCAAGGATGCTAAATAAATAAATAACAAAGGACAGACAAGCGCAGTTTTTATTTGTATTCCTTATAGCGCAACTATAAATACCTTCGTAGATGACTAAAAAGAGTTTCGGTATGTAAAAGACTCCGTGATTTATGACTTTCGATATTGTTGAAATAAATAATATTTATCTATCTAATAATATTTTCTACAGAGCGACAGGAGTATAGTTGCAGAAAGTTAGAACTGCGTATACACTGTGTCCCATTTTGGTGGCGACTGGGGGGTATATCGGTTATTAGACTTGATAGGACATTGCGGTTTTCGCGAACCTGTACTACTTTTTTGTCAAACTTACAATGGCACAAAAGATTTTTTAAATCTCTTTTCATTTTTGAATTACAGGGCAATAATGAAAATTCTGACTTATTCAGCCACCCCCGTATCTGCTATTGAAGATATTTTAAATGTGTAAACTGATTATTATAGATAATTTTACGTAGAATTCAGTGACGTCCTTAGTTTTTTTATGAGGGTTACCATTTCTGAAAGTTGACACCAACGTGTATTTTTTTTAATGTAACACCCAGTATTTTTGTTGGCCATTAAATTTAATAATTAAATTTAGTAATTTTTTTCTCTTTTTAATGATATGGCGCATTCTATATAGTGAATTTTATTAGAACGCTCAAAAAAGAGAATAACTGTTTTATTCGAAAAATGGTTAGGGTGCTATGCAGAAAAACCAAAATAAAATACTTTTAGAACAAAAATAGTTGTGGAGAATATTAACTAAAACATTTCTACGATTTTTTTGTTTTTACGCATAGCCCCCTAACCATTTTTAAATTAAAATAGTTTTTCTCTTTTTTGAGCGTTTTAAGAAAATTCAAAATATAGAATGTGCCCTATCATTAAAAAGAGAAAAAAATTACAAATTTAATAGGCAATAAAAATATAGG
Organism: Phyllotreta cruciferae; assembly: GCA_917563865.1. Classification (NCBI taxonomy): domain Eukaryota; kingdom Metazoa; phylum Arthropoda; class Insecta; order Coleoptera; family Chrysomelidae; genus Phyllotreta; species Phyllotreta cruciferae. The sequence continues at coordinate 3,733,031 of OU830609.1, read as the reverse complement.
GTGTCCCATTAAAAAAATTACAAGTTGGTGTCATATTTCAGAAATGGTAACCCCCCATAAAAAAACTAAGGACGTCACTGAATTCTACGTAAAATTATCTATAATAATCAGTTTACACATTTAAAATATCTTCAATAGCAAACGAGATACGGGGGTGGTTGAATAAGTCAGAATTTTCGATATTGCCCTGTAACTCAAAAATGAAAAGAGATTTAAAAAATCTGTCTGTGCCATTGTAAGTTTGATAAAAAAAGTAGTATACGTTAGCGAAAACCGCAATGTCCTATCAAGTCTAATAACCGAGATACCCCCCAGTCGCGACCAAAATGGGACACAGTGTACAGTTTAAGCAATATTGGTCTACAGATATTTCTATCGTTTTGTAGGTAGTTCTATCTATTTAAATTAGTAGTTAATAGAAAATGTGTGTATAAAAACACTCACCAGCATCAACCAAGGCGTCATTTCAATCACGACTACGACGCGGTCTTCCCACCTTTCCTTTACGTACTGTAGGCGTCGCGGCGGCTGTACTTTTGAGCAGTTTGTGCCAGTCCTGTTCACAAACCAGACTACCTGAGAGCATGTAATACCTGGAATTATAAAAAAAAATTTGTTTAGTAATTTTTTTATCGAAGCAAAATATATTTTTAGTAAACTATAATTAACATGTATAGTTAGTAAACAGCACGTGACAAAACAAATATTACAAATGAGCTACATGCAAAACATTCCATCGACTAATTGCCCTCCTTTCCGCAGTCGAAGCTCGGAAAGACAGGAAGCACCCGCTCGCACACAACATCTATGCATACATGCGACTAATTAAATTCCCGTCCGAAGATGACGAAATCAATTAGATTTAATATAAACAACACGTATATTACCTGTCTCCGGGCACCAGGGGGCTCAGGCATTTGCTGCACATGAAGCATTTGAGGTGGAACACGTGCGGGGGCTGCTGCAGGGACGGACCGCCCGAACGCATCACCAATTCGTTGGCCGGAATTGACTGCCCGCACGCCGAGCAGGCGCCCGTGTTGCCGAACAACCTGCGGGACCATTAAAGAGACAATACATTAAATCTCTATTGTCGACGAAACGGGTCTGCCGGGATAAATTGGAAAATAGTTTGCGGGAATTTCGGATTGGATTTCAGGGCTGAAAGGATGTGGAAGCGTTTGTTCAAAGCTTGATTTTGTAGATATATTTCTATATGGACATATTAAATACCTATAAATCTAATTACTACATGTATTGTATCTACTTAAATAATTCTCAATATTTTCAGAAAAAAAAAAACAATGTAGAAATTGTGAAGATATCCACAGACTCGCTATAGGCTCGGAAAGGGGGCTGCGCTTACCAAGTAAGTACCTCTCGTACCCCCAGAAAAGAAAAAATAATAAATCTCGCTAATCACTAGGATGACGCTTCGGGCTATACCTATAAGATTTGTTAACCAAAAAATAAAAACTTTATAACATTTCAATTTGAATGAATACACTATTTTAAATTTCCTTATCGTTAGTTCGAATTTCTAGTAAGCATTCTAACACAGATGAGTATAAATTGATCGAAGTAACAAGTTAAATACCTTACGTAATTACATTTTACAATCGTTTATTTTCATTGTCTAAAAATAAGTTATGAGATCAACGGATCAACCGTTAGGTACAATGAAAAAAATATTCAAAAGTTCACGACTATCCTCGGCATACCGATCAAGGATGCGATTTTACATGCATCTCGAGCGCAATAAACGTTTACGGTGTGCGCCGACGACCCTAAACGCATTCTTTACGCCTTCTACTTTGTTTCTAGCCTTGAGGGATCAAGTGTGCTATGCGAACAAGTCACACGATCTGGATGTATTTTTTTCACATCTATTCGAAGATTATCTGCTTACAAAGTGGCTTCCAGGGGTGGTATTTTACATTATACTCCGTTCGCAAATCCCGTAGAGTAATAAAACGCACATTAAACGCTGCGTATCTCTGAGTGGTTTGCGAATGAACTACATCAGGGTGTTTATTAAACATACGGCAAAAAGTCATGGTGTTGTTCCTTGGACTATTCTAAGAATATTTTGTCCTTTGTTTCGAAGATATACCTAATATTCATCAACATCTTCATGAAATAGGCACGTTGAAACGAAGTGGAGGACCAGGAAGGCCAACAACAGCAAGATTGGTGGAAGTGGAGAATATGCTATGGAGAATATGCATGATCGAGGATGATCCGAGTACTTGTACTACTCGAAAAATTTCAAATACTTTGAATTTGAGTAATTCTTATGGACAATTTGTTGCAACCATGCTATACAATGCGTTCAGGCACTTCTTCCTCTACGTATCGAATTCTGTCAATGGCTTTTGCAGACAATATTTGTGATCAAATTCCTTAACTACTGACGCTTTTACCGGTACCGGTGTTGGTCAATTGGTCCCCACGGTCATTTTTGTCAGCGGGGTTCCATAATCCTACAGGTCGATTGGTCCTCAGTTACAAAATTTAATGGGTTAATTGGTCCCCGCGGTCAAAATATTGCTAATCCGATTAGATAAGATTTTACATTGCATGAATAACTATCATTTGGCTAACATCTTCTGGTGAACTTACATAGCTGAGAGAATTTGGACAAAATGCAGCTTTTAGTGTTAAAAAATATTTAATATCTAAGCATTAGTAATTTAAAATATATACAATTGGTACAATATATATTAAAAGAAAAATTCTGTACAAAAAAATAATTATTTTAGTTTTAATATGCGAACGGATTTCAAAAAATAGTTGGCAACATATGGGAAACTTTATTATTAATTTTACGAAATAGTTATTCTTCACAAAAAGTTCTGCATGATCTAAAATCCAAGATGCAACCATCAAAAATCAAATTTTATCAATCTTATACGAGGTATGTCAAAATATGTTAATTTTGCTCAAGAGTAAAGTACCTTCATATTTTACAATATCGAAATTTGTTATTATGAAAAGTACACCTAATTTTCTAGAAGTATACTGGAAGGGATGGGATTTTCCCTATATTGAAATAGAAAAAAAAGACAGAAGTCAAAAAATTTCCCCTAATCATAAAATCCTCATTAAATTGTACTACGAAATGAAAATACATAATCGAAATTTGCCAGAGAATTTTGAAATTATAAATATTCCCATCGGTCCTTTCTAGAAACCCTTAATCCGGTATTGGGTGACCAATTGACTGATAGTTTTCGAGTCGAAAAAGGATTATATTTGGGTAAATTTGACCGCGGGGACCAATTGAACTCCACCCACCGGTGGGGCCATTTAAGTCATTAGTTTAATACTACTCCTGTAGAAAATGTGGAAGACTTGCGAATTCGGATAATTGCTGGATGATAAGTCAATAATAAAACTACCCTGGTGTTTTTGAGAAAGTTCAGCAGCATTTGGTGCTTGCATCCCACAGCTGGAGGCAATGTTCAATAGTTCTTTTAGATTACACTTAGGTAGGTACATCCTACCTACATCTATTTTTTGGTAATAAAATGTTGTTATTATATGGTCCAAAAAAAACTTCAAAACGAAGAGGGTTTTCAAACATTATTTAAGGATTAGAATAGTCCTAGAAACAACAACTTGAATTTTTGCCGCATGTGTAATAAACACCTTGTACATTCTCGAGCGTTAGGATCAAACTTCAATTAGCTATCGGGATGATAAAAAAGGGCGCACGCACACCTCTTAACGGGCGAGCGTAGGCGCGGAAACGAATCGTCTCCCGTTGGAAATTTGCATTTACGGGATTGTTAATGCAAGCGGTTGCATTAATCAAGGGTGCTGGCCGCAGAGACGGAGGTTTGTTGGCCGAACGCGTCGGCCCGACGTCGGCCGAACGTTATTAAAACACTAGTACACGGGTGGCTAATTAATTTTATGCAACGCCACACTTGAATGGCTCTCATAATGAATATGCTCCCTTTTTATCTGCGGCAGTCCCGCTCCATCACGCATCGCGTAAGAAGGACGAATCGACCCTTTGGAAAGCATTTCTAATTGTCGGCGTAATTGAACTAAATTTCGCGTATGTGTTCACCGACTCCTTCTTCTAATCGGTATCGATCTAATAGCAATCCACCCTTGTCGTATCCGGAGGGTGTATGTAGCACACACACAAGGCATAACAAAGTATTAATAAATAATCCATCAAGTGGTAATTAGAACGTCGAAAGCATAACGTATTCAAAGTTGTGCATATGTGCGAGAGGGAAAGAGAGAGGACGAAGGAGAGAAAGAGACGCGAAACGGGCGTTCGATCATCCGCTTCTGTTTTAATTAGAAGTATCTTATATTGTGGAAATGCCAGGCGATTATCCGCTACGGGCACTTTCTGATTAACGAATCCAATTACAGTCGCGCGTTGTGCGCAGGAAATTATTAGTTGGGTCTGTTAATTAGATTATCCCGCGGACAAAAAGGTATTCGATCGATCAGAAATTTCGGTAATAGTTAAAGCTCCTCCGCCTATTTGCTGATGCAGCGACAATGCGAAGCATATGCGCCAATTTTAGTCAGTTCAAAATTGCTTAATTCGGCCCTGTATAATATTGGAAACTTTTACAATTTTACTATTAGTATGAAATATTTTTTAATACAACTTATTTATAGATATTAATAATGTTATGGCATTCACAATACGAGCAAATCATGTACAAAACGCCCCTATCCCATGCACTCTTCTCCCATCTCTGGCTCTCCGTTTCAATTGCTGACGGTTGATTGACGTCGGAGCTTTTTGATAACCGTGGTTCTTTGTTCTTTGCGTTTGCTGATATTAATTAGTGGGTCGTCCCGAGGGCCGTACCGTGCCATTAAAAAATTAAAAATATTAGTTTAGGAACTTTTAACGAAGTCTACCGGCGGCCTTTGTTGCAGGGCTTTCCCCGAGACGAACGGCTCGATCGCTTGGGAGACGGACCTTCCGTTTCGATAAATTGATGTATAGTGTTGGAATTTAATTAATAGAATATTTTAATAATGCAGCAGATGCGTCGGGGCGGCTTTTACATTTTAATACACGGCTTTTAGCGAGTAAAAATGATATAATGCAGATAATAACGTAATAGAGTATTCGATATAATTGAATAAATTGATTGGATAATTCAAATACGTTGGAGCAAGACCGAAAACTGGAAATCCATCGCGTACGTAATGAGATTATAAAATTAATTAAAAACATATCCGACTAATTAATTTCTTTTGACATCTGTCGGAAATAAATGAGTTCTTCAGTAATCAAATGAAACATTTCAGGCAGAAAATCTAATTAGCTTTAACCAAAACAAAAGTTGTCAGTTACAGTCTTAGCGCTAAAGGAGGGAGTAGAAATAGAATTCCTGGATTTTTAATAACATCGACGATATACAGGGCTGTTAGTATTTTCACCAACGATTTTTTTAATGCACAACTGAAAAAATATCTCTTTCATAACGCGATTAGTTTTTGTAAAAAGAATATATCTACTTTAAATTTTAAACGAAGATTAAATTCTTCAATCCCACAAAGATAACCCAACACCCTGTAGAGATAAATATAAAATGTCGTAACAAAAGACGTCGCTAAATTGGCCCTTAAATTACCGAGAAATACATCGATATCTTCCTTCAAGGAACCGGTTCTTTCCCTTATTATCCCGATAACGGGCAATTAGCGATAATTTGCCGCCTCGTTGAGGATCTCGATCAGCATTGCCCGTTTTCGTTAGCGTTCATTCAGTCGCGAAGGATTTTTAAATTGTTGCGTGAATTTCCCAATTAACTGTTTAATAAGTTCCCAATAATGTAGATTATTGTCGCATTGTAGTAGATAAGTAAAAAGCGAAGGAGGAAAGTTTGGAAAAATTTACGAGCTCGTTAGTGAATTTTACTTGGAAAAGAAAACAAATTATTTTGATATTGTATAAAAAAGTGAAACTTTTAATGAAGAATAATTCAAGGGAAAAATCTCCTACTTAAATTTAATTGTACGGCAAAAATCGGTTTTTTAAACAGGTTACGAATGCTCCGGGCATTTGTTAGCAATCAAGCGAGTGTTTTTCTTATTACAGGCGAATTAATAGTGCACTTTTAAATTATCTCCCATTTAATTTCGTAGGTAAATAACATGAGTAGATACTCTTCAAGGTAAACGACGTTACCAGCACCGTTAATAATATAAGACGTAAGAACAGACGACGTTTTAAGATATCTGCCCACGTTTATTAATCGTTCATAAATAAATTACCAGCTGGGACTGATCATTAATTTTTTACAAAATGAATGTTTATTGTAATTAAGTAATTAATGCGAGTAATTTAATGGGAAGCAATAAAAGACATTGTATAAGTACAGACATTATTTCATTAGGAAATTTTATACTTATACTTAGATAAATGATTGTTTTTGCATAGAAAAGTGTCATAGAGAAGCATTAGATGATTCTTAGAAAATCGTTATAATGAAAATTATATCTATGGATAAATTTCAATTAATGGATTAAAGTATACATTATTCGGTTAGGTAGGTACATAAACTTAGTGAAAATTTAATAAATAAAATACTAGTGTTTGGTTTCCTTTATATTCCAAAGGGGAAAAACCGATTGTACTTATAGTCTATTCATAAATGAGGCGGAGTAATAAATCAATCAATTGGCCAAATTCCAGCCCATAGAGAAGCTACACAGAAGTTACCTGTCCAACACAGAAATTGAAAAAAATAAAGTTCCCGATAATATTTTAATATTACTTGGTTGGTTCACCCTGTATTTGTTTTGCAAGGATCACGACGGCGAATTACTCATTTATGAATAGACTATAATTAACTCCAATCCGAAAAACTAAAGTGATAAAAACGAAGATTAATTTACAAATGGTTCACGAAACATTCAAATTGTTATAAAATATAAAGGCGACCATGCACGATTTTTCACGCGACGCCAATCGAACAATCCAAATCGTCGGTACATTCCTCCTTTAATCTCACCGTTTTCCGCGTACTAACCGCGACGAGGCTGCGGGCGCAACGACATCACGCTATATCAACGTTTCATAATGGAGTAATTTTAACAGAAATAAGATTATAAATTGAAAGACATTTTAAATTTGCATTTAAATCAGTATCCGTATAATCGAGTACAGGCGGTGCGACGCGAATTTCCTCCCTCCTTTCCCCCATTTCCCGAGCCTCTCTGTTTTACCGCGAACGGTTCCGAAACTACGGAATTTACTCTGCATTATTTTCCTTTGCCAATGTACGGAGGAAATGTCTATTTGTTCATAAATAAAATCATCGAGAAATGATACAATTTTTATATACTGTATCATATTTAATCAAAATGTTACAAAATTTGTGGGCATTAGAATAATAAGTGCGAGAAAGAGAGTATATCTGACCATTGTAATATTGCTCGAAAGGGACAGAGATGGCATTATAGGAAGAACGTGTTCTTCTTCGCATTTTCAAATTATTCAGAGCAGTTTTAGAATCATTTAGAACTGTTCAAAACCATTTAGAACTGTCTAGAAATATTTAGAACCATTTTAGCACTGAATAGGACCATTTGAAATAATGGAGAAGACCACGACTTTTTTTTAAATTTTTTTTTCAAAACCGTGTGGCCTAAGAAGGCGCGTAATGAAATTTTTATTTTTTTCTGTTGCCAAATAAGGCCGCAATTAATTTTTAAAGTTTGAAAAACGTCACACAATCGTCATACGTTCGGCTCCAATCCAAGCGAGAGTTGCAAAGAGAAGTCACATTTAGCAAGTTTGCCACGTTTCCTATTACTCTTCTATACTCCGCAAAATGTGCGTTTTTTGTCTATTTATTGCAATTAACATTTTCTGATTGATCCATTTCTTCCATTACCTAATGGATAATTCGATATATTAATATAGAAATAACATCTTCATCTGTATAAATTGTAACCGATTTTCGTGTTAAAAACACAAATATTGATCCAGAAAAATTTATTTGGCAACATTCTTGTCAACTTCAATATTATCATTAAAGTGTTTTATGCCGAACTGCAATTCGTGTAATTTGTTTTGTGCATTTTTCGGAAAAATTTTGACAAATGACAGTTTGATTTTTGTTCGTTTGTGTATTCTTTGTTACTGCGTTCGAAAATTCATATTATTTAGTATACAACAAGACGTGAGTGGTTTATGATTGGTTGATGACTTATGAGTCAGAACCCGAAATTTTTAAATTTCGAAGGGCTATATCTTTTTAATTATAACACCTTTTGAGCAACTGAAAACGGTTTTGAGCTCTAATAAATCATTTCTAATAGTATATTTTGTCGAAATCCGCATATCTCACATCGTGGTCTTCTCCATTCAGGATGATCTTAGAACCGTTATGAACTGTCCAAAATCATTTAAAACAGAATTAGATAAGTATTCTAATAAAATCAAATCTATTTGTAAAATCATGTATAATGTTCACATCGTCACAGACCTACACAGTATACAGGGTGATTATAACTCTCAACTCAAAAGGCTCAAATTGATTGCATAGGTAGTGCACGAAATTACCTTTTAATAACAGAATTATTACGCTCACAATTTTCACTCGATCGGTCCTAATGCTCTCTAGATAGTTGGAAGTAAACGAGAAAAGCTCGTTTAGCGCTGTTTAGGTAATCAATTCGGTCTATAATCAACGCTTTGTGAATTATATCGGCGGTATACGGGGACGTACCGCTCCGGTCGAACTAGATAGAGGGGTTTCCCGGCTTTCCGATTCTCTTTCCCTGCCGGTTTAACGATGCTTTGGGAATTTCCTAGACGGATTGATGAACTTCCACACGTTGCCGCTTCTCCTTCCCTCAATGCAAAATTTTCAGCTTCATATATTGTGCGTTCACCTTTTGATTCATATATTTTAATTACATCAACCAATAAGAAAGACAGTATTATAGCCTGAGATGCATGTATTAATTAAGTTGTACACTTGTTCATAAGTTTGTATATTATAAAAAAATGCAGTAACAGTAAATGCTACTAGTAAAAGAAAAATTGTTTGACTAACATTTAAGGAAAATTGATACAACTTGACAACGAAGTGCCGCGGCCGATAAACGAAGGCGAAAGAAAGTCGAGACACAATCAGACCCTCCGAAACTCGGCAAAGAGGTTCATCCGATCCCGATATTCGTGAATAAAGCGGAGTATAGTGGAGTTCGAGTTGTTGCCTCTCCGCGATTGAATCAATCATCTTTGAAAACATCTCTTTGGTGTTCACCTTCTTGATTAGATACCTACTGCCTTTTTCGTTCCCCTATTTTTCTCTTCTTTCTTTCGCGAATTGAAATGTAAACGTCGAGCGAAATTAGGGCGAGCCGGTTGCCAGTCCTATCGGACTAATTCGAATGAAATTGCGAGGAACAGTTAACCGAAACGTCGAAAAAAATATGTTTTTTTATGAACATATACACAACATATTATGTATACCTGAACAATATGGGTATAGTGGTAGTATTATAAGTAGAATTTTCGATGAGAATTGCACAAAATGTAAATTTAGTTAAAACAGAAGACGACTACATTAAAGGAAAGCAAACTCAACAACTCCAAGACAAAATACTAACTAATCAGTTAATGGAATTAACGAAATTAGTTCGCAATAGTGACGACTCGAAAAGGAAAATTAACTAAACCTTTATTCGCAGCAGCAATACCCGGAGTTTTATATAGAAGATACAGCATTGCAGAAAAGAGGCTTACGAAGTCGGGAAAATCCATTATGAGAGCTTCATAAACACGATAACCTCTACCATATCTTTCAAACGTTTGACTTCCATTATCGAATTTTAATTCGGAGCCTTCAATTACATTAATTGTTATTTAAATTCTTCTAATAATTTTAAGATAATTTTTTGTTCTGTAATAAATTATATTACTTTTTAATTCTCTTCTATACTCACAATAGCGACACTTGCTAGTTCTTAGTGCAACTTGCATAATTTCCAGTCTTGCATTGGGTGCATTTTTCGGTAATATTGGTAAATTCGTGTGGGACAACTGGCGGAATAGTGGCACATCGTGGGACCGCTGGCGGTTCGGCAACGGGGGCCGACGGAACGGAATCCCCCCCGAACAAGTGCTTAACTAACTGGATTCCCGCCGCCGCCGTCTCCTCGCCACCTCGCCTCCGGTCTCAATCAATAGACGCGTCGCGGCGGCTTAAGGGGAGCGGCGGAGGTGACGGGGACCAATTACATGCCCACTTTCCTTCTAACACCGTTTGCATACATTTACTTGACTAGGCGGTAAAAGGATTTCGTTTTTTCGGCTGCATGTCGCGAATAGTCAAATATGTGCATTGTTGGTTTCAAGTTTGATTATTAGGTATCGAGCATTTATTACATAAATAATAATAATTTATTACTTTACCTTCATATTTAATGAAAAACTATCTATTATTGATGTATTACTAAGAGAGAAAATTAATTGAAAAAAAAATTAATTGATTATATCTATAAATAAAAATAAATAATAAAATATAATGCTTTTATAGTTATAATAATAAATAATGTCATTGGAGGAAAATCTGGTGATTTATCAAATAAACTTAATTTTTACATTTACCTTGCTTGCCCATTTACGAGCAAGCGGGTTGAATTATAGCTGTGGCGATATTAATTAATATTTTAATAAAGTTATTGGTGATAAAAATAAACAATTTTCGAAACAATACACATTAATTATATCTTAACAATGAACTTACAATTTCTATTTAATTACAACAGCATGTATTACTATTAATTGTGCAATTAACTTGTGTAATTCGTTTTATTCATTTCCATAGTACCTATATTTAATTGAATACGTATTGAATTATTAATGCTTTTTAATGGAATTTTAATTAAAAACTTCTGATAATCCACATTTTGTTGCGAATTGGGTATACCCCACAGCAAAAAATAAAGGGTGACCCAATAGCAATTACATAATCAGTGCATTACTTCGCATTTCAATTTATAGCGAATATAAAATGAACCAAACGTCGAAAGGCGGCGTTTACTTTATTAGCCATGTTTATTGCTGTTAAGAACCCGCAAGCAGATAATTGCTGATCGGAGCTGGCGGACGGACCGGAGACGGCCTGGCTCCCAATTAGGAAGCCCTCATTAAAGTTTATGCTTACTTTGGCGGGAACACCTGCAAAAACTTCAAAAATGCTGCTTCTCCTCTTTTCGATGAGGACAGTTTCGAGACCGATGAATATTTGCATGTACGCGTTAGAAATAATTGGAATCCCTGGAATTTTGGAAACGATTTATTTTTAGTTTCTCTTAATGAACTTTCATTCAGCTTAAACGTTAAATCAGTGAAAACTTCTCACCAAAATACGTTATAGGTGCCTACATTATATCTGATATTGGAATATTATAATGAATCAAGAATTATCGACACAGACCTCGTATTTTCGCCGGCGCCATAATTCAACGTTATATGCGCGATTTGTGCCAGATTATATGCAGCAGGAAAATCGGAAAACCCGCGCGGGGTTAGCCCGTCCGAAAAGTAGCATCTGGCTGAGCCAGATAACGGCGAAGTTAGCAGCACACTTTGCAGGAATGAAATATCCGCTCTGTAGATAAGCGCAAACACACACGCTGTCAAACATCCGTCCAATTAGCGAGGAGTTCGGGGATTTATTAGACAGTTAGATGTGTTAAAATAAGTAGCGGCCATCCAATTGGAAACATGTGTAAGCGAGATAAGAATTATCTTGGAATTTGAAGATTTGCCAGTGGTTAATTAAAATTTTAGTAATATACTACATCTTTAGAAAAACTCATATACATATTATAACACCAGGGAATACGCAGATTGATTCGCCACAAAAATAAAAAAAAATTGTGTAGCAGAACTCATTGTTTTACAAAACGAACCAGTCAAGCTCGCGCAGCGAGCGAGATCTTGGAAAGTTAACTGACTTTAGCGAAGAATACCTTCAGGTCTTCTGAGCTTCGTATGAAAATTATATCTTATTCTTTTTGATTTATAAATATACCTACCAATAAACTCGAGCTTACGCAGCGAGCGAGACACCTACTATATAACTGTAATATATATATATTTACGGCGAAGTGGTAGGTGAAGGGCAGGGCCCCTTTCTCGGTGAGTAGATGATGAAGTTATAAAAAAGCACATTCTATAAATTCTTGGAAAAAAAATTTTTCTCCGGATTATAAATAAATTTAGAAAAGTACTCGACTTTCCTCAATGGGTAGAGAAACTCGACTCACTCTCGAATAATCTCCCGCAGTAAATATAAAAAAACCAGCGTCGAGTTTCGAGTACACAATCATTTTTATTCAAGTTTTCCCGAAGAAAAAGCTTTAATAGACCTTAAACGTTCTTGAAATAACCGCCGCGCGAATAAAATTACAACGTGGGAATCTTTTTCGCGAACACTTGCCGAACGTTAAGATTCTCCTCGAAAAATAATCGTCGAGAATTTTTCATAAACACGGGGAAGCAACAGGGAGAAGAGAGCGAGCGCGGCGCATTTTCGACCTAATTCCCGTCGATCGGAAGGATAGCCGGGAAATCCTATCGGCGCGGCGACCGCGCCATGTTCGCAAGTGGGACTGTTACGCTAACGCGATTTTTGCCTCCCCACTGAGACCATCTCTCGACGTCTCCAGACATTTACATTGTCTTCCTTTGCTATCGCCTGTTTTGCTGTTTGCTTAGGATAGTCTTACTGTGTCTGTCTTTGAGACACGGTGATACGCCGAGTTTATTCGACGATAATATTTTATTTATACAAACTGGTTAAATAAATGGACGCAGGATGTTGTGACGCGTTTCATGCTAATGGATCTTTTGGGAATTCTTTTGAAAAAAAAATACAAAGAAAAACTCACTATATTCCATTCGAAATACATAACTGCGTAAACTTGCGCAAACACTACCTCAAGTGTTCGAGTAACATACACTATTTTTTCTACGACTTGTATCGCCGGTGTGTAAAAAAACATCGCAATAATAATGATATGGAAATCGTTTTAATGGAAATGATACACTCGGTTTACGACCGACATTTTTTTTAATAACCGCGCGAAAAAAGGAAGCCCTTGTTTCAGTTCTCCTTCCAATTTGTTAACGTAAGACAAAGGATTTTATGGTGTTTGTTTGAAAATCATCCGATTGCCATCGTTTTGTGATGAGATTGAGATAGGATTCGAAAGCATAAAAAAGTTTTAATGGGATCGGAATAAGGAGAATGGAAAGTGTATTGCCGATGGTTTTACAACCAGCGCTGTTAAAACTAATCGAGAAACGTGCGAAGTTTTATTTGCAAAAGTTTGTTTACTCTCTCGCCCGTTCCATTTAATCAATATTAGAATATTTCTTCTTTCTGTAAGAGCGCTCGTTGTTTTTTGTTGATTTATGGCTATTAAAATTTCGTTGGAAATTAAATGAATCGTCAATTAATGAATGAGTTTTTTAGAACTTAGATAAGGCGAAGTAATTGAGCAAATCGAGAAAAATAGCATTTTATAGAGCAATCGAATTTTCCACCCCCGAAGCATCCGGTAATTCAAAAACTCCTTTATTTCTCTATCGAAAAACAATAGGCGCGAACCAAGGACATAAATCCCGAAATAAAGAGCCTACTCAAAATTTGAATAGTCCCCGAGAGAGCGGCGTTTCGATGGCACGAGAGATAATGGCATAAATATTGATAATGAGCGTGGTAGTGCGTTTCTCCCTTCCTTCTTCGACCGGTTTCGTCCCCCTTTAGGCGAGTCGAGTCGCTAGGTCCTCCGACGAGTTTGAGTTTGAGGGTCCGAATACGGATATAGAGGTGGGGAGGACCTGAGTTTAGGTTATTTTCGAACAATGCAGAACTTAGGTAAAATATTTAAGAATTCCTGTTTCTTGTTAACAGAAGATCTTAATCAAAATATATGTAGTATCTCATCACGCAGGTTACAATTAAGAGCTACGAATAGTGTAAATAGTGTTTCTAATTTAAAATTAAAAGCAACCCCTTTATCAGTGGAAAGGATCGCTCAATTAAAAACCCAATTTATCCCATCTCTAAGAGAAAAGGGTTCGGTTTGTACACGGGCTCTTGGATCGATACAAGTCGCGGCGTGTATAGAGAACTTATGCTAATAAATTAGACGGTCGGTTCTAAACAGAGACTATCACACGCCACGAAAATGGCCTAATCACCTCTTCATTCCCCCTTTCTCCCCATTTTTACCTTCGCTGACAAACAATTCCTCGAATAGTACCGGAGGTAGCCACTTAACCAATACATAACACCTTCAACTTATAAAGAATTGTATGTGGAATATACAGAACAAAACGTACACCCTCCTTCTATGGAAATACCTAATATTCATTGATTAAAATGAAGTATGTAGTATTTAAGAATCATTTACTAAATTAAGAAAAATTATAATGCATTCTTCAAACAAGGTTAGATACTAATAACAACTTTGAAGTTAATACCACAGCGGGAAATAATTAGCATCGTTTGTGTCGGTACCTCTTATACTACGTGTTTTTCCTGTTCGTTATAATAAACCATAAGTTTATTTTCAGTGTTTTATTAGTGGCTATTACACGCAAATCGACGGTCAGTTACGGCGATAACGTCGACATTCAGATCCTGATAACCACATTGAAATTATTTGTTGTATAGCCGAGCCTGAAATTAGTCGATAGTTTATCCTCTATCGGTTAAGAGTTACAGAAGGAATTATCAACCCGAATGATTTTTTATCGGATACACTTGAAACTTTACTAGTACAATTATTATCGCTACTTCCGTTTGATTGTGACAATTAACAGGATTACTCATTTACATTGTTATTAGATTTTCCTCCAATACTGCTAGATTTGTGATGAAATAAAAGTGTACTGACATTAGCATTGTTGCAAAATGGAGTGAAATTTATACCCGAGCCAGGTAACATGTTGGGTCGACCTCAGATATGAATCACAATTTATTTTTCCTTTTAATTAAACGAATACCAACTGTATGTTACATTTTCAACTAAACTTGTTCTGTTCGGTCGATTGTAACTCGTTAAGACAAAGAATGGGACGTTATCGACATGTGACCTTGCGAAAAAACCGAGCGCAGTTCGCGGGAAATATGGTTTGTAATTTGTATTATTCAGCATGCATAATTGTAGATATAATTATTTCATTGCTTATAATATAATTATTTCATGTTGATAACACGAGTAAGTATACTACCTACTGTCTGTTTTTTTTGTGGGTTTATTTCAAATAATTAGACATTAACTACGCGACATGTGTATGTTTTTTTTTATGAATAAAATTTATTCACCAATAAATATGTAGCGCAAAGTCCATTATTAAAACATTGACATTCGTTCTGTCGCCTCCGCCAATTTCGCGGCTTGCCAGCCGATAAGCCGGCATCGACTATACCAAAAACGAGAAGAATTCCGCCGTGTTAACCAGAAGAAAACGAGCGAAGGAGTCACGTGCCAGCAGCCGACGCGGCGCTGAATGACAGACGTGAACATAATTTGACAGCAAATAAGAACAAGGGGGATGGAAATGATTGCTGGGGGAAAGAAACGATTAGGTAATCTAATAGAAAATGCCATGTCACAAAGAGGTGTTAGTGGCTAACGCAGAACGCAATCGGTTGCTGCACCAGTGTCGTACTTGTGCAAAGACACCCCTATAAATTTGAATTGCCACTTTATTAAGGCGACGCCCCATTAAAGTAAACCCCCCATAAACGAAACAAGATAATCAAACCAGCTAAAATTCTTAGGAGTAATTTTCTCTACAAATAAAGGATCAGATGCAACACATAATTTAAGCTACTTTTAAATAATTAATAACGCATATATAAAACATATTACCACAATTTATTCTTGCATTAGTCATAAGGAGTCGTATTTTCATATCGTTAAATGAAATTTGGTGGTGAATAGCTGGATAATAACTAATAGATATAGGAGAAATCGAATTATACGTGTATCCCGCTAACCACCCTCTCGGACGACACCGAATCCATCCCCTTGGTAAAACCGACTAGCGGCAAGCCGACGTTTCGTGGCGAATAAATTTGCCAGCGGAGTCGCTCGAGACTCGGCTGAATCAAAATTGATTCGCGCGCGTTTTTTCTTTCACTTTCTTGTTTTTCTTCTGCCATAGTTCTCTTCCCTCTTTTTTATTTGCTCTCCAATGTTGATGAATGGTAATCGTCGATTGGAGCATTAAGAATGTTCACTTGATCATCGTTTTATTATAGGACTCGCAGAATGGTTGGAAAGGGCGCTAACGCGCCCTTTCTTGGGACACTGACCCGTTGCCAGGTCGTCAATTGTTGCAATTAAATCTTTTGGTGGTCTTGTCACTTAGTCAGGCAATTACTATCACTATTATACACTCTACCATACAACTATACACTACTGCTTCATTATCACAAATCACTAATTGTAAGCTCAAAAGTTTATTAGCCGTAATTGTTAATAAAACTTTGATAATAGCGTCCAAATCCAAAAATTTGTTCGCTTCAAATGAAATAAGGTTTATAAACGCACCCCAAAAAATAAATAATTGTAAGTCTTTCTTTATTAACACCCAAGAACAAAATAACAAAGTAAAGTAATACATCATCCGATTCCACCTTATCAACATAAAAACTAGTCCCTCCGTGAATCATACATTTTCGATACAATTCTTTCGTTTTAAATAAATATCCATCGCAGTGCCGTCCTCATTTCTAACATATGCTAATGCTAATAATCGCTCGGCCAAAATCCAAAGTGCCAAAATATTAATGCACATTGCACACCCCTCTCTCGACCGCTTCAAGTTAACGTTTCAAAGTAAAATGCCCTCTCACGGTTCAAGTTAAAAATATGCGGTTTGTTTTGTTAGTTTGAAAAAACTACGCTTAACAAATTTGTATTTTGTAATATTTTCGTAAACCTAATAGTTTTCGATATTTGAGCGTGATAATTTTAATTATGACTAATTAAAATTAAACCTTTTCTAATAACTCAAAAACTAATTGTCGAATAAAAATTTGTAAATTACTATTCGATGTAAAAAAATAATCCCTACAAATCACCTAGTTTGAAAAAATTTCGTAAATCTAACGGCTTAGGAGATATTTGATTTTGAATTTTCCGGAAAAACGATTTTTGTTACGGCTTGTTCGCGAGGTTCGGAAAATATACCGTTCGATAGAAAAATCAATTCTAAACAATTTCTGTATCTTGTAAAATTTTCGTAAACCTTCCGTTTCGAAGATAATAATGTATTTATTCATAAAGTAATTCCTTCTCGATCCGTCCCTGTACTCTACGGAGAGACCGGTTTTCGAGATTTGAGCGTGTAAATAATAAAGAATTTAATTATAATTAAATTATTTTTGCCATAACTCCGCGAAGGAAATTTTGATTTTCCCGCGGTTTGCGTGAGATAATCGATATTAATTTGACGAATATTTTAGGAGAGATTGAGAAAAATCGATCTCTTCGTTTCCGATAAAATCGCAAAAAACCCTAAAAATACCCTAAAAATCCGGAATTTTTCACCCGGAAGGAAACTTTTCCGGGTTTCGAAATGTCGATTTTCCGATAGATCTCGTCAAAATTCGTAAAGATGGCGTTTTTCCCGCGACGATTTTCCTTCGCGTACGGCCGTAAGAAAGAAACACGCCAATCAGCTCGGTTTTACCCAGCAATATCGCAGGTTTTTCGTCGTAACTCAACAACCGTTAAAGTTGGAACCACCCCGTAAACTTTTTATTATGTAAAAAAATATCCTCTACAATTTTCAAAGAATAAATTTTTTTTCGAAATCGCATCTTTTTTCGAGTTATTTCGACTTTTTGTCAATTGCGTTTATTTTAAAAAATCGATATCGCGCTATAAATCGGAAACCGCTCAAAATCAAATCACCCCATCCACATATATTATACAAAATACTATTCTTTACAAATTTCGATTCTTGAGAAATTTTCAAAAAACGGCTAGTTTTGGAGTAATTGTAAAATATAAATTTTTCGTTCGCGAAGGAATGTTTGTTTTTTATCGTTATAACTCAAAAACGGTTCAAAATAGAATAACCCCTTATATGTCCTATTATAGAGAAAAACGTTCTCTACAATTTTCGAAGAATAAAATTTTTTTCGAAATCGCATCTTTTTTCGAGATATTTCAATTTTTTTGCCGAAATTGCGAAAATGACAATTTGTTTTTCCTATAACTCCGGTAAATGGATTTTCCCGGATATGCGGTTTGCGTGAGGTGATTGGTAATATATTAAAGAATATTTTGGGAAATTTTAAAGAAAATCGTTGGAAGATTTTCGGAGAAAATCTCGAAAAACCTCAAAAATACCCCAAAAATCCGGTTTTTCACCCGGAAGGAAAAGTTTCCGGGTTTCGAAATATCGATTTTCCGATAGATCTCGTCGAGTTACGTCGGATAGCGTTTTTTCCGCGACGATTTTCCTTCGCGTTTGGCCGTAAAAAATAAAACACGCCAATGAGTCAGTGAATGAATGAATGGATTCTTTCGGTTTCAGTTGTATAGTTAGTAGGAAATAACCCCTTATATGTCCTATTATAGAGAAAAACGTTCTCTACAATTTTCGAAGAATAAAATTTTTTTCGAAATCGCATCTTTTTTCGAGATATTTCAATTTTTTTGCCGAAATTGCGAAAATGACAATTTGTTTTTCCTATAACTCCGGTAAATGGATTTTCCCGGATATGCGGTTTGCGTGAGGTGATTGGTAATATATTAAAGAATATTTTGGGAAATTTTAAAGAAAATCGTTGGAAGATTTTCGGAGAAAATCTCGAAAAACCTCAAAAATACCCCAAAAATCCGGTTTTTCACCCGGAAGGAAAAGTTTCCGGGTTTCGAAATATCGATTTTCCGATAGATCTCGTCGAGTTACGTCGGATAGCGTTTTTTCCGCGACGATTTTCCTTCGCGTTTGGCCGTAAAAAATAAAACACGCCAATGAGTCAGTGAATGAATGAATGGATTCTTTCGGTTTCAGTTGTATAGTTAGTAGGATAATTTTACAATTGAAAAGCGTAATTTTATAAAATCTGCACATGCTATAAATACCATTCGAATTCGAAACGAATTCGACAATGCCGATATGAAATTAAAACCCTGTTCGTAAATAATTTCGTTCACTCGAAATATGTGACAGTAGTGTTACGTTGGATCAAGCGGTTTTCATACGAATTTCTGTTAATACAATCGAAAGATATTCGGTATTTATAGTCGTTCGTATAGCTGAAATATAATCGCATAATTCCGAATAACCGTCGGTTTTGTTTGGTCCGATACCCGTCGAATTGAAGTGTTTGAATTCCAGCATATGCTGTGTACTATATTTGTTATTTAATTGGAGTTATTGTTACTGAGTTTGTAATTTTATAAAATTTAATCGCTAAAAGTGGTAAATGGTGTAAAACCCCCTTTTAACTACCAATACCCAATAGCCAATCAGTGAGTTGACCCATGTGACTTTAAAATATAAGGTAATTAGTTAACTAATTATTCGACAATTATTGATATAATTATAGGCGTAATTATGCAATTGTACATGCATTAAGATATAAGAAGTTTTTCATGAAGGTGATAATATTACCAAACGCGCCAATGTCAATAACGTTAAAAAATCTCATCCATACGTTTTACATTTATTTCTACGCCGTTGATTTAAATAATTACAGTTAAATTGACGATCCAATTTTCGTTTCCTGATTCATAAATAATATGTGTGCGTCCTTATTTAAACCATTAAATATGATTTACAACGTGAAATAAATAATGTTAGCAACGGACGGAAAAATGTACGTGTCAAATATTCTTAATCTAAACAAGACAAATGACAAGGAGGTTTTTTTCATATATCGCCTGCGATGAAGGTTTAGGCCAGCAGCAGGGGTGTTACGAAAAAAAAAACGTTAAAATAACAAGTTGGTTTGTTCCATTTTTTGTGTGTAACTCGAACCCTTAACAATCTATAAATATGATTGTTATATGTAGATATAGAGTTTTCACAATTCTCCTTCCTTCACGTAAGGTAATTTTATTCTTATATCAACTTGTATAGAAATCATTCTTTTGAAACCTCCTTCAAGCCACTAAAACGTAAAATTTGAAAATATTCACAAACAAGAGAATTTTAAATAATATTCCGAAAAAATGAACCAATTTCGAGTCTTTTTGATTTCAGCAGAATTTTTACATCCCTGCAACGTACGCCTCTGAATTAGGTAATATAAAGTACAGCAGGTTATAAAAGCTTGACGGACCAACTCATAAGAGAAGTGACTTTAATAAAGTTTATTTAGCCGTCTCTTTGACATGACACCTCGCCACCGTCCCAAAATTGTAGCAACACACTGATAAAAATTGTACAGAAGACACACGCATCCCTATTACATTACGTAAAATTATCGAATTTATTATAATATTTATACTAAATTATTGGTTAATTACATGATAAATTAGGAACAAGAAACAAGCCTCAAAAATGGACAGGTTCGAGTTGTTAATATTGGGGAAGTTCCAGATTTTGATTGCAGTATTTTTAAGGAATAATACTTAGTATTTGTTTTTATATTAAATAAATTGTATATCATGTAAAAGGAAATTTTAGTTTTATTTAAATTGTAATATTTAAAATGTAGGTATAGGTAAGTATACTTACATATTATATAAAGTGAAGTTATACTACAAAAAATATCTAAAATCTAAAAAAGTTTGAAATAATAAAACTTAAAAGTTGGTTAGTTTTAATAAATATTTAGGGGTTTTCAACGAAGAAGGATTAATCGGAAATTAAATGCTACCTGCCGTACCTACCTGTCCTACTGGAAACAACTCGGACACCCTCGGGCAACAACTCGACCTATAAAAATTTATCTGCTCGAATACGGGAAACAACTCGAACACTCCGTCAAAAATATAAGTGAATTCTTGCAATCTTTATAATTAACGAGTGAACCTTATTACAATTTCAAATGAAAAAAATATGTATGACTAATTTCAATAACACATTTATAATTTTTAGACTATGTATACAACAAGTCAAAGGAAAAAAAAAGCATTATTTTCAGTGTACTTTATCGTTTTTTTCGTCATGCTCTCCGACCAGAGGGCTCCCGGACTTTGGGATATTGCACCTCCGGATTATCCGGAACGGTGTCAACGGCCACCATTTATTATTGTTTCGCCGAAAACTCAATTTGTTAGGCGACGCACGCCGGTGTCAGGTCGCGTCGCGACGACAAGCGTCGATGGCCGATAAAAGTAATTGAATTTTGATAGGTACAAATTAAAAAGCGTGCGAGATACGGAGCCAGGAAAAGGATGAAATACGGACCTAAGTCCCTAAGCCCGGATTCGTAAATTGGATTTGTCGTTTAGACCAAATAAATAGCTTTTTCAATAAGTATACGACAAAAAAAAGAGTAGCTTCACACTTTTTATGCCTTAGTTAGTGTACAATGTATATACATCAAGGAAGATTGTGGTAACCAAATTAATGAAAAAACGCATACCTACAGGTTGATGGTAAATGGATTATTGTAGGAAAAGGTTCGCATGTGATAGAGTAAGGACAATAAACTTACCTCATATAATCCTGCTTGCACAGTATCATACCCCCTTTCGTAAAACACGAGGTGCCCAAATCGGCTAACATCGCGGAACAACACGAACACTTGAGACAACTGTTGTGCCAATAGCGGTCCAAGGCGTGCAACAGAAACCGTTCGACAATTTTACCACCGCAACCCGCGCAAACTTTCACTGTGTTGTTATTGTTGTTGTTATTGTTGTTCGTTATGGAGGGGTTGTGATGGGACAAGTGTGGACCGTCCGAGGGGGGACCGGCGTTGGTAAACGCCGGGTGTTGGTGGTGCGCGTGGTGCTGGTGCTGATCATGCGGACCGCCTCCGTGTCCTGCAACAATAATATCATCATTACTACAAGGAATTAGATTTTGGAAGTATTGTAGTTTGAAAGGAATGAAGAAGATGATGCCTAACTCTTCTCCTTATAGACAAGTTGGTAGATTGGTTCATGCAGATGATCTCCTAACCATCTTCTTCATATAGAGAAATTAGAAAATATTGGAGATAGGATTGGATCATACAGTTGATCCGTTTGTTAAGAAATGGAGAAGATACTACCGAGCCATCTTCATATAAATAACCTGGGAAATATTGGAGATAGGATTGGTTCAAACAGATGCTCTGGTTGTTAAGGAATGGAGATGATGGTACTTAACCTATCATCCTCAGATAAAGAAATTGGGAAATTTTGGAGATAGGTTTGGTTTATACTGATGACCTGTTCGTTAGAGAATGGAAAAGATGGTGCTTAGCCCATCATCCTCATATAAAGAAATTGGGAAATTTTAGAGATAGGATTGGATGAAATGGATGATCTGTTTATTAAGCAATGGAGAAGATGGTAAATAGCTATATTCTTAATAAGAACAAGTTGGAAACTGTTGGAGGTAGGATTAGTTCATAGAGATGATCTGGTTGTTAAGGAATAGATAAAATGCTACCTAACTATCTTCTTCATATAAATAAGCTGGGTAATGTTGGAGATAGGATTGGTTAATACAGATGCTCTGGCTGTTAAGGAATGGAGATAATGGTACTTAACCATCTTCTTTATAGGAACAAATTGGAAACTATTGGAGGTAGGATTAGTTCATAGAGATGATGTGGTTCATAGAGAAAGAATAGTGAAGATGCTACCTGGCCATCTTCTTCATATAAATAAGCTGGTAAATATTGGAGATACGATTGTTTCATACAGATGATCTAAGGAAACATAATCTACTGCAACTTGCTTTACACCACATCATTTGATTGCCTGATTATCCCCATAGTTACCAATTTCCCAATTCCTCTTTGCCTGCAGGCCACATATTAATACAGTTGGTACATCAGTACTAGGTAAAATCGGGCATTGAGAAAACAAAATCTACTCACCCAAGGTACCAATGGGATGCCCGTTGGTGGCGTGCATCCTGGCGTGTGGCGGCGGTCCGCCTGCGCCCGGATGCCCGTGGTAGTTGTTGTTGTCCGGCGACGGGGGGTGCGGAGAGGTCAGCTCCGGTCCCCCGTATGGGTGATAGTGAGGATTCATGGAGGCGAGAGCGCTGGCTGCCAGTTTGACGGCTGGAGCGCTGGCCGCAGCGCGCACGTTCCGAACGAAAATACCAGGGATTCGATGACTAGATTGGAACGACGAGCACCCGGTTCGTGTCAACTATTGTGACAACGACTGGAACTGAAACAAAACGGAAAATATTTTATTAAAAACTTTATAATACAATAATTAAACATTTATCAATACCAGTTCAAGAGCATGGAGTTAGTTGTACCAAGAGTTTTTCATGGAAGAAAAGATAGAGGACCGTAAAAAAGGACCTTAAAAATGTAAGAAAATGGACAGGATTAGAGACACACAGTCTATTGAGAACGACAATGAATAGAGAGAAGTTTGCTGACATTGTCACCAACATTGAGTAATGAAGAAATCACCTACAGAAGAATTTTAAGAGCACCAAGCTTGCTTTGTTTTTTAAATAAATACCCAATTAGTTAGCTTTATAGCTTACTAAATCATCTTCAATGCTTCGTATCAGCACACCTAAGGAAATTAAAACGTGTTCAAAAAATGTAAAATTGCTGTACGTGATAGGTAAATGAAATCATCCATCATTCGTATCCCTAAAAGCGTTCTTCGGTTGTGTCTGTGATACACCTTCAGGTACGACTCAAACACCTGCACGTGAGCATGTGCTTAAGAAATGCCTGCGTCTTCGGGAACATGAACACCTCGAGATGTCTGAACGGTCTTGTACTTTTTTACATACAGTTATATTATTATTAGACGCAATAATTTATGGTAAAGTATTCATCGGCTAGTTCCACTCATTTGGATTGATTCAGTGGAGTGTCGTTCGAGAAATTTTAATGACCAAATCTGTACTATGAAGCAATAGGTGTACGGTTAAACTTCCTAATGCGTAGCTAATTTTCAACTGTACTTTGTATAGCATCTACATTTATAAACTTTGTTGCAAAGTATGCATACGGCATTTTAATGAGATTTACACTTGCCTAAATTGTAAGTTGCATTAATTACTGTACTCTGATTTTTAATTAAGTGTTCACTTCATTTAAGAAAAATATCCATATCTAGCAATAAGTAAAAATGTACTGTAGATACAGCAATATTCAAACCCAAAAAAAAAGAAACAGGTGTTACCAAATTTAGGTACTTTTTCTTAAAACTAAGTTTACGATCGTTCCCAGGAAAAGTCGTAAAGTCCCAAAATCAGGTAGTCGTTGACCCATAGCCAACTAATTGAAGACTACGTAAAAACCATCATAAATAACAGAAGAAAACACCAACCACTTGACTCTAATTATGAAAATCACTACGTATATTCCTCGTAAAATAAATTGATTTAAGCCAATTTATAGAGAAAGATACGTATATTTCGTTATCTTTCGTCGTAAATTTCGTCGTAAAATCGCGCGAGTGTATACCATTTCGCAACGAGTCAAATTAAAAAAATGGCCAACGAACAGAAGAAATAATACCTCTATAACTCAATTGAGCGATATTCCTACAGAGTCGAACTCTATAATACAACCAGCCTTCAAAAAAACATACATATTATCCCACTTATTATTGCGAAGTTATAAGGCAAATTAAAATAGTTATTGTAAAGTAGCGACTGTCTTTACAATTAAAATTTGGGGACCTTCAACAATAGAAAGAAAATCTGTACGATACATGGTAATACCCCATATCTGCATATTAAGCTCAAGAAGATTTATCATAAAAGCTTTCCTCGTTCTACCGTCAATATTGTACATAAGTACTACCTTTTAAAGTTAATTTCTAACACTAATAGTTCAATAAGTAATACCTAATCGAATAAAATCCATTCCGAACTTCTCCTCTGTGTACATAGATATAACTCAATAACAGCGCCGTCTGATTGTTCGAAAACGTACCATTTCCAGCGAGATAATTGGCGTGGATTCTCTATCTTACGACGCATGATTATGATTTATCGTTCGAGGGAAAGGTGCACAACGGAGCAGACCTGTTTTTCAAATTATTTTCGCAGACTGAGGTGTAATTTTCAGTTAGAGCAAGGATTTTTTCGATTGCCCGCTCTCGCCAGGCAATTTTAAATCACGAGCACCGTCTGGTGTAGTCGTATCTTTTAAATAAAACTATTATGAGAGCGACTTTTACCGGCAAATTTAACGAAAAATTACTACTTCTGATAGATTATTTTTTAACTTATATCTTTCTATTACTACCATTACTTGTTTACAACCAGAGAAAACTGATTTTATCGAGTAGTTTTTTAGAATTCGTATTAAAAATATTGTATATAACTCGCTTGTACAGTGCGCCACTGTTATGCCGTACGGTGCAATTGAAAATTACAACCACATATAGAAAGAAAGGAATAGTATAATAGCTTTGTTCCACAGTGAAGGCGAAGTTGTAATAGATCCAGATACCGATCTATTATTCATCCCACTCATTAAAAAATTATATTGTAACTTTCGTTATCTCGAAATTTAATTTACTTTCCGTGTTTTATTTACACTCATTATTAATTCAAACAGTTTACAGGTGGAAAGGAACGCACTATCTTAATAAAATCTCGAAATTATCATAAGCGAACTGTGCTTTCCACTGGGAGATTTCTTTACGGACGAGGTGGAAATAAAACGATATCTTTACGGGTTTTAATTTGCCGTCGAAAATTAGAAATGAAATTTTTTCAAAGGGCTGCGCGTGAATTAATTCATTCCTTTAATTACTCGATTTGAATTTATATAATAACGAAATTGGTCTAAGCAGATAGCAGGTCTTAGCGCACGGTACACGTGCGACAATATAATTAAAGTTTGAATTAACCCACCGATCTATAGACTTATTATTAAATTAAAAATTCAAATGACAAATTGCCTATTTATATGCAAAACTAATTATTTTTTTATAAATATAGATAGATACAAATTTACAGGATAGTCCAAATTGTTTTTACGCTTATAAGAATTTGTTGAAGTATATATTGAAAAAGAGGATTTTGTTTGCCTGGTCCATCCAGTATAGCAATTTCATCCGTCTCTCTAATTTAAGCGGAAATTATTTTGGCTTATACATATTTAAATATTTTTAATTTATTTTTCAATGGCATATAAATCGAAAAAACAAGATAATAGGTTATTAATCGTAGGCATAGAAATAAAAGAGTTGATTAAAATTTATTGCCCGGAGTAAATTAGGTGCGATTAAGTAGGTGTTACATTGCTAGGAAATAATAATTACAAATGAACTTATTTGAATAAATTTTTAATATTAGTCACGGTGCATTCAGAATAGAGAGCCGATAAATTATTAAGCTGAAAACTAACGTAGGTTTTAATCAAAGAGAACGTGGATAATACATTATGGTATACCATAAAAATCCCTTTATAATCCAAACTTGTTGACATTTTTAGAACGAGACATTCGAAAAATATATTCATAACTAACTACATAAATAACTAATTTCGTTAATTAAAGGAAACAAGGCAACATCCAATTTGAAACTAAAACTGAAGGCACCGAAATGAAATCCGCTGCCAGAGAATCCGGCGCAAATAATTAATTATATTTTTCTTGTGAAAGGTGATCCTCAGATGAGGGTTCTAATTAAAAGCGATATCTCAAATTAGATTCACCTCCCGAAAAATGTGTACGTCACTAATTAGCAAAAGCCACGTTGCTTAGTCGGGTTTCCACATTGTATTTTAATTTCCAGCGTTCGCTAATAATTAAATTACACACAAATATCAACAAAAACACCACTTATTTTTAGTAATTATTTATTTGCTATTGAACTTAGAAGTAACAAATTGTGTGCACAATAATTATTTGAAATAATTAGATATCTACATAAACTTACATAAATATGTAGAAATGTCGGAAAAGTAACAGTTAAGATAACCAGTAAAAGAAAAACTCCTGTTAGGTAATTTAAATACAATGAATTGAAAATAAACGGGTCGTATCGGAGAGGCTCTAATGAAAAACTGTAAAGCACAGACGCCGTTCGCAAACCCTCGACTAGTTCATTAATTAAAAAAGTATGATTGAAAAATGTATAACGAGGTGGAGGTCCATTACACCGCCGATATTAGGCAGGTGTTTTTAATTTTGATAAAATAACCGCGCATCCTACACTCACGGATGTTTTCGACCAATTATTTCCTAATGATCTCAAAATAATTGCTACAATCTCCTCCATCTCTCGGCCTAATTAGCTCGAATATAATATGAACTTTGTTAATTAGTGGCGTATTTTTTGGGAGATGGATCTAATTCCGGATGATTACTAATAGTCTGGAGCCTTGGCGGACATTTTTCTCATCAATTTATTCTAATTTAATTAAGTATGACTTGCTCAAGAATAGGTTAACACTTCTTTTATATGCTTTATAACATTAAAAGTAATTATTGGAACGATTCCTTCGGCATACGTTCTTAGAACAATTTTTTTGGTATTATGTATGAGGGTGGTTTGTGATATAAAAAATTATATACTAATATAATTAAGGCTAACAATAATTGCTAAGTATGCTTTACAGAATAAAGAATTTATGATTTTAATCGACTGTTTGTATCACAAATTGTACAATTAAATTTTCAACCATCGCAATGTAAACACGTGTTTGTTCCGTTTCTCACTATTTATTTCTAGTTATACTTTTAATAGCGACTGAACTATTTCTCTTACATTTTCGAATTCCGATTTGACGGGGCGTCGTTATTTTTAGACGCATTTCGGTAGCTGTATCATTTCCTGAACGTAAATAATAACTGTCTTAATAACGACGGTCCCGGTCGTCTCCAATAGTTCTGCGCTAATACTAAAGGCATCATTTGATTTGACGACTGTAATTGTTCGAAGAATAAAAGAACAAAACATCGGAATTCGCTGGTATAAATGTAAAATAAAGTCCGATAAAAAGCGCAAATATTACTGGAAGTGTATTTAGGGCGATATTTAGGACTGAAATTGGCTGCAACAAGAACATATTTCACTCCATCACTTGGTTAACTATGCGATAAATCCGAGTGGTGATAAAAGGGGTTAAAATAAGCATTCTCACCTAATACCCTGTGTATCGGGAAAGCTTCCATTATCTACTAGGTTTATCGAAATATGTTATTTATTATAGAACATAATATCTATTTATTGATTACTTTTTTTTAAATACTTAAGTGCTTATTTATAATTGAACATGATTACAAATTAACTGCTAAACCAAAATGAAGAGACATTTTCCCATCGCTTATAGATACAAACATTTAAATTAACAACAAAAAGAGCGAATAAAGCCAATTAAATACCATTCAAACCGTACGAGCAGCAGCTAGATATTTGAAGTAAAACCTAATTGTTCGGCATTATTCGACTTTCAAACGCTCAATTATCTTTCTAACCAGCTCGAATGACCCGACGCTTTTATTTATTTACAATGAAGTTAACATCTTGTCACTCTATTCACACGTTCTAACCTGTTTCTTTTCAAGACGCGTTATTTGAATCGGAGCAATTACTCAGAATTTAATCCCATCGCTAGTTATTTACAGCGCAATTTCGTAAAGGTTAATAAAGATATTCATAAGTTGAGGAAAAACTCGCCTTTGCAGGACCTTCATTTCGTGCGCTGGTTTGGTGAGTTTTTAATAAAACCAGAGGGGTTCAATTAGAACGGCAATCGACTACAAGTTCATTATCTGCTTATTTCTTCACAATTATCCCAACAAGTTTCGTCACCTAAACTCGGATGTTTCACCGTTACCGTTACCGCTATCGATAAAATTAAAATTGCCTAAGTAAATCTTCAACTGGAAGCCAATAAACTAATTACCCTTCCCAAGCTGCAACCGTTTTCGCACGATATTCCGCATTCCCACCGCCCCTCCAGCAACCCATCGATTGAACTCACGTTCGTATTCAAATCAAAAACTTAATCCACCCCATCCATATGTTCCGTATGATTGAATGTCCCAAATTGTTCGTTATTTTATTATAAGCAATATTGCTATAGCTTGTCGCAATCAAATCAAGCCGCACTACAGGGGCAGCAGCAGAAGAGGGAGAGCTTTAGCTAGACGATGAAGAGCAAGGGCAGAAGGACAACGGATGTGCAGGAACGGATCCAGCGAATTTATAATTGATTATTACTGACATGAATGAAGTATTTAGAACAAAAAATTCGAATGGGAAATTTTGGCAATTAATTTAATTTATGTTGGAGTTTATATCGAGTTGGTAGATCGAAAATAATTGTAAATTAAACAGGGTAGTTTGTGGAAGACGTCCCTGTTAAGTTGAGGTGATTATTTTATCAAGTGGGGCGATTTTTTCGCAGAAGGGAAACGTAATTACGTTAGGAAAGGGGGGTGGTAATTGCTTTTTAAAGTTGGTTTTGATCGATTGAAATAGAAAATTGGATATTGGTATCAAGGGGTTGAGATTGGCCGGTTTAATTGGGTAATATTTCGGGGGCGGAAATTTTTCAACCCGCAAGGCGTTGTGTTTTTTTATTGACGATTTTTTTAATTGCGGTACAGGGTCGTCTCCGAAACCAGGGAGCCCTCGATAGTAATAGTGATGGGTATTGATTGAAATAAAATCCACTCAATATTGTCGCATTTAAACGCCTTCCCGTTCTTCGAGAAGGAACTTTTACTCGTCCGAGACGTCGCAATTGCTCGAAATTACAAATTCTAATGTAATCTCTTTTCATTCGGCTATTGGTAAAATTGCGGAAATTGAAGATTGCATTACATTGCATAAAAGTGGGACGGCGGCGGTTTCGATGCACACACCGAAATAGAAACTACTATATTCTAAAATCGCTCGATGAATTTCATCAATAGGCGAAGGCGTTTTATGATCGCCTTAAAGAACAAAAAAAATCTTCCCCACGATGAATAACAATGATAAGAATTTTGAAAAAATATAAGGGTATTCTTAAGCACGTGAAAAGCATATTGAAGTGAAAGAAGGAATGAAAACACCTCGCATCAGAAGAATATTAGGGATATTGAGCATATTGAAATTGCAATAAAAATTAAACAAACCACAGTTACCATCAAATTCAAAGAGTTCCTAACTCTATCTTAATGGGATAAGTAGGTATGCAATATAGAATATTAGAAACAAATTTATTCTAATATACCTACTTATTAAGGAATTGAGGTATTACAAAGAAACCGTAACATTGGGCATAAATATTAGGGCCCGCATTCTAGATGAAAAGATAGCCGAGGAACAAAGGAAAAAACCGTAGCATCGGTTACAAACCAGTAATTTAAAATATATCGGTGAACATCTCAGATCCGAAGCACAGATTGCCATTTCTTGTTGTTGTTTTCATTTAATTATCAGTACTAAATGGTTACTTTTGTTTCGTTTGCGGCGGCACTCAAATAGCCACTTTCCCGCCCCTTGTCTACGGACCGAATGCGAGATAAGGCGTCGTCGGATAGGAAACAAAGGTATATCGGCGAATAAAGTAGGACAGGCTGTTATTAAGTCGAGTTTTTCTGAAAAATAAGAGGTAATGTTAAGTAATTGAGGGTTTCACTTTCTCGAACAGGTAAAGAGAAGACAGGTAATATTTTCGAATGCAGATGAGAAAATTGGTGTGTGGAGTAACATTTCTTGCAAGCTGTTCGTGGTTTTAGCTATTACTGTAAAGAAGTTTAAAACTGAAATAAATATTGAAAGACGAACCTATAATGAACATGATTGGTGTCATTGCAAACAATGGTAGTTTATTTAAAGTGACACATATCTTTCTTTTATTGTGCTTTCAATAAAATACCATGGAATGCATAAAAATACTTCCATAAACATACTCAAAGGACAATTTAATACCAGAAATAAACAATGAGGAAATAAATTACGCGATGGCGATAGCGAATTCGTCAGTAATCTATTATAAAAAGGAATCCCGCTGCAAATGCGGTGCAATTAAAAAATATTGTCTTGGCGCAACTTATAAAATAAGCAATTAAAGGAATTACCGGCAATTATATCGGCTCATCGACTATCCCGATCCTCTTCGTCTTGCGTTATGCGTGCCATCTTCGTCCAATAATCCGGACCGTTTCTGACAGAAAAGGGAAATTAATTCGAGTTATTTTAATTAGTGTCATGATGAGTTGCGAGCCGTGCCAGCGCCCGCCGGCTTTTATTGGTTCTGAGAATTAATTTCGAAGGAATATGAAAGTACAGTGAATGCTAGACATAACAGGCGCAAGACGGAAAGGAAGACGATAATGTGCTTGTTTGGATGACGCGTTTTGTTGACAATATTTAGAGTGTTTCCGATTGCATTGCGAAAATGTTAATATGAATCTGTTTAATTTGCGTTATGAAAATCTTTTCGACATACGACATCAATATACCTAATATTTTTATTTGTTTACCAGTTTGAGTACTTTCTCTAATTTAATATTTACATAGCTTCTTTAATTAGAGCTATTACGAATCATTCCTTACTCATATTTGTCTACAATAAGGTATATACTAACCACTGCACTTTTATTATATTTGTGTACAATTCCAATATAATTAATTAAAACACAGTCCACTTACAAAAGTCTAATTTGTATTGCGAAAAGCTCGGTTAATTTTTATCAGCCGAAGGAAGCGCTATCCTAATAAAACTTCTTGATTTACAACTTAAAAGCGTAATCCAATTTTTAGAACCGGTTATCCGTGCCCTATCTCATAAAAAGGACATAGTTTTATGGATATATATTATTCTAATTTAATTTGTAGCCAGATGTAGTCTATTCAATGTTTAACGGCGGCGACCGACAGCTGGGGGTCGAAATTTGTTAGGGTTATCTTTTACACAGTTGTTTTAGCTGCAATTAATTTACGTGGGCTTACGATTTGAAGTAATAGGCTTTTAATACATACACTTATTTTATTATGTATTTATACAAGCTACTTAAAATTTGCCGGTAAGTATTCAATGGAATATAACTGTTCTAGAAATTGAAGATCATAACTGAAAATATAATAGAGAGGTACCTAAGTAAGTAAATAAGTAGATTTATCTTAAAATTATCTAAACATACTTACCTACTGTAAAATACTACGCTTGTCGAGACTTTTGTCAATTTTATCAGCGATCTTCTAGGCTCACATGTTCCGTTAATATATTTTTGAATTTTATCATTATGATAAACTTCCGGCTCGGTATACTGATAGTACTACCAAGCTACTTACGAATTTACCGAATAATATGTTTACCATCAGTAAATAATCATAAAGTTAACCACACCACCTTCACTATGTCGTAGAAGTTTCTGTAGTTTTTATTTAGTGCTTTACATCCTTAAGTAGATACATAATAAATAGATATCAGCGGACATAATATTCACGTCGTCGAAAAAATTATACGAGTGAAGTATGCGTTTATGCCTTTATCGTGCCTAAACTATTTATCAACATTATACTAACAAATAAAGTGTTCGCATCGCTAGTCATTTAAATAAAAGTACAATTCATCATTACCTTCGAAGCCATTTATCAATTTAATAGTTGCAATTGAATGTAACCGTCAATCGATGGGTGATATATCTTTTTTCTGTTGCGCTGGTAACATGGAAATTAAAATTTCGCTACAAGAATTAACCCACAGTTATAAATGCAAAATAGAATGGCGCACATTTTCTAATAGCTATTGTGGATTACATTATGTTTGTATAATATATTCATGTTGTGATTAAGGACTGCATAGTACCTACAATTTTCCATTATAAACAAAAGCAAAGAATTCTCTAAAAAATGATTAATTTAAAGCTCAAATAAGCATCTAATGCTGGAAAATGAGATTCAAAGGAGAGTTTCCGGTGAAACATTGTTACAATGATTTCTGTAAGCAAATATAAGGTAACAATGGAAATGAACACATTTGGAACTAATTAATATTATACATATTAATTCGCCGTATATGAGTCATTTAAATTTCCTGCAGCAAATAATCTGTTTATCTTTAATTAAAATAGTATGAATGGGAAATTGATCCTTGCGATAAGTTCAAACACGATTTCGTATGTATACGGTAAGGGGAATGTCAACACAAACAGTCGGTTTTTTACATCTGGGGAGTTAAAAATATCGAACAAAAATTATTCTAATTGGTAGATATTATGGGAATTCGAATTCTCCTAATCTTATCAATTTATTGACGAACATAAATTTGCTGTAATGTCGCCAATGTAACTTATTAAAATTGTAAGTAATAATTACCAAATACTTTAAACTTGAACACTTTTAACCTTCATTTACTTCTAGTTACTTTTTCAATGAAAATAAAAAAAAATCCTACCAATTTTCCAACGCGAATTTAAAATTCGTTGCATTTTATCTTGAAAAGCTTTACATCGGCACTTTTTAAAGCGGGGATAAAATCCGTACAATCTAATCGGAATGCAAAGAGTGTATCAAAATCAATAACACGTAACATATATCAGGTAATACAATTTTACCTTTTTTACCTTCTCGACAAAGTATACTTTAAAAACCTAAACAAACCAAAAACTTGATCTTAAATCTACAAATACCCTAGATAAGATACAGATAATCGAGTAAGGGAAAGGGCCCACACTAACATGATTACAGTACGCTTAAAATTGTGCTTATCACTCTTTAATAAGTCTTATTTTGACTTCTTCTTATTAGTAAGGAATGGTTGTATTTTGTATAGATATAAAAATAATGGCCTTTGTTTTATTAAATTATAATTTCCCAAACTTACGCCCTGTAATTTTATTCTTCGACTTGTGTGTTCCACATTAGGTGCCTACGCATTAATTCTAACAATCTTAAAATTGTTGTTTTTTAAATTAATAGATATTTAATTTTATGGCTTATTAGTCGTTTTAAGAAAATAACCTGATTTTATTTTATTGCCGATTGTAAGAATTATCTGTACATAGGCATTGTCTTAACCTTACGTTCTATACGTTTTAATGCTCAAAATCCCATATAAAGGTAAGTACTTATCTTAAAAGGGATTAAATTTTACTACGTTTATGAAATAATAAATTAATCATTTAATAGTTTTTGTCTCGATTTCTGAATTATCATATTACGTAAAAGGAATATAGTGGTGTTTATAAAAGCACTGATAATAAAATAAATTGTATCTATGTATGTAGGTATTTAAGTAATAGTGCTTATTCATATTACATTTCCGCCAATGGCACAAACGAAGTTCCGTGTATGTAACATTTATTGCCTATATTTCAGCCTTGTTATGTACATAATCTCGTACTATATTTTTCTATATCTTTGAATTTCTCTTGAATGAACCTCAGAAGAAGGCGGATAAAGTCGCAAAATTTTGGGTAACGTAAAAGTAATTGCGAGATTGGGTAGGCAGTTGTTATCTTCAATTGGGTTTTCTTATCAATATGTATAAAAAGCTTCTAATATTCATAATCTCATATAACAATGCATGTAAACATTAAAATACTTATTTCAGACTTGTTAGTAGTTAGTATAGAAATTTCGTAAATATTCACATTTATTTATCCACCAGTACTACCTGGATTCCAAAATTATACAGGAACCATCAGTAAAACACGCATGCCATTTACATTCAAAATTAGTTTGAACACTCTATCTTATCAAGCACATTTACCCACTTATAGTAGGTACACTCTCCAGAATAAATTCCTCGAAGCGAAAATAAGGTAAAAATTAGGAATTATGATGGCGAATTCACTTCACGAATGAAGTAGATTAGTACTATATCCACGCCACGAGCGTTCAGTTACAAACACTTGATACTGGATATCGTGTAAACAAATTTGTACACAAGGAGAAGATACTAGATTACTACTCCAAATTCTACACTAAAATACGTAATTTATAGAAATGTGTTGATTGTGTAATTTAGTTGGGAAGTGTGCAAAGCACATGGATGTGCCTAAAGGTGAGTTAAGGATAATTACAGTTTATAGGAACAGGATTTTTATTGTTACAAAATTAAATTCGGGTAAGTTACATTGATGAATTAGTAGGTATACCTTCTCAAGAAAAATCCTCGTAATCCATTTTCAAACAACGCAACCATAACACGCACTTGTCGAGTAACACAAAATAAAAACAAACAGAAAAACTGAAACACCAAAATAACACGGAGATTACCAACGATTAGCACTTTCGGGATAATTCGAAGCACAAAAGAAGCAACGAGCTGGCGGCCCGAGATCGAGATAGCAATCGGGGCCGAAAACACGTTTTCAACGTTTTGGAACGGAACGTACGCTCTCGTAGCTTCGGCGGGCTGAGTGCTGCGTTCGACGTTCTGCAATCGCCAAGCGACGATCGTGGACTGAACAGAACGCCGAACCGTCGGAACCGACTGAAACGGAACGGAATCGTCGGCGGGACGCTGAAAGTCGGCGGTGTAGGGAGAGAAACAGCGGCGTCCGGCCGGCGGTTTCGGACGGGAAGCGGCCATTCAAGGACTCTCCGATGGATGGATTCTATACGCAGCGTTCTGTGTTCTTCGTGGAAAACGTGGCGGTCAATACGAAAACGAGCGCTCTTTGCTGGTTTACCCGACCGTTTCATTTCGGTATTTTTCAACTACGCCGTTTCAGACAGACACTTCCACTTTCCGATGGCGATGTAAATAATCGAACTTATTAGCGTTTAATCCAAGCCCCTATTTCGTACGAAATTTCTGAACGGTGATAACCAAAATACAGTTCGTGAATTTACAGTGTTTGTTCTCACGATTATACCATTATTCTCTGGTCCAGGTGGAAGGATATCATACCATGGACATGGAACGATATGAATGAATGGGTGGGTGGGTGTTTAGCGACATGGAACTGAACAGGTACCTAGACGAACGACTTGTTCGTGAGAACCAACAGATTATTTGTAAATTTATGATAACGAATTGTGTTTATTTAAATAAGATGCGGTTGATAACGGGGATAAGCTATGAGAATGGCATTTCCATTGCTCGATTGGGGATAAACAAAACAGTAACTGCATTATTCCGTACAGGTATAACTGTAACTTGATGCATTATTGAACAATTTTGTAATCAACTTAAAAAGTTTTAATTTCTGCAACTTAGTGATGTTTTAAGGCCTCGTTCGGCTGGTGCTGGCCTCCCGTCTCGCGCGCACTTTAGGCGATTTCGAAATTAATTTCAGCGGAGCCAACCAAGGTGGTTATTAAAGCATAATTACGATAATCTGTCTTAAAGCGTAGCGGCTTTAACCGTAGACCAGAATTAGCATATTAGGGACAACTCCTCAATACGGGTATTGAATACAAATTTCTTCCACATATTATGTTAGTTCCGAAGCGATCAAAAGTTTAATTGGTTAATTAGACCCTGAGTAATTCATTAATTGTTGCGATGTAAATCCGAAGTGTATCAACTCACTGATTACTTCGTTGGTTTATTTCTATATAACAATGTTATATAGGCTATAATGCATCGAATGCACCTGCAGATTCTTCTCCAAAGCCTGCATGTAGTTTAAAAAAAATACTAAAATATGAAGTACATAAATAAAACCACACCAGACTACTAAGTAGTGAGTTTAATGAATAAAATGAAGAGTTTTAACAACTATTACTTTTAATAATAGATAGGAATATTACCTGTAGTGCCTACATTTAAATACCTACCTATACCTACTTCTCCTTGATATAGTCAACGAAGCACTTTCATTTGAATATCGTTTATACATAGTTCGTTCGGCACCTAGTTCAAATATAATCTAATATCAGAATAATTATTTCTCCGGTACACGTTATTTCCTGTGTGAATTACCGAAGCGAGCGAAATACTAAAAGAGCATTATTTTTGTATTTTTCGGTGCGGAAATTTTACCGTGATCGATAATTTGTCGTTATCGTTTTGATAAACAATAAACAGTTCGTGCATAACTGTGAGAACCGGTGTGAAGGTTCTATAAACATTCATAACAATCTTGTAATAATAATGATTATTAATAGCTTCTGTATAATTAGCTGAAATGGTTTGTGCATATTAATGAGTTTTGTTTTTAAGTTTAAGTTTAGGTAAAGTTTTTAAAAATTTCTGTTCTTTTTGTAGACATACATAGATGTATTTGAATTATTTATATCTATCTATTTTAAGACGAATTAAAAGTTTCATGAAAATCAAAAAATGGATTAAAAAATTAGAATACATTAAAATAAATGTTTTTTTTAATAAGAAATAGGTAATTTCTGTTAAAATTAGTATGTGTAACTTACAGTAAATTTCTACTAATGACTGTCTAATCTTTGAAAATCTAAATAATTAGGTACACGAAATTGCCAATTAACGAAATTATTCTTACCTACCTTTTTTGTGTAAATATGCGTACATACTAAATGATTAATTACCACACAGAAAAATAGAAATTATCAACAGTAAAATCATTGCGCAATTCAAATAGCTGAGCACAAATCTAATTAGAGTCCCACGACCAGACTTATTCCTTTAATTAGCAGATATTTTTCAGTAAATAATTAATTGATTAATTAAACGCGCCGGTTAAACTTGAATGCCGAACTAATTTAGTTTCGAGTTATAATTGGGTGTTTTTTATTGATCGACAAAAATATAACCGGGCGAAATGAGTTCCTCATTATATCAGAATTTTTAATTATCGAAACTAATTAGTTATTTCAGTATTCAACAATCTGTTTTGGCATTTATCAACTCGGCGCTAATTAGGGATACGAACACAAGGTCGAATTAATTGTTAAAAAATTGAAGTTAGATTTTTCGGCTAGTTAACGTCGATAAAATAATTAATTGCTTAAAAATGATTTACTATGCGTTTTCTTTACAATCCACTGCCCATATCATTCATTTTAAATACAATATTTTCTGGTTCAAATAGGTGTTTTCAATACGACCAAGGTTTGCATGATTTTTCATAAATTAAGTGCATTTTTTCTTATTGGAGTATGAAAATTGATTGAATTCTTCAAAAAAATTGGGGATTCAAAAGGAAGTAGATTAAGGACTCTTATTCAGATGGGGATTTTGAAACCAAGGTAATTTCGAAATTATTATAGATATAAGTTGTAGTTAATATTTATAATTTATAATGCTGTTATTAGGTATTAATAAAGGGACTTTCCAATATTCCAATAGGTAATATGGAATATGAGATTCTA
The DNA here is from genome assembly GCA_917563865.1 of Phyllotreta cruciferae. Lineage (NCBI taxonomy): Eukaryota > Metazoa > Arthropoda > Insecta > Coleoptera > Chrysomelidae > Phyllotreta > Phyllotreta cruciferae. The sequence goes on along the minus strand of OU830609.1, from coordinate 3,694,687 downwards.
AGCACGACATCGATGACGACCAATATCAAAATTCACCACCATGGTATCCAAATATCATCAATAGGTAGCATTCGGCGACGGCGATTTGGCATTCCCTGCATCAACCTGTATACGTTAGCAGTATACGTTACCATTGGGCTACATTATGCCAATAAACAATCCACAATCCACATGAAGACGTGCCTAATTATCGGTGTAGTTAACGTACGTGAGCTGGATGACGTTCTTCATTCCGTTCCGTATATATATATATATATACGTATATGCGTGTGCTTGTGCGTGCTCGTGCGTGCGTGCGATGTTGCGTGACGGGATCGAACGCGTGCCCCTACACACACACACACAACGACAGAAATTGCCATTACGGTTTCGTCATTGGGCTGATTGCTCCAAGGTGGAGGAAAAATTTTCTGTTAGTTCGGCAAGAAACGGAAAACCCAATCGGACGGAGCGCTTAATTGCAAATTCACCGGCAAATTCGTTAATGAAAACGAGCCGTTATCAGAATCTCGCGTGGTATCCTCGCTGGATTTTTTTCCCAACTTGCGGCGTGCGGTTTCGTAAGACCGAAAAAGTAAAAGGCCGCTGTCTTCGTGTCTTGTCGCGTCGGCTGAGGTAACACCTGAAACGCGAAACAATTGAACAGGCCATTCGCATTCCCTCGACGACCGGGCCGACTAGATCGGAAAACAAGTGGACTTCGAAATTTTATACTATACCTACATTCTCTTTTATTCATAAGTGCATTCTATAAAGTTGAAGCATCAACCAATTCCTCCTGATGTTTCTGAATACCTATCCAACCTTCTTAGAGCTCACTTACAATCGAAATGGTTAAAAACAAGGTAGCTAAAGCTTCGGCACTGGTGCGAAAGGTTTCTTTACAGTACTCAATACGATTATAAAACAACTCAAATTTCTGAAAAATAGGTATATAACAAAATAAAATATCTAGTCTAAGAGTAGGTAGTCCTCTATCTGTAACTTTCGCTCAAAGACATTCGGCCGAAGCAGTGGGAATTCGTGAATGCGTACATACGTAAGATAGCGGATTCGGAATGAGAGATGAAATGTATGTAAATATCAGCGAACGTCGCTTTTGACCGTTTTATCGCTACGCCTCGTTACAAAGTAGCACAAAGGTCTCTCCGCATTGCCGGTATGTATGGCTAAAGGAAAAATATTTTTATTTTTTCGACTGTAAGATAGTCAAATTCTTCCGCGGGGATGTAGCAGGCTGGTCCCCAGTCGAGGAACGGATCTTTATGATGTTGATGTTATTTTGTTGTGCCGTTTCGGGGTTCATTTTCGTGGTTTGGGTTATTCGATTTATAACCAATATCTCGCCTAACCAAGCTAAAGCTTTACGTTTTATAGAACCTTTGCTTCTATTTGACTTGGCCAGTCTCCGTGGATTTGATTAAACAAAAACCACAATCATTCCGAGTTTTATTAGATTATTGTGAATTATACCTGGGAATTTTTGTACCTGGGGTATTTAAGTGTGCTTCAGCCCTTCGAATCCAAAAACCAAGGGAGAAAAGGCAGCGTACAAGCAGCAACCTTAACAAACGCCCCGGTAATGAACGCTCTCCATATGCAACAATTTGACAATTACAATCCGAATCAAGAACACTTTTGTCGAGGAAAAAATCGCCAATTAGTCTTTATTTGAAGCAACAGCTGATAGAATGGGTTTTTTTCCTTTCGTGTGATTGACGTTGATAAATGCGATTTAATTGGAGCCTTTTGTTGGGATCCGTTCAAGAATGTACAGTTTAATGAAGACTATTTATTGGAATCCCTACCGACCGAAGATTAGGTTGGAATCGATGTTAAAAACGTTCTTTTCTCAGATTTAATTTGTATCTTAATGAGTTCGGCGTTGATGGAAAAATCTATACTTTATGTGAATTACGCACTACATGTATTTCATTCGATGAACTTTTAAAGTTTAACTTCATGAGTCCAGGTGTTGTCACAAAGTTGATTCATTAGCAATCTAATTACATTTGAATACACACGACTTTTTCGAATGGATTTGAAATGCGGATTTCCGTTACGTACAGAGCTCGCTTTGGACCACGATGGTTCTCTCTGTACCTTTGTGCAATGCCATTTCTCTCGCCCCTCCGGTCTTTAAGTCGCCCTACGGGACCGAGCGTTCCTCTTGTTAGCGACCTGGCTTCCACAACTCACAAATTGCTTTTCAATATATCCACGAAACAGTAGCGGCACCGAAATCATAGCGAATATTTATTGCACGTTCGTTGGGATCGGTTTGTATGTAGGTCACATACTCCTCTACCTAATTGCTTTGAAGATAATTTTGTTACAATAATTCTTGTAATAAAAATATTAGAGATACATAAATTTCAGGTTTATTGATGGTATGTAAGCAAAATCGTAAAAATGAATGAAATAAATCAAAGTGAATGAACACTTATTTCCATATTAATATAATCAAAAACAGGGCTAATATTATACCAATTTTCTCGTAAGTTCTTGATTAAAAAACAGAAAGATACAACCCACTTCGGCTGGCAATTCGTAATGCCGGGGCAAATATAATTCCCCTTCATTACGGCGATTTTTATTCAGGAAAATGCAGGAAAACGCGCAGGAATACTCCGCTACATTATACTGTAACAATCCTAATTTCCGAACACACTGTTGTTGCAGAATTGCAGATGAATTAAATTTGTAATTTCGAAATTACTGCTTTTTATTCCTCCTTGCTCGATATCTCGTCCGTTTTTATGTCGAGCGGTTTTCGTTGTATTCCTGTTATTACGTAATTTCTTTGTTTCAACATGTTGTTGCATCGCGCTCGAGACTATAGAAGGGTTGTAATTTGCATTTGCATCTTAAACTTATTTGCACTCGTTTACCTCTCGGCAATAGATCGAGTTTTTCGTTCAATTAGGTGCAATCGTCAAAGTTTTAAAATAAAACATGAGAAAAACGGAAATATATTTTTTTGCAATTTTAGTGTGATTATAGCAGGTAATACTAGTTTTTTATTGTAATTTCTTCAACGTTTATTTTTTGGGATACGCTGTGTTATAATGAAGTAACAACAGTGTATTATGCAAATAATGAATTTTTTCTATTTAAGAGCACCTATAGGAGAGTTAATAATTTTACGGAGAATTGAAATAATAGAGAGTTAAAGACTCGAAGCGGCGAGCGAAAAACGAAAAGAAAACACCAACATTACGGCCTCAAGGGACAAATTAAACTAAGCTACAAGAAAATCAATTAAGACAGTAATTAATTCCTCGTAAACGCTTAAACACAAAAACTAATTTCATTGCAGAGCACAAAACATAATTAAATGTTTTGTTTTGACAATAAAAATCCATCCTCGGGGCTTTCCCGTTCTCTTCCTAACTGATTCTCCTCTTTTTTAAGAAACAATCATATCATTTAACGCCACTTTAACGAATTGTTCCGCCTCGAGCGCAGAGCCGAACTCCGATATCCCTTTTACAGATCTTAAAGAACTTTGATCCCTTCAAAAGAATTTCTGAACTTATGCGCTATTTATTCAAAATACCACTTAATACCGAAAAGTGATTTATGGTCTCTAAAGTAATTTATGCTCTCCCACATTCTAATAAATTCAGTTTTTCTGCCACATTCCTTAAGGGACTTGCCTCTTAACATGGAATCCAAATTAACCTATAGTGAGTTAAATTACATAAGTGTGGAAAATTAAATTATATACTATGCACCTAACATTTACTTGCTATTAGGTATACAGGGTGTTTCATAAGGAATAGTCAATATTTTAATCATAGGTTCAGAACCTCCAAATATTATCTACTACTACGATTCAAGGTTTTGAAGTTCAAATTAATTTTTCTTTTTGCAATAGTTTCTTTATTATTTAACTTATTCACTTGAAATTTGGTATGGTTATATTTTTAAATTTGAAAAAAGGTACACTTGTTTTAAATAGCATATAAACTCAGCTCATTACGGTATTTTTGCATTTAAAATATTCTATCCACAGTATCTATTTAATGTACTTTACCATATTTGAAAATGAAGAAAATGGATATACTTTTCTTCATGCAGAAAAGTGTAGGTGGCGCCCACTTTATCGAATCTCAAAATTAATAACATTCTTATGATCTTAAAAATATAATCATACCAAATTTCAAGTCAATATACCTCTATGCTAAATAATAAAGAAATTATTGAAAAAAAAAATGAAATAACTTCAACACCCTGTAATTTAGTAGTAGATAACGTTTGATCTACCTATTACTTATTCAGTAAAATATTAATTATTGGAGGTCCTGAACACATTATTAAAATATTGACCATTCCTTATGAAACACCCTGTATGTAATATGATATTTTTGCTTGATGTAAAGAAATTAGCCGAAAAATTGAATGTAGTGCGATAACGATAAAATATAAACAAATCAAAATAGTATCTAAAACAGATGGATCCCACCCGCAAGCATTCCGGGATTTACCAACAAAACCATAAGTGGAGATCGAAAAAAAAAAATGCCCACCCCAAGAATTTGAGCAGCGTTTCTCAGACTCGTCAATGTTCGAAATGACAGTCGCTTTGAATGCATTTACTCCCTTAATTGGCTACACGCTGTTTCTTTTTGTGTGGAATTTTTAATAAGGGACTATTCGAGAACGTACGGACGACTTTCGGAGTCCGTGGATCTGGTTGTAATTTAATAGTGTACCGAACTCGTGACTAATCTCTTTTTTGTTGGGTACTTTTCGAGCCTAATGGCCAATTAAGTCTATTTTTGAGATCTGAAAACTAAACGCGTTTTTCATTAGTCGAGCCGTGCGCTCTTTATAAGGGCTCTTTAGAGATTATTAAAATTCGCTATAGTGAAATTAGTACCTAATTGATTTTAGTCGATACCACCGTCGTGACCCCGAGTACTTAGAGCGTTGACAAAACGCGCTTGTTGTCCCTATTGTTTGTTGTCCTCGTAGTATTTTTGTGTGTCGCGGGTAATCGCCGCATCTTTACGTGTTCGATTCGCAACTTTAGGAAAACCAGCCACATTCCAACGTAAAGACCTATATCGGCAAAGGTGTGTGCTCGCCGAAGAGACATTCATCAATTGCTCCACACAGTTACTACAAAATGCTCTCATTCTTTATATGCTCTCTAAATTCCAACCTGCACACATGTTTTTAAATCTTCTAAAAAACTATGCTTACAACATAAACACTCTATTAATGGTGCGTTGGATTGATTAGCTGGAAAACAAATCAAGCGGAATTGACCGAAACCGCTTCTTTTCATCCATCCTGTCCCATGCACTCCCACGTGGGTATTGTGTCTCTTCTCCGTCCTTTGGCAGGCCGTCTTTCTTTACGATTCCATTCGTCTTTGTCGCTCCAACAACACCGACCTCCAACCGGTTTGTTGGTTTTCTTTCTGCATCTCGGTACCAACGTGCACTCGCTTGGTGGACTATCTTCGTCCGGTTCGTACCGCTTAGACACCTAGAGATGCAACTAACATCGTCTCACACGCCGGTATACCTTCATTACTTAATAAATTGCGAATTGCCAACGGATTTATAGTTAAGTTATTGACAGTATTGATTGCTGCAAAAAATTTAATGTACTTGTTTGTTATCGACACCTACCATATCAGGAGCTTAATTTTATTGTTGTTGACCAGTAGCTCTGTTGTTGTGGTTCCGGAAGTTTGTGGATTATTTTAACATAATTATTTTTGAGTACTAATACAATTTCGAAATTGTAGTTCTTAGATTTTATTTATTGCTTCTTCATTATTGAGCAATGGGTAATGAAATTGCATCCTCTAGTTTACATACAGGGAGTAAAAATGTACTGATTGTACTCTACGTAATTTAAAATGAAAAGAATGTTTGTAGTAAAAAAGTAGACATATTTGGCCATAGTGCCATCAGCCGCGGTCATAAATAATTTCAGAAATTCGTATAACCCACTAAGGGACTTTTATTTGGCACATTTGTGCCTTCTGGGTATATGATGATGATAATATCTTCGACGATCGGACGATTTTTTCTACCTGCCGCACAGAAGCGACGTTGCCGGATGGTGGTTATGCGAGCGCGTCGTTGTCGTCCGCAGTTTGAGTACAGTTAAAAAAATATACCTTCGAGGGATTCATTTGCTTTGACGTACAAGGGAACTGCCGGCTCCATTACTCAATGCCAAATAAAGGGATCACAGTAGCTGCTCGAGGAATCATCGGTTACCTTCAGGTATCGAGTGTTTGCGTTTCCCTATAATTTTTGGCGAATTTTTGTTGATTCATCGCATTTGAAAGTCACGGTAAATTTACAAAAAAATTACTTATTCGAGAGATTTGCGAACTGACAAACATCTCTTTACACACTTGTAATATTGTTAATTACGTCGACGTAAACTAATTTATTGTTATTGGTATGCTGTGGTACAACTCTTTGTTTTATTTACTTTAATTCCTGAGCTGACCAGTATCTTGTTCGTCCCACGACCAATACGGTACATGTCATAGTTAACTCGAAATGCGTCTATATTATTGTCTAGTAACGGTATATCTTGCATTATCAAACCAATGCGGATGTAGGAACAGACCTCCCACTCGGCGACATTCGTTTTATTATTGGAATACCACATAATTGTATATCAAAATATAATATGGTCAAATTGATGTTTGCGTTAATTTCAGATAAATAGAAACAGACGTGAAGTGGGAGTTTATGGGAGATAATTTAAATTAATAAACTTTTCGTTATTATGCTAATCGTTATAGCACCTTCTGTTGGATGTTTAAATGGAAAATTATACAAATTATTACATTTGCCTAGAAACTGGATTTATTATAAAGGATGATTGTTGAAAACAGAGAATAGACGGTAAACCAACAGAACGATTATCCAAAAAATATAATAGAGAAAGGAACCTTTTTACACAATCGGGTCCTATTACGTATATGAATTCACTAATGGTTCTTCTTTATTTGGACAACACTTGAATACCATCTGAATTTTTCTTTGGGTGAGTACTTACCTGGGTAGATATTGTGCATGGGATAAAATATTTCTGTAGATCCTTTTAAGGGGTTATAACTTTTATTTAGGTAGATAAAAATTTTGTTTGAAAAAATCTTTTATACATACTATAGACAGACAATCATCTACAAGTTTAATACCTACGCTGCTTTCCCTCTACCTTCATTAAGTCATCTGTTAAAGTGTTTATTTTTTGATAATTAGAAAAATTACAATTAAAATTAGATAAAAGAGATCACCAATTAATTTTCACATAATCAAAATTTAATTTATGAAATAAAAATACCGTCTTCATATGAACGAGTATTAGGTAAATTTATGGACTACTAATTTAAAAGGCTATTATAAATTTAATACAAATTAAACTCCAGGTTTCCAGAACTAATGTAGCTTTTTTTATATTCTGATTATGTATTATTCAAATTGTTTAGTTAATTAATAAAGTGCATAACTTATTTGTACAACAGATATATGAAATATTTATTTGATTAAATTGTGTTAAAATAAAAAAGTAAGAATAATAAATTTTGTTGTAAAAATTGTGTAAATTGTATCTCAGATAATGCTTTATATGGTAAAAACCGCATCTTTAGGTATATTTTTAATAAAATAAAGATAGAGACAATTCTCTTCGCACCTTCCGAGCTTTAAAAACCTCTGACTCGACCAAATAAAACGTTGATCCGATAAAAAAAAGCGAAGAATCGTCGTCGGTTCTAATACACGTTTTTCGATTAATTCTCGCTTTATTAACCGAACGCTCGTATCGGATAAGAAACGGCCTCATTTCTCCCTTAACCGAGTTTTAACCTTCCTTTTTACTCACGAACCACCTGTTCCCCGTCTCAGTCTCAGTCTCTGATCCGAAACCGTCTTTAATCGACTGCACGGACGTTCCTGATTTTTGTACCAACCTTCCAAGAAAATTATAAAATTTAAATTTTTTTTTGAAAATTCAAGAAATTTCTAGAGGGTAGATACGTTACATAGTAGGTAAGTACGTTAGTTTGCTGTTCAGAAGAGGATGTATTTTAGAGTCAAATTGTAAGCAGTAAAAAGTTTTGTAATTTCGATTTGTTGAAATACCTCGAAAGAGTAGAAATAAAATGCACGACGTCTAGTCCTTTTAGTTAGATAAAGCAGAGTAAAAGTGCCATAAAATGTTAATGAATATTTCGTTTCTTGCATATCTTCTTCACAGATATGTAGATTTATAAGGGATATGTCGTAGGTGTATTTATTCACTGTGTTATTTATACCATAATTTTTTTTAAATAGTATCTAATTTTAGAACCGCCTCTGCCAACTAGCTACATTTCGTCCTTATTATAAGAGCGACCTGTAATTAGTAAAATGTAAGTACACTCTCGAATACCTGTCAGGGAATTTATTTGTAGGGAATCTCTAATTAATTATTATTATGATTTCATGATGTATACACCGGCGTTGGAAGGCAAGGGGAAAGGTCGATCAATAAACGTCGGAATGGAAGGGAATTTATTTAATTAATGGTATTAAACTAATTAGATATTTAGTAATTACGAGAAATGTGTATACGTATATACATAGGAGCGTAATGTATTAATATACATTGATTTTAATTTAATGAAACTTATGTAAATTAAACAGAAGTGAATAAATAAATATTGAAATGGGTTTACTGGGAAAATGTAAAATATACAGTTGATTGTTTTGTGCTCAATTAATTATAATGTATCTATAATCGGTAACATAAAAAATGATATATTAAAAAACCAAGCAGTGTGGGTACATAATAAATGAAATTATTAGGAACATTTTGAAACAACGTACTGCATTATATGATTAGATTATATTAGGGCGGTGAAAATATTGTGCATTAAACAGATTTAAGGGAAAAATAAAACGCGCAATTATTCAGATTTTATAGTGGAGTTGTATTTGGCGATTTGGGCGATGTTTTATGGTTAAAAGCATGCGGGTGACACCGAGTCGCAGTTATGTTTTAGGTTATGGCTCTGTCTCGGACATTTCAATATCTATATATATACTGACGCAGACATTCGCACCGTCCACTATAATAGCAAGAACAAAAAAAAAATCAACAACATCAAAATATCACAGCGGTGCTAGAGGGAACTTTCCTCTTTCCCAGTTTGAAAGCTTTTTCGTTGCAGGAATTTTATATTTCACTCTTTCGCTGTCAGCGCTTTTAATGTGGCACTTTCCTTTGGATATAAGAGCGCATTAACAAATTACCTACATGCGCTGTGTGGCCTAAGAGAATTGGTAATTTATGTAATGATACATATAAACATGACACATGATGTTGTAGATTTGTCATGGTAGATTCTTAAAACTTTGCTATAGCTCTTAAGTTTGATTTGTGTCTTTGATGGTGTTAATACAACATAAATTCTTAGGTGGTCTGCATGCCGGAAGGACCAAGAACATTTGGTTTCCTATGCGCTTTCTTAGATTTATTGGGGTGTCGTTCATTCTATTATCACCTCATTATGAATGATTTTAAAATAATATCTCAAAAAAACATTCAACAGCGAAAAGCAGGAAAGACTAAGACATCTGCAGCGATGAAAGAACAGATAAATAAATTATTTCCTGGACACCTTATAGCATTCGAATGTACCGTACCGCCAAACTCGCCGGTTGCCTCGGAATCAACTCACTTTGCATGCATTTAAATCCTCAAAACGCGTGCAATAAAACAGAACTCCGAGTCCATTGTTATTATTTAGAAGTAATTTGTTATGGGTGTTGAGTTTTCGGAAAAAATTTATGACGCGTGTCGCTGGAATCGTACCGTGTAACACTTAACAGCCGACATTTCCGACGGGTCAAGTACTTTTAAAACTTGTTGGATGTCGCTCCTCGGAGGATCTCCGTCTCGAGACCATCGCACAGGATTCGTGGAGTGGATGTAATTAACAATGACTATTACTAATGTTACTATAAAATTAAAGTCTAATTGTAAGCTAGAAACACCTACTAACTTATTTTCTATCTAAATCCATTTTCTGAGCTAGCGTGCATGACATCTGCATATATACCTCTTCCAGTTACATCGCTTTGTCTACGACGCAGGGAAAAAATCAACCATCCATATATTATTCGATCTCACATTCTTATCCTAATACGATTAGATTTATCAACTGGCATGAGAACGTTTAATTTGTAGGCCGGTTGTAATGTAAAATATAAAAAGGCATTTCTTGTGAGATACCTGGAACGCACCTGTGTCGCATCCAAAACGTTGCCAACTCTACCGGTTCGGAGTATTTTTATACTTAAATTACATGTTGACGGGGACTTGGCTTTATATGTTTCTTGGTACAAACAAGAAAATAATAATGTCGAAAATGTTTGCTATTAATTGAGGAGATGGATGAGTGTTTATTTTCTGGAGCATTTCGTTTTGATGTAACTCATATTTCACTTTACAATTTTATGTTAAGTGTTTTTAATTTTGTGTTAAGGAGGTATGTATTTAAAATATTAGATGGTATTTTTTACAAAAAGCGGCAACATTGCTCTTAATTTCCAGCAATTATTTTAATACCGTTATCTAAATGACCTTAGTCTTAGGCCGTCCTGACATAGGTTAACAATGATTTAAAAATGTTTCTTGGGCTCGTTAAGATGGACCTTTTTTTTAAATTCCTTCGCGGAAAAAGTGAGAAATGTTTCTTGTAACTTGAATAGTCGTAATCTCGGAATTTAATCGGAATTGGAGTATATTATATTGTAGAAAAAGTTGTAGGAAATTATGTAGTTTCACCTAATTTCCAAACTTGACAAAAAAGGTAGGTATCTCCATTGTACCCCTCGTTAGGTATTTTCGCATTTCTCATATAAATATGAAGGTTAAGTTTTATAATCCCAAAAATGTTTTCCGAAGTTAAAATACCAGTGTCAGAAATATCAGTCACAGGCAAACTTTTCCTTTGTCCTTTCGGTTACATCAAAATTCAAGTACGGAATGTTCCGGAATTTTAACTCCCAAACGTTTGCGCGAACTAATCAGGACAACAACAACAAACGAAATATTTTCATTACATCTGTCCCGTCTCGTCCCGCAGGACTCATATATCATTAAGTAAATTCTTCTCGGGCAAACAGTACACGGCCGTAATTGTATTTAAATACCGACCAAAATATATTAAATGTATAAATTAGGGTTCTTCACAATAGGGCCACCCCTCCAATTCGAAATTAGGGGGATAAATTTATCACCTGACCCCCGCGTTTCCGGACAGCGGCGGGACGGCGTTTTAGATTAATGTTAATTAAAAATTGACTTGAAGCGACTCCTTCTTTCATTTAGGAACATTTTTTTAATCCGACTACTTTTCCTCCACAACGGCAATTACCAGGTTGAATTTATTAGTGTTTAAACAAAATGTTTTTTATTAAACGGGAATTAATTTTAAATTATTGCGGGAATATTTTAAATTTAATGAAGCGCGACATTTCCATTTATTTTTTACGGGGATTTTGTTTAACAATTAATTCCCAGTAATATTGTTTAATCCGGGAGATTTCGTTCTAATTAAATAAAGCCCCTTTTAAATTGAATAAAAGCAATTAATTCTCCATTGTAATTTGGAATCTGCGAAGCTCCCTCTGCGGACGCCAATGCCAGCTTCCCTATTTTATTATTCAATTTTCGTCTGCATTCTGTAATATTCAATTTAGTCATATTGTGTGCTTGAATTGCTTCTATTTATATGGATATATTGAAATTGTACAGCTCAATTAATACACGTACGTGCGAGAGAGAAGTGCTCAGTCCAATGAATTCGAAATAAGCACATTCGGGCAGAAAACAGAAGCCTGACAAAAAACGTAGGAAAGCGGGAAAAATGGGAAAATTGAAAATAGTGGAATGGTCTTGAAATATCTGCATTTTGAATACAGAATCTTTTCATCTCCAGTAAAATTTCTTCGAAAAAATTATTATTTATTTTAATAAAAAAAAGCTACGGAATTGAAAAATATCTTCCATCACGAAGTTTTTCAAACATTTATTTATATATGAGCTTAAACTTTTCACATTATTTTTGTGTGTCGTCGTTGCGACACCCCCGACATTCCTGTATTCGTTCTTCTCCATTATACTCATTTCGAATTAAAGTATATGCTAATGCCGGAATATTTATTAATTTATAGTATCCATAAATTACGGAATGAGGATTTTTCTTGGGGTCGAATTGAAATTCGGCGATAAATCAAATTCCATAATGGCGCCTTTTGTTGTGCTTAATGCTGGTCTATACACACGATATACGGTATTATAAAGCTATTTCGACGACGCTTTTGACAAGCTTATAAATTTCGTTTTATTTGAAATGCATTTAGGTTTAGACCCGGAGTGGAGAAGTAGCCAACTTTAATAGACGATTGATTTATTTGTTGTTTGCTTTACTATTTAAAAAACCAACTAAATCCTGTCTATTTATTTATCATGTTAAATATGTCTTATTAATAAGATCCACAGTTGCTTTTAAAGGGATGTAACAAGTACTAAAAATAGCTCATTTTCTTCTAGTCCAAATGAAATATGTTTGTCTAATAAAAGCCAATAAGTATGAGCTATAACCGTATAAAAATAACGCATTTGTTATAATTAATTAAGAGTTTAGTGGACCCTTCTTTTTCGCCTTGGGCTATTTCTGGTTTAGGAAAGCCCCCCGCCCGAATGGGCAACGAAAGGGCCTCGCGACGTACGTGCATTCCACGAATATTTTCAGTCCGCTCACGTCTACCACTTACATATAGTTACAATAATGATACCTTTTACCTTTTCTCATGGCGTGCTGTGTCTCAAATCCGATTCGAAATAATTTATTTTATTTAAGAAAGCGTATAATTTTGATGGATTGCTCTGTGGGATCTCGCGTTCGTGAAGCGACACGAAAACTTCGGCGTTCGGATCGACCGCGGGTCATTCGAATCGCCGGCCGTGGAATAACATGGGATAGTCGCTTTTTTTGTTGGTTTAATTCGCCGTGTATGTGTTTATCGTCGACAATTAGATTATTCGGAACGCACGAAAGGGTATTCTAATTTGATGCGATCTGGAGTTCCCACGCAAATAACTATGCCTTACCAATTACACATAAATATCCCATCGGATTTAACTTCTTGTATAGAGCTTAAATTTTACACTGTTCGTCAAAATTAGCTACTCTTTTGAAGCTCGGCAAAATTGGTTGTAGTCAAGTTAGAGATATGAAATTTTAAGCAAACATATTCTTATGTCTTGTCTTGATATCCATTAATTACCATCATTTTCGCTCAACTCCAAGGAGTCGAAACACCCCTTTGAATAAGTCCATGTTCTATGACTAGAACTAGGAAAAATGGAACAGAACAAATAAAGGAGATAAGAAGAATATCCCTAAAAGTGATAAAGAAATTAATTGGTTATTGAAAGAAATGAAAAGAACAGATCCAGTAAGAAAGGACTACTGCAAGGACGAGGACATGAAAGAAAATGAGTATATAAGCTTCAAAATACCTATAGTTTGTGCAAAACAAAGTTAGATGCACGTCACTAAGGTCATCATATTTGCCAGCTATTGTACCCAACTTTTAAAAATAAACACATACTGCTCCAAGAAATTAACGCACCACTCACAACTATTATATTTGTAAAATTAAAATAGGTAAGTAATCAAACATTATATTTCAATAATTTTAATTAATTTACTCTCAAACAAAGCCTTTTTCAACCTATGTATTCCTAAGAATAGGCCGCAAGGAAAAAAATAAGGGAAAAAGTACAACATTATGAATACGAAATTTTGAAAGAAACAAGAACTACATGCGTCAAATTTCGGGATTCGCGTTTGTATCTTATCAGTTTAACCATAAAAATATCGAAATGCGTAAAAGGTCACTTCCAACGGGAATAAATCAAACCAAACTGATTTTAAAGTCGATTTTAGTAAGTACTATAAAAAAATTATCAGTACGGATAAGTAAGTACTTTATTTAGTTGTTAAAAGACACAATACAAGCAGGGTATTTCCAAAAGTATTAAAATATTGTTCACTTTGTTTAAAGTGGTCATATTTTTCACAAAATATTAAGTGGTGCGTTAATTTATTGGAACAGTGTATAAAACAGATTAAGTTTGATACCTACAGAATTTAATTTAATATTAACAAGGGATGATAGAAAATGTTAAAAAGCAGAATTAAATCGTCCAAGACAAATATATGTATATTATAAAAATTCATTTATATCCATTTTAACGTTAAACACATGTTTAGTGAGCGACTTTAAGGTAAACAATATCCTTAGTTTCTCCATAACAAAAATGAACAACTATCAAGTTAAAGACGCGTGTTTAACTTTTAAAAAAGAGGACCGAATACGGGTGCATGATTATCTTCAAAATACTTCATCTCTAGAAATCTTTCTTCACAATTTAGAAAATTCTTAGTTTTTGTAAACTTTATAAAAGTACGGCAACGCTGTCTATTTGTGACGTACTAAACTTATGGTGACGTGCATGTAACTCCTTTTGCACAAACTATACATGTATTTAATTAATTCGTAAATAACAAGATGTACTTATAAATTTTCTACATTATTATAATTGCCGCAAGAATCAATATGTGCATTTTTTAAGCATTAGATAAAGGTGCTCCCCCGTTTAGGTTACGCCGATGATAAGCCACGGCGACGGCGCGTAATTGGTGGGCGCAATACAAGATTAATTTGTGGCAGCGACGGAGTAAATAAGGGCCCCATAATCTTAATTAAAAAGTAAATGAGTTTTTACCATCGTAATATTCGCGAAACCTTATTTATTCTGTATACACGAAATTTAATTAATAATTACGTTTCGGAATAACACCGAGAACAGAACAGATAATGTGTTTTTTGGTTATTAAGGGCCCACTGGCGTGCGTCGATGTTAATTATCGGTAATTAAATTGGTACAATGAAAAGTTAATTTTAATGTTTATAGAATAAACGCTTGTATTATTTATGTTCTACTTTATTTTTAAACCTATATTTTTACCTATACATTTCGAAAGACAGAAGGATTACAAATTGTAGTGGGTGAAAGAAATCCATAGTAGAAACATTACGGGACCTCCTGGTCAGCTACACCTCCTCTAATTACCGAATAAATCCGTTTTGCAACCAACAATATCGTAAATTTAAGCAGAAACAGTGAGCCCGCTCGCCTCCTACGCCACCCCTGTGCGCCGCTAGTCCGTCCACAAATCGATCGACGGGCATAATTAAGCGTCAAATGCAATTTGGTATATTTGACAGCTAATTAAAAATCCGATATCGCGGGAAAATTATTACCATTGCTTAACTCCTCTTTCTAATAAGATTAATTGGTTTTTGTGTGTGGGCACGGCTCGCCGGTGCTCAATCTGGGACAGACGCACTCAATTATATCTTTCTCTCTTTACTCGTTATTATTAACTGTAATTATACCGGGAGTGTCACTCAAATCGTTCGAGAGATATGCTTTGTACATACATCTTGCAATTTGTTAAAGATGATTGTTAGTGTCACATTAATTTAATAACCTAGGCATACCTAATGATTTTCTATTAGATGATGCCATTACTGATTAACAAAATTAATGCAGTATTTGATCGATAAGTAAAAAATGAATACTTAATGCCCGATTTCATCAACGTGTCTTTAAATATTTCTTACCTAAGTAATTTTTAAGGTATGAAGTACTTAAATCGAATGTTTACCTAAATCGAATTTCACCAACATAAGACATCCCATACTAAGAAATACCTAGATAAAAAATTTGATTTTGACAGTTAAAATGAGGTAAATATAGGTAGATACCTTCAAATTTTATAACCTATATGTAATAAATACTTCAAATTTATAATTTAAATTTTTGCCATCTTTTTAACTTGTTACTTTCACTGGTATGGAAATATAACAAGTTACATCTTATAACAGAACACCCAGTATATAGCCTACATAAAATAAAATCATTTTATCAACTTCCACTATATTGAAATATAAAAAAAATATATGTAGAAAGGTGCAATTAATTCTCGAGCTGTAAAATGTCTGTCATTATTTTAATATAAATAATAGATACCAATTTGACCCTCCTCAATTAAATTGTCTACATTTTCAACTTCATCTGGTATAGCTCGTATATTTTTTAATTAAACAACAAAAATTCTCTAACCTTTAACAAATAATATTATAAAATCTACCAATCTCACGTGAAATTTTCATCTAAAGCCTGCTAAAGATGAAAAGTATGGCTAAGTATTTCCTAAACGCTTTAGGCAAGCCCTAGTGAGCTATCCTCACTTAAGGTATTTCCTATCACCTTTAAGTATTACTTAGAGCATGGTGAAACCCAAATTATACTTAGGACTTCCTATATACGGCTTAGGTATTACCTAACTTTAAGAATTGGTTGGTGAAATCGGGCATTAGTATCTAAAATAAGATTTTTTTTTAAATTATATGCTAAAGAAGATCTAGTATTTAGGGCATTAGGAGGTCATGCTATAATTTTATTGTAAAGCACTTTTATGCATCATTTATTTTTAAAAGAAACTCTCTTAATGTAGTACCAGTTTACTTACTAGTTAACAAAGAATGCATGAAGTTAATCTGAAATTCACGAAAAATAAAATTCCTCGATACACCGCCGTCTCGCATCGCATATCGCATATCCCAACGTTATTATGCGTCTACGTCGTTTACGATCTATCTTCCCACACGCTGAGATGTCTTTCTTTATCATCCGACACATCTCCATTCACTTATAATTGGGGATAATTCCTTATTGTGTTCCCTATCAAGATCTTTGACAACGTCGCTCCGTAAAAGCGATAATGAATTACACTAATATTCCCGCCCGATAAACCGATAGGTAATTCCGATGGATTTTTTATTCGTTTTTACTCCCATAAATAAAGCATGCCTGCGAGCGAGATGTGAGAAAAAGAGCGCGCAATATCGAGCTCGCGCAGCGAGAAGATATAATACGAAAATGTTCAGTGCTTCCCTAATTATTTGGAGCAGTGTAATTTTTAGTACTGAAGCAGTAAATCAATTTTAATGGTAACGTTCGAAATACCTGGATGGGATTGCGAATGATCGAGCTTGCAATTTAAACAACGAACGGAAATTGTGTAATTTCCTTAGAAAAATTAAGGAAATGCCGAGATTATTTTTCGGAATTGGATCGTATTGCATTCGGAATGGGGCGATAGTAAATTAAGCGCTGTTGTGACGTGAAATTTACAATCGTATTTTTTTGGCAAATTACTTGCATTGTTATTAGAGATAGAGCAACCCTCGGTTCAAGACCTTCAATCCCACTCTCACGTGTTGGTCTATCTCTATCGAAACTATGAATTAGTCGTCATGAAAGTTATCTAAATTGTGTGGTGTTTGCCCTTAATGCGGTGGCGTCGTCTGATAATAGAGAGAAAGCGCTAATTTCCCCCTAAAATCTTATCTCGCTGTATATTTTACACATTCCTATTGTGTTATCTTTCTATGCTCTAGAGGCTCTCTTCCTTCACGAACCATAAATTACCTTGGGTAGTGTGTTTGGTTAGCTTCTTAACAAGGATAATTTGTCTAGATAAACGGCGATTATACGGCATAATTCCTATTTACATTGCAAACAAAAATAAATTAATACCTACTGTACCAGGTTGATTTGAGCGAGATGACGGGAAACTGAATGATTCTCATGCTGGTAATTAACCGATTGACTGGCATAGAAAAGATTGCCTAATCGCCAATAAAAACGGTGATAAGTCGGAGCAATTCGAGTAGTAAAAAAGAATATATCCTCGCAAAGAATGAAGCTTTGAGTACGTTGTAAACGGTGATTCTGTTGCACGTTGTATTCGACACCGATGAATGTGATTTCATTTTTTCCCTGCAATAATCATGAGTTATCGAACGTGCGTGACGACATTTCTGTTATCCGTGTTATGAGGTTTTTTAGTCGCGCAAATGCGACGATTTAATATCGAATTGCCATCATCGAAGTATGTCGTAGGGATTCGATTAAAAAATTATTCGGTATTCCCGCGTAATAATTTATGAAAATTGATGCACAATGCGTTAGAACCTCTATATAGTATTTAAATTATAAGCAATAAACACGCCGTTATAAAATTTCGAAATTTACATAGGATTAATGGCCGGTAATAAAATATGCATAACTCTAATTGTAATGAAGAATTTTGAAATTTTTTATTGCAGCCAATAAACTCGGTTCGATTTGTTGACTAAATGGAAAAACCTTGTACAAATGCTTTGATCGAATAATCATTTCTTCGCATCTAAACATCCGGAATCCAATATTTTGTATATGCATATACGAATACATTACCTCCGCACAATCAAAACGACATTATCCTTTACCATTATTACCCTCCGATACCGAAATACTTCGGGGTTTATCGGAATTCCAATTGAATCCAGTCATTATAAAGACATCGTATTGTTGGAACAACAGCTACTAATTAGATAACAAGTATTAAGTTTGTTGCAAAGTTGGACAGACCCCGTTCCGCGCCACAGTCGCTTTTATCGATGAAATTAACACAATAAGAAGACTTTCGTAACGCCTTGTTACGTACCGTTATCTCGGATTTACAGATGGTGAATATTTAGCTTGCTCTCCAACGAATAGACCTCTTTAAGGACAATACCAATCGGAATCTTAATTAGACAAATATTTCATGTATCTTGTAACGGATACATATCCATGTAAAGAGGAAAAAATTGGATGTGCATTATGAATTTAGGATGTTTTTGATCTTCCCAACGGCCCCGCTCGATTCACCTTACTCGACTTCGTCATTATACCGTAACTTCGTTATGGTTCGGGATTCCGGTGAGCGGGCTCCGGGTCCAGGATGCGGATGCACTTCCGGTTAAACGCCGGCTGGCCAGCAGATTTCCACGGCGGTGATATGACGATGATTTCGCCGAAGGCGAATGGAAACGCCGAACTAAACTTCGTTATTAGTTTCCGGATGGAACTTTCCGTTTTGAATGTCATAATGAGTTCTTAAATGGCGTGTCTCTCCGGCCCGACTTGCTCGAGTTTAGGGCGATTTAGTGCGGAAAGTTCATCTTTTTGATGTTAAACGAACGCTGGCGGTAAATTTTCTAAACGGAAAGTGTTTTGGTAATCCCTGCATTTGGCTTGTGTATCTTCTTCCACGCCATTTCTTTTCTCGTTTTTCAGCATTATTAGTTGTTAATTCATTAATACATTCTAAGCAGTTTAGTACTAACATAATCGTTGGTATTAATGGGACGTAACCTCAGAGATCCAAAGTAATCCCCGACGCCTCCGACGACAAAATCGTTAACCAAAACCGAGTTGTTGGGCGTCTCCTGATGTAGTTTGCCTTGCGGCTCACCTCCAGAATGCTAATTGTTTGTGGATCTCGCCAAAAGACATTGTCCGTTTGTCGTCGCGGCTGCAGCGGCTATCCTAGCGGCTATTAGCCCTTTAAGAACCCCCCCGCCGTTCGCCCTTTCGCCCTCGATTCACTATCAACTTGCAACTATATAGTTAATCGGGTATTAAGCGATCTCGCTTGACCCCTAATCGATGCGGTTAAGAAACAATTATGACTCATTCGGGGTGAATATTTCTCTATTTATTTCTACTGTGTTGTAAAAAATTGCCTTCAAGACTTTTAATAGCAACATATAGTTTGGACGAGTTCGAGTTGTTTCCCAATTTTCAAAATCTTACATGTAGGAATAAAGGTCGTGTCCGAGTTGTTTCCAGTCTATTGTTAACGGTTATTTGTAGCTTATAAGGGTCTAATTACCTAATAAGGAGGATTAGGCACTGTTCTTTCCGTCAACTTAAGAATGTTTCGGGTTCGCGACATTTTCAATTGGAGCTGTTTTTGATTAATTGTTAAATGAGAATTTTTACCCTTATTAATTGCCGTATCTACCTGCCATACTGGAAACAACTCGGACACCCTCGGGAAACAACTCGTATAGTGTACTCCGTATAGTGGACTTGTGCAGTACCTACGAAGTTACATGCACGTCACCATAAATTTACTACGTCATAAATAGACTGTGTTGCCGAACTTTTGTAATGTTTACAAAATTTAGGAATTTTCTAAAATTATCATGAAAGATTTCTATAGATGAAGTAACGATTGATGAAGATTGAATAAAGCAACAATCATGATTGCTTGTGCACAAGGCAAAATGACAAAAACAAATTGAAAATTAAAAGTACTGATGGGTTGACAATAGAAACTAAGCGACTTGACATATATGCAAACGTTCAATTTTCATAACATATATTTTTCTTGGATGATTTAATTCTATTTTTTAACATTTTCTATCATCCCTTGTTAATATTAAATTAAATTCTGTAGGTATTAAACTTCATCTGTTTTACCTGTTTATTTTTAAAAGTTGGGCACAATGCTTGGCAAATATGACGACATTAGTGACGTGCATCTAACTTTGTTTTGCACAAACTTTAGTTGCAAATACAATGGTCGGTATTCAGCGCCCCATTTTAACGTTAAACCCATTTTAAGCGATTGGCTTTAACGTAAACAATGTCCTTAGTTACTCCATAACAACAATGTAGAACTGTCATGTTTAAGGCGCTCGCTAAACATGACTTTAACTTTAAAATGGAGCGCTGAATACGGGGCAATATATACAGGTTGTCCATAGCTTAGGAATGTACGTATTCCTTCACAGTTCTCACGGGTCACCTTGTATATTTGATTGTAGTTTAAACATAAGAAGAAAATGGATAGAAACGACTCGTAAATGTCACCAGAGAGACCGTTCGTTCTCGCAAGGCAGGGAATTGATTTGTAGCCCCGGTCGCAATTATTACGTGACAGCGAAAAAGTAAAATCGTAATGATTTCATTAGAGCCGATTGTCGATTTATGTAAATTGTAATTTATTGTAACGAAGAGAATAAAAAGAGGAGGCCGGTGCGCGCCGAAGGAGAGAAGAGGAAGACGAAGAAGAAGAAGAACGGGCGGAGGACGGGGCGGCGAGGCGAACCTGCGGTCGTGGTTCAAGGTGCACATTATTCATAAATCGTGGGAGGGAGCGGTGCGTTCGCTCCGTCTCGTCGAAAGGCCACGTAAATGAGTCTGTTATTAAAACTGCGACATACAAAAAGTAATTTCTGTTTATAACCAAACGAGTTAAATCTCCGTCAAGATGTGCATGATGAGTTATCATTAACGCCAAGGAGTAAGCCTACCTCTACTGCATGGGTGTCCTAAAAAGCATGCAATGTACACTATTAAAACAATTATTAGATACAAAATTTATTAATATATCTATCTAATTAAATAATCTAAAGTATTTTCTAATCCGATAGCAATCGCACCAGAAAAGCACTGCATTTAATGCTCATCTTCAGTGAACACGAAGATTCCTTTTTTATTCAGAGATGGACTTCATAAAAAATTGTTCTTTTTTTGCATACCCGCTAATTATATCACGGTTTTTAAACACTTTATCCCCTGCTCTATCAAGTAAATTTTGTCAAGCGAAAAATAATAGTAACTCCTGCTATTATATTATCATAAAATCAACTACCGTAAAATCTCATAGTTATTTTTATTGCTGGATGTCGTTAACCTTACAAGTGCGCATATTTTTGGTGCATGTTTGATTTTTACCTCTTTAAGCATCATTACTAAATGATATGCTGAATAAACAAACTGCATACAGTACCATTAAGATTAATAAAAATACTTATACTCGCGATAAAACGACACCCGAACGAGCTTCTATATATTTTTTTTATTATAATTAAAATACTCGAAAAAATCATTCAAACGATACCACTTAAAATAAATTAACGCTTCTACGCCTACCATTAATGGAGATATTGGAGGATTCCCGATATGTAAATAAGCAATTATTCAAATCGACAAGACGCTTCTTCTCCTTCTTCTACTTATTCTCTTTTCTTTCGTCCAGTGAATTATCAATCAAGCTAACACCTCCAGATTACGGTTTTACTTAAGTGTTGATGAAGTTTTAACACAATAAAAAAGGAAGGCGCATACAAGAGTGTCGCTCGTGAATAGGACACCTAATTTGGACCATATGTTAAAGTTATATACACGAAGAAAAATTTATTTTTACCATTAATATCACTCAAGTGTTCGTTAATTTTAAATATTCAAACGGGATTAATCTGAAGGTGGGTTAGTAGGACGATGAAAATCCTTCTATATGTCACACAAAGAAACATCAATAAGGATTTTACTATTACAATTTTATTATCAACATATTCAATTCAATGCTACAAATCCTACATCTTTAATAACTTCTAATATTAGATACGTTTTACGAGCGTTTTAACGGCATGAATTGTGCGATATAATTAAAAAATGATCGTTTCTCAGTGTACTTGAGTAAACATTTCAGTTATCGTTCGGTTTGAACTTAGTTTACACAACTAACCTGGCCAACACTGTATTAATTTGCCTAACGAAGTTGCTCCAACAAAACCCTCTTCAAGAGCTGGGAAAAATCTAGACGGTTAAGATACTACACTCGTACATAAGTATATGGCAGTTTATTGAAATAACACCATGCTGGTCTTCAGATATTAATTAGAATTATTTTGATGTTACAACACAAGTAGAAGGAATTCAATAATGGAGAAGACCACGATTTTTTTTTATTATTTTTTTTTTTTTCAAAACCGTGTGTTCTAAGAAGGCGCGTAATGAAATTTTTATTTTTTTCTGTGGCCAAATAAGGCCGCAATTAATTTTTAAAGTTTGAAAAACGTCACACAATCGTCATACACTCTGCTCCAATCAAAGCGAGAGTTGCAAAGAGAAGTCACATTTAGCAAGTTTGCCACGTTTCCTATTACTCTTCTTTACTCCGCAAAATGTGCGTTTTTTGTATATTTATTGCAATAAACATTTTCTGATTTATCCATTTCTTCCATTACCTAATGGATAATTCGATATATTAATATAGAAATAACATCTTCACCTGTATAAATTGTAACCGATTTTCGTGTTAAAAACACAAATAATGGTCCTGAAAAATTTATTTGGCAACATTCTTGTCAACTTCAATATTATCAGTAAAGTGTTTTGTGCCGAACTGCAATTCGTGTAATTTGTTTTGTGCATTTTTCAGAAAAATCTGACAAATGACAGTTTGATTTTTGTTCGTTTGTGCATTCTTAGTTACTGCGTTCGAAAATTCGTAATATTTACTATACAACAAGACGTGAGTGGTTTATGATTGGTTGATAAGGTATGAGTCAAAACCCGAAATTTTTAAATTTCGAAGGGCTATATCTTTTTAATTATAACACATTTTGAGCAACTGAAAACGGTTTTGAGCTCTAATAAATCATTTCTAATCGTATCTTTTGCCGAAATCCGCGTATCTCACATCGTGGTCTTCTCCATTGAGTAATAAATCAATTGGCAAAATTTTAATATTACTGGATGGTTCACCCTGTATTGGTTTTGCAAGGATCAAGAGGGCGGATTACTCCGCCTCATTTATGAATAGACTATAGTATTCAAAAATAGTCCTTTTAAAATAGCAGAAAAGGATAATTTGCTCACTTTAAAAAATAAATAAACATGCAACAAAAAAAGGCAACCTAGTTACTATTAAGGAAAGGGAAAATGTTGCAATTTTCATTTTCACGCTTGATCGCAATATCTTCATCACAATTTAGGAAACATGTAAAATCGAATGCATATCAAGCTCGATCTCCTTCGAGCACATACAACATTATAGGCGTCACTACAGCATTTACTATCCATTAGCGTAGCAAGTTTCTCCCACATAAACACGTTTCAATTATTCGTCGACAACGATTTTTTCCGTTCGCCGGAAATTTTTTCACACTAGGCGACCGTTAATGAAGTTCAGCTGTTGCCCAGGCATTTTCCTCATCTGATAGTCGCGTCAATTCGCCGTACAGTGGAGTCGCTTGTGATCGCGAAAACAAGTAATTTTTGATCTATACTTAGACTCGTTAAAATTTCAAGGCGTATTTTACTAATTGGCGCTTTCAGTTCTTCGCTATCACCGCGGATTAACCAAATGAAACAGTCTAAATTGTTAATGACGTACCGCCACAGGACGTCATTCATTCATGAGGCTGGGCATTTATCTTTATCACGACCTAGACACTCGGCTATTGATAACAGAATTAAAAGGCGGTAGAATTTAATTTTATTTCTTCATTAAAATCAATAGAGTCGTCAGCCAGTTACTTGTAATGCAAATTAAGTCAATTTGAAAACTAACGAGCCTTAAGTCCAGTTGTGGGTGTTGGGGTGCATAGAACAAGAACGCTAACTTCGTGTTTTTCTTGTTCTCGACTCGAGGAAAATGAGCTGGATAAAATAAATTAGGAGATTGAAGGCATTTAATTGGGTGATAAAATTGATGCTGGTTTATTATTTGTATCTATTAAAGGAATAGGTAAAGTATAAAAAAATCTGTAAATAAATTGTTATTTTACACCTTTCATAATACATTGCAGTTTCATGAATAAGTTCTGTATAAATATACAGGGTGTTAGGTAAGTTGATACTTCTTTTTTAACTGTGTATGAATCTCTTCATTCTAAGCAACTTTTTCAATATTATGAAAAAAAACCAAAAATTTATATTTTTTTTCTTCTTTTTTTCGAATTTCGAATAATTTCCAATGCGGACCTGCTTTATTAAATATTTATTAAATTTATTTATTTTTCGCCATTTATTTGACAGATGACTGCCATAAATAAATTTCTTATTTAATAAAGCAGGTACGTATTGAAAAATTTTCGAAATTATAAAAAAATAAAATGTTCTATCTTTGTTATTCAGAATATTGAAAAAGTTTATTTGAAAAAGTTGCTTAGAATTAAGAGATTAATACACAGTTAAAAAAGAAGTATCAACTTACCTAACACCCTGTATACCATTATCAAAGCTTTAAAAACTTAAACATTTATTGAATTTGAAATTAAATCTATATAGAATTTTATGACCTCGAGTATTTATTGTATCTCCGGGAAATGTTGCTTCTGGTTGAATGTTTACGGATTGTTGGAAATCTTATACAGATTCGATTACGGGGAAAGGCGAGGGCGCGCCCGAATCTCTTCCTACCCTTCCGTCCCTTTTGAAGTGAATAGCCCAAAAACAATTTACTCTAAAACAACCGCTTCAAATAACGAACAACCAGAAACAAAAGAAGTAATCAAACCATATTTAAATTTTAAATATCTTAATTTAAACCGGCACAATACACATTTTCGAGTTAATTGCTTTAGTCCACCTGCGGCAGTTAATATTAATTAATCTTTAATTAATCTTTTAAAAAAATTACAGCGTAATTTATATTTCGTTCGGGGGATTAAATTGAAATTAGAATTGAATTTGTGTGTTTGCCACATGGTCCGTCTGAATTTGCATTAGAAAATTTTTGAATTAATGAAAAAATCAGAATCAAAAGGAACCAAACTTGCAAAATTATGGTAAAATTATAAACAAAGTGAGGTATTATGTAAGTGTAAAAGAGTGATAGAACGAATTATTTATTCATTTAAAAGAATACAATTAATTTCTGTTTCATCGTCGGTCTCGATTAGAATTTCGTTGTAATTAATAAACCGGCCCTTCCACCCCTTCCTTTTCTGTTCGCTACAGTTTCGCGTGTCGGAAGAGCGGGCTTTTCATTTGCATTTCAACTCCCCGTGCTGGGTAAAAATAATGGGAGATAATGTCGAGGTCCGCCCCTACCTCCCATACTTGATGTATGCGTTCCGCTGATAATATTTGACCCATCGAAATGTAGGGCTTTAGGTAAAATGTGTTTTGTATCTTCTTCTCCTATCTCCGCCTCGACGTCGGCGTCGCGGCCCTCCCGTGAAGTATGTTAGGTCACCGATACAAAAGTCTGGTCCCATTTTTTTTGTGCAAATTGGAGGATTTATACAGAGTGGCTCATGTTTTTTACCTACTCATTATTTCATTTTCCATATACGGTGGTATAATAGGTATGCAGATCGCTGCAAATTTATTCGGAACATGGTCCGTGGGTGCGACAAAGACAAACGCCATTAGTGCCATATGAAGGAAAAAGAAAGACTTCTAATTTAACTCCCACTCCTCCAGTTTCCCCTTAGTGAATTTTGATTGGTCTCTCTAATGTGTCATTCGTCTGTCTAATGTGACGTTTGACGTCACATCCAATCAGGACCGGTGTTGGTCAATTGGTCCCCACGGTCATTTTTGTTAGCGGGGTTCCATAATCTACAGGTCGATTGGTCCCCAGTTTCAAAATTTAATGGGCTAATTGGTCCCCGCGGTCAAAATATTCCTAATCCGATTAGATAAGATTCTACATTGCATGAATAACTATCATTTGGCTAACATCTTCTGGTGCACTTACATAGTTGAGAGAATTTGGACAAAATGCAGCTTTTAGTGTTAAAAGATATTTAATATCTAAGTATTAGTAATTTAAAATATATACAATTGGTACAATATATATTAAAAGAAAAATTCTGTACTAAAAAAGAATTATTTTAGTTTTAATATACGAACGGATTTCAAAAAATAGTTGGCAACATATGGGAAACTTAATTATTAATTTTACGAAATAGTTATTCTTCACAAAAAGTTCTGCATAATCAAAAATCAAGATGCAACCATCAAAAATCAAATTTTTTCAATCTTATACGAGGTATATCAAAAAATGTGAATTTTGATCAAGAGTAAAGTACCTTGATATTTTACAATATCGAAATTTGTTATTATGAAAAGTACACCTAATTTTCTAGAAGTATACTGGAAGGGATGGGATTTTCCATATATTGAAATAGAAAAAAAAAGACAGAAGTCAAAAAATTTCCCCTAATCATAAAATCCTCATTAAATTGTACTACGAAATGAAAATACATAATCGAAATTTGCCAGAGAATTTTGAAATTATAAATATTCCCATCGGTCCTTCCTAGAAACCTTTAATCCGGTATTGGGGACCAATTGACTGATAGCTCTCGAGTCGAAAAAGGATTATATTTGGGTAAATTTGACCGCGGGGACCAATTGAACTCCACCCATGAGGACCATTTGCGGGGTAGGGGAGGTAAATATGGGCTGCCCAGATTGATTGCAACTTGCTCACTCTAACCCACTGTTATTTTAATAATCCTTGTTCAACTCATTGAATTGACCATGTTCCGAGTAAATTTGCAGCAATCTGTATATTTTTTTCTGATGGTTCTTGCATTAGCCGTGCATCGCCATCAGCCGGTCGCAACAATGTCGATAATATTAATTTAATCAAGTTTTCGCGTCAGTTTGATACGGCGGGAATCCTATTACGCCTAACACGGACATTCAATTAGTAAAACCATGGTATTTCATTAGGCGAACTAATGAAGTGACGTCACCGGCGGTTGGGCCAGGTAATTATCAATCATCTTGGTGTGACGGCTCACGGTGGAACTGGTCGCGTTCTACGAGCGGATAAGAAAATCGGGGGAGGGGGCGGCTCCCCGTATTGATCTCTCAATACCCCGCCTATACCAGAAAAAATATCAACTTCATACTAATCGCCTCGACTAAAAAAAATCTCCGAAGACGCGCAATTATAATGGCCTCTTAATGAGCCCTAACCCACCTACGTGAAAAAATAAATAATAGTAGAATCAGAGAGTATCGCGTTCGCCGGAAAAAAAATTAGAACGGACCGTGAAATGCACGTCGGCGTCGGCATCGGCGTCGCTACCCATTCGCGATGACAATACGGCCCAAATGACAAGTGAAATACGCAAATGAAGAATTGTACAACGTGTGAATGGGGGCCGTAATGACGACGAGACACCACCACCGGCGGGCGCGCCATATACGCGAGGCGCCCTGATTGCGATTGTGCCGCCTCCTGGCTCCCGATGGCAGCCGCAGGAATCGCCGGGACGGGACGAAAGAGAGGTCCGTAATGAGATATTGTCCGGCGGTCGTGATGTGTAGGAAAAGGAGCGCGGTGGGAGTAATTACCGATGCTCCACTAAATACTAAGCTTATAGGAAATCTCAAACGCTCGACGAATTTAATCCACCAGATAATTATACGAATGAAAAAAAAAACGGTTCAAACCAGCCCCGACAAAATCACCCGAGATATAAAATAGTCCCGAGAAATAGCTTAGGAGAAAAAACATCACAGTACAAAAAAAATCAAAAATCATGAATTTGTGGAGCAATTTTTTGTTCAATGGTAGAAACAACATCAGGATTAAAATTAAATGGATTACATAATAAGTATTGCATCAAATAAAATATGAGATGATGACAAAATACAAAACCATCTACAGATAATATCTACAGGGTGTTTCTTAAGTTGATAACATGATACTTCATTTTCAACTGTGCGTATTAATCTCTTAATTTTAAGCAACTTTTGCAAATAAACTTTATGAATATTCTGAAAAACAAAGATAGAAAATTTTAATATTTCGAATATATTTTCCAATACGTACCTACCTGCTTCATTTTTCGGAAAAATTATTATTTTCTATGATATTTCTACAGTGTGTCCACTTAAGTTCGCACCATATGGGAAACTTTTTTATTGTTAATATTACGAAAAAAATTTATTCTTCATAAAAAGTTCTTCATTGTCCAAAACCTAAAATGCAATCATCAGATATTAAAAATTTTCAGTCGTATACGAGGTTTGTCAAAAAATGTGATTTTTGCCCAAGAGTAAAGTACTTTTTTTTTGAAAATATCAAGAATTAAAAATAACTTTCAAATATTCAATATTATTTATTTATAAAAATATTTTTTTTACATTTTCTCTGTGAAAACTTTGGAAAGTGAAATGTGAAGTTCGGTACCTACTTTTAAAAATAAAAAATGCCGGTCATCCTAAATTAATTATACAAAAAAGTGCAAACTTAAATTTTCAACATTTTCACGAAATTTTTTCAAGAAATAATGTCGAAAAAGATATTTTTATAAATAAACAATATTGAATATTTGAAAGTTATTTTTAATTCTAAACATTTTTTCTTTATAATAATTTTTGATATTTTCAAAAATAAAGGTACTTTACTCATCTTGGGCAAAAATCACATTTTTTGACAAACCTCGTATACGACTGAAAATTTTTAATATCTGATGATTGCATTTTAGGTTTTGGACAATGCAGAACTTTTTATGAAGAATAACTTTTTTTCGTAATATTATGCGTAATAATGCAACTAGAAGTTTGTTTTTGGATTAAATAAAAAGAACCATTTTTACCATAAAATAGAAGAAGATGAAAAAATGTCTTGGAAACTCTGGAAATCTAATAAATCACGCTTGCTTTTAATAATAAGAACTGTTTTGTCCCAGGCTATTTTTTGTTTGGGCTATATTGTGTTCGGGCTATTATTGTCTTTGGGCTATTTTGTCGGAGCTATTTTATTTTGGGCTATTTTTTGAAGTGCAGGGTCACGATCTCAAACTGTTCAATGAATCAAAGTGGGCTGGAGCTTTATAATAATGCTATACGGCGATTCTTAAATTTATCTCGATTTAAATAAGACCCGCTTAAATGATTAATAGAGTCGAACGTCGGATTTAAATACGTATCATTCGTTTGGAAGAAACGATCGCAACCACCTGTTAGAGAGGATTACCGGTCCTCATCTCTCGCAATTTGATACGCAATCGAACGAAATGAAAGAAGAAGGCGCGCGATAAAATTTATTGCCGCGTTCGGTTCGCGATAAATGTTACAGTGAAAGTCGATAAAATTAGCTAATAAAGAACGTTAAAGACACTTTTCGTTATTGTTAACTTTCACCTATGAATCAATTGCGAGATATACGAAGGAAATAAAGTTTTATTGTTACGAGTGCGGCTCGTAAGTGCCTAGATTAGACGGTAATTCTTCTCGCGTTTTGTGCCACACAAGTCGCTGTTTTGGTGCACGCTATGGAGGTTTGCATATAAAAGAGGAAATTTAGATTTATACTTATCATGTTTTGTTATGTATAGATATATAAAAAATTATGAAACTTCAACCGAATACCTACCGTTTTAAATCTGATTAACCTACTGATACTTAGTAAAAAACATGATTGATTAGTAGCAATTAAATTTTTAGGTGTGTAATTAGGTTTGTGTTAGGTAATTATAAGGATGGTAACACTTTATTAGAAAGGAATTAATTAAAATAAATAATAATGTCATATATATAAGCGAATACGCACGTGCATTATACACGCACACGGGCATGGCGCAAGCCATCAGTAAAAATATAAGAAATAAAAAATACCGCAAGATCTATAGGATATTTTTTAAAGTGTGCCGACATTAAATTAAAATCCATAGACTTGAACGATTTCCGTAATTTCAAATCGACTGCTTATCTTGTAACCATCGAGAGTTACAATTTCAGACGATAATCTTTCAATGACAACACCGAAGAAAAAATAATAGCGAACCTCCAAGAAAGCGCCACATCCATTATTCAATCGAGCTAGTCGCGGTTGAACATCGGCTAGAGATGGAGAAACGAAAATATTTTCCATTTTTTTTTTAAATTCTTATAATTTTTTATTTTAATATCTAATACAATATTATCTACTTATTGTATACTCGATGTAACAAAACTTTGCTCAATTAACTTTGAATCTATTGAAATCTTTGATAGAATTAGCAAATCAAATTGAATTGACAATCAAAAAATATAGGTACAAATTAATTATAACAAGAAATCTCTAACATTTTAAATGATAATGTATTATTATTTTTTCCAATTTGTTACACTCTCTCTATATAAAAAGACAAAACTATTTCTGTT
This sequence comes from Phyllotreta cruciferae, assembly GCA_917563865.1. Taxonomy (NCBI): domain Eukaryota; kingdom Metazoa; phylum Arthropoda; class Insecta; order Coleoptera; family Chrysomelidae; genus Phyllotreta; species Phyllotreta cruciferae. The sequence continues at coordinate 3,663,784 of OU830609.1, read as the reverse complement.
TTTCATAATTTCATGTTTGCTAGGTTTCAATATTTTTCAAATAATATATTATCAAATTGCCACTTTCCTATAATTGTCCACTTTGTCTCCTAAACCATTTTGATGAGTGTATTATTTAGTTTTAGTATACTTCTAATGGCGCTGTTCCAAATTACCTGAACTCATAACCGTTGCTCTCCACCTCTATTTATCAAAAGGAAGAATATTATTTTTTCATCAAGAAGGCCGCGATATACGGGCGCAAGGGCTTAATATCGGCCGGTATATTGCACGTCCGGTTCGCATATGTCCATACACCCTTTTCTACGCTCCCTTCATTTCGCCCCGAAACTTATATTGAATCTTGGACAGGGTAGATGGATGGCGCCCTCCGAAATTGTTTATTCGAAATCATGTTGCATGATCCCATAAGTGCTATATTGTATAATATAAGCATTTTTATATCCTTCTTCCTACTTAATTAGTATAAGATTTCGATCTAGATTCTAAATTCTATAAATATTCCATTATAATAAAAAACCTCCCTTAAATTCACTATAGTATGATGCATAGAAAATACTGCAGTACAGTTATTTGTCTTAAGCGATGATTGATTTCAATTAGCAGGCCATTTGTATTCCAGTTCGGAGCGTTTAAAATAAACTCTCTGCGATAATTAACGCACTGGTGTGAATTAATTGCACACTATTACATAAATACTAGCCTAACGATTTTATAATCCTGTTAAGTGACTTTGGCGGTAAAATTAAGAGGGAAAATAGACTAGGTAGACATGCGGAGTAATGCAAATCCTGACAGTGAATTGTATTTATTGTAGTAGAAAACATTAAATATAGAAAAAGTATTTCCTAAAGTTTCGAAATGTACCTATAGGGTGTCGCAAAAAGTTTGGGACATGGCTTAACTACACGAAAATATATCACCAAACATAAATATTTTGTACAAATTTTCACGATAAAAAGTTAATCTTAATTTTAACAACCTCTATAACTTCTTTACTAAATTCTTGGATACAGGTAATTATAATAAGGTTAAATCATCTTATACTATATTCATCTCAAAAGTCTGTAATTAAAATGTCCCAACCTTTTTGCGACACCCTGTATACGTGAAAGTTATCTAGTTTTTTGGATCTAAAGGCCCGTAATCTAATTGAATGCGTCGTTTGGGGCACCAGCTAATGGGACCACCAACAAAGATAGTCCCATCGCTTAATACAAAACATCATATGAAATCATTAATGAAGCAATCATCTCGAGTTTTCGGGTGAAGTGGTTCATGTTCATCAGTCACTTCGCTTTAAGTGGCGACTACTTAAAAATAATAATGGAAAGCCGAGACTATAGTGGACATTCGGGGTCGCGATAAAAACGCATTAGGAGCGACGTGGGTCTCTCTCTTTTAAGGGAATTTCAATTATAAATTTCTAGATGAATTATTAATGGACTTTATTACACGAATTGTTTAATATTTTATACCGCACCGGAGCAGTGAATTATATTAGAAATTAATTTAACAAAGGAACACCGCAATGAAATATTTAAGGAATTCTAATAAGTAGGTAAGGTGTTTTTTGGGCAAATACAAATATTCTTTTGATAATGATGAAGATGTAATTTTTTGAATAAATCTTGTTCTGGTAAACAAATCACTGTTATTTCGTGAACCGAAATTTTTAGTTTTCGATGCGTTTTTCAGTCAAAACTCTTCGAAAATCACTCGCTCGTAAACGATTCAATTCAATCCGAAAAAAAAGGGTTCGATGAAAAAACTCAATTAAGTAAAGCAATGGTTTAATACCTGAATGAGCGTATTTCGAGGAGGAGCAAATCAAGTGTATCGATAAGCTCGGTGTTCAGTAAGTTTTGAAGCAGAGCAGGATTAAAGTAAAATCGAAATATTTGTAATTTTTGTATTACTAATTATGTGATTACCGGTATTTTAGTATAACTGAAAGTTTGAATATTAAACACTTATTTAAAAAAATGTGCTTGGTTTTAATTTGTTGTTATGCCCCTTTAATAATATGTATGTAATACTACGGCCCTGTGTTTAAGAGAACTGAATCATATAATTGAATGTCAAGTTTTTGTAGATTCATTCATAAAACACAACATCGTATCAAATTAGTTAATAAAAAACACCACTATAGCCTAATGTCAGACTATTGAATGCGACCACTTCAATTAAAATTGAGAAATATTGTCGCTTTTAAGATGTTTAAAATAATATTCAAATACAAACAGAAATGATTGAATAATTCTAAAAAACACAATGAAGTTTCTCATAATATTTCATACCGGATGATATTCCGAAATTAACACCAGGACGGGTTATAACACGGTTATATATTTTCAATAAGTCTCATAAAGTCCGATTTTTTACTTTGTTCGAGCGCCACAAAAACGCCCGTTTTAATTTAATGCAATGCCAATTCGCTGCGAATTTTGAGCAATTACCGTCGGCCGGAGAACTCTCATCGCCAATTTTCCAATTTCCGCGTCCCCGATGGTGACTACTGTGCACAGACGGACGCATACGGCGATTCGCAAATTGCATCGTTATAAAACGACGAGCCGCTATGGATGGGGATCGATGAATGCGTATGCATAGGTGACTTTTTCCATTATTCTCATTTAAACGGCGACCGGCCAGTCGATGGAATAAGTACCAGCATATAAAAACTAGTAAAGTTTAGTAGAGATAGTCTAGTCACGATTTGAACAGAGACTTGGAAAGGATTTAGATAAGGATACATTTAATAGTTAGCGATGGATTTTCAATACAAATACGTGGATTCATCTCTTGAATTTTAACAAATATCTATTAATTGTTTAAATAACATTAATGGTCTAAAGGCGATTTAGGGAAAAGAGCCCAAATTGTGGCCAGAATGTTGCAGAATTGCAATTACATTTTCACTACAGAAAAAATAAACAAATTGATGTTGTGTTGCCTCTATCTAAAATATATGCTGTCATGTTGCATACTTATAACCTTTACTTAGTTTACAAAAGTTTCTGACCTTGCTGCTAAATAGCAGCTCATGTATTAGCCAAAACCTAGGACGGGTTCGAGTTCTCTCCCAATTTTCAAAATCTTACCTGCACGAAAAAAGGTCGTGTCCGAGTTCTCTCCCGTCTATTGTTAACGGGTAGTTGTAGCTTATAAGGGGCTAATTGCCTGATAAGGAGGATTACTGTTCCTTCCGTGAACTTATGGGAAACTTTATTATTAATTTTACGGATCAAAGTTATTCTTCACAAAAAGTTCTGTATGATCTAAAACCCAAGATGCAACCATCAAAAATCAAATTTTATCAATCTTATACGAGGTATATGAAAAAATGTGAATTTTGCTCAAGAGTAAAGTACCTTCATATCTTACAATATCGAAATTTGTTATTATGAAAAGTACACCTAATTTTCCAGAAGTATACTGAAAGGGATGGGATTTTCCCTATATTGAAATAGAAAAAAAAAAGACAGAAGTCTAAAAATTTCCCCTAATCATAAATTCCTCATTAAATTGTACTACGAAATGAAAATACATAATCGAAATAAGCCAGAGAATTTTGAAATTATAAATATTCCCATCGGTCCTTCCTAGAAACCCTTAATCTATTTTTATAGAGTAATACTTAGATAGTATTTGTGTTTTATATTAAATAAATTGTATATCATGTAAAAGGAAATTTTAGTTTTATTTAAATTGTAATACTTAAAATGTAGGTATAGGTAGGTACTAACATAAAGTGAAGTTATAACTACAAAAAATATCTCAAATTTAAAAAAGTTTGAAATAATAAAAATTAAAAGTTGGTTACTTTTAATAAGTATTTAGGGTTTCAACGAAGAAGGATTAATCGGAAATTAAATGCTACCTGCCGTACCGGGGAGAACTCGGACACCCTCGGGGGAGAACTCGACCCATAAGAATTTACCTGCTCGAATACGGGAGAGAACTCGGATACTCCGAAAACCTAGGTATCCCTTATTAAGTAACCAGCCTATAATCGAGTAGTTTCCCAGATATAATAGCCCGTATTCAGCGCCCCATTTTAACGTTAAATGCATGTTTAGCGAGCGACTTTAAAGTAAACGATGTCCTTAGTTACTCCATAACAACAATGTACAACTGTCAAGTTAAAGGCGATCCCTAAACATGCATTTAACTTTAAAATGGGGCGCTGAATACGGGCTCGCTGAAGTAATAAAACACGAAAGAAAAATTTACGGTATCATTCGGAAATAGATAAAACGGGATTACAACATTATAAAAAAAGATGAAAGAAATCGCTTCGAAAATATTGTAAACCGGCGTGAATGTGCAGAACCGTCGGCTGTCAGATTTCAAATTAACGGCCCATAAATGTTCTAATTTTACCGCGCTTCATAGTTCATTACACCGAAAATGAAAAATAAACAAGGAAACTTGTAAAAATCGCCGACCGACACCCGGATTACGACATCTTACGTCTTGGAAGTTAAGACACATTTCTATTTTCGAAGTCATAATTCTTTTCGTGTAAATAATTGGATCAGCCTCGCGTAATGGATATTCCCATTGATGTTCATTTCTGAACGAATACCTATACAAATATCTGCGAATTGGCAGAAATAAAAATGTGTAAACTCATGAATGGACCAACCACAAGCTCGCGCAGCGAGTAAGCAAATAAAGAGTAACGTAAGGACAAAAATGGCGTACTGGTCTGCACAACAACAATCTCTTCTAATACCGACAAAGACCAAAGACTGAGTCGAGATCAGTGAAACGTGAACCGCAAAATTGAGATCACGAAACTGGTTTTATATTACATTATCCAACAATTAAGTTTTACGTGTCTTCGGATCTTCATATTAACCGTGCGGTTAAGATAATGAAATGAATAGTTGCTAATGGAGTGGCGTTTTACAGATAAGCACAAATTAGGATTTATTTCGTTGAATTCCTCTGATCGGACGTATAAAAAATAATTAGCGGATCGATATGTGCGAACGGAAAAGGAGTGGAAAAATCGGTGAAAATGAAAAGTGTAACTAACACAGCATCCCACTTAAACGCCAGTTTTAACTACCGTCCTCTATATAAGCCCAATTTTAAATTGAGGCCAAATTGAAACATTAGCGCAGCTCAAAATTTTACCCCTAAATCCCAATCACCCTACTCATACGTAGACATTATTAACAAAAAGAAAGAATTTTTGAAGTACTTATAGTTATTATTGCATTCCCAAAAGATTCTACTGGTATTATTGAACTTATAACGAAAATTATTAAAGGAAGGTTCGTAAGTTGTGAAGTTGAAAGTCAGAGACGCCGCTGCGCTTAAAAACCGAAACCGTGCCAATTTATTTTGATTGCATCCCCGTCGTTTTGATTTCATTAAGGGTGTCATCTAGTATCGGCGGCCGACCCTGCAATAAACGAAACATATGGAACATGACATACGTTACATACACGCAGCGTTCTACATGAACCGAATATAAAACTAAATTAAATTTTGTATTTCGAACGTTTATGCCGACGAAAGTCCGATTACGGACGAGAATCGGTTAATTTTCATATATTGAATACGAGAAAAATAGCTGCTATTATAACGTTGCATTAATTGAAAACTGACGTTCAAAAATTTAGCTTCGTTGTCCATATACTTATCAGACATTATCATTATAGCTACACAAAGTGTGCATCCCAGCAAACTTATAAAATTAAACTTACCTCTGGAACAATTCATTAATGATTTACACAAATAAATAAAGTCAATAAAAGTTGTGAAAAAATGAGGATAGAGGAAAGTGTCCGATTTAGGACTGGTTGCACCAGAATATTCGCAATGGAAAGGGCTTTCCAATGATGTGTTGGAAGTAGGATAGTTCCATTTGAAATTCTAAAGTTAGAGTTGCTAGGGGTTAGGAGGATGAACATATCAAGTCGGCTTGACTGTCAAAAATGCTCCCTCCCAAGAACAAAAATTAACGGGTCTCTAGTTATAGGGTGGTCAAGTTTTCGTTGAAAGCCCCTGTATAGGAAATTACTTAGCAGAAAGGTCATAATTTGTAGAAATAAGTCAAACTTGTATAAATGCAATCTTCCTATGACGATTAATTTAGACAAAAAAATTTCTAGTTCTGCAACATCATTTTTTCCTCTCCTAAATATGTATAATTGCAAGTTGTTTAAACACTTTAGATCGTTAATTGTATTTAAATTTTAATAATTAAAAATTAAAAAACTAATTGAAGTCTTAAGGCGGCGTTACACGGCGCCAGTAACTTGTACAAGTCACTAAAATCCAGTACTAAATGCGAGTGCTTTTGAATGATTGTGTAATTTACATGGTTCCAGTAACTTGCTTAAGTCAGCGAAGCAAAGTAGTTAATTTAGACCTCTTGCTCATAGGTAGACCTCAAGTTTTTAATTTTGTTTTTTACCTCTGCAGGGCCGAAATCTACTATAATAGCCATTCCATCGACTATTCTTTTTATAGCTGCCTCACGTCCTTGTTAATTTTTATAAATTGCAAGCTGGGCATCACAGCACATACTACACAGATTAAACTAGTAGGTAAATTTTGTTTCCACTTGTACTAAACAAACCGCTGGATTGTAATCACAAATAAAAACATGTTCACACAGGTTTTTTTCGATTTTAGTACGCGCAGAATAGCCACTTGCTCCAGTAAATAGAACTGCTTTCTATTCGCTGGACTGGAATCATTACTGGAACCAGCGCTAAATTTTAGTACTAAAATATCTGTCTACACACAGCAAGTACTAAAATCTAGTACTGGATTTTAGTGACTTATACAAGTTACTGGCACCATGTAACACCGCCTTTACCTTGTATTACATCCTAATATAATCTAAATAATTATCACAACGTATAGTATTTCATTAACCATTATTTCAACTAATTCAAACTTTTAACAAAAGCCAATTTTAAAATGCTAATAATTTGTATCTACATGTGTCCTAACATGGGACACAATATCATGAGACTCCCACTATCCCATTTTGACACCATTACATTACATAGAAATTGACCTTTTCCTCACAGATGGTAATTTCTTTAAGTGAAATGCTTTTTCTCTAATGATTACATGAAATGAAAATTGTTAAATCTCGCACAAATAGTTTGGATATTTGGTTTACCTAATATATTATTTATTTAGGTTGAATTACACATGATCTGTAAGCAAATTGTATATATTCAATTCGAAAAAACATTAAAGGGCACCACCATTATGTTTAAGTGGATAAGCAATAAAGAAAATCCACATAAATCTTCCGATATCTTTAATGTTTATCTGTTTAGCGTGGTAGCAACGTTAGTTCACAAGTGCTCCGTCGCGTTGACAGAATAAGTGCCTCTAAACAGTGCACAAATCCAATATATGTCCTATTAGCGACACTTGATTTCTTTAACCGCCATCAATCGGTTTCTGCTGTCTGTTTAGTGTCTCCTTCGCCGCCTATCGTTCGCTTTTACTTATACACTCGTTTACAACCCCCTTACAAGGATGCGATCGCAAGAAGACGTTCGGCTTTTTGCTGCCTCTTCTAATTGGCGACCCGTTCCCACATTTATTTTCTCGAAAAACCAATTGCGTTCGAACGAATCTTCTAAATTTTCATCGACCGCTATCGGATAATTAATAATTTTATTGGGGATCGTAACCCCGACGAGGAAAAGTTATTTTTATACTCCGAATCGATGCCATTATAGATGGGAAGAAAAAAAATCATTCAAGAAGTTTATGGCATCATTCGTTGCTCGATTGTGTAAGTAATAAATTTTAACTGAAAACAAGGAAGAATGAATTGGTTGAGTAAAAATGCCTTTACGACGGTTGTAAAATTTCTATTGCCACTGAATTCAAGTAAGTAGCAAAATAAAGAGTTGCCGACCACCGAACGAATTACATTAGAGGAATTTTTTTTCATCGATTCAAAATTCTTTTTACTATCAAATTTTTTACTACCAAATACTACAAATAAATGTCTTATTATTACTGCAGGTCAAATCTGTAACTAATTTTGTATAGAAGATACACAGCACGAGTTTATCATTAGTCCCTACACCGAAGGATACAAAGTTAGTGAGATAGGATATAAGGATATATTCGATGCCTGGAATTTGTTATTTCACTATTTAACCGGCAACCGCTGAAGTAACGGTCAGAAGCGGCTTTAAATTAAGACTTAATGAAAATCGGAAGAGCAATTTATCCGAGAGGGAAACTATTCATGAACATCCCTTTTCGATCGTTCGATCGATTACACCCTGCTCCATAACTCTGCTCGTCTACCTAAAACTAAAATAATAGCTTAAAGTGTACAAAATCTAAAATAATCAGTCATTAGGGACTTTATTTTTTTAATTATTATCATCTCATGTAGGTATTCCTAATACGTTTTCACTATCTTCTTTCTAAAGGGTTGTAGTTTGAACCCCTATAATGGGGTTAAAATAATTGGTATAAATATTTAGCTTGTAGCTTGAATTACAATTAATATTCCGTTTCAAAAAATGTTGTTGAATATGTATATTTCATTAAATTAATGGTATGCTCGTTAATTAATTCGACTCTAATGCGCAAAATAGCGAGTTAATGCTAAATTCGAATTTTTTTGTATTACATATAGCCCGGCGAGCATTCATTGTGGGTAATGGATGTCGATAATTAACGTCGAAAAAAAAAACGACAGCAAACAAACTCAGATCGCAAAACATCGAAATGGGATTAAAAAGTTTCGGTGCGGCAATTACTTGGAAATGCACCCGTTAATAACTAGTTAATAGTTTTTGGCTAACGGCAAAAGCAAACTTAAATGGAGATTCCATGTTTCTATAAAATTGAATCAACCGCGACAATCCATTTGGGTTATATTTACACATTTTCATAATATAGAAAGCTTTTTAGTAGAGATGGAACGCAAAATTCGCCGTAATGTTTTCGGCGCGAGCTTTTCGCGTAATTTACATTAATATTTTGTTTTTACAAGGTGAACAATTTATTATATTTAATAGAAGTGTTTTTCGTCCATTTTCTGTCTACCAATAAATTATTTATACAGAGTAAAGTACACATAAAAAGTTAATAGTTGTTGCACTTGTTGTTAACTTCTCAAAAAAAAACTAAATCATTTATAATCATCCGGTATAAATGAATATGGTCAATAGCATTATCTCACACTCACTTGTTGGCACTCGCCCTAATATATCTAATTGGTTTTAATGCAGTATGTACAAGTGCCAAAATTTAAGTGGATTCATAAAATTGTCAGTCAAAACAGCGGTTCGCGATTAATCAAATAATAATAAAATTTAATAAAAACCTATACGCGCTCTAAAAATTTATAGAGACTTCAAAACACAACAAAATATACGAACATTGGACGCCCCTTGAACCCGATTGAACTCCCAATTAATTACAGTTAGACCGTATAGAGAAATTCTTCCTTCGATCTAGTCAGGGTTAAGTGCGCCGTTGTTCGCGAAATTTAATTAGTCGAGCGGCTTGCACTTCATCTAACAGCCGAATAAATATCCATTCGGGATAAAATGCAGCGGTGTCGACGCTTCCTGCAGACTGTAGAGGGATAAAAGGTGGCTGGAAAGCGATGGGGAGACCGTCCAGTTCAACGTCCAGATCAAAGTGGCTCGCTTTGCATTTGCCTCTGTCGGATCGTCATATTCTAATTATTAAATACTGGATATTTTCATGACAAATTTAATATACTTCAATTTGTACAAGTTATGTCTACATCAGGTACTCTTATTGCACTGTACTAGTACCTATCGCTCACTCGATTATCACATTCATTCTCTATCTACAGGGTAGCACAATAGTATGGAAAGAGTCCAATAATTAAATGCGGATTATATGCAAAATGCATATACATATTTGTATCATTTGCATATATCTAACGATTTGTCAAGTTTTTGCATATTTTGAAAAAATTGCATATTTTAGCATACCTACATGTACTTACTACTTTTTGTTTATAGGTACATACAATTTGAAAAGATAAAATTTACTTAAAATTTAATTTAGTAGAGAAGAATTTACAAAACTTTTTTTCCATAGTTCATTTTGCATAATTTTCAATTCAAATTTTCGATATTTTTTTGAAAATTTTTGCATATTTTAGATATTTTTTTGAAAATCATTGCAAATTGTTGATATCTTTTTTGAAAATCATATTGCATAATTTTGGTATTTGTTTGAAAATCAATGCAAATTTTTGATATTTTTTGAAAATTATCGCATAATTTTGATGTTTTTTGAAAATCAATGAAAATTTTTCATATCTTTTTGAAAATTATTGCATATTTTTAATATTTTTTTGAAAATCACTGCAAATTATTGATATTTTTTTGAAAATCACTGCAAATTATTGATATTTTTTTGAAAATCCCTGCATATTTTTAAATAAATCGTTGCAAATACAAGTTGCGCATATATTAGCATTTTTTTTATAATAATTACATAATTACATTAATTTTTTATAATAATTTTTATAATATAACAGGTATTTCAAAAAATATCAAAAAAACTTATTTACAAAAGTAGCTCTTAGATACTTTTATGCAGTATATTTTAAAATTGGTTAAATTTATATGGAGTGTTCCGTTTACACGTGAACACTCTCTATTTTATTAAAAAATACAGATTATAGATACAGATACAAATTTCAGCTTTCCAAAAATATAATATTGTATAATGTTATACAGAGTATATTATGTTTGAAAGTTATGACCACTTTTCCATGAAAATCGTACTAAGTTTACCTCTCTGTATAGAAAGTAAATGGATTGATTTGAAAATAAATTGTAGCCTTTGCAAACATTGCAAATATCCTGAAAATGTACAAAATGAATATTCTTCGTAAATTTTAATCATATACTGATGCTTACAGGGTGGGTCCAAATGCAAAAGAAACTCTGTTTTATTTTAAATGGATCACCCTTAATTTTATAACACTATCAGGAATCAGGAACTATTTTTGATGTTCTTTCATCCTTACCAAACATCTCCTATAGCTAAATTTAATACTTTCCGAGATATTTTCCACACTAGTATTGTCACCATCATTAGTACTGCCACCCTGTATATGAGTGGCAGTGTACACTAGAAAAGGAACGTAATAACTCGAGTGAGCGATAGGCCTGCCGACCATCATACAAATAAAAAATTTGTAGATATTTTAAAATACCTACCTACACGAACGATATTTTTACCATTATAATTGGTTAGCATTCGAATCCTGATCAATACGTAATTTTCCCTCTTTCCCTCCGATTCCTCGGCAACCTGCAATAATTAAATACACTACGGAGCATTAAATTATCCACGGCAAGCTGTTACGTATGACGGACATTGTTCGGCCGGTACACACAATAAACGCGACGGACGCTGTACATTTCGGACGTGCGGAGCTTCCTTCTCCCCCGACTTGGACGGACATCGCATATGCATAAAGCGTCCCCCCGATTTAATGAAACACCGTTTAGGTAAAACGTTTCGAAGTACTCGCGTGTACTCGCCGTATTCCATTAACATTTTAATAGAGACGCGAAAAAAGCGGCAGATGGGGGTGCTTAATTCCTTTCCCTTTTCTATGGATATACCAGCTTAAAAATGAGAATCAAGGTCCCTAATTGTCTTCTCTATATTATTGTAGTTCAGCACCAGAATTATCTTTCTTCTGCATATCATTGAGGAAATTTATTATCATCACTTATAGTCTTTATAGTTTTTTGCATATTTTACTCTGCCATGTATACATGGCGTTGTTTTATTGTATATTCTCTAATGGATTCGTTAATAAACAATAGTTCCCCAAACATGAAAATATGGTTATCATCAATTAAGTAGTAATAAAACATCATTATAAATTTGAGAGCTCAAATGGATTTTTAAGTGCTATCGTCCATTAACGAAAATAAATGCAAACTTGTGTAACGTACCTAATAAATAAAAGTTTCCAAATATTTTTAGACGAAATAAATTTGAATATTATTTCATTTCGCATAACATTTTTTTTGTTTATTAATAGCTGTAATAATTACATTAAAATCCATAATAATGCGGCTATTAAAAAAAATCACAATTCCAATAATTAACTGCATTTAAGGTTCTCATCGCGTTGTAATAATAAAATAAATTTATTGATGTCGATATAGATAGATATCAGTAGACTAATTTGTTAGCTAATCTATTTCCATCTCTTTTTCTGCGCTTTGCGTTCTGTTCTCGCCGGCCGTTCGTTTAATTTTAGTTCCAACTCATATAAACTAATTAATTAACTCTCTAGCCTTAACTTAAAAACATTCTAAATTAATTAAAACGGGTGATAAATGGGCTCTAATATTAAGATGATGAGAAAACTCCTATTTTTATGAGTTTAAAAAAGTTTCATATACATAAAAGGTTGATTATGTGTATAGTCCGTGTGCCGGTATTGTTTTTTAATAGGATGAGTGAAATAAAAATTATTCGAAAATGTAGGAAATAAAATAGAAAATATTCGAGATATTCGATAAATGAATGAATTAATAAATGGGGAATTTTATAATAAAATACATATTTGCATCAGAGCGGTTAGATAATGATCAGTTGCAAATCAACTTGTTAAATTTTCATTTGCTCCCCCTCACCTGTTGGTATAATTACGACATTGCCTCTTTATGTTTCGAAAATACTGCGACTGCTTTTTTAGTTTTTTAATTAGTAAAATGGAATTATTTTTCACATATCCGCAAATGAACTTTTAATGAGCGGCCTCGGCAAAAGCCTTTTTAATAAATTAATGCGAAATATTGGAAAAATATTAACCCAGCAATATTGGAAATTAGAGGTTAAAAATATTTTTTACTGCATTAGGTATCAGTTAATTAAATTTACGTACCTGATGGGCCAAAAAACGTAGCCACCAAATCTGAAAAAGATTAAAAAAAATAGTTTAGTTTAGTTTTGTACATGATTATTACAGGCAAAATGAAAGGTGAAATAAGCGAATACAAAAGTTATCTAAACGTTACATAACGGGGTTATAACCAAAAAGCCGGCAAACACTCGAGCGAAAATTAAATCCCCCGTATATTTACCTAATGAGTCGAACAAAAGAAAGAGCCTCAGCGCTGCATCTCTCTCCGTTGCCACTAATTTTGCCCCGTTTCATTGTTAGGATCCCCTCGCTAACAAGACTGACAATCCGAAATAATTGGACTCTCTTACTAATTGGAACAATAGCTGAAAAATAACTTCGAATGCATCATAATGAATCCTCTGGTAAGTGGTGTCTACCAGCACGCCGTTCACTGATCGCTAGTCGAGGCGGTATAAAACCAATCACTTATTCATTAACCTCACTACGATCCAACTAGCGAGAAAATATTGAAGAAATTAACAAGCAAAATCAGACGATTTTAATTTTAGAAGGCGCGTTAAAGCTGGTAATTAAGGAGAAAAGCGAGTGAAACCAGTTGCTCGTGTGAGAAAAAATTAACCCGAATCGCCCCGACTATGCGAAGTGCCTCTTCATCGCGCAACTTCTAATTAGACCTGTATCTAATTATATCGTAGCTAATTAAATATGTAACCGCGTAGAATTTCGTTGAACAAAGTTGCGGGAGCGTATTCCGCTCTTATAAAATTCGAGTACAAGGCAGCAATTCCGACTTTGTGATGTTTATTCTACTTTCTGTCAGTTCGAGCTCAATAAATGCCGTAATGAGACCATTCATCTACGGGATGTTGCGGGAATTTTAGGGACTATTTTTATTTAGAAAACCTAAATTGGTGTGCTTTGAACTCGATCTTTACGAGTTTGAATTGCATCGATTTGTTTTAGAAAATTACGGTATTCTTTTTACTTCGATTCAATATCAGTAGATATGAATTAAAATGACCACACTGCTATTCAGGAATTACAATTAATTAAAATCTTCTGTAAGTGAAAGTAAAATCTTGTTAACCTATTTCTAATAAGACGTGCACCATCTGAGATCCGTTGATGGCTATTAACAATGATCTATATCTTAATTTGTAGTAAGTGTTTTTGTAACAATGTTTACCCTAAGTGAAACACTCAACGCCAACCACTTAACTAACGTAGAAAACAAAAAACAAATAATAATGGATTCCATTAAGAGTTAGAGTACGCATTAACACATATATTATGTACAGTAGAGTGAAAACAAAATGGCTTTTATGAAAAAGATTTATCGTTTTAAGTCGGGAGGGGCCTTTTTTGTCTTGTTTATGACCTAATGGAAATGTCGTGCTTTCAATCAGCCGCGCCGTTTCATCAAATATTTTCAAAGTTATTCAATTAATTTTCCGCTTTAATGGAAAACGATATATTCTAGACATTTAAAAAAAATTTGTTCTGTTTACGTAAATGCACTCATCAAAATGGCCTAGGGTATAGGGGACATGAAAATTTTAAACAAGAATTTCTTATTAATTTTTTCCAATTTGTTATACTCCCTCTGTATAAAACGACAACTTTTACTGTTTTTCATAATTTTATGTTAAAAAAGCGTCCATATTTGCTAGATTTCAATATTGACACTTAATTGTCCATTAATTAATTACCTTGTTCCCTAGATAATTTAATTTGGATGAGTGTATCTATAAAGAATTTGAATAAGAAATTATATTTATTGATATTAAAAATAAGCAAGTAAATGATTCATTCCTTAGAGATCAGTAGGATGTGTAATTTACCGTATAATTAGCAATTTTAGTCCATTTTCTACTAATTTTCCTAAGGAATTTATTCGAGCCGTAGTTTGTTTAGGTCCTTTACCGTCCCTACTGCATAACAAGCGGCGAAGTATTAACGAAATTTCGGAGTAGATAGAATTTCATAAAGTTGTTTATTCTGTGCGTTTTCGCTTTGAACGTCTTAATATTAATTAAATAACTCTTTTAGTCCGAGAATACGGTAATTACGAGTGTATTGAGTTAATAATAATAATCCCCGTGGTATTCATTATATTGAATACCCATTTAATTAGCTCATTAGTTGTTTAATTGATGTTACAAACTTCTCTCAAACTCGACTCGCTGTCTAAACAAAGTTTCCGGGGATTTGGCCAGAAAAGTGGAATTTACTCCTCTTCCTTTTATCTCAAGAATTTTGTTACATTTTTCAAACAAGTGTAATTAAATTTAAACAGAAATTTATGGCTATTATAAATATGCGAATACTCAAATAAATAATTACACAAATCTATTTTTTTTTTTCATTATGTAAGTACTATGTAGAATAATGCTTCTGAATATTTTATTCAGATGCGTATATAAGATAGTATCTTATTCCTTCATTAGAGTTAGTAATTGTTCTATACTTGTAAGAAAAAAACTAATTTGTTATTAACAGATGGGGGTGTCGAATAACGCACATCGCTACCCAGTTTCCCGTTTCCTATTTCCTTAACTCCAAATACCATCAACTTATTATACTTGAGTAATTACTTAGTGAATTGCAGTAATTGTTCACCATCAACTTTGCTGGGTCTGGAGACTGGGCCAATTAAAATTAATGATTTAGGTTCCATTACATCCGAATCAACGTGATTTAATTGTAACTTCACGAAAATTACAACGCCAACAGTTGTTATCGATAATGGAATTTGGCGAACATCCGCCATTATCGTACGAGAGCGACCTAACGAAGACGTCATTAAACTAAACGAACATTCTCATTTCGAGGAGTTTTTGTACGCCCCCAATTACTTGATTTATTTCGCGTTTTATCTGTCGCCGGAATATGACCAAATAAGTGAGAATTTTATCCAAAAAAAATCATTAACTTTCAAGTAGATAATGTACAGGGAAAGTGCGAAGTTATAGGAGTGGAAAATATAATTGTAAATAATACCTACGCGTCCAAAAAGCTCGCAAAATCGTAAATGGACTACATTTGAACGTGAATAAATAATGCTTCGGGTAATATGCTCAATTAATATACCGAAATAGTTAAAACGGCGGCGCAGGGGTGGAGGAGCGAGAGCGTGCCAGCATTAAAAGCTTTTAAACGTCATTTTGGAAAAAGCATTAAGTGTGTTTGTATAACTACTCAAACTCACTGTAGGATGTATTAGGATTCTGGCTTCGTTCACGAAAGTTGTTTGCAGATCAAAACAGGCGCTAAAAGCTATTTTATCTTCGGCTCGTTACGCACTGACCATCTGGCTATATTCCTTTTCAATTTGTTAATATTTTTAATCGAATGTCCATTTCCGAGCCTTCTCTTCATTCGATCGAAACTTTATACTCTACTATTTCACCAACCTGTTTTTAGGTATTTCTTACCTAAGTAATTCCTATAAGCACTTAAATCGAAACTTACCTAAATCAAATTTCACCAACACAAGAAATCCCTTACTAAGAAATACTTAGATAAAAATTTGATTTTGACAGTTTTCTGCATGTTTATTGGTAGCTTTGCCTAATTTTGACGTGTAAACCGAATAAGTGAAAATCATAACTGAAATAGAAGTAGAGAGAAATAAGAAGACAAATGAAGTAAATATACTAACCCCCAAAATTTTATAAACTTATATTAAATTTAATAAATACTTAAAACAACTTATTTACCATCTTTTTTAACTTTTGTTTCTTTCAATAGTACTTATAGAAATGTAATAAGTTACCTCTCATAATAGAACACCCAGTATACATTTAACCTAATATATGTAAATTTTATCAACTTGTACTAATATTCAAATATCTATTAAAAAAATTATTTAATTCATTTAATTCCCGAGATGAAAAATGTATGTCATTAATTTCGTTTCTAATATCAATTTAACTCTCCTCAATTAAATTATATCTAGGTATATTTTTAATTTCATCTGGAACACTTCGCACATTTTTGATTAGATATTAGATAACATAAAAAAAGTCTTTAAACTATCAACAAATAGGTAATACTATAAAATCTACTAATCTCAAGTGAGATTATCATTTATAAGATGAAAAATTTGAAGTATTTCCTAAATGCTTTAGGCAAGCCCAGTAAGCTGCCCTAACTTTAGCTATTTCCTGTCACCATTAAGTATTACTTAAAGCATGGTGAAACGCAAATTGTATCCGGTTTAAATTTCTAACTTCGGTTTAAGTATTACCTAGCTTTAAGAATTGGTTGATGAAATCCGATTTTTTTTGTACTCTAATGCAAGAATAAAACTCTGAATATGATTTCCTGTGCTTCCTGTACACAAGTATAATTTTCGATATAATCCAGACTAATAATTCAAGCTTCGGCATGCGATAAATTTAGTGCAGTTATACCTATTTATTAGCGATTCACAATTTATGCGCATACCTATTGAAAGCACGTCTTTGCGACATATCGAGGTAGAACTAATCCTTCGATTAATGCAACGTAACGGCTGATCTATTGATCGCGAACTGATTAATCGAGAGAGAAAGAGAGAATGTGTAATATGTTCATTAAATGCAAGTAGGTACAGTACGTACCGGGGTGTTACGCAATTACTTAGGGTGTGGTATGATAAATAATGTAGGTCTTCAATTTTTATTTTCTAAGCGGATTAATTTACAGACAAATGATTGAAACAACTGCATGAATTTATACATTTAAAACTTCTCGAATGATGAATAGAATTCGCAAAAAGATTCTGATCTGTTATTAGATTGCTTTCATATAAGGTATGATAATGAAATAACCTTTATTATTATTTTCATCTAATTTATCTATGTAGACAAAGGAAGGATTGGTATTGGTGCAATTCAAAAATACCTCCGTTTTTAGCGAATGCATAGTAATAAATTCAAATAAAAATATATTAAAAACCCGGCAACATCCCCGGCTCGTTATAATCACAATCACATATTGACAATTAGTTAGGGGGACTAAATTGACCATCATCATTATCCTTGGATGATTTATTTCAGCTGAAATTGAGACCCCCCAATTCCACCCTCCCGACCCTTTATATAGGACCCTGGTCGAATTGAAGCTGGCGGCTTTCCATTTCCACAGTTGATCAACACCAACGCCAGAGTCGATCGCTATTCGATTCCAATTCGATTTGACCTTTTTAACGCTGTTTTAACTCAACAAAACGGACAAATATCACCAGCATGCACGCTAAAAAAATAATTTAATCATTTTTTCACCTAATCCTAGAGTTCTAGTAAGTTTTATTTGCATCAAATGTATGTGGATTTTAAATAGAATTTTAGGAATTCTGAACGGTAAAATGAATTATATTTTCTTATCGTGCGTCCACGGAAAAAAGTAGACTTCCTTGCATTCGCTCGACTCAACAAGGTGAAAATAGCTTTCGTTGAAAAAGTTTGATTCGACTGCCTTAAGAGTCGATAGATCAATTGATCTGGATCCTTAATAGGAATTGTAACAATTTAATTAAAGGTGTTTACCTCTGCAGGAATGCAATGGAGAGAATCTTGACATCTTCATTTAGAAATGAGTAAGTAATTATTTGCTACAATCGGTATGTTTTAGTTCTACCTACATTTTAAATGCTGAAATTCTATCCGATTTCAACAAAAGTCATTATTTTGATTTATAGTAGTGTATTAGAAATTCCAAAAAATTTCATAATCTTCAACATTTTTATGATGGAATTTTATATCTATTTGATTTATTAATTTTGGCTACTTAATTAGGAATTGCCTATCCTATACAATTTATATTTCCGAACCTACACCCATACCAAATAATGAGCCACATAAATTGTTAATTTTTATTTACTACAGTATCCATTTTAATCATCAATTTTCTGCTTGATTTACTGGAAATGAAAGCGTTTTCTAATTTAAATTTCAAAAAATCACATTGATATGTGCCATCTGGCGAATAATTTACGGTACACCTAACTATCCTCAAGGCAAATCAGCTATTATAGTCATTAAATGTAAACAAAAAATTCTTCGGTTACATCGAACAACAGAAACTGAGTTAATTATTTCTACGGGGACAAGAGAAATCTGGTACAAAACAGTCACAACGAGGTGGGTATACTTACCATAAATCAGTAATTGAACAAATGTAACACGTTTAACCAAATCACCGTTTGTTTCTATGTGCTAAATTATGGTCGTTAGGCCAGTTGTTGTATGATCTTCATTTACGCTATTATTATTGTCTATTAATTTGGAAAAAACATCGCCATAAGTATACCATAAAATTAAATTAACAATAGAAAAAATATTTTTTTAGCCAGATGATAGCAATAAAAAATTTATCCATAATAGAGTAATAACGTACCTATGATAAATTAAACACCTTCAAAAACTGTGCTAGAACTATATAGAGATAATAAAGCCCACAATAAATCATTTATATTATAATTGGCTTAGTATGATCACGAGCAGGGGCATACACATCGCAGCTATTTATCAATTAATTAAAAATTAAACAGATTGAATTAGCTCGCACTATTGACAATTGCCCGATAACCCGAAATAATTAGGCGCGTATAAATTATATCTATAATCAAAATAAACAACAACGTCGATAATCGCGGTAATCAAGTATACACGCCGAATTAAATTGTAAACCAAATTGGCCGATGATAAATCCGCGGGGTTCTGTTGATATACCGCAAATTATTGCAATGTTGAAAATATTTTTTGTTGTTTACCTATAATTTGCCGTTATTGAATCAGCGCTTCAATTAAGGCGGGAGTTTGGACGAACAGATAATTAGTTATATTGCTACGTATTGTTTATTAAATGTGCTTGGGGAATTTAATAGCCCAATTATCTTTGTTCCGTTTGGAGTTTAGACAAATTAGGAAATTGGGGACAATTCCAACACACACACACACGTTCCTGGAAGTGTAAATATTTAACTTTAAATCTAAAATTTAGCTCTCGGGATGAACAGCAAATATATGATAACAAATTGAAATAGCATAGAAAATTGTATCTGAAAACACAACGGCATAGATTAACAGGAAGATGTATACCTAATTATACACATTGTAGGTATAGGTACTACATTTTGTATAGGGATAATAAATTCTAAATTAGATTTCTTAACTCTAAAGAAAAAATAATATAAAATAATTATATTAAAATTACGTAGATATTATTGCATAGTACTTTCTATAATTTATTTTTTTCATTTACAAATTTATACCAATCATACCTACACTTCTGGATCTGAATCTCCAACAAACCAACATAGAGTTCTATCGACATCTGCATCGCATTAAACCAATTTATTTTTTTATAATGAAATGAAAGAGTATAATAACGAAATAATAGTCGTGAAATCGTTAAATAATAACGATAATCAGTCGCTGTCAATTTATCTCAATTATGAAACATGCGCCGACACATAGAGTCGAAACTAGTTACTACAAATGATGTATCATGTTGGCGAAACTGCAAGTCAGTGCTCGGAATGAGCACCAATGAAACACCCATTTCCTCTGCGTCGTACTTCTCCATTTTTTTTATAATCGTCGTTTTTATCCTACGAGTATTATATACGATGTCCTTAAACGGTTTATTAACAAGCCGCATCAATTAAAATTAATTAATTGGTTAATTAAATAATTATTCACTGGAATCGATCGATTATAAATTAAGGCAAACGACATTACACTCATAAATTTACCTAGTAAAGTAGGAGCTATATCGTTATTTCCAACAGCCTCGAAAGCTAAACAAACCATTTTGAGTCGGTCGACTCTGTCCAGTCCAATAACTGTCTATTTGATTGGCAAACATAATGAGAACTGTAAATATTAATTCTCAGTGGCGGAAAATCGAAGGAAGATTTGACAGATTGACTAAAAAATATCCTTCTTTCACCACTTTATCACCAATTTTTTAAGCACCCCTTTTTGTCCCCATGTACCTTGTATTATTTTTTGTGATTTTCTGCAGAATTATTACAGAGAATTAATGATGTTATTTCCCTTGCTTTCAGTTCAAAGTAAAACGAGCAATTCCTTATTCTTCTAATTTAACGGAATTATTACAACAAGATGCTTCATATAAATTAACAATTTTGACCATTTTTTGAACTACTATTTCTAGATATTATTAAAAAAACTAACCACGTCACTGGTGCCATGAATCGATAACGGCAGTTAATTTTCCAGATGATTCGTTAATTAAACAGAGTTTATGTTCGGTTCAGAACTAACTGAAATAACGTAATTACATTTGTATCACTCCGATGTTTAAATTAACATAAAATCATATTGGAGTTAAGCAAATCAATTATTTGCGGACGTCGGTCACCTCTTAGTGCTAATTCGGCCGGATTTATATGCGAACATCAATCAAAACGCTATCTGTTTACATGCGTTTATTTTCGTTAATTATGCAATCGTACGATTTTATTGGAAACTAAAATGTACTTGTTCGATGGTAAATTAATGTTATTAATACACCATCAGCTGGCTGCTGGGAGGGTTATAAATTATATTACTATGTGGGAGTAAATTTAAAATGTTCACTTTGATACAAGTTTCTTCAATTCAAATTGATTGGTTAAACGTTAATTAAAATTATAAAAAAATTGGTTTTCCTAGTACGAAACCTTCTTTTTTTATTGTTTTATTTCGCAGAAGAATTTTCTTTTTCTTGCTGTAGGTATACATATAATTTTCTTGGAAACTCGTGATATCTTTCATATCGTCAGCTTCATATTTATTTTCGAACGATTTTTTTTAATTTACTTTTTAACGGGAAGCGCATGTGATCCATTGATTAAAAGGAAAACCTCAACCAAAAAATTTATCGCGCCGAATTAACTGGTCCATTTCATTACTCCCGTCTCGCTCTCTTTCGACGTTTATTTACTTTTAATTAAATTTTATCTGCTTTATCGCCAACCTGAAATTGCTTTCATTTATTTTACAATCCTTCGGAAGAAAAAACCTATAAATATTGGGCTAAATGTGGCGTTATCTAATCAGGACAGATGTTGAAATTTTTACAATTAAAGTGCATTTGCATTGGAAAAGTTGTAAAGGCTTTCATTGTTGCGAGTGCCCTGTGAATTTTTCACCGGGTTTTCTTCGCTTTAGCACACAGGAAAAACGGAAGGATGCTGGATTATTCAGAGTTTTAGTTAATAGGTATTGCATCCATCGACATTTTTTAGGAAATTAATTTAAAATATTTATTTATTACACTCGATATTTTTATTAAATTGGTGAAGAGACGAAGTTATTAATGGAGGCTTTCTAATACAACTTTGGCCTTTTAATTAAATTAAATGGTTTTCAGTCCTGGATTTTTTGAAAAAATAAATATAAAACTGTAGCTGTAAATTGAATACATATGCAAATTGTTCACTCTATTTCATTTCCATAAACAACTTCCACAGAACCACTTGCCTGCCCCACAATTTTTATTTGTATTTTGCTATAGACAAATTATTAGTTTTACAGGTATAATGAAACAATTTTTTAAAATCGTCTGAAGTATTATATCGGTTTGATTGCTTCCGCCAAATTCATTCTTCCCCGGAGTGAAATTCGTACCGCTTGCAACTCTTATTAATTTTCTAGTAATCCCGCATTACATGCGCCAATTACCCATTTAGGAGTTTTGTAATTTTCTCCAGAACCACCTCTGATTCATTGTTTCCGTGTTCCTAGCTCTCGCCCTCTTCCTCTAACCCCCGAACCTTTCTCTCTCCTTTTAATTAGCCCATACTTGAATACACCGCACAACTTTAACTATTAATAGCTGGATAATATATAGTATATTATATCATTCCTGAAATTAAACCAGAAATGCCCCATAAATTTTCTTCTCGTTATCATTGGTGTAGAGCAAATCTAAATAAAAAAGGGTTGATGTTTTTGTTGTACCTAAATTAATTTGGAAAACTTTTCTATATTTCTTCCAATTGGTTATATTTTCGCTTTGTTAGGCGTTTTTATGGAAAGACGAATAAAAAAAGGGGGAAATGGAACTGTCTCTGTACGGAAGAGAAATAGTTTCGGCCATTGGGTCATAGAAATTCATCGACGGAATGATGGCGATGCACCATTTGATGTCGCAATTAACAAAGCCCCGGCGAGCAAAAAAAATGGAAAGGGCCGCGCGTTCCGATGCGAAATTTTTTCCCTCTTTCCGAACGCGAACTAATTAGTTTGGCATCACAAACGCATTTTCTCCGCTATAAATGACGTCGTCATACCGTGACGGACGCAAACAGACGTACGGACGAATAACAAACACTTGGAAATTGAAATATCGATAACTGGAGCTAGATCGCCGACGATTCGCAACGCTGCGCGTATTTCAATATTGGATCCTTTTGTGCGAACATTTCCCGGCTGATTGGGCCCGCAGGAACACAGAGTGTTTAATGAGCGATTGAGAATAGAAATAAACAGACGAACGGTCATTAGAGCAGACTTGCCCGGTGATTAAGTGACGAGCTCGAAATTTGTCGGAAAACTTGAAAGCTTAATGGCATCAGCGCCACCCGGGAAATTCTGATGCCCACTATACGTTCATTAATTACATCTGCATCAATCTAATATTCATTACAACTTTTTTTATTTCTTTAAACCGTTTATAGGATATATAGGGTGTCGCATAAAGGTGGGGACATGGCTTAACTATATCTATGTCCAAAAGTCTTTAGTAAAGAATGTCCACAAAGAAGATGTTACCAATTAAGAATAAATAAGAGATTTTTTGATATTGGTTCGGGTGGAGTTCAATTGGTCCCCAATACCGGATTAAGGGTTTCTAGGAAGGACCGATGGGAATATTTATAATTTCAAAATTCTCTGACAAATTTCGATTATGTATTTTCATTTCGTAGTACAACTTAATGAGGATTTTATGATTAGGGGAAATTTTTTGACTTCTGTCTTTTTTTTCTATTTCAATATAGGGAAAATCCCATCCCTTCCAGTATACTTCTAGAAAATTAGGTGTACTTTTCATAATAACAAATTTCGATATTGTAAAATATGAAGGTACTTTACTCTTGAGCAAAATTCACATTTTTTGACATACCTCGTATAAGATTGATAAAATTTGATTTTTGATGGTTGCATCTTGAATTTTTGATTGATGCAGAACTTTTTGTGAAGAATAACTATTTCGTAAAATTAATAATAAAGTTTACCATATGTTGCCAACTATTTTTTGAAATCCGTTCGTATATTAAAACTAAAATAATTCTTTTTTGTACAGAATTTTTCTTTTAATATATATTATACCAATTATATATATTTTAAATTACTAATGCTTAGATATTAAATATTTTTTAACACTAAAAGCTGCATTTTGTCCAAATTCTCTCAGCTATGTAAGTACACCAGAAGATATTAGCCAAATGATAGTTATTCATGCAATGTAAAATCTTATCTAATCGGATTAGGAATATTTTGACCGCGGGGACCAATTAGCCCATTAAATTTTGAAACTGGGGACCAATCGACCTGTAGGATTATGAAACCCCGCTGACAAAAATGACCGTGGGGACCAATTGACCAACACCGATTGGTTCAGAATGGCTTAAATTCTTTTAGTGAAAATTTGTGCAGAATATCTCTGGTTTGGTGACATATTTTGGGGAAAAAATTAAGCCAATTTGGCCCAATTTCTTTTTTATTCTCAACTTTAACATCCTGTAACTTCTTTACTAAACACTTTTGTATACATTCTAGGTAAGTTAGGTTAAATTATGCCTTTTTGCGACACCCTGTATATCTATAGATACAAATTTTCAATGTAAATTTCACATTGTTTCAAATTGAATTTTATTGTCCTAATTTATTTCTAACAATATAAATTCTAAAAATTAAATAGAATAACTGCACTAACAGTCATAATACTGCCTCTACGGCTCATTGCCGGTGAAATATACCCTATTCCCCTACTCTTAACATTCCTTCGAACAATAATTTTACTTTTCTACCCTCTTCGACCCCCCGCCCGTTGCGGAATGTTTGTCTAAACCGGTACAACGTTTACATTTATCTCGCCCGGAATCCTGTCGAAATACATTAAAATTCGAATTGAAAAAATATTTAAAAATTTTTGAAATTAAACGGTTTAAAGTAAAAACTTCGTATTTCAAAATATTGGTACAGAGAAATCATAAAGGCACAAGATATTCGAGATGCTGATTTATATTTTAAATAAAATTGATTCAATAAAAGTTTCAAAATTATAGAGATTTAGAAAACATTTAAAAAATTATTCATTAATAGTATACTTAATCACTTATTAAAAAATCTATTTGTGACTAAAATAAGTGGAAATTTATTAGGTATAGAAATGTTATCAACAATTATTTATAAATTACCTTTTTTTATAAATTATTGTAATGATTAACTGATAATAAAAAGAAATATTTTTAAATAATTTCTTTCAATCAAACCTCTATATGTACATCTATGTATCACACCCGTGTAAACGTAGCCCGCCGTAATAAATGGTGCCTGAACAATTGTTTGGTCAACGATATAGAAATTATTATTTAATTCTAAAGGGGGGTCCAGCATGCAGCGTTTTTGAAGGGTGCCTTTTATTCGGGAATTACTCGACGTGTTTAGAAGTTCATGGGGATAGCGAGCGACAAAGATCCGATAGCGGAGTTTGGATGCATTTCAAAAACGGGCGGTAAGTCTCTCACTTGATTTTTTTCATGCCTTCGTTTAAGTGGATTTAAATGATCGCGATCTTATCGCAGCCGATTGAATTGACAAGGGTTCGTCGAGTTGGCGGTGCAATTTATTCGATATCTATAATTCGACGTCACAGATTTTTGTATACCCCAATTAAAGCACGTTCCGGTTAAACGGGGATTTCAAAAATTAAATTGATATTTATCACACGCGACCGATTTCCTCGGCGCCAATCGACGTCGAGCGTCGGCGTCGGTCGAAAGAGAGACGGACAATACATTAACACAAACCGGTTGATTGCATTCTGTTGTCTTGAGCAAATTGATTACCGCTCGAATTAAAGTTTTTGCCGGACGTAATTAAACATGCACGAGTGGTCCGGTAGGTGGCGGCGATAATGTCGTATACCGACGTCGGCGGCGCGACGGTCGAACGGCGTCGTCCTCCATTTTAATTACAGTTTTATCGGAACAAACGAATCGATACGATCGCGATCGTTTCAACAAACGATTTTTGCAAATGAATCCAATTAGTATAGGCCGAAATTTGACACGAACGATAACCAGTAAATCCCCGTTTGACGATTCTTCTTTTTCCTTTCGTGACCTCAACTCGCCACTTCGTAGGTTAGTAATTAGCGGGCGTAGACGCGTCGCTAGTGTTGTCTGGGCGCTTTGTGCGCGAGACAATCGCTTTGTTGCCGTTGTTAAATTATGTATTAATTAAAATGTTGATGAATTACATGATTGTGCTCTACTTGGGTCGCGGTTATTATAAATTTCGCCTTTGTGCCTTTCCCGGTAACGGAGTAGAGAATCTGCGAGCGTGTACGAGTTTCGCCCCGATCCGGGGCAGACGGTATTTTGTTTTGGGATCACGTGCACCCTAGGAAATTAATTACGCAATCATTACCTACCTATATATGCTGGGAGAATTATTAGTAGTGTATCTAGAGTTTTCCAAATTCCAGGAAAATTCTGATAAAGCTCCATTTTTAGTTGCTTTCCATTAGGAAAAATTGGAATGTATCCAATGTCCACTCAAAGACCATATTTTCTTATACATATTATTAAATTCATATTTTTATACGTGTGTGTCTACTTAAGTTGTAACCATATGGAAAACTTTTTATTAGTGTTTTTATGAAAAAAAGGTATTCTTGATAAAAAGTTCTGCATGGTCCAAAAGTTAAAATGCAACCATCAGATATCAATTTTTTAAAGCAGTATACGGGGTTTGTCATAAAATTTGAATTTTGTGCAAGAGTAAAGTACGTTTATTTTTGATAATATCAAAAATTATTATAATGAAAAAATGTTTAGAATTAAAAATAACTTTCAAATATTCAATATTGTTCATTTATAAAAATATTTTTTTTGACATTTTCTCCGTGAAAACGTTAAAAAGTGAAATGTGAAATCCGGTACCACTTTTAAAAAATGCCGGTGCATCCTAAATTTATTATACCCTCAAGCGGTGTTGGTCAATTGGTCCCCACGGTCATTTTTGTCAGCGGGGTTTCATAATCGAAAAAAGAAAAATTCTGTACAAAAAAAGAATTATTTTAGTTTTAAAATACGAACGGATTTCAAAAAATAGTTGGCAACATATTGGGAAACTTTATTATTAATTTTACGAAATAGTTATTCTTCATAAAAAGTTCTGCATAATCTAAAATCCAAGATGCAACCATCAAAAATCAAATTTTATCAATCTTATACGAGGTATGTCAAAAAATGTGAATTTTGCTCAAGAGTAAAGTACCTTCATATTTTACAATATCGAAATTTGTTATTATGAAAAGTACACCTAATTTTCTAGAAGTATACTGGAAGAGATGGGATTTTCCCTATATTGAAATAGAAAAAAAAGACAAGTCAAAAAATTTCCCCTAATCATAAAATCCTCATTAAATTGTACTACGAAATGAAAATAAATAATCGAAATTTGCCAGAGATTATAAATATTCCCATCGGTCCTGCCTAGAAACCCTTAATCCGGGTAATAAGGACCAATTGACTGATAGCTTTCGAGTCGAAAAAGGATTATATTTTGGGTAAATTTGACCGCGGGGACCAATTGAACTCCACCCTAAACTTGAAAACTTTAACTTTTAACTAAGAATACCTTTTTTTCATAAAAACACTAATAAAAACGTTTTCCATGTGGTTCCAACTTAAGTAGACACACTGTATATACGAGTACTTTATCTATAGAAACCATGCATTCTTGAAAATTTTAGAATTAGTATTAAGGTTTACTTAGGTAGCACAGAACATACAGTAAGATAGTATAGACAATTAGATAGTATAGTATTAGATAGTAAGTAATTAGATTTTGTAAACTTTTTAAAACTTCGGCAACACTGTCTATTTGCGACGTAGTAAATTTATGGTGACGTGCATCTAACTCTAATACAGTAATGCATTGTTTAAATAATTATTTAGCAAAAACTCCGACAATCTTTTCGAAAAAACTAAATTTCTCCTAAATAATTCAGACGGAGGAGCTCAGTTTTTTTAATCGGTAATCTCGATTATCCTTCCATAATACGAAAACAATTAATAAGGAGTGCCCTATTAAACGAATAAAAAAAACAAGGCAGAAAAGACCAAGAGGAAAAAAGTTAATTGTGGTAGTAAATGCCTTATTGAAAAGTTAATTAGTAAATTAACTTTTTCTCCCGTTATTGGCCGGATATTTTAATAATTAAAGAAGGAGAAGCGACTCTCTGTATAGCAAAAACCAGACTACAAGAGCCCGAAAGAGAGAAGGGAAATACACTGCCGCAGGTCCGCACCGTTGAAAGGATTTTTCCGGATTTTTTCGCAAGTTAATTAATTTAATTAATTAACGAGAGAATATAATAGATTATTCGATTTTTAAAGGAAGATAGAAAAAAAATCGAAACTTAGGCTACTAAAATATTTACCAGAAATTTAAAGAAAATAAGTAACCAGTTTGTAATTGCTACAGCATTATAATTACTTGACCCTTGCCTACCTAACAGGAATAGTAATGGAATGTCAGCGAGTCCTGGAATCCAGCTTAAACGATAATTTAACCACACTATAAATCGAGTGTGCGAAACTTGCAACGGCCCATATTCCAAAACGAAAAAAATTTATGAATTATTAACATTCCGGTCCTGTATAAAGCATTAAAAAGACTCAGACGGGGGTCCTTTGAAAAGTTAAAAGTGCATTAAAGAATTTTCCATTATGAAATTTCTCAATTAAGTTAATTAGTAATCTGTTAATTAATTGATTCCATCAGCTTCGGTAGTAATCCGAAAGCTCTGGCACTTCAAAGTATTGCTGAACAATTTCCTATATATCGTTAATTAGACATTGCCGGCGTTCGTAATTAGTGGAGGCAGAACGCCACCGCCGCCCGGCTCCCGCCCCCTCGCGCTCCATCTACACATCCATCGATTCCTGCAAATATTCCGCTTCATAAAACACCCCGCTTAGCCCGGGAAACAAAGGGGTAACTTACTGAAGAACGTTCGACATTTTTAAACTTAAATTATATTTCGAAGGGTAGTGTTCCGCACAAGCTCAGACGAGGGGTGTCAGTTTACAGATTAAAGGATCTTTAAGCTCTCTATAATGTGCATTTCAGAAATTCGTTTGATGTATAAACTGCTAAATAATATTATTAATCAATAACATAACTTTAGTATATCTACTCTGATTTTTAATGGACGTTTATACAAACTTCTTTTCATTACTAAAAATTGCGATATACAAATTCAGCAATATCCATTCCTTCGGGATACATCCCTGGATCTGTACGTAATCGACTGAATCAGTCAGTTATTGTACAAATTTAAATTATTATTTTTTCGAATAGCAAAACAGCACCTTAAGTATCGTATTAATTGCCTTTGGAGACGCCGATATGTAACGTTGGTCCATAAGAGTGGGCGCAAAAGCATATTTACTCGCATGTTTGAATAATTAATTTACAAAATAAACATAACTAATAGCGCGACGGAAGAAAATTAATTATCGTTGTCCTTAGGAAGGACATAAAAGGCGGCTTAGCTTTGTTTTCTTCGGTTCGGAAATCTCGAAACCGTTATCGGCCATCGGTGGCCGAGTGGTTTTCCTATGAGGTTCGCTAATGCGTTTTGCAGATCTGAGGATACCAAAGACGTAGGGTACTTTTTTGTTTGATCACATCAAATCGACTAAAATAAATCATTATTTTTCTACGAGATTTTAGAATATAGCAACATTTTTGGAATCATGGCAAAGGAAATAATAACACGAGTGCATTAGTAATTATAAATGTTTCAAAAGGAAATTCGTACTTGGCATATTTGTTATCACACACATTTATAAACATAAATGTAGACAGTTTATTCACTTATCATTGGATCTTCCCTCGTCCGCTAATGTGCAATGTATGTATATGGATATGTTTTATTTTACTCACTAATCACTCACCAGATAATGCTTAGTATGCGAAGATGGAATCTAAATTGCACCTGGAATTGTTAAGATTCCTCGTCCAGCAGGAAGAATAAAAAGTGGTGAAAAAAATTTGCATATTCGACGATGAGAGTTAACGGTAAAATATATTTTTTTCGTATTTTTTGAATGTAAAAATTCAAACTTGTTACCTTCTAAAATCAAAATAAAAAATGTTAATAATCTCATAAACGTCTACTATTAAATTTCATTAAATTAGAGTTCCTAATATAGAATATTATAATAAACTCAATAATGAAGCATTTAAATAAATGCTAATTTATCCACCCGGATCCCAACGTTAAGAATGCCTATTAAGTAATTAATTATTCCTTATTATTAGATACGATTTTAAATGTTAAATGTATATTTAATAGATCGCACGCTGTGCGGTAATGTGAAATAGACCCGCCTCGCGAGCGGATTCCGTGGACAAAAAAATGAATGGAGGAATAAATTTTAAATTTGGAACGTGTCATTATACTTTGAAGAATTCCATTTAGTTCATGCCTATCATTTGGAATCAAATGAAAGTCGAATTTTATACATTCGAATTCGACACATCCATAGATTTTTAATATAGCTTGAACACAAATTAAAGGAATAGGCGTCAATGATGAAGACTACAAAGTAAAATAATTCATCTGTATTGTATTGAAATAATAATATTTGTATTACTTTTAAAATACATCTATAATGCTTATGACAATAAGTAGAATAACTAAAAATAATAAGGAAATAACCAAAGAAAATCAACTCTCCAATCGACGTGTTAATATAGTCGAATCATCGAATGCAAACAACATAAAATTTTATATTGTTTTCAATTTCAATTTTCTGCATACATTATTAATTCGACGTAACGCATTTAATTTAGCTAAAGCAAATAAAGCTCTCGTTAATGGACTTTGTCAATATAAGTGAGTTGCCCATAACTTCATCGTAATTACTTCTCCGACAATATAACCGGAAAATTTATCCGAAAAATAAACCGCAATAATAGTTTGGGCAAACAACCTCCAATTTGGCGTTGTTTAATTAACTGGTCGAGCAGTGTTGGATTTTCAATTAAGAAAAATTTATTTATTATTTATTTATCTGACTCAAACTAGAAATAATAGATTTAATGACTTTATTAAAGAAAGATTTATATGCATAACTTGTTAGGCAAGCAATAAAATAGATAAAAAAGAAAAGTAAATTGGTATGCTATTTTCTACATCGGTACAATTGGTTGAGATAACCCTGACATGATACCTGTTTTTATTTCAACCTAGGGCATATTTATAGTTTTTCGAGTTCACTACCAATTCTTAATTAAATTTGACCAATAAATCCTATTTGCACAATCCGTTTAATTTACATTTGCACTTAAAGCGACTCTGCTCGCTCCAGAGTGATAAATATCCATGGATGTGCACGTTGCATGAAATCAATTAAAATTCCCAGTATTGCTGTAAATTATGGCTAATTATCGAATTAAATGACTTCTAACAAATAAATAATTTCTGCGTGATAAGCGAACGTTTCGTAAGTTATTGTACACAAAGCATAAATGGACTGTGAAATAGCGAAAACATTGAAAATAACGAGTATGTAAATTACACGGTATCTAATAAAAATAACTAAATGGATAGGTAAGTACAGTTTGAAAGTTATTACCTACTATATTATTTTAAACTTGAACTTATTGGTAAAATTTAAAACTTGGACAATCAACTTATACGGTGAATAAGAAGACTTAAAGAAGGCACTGTATAATCTATTGTTTTGTGAAATACAGCTAATTTAATTTTAGCTCAGAAAAAGCTATAATTTTTAAAATTCAATCGACATATCTAATAGGAAACACTAGAATTAAGATTTCTCTCGCTATTGGATATAAATCCCTCTCAGGTGTGTGTTGGTTAATTCCTGCCATTACGAGAGCACGAAATTAATTTATTTTTCGTGTTTGTAGCTATAAATTTTGTAATTAGGTCTCTGTCTGTTCCTCGTTGTTAAGTACAAGCCAAATCTTGATAATAGGTGTACCATGTAATTACCAAAGGTAATAGATTCGTATTGATTGAGATAGGAATTCTTATACACTGGTATAATGATGCCTTTCCCGCTATGTAATTGGAGATGAAATTAAAATATTCCAGATAACGCCTCTAATTTAACTCGTAAGTACTGACATTCGAAACGAAAATATTCTATAGGACAGGATTCTTCGCCTTTAAATAATCATTGTTCATTCAAGTGTTTTCAGAAGAAATCTGTTAAACAAGTACGCCGATTTCGCATTTTCATTATTAAACTGGATCCTCCGCGGCATTCCTAAAAAGAAAAACCGAATTGCAGCCTTCTTAATAAC
The DNA here is from genome assembly GCA_917563865.1 of Phyllotreta cruciferae. Lineage (NCBI taxonomy): Eukaryota > Metazoa > Arthropoda > Insecta > Coleoptera > Chrysomelidae > Phyllotreta > Phyllotreta cruciferae. The sequence continues at coordinate 3,631,306 of OU830609.1, read as the reverse complement.
AAAAGTTTCGAAATGAAATTTAGCATTTAATTACTTAGCTCGGAGCTATCTTAAATTTTTAAATGTGTTTTTTTCGGCGTTGCTTTGAACTTTTCGCAAAACAAAAAACGCTTAACTAAGTTATACAGGGAATTAAATGCAGCCTTTTTATATGTTTATTCAGAGCAAGCATTTTTAATACTTCCACTAATTGATTTATCTCTAGATCACAAAAAGGGAATTAGAGGACATGCAAATTCGCTCACAGATGATTGACTTCTATAACGTGACGTTGATACTTATGCAACTCAACATACACTTGTAGTATTTTCAAGTATGATTATTACACAAAAAAATGATGATACAATGGAGAAGATCACGATGTGAGATACGCGGATTTCGGCAAAAGATACGATTAGAAATGATTTATTAGAGCTCAAAACCATTTTCAGTTGCTCAAAATGTGTTATAATTAAAAAGATATAGCCCTTTGAAATTTAAAAATTTCGGGTTTTGACTCATACCTTATCAACCAATAATAAACCACTCACGTTTTGTTGTATAGTAAAAAGTATGAATTTTCGAACGCAGTAACACAGAATACACAAACGAACAAAAATCAAACTGTCATTTGTCAGATTTTTCTGAAAAATGCGCAAAACCAATTACACGAATTGCAGTTCGGCACAAAACACTTTACTGATAATATTGAAGTTGACAAGAATGTTGCCAAATACATTTTTCAGGACCATTATTTGTGTTTTTAACACGAAAATCGGTTACAATTTATACAGATGAAGATGTTATTTCTATATTAATATATCGAATTATCCATTAGGTAATGGAAGAAATGGATAAATCAGAAAATGTTTATTGCAATAAATATACAAAAACGCACATTTTACGGACTAAACAAGAGTAATAAGAAACGTGGCAAACTTGCTAAATGTGACTTCTCTTTGAAACTCCCGCTTTGATTGGAGCAGAGTGTATGACGATTGTGTGACGTTTTTCAAACTTTAAAAATTAATTGCGCCCTTATTTAGCCACAGAAAAAAATAAAAGTTTCATTACGCGCCTTCTTAGAACACACGGTTTTGAAAAAAAATTAAAAAAAAAGTCGTGGTCTTCTCCATTGTTTAAAAAAATAGTTCAAAAGCAATTTAATCTACAGTACCAGAGTAATATCTGCAGACGTGAACTCTCACATCAACTGCTATTCCCTCCACTCTACAACAAGGTAAAGTGGCGTCGAAAGTAACTTTAAAAATTCCATTTTAATTAATATCCTCAAAACTCATCATATGTAAATTCGAAACGCAATCTGGCGCGATATTAAACTGTACTCGAAGTTATTTTATACGAAAATTTCGTTAATTATAACACCGCAGACGGGGATTGAACTAATGAAAGAGAAACCGTCAGTAATATCGTAACAATGCGGGGGAACGAGGGAATGATATAACTACCCTTCCTAAAAACGCCGCGAGACTTGCACCGTTCCCCGTTTCATTCCGACCGATTCACTACAATTTTGCATTAGTTTATTAAATCGGGTAATGTTTCCAATGTCGATGTAATCTTTTAATGAAATTATAATCGTTATTTCGTAATAAGCATTATCTGTTTATACGTGTATAATGAGTACGATAAGAAGAACTGATATAGACTTAATTAAGTTAGATATCATGTAGATACAGGGGGTGTATAAAAACTTCCTATTAATCATTAAATATAGTGTTACATATTACAAAAAAATTAGGGTGATTCCTTTGTACTTTAAAATTATTTACGTAAATATCTTATTAATCACATGGTCAGTTTAACAAGTGATTTCAATGGTATTGTATCTCCGTTACCGCCACCTAATTCAATTCGGTTTTTGCAATTCGCGTCACGTCATTGTGTTCAACCGCCTATCGGAATAACTAGTCGATATTTTATTGATGGTCAACATCATCTTCCTGTCTATCTAAATTCATAGAATAACCCGAAATTTACCATTTACCTTGCGCATCTGATGGCTCGGGCGTACTCTGAAAAATTTCCTTAAAAAAAATTTGCATCTCCTCTATGCAAGCTGTTTAAATTTAAACACTGAGTTTCAACGAGAAATACAACTGAATCGAATTTTAAATCTTCTCTTCTAAAAAGCTATTTAAACGGTATGTATTGCAAAATACCGAGGAGACTGCACGGCACTGGAGCCTTTGAAAGGCCCTTATGGTCCTGACCACATAGGCCCATAAATAATATAATGCATTTTGACTTTGAATTAAAGTCGTAGCATGTGTGATTTATTTCGAAAAATTGGATTTTGCATCCATCGATGTGCTCGGATAGAAATTGGAAATTGGGACCGAAGAGTTGAACCCTGTAAAAGTGATTGGATTCGGGCGCGATTGAGAGATTTTATGACCGATCGGAAATTTGAATGTACCTATCGTTCGCGCACTTCTCATTTTTCTCGGCCCTATGAATACCGTCGAATTAGGATATGAGTTACATTCACTATACATAAGTAACAAAATAGGAAAGTTATAAGGCGGCTCCAAAATAAATTTTATAAGATAGGTATTTTATAAATTATTGCATGAAGAAAAAGTTTACTACACGAGCCGTAGACGAGTATCATAAGTAGATATAATCAGTAATAATTAGGTATTTTACAAGAGGATGAAGTCAATTTTTTAAGAGATTTTATTATACATAAAATAACAGTTTTTTTATATCGAAAATTAAAATAATGTTAAATTTGACACCATCGCGCCCGAAAACTTCGGTTGCGTATACGCTTCTTAAATTACCCGCGGAGGAATTCTTGTACAAGTCAAAATATATATGACGTCTCGAGATGTGTATCTTTAAGTTCTCTGAATTGTAAATTTTTCGGAGGACTAACATTTACATATTATGGAATAAATGAACACGTTTTTACGATCACGTAGAGGTTATTTCACCTTCTTCTTTTATTGTTTTTTTGTGCTTTGGGATATTTTCGGGTCGATAGTGACATACATATTTGACGGGAAGTGCATAAAAAAGGTTCTTTAAGTGCACGTGTCGCAATTAATTAGAGAACTATAGGCACCTACAACAATGGGAGGAAGAAGTGTTTTAGTGTAAAGAATTTGTAATATCCAGATTTGAAGCGGAAAACAACTTGTTAATTGCCTTCATGAAGTTCAAGATAGCGGATACAAGTGTTGAATTGATACTAGATTTAAATTGCAAATTATTATAGTTTTCAGAGACTAGTTTTTAGACTAGCTATTCGATATGTCTTCGATGTTAATATTAATTTATCCACGTTATTTTATTTTAAATTACAATCCTAAGGAGAATAAAGTGGAGAATTAGTGGAATTGTTACTCCTTAAGGAGATACAGGATGTTTAGCGGAAAAATTGTATTTCAATAAATCTCAATATGACACTCAATTTTGAGTTACTCCTAGGTGGCTCTAGTTACATTAGATTGGTAAATTGTCTCGTAACTTTTTGGTCGTCAATTTTTTTGCTGTTTTAATTGAAGATTACGATGTAGACATGGTTTCTGAAGAAGAAAGGTGTACTTGTTCAAAGTGCCCAAAATTAACAGTTTTTGAGAAAAATACAAATAAAGTTGTGAGTGCAGATCTAAATTGCAGGACTATTTTTGTAGGCTTTTTTAGAATCGGTTTTAAACTAACATTGTATCTTTCTGTTCGTCCATTTTTTTGTTCATTATGTTTTTATGTAAACATCAACACTCGTGAACTATGATGGATGAAAATTCAACATGCCTGATACTATGAAAAACGCGCAAGATAGAATTTTATTGTTTTCAAGCTTAGAGGGTCTCTTACAAAACGTTTGGGAAAATGTGTATTATAGAGCTAAAAGGTGGATATTCTGAATATGTGTTGAAATAAATGTTATACTTGGACTCATAGGATTCCATATCTTGAATTTTGATGTTTATCTTTGGAGCTATATTCACAGCTTTATTTGCATTTTTCTCGTAAACTGTTCATTTTGGGCACTTTCAGCAAGTACACCTTTTTTTTCAGATACCATGTCCATGTGTACATCGTAATCTTCAACCAAAAAAGCAAAAAAATCGCCGGTCAAAAAGTTATGAAATCATTTATCAATCTCTCATCAGGAGTAACAATTTCACTAAGGTACTTGGCTAAATCATGTTATTTCGACATCGGCTATATCTGCTGTTGAAATATTGACTATTCATTACGGTTCACCCTGTATAGCTGAGTAAACTGTTAAAATCAAAAAACAATAATCCTCCAGGTGTAACTGTCTGATCAACTGATTTTATTAGCATTTCTGATGCATGAGCGAAATCTTTGCATACACTAACACATAGTACAAAATAATCTGTATTTTTAAGAAAACCGCACTATACCACTACTTATACTAATCCCCCCCGCATCCCAGAGATCTAAAAGACCATAAACTAAAGCCGAAGCCGACGAGGCGAAGTCATCCCCGTCCTCCCGCGCCTTACGCTCCCCGCAACCGATCCACATGTAATTGCCGCATGAATATGTATGGAACATTATCTCGTATTGAATTATTTCGTGCAACATTTTGCCTCTACACTATGCGCTCGTTGAACAATTCATCCTCTCCATCGCTGGTCCGGTTGATGACTCGCCTTCGAATCGATACCGAGATTTTTATTATAGTCGCCGGAGAAAAAACGATTTTACGCGAAAACGCGGATAAAATACCCGGAAAAACTGGCAAAGTATATTAATGAATGAGTGTTATTTACACGTGTGGAGGGTCTGCTTCAGAAGTTCCTCTTTATATCATTAATAAAGGGGAAAGTGCCGGGTTATGGCATACTTTTTGTTCATAAATAATATCTTTGGAATTTTGCTTTTTAAATCAAATATCTAAACTTGTGAAATTTGTTAGTAAAGCTCTAAAAACATTTCAATTAAATGTATTACCTATGTATACCATTTGTAGAGAGAAGGAAACTTTCTTGTAATGTCAATTCTTCTTGTAATTTCCAAAGTTTCTTGTAATTGTCATTAATATAGGGGAAAGTGCCCGATTTTGGCATACTTTTTGTTCATAAATAATATCTTTGGAATTTGCTTTTTAAATCAAATATCTAAACTTGTGAAATTTGTTAGTAAAGTTCGAAAAACATTTCAATTAAAGGTATTACCTACCATTTGTAGAGAAAAGAATACTTTCTTGTAATGTAAAATAAATGTGTCATAAAATGAGATAGTGGATACCTACTATTTTATAGATTTCCATTTAACTAAAAGGGTAAAAATTTGTTTTAGGATGTGGATTTTTGGTTTGAATTTGGTATTAATCGAAGCATCTTGACGAGCTGAATCGAATAGTACCATTCTTAGAAAGAGGAAATGAAAATTAACCCCTAAAAAAGGGGGAAAAGAGTGCCAAAAAGGGCTCAAAATGGACAAAAATTCTTTAAAACTTTTGTAAATAATTCAGTATCAAATGTATTAATTACCATACCCCTTCCCAACACGAAAGTGCATCATCTGAATTATTTCTAAAAGTTTTAAAGCATTTTTCTCCACTTTTAACGCTTTTCGACACAAATTTACCCCAAACATCCACATCCTATAAAACAAATTTCAGCCCCTACAAGAAATTGCATCAGAGATTTTTCCGTTTCAATAAAAAATAAAATGAAATAAAATCGATAAAGTGCAATTTTACAAATGGTTTAAAAGCTGATTAGAAACCAAAGGCAATTATCCGCCTTTATTAATTTCACCAACTGTTACATGAAATTTCACGTCCGAAATGTTATAGCTCAAAAGAAAAGAATAAGCATTAATACGATTGTATTTACGTGCGGCTTGCGTCCGTGCGGTCGACTTCGACTTCGGTCTGTCCTCATTCTCATTCTAGACATGTTCTGGGCAAAAAAGAAACAATAAACAAGCATAAAACTGGTTCGAAGTATACAACAACACGAACCCGACGACGAGGACGCGAATGCACAATTAATAGTGAATGGCTATTATTATGAATATTTCAATATTTCGCAACGTTTCGATTTCAGGTCTCATTCGAATTCAATCAGAAACTATCGCCCGTACGTCTGCAGCTTTCGATTAGGAGATTAATTGAAAAACAAATTGAAAATTGACGCCGAATTAATAGTGTATGCGAATCGAAGACTATACGTGGGGATTGATTGTACTCGTACAACGTAACTTCTATTAATTTATTGTGTATTATTCTCGAACGATACAGGAAGGATATTATTTATTAAGGTACTTTCATTTTCAATTTAATTTCTAATTGGGTGAAAAATTAACTGACACATTAAAGTAATAAAATACAATAATTGCCTAAGAATAGGCAATACTATTCGTAAGTACCTATTAACCTATTAATCTATTATGGGTATATTTTCCCATAAATTTAAGATAAAGTTTTCAAGTTTAATTTAACTATCTATTTCAGATGGATGAATAGATATAAATTTATTAATTCACATGCTTTATTTAGATAACTTTCACTTATTACTATACAGGTAAGTGCAAATTCTATGAACAAAGATTATTAAAATAGAACAGTGGTTAGAGTGAGGAAGTTGCAATCCCATAATATCACTCTTTCTTTTTCCTTTTTATGAAACTAATGAAAGTTGTCTTTGTTGCACCCTAATAGACCATATTGCTTACAAATTTGCACTTGCCTGTATATTGTGCCCTGATTAAAATACTTTCACTTAGATATTACTCTTAATATGTCTTAATATGTTATTATTTTCATTGATTTCATTATCAAAAATTCTATGATCAAAATAGATTATTCGCTTCAAAAATGTTTGTTAACCTTATCGTTTTACTCCAGCTAATAATTGTATTTTTCGTTTTCCCTTTTCATCGCATTCGCCCTGCACAATTTAACGAACTTAAAAACACACTATACGAACGCAACCTGCCTTCTTCTTCTCCTCTCGAACTCAATTTTCCACAATAATTAAATTTTTTTTCTTATTTCTCCGGATCGCATCTCCTATAATCGCTCCAATTTAAGCTTGTTTTCCGTAATTAAAACACAACAGAATTTCTATCGTAAAAGTTGGAAAAACAATTTGGGCTTATTCCTTCGGAATACGCGCAGAGGCGTATCGAAAAATTGCGAACTTTTTTTATTTTTCTTCAACATTTTATTGAGTAATTGCCTTGGATTGCCCAAATTTTTAAAATTCTATTATATTTAATTTATCAAAAACTAATTGCTTGTTAACTATAATTTAATAGGTTTTAATTTTTCTTGGGTTCATTGGTTTTCATTGGTTCATTATCAGTTATTTTTTTTACTCTCTTTAATTTGAATTAACCTCATAATTCAGATATTTATCAATAAATATTCAAAATTAATAAATTATTATCTAATTCATAAGAGAGGATATAAAATAAACTAAAATTTAAGCACAAGTTTATAGCATGTCTGTACCAAATGTATTACAATTTGCTGTAAATAAGATTAAACAAATCAAATATTAAATTAGGACGCCGCTGTTGGAAGAAACTACAACTTCCTTTTCCGACAATAAAACCCCCATAAAGTTTCCAATATGTCTACCCGCTCATGCACTAAATTGATTCGAGTATAAAACATTCTAATAAAATCTCTTAAAAGTTATGCACTTAGCCAAAAGAGATTAAAAGTTTCGATAAGAAAGTGGCGGAGGAAAGGAAGGTATGCGGGCGGATGGTTTCGTATAGAACCGGAATTATTTTTTTCGAAAACTAGTTTTCGTCGAATCGCCAATCGAAGAGGAAATTTCTTTAATAAATCGGTCTTTTTTGTTCGAAGGACGAGAAAGGAACGATATTAAAAACGGCACCTGCTGTACCTACTTACATTATATGTAACTTAAAGATTCATCCAATTTTTTTATAGTCGTAGAAAAAATAGTGTACCTTATTCGAAAGAAAAGTTGATCAGAAGAAACAGCAAGAAATTCTTTCCCTAATTAAATATTTGTATATACTCCTACAAGGAAGTATAGGCATATTGAAAAAGTCAAGTCGAATGAATTACAAGCATAATTTGTCGTAACTCTTCTATACAATCATCTCGAAAATTAATTCTCCGCATATTGAATATTTTATTACCCTTTCAGTCTTCAAACAAGTGTCATTGACCATGCACGTGAATAATTATCCGTATGGCAACATAGGCATAGTAAAATTATTAAATTATTCAACGGCATAGATGTCGAGTTAGAAATTGAAAATAACGAACGTAAAGTTAATGATATAGCGAAGGCAATATGTGGTTGATAATTAATAGTACGGAAAATGGGTCCATCATCACGGATTCGCAATTATTTGTAGTCGATTGATTTTTGTTGGAAAGGAAATGAGTAATTTAGATAAATTAGAACAATTAGCGTTTTCAATTCAATCGGATGAAATAATTACAGGATAAAGAGGATTTGCAAAAAATAGACGAGCTGGGAATTATGTTTTTTTATATCAAAATTGTTGAAAATATGAGATTCTAGAAATTAATTATAAAAAACTTTATGTAGGTACCTACGTATAGCAATGACTATATTAAAAGTTAAAAAAATGGCATTTATGATATAATTAAGATTTAATTCAAACAAAACTGTATAAAAGAAATACAGCGAAACACTCAAACGCCCCTAAAGAATGTACCTAATAAAAATTTTCACTTTCATCCTATAGAAGAATTAACGCATAAAAATGAAGCGCTCGGATTGCGTACGGGGGCAATTTTAATCCATTACTCGGCCCTCAGCGCCGAAAAATTAGGTCAAAAAGCTTGGCACTCCTGCCCTTTCCCCCTTTTACGATTTACCCTTCGCCCCGCCGCCGACGCGCCTTCGTCTTGTAAACATTTTCAACAACATCGAAACTCCATCTAATGAAGAAGGTTTTGTTTACCATCGCTAATGGTTTAATTAAAAGTTTCAAGAGATTTAATTTGTCCGGACGCATGGGCGTATAATACGTCTTCTGGAATATCGAACCGATGCAGAAGTAAACTATTAAGTACTTTGTTCCATAAGGAAACGAATTATTATCAACTCTTAATTACTTCTTCTTAATGTTTATGCACCAAACCAAAATCTATAAAGTCTATAAAAATCTCTGCAAACTGTTAAAAGTCACTGATGGTAAATGAATTTTACAATTCGATTTCATTACCTTCTACTTCATTATTTTTTAACTATTTATAATAACAGTATCAAAAATTAGGTATAATTTAGGTTTAATTTAGTCAATAATTTAGTATGTTGATACGCCTCTGTTTATGTAGGAAACTACGGAATCTTAACTTCAATTTTTAGACTATAAGACGGAGTACCTTTAACGATTATATTGTGTAACAATCGCTCCATTAAGGTTCGCTGATGTATGTATATGAAATTCTTCGCGAAACTATCCGATATTGTAATTAGAGCAATTTGATTAAATCGTCGATGAACTAACGCCTGGTAAAACCCTATAAATTGAAGTTTCATGTAGCAATAACAATCCCTTAGTGCAGTCAATGTAGCTCTCGTGAAATTTTAATGGAATCGGGTATGAAAATACACGTTATTTCGATTAAATTTAAAGCGGCCGTTTTACTTGGAAATAATTTAAACTTGTTAAAAATTAGTGCCTATTTAAAAAAACTTTAATTAATCAGTACGAAAACAGGGCGCGTATCAAAACAATCGGAAACCTCCATTGCACCGCTTAAAAACCCAATTAATTCTCGAACGTGAGTTATTACGAAACCTAATATAAAACAGACATACGAACATTTAATAAAACTCATCCCAATTTAATCTATTTTAATAGCAGTCATTGTCTGAGTAGGGAATTACAAGTTTAATTAACACTGTGAAGAATTCCGGGGGCTTAGGGGCTAGAGGGGCGGTTTCGGATCTTTTCGACAGTACAGGAACGTACTCGCCTATTGGCATATTTGTTTTGTAAACAAAAATTTATATTAAAATGGTCTGAAACCTAAAACTTCAAACCAAGCTCAAAAATATAGTAAATTTATAAATTGTTAGCACTTTTTTAAAAACTCAAAATTCCATTTAAATCTAAATAAATCAGACAACTTCAATTCCTTCGTCATACGTCCATCGGCAAATTTACTAGCCCATCATCACTCTTTTCTGGGGCTTTATAAATCCTTAAATCGTCATAAATATTTAACCCAGAATTTAAAGGATTATTTTATCAGGGATTTAAATTCATCGGGCGAAGCCTGTTCTGTCCTCCGTCGCGGCGCACACACAACACACACATTGTACTATAATTCAATTAAAATTCTAATTCGTTCGACGAGTAATATCTTTTATGCGCGGCCCCTAATTGCTGCGAAACTCCGGCTTCTGGTGAGGTTATTTACGAAATTTGTTTATGACAACGAGTTATTTTGCCAATTTGGTGACGAGTTGCCAAGCGTTTAATTACATGTTTCGTCGGGTATTCATTAGAAAAATAAAGGGGAGAAAAAAAACTTAACTAATTCCTCAACTTTTATTAAATGGCGATGGTAGAAACACCGGACTTTAATCACGAGTTGTGCGAATTAATTATTGTCAGCTCGAATTCGGAGGGAAGAGAACTTCTACTATGTAGTTAAATACTAAAAGAAAATTTCATTTCCAAAAGGTAAGATTAAATTACGAAGAAAGTAAAAAATGAAGAAAATGACAAATAACTTTATACCTACATCTCCTATACACGATCGGTCAGCTGTGATGTAAACGTATAAGGAATAACACGAGTGTGATAAAGACAGTGAATCTGATCATTGTATGTTAATATAGGGTAAGACGAAGTGAGATGTATTATACACAGAACGTGTATAATACTGTGTTTTCAAATTGTTCAGTAGAGTTTTAGAATCATTTAGAACTGTTCTAGAGCAAACTTGCTATAGTAACTGTACTGTACAGTATCATTAGAACCATTTTAGAACTGACTGGGACCAGTTGAAATAGTTCAGGACGATCTTAGAATCATTTAGGACTGTTCAAAATCATTTAGAACACATTTATTATAACTATTTGAAATGATTCAGGATAAACTAGGAAACTTCAGAACCGTTTAGAATGTTTTCATTACTATTTAGAACTCTTCTCTAGGACTTTTAAAATACTATTTACCTTATTCTATCTGTAAAATTAACTAATTTAGGGAAATCTATCTAAAAATTATCAAATTTGCTCGTGTTTTTAAATTGTTCAGGACAGTTTTTTGAATCATGTTGAACTCTTCCAAAACAAAATAGAACTATCTAGAATCATTTAGAACCATTTTAAAAATTACTGGGTCATTTGAAACAGTTCAGGATCTTAGAACCATTTATAACTCTTCAAAAGTAAATTAGATTTAATACTATTTGGAACAAATCTCTTTTTTTTTTAGAACTTTTAGGTAACTTTTTAGAATTTAATCTAGTAAAATATTCCTAAAAATTGTCAGATTTACAAGTAAAATCGTGTACAATCATCTGAACAATCAACTAATTCAGAAAAATATTTAAAAAATCATCAAATTTACATAAAAATATTGTAAAAAAAATCGTAAAATTTACATGTACAACTTTAGTTAAACGAATAATGTAGATGTGTAAGACATTACAAGATTTTAAACTGTAAATTTGACGATTTCTTTTAGAATATTTTAATAAAATTTGATGATTTTTTAGACGATTTTACCAGATTTTTTACATAAATTTAACGATTTTTAGGAATGATTTACTTGATGTCCACACCCCAGTAGATCGTCCCGGTAAATGTATTTAACAAAATTAGGTAAGAATTGCATCATTATTGGACATCGCCAATTACATCCCAATACGGGGATTAAGTAACATCACCATCTACCTCTACAATCTATTCGTAATTGAATCTATTTTCAGATTTGCACTAGAGCGATATTCGAGTCGAGTCGAACGCCGCCCGGTTCGATATATCACAGTGCGTATCCCGGTAAGCCATCCCGTCCCGGTTCCGGTTCGCTTACCGCAAGAGCGTCATCGAGTCTCCTTTGTGCGATAAGATGCGATAACGGCAACAGGTAATGATTTAACCTCATTACGTTGCATTAGATATTGCATTCGATTACAGGCGATCGGGCGAGGGTCGAAATTCACAAACAGCAGATATCCGATATTGGAGAATTCACGTGTTCTCCGATAATAAAGGGACTCTAACTTACGAACTATAATATAATACAGGCAGTATTAAACAAATTGATGAAGATGACGCTGATGCAATCAGAGGGATGAAAGGATTAATAAGATAATAATGATATGATTACTCGGTGTTGGTCAATTGGTCCCCACGGTCATTTTTGTCAGCAGGGTTCCATAATCCTACAGGTCCAATGGTCCCCAATTTAATGGCCTAATTGGTCCCCGCGGTCAAAATATTCCTAATCCGATTAGATAAGATTTTACATTGCATGAATAACTATCATTTGCCTAACATCTTCTGGTGTACTTACATAACTGAGAAAATTTGGACGAAATGCAGCTTTAAGTGTTAAAAAATATTTAATATCTAAGCATTAGTAATTTAAAATATATACAATTGGTACAATATATATATTAAAAGAAAAATTCTGTACAAAAAAGAATTATTTTAGTTTTAATATACGAACGGATTTCAAAAAATAGTTGGCAACATATGGGAAACTTTATTATTAATTTTATGAAATAGTTATTCTTCGCAAAAAGTTCTGCATGATCTAAAATCCAAGATGCAACCATCAAAAATCAAATTTCATCAATCTTGTATGTCAAAAAATGTGAATTTTGCTCTAGAGTAATAAAGTACCTTGATATTTTACAATATCGAAATTTGTTATTATGAAAGGTACACCTAATTTTCTAGAAGTATACTGGAAGGGATGGGATTTTCCCTATATTGAAATAGAAAAAAAAGTCAAAAAATTTCCCCTAATCATAAAATCCTCATTAAATTGTACTACGAAATGAAAATACATAATCGAAATTTGCTAGAGAATTTTGAAATTATAAATATTCCCATCGGTCCTTCCTAGAAACCCTTAATCCGGTATTGGGGACCAATTGACTGATAGCTTTCGAGTCGAAAAAGGATTATATTTGGGTAAATTTGACCGCGGGGACCAATTGAATACTAGGAAAAAGTGCTATTATTGAACCAGATTAAAAATGTTTGTATTTGCTACACCAGGTTACGTTATAAGTACTCTTATACAGTGTGTCCACGAATGGAGTTGCCTATTAGAGAAACATTTTTATTATTCATTTTACGGCAAAAAGTCATTCTTTATAAAAATGTTTGTTTCTTTTGAAAATGAGAATAACTTATTAGAGAATAAGAATATAAGAATAAAAGATATAAGAAATATTAGATTGGATTTACAGGGTATAGGCAAATTAAGAAAACATGAAAATACTTCAAGAGAAAAGTACCATTATTTTTAATTTTACACAAAAATTTTATAGTTATTTATTTATATTCTAAAATAAAGCATAAGTAGGTACAAACTTTCAAATTAAAATTCCAATTTTCTGTGAAATTTTTTCATGTTTCATTAATTTACTAACACCCTATGAATCTCATTTTCTCCACAAGTAATTTTTTTTATACAGAATGACTTTTCAATGTAAAATTATTACTCATTTTTCTCCTCTGGTCAACTCCATCATTGTGGACACACAAAATTGGAATTTTAATTTGGAAATTTGTATTCAGGCTTTATTTTAGACTATAAAATCCTTTATAAAAATTTTGTGTAAAATAAAAAATAATGGTACTTCTCTCTTGAAGTTTGCATGTTTTCTTTATTTTCCAACACCCTGTAGATCCAATCTAAGATTTTTCAATGCTACTCTCATTTTCAAAAAAACAAATTTTTATAAAGAATGATTTCTTGTCGTAAAATGAATAAAACATTTTTTCCCTGACCCCATGCGTGGACACACTGTATGTTCTTTAATGTATACGAATTTTAAAAATGAGCTAGCCAATCATAAGAAATTGACCCACCACCAGCAATTAGCTAATTAATGTAGCGCATCTCTTGTGGGGATTTTTCATACTTTTCTATTTTGAGAGCAATAACAGAAGTGCAAAAACCACTGACACTCACAATTTTCATGATTAAAACGCCCGAGCTTTGTATGTAGATCATTATGGGACTTGCACTTAATGAAAGGACTACTTTCATTTATTAAGAGGGCAATTTTATTTCAACACATTAGGTATGTCGTTTTCGGAATTAGGTAGGTACGTATCAGAATATGAAGTTCGTAAACAATGTGTTCGTGTGCTAACTGCACATTTATATTACAACGCTATAATTACGTAATGGCCATAAAATGTAATTAATTAATTTTCATAAAAATTGTTGATATTCTTGAAAAATTAGCCCGCAAAGGTACAATCAGAAATACTGATCTAATCAACCAAAAATCATCAAAACATTAAACATCAAAACACAATCAATACCGGCAGCTATAATAAAAATGAAGATGGGTATATGCATATACATACACACTCTGCTGTAATCTTCATTTGCATACGTCAATGAAGCTGTTAATCAAAAGGCCCTTGTTACAAGCCGATTAATTTGCCGAGTTAATTAGGAATATTCTCCGATTGATTTTAGGATCACAGGAATCGGTAGTGGTTCTAATGGCGCTAGGCGCTGGTGCAATATCTGATTCATCGCGATCGAAATTAAAATGTTCCGCTTTGTGTTCGAAACGTCAGTTTCCTTTGTGCTCCAGCACGGCACCTACGGGACTTTATTAAATCGCGTTATTATTGGTTGTATTCAATTATATCCGAAATAGCGGGGGCTTCAAACCGCCTCGTTTGTTTTTATCAAATTAATTTTAACATCATTCGGTCAGCTTTTGCGTGAGGGTAGCTCCCGAACTTTGCCCGTTTTATCGTTTACTTTTGTTTATTGCCTGTTATTTAAAAAATTAATCATGTTTAATTACTTCAACAGTCTGTACCATATTTAATTAAATCTTGTGAATTGCCCTGTTTGTACGTTATATACTTATGTGGGTACACGTTTTTTGGATACGTTAAAAATTGCAGCATTTTTGACAAACGTTTTTCAAATAAAATATTTTTTAATTACAGCTGAAGTAATTTATTGTTGCTAAAATATCTGAAATTTCTTTATTCTAATCAAAGAAATTGGTAATGAGAGATATATTATAAAGAATCAAATGTGCAGCAAAACAACAACAACAAATAATATCAGAATTCAAAAATTATAATTATATAAAAATGCATGGGAGATAAAGTAATATCCATCTCGCATTATCTCGTATATGCTCTATATCAAAATCAGTTAGAACTTTTTTCATCACTTGAAACAAATACCTTTATAATTAATAGTGAGTTTGTAGAAGGAGAAATTATGAACACTCAAAATGACCAGTTATTTTTCAAGAAATTGCAAAAAAATTTGGAAACCTGAACACCATTGGACCAAAGAAGTAGATTCTTCGATGTTTTCCCTTATAAAAATAAAAGAAAAATCGTAAAATTCGTAGAAAAATCTACCAATTTAAATGTTTTATATAAAAATTCCACTAATTAATACTTTGTTTTCATTTATGACATAATTGCAGAGGTTTCATTCTACTAAGATCAACAAGTTGCGCATCTCCCAACAAATAAGAAAAAACTTACATCTAAGCAAATCGCCGAAGAAAGTCTTTTCCCATCACAAACAAGATCAAAAGTCAATTACAAAACCAGTTAAATCGTCCAGTTTTGCTAATTAAAATCTGCACGCCAACACAAATAAGTCAAGTTAATTGAATTTTTAAAACACGGATTTTTTTAAATATTCACCAAGTTCTCATTACATCATACAAATCGAGTCTTTATTTTATTATTCCATTTCGACGAATCTCAGAATAACAAAATCGTTCGAGTTCGTTTCATCAAATTCGCATTTAAAGCATGATAACCACGCGGTTGCGACAAACGTGTCGGATTGGCAACAACGCAAATGTTCTACTGTACCTACAGGCGGCCAGAGAGACACTGAACTGAGCGATATCAACCTGCAGCAGCAGCAGGAGAGGAAAGTCGGCGATCGGCAGGAGCACGCTCGGCGAGATTTCGCAGGAGTTCGTTGATATTCGACGTACCTGGAGCGATTGTCGAACTCGCCGCATGGCGCACCATGTCTAGTGACATGTCCGCATCGTTGCCACGTTACTCTAAATTCATAAATGTCTGGGGAAAGACTCACATTAGCAGTTTGAGATCTTGTCATGAAAAGAAAAGAAAAAATAATACTAGGTCATTTGTAGTAGTGAGAAATAAGAGAAGATTAGTGAAAGTAAGGAGAAATTATGAACACTCAAAATGGCCAGTTATTTTCCAAGAAATTTGGAAACATGAAGAGGCACCATTGGACCAAGGAAGTAGCTTCTTCAATGTTTTCCAAACACTTGTATCAATCATTGAAAGGTCTTGGTAAAGAAGTTGTTAGTCGTTAAAATTTTTAATTTCAGGATTAACAAACATAATGCTTCTCTAATTTGTAGGAAACCTAACATTTCTTAACCAAAAACCAATCCATTATGTTGGGGCTAACTGAAAACCCGATCAAGTTGGAAGTGTTGGAACCAATTTTGGTCCATGAACCATCCAACAAATTACAACAAACATCCTAAATTTATGTAGCGAAGGACATTCCGAGAAATTCAGCGAGGAAGATGGGGCAGCGTTGCACCGCGGTTTATTCGAAAACCTCACAAATAAAGGCGGACCGCTATCACTACGTTTGCGCGCCACCATTGCCACTAGAAACTCAACACCCGCTGAAGGGTGGACCTCGCCGACGACAGGTGACAAATCACGAAGACGCTATTGGTCGCCGAAGAAGACGTCGGGAAAACCTTCTTGGTGGTCACCTGGCCGTCATCAATAGGTAAAATCGGAGCCGGTCGAATGAATGATGAATCAATCTCGGCGGGCAGCGAATTCATCACTTAGCGTGTGTATGATATAAAATCCTGGACGTATCATTCATTCATTACGGCCGATGATCGCCACTGTAGATCTCAATTCCTGCGGAGATTTGCGGGATAGTCCTTTGGGAATTTGAATATACATTTGGAGATATAGTACCTTATACTCTTTATTATATAATTGATGATGATGAAAGTGTACTTTATACTAAAGTCTATTCGTAAAAGGCGCGGAGTAATAAATCAATAAATTGGACAAATTCCAGGCTATACAGAAGCTACACAGAAGCTACCTGCCCAACACAGAAGTAGAAAAAAATTAACATTTACGATATTTTTATAATTCTTGGATCGTTCATCCTGTATTGGTTTGGTAAGGATCACGACGGCGGATTACTCCGCGCTTTTATGAATAGATTATAATAATAGTCTCTTATACCAAAGCATGATTTTTATCTACATCGTATTGGTATTTTAAATATCTTCCCAAAAAAAGAATGTAATATTGAATTGCTTACAAAAAAGCTGGATTTTATAAACATGTTTTTCTACTCGAACCTAGTGAATCATCGTTATCATCGTTAGCACTTTCGGTTTTGTCTCGACGATGTGAGAATGCTTAAATTTAGTTTATTATAACGCTCGGTACAGTGCATGTAAAGTTTAATCAACCACATTATAGATGTAAGAATTATCTGGTTTCGGTTATTTATAGATATTATCGATATTTTTGTGTCGTTTCTAAATGTAACGTGAAAATGATTGAACAATAGTGATTTTACCAATAGTGACTCTTTCCTCGCAGCAATTTCTTCAATATTTTCAATGTAAGTAGATGATCCAAGCACCTATTCATAAAGCACGTTAATTTTTTTCAAAAATTTTACACATTTGAAACACCTCATGTGTGTAAATGCATCTCGGAATGACGCCGGCGGTCTTTTAGATACAGAAATAAAATAAATAGGAATGCTGTTCGGGTAATAAGCACCTGACCCTTTGATTCATGAGCCCTAAGTACGGGTCGAACTCGTTTTTTGCTGGACGCCGACACGGTTGAACGCCCCCTACGCGGCTCACACAACCGCAAGATATATTGTGAATAATTAAATATTCCGAAACGTGGCTTGTACACGTGAAATACGATAGAAATCACTATAATTATATGTTTCACTGGTTGTTTACGGCGAGGTGTAAAGATCGAATGGGCTATACCGACGTATTTCGTTGAAAAAAAATCTTGTATAAGCACCTAAAGAGTTTCACGAGGTTTGCGCCGGAATAATTCGAGTTGCCCTGCAACTTTTATGAAAATTCTTTCGTAATGTTTTCCTGTGGACAAGAGGGTAGCGGTAACAAAAGTTCGTAAATTTACCAACTTGCTTTGCATGCAGAATGCAGGTATAAAAGTTAACTGGGAATTTGTTGAGGAGAATTCCACGAACGTAACTAAATGGAGTTTTTGTTGTAACACCATAAAAGATAAAATTAACGAAACGTATTTTGCCACGCCTGTGCACCACGTCACCAATTAATATGGCGCTATTTAGAAAACAAAATAAATTTATTTGGTAAGTGGGAAATGTAGCATATGCAACTTACGTTGGCAATAAAATATTCGGTTTGGTGAAAATATTTTAGTCTGGTATTCGCGGTAGAAATACCTCAGGAAAATAGAGAAAACAGCAATGCAGTTATGTATACTATGTATATACACAAAAATAGGCAATACTTAATTGTTATTTTATCCTTTAGGTATTTGATGGTTTGATTCTTTTTCTATTAAATCAGCGAATCAATTTCTCTCTATATTTTTCCGCATTCGCCCGATACTCTGGCACACATCTCTCTTTTAGAGAGTATTTATTACCAAATATCCTTTTGAGTCCTTTATAATCCTTTGGTCGTCGGCGCGGCTATCCAGTCAAGCAAACATCAATTAGTGATTTCCTTTAATCTACTAGCCACAGGATATTATTATTAATAGAGTTTATCCTTGACTGACGGCCGATTAAATCCTGACCCTTGTCCAGCAGGATCATGCTCTAGTGTTTGTTCAGTCTAACGAGTCCGATGGAAACTAAACAAGATTCTAGTCAAATATTCCACTCGTATACCGAACGGGTATAACTCGTGCTGCTCCAATGGCTCGATTTACAGACGCTTCCAACAAAATAAACTTCTCCAAAATCATTTATGGCCTGATGCTCTAGTATTTAAAGAAAATTATTAAATGCTTTGCTTGGTGCAAGTGATCGGAAAGATTCACTCCACATTTACAAATTGAGTAGAGTAAAAAATTCTTAAATGGGAAAGACCACGATGTGAGATATGCGGATTTCGGCAAAAGATATGATTACAAGATACATGATTACAAGATATGATTATTAGAGCTCAAAACCGTTTTTAGTTGCTCAAGATGTGTTATAATTAAAAAGTTATAGCCCTTTGAAATTTACAAATTTCGGGTTTTGACTCATACCTTATCAACCAATCATAAACCACTCACGTCTTGTTGTATAGTAAATAGTATGAATTTTCGAACGCAATAACAAAGAATAGACAAATGAACAAAAATCAAACTGTCACTTGTCAAATTTTTCTGAAAATTGCACAAAACAAATTACACGAATTGCAGTTCGACACGAAACACTTTACTGATAATATTGACGTTGACAAGAATGTTGCCAAATGAATTTTTCAGGACTATTATTTCTGCTTTTAACAAGAAAATCGGCTACAATTTATACAGATGAAGATGTTACTTCTATATTAATATATCGAATTATCCATTAGGTAATGGAAGAAATGGATAAATCAGAAAATGTTTATTGCAATAAATATACAAAAACGCACATTTTGCCCACTAAAGAGGAGTAATAGGAAACGTGGCAAACTTGCTAAATGTGACTTCTCTTTGAAACTCTCGCTTTAATTGGAGCAGAGTGTATGACGATTGTGTGACGTTTTTCAAACTTTAAAAATTAATTGCGGCCTTATTTGGCCACAGAAAAAAATAAAAATTTCATTACGCGCCTTCATAGAACACACGGTTTTGAAAAAAAAAATTGAAAAAAAGTCGTGGTTTTCTCCATTGTCATGGTACTGACTGAACAAAAAGAGAACAATTCTAGAGTATAGGTATACCATCATCATTATAAGGATTGCTGAATTTCGGCGTAGAAATTAATTTATTTCGTGACACCCTGTATAAGGATGGTATAGTTTTTTAGCTTAAAAACTACCTATTTTTCATTATTCATCGTAAATGCTGGCATAGGTGCGATTCACAATGCCCAATTTCCATATCAACGAGCTGAATTGATTTTGGAATCTTGGCTCTGCTCGCTTGTCGTATGTCCACTTCGATCGCCAAACGCCATATGGCATCCACGACTCTATCATATTTTCGCCTCCGGCTATTACCGTTGCAAATAACATCTCTATTTACCGAAACCCATTCGAAATTTCTTTTTTCTTGTAATTTGCGTACAAAGTCGCTCCGGAAACGTTGCAGTGCATATCACAAATTTATGAAAAGTAGCTGTTTTCATATAGCAAAATAGACCATTCAATTGATTGCGCATAATCCACTTGATTATAGAGTTGCATAGAGTTGTCTATAGATTAGTTCTGCTAAATTAATACACCCCATAAAATTTCCTTAATCTAACATTTAGCTCTAGACATGGATGGAACAGAACGTTTCTATAGCCCGTATTAAATAATCACTGGACGTCCGTCGGACCAGTTGCGGCTTGTTCAGTTTCTGCATGGCATTAATCTTGAAGCGATCCACCTAGGAAGCGATGCGAACGGTGTCGGTGCGAATAATAATTTATTCGCTAAGGGAAACACCAAGGTCAAGTCCGATGATTTATAAAACCCTTCCTCTCCCCCTGCGAGCCTAATTTAAATGTAATATATTTCGCGTGGAACAAGTGAAGTATTTCATTATATTGTACATTAATTTAGCCCG
Source organism: Phyllotreta cruciferae (assembly GCA_917563865.1). Lineage (NCBI taxonomy): Eukaryota > Metazoa > Arthropoda > Insecta > Coleoptera > Chrysomelidae > Phyllotreta > Phyllotreta cruciferae. The sequence continues at coordinate 3,610,346 of OU830609.1, read as the reverse complement.
GTTTGTAATTTAATAACGTAGATTTATGCCGTATCAAATAGTTTTATTACCGGTGAGCAAAGACGTGAAGATTTCGCATCTGGAAAATAAATTCCTCAGGAAGGTGAAGATTTAGTTAACTACAAATTAGTGAGCAAATAACTATCACAAATTAAAGAATAATTTTAGTTCTATGGCCAATAATCTTGTGATTTATGGCGTTAAAATCTTATTCAGGCTACACATAGAAACTATAATGCACTCCTGTCGCCTAGCGTGTCCTAAACGAGCATTGACGATTCAAAATTACAGCAAATTAATTCAGAAATAAATTCAGGAAGGAGCCAAAATATTCCCGACACGTCTCGATCATTCCAGGAATTTCTGGAAATCTCCGCGGAAATATAGAGTAAATCAAGAATGTTATCTTAATGCTTGCTACACGTTTTCCCCTTTGGAGTTTACAAAATTTGGTTAATAGTTTATTTTAATTGAAACATTAACGCTCCAATCTACTGCGGTGCTAGAGTATTATGTAGAAAATGTTTTACAGAGGAAATACTTAAATAAAAACCCTCCATAATCGTGGAGGAATGATCCAAAACAATTCACAAAAAACTTTATATAGCTGTTTTCATACAATAGAACAGGCCATTCAATTGAATGCGCATAAGCCACTTGAATATGGAGTTGTATAGAATTACCTATAGATTAGTTTTGCTGAAATAATCTGGTTTAAGTGCCCTGTATTGTTCAATTCGTCCGAATGCGAATTTCAGTTTCCAGCATTAGCATATAGCGCGAGTTTTTCTACAGGTGTACTTGCTATAAAATTATATTTAATTGTACATACATACATAACGTGCGGACAGGAAAACCACCTGAAAACTACAAATAGCTTTATGGTATTGTTCCCCGAAATTTGAATATCCTGACCAAATCGCAGTACGAGATCGTTTTTCACATAAAGCACTTAAACGAGAAATACTCCAAAGTAGGTATAAACAGAAAAGGGATAAATGCGGAGAGATAAGGGATGTGGAAACCAAGGGAAACAATTCTCATTGTGAAAAACCGCGTAATTAATTAGGAAGTTTAATTTACCCAAATGGCGGGATGTTTTTTGAAGAATTCGAACGTGTTCTACTGTATTAAAAATATTCAGAAAATGTGCCCGATTTTCCCATTAGCGCCCATAAGGTGGGAAACTTTCAAATTATTAGATTATTAATTTTGAATACGAGTAAAAGCCTTTAATAATTTACGCCTAAGTTATTTAAGGAATCTAATTGTATATAGACGTTATTTTGGACACCATATTTAACGCACGTTAAAATAACGTAACGCTACTTTCACGTGATGAAATAATTTCAAATTTATAACTGTAACAGTTTTTGAGGGTTGTACAAAACGACAAAAAGCAGCTTAGGCACACACCTGTCGTTTCTCTCGGGTCTTTCATCTAACTTCGAATCGTTCATAAGGCGTATTCCGTATGCTCCGAGTTGCATGCATTCTCCGAATCCACTCATTCGTTTACTAATCCTGTTTGTTGTAGGTATGTTCCACGGTTTCGGGTTTATGGAGGAAACGGAGGAGAGCTTTTCATGTTTATGTGTTGTTAAATCCAGTTATGATTCGAATGGAGCCGGCGAGAGGGAATATCGAAAGGTAAGTGAAAAGAATCCGAAACGTTTAAGCGTTTTCTAATGGGCTTAAATTCTTTATCGTTTTCGTTGGATATGTTTTTTTTGACTGGAACTTTTTTATCGCTTTACATACTTATAAGAAGGGAATTATATTTATGTTTCACTACAAGTGAAAATTGTAAGTACTTGGTGTTTATAAGATAGGCAGTAGGTGATAAAAAATATAGTTTGTTCAAATCAAAGTTAGGTGCACGTCACTAATGACGTCGTATTTGCCAAATATTGTGCCCAACTTTTAAACATAAACTCATAAAACATATTTAATAGATTTAATAAATTTAAGTTTAATAACTACAGAATTTAATTTAATATTGATAAGGGATGATAAAATATTAGTTATTCCAGTTATATCAATTATTCGACAAAACTGTTCTATAATCCGTTTTAAATGAAGGTTTACGAGAATTATTATTTTTAAATGCACTTGATATCTAGAAATTTTTCTTCACAATTTTAGAATATTCTTAGATTTTGTAAACTTTGTAAAATTTCGACAACACTGTCTATTTGTGACGTAGTAAATTTATGGTGACGTGCATCTAACTTTCTTTTTCACAAACTATATTATTACTGCGAAGAAAAGGCCAAATATAAACGATTATTATTCCTACAATCTTCGAATTCCAAGAAAAATTATTGCATCTATAAAAAAACTATTTAAAAATAGTAGATACTAATACTGCTTAAAAGTTTCAATTTTCCGAACTTAAAGATCTACCAATCCCCGTTTTTTTTTCTCTCCCTTCAGTCAATCGCGATCTACCCAGAATACTAATACAGCGAATCAAGGAAAGTATTAATTAGTAGAAGTTTGGAGCGGCAAATATTATAACTTCCTTAACGAACTCAAATTGTGTTTGTGCGCTTGATTAATGTATTGATTACACAACCCCTTTAAATTTGTTAGAAGCTTCTTCATCTTCATTAAATACATTTCGCTTTAATTAACTGTTTAAAACTCGATACTTTTTTCCGATCGCGTTATATTAAGTGTGCCTACTTTTGGGAGCAGTAATTAATTAACTGAATAATGTTGATAAAACAAATATCATTATTAATAGGATTATTGTAATCGAACATTTACGCGGTGTCCCAAAAAAAGGATTTACATCAATTGAAGTGTTTTTTAAGAAACTGAACTTTTTTGTCTGAACCTATTTGAATTGCTCCTAGCTATTTAATTTCATTAGTATATTTTAATTCGTTAATGAATTTGGGTGAGAAAATACCCTCGTGTAATTACAGCGAGTAAAATTATGAAAATATCAACTGCAGGCCTCGTATGAATCGGCTGGCCGACCCCGTTCGAGGGCAGCCCGTGAGGCCGCCCCCTCGCCGCTTCTCGACATATTAATTAAATTGTTTTGATATTTTTCATTATTCATTTCGATAATTACAAATTCATGAGGGCGGTGCGCGTACCTTGTTTTCCAATTTTCGATATATATGCCTATTTTTACGGCCGAAATGTTATCGGTGAATAATTTAATATCGGCGAAACACGGGCATGTGAACGCTCAATGGCTCGGTACCTTTGCTAGGGAAATAATTTGACAGTTTTTATGTCGGTTTGATTGCCTTTTTTTCATCCCACGCTGGGAAATATGCATCGAAATATATAACAATAATGCTCGATATCATTGTGAAAAATTTGCTACTACATCAAGCTTAATATAAAAGCTCAATTTTCCGAAACTTTTTGCTATGTTGAAAGATTTGTGTTGTTACAATAAAATTCTAAAGTGTTGGTGCTTTTATGTTAGTTTGGTAGATATAAGAAAGGGTTTTTGCTGGTTTTATTGGCTCACTCTGTATATCAAACTGATATGTAAATTAAGCACATTTTCTCGATCAATGATCCTTAAAAGGTAAACTATCCGATTTATATGCATGTTTAGTTCCGGCATAAAAAATGCAACTCCGCATTGTATAAACGTTGAAAATTAAACAATTTGAAATTTGCTCGGCAGACCGTACTTTATTGTAACGGCAAATTAATATTTTTGTTGACGGTTGCGTGGAAAAGTTAACAATAGAATAAGTTTTTAATTTTTGGCCGCTTGCTTTTGTGACGTGACCAAATAAACGTGAATTTTTAATTATCGGCCATCGATGCCTTCGGGCTACAGAAACAGAATTAAATTTCCACCTATTGTTTAATAGCTAACTAATTTTCAATTGTTGTATGAATATTCAGAAGCGAATAAATGGACTCAAACTTCCGAAAAAAAAACCGGCTGTGCTGCAGAAATGTTACAAATTGGATTCGAAAATAAATCAAATGAAACGGATTTTATTATATACATAGAGTAATTAAATAAAATCCTTTGATTATTGAAATAAAAAAATAAAAAATTGTGTCATAAAAACAACGGTTTTATTAAAAAATAAAAATTTGTCTAGTCCACAAACATAGAGCCGGGCTGGTGATGAGAGTCATATGAAGGCTAACAAATGTGCAACTCTTTAACAAGGTACATAGTTATAAATAACATTTTTATTAAAATTATTATCAGATAAGACATGAATACTGCTATAATTATAAACATTTCGATAAACAACTCTCTAGTCAAACAGCTAACTCTAAAAAGTATCCCTCAGAAAATTTGTTCTATCATAACTTTAAAACTTCAACTATTGTTGCCGACCATCTAATTCCTAAAATACATAATATTACATTAAATTTTACATCAAAACTATTGAAATCGCGTATATCTTACCACTAAGCTTCCATCTTGCTGCACCGTCACCATAATCTCATTCTCCAATATCTCAACATTCCTAACTTTCTTGATCGTACTGCCTGCGTATCGTTGGGCCTCTGGCGGTAGAACCCATTGCATAACAGGTGATATCAATTCCGGATCCATGGTACTTATATCAGTTTTTCCAGTCAGTAAACTAACTACAATTCCCGCTATTAAAACGCTCAGCACTCCTATGGGGGTTATCCAGAGGAAGCTTAGTCGAAACAGTGGAAAAATATCCGACTCATCCGGATAAACAATCTAAAAAACATAATTTTATAAACTATGTAATTTCATTAAGAATTATAACATACTTCTGGTATAACCGTTTTGTTACTAATATTGTATTTGTCGTAACATGTTTCGTTCACAAAAACGGGTAATCGATGAGGAACGACATATTTTGCAGCTGCCACGTATTGGCTGCCGTACGATACGAGGCCGGACATAAAAGCGCCAGCGATTGCACCGCAAATTGCACCTTTGGAGTTAGCCCAAGGGACCAGCATGCCCAACGTAAAGACCCCGCAAGACGCACTGGCCGCTATAGAGGTCAAGGAAGATGCCATCTGCGAAATAATATATTAAAGAAAAAGTGGAATTATTTAAAATTTATATGCACTTACAGCTAGCACACCACCCATATGTTCCACCACATACATGAACCCAACAGCAACTACCCCTAGTATTAGAATGACGGTTTTCACGAAGATCTTTGCCTTTCGCTCCGTTAGAGTCATCCTCAAACAGCCCTTTACGAAATCTTCGAGAAGAACTTGAGCTGTGGAATTCAGTACTACTGAAAGAGAACTGTGATAATGAATTAATAATCTTTGCATAATTGTACACTCTCTATACAGGGTGTCGCAAAAAGGTTGGGACGTGGCTTAACTACAGTCTTCTGGGACGAAAATAAAATGATTTAATCTAACTTGCCTATATAAACAAAAGTTTTTGGTAAAGAAGTTCCACGATGTTAAAGTTTAAAATAAAAAAGAGATTTTTTGATGTAGGCCCAGAATACTTTTGGATGTAGTTAAGTTTGGTTAAATCATCTTATTTACTTCTTAGAAGTATCTATCATACCCTATCCTATCATATCCTATCCCATCCTATCTTATCCTATATCTATCATACACTATTTATCTGTCATATCGCAACCTTTTTGAGAACCCTGTATTTATACTTATAGTACTCACCTTAAAGCTGCTCCGAATACTCCAGCAATGAAGAGTCCAGGTACACCTCTTAAATGTCCCACAGTTTCCATAACGAAGAGGGGAAGTATTTGATCATCAGCTTTGATTCTTCCCATTGATAGAGGATCGCACTCATAGTATGTAGCGTACACTAGGATACCAGTGTAGCAGCAAATCCATACAAATACTGACACGCCTATGGTAAAGAACAGTACAGCTCTAAAAGAATGTTAAATCGATGAGGATAGATTCAATTCCTACAAGTAATTACTTACAATTTTGACGCCCTTACAGTGGGTAATGACAAATATCTCTGCACCATGGTTTGATTGACCGAATTGAAGCAAGTCCAGAAGGTAAACCCACCGATTAATACGCTAAACACGGTATACCTCTCGTATAAACTCGGATCGAAGCTGAAAATTAAAAGTGAAATATGAGCTGAATTTACCTAATTCGAAATAATTTTACTTGAAAAACTCGAATCTGTTGCCTTTGCTGGTCAAATCGACGATTTTACTTGGACCTCCTACTTGAATTGTTCCCAAAACTACAACTAGTATCACCGATATGAACATTGCTATGACCTGCCATGAATCCGTCCAAACGACGGCTTTAAGGCCTCCCTGGAACCAATTCATTTAGAATTACAATAGAGTTCGTACAAAAGAAGCCACTAAGTGTGTAGTTAAGCTAGCTGTACTTACTAAGAAAGTATAAAAAACGCAAACTACTGCTACAATTGTACCAATGAGGTGTATATTTATTGATGTAACTGAAAACAAAAAAGCTGGTAGGTGTAAGTCTAATTTTCACAATTATTCTTACCTTGATTAAATGCTAATGATGGAACATAAATAATAATAGGTAGAAACATGATCTAAAAAATAAGAAATTAATCACACATACTTATTGTATTGGTAAAGGGTAGAATCAAATAAAAACAACCTTCATTTCGAAAACTAGAATCCAAATTAATTGCAGCAATATTTAATACGGATGTGATATTTTCCATTATTTATATCATCATTTTATTCCATATTCTAATCTTCATCCCCATTTGGTGGATGAGTTGAAACAGTAACTCATTGTGACATTGTAATATTTTTTTTCTTCAAATGAAATTCAAAATATTCTGCATCATTAATTTGGTTTCTACAAACAATTAACTTCAATAATGATAAATTTTCTAAAGCTCGTTTACCATTTGATTCTACTTGTATACATTTACAATATATGCCATATAAACGAACACTTTTAACTCAACTTACTTCATCTAAAAGAAATAATACTGATGCTATTGTTCTCACAACCCTATTGAATCTCAATTCGAGGTACTAAAAAAATTAAACAAATTAATTGAAAACGTTGAATAAAATCTAGTCTCAAAATAATCGACTTTACTTTTAATATACAGGTACTTACTTCATAAGAAGAATTAACTTGTAATTTCAAAAATACTGGAAGATATACTGTTGATACTGTTAAACCGCTTAGCCATATCGCTATTACTATAAACCAATACTGCGTTCCGAATAAATATATGTCAGAAGGTGTTCCCAAAATTGTAACACCAGAAACATAGCTAAAAAATAGACGATTGAAAATCATTTCAATTCCTGTTGGATATTTCTTTACCTAGCAATTAAAGATAGAGCGACAGGAAACGATCTTAAATTTCTGTTTCCTGTCAGGTATTCGCTAAGAGTTTGGCTGGTTTCGCTTTTGAAATATTTGCCCCTGCAACCGAAATAGAGTCCAGTGAGAGCAGATAGCAACAGCATAGACCCGAAGACTGCATAATCCGCTATTTCGAAATGGTAAATGTCGTTGAGCGAAAGTAAATTTTTCGCTGTCATTTCTCTGAAACATTAAAAAAGTTAATTTCTAGTTCATTGAGTTAAAAGTGAGGTATTATGTATTATTATCGAAATTATTTTAGTTTTATTGAAAAATATTTATTTTAGAATTCAATGAATAGATATTATATTTAGTTTATTAAACAATTGTACAAAAAATTGTACAATTTCATATCAAAATATTATAGTAGTATTATTTACCTAATGTTAAACACTTTCTAGTATAAATATCAACTAAATTATAAATGCAGTATAGAATATTTCGTCCTTATCAATTATGCACTTTCATTTAATACATGATGGAAAATTGTAGTTAACAGGTAAGTGCACGTATGACATAATTATTATTATTTTCGAGAAAAGCAATAATTATTAAACAAGTTTCGACATTTTTCGTGGTTATACGAATATTCCAACATTTATAAAATTTTATGTTGTAATAGTTCTTAGGTGTACGGATAAGTATTTTTATCTATCTGTACCTAAACGGAGATAATTTACTTACCCTAAAAAAATAACTATCTGAACATGATACTGATTTGAAAATACATAAAAATTTGTTTTGTTTACGATGCTAAAAACGAATTTTGAAGATAAAACTGATAAAACTATAATCAATTTACACTTGTTCTACTTGATTTGCTAACGATTCACTCTACTTCAAATCAAGATAAACACATAAGTAACAGACAATTAATGATCAGATCCTATTGTCTCAATAACGCGATGAATTGACCTCCAAAATAAAATAATTTCCGAGTTGCGAATTCAAAAACGTACACAACTATCTAGTTACAAAGTTCAAATAGTAAAAAAAATTCTCATAATAGGATAAAAATATTTAAAATATCGCATAGGTAATTAGAAATATGTTAATATTGATAGTTCAAACAACTTTTATTATTTGCCGTTCCATCAGCACCATGTTTGACTACTTTTAAATTCGATAGTTGCCAAAAATAGCTAATAATTATTTATTATTAATCTATCAATTCTGTCGAATAAATCACCAAGAGACGCAAGATTTATAGCGATGCTAATTAATTAAAAATTAATATCAATCCAAGAAATTAATCTTTGATAAAAATCGTGTATTATTATATAAATTATATAGGTATTAAAAAAAACTCCATAAAAACCGTTTAAAATTGTTGAATATTTTGTTTTCAAGGGCGCATAAGCTAAAGCCGGTCCTGTCGAAATTTACACAAACTGGTCGATAAAACAGTTTCCTACATTACCGACTCCATCAAATTAGTGACGCATGAAGTTGACGTATGAAGTTGTCAAATTTTAATATAAACTAATGGAATTCAATTTACGAAGTTGATTGTTTACAGAGATTACAATAATACATTATCACACATTGCTATTAATGAGAGGGATTATTAATTACGTACGTGATAACGACAATTAGGTAAAAGATGGCGGAATCGGTCACATTACAGGAGCAACAAGAGGGTACCTCATCATCGACTGTCACTTTACTGGAAACTGAAACTACAGATCACGAACAGGTACGTAGATGTTAACATACACGTTACGCAAATGTATCGGCCTACCTTGCGGTTTTCTCCGCTGTTTACAAAAGCGTACACCCGTCGATATTTATCAGTGAAAAAATGCGAGCCAAACGAGTCCCCTTTGGGCGGAATCCGAGTGATGGATTTAACGCGAATCATCGCAGGGCCCTTTTGTACGATGGTTTTGAGTGATCTAGGTGCCGAAGTGATTAAAATCGAACGTCTCGGTTCGGGCGACGAGTGCAGGAAATGGGGCCCGCCCTTCGTGAACGACACCCCAGAATCCTGCTACTTTATGGCCGTAAACAGGAACAAGAAAAGCATTTGCGTCGATTTGAAGCAACAGGAGGGTAGGAACATATTGTACGAAATGTCGAAGAAGAGCGACGTGCTAGTAGAGAATTATGTACCAGGGAAATTGGATGAATTAAAGCTGGGTTATGAAGATTTCAAGAAGATATCTCCTCGTATAATATACTGTTCGATAACCGGTTATGGACCTGATGGGCCGTATAAATTTCGACCAGGCTATGATGTCATAGCAGCTTCTATGGGAGGTTTGTTACATTCGACAGGGCCTATCGATGGAGAGCCTGTTAAAGTTGGAGTTGCTATAACTGATATTACTACTGGTGAGATGAATTTTATGATTTTCGTAAATAACTTACCTATAGACTTCATCGGGAAATGAAGTTATTGGTAATGATTTATTTCTTTGATTCAAAATCATTGTTAAAGGCTTGAATTCTTGAAATTACTTTCACAAGTTTTGCTGCTTTTTGAATGTTATCAGCGAAACAATTTTATTAGTTCAGATTAAGTAATTTTACTACCACATTCGGATTTTGTTTTTATTAATAATGCACACAATAATTCTCTTTAAAATAAAAGTATTAATTAAAAAATCAGTAACTTACTCTGTATCTATTCCCATAGCTTAATAACACAATATTGAAGTCAGAGTAAACATTTTTTTACATTGTAATAAAAAAGGAAATGCCATTTAACAAGAGTGGCCTAAGTACTTGTTACTTTAAATCAAGCCAAAATTATATAATGTCTGTATATTTGGATCATCTTTTGTGCAATGTAAATTATCACAACAAAATTGGTCATAAAAATTAGACCTCCCATAACAAATAAGGGATTTCTGAATATTAAATGAGCACCATTATCTTATACAGTGTGTCCAAAGATGGGGTTGCCTATAGGAGAAAAATTACTGTTATTCATTTTACAACAAAAAGTAATTATTTATAAAAATTTTTGCTTCATTTGAAAATGAGAATAACATTGAAAAATCTTAGATTGGATCTACATGGTGTTGGCAAATTAAGAAAACATAAAAATACTTCAAGAGAGAAGTACCATTATTTTTTATTCTACACAAAATTTTTATAAGACAAAGTTATTTATGTTTATGTAAAAAAAGCCTGAATACAAATTTTCAAATTAAAATTACAATTTTGTGTGTCCACAATGATGGATTTGACCAGAGGAGAAAAATGATTAAGACGAAAAGTTATTCTTTATAAAAAAATTTACTTGCCTGGAAATTGATATTCACGATGAAAAAATTTCACACAAAATTGGAATTTTAATTTGAAAATTAATATTCAGGCTTTATTATAGATTATGAATGACTTTCTCAAAAAAATTTTGTGTAAAATAAAAAATAATGGTAACTTGTCTCTTGAAGTATTTTCATGTGTTCTTAATTTTCCAACACCCCGTAGATCCCACCTAAGATTTTTCAATGTTATTCTCATTTTCATAAGAAGCAGATTTTTTTTATAAAGAATGACCTTTTTATTCCAAAAAGGTATAATAAAAATATTTTCTCTTATAGGCAACCCCATCCTTGGACACACTGTATTATAGAATAATGGGAAAGTTTTCAATTTTCTTCTAAAAACTAATTTAAAATATAAAGCATAATATCTGTATCAAATTTAGGTCTCTATGCTCATGGTGCAATAATGGCAGCCCTAATGCAAAGATCGAAAACCGGTGTGGGACAAAAAATAGACTGCAATCTCTTATCCACGCAAGTCGCTACTCTAATCAATTTAGGCTCGAATTACTTGAACGCCGGCAAGGAATCTAAAAAATGGGGCACCGCACACGAGAGCATCGTACCTTACGAAGCATTTCCAACCAAGGATGGTTATTTCACAATCGGAACCGGTTCCGAAGCTCAATTCAAAGATTTCTGCGAGAGAATAGGACATGCTAATCTGGTGGATGATCCCAAATACCTGACAAACAAATTACGCGTGCAGAATAGAAACGAGTTGTTGCCTTTATTGAGATCGATTATTAAAACTAAAACGAAGAAAGAATGGTCTGAAATTTTCGAAGGAGCTTCCTTTCCTTGCGGGCCTGTTAACACTCTTGGAGAAACCTTCAATGATCCTCATGTTAAAGATATCAAGCTAGTTGAAACGCTTCATCATCCGATAGCTGGAGAAGTAAAAGTGGTCGGTCCTCCTGTGAAGTTCAGTGATGGTGGGAATTTCGTTAAAAGCGCTCCGCCTAGTTTGGGACAACATACTGATGAAATTCTTAGTGATTTGTTGGGATTTAGCGAAAGTGAAATTATCGATTTGAAGAAGATGAAAGTCGTTCAGTAATTTTAAGATCGTTATGGGGCTATAGGGATTTCGAGGGAAAGCGAATTTCGCTGTATACTAGAAGAATTATTTTATTTTCTACTGATTGTCTAGTTAAAATTTAATTTACACCTACATGTTTTGATATTTAACAGGATGGCGTGTTGTTGTAAATTAAAATTTAATTTTAGTTTAGGGATTTTAATAAAATTCTGTAAAAATATTATCATAATTATATATTTATAGACCAAAATATTTTGAATCAATTTTTAACACAAACAAATTCCAATTATGAATATTTTTCGCCTACCAGCATTACTTACTTTTATTTTAAATATTTTATTCGTATTACAAATATGTTTAAAGTTTGCAAAACTGATTTTTAATGTTTATAATAATTTATAATATATTATTTGAAAAAATTTATCTACATCTTTATTTTACTATTTACTTTTTTCATGTCTTATCGCCCTAAAGTACATACCAAATATCTTTTACTTCCTAGTAATGATTCCTAGTAGTGATTTTCTACATATAAATCCCACAATAATTTTCCTGTTATATAACCATTTTTTGTCAAAATAGTGCTTTATCTCATTTATTTGCTTCTTGTTCTGTGAGAGGTTTTAAAGCCATGTGCAAGTAAGAACAATAAATTAATCTATTGTCTAATTTTTATTTTAACCGAAATTGTTAATTTAAGATCTCTGATTGGTTATGCTTCAATATAATACGAATACAATCGCCAATTTTCGCGTAATTTTAATATTAACCTGTTTATTTTAGGAAGTACCGAGAGTAACTCTTAAATTAAGGAAACCTAAGAACGATAGGAAAGTTCAATGGAGCACAGAAACTGTAGATAATGAAAATTTAAATAAGAAGAAATCAAAATGTAAGCGAATTAACTTACCTATTTACCATTACGATTTTTTAAACCACTCGCTATCGAACTAACTTCCAATATTAATAACATAACACAATGCCATAATAACGCTGCAACTTGAGCCTATCGAAGAAATGTTCATTATTTTTTTCTGTTCATTTTCCATTTAGATATATAAATTGGCATATAAAGTTATGAAGATAATCTTCTAATTTGTATGCTCTAATTATTTTCAACATCATTTAAAAACTACTGAGCCAATTAACAATAATTTAAAAGTTGAATACCTACCGCTTATATTACAAAAATATTTTTAATTGAGTGTCTGATTAGTGTGGCTATGCCACAGAATCAACTTTTTGAGAAAATGAAGGTGAAAAGTTATAAAATGAACTGCTGGCGCTAAAACTGGGCGAATTTCAATAGCATTTTATACAAACAAGGGATATGGCAAACTTCCAACGAGTTCGTATATGGTCTACAATACTACCCAGAACCTTTAAAATAAATAAACAACTTGTGAGGCATAGCCCCTTCTCTTACTCAGGCACTCAATTATGCACTCCTTTTGCAAGCCATTCCACCAAATTTAGTAAGTGCAGGCTAATTTTTTTACGTACATGCAGGTTGTTGTATATATGAAAAACCAAAAAAATTCGGCGAAAGTTCGGACGACGAAGACGACGATGACGATAACGATGAATGCGACCATTGTCACGGGCACGTGGAGAAAAGAAAGACGAAACCACCGGCCAGTACAGGGGACACCGGCTGTCCTCCATGCGAAGACAGATGCTATCACCATTAACAAGTTCGTTTTAGCCAAAAAAGTTTAAAATTTTTGTCTCCTGAAAAATTTAGAAAATCGACCGGATCCAGTCAAATCGAAATAGAGATTTTTTTCAACAGATTCACAACGAAGTTACCGATATTTTCATTCATTGAGCCAGCATTCGCTTTGACACTATACTGACGATTTGGCACCATTTGGAACCATTTGAAATTTATCTACTGTAATTTTTAATAAGCTCTACTTAACCTGGTAAACTAGGATCTTTTTACTATCGTATATATATGTTATGTATGTATATGATTGTCATATTACATTTGTGACCAATAGGGGTTTAATCAAAACTTAGTAATATTTTAAAAATGTGATCTTATTTTATAAAACGTAATTTATCTAATTATAATTGTATTTCATACTTTAATAAATTATTTGACCGTTTTTATTTTTGTGGAAAATGTATAAATAGTTCTGACCTAATTAAAATCGTTCTTCATTTTTGGGACACCCTGTATAATGATACATTAGGATATGCAAACACTATTTTTCATCAACAATGTATATAATTTATCATAATAAATATCAAACGTTTACAAAAATTGTGTATCGGTGATAAATACTCAATATATAACGCAAATAACAAAAATAGTCACAAAATACAACCTAAAATAAAAAGAAAACTTGTCGATTCGTGTATATAAATTCGGCGCAAATCATTGTGAGTGATATACAGTACTAAATCAAATCGGTTTAATCAAATAAATATTTCAAATATCTTTCTTTGAGAATTAAATTAATCAATGAAACAACGATATAGTCGCATAAATATAAAGCCTAAACTACTACGCTGAGGAGCGATTTATAAGATTACTTAGCAAACCAATTAGCATGATGCAATCCAATAACAGATTGCTCAAATTAATTACAATTTTATAACACAACAAATCAATAAATAATTGAAATCATAAACATTCAGGTTTCAAAATTTCCCCTAATACACAGACAATTTCCACTAACGAACGGAATTTATCCATTCTTTCAATTTAGTACTGAATAAACTATTCGATTATTCACTCAGCTATCGAATTAAATATTATCTAAACTTTTTCGCTCTGCTATTCGTTTTTTGTTCCTTCCCAAGCTCGACGCCTTTGAGAAAAGACGCTTCGTCCAAGTGCAGACTGTGCACTTTAGCCCTGGATCGCCACACTTTTATCGAATGATCGTCTGAAGTGGTCACCAGCATTTCAGGATCCTTGGGATTGAACGCCACCGAATTCACGACGTCCTGGTGGGGAAATTTCGCCAAGCACGAGCCGTAATGGCGGTCCCACAAATACCCGTGTTTGTCTTCGGCTCCACTAAAACAAGCCAACAATTTGTTATTTATTATTCCAGAACAGATGCACTAGTCATTTTAGACATGAAAAAATTTAACGGTAATTCCAAAAGTTTGAACCTATTGGTACACCGAGTAAACGATAAATCTAAATTTGCAACCTTCTCCGAGGTCCAGAACATTGTTAAAATTGCAAATAAATTAAATTTTGCAATATTGTAAAAGTTCTGAAAACTTGCATTAGTGTTAAATGTGTTATTTCATATCACGTATCAGATTGCAAAATTTAATTTATGGCAATTTTAACAATGTTCCGGACCTCGACCAAAGTTGCAAAATTTTATAGTTTATTTTTATGCTTTTCCTGCCCTTTTTTCCTGGCAGTTTGAAAACTTTGGAATTAGTTGATTAATTTTAATTATGTAATTGCCTACAGTTACTGGACTTATGCTGCTATTCTGTGGATTTATTTTAATACACAGTATGTGTGAAGTATGGAATTGCAGTGATAAAAATCGTACAGAATGGATAAAAATTAGATTACCTTGCTACGTATTCGTCACAGACGTCTAAAAATATGAAGAAGCATTCGTTATTCGGCGTGAAGCCTTTGTGAGCCCTCAACATTGTTCCCACTTGCTTTAGAGTGACTAAATCTATTACGTGAATGTCGATTTCTTGTGCTATCGGCGGCGGTTCGAGAGGATTGCTTATCACGTAATTTTCGGGCCAAGAGCGACTGTTCACGTACAAATACCTGAAAAATTAGAATGATGAAAAATTGTTCTTCGAGTATCTAATAAATCCTATGGTATAGAATCGCTAAGCTAGCCAAGATCTCGTCAATTGATTAATTTACAGAGATACATTTATCAATAAACAGAAAAATTTTATCAGTTTAAAATTGATCATTGAAAATTAAGGGTGGAAACCACATTAGAAGGCTTTTTGGCCCTTCTTTTTTTCAGGATTTTCTTTGGGTGGTAAGAATTGATTGGGATTCAATCAAATTTTGACATCATCAAACAATTTTTGTGAATTTTTTATAATTTCTGATTCATTGTAAATGAGTTATGAGTCATTTATTCATCTATTATCTACCACTAAACACCATTTGATCTCACCTTTGGTCCGGACTTAAACCCATGCCGACGATGTGCCCGTGAAGATCGATCAAATGATCGATTTTATCGAACTTGTCGGCCACTTGATCGAAATTTAGCCAATCGGGATCCGGCGGTGGACTTTGTTCCTTCCTTTGTTCGAACAGTATCAATCTTTCCTTTAAACTCGGTCCAGGATCCATCCTTTTGGGAAACGTAAAGGGCTTTATGCGCTTGAAACCTATTTGATGTGGAGTATAGGTTTTGTAGCCCGTCGTGAATATGAGGTATTTGTCCGTTTGAACGAACCTGGTTATTAAAGAAATTAAATTGTTTCAAAATACTATCTAAATTATTAATATGTATACCTATCAGTGTCAGTTTCACATGAAGAATCCGAACTAGCTTCATCAGTATCGTCTGCAACTTTTTCTGCAATGGTCTCATCATCGCTATTTTCTTCCTCAAATAAGTGACATTCTGATTCGACTTTTCTATAATCGGCATTGTACCATATAGGATACGGAAAGTCTTTTTTCAATGAATCATGCATTGAATTAACCATAGCTGAAATTGTGTTACATGCAATAAAATCTGAGGTTCATATCCATTAACATACCTCTCTTTACATCACAAGATGTCCAAGTAATATCATTATGACTAACAGGATTACCATGTTGTGCTGATGATGATGATGATGAAGAACAACCTTCAGCCATGTTGATTTCGCTTTCGTTTTCGAGATCTCTGTCTATATTTTCGGAATTAGGAAGGCAATTCGCTATCATAATCGCTCTAAAATGAAATCGATCGTTGGAAATTAAAAAAAAACATTGCTAGATGAGACTGTACCTTATAGAACTAGCATTTCTATTGTAAAACCTAAACAGGCAATGCGTAATCGGAACTAGTTCTGATTCCGCCTCTTGCGAAGCCCTATTGAGCCATAGGTAAGAAGTACTAACTAAATGAGCCAGCCAATGTAGGTCTCCTGATAATAAATATTGATCGCTGTACCATGTACCGAAAATATCGTACGGCTTGTTAACCACGCGACATTGAAGCTCAAAACGACCTGGAATCAGTTTTATTTTAATTACGAGTTAATTAGAAACCTTTAATTAATTTTTACTTAAATTGAAAACGGCAATCTCTCCAGAAGTACTGTGAGTGGTGCCGAAATGGACGCCGGATACCAGCAATAAAGTATCAGATTCATTGAATTGGGAATTTTGTGTGTATTTCCATTTAAAGTGCTTCATATTCCGTATGTACTTAATTTTTGAAGGGTATTTCGATCTCCATAGCTAAAAATTTCAATTTATGGTAAATGGTGGCTTAATTAAAATTACAGGTTTTGTCACCTTGACCACGTTAATTAGTTATTAAACGCTCATCAGCCTTCCAAATTTAACCCTGATATGTCTTAATAAGGTATGAAATATGTACTTACGATAACATAACCATCTTTGGAACATGTAGCGAAGTACTTTCCATTGTGAGAAAAACTAACGTGTAACACCTGATCAGAATGTTCTAATAATGTCTCTGTTTGTACAATCGGTATATGATAAGATAATCTTCTGAATTCTTCATACCAAGTCCTATCTGTAAAAAATAAGTTTTTATGTTAGAATGTATCATTTATTACTTTTTTATTTGATTAATTGGAATTCTTTGAATTATTCATAGGCTAAAGTAAAATGCAGGATTTCTTTAATATCAAGAAAAACAGAAATTCAAAATATCCTTAGTCCTGTATTTATTCCTGTTAGTAAACATTGCAATACTCTGATGGTCTTATAATTACTTACTTACTTGCATATACTGGAATAGTCCTATCTATGGCAAAATGTTTTACAAACAAATCCTTCCATAATAAATCATCGAAACTAGCCTCGTACCAAAATTTACAAACTTGACCTGCAGAAATTAGTTCTTTGTAGTTCAAATGTTGGAATATTTTATACAAAGCCGGATACGGTAAATAAGCCCAACAGCTATCTTTCCCGTCCATTTTGTCAATGAAATGCGTATATACGCTTTTATAAAATGTCCATATTGTTATATTTTTAACCACAGAGAAGGAATAAATTGCTCTTATTTATAAGTCAAACGCACAAATACAAATAAAACATAATCAGCTGATTGCCTGACACTCTTTTGACTTTACTTTCATTGACATTTACCTAATCAACGAAAACGCACGAATCAAAAACGAGTAAATCAATTCGTCTTTTTTAATTTATTTTTAAGTTAATTCTATTTCTTTTAATTAATTTATAGAATCGTGTCATTCTAATTAACAAATACTTCAAACCATAACATGTTTTTTAAAAATCAAGAAAAATAAAAATATCAAAGTGTTCTTTATTCATATCAGTAAAAGACCTAGACTACGACAATTGACACTTGTCATGTCATTTAATAAATGTGGCTAATGTTCCAACGCCGGTAATAAAGTTATTTTACAACTGGTATTTAATACTAATTAAACCCTTTATGATTATAATCGAACGAATTTGTTATAATTTTATCAAAATCATGTCCGTTTCATATGCTTAAAAACTTATATAACGTTGTTATTTCGAGCCGGCAACAACGGTACCAGGCACAAGTAGCGACACTATTCGATCAAACAAACAGAAAAACGATTAAATTCGTACCTATCGTATATTTTGATCGGCAAAAACTGCTTATAAATACACAATTCGCTTAAATTCTTCGATAGAATGGTAGAAGACAAAGTAGAAATGAACAACGACAGTGAATCATACACCAGTTTAAACGCAAATGATCCTAAAAACGTTCAGGAATTAACGCAATATGTAAGTTTCGAATTAAATCTTGAAGTAAATCCAATTGACTAATACTTGGATTATTACAAATGTAATAGAACTATTTTTCTAGCAAAATTTAATTCGTTTTAGGTGCAAAGTTTATTGCAAACAATCCAAGATAAATTTCAAAACATGTCCGATCAAATATTAACAAGAATAGATGAAATGGGCAACAGGATAGATGATTTAGAGAAGAACATTGGGGATCTAATGACGCAGGCGGGGGTAGAAGGCACAGACAAATAATAATTAATATTACAGTATTTTTTTCAACACTTATCTTACATTTGTTTCTTTAACTTGGAATTAGTTTCATATTGGTAATCTGACTGGATAAAGACATTTTTTACTTTTTATTTGACAAATTTAAATATTTATGATAATTTTACAGTTAAATACACATAAATCGTTAATTACTTCTAAGTAAGGTAAACATATACATGCAAATAAAAACACCGAACTGTATTAAATTATAATCGTAATGTATCCCTTTCGTATAAATAAATGTCAACGCAATTTCAACACGAATTTCAATACAATAGAACTTATCAACTTAATGAATAGAATGTGAATCGAATGGGACTGTTCGATAACACAAAATGGTAGAAGAAATTGAAACAAAGGATCTTAATGTATCTATAATTTTCATAAAACTCAATTAAACAATATCATTTTTTAAACTTTCTTACAACAATAGGAGACGGCTTTTTACCAACTTCAACTTCTTCCACGTAATCCTCACTGGATATTGTAACATCTTGCACGGTGTCTTCATCGGATTCTTCCGTATCTGTTACACTGTTTTTCATCGAATCCAAAGTCTCCTCGCTCTTGGACATTTTATTCAAATCCGGAATGCCTGGCGTTCGTTTCTTTTGATTGGAAGAGAATATATTTCCCAAAGATCCCAAGGATCCCGTCGATCTAAACAGCGAGTTTTTGCCCAGGTATTTCTGTTGAGCGGTTTCGGGAAGACGAAGGCTCTTTTTGAAATCCTACAAAATAAATGGGCAACATAGAATGTGGAGACGTATATTTTTTTAATAAGAAAATTTACCAATTCTAGATGTCCTCTTACAGTTTGAAAGTCCTAATATTAAACAAAAACATTATTTGCACCTTCAAGACGATTTTTAAGATAGAAATTGAGTCGTGATAAAATAATGTATATTATGTACCTCTAAATCCGCTTCTTCGTTGATAGATTGTACGTCGTTGAAAGCCCTCGTAAGAATTTCCAAACATTTCGAATGATATCCGATTTCTACTGCTATAAAATCCAATAATATTGACTTGATATCGTGCAATTTCTGTTTTTCGAAGTTATTAGTTTTCTCTTCGAGACTGTGAATAGATTTCGATACTTCTGCTGTGGCTTTCACCAATTCCGTCTCCGCTTGAATCTGTTAAAAGGAATATTATTGTCACCCACAAAACCAATCATAAAATGAAGATCGTACAATCTGCTGTCGACTCCTCGGGTTCCTCTCCCTCAGCCTATCCAATTGCCTCTTCTTGGATATTTCCCTATCTCTTGTACAGTAAATCTCTTTGACTTCTTCCTTCACTTGCTTGCAAATATCCTCGTACTTCGTAAATTCGCCCACCACTTTGGCGTCGATGGATTGCACCCTCAAATCCCCGTAATCGCTGATCATGGAAACGCAGTCGGCGAAATTCTCCAGACCCAGCGCCAGTGATTTGTTGATGGTTTCGCTTTCGGCGATGCCCAACGTCGTCCTGGCCAACTCGTCGCCTTTGTCCCTGACTCGGGCGATTTTGCGGGAGTACTGCGCGAAGATGTTGCAGAACTCCGCTATGTTCCTCTCCACCGAGTGTATGCGCCCCTGGATGAATTTGGCTTGCGTTTCGCTGGAACACAGCAGACCAAAAATGTGTAATAAGCAACGTGAAAAGATATTTTATCCAGTAATCATAGTATCATAACCCTTGTCCTCTTTATACCCAAAAAACCAAGACCAGAAGCTTTAATAAAATGACCCTAGGTAATGTGTTATAACCAGTGATGCTCAAATTACTATATGTAATTAATCATAATTACTTTGGGCAAATTGTAATTGATTACAATTACACGCTTTGGTGTAATTTCAAATAATCAATTAGGTTGATGTTACCTATCGCCTAGCTATGCGATTGCAGAGGGGTGCTACGGGAAGAATTTGGTTATCATTTGAAGGAAAAATCCATTTCATCTCCATTTCATGAAGAGTTCTCTAACTGTGAAATATTCCTGTATCTTTGTCAGAATTCATCCAGTTTAGATTAAACTGTGGTAAAGGAACAAGTTGCTAAAAAGTATGGTCTGCTGGATAATTGAATGAAATCTACAATATTCGTTTTTTAACATTTGTTATAATTGAATTCCCGAGCTCAGCACAAAATTTCCAATTTTCTATTTTTCCATAACGAACATATGGATTAATTGAAATATAGTTAGCAACCACATATCTTAGATACAACTGATTTTCTCCCTGAAGAGTATAGTCCTGTGCCAATATTTCATAACTACAGAATATTGTTGTAAAATTATAATTTTGGGTTTGGACCTCGACTATTTGCCTACAAATTTGCAATCAGTTAAACTCTTCAAGGATTGAAATTATTAAAAGCACTTGTGTCCAATGTAATTGTAACGAAACGAGTAATTGAATTACAAATTACAGTCGATGAGCAAGTAATTAATTACCTCCTCAATTACAATATAAGTATAATTAAATTACTTTTTCAAGAAATTGTAATTATTTGTTTCAACACTGATTATAACCATCCAGGAAAACGCTCGAATCTATCTATGATAACTTTTTTATACGAATAGCCTTGCAATATTTACTTTTTTTCCGATGTTTATTCATTTAGGTACTACCCAATTTACTTTTAATTTTAAGCAATTAATAATCGCATATTGGCTGTTATTTAAATTACCCAAAGCTTAATAAGCGACCTTTGCACAAAAGTACAGCATTAAAGCGATACAATAACACATGTAGAAATAAAAGCCATGAATGTAAAATAGATCTTTAATTAAGAATTCGTTTGAGAACGGCCAAATACAATTACTGGTTTAAAATAGAATTTGTGCTGAATTTCGTTATAAAATTTGTTAGTCAACTATTTACAATAATAAAAATTGTGTATAAAAATATTTACCAATTACTTCTCGATCGAAACTGATTCAACATCATTGAGATTTTACAAAACTTGAGTGTGTGACAAAAGCCAATGTCAACTAACATTCGATACAAACAAAAATCCAAAAGCACTGTTACCAACAAAAAAAGGAAAGTAATCAATATAAAGCAACACTTTTATTATAAAAATACAGAAATACAATTAATAGAAATCAACTTTTTATAAAAAAAAATACTTATGAACATGAAAGATCCACAAATTTTAATTGTAAGAAGAAAATATAGGTTTTTGTTACTATTCAACAACAGCAAAAGAACTACCAGTACAAGCAAAAGCTGACTTTACTTTCCTATTAGCTAGAATCTGAGTTGGTACTTTAACGTCCTTTTTATCACCGGTACCGCAACTGCCGTGCTCGTTCCAGCCCCAAGCTAACAATTTTCCTTCGCTGGTGATGGCCAGGTTGTGCTCGGAACCGACACTCAACTGACTAACGTTACTTAGCGATGGGACCTTCTCGATCTTGTATGGCACGTCTCTTTGCGATCCCAATTGACCGTAAGAATTCCTGCCCCACATATAGACCTCCCCGTTGTCAGTTAGTGCAGCACTGTGGGTCCAACCAGCATAGACAGTCTTCAAACTTTCATTGTTGAAAACCTCCAATGGTACGAAACTGTTGGCGACGTTAGGATCAACTCCAAGTTGTCCGAACTTGTTCTCACCCCAGCTAAGTACAGTACCATTGTCTATAAGAACTACCGTGTGATGCTGACCACTCGCTACACTTATGACATCACTGAGATCAGGAACTCTGGATATACTTAGATAGTTGTTATCGTCGAAGTTGTCGCCTAAACCTAACTGGCCTTTGGCTCCGGTGCCTGCTACGAGCAGCCCCCCATCCTTCGTAATCATAGCGGTGTGACGTAAACCGCAACTTACGTGCTTGAAACCGGTGGCCAGTTTCTGGGAGACTTGCAGCCTCGATGGGATACCGGTGCAAGTAATGCTCTTAGACAAGCCCAGTTGGGTGTTCCCGTTGTTGCCCCATACGAACTGTTTGCCGCATTCTGTTACGGCGGCACTGAAATCCCAGCCAGCCGATATCTGAACCACTTTGAATTCTTTGAGGATTTCTATTTGGGTGAGTTTCAGCGTATCATCGGATAAAGCTAATTGACCTTTGGAGTTCCATCCGCAGCAATACACGAATCCTTGGTTGTCTAGTATCAGAGTATGGCCCGCTCCTCCGGCGATGGAAATGATATTCTCAGCTCGTAAATCACAGTCTTTGAGTGGAATTTCCTTTGGCGTTACTTCTTCGTCAGATCTATAGCCCAATCCTAGCTGACCATAACTGTTAGCACCCTATGGAACGATGAGGTTTTTTTTAGCATTCTTGTACCGAATATCTGTAATAAAATGACTTACCCAACAATATAAACTCATGTTGATACGAAAACACGTTGGTACTGAACGCTTTCCCTGTTTTTTGTGAAATTTTGAAACACGCGTCCAGCCGTCTGAAAAAAAGTGAGGTTAAGATCGCCGAAAAGCTAATCAAATATGCTCAAAATGTTTTTTAACAATTAATTGAACAATCTAATATCTACTCCATAAATTCGAATTATATTTGTTCGCATTTACTCTTCAAATGACTAAAAAGTAAATGACAAATTTATAATTAGAAGTTATTTAAAACCGACCTTTGAAGAACTTTCAATTGACCTAACCGGTTGTTGGTTAATAGTGTTGAATGGTCGATTTTGTTTCGGTTTTAAACGAAAGTTAGCGTTCACTTGTCGACGATATTTGATAATCCATCAAACAAATTCGCCGTACAATTGGAAATGTTTGTTAAAACCAAATTTTCGTAATTACCTTGTCCACGTTTACAATTTATAAAACTTTACCAAGCTGTAACAATTGAAAACTGACAATGAGCGGCCATTTTGGTTTAATCTTGCAAACACGCAACAACAAAGGGAAGTATAGTCTTTCCATAGTCAATTGATTGGGGTATCAAAAAAAGAAGTACAGAAAATTGCTAGTTTATTGTAAAATTTAGTGTATAAATGATGATTAGGTGTATATTTTAATTTTGAAATATCATAAATAACAAAATAAGCAAGATGTGCCCACGAAAGACATTTTATTGATGCGACTTTACCGTAATATTCAATTGGCTTTGGGACAACTGTACAAAATTACCAGGTTACAGAAGCTGTGTTGGAAAAGGAAAGAATGCTTTTCAATGCAAAGCAAAGTAACCGGCAAAATCGATCAGTAAAGGACAGTAAGAATATTTGTTTATGCATAAATGGTCAAATTCATATTTAACACTTTATCGCAATCTATTTTTGAACGATTTTTGGATAAATATATTGAATAGAAAACATGTAATTAAATTAAATTTTTGGTGTAGATAAGTGGTAGATAACCAGTTTTATTAAGTTTACGGTTTATTTTTTTGTGGTTCAACATTAAATTCGCGAACGAATTCGTTAATTTGTATACGTATTAAATATTTGACTTTAGAGTGTTTAGGTTTTAGATCGGAATAAAATTAATCAATTATAAAAATATCAAACCAAACATACTCAAAATCGATATTCTTGGATATTCTAGCAGAACAGAACACACAGAATTTTCGATGGTTGCTCCATCTAGGTGGAATCCGTTATACTACAAAAAATTATGTTTGGGCGCGATTTTAAAATCTTTATCTTTGATTTCAATGAGTTTGTCTCCTCTTTCTGGTTAAAGGAGATATTAAAGTTTACCACCTATTTTCCTCATTTTCTTAACGTGCCAACTGCTGTCTCACGAGCTATATGTGTCCTTCCATTATTTGCATTTATGTCCCAATGTTGTCCTTTCGAAATATTTCATGTTTTATTCACCCACAATCCCTCAGGAAAAATGTCTCTGTTGTCATAAGTTGCCATAAGTTTCTCGATATTTTTGTCCCAAAGAAGGGAGTTCAACGCTCTCATCACTGTTCTACCCTTTCTTTGATTTCTATCTTTCACTGTTACCTGTTTTATTACAAAAATTATCTCGAGGAATTTTACTAGAGTTTACCCCTTTTAAAGTACCCTTATCTAAGATAATCATTACCTTAGATATATTAAGATCACGAATCCCGTCGTTACTTCTACTGTTAGGTATTAGCATTTGGATAATTTAATCTGAAGACCAGTCACCTCTCTCCTCTTCCAGTTTTCTTATAGCTAAGTTTCTTCTACATCATCCCCTATGACGATCTGACCCTTATCCCACATTTTTAACCCATATCACAAGATTTTCACCCAGATATACAGGGTGATTCACTAGT
This sequence comes from Phyllotreta cruciferae, assembly GCA_917563865.1. NCBI lineage: Eukaryota > Metazoa > Arthropoda > Insecta > Coleoptera > Chrysomelidae > Phyllotreta > Phyllotreta cruciferae. The sequence continues at coordinate 3,585,273 of OU830609.1, read as the reverse complement.
ATGAAATAGCTCAATATATCTGTTACTGTATATGTAAATTTAATTTTATGCTACATATTTTAGAATTATACAGTTTTGCTTAGTTTTTCAGAATCGAGCGCTCTCTTTTAGAAAATATGGAGCTTTGAAACTCCAACAATAATGAGACGAAAAATTCAAAGAGATTAATTTTAACTTAAAACCTTGCTTCTTATTCATTAGAATAGAATAACAAGACCCTTTTAATGAGTGGCTTGACCCCAATTTCCATTTGGTAAAATTTGGGGGATGACTCCCCTATTGAGGGGTTGCAAGTTTTACTATACTTTTTGCGTCAAAATGTGCCCCCTTGAGCAACAAACTTGACGTGTTTTTGGAATTTGCCGAAAAGTTCTTTCCCACCCTGTAATCACTTGCGGTACGTTTTCGTTGGGCCATCCTGTATAGAAATCTGTTAGCAGGTATTTTATTTTCCTAATAAAAAACTATTTTTAAAACGCTTTTGCACCCCAATGCTAGGAACTTTTTAAAGGTAAACCTCCCACACAGTAAGCCCATTTAAATGAAAATAAAAACAATGTGTATATACTTATTGATCGTTTATTTTGCAAAGTAACTAATCAATCTTTTTTTAGTTTGAAAAAATATTTGGACGATTACATAATATAAATAGTATTTAAACGCTAATTGAGTAGTCAGGTACAAAATGCATTTTATATGTAAAACATGCGCACAACATTCAAACAAATTCAATGCAACCTCTTTCATCGAAATCGTTCGAAACTTTTTATTATTACGTGTATTTTTTGTTATATGTAGATCGATTTCATTTATCGACATATTTTACGAGAATCTCTTCGATACATTATACAAAATTACGTCAAAAATAACGAAAATTGCTTACTTAAAGTATAAACGTTTAAAAAACACTAAATGGTTATTTCCCTATTTAAATTTAAGTAAACAATCATAAACAATTATTGTGTAATTCGCTACAGAATGAAGATTTTTCCGTAAATAATTTCCTAATTAAAATACAAGTCTTCTGATATATTCCGTACATTGGGTACATAGTATTATAAACGAGCAAATAAATAGGCATAAGAGTATTATACTATAATTCGTCTACGACTTTAAACCGAGTGGTAGACGAAATAAAGTACTCTACTCGCACGTGTATAGGTATTAGGTATACTTGTACAATTAAATGTTCGTTTGAATAATACACCGATCCGACATCAGTACAAAACGCAAATAACATGCTAACCCTACATCAGTACAAAGAAATACAACATACCGAAAAAATATATTTACAATATCTTAAATACGATTTAAAATTATCTATACGATTAATTTCAACTATTTTCTTATTTTATAAGGAACTGACAGTCATGGTTTTTCTGTGTCGTGAGATTGAAATCATCCACTAATATACAAGATAGTGATTCTTAACGGGACATACTTAGTTGCCTATTTAAAATTATCTTAGGATTATTGTATATTTTTTTTAAATAAGATCGTTAGGATATCCACAAACTAATATTATAGCTCATTCTCTAACGTGTATGTCCACGTTATAAAATAAAACCTTGAATATTTGTAAGTTTATTGGAACAACACCCACGTGTATTAATTTGGTATCAAATCAAAGATTACTGGACGTCCCGGTCGAATAAAATTTGCGTAAAATTTGGTACATAAATTTCATGATAGCTATTTGAACGTCCTGCTCGATAAAAAATGGAATTCGCATAAAAACCTTCCTCAAACGAAGCAGAGAATTTTTTATCAACCTCTCGACAAATTTACATTTACCTAATTGTTTATGCGAAAACCGGTGGCAATTTACCTATTACAAAAGTAAGAGTTTAATGGGCTCAAAATAACATTCCCTTACTGATAATAAATTTTTCTAATTCCTAGAAAACTGCACAAAAAGTGTATTGCTTTCCTATGTTATCCACAAACTCTTACTTTCATAAAACAAATGCGCTTTGATTTGAAAATTTCTTGGCATCAACTAGATTAAAATCAACTAATTTTTGCGATTTCACTATGGAAATTATTTTAAAAACATAAGCTATAGAATCCGGTTCACAAAGAAAGAGAATTTTTAGTTCTGAAAAACAAAACCAGAATTGTTTGTTAACGTTTTCAAGCTTTGCTGGATATTTCAACATTCTCAAAATGTCGCTCAAAAGGGCAAATCAAAATATTTAACTACTGTTCTTCCTTAGGATCCTGACGCTATTGCTTATCATTAACTTTATTTTAGTCTTACTTAATTAATATAAATATAACAGGTATTGCATTGTGTATATGATGTGATTATCAATACTATTTTTATTGTGATGCGCGGTGATTTTTTTAATAAGTCTCATTTTCTCCGTGAAAAATCGTTGACGTTGACTAGAAAAAAAAACGTACGATATTCAATTTCAACGTGTATCTTATGGAGATGGATTTGTCGAAAAGTTACGTATCAAAAATATGCAAATTCGCTATTTTTGGCTATTAAGATTCTTTCTATGCGACGTTTTTGTGGTAGCTGAACGAAAATCGCTTTTACAGTGTTAGTAATGCACTAGCACACTCATTAAGTCGAAATACAGGGTGTTCCAGAATTCCATTTGTATTTATTGAACTTTTAGGAGTTTAAATAAAATCACATATTTTGAACGTATTAATCCGTAGGGTATCCTGTATCCTAAGAGGTCTGGAACATCCTGTATAAAATATAACAATGGAATTTATAGTTGCGAACCTAATTCGAAAAATTCACCTTGTTATAAAGAAATTGGCTAATGTTTCAAAAAAAGATTAAAAAGGTTTTAATTACATCTAAGAATAGGAAAATAAATAAATATTAACGTAAATAAATAACTGGGATAGTACGGCTTACATAAGCCTAAGGATTAAAATGCAGAGATAAAATATTTCTAAATAACCAAACAGCTGTAGGAGACATTCATTCAATCATTCATTCACTAACTGATTGGCGTGTTTTTTTTACGGCCGTACGCGAAGGAAAATCGTCGCGGAAAAATGCTATCCTACGTAATTCGACGAGATCTATCGGAAAATCGACATTTCTAAATCCGGAAAGTTTCCTTCCGGGTGAAAAACGGGATTTTTAGGGTATTTTTAGGGTTTTTCGGGATTATCTCAGAATTACATTTACAGATTTTTATCAAAGTTTCCTAAAATATTCTTTAATATATTACCAATCAGCTCACGCAAACCGCATATCCAGGAAAATCCATTTAGCGGAGTTATAGGGAAAATAAAATTTTCCTAAACTGATATTAAATTGCGAATATCTTCGAAACCGTAAGTTTGACGAACATTTTTCAAGATATCAAAATTGTTTAAAATTCTATTGTCTATCGAAAGGTATATTTTCCAACCTCTCGGAAAAGCCATAATGAAAATCGATTTTTCCGGAAAATTCAAAATCAAATATCTCCTAAACCGTTAGATTTATGAAAATTTTTAATTCTAGGTAATTTGTAGGTAACATTTTTCTCCATCGAATAGTATCTTGCTGAATTTCCTCTGGTAATTAGGTTTTGAGTTACGAAAAATGTAATTTTAATTAAATTCATTATTATTTACACGCTGAAATCTCGAAAACTATTAGGCTTACGATAATTTGACAAGAATACAAATTTGTTAAGCGTAGTTTTTTCCAACTAACAAAACAAACCGCATATGATATCTTGATCCGTTCAAAAGTTATAGGGATAAATGTTAGCCGCGAACACGAGACTCGAGCGACGGATTTATGGTTCAAATTCGCGCAGCAAAGGCATACCCGAAGCCGTTCTCTACGTAGAGAACAGGGACGGATCGAGAACGGATCGGCGGGCCAATTAAAAAATTGATTTACAGGGAAATTTAATTAATTTAAAACTCAAGAAAGGACGCCTAGCGCCCTGTCCAACCCTTTCCGCGACTCATATAGTACTTACAATTGAAACTAAATATTTTACGTCGTTTGTGATATTTCGCTAAATATAATTGAAATAAGTTAAATATGTACTTTTCGTCTAAAAATTCGAAAAATTGCTTATTGAACTAACGCTTAAAATTCGTCATTGATATGAAAGCAAAGGCATTTATTTACTCTTTATTTAATGTAATAAAACAATTAGAACGATCACAGAACGTAAACGATTTTACTTATCGTACGGCTACCACGAAATAATAGACGCGGCACGTTAAATAAAACAAAAATTAAAAAAAAAGAGCTTTACAAGCAGCCTTCTGACAGGGGTTTTTTGTTTTCGGTTAAAAAAATGGCTAAAACAAAATATCCAAAGTACGTGGAATTATATTGAATTGAATTCGCGGACACATTCGGTGCACGATTTTAAATCAAATAAATGCAACGTTTTTCCAAACCCCGAACACTCTCTTTTTACACGCCATTCAACTATACAAAAACATTTTCCGAAACGAAACGACTTAAACTTACACCTAATAAGTATCAGTATTACTTCCATTCAATAATATGATATAAAATAGCCTACTTCCGCACAAATTTGCCTACCAAGAACACAACATATTTGATGGGTGTCGACAGATCATTGAATTTTCTATGTACACGATAACGCACTTGCCTCCCATCTGTCTCTATATCAAATCGCTTAACAACTAATATACTCAGTCGATATAAAATGGATTAACACGATATACTGGCATTTGACGCGCTTCGACAGCTCATTTGATTCAATTACTATGTACACGCTATTTAGTCTGTTGAATCGCCTCAAATGTCAGTACGCCGGTTCTATACGTTCGTGTTATCCTGCGATTTGGAGATGCTCTGCTCGGGATACTCGTCGTCCTCTTCGGACTCCCGTTTGCTGCCCACGCCTAACCGGCTCAGCAGATTCGAACTGCTCCCTCTGCCCTGTCCCAGGAGCGGCTCCTTGGGACAGCACAACTCCAGCGGGATGTTGTCGGGGTCCGTTCGGTCCCCGTACACGGTCGCCGGCGCTTGGAAGCTCGACCCGTTGGCCGATTTGCTGGGCGACACTTTGATGTTCTTCGTGGGCATTTCGAGCTCGTCGCTGTCGCCCATTTGGACCGACAATATGGGCACGTCGAGACAGGGTGTGAGTAATCTCGGATTGTTCGCGAGGAATTCCACGATTTGCGAGGCAGTCGGCCGTTCCTTCGATTCCCGTTTCCAGCAGGAACTCATCAATCCCACTCTGTAAAAAAATTATCATATGTACAAGGTGTCCCGAAATTCCGTGTACATAGAGCTATTTGTGATAGACCTATATCACAAAATGTTACGTTTGTCTGTGAGGAAGCTACAAAGTTGAAAGAAAATTTTCAAGATCTTAGAGTAGCTCTATGTACACTGTGTCCCATTTTGGTCGCGACTGGGGGGTATCTCGGTTATTAGACTTGATAGGACATTGCGGTTTTCGCGAACCTGTACTACTTTTTTGTCAAACTCACAATGGCACAAACAGATTTTTTAAATCTCTTTTCATTTTTGAGTTACAAGGCGATAATGAAAATTCTGACTTATTCAGCCACCCCCGTATCTCGTTTGCTATTGAAGATATTTTAAATGTGTAAACTGATTATTATAGATAATTTTACGTAGAATTCAGTGACGTCCTTAGTTTTTTTATGGGGGTTACCATTTCTGAAATATGACACCAACTTGTAATTTTTTTAATGGGACTATCTATATTTTTATTGCCTATTAAATTTGTAATTTTTTTCTCTTTTTAATGATATGGCACATTCTATATTTTGAATTTTCTTAAAACGATCAAAAAAGAGAAAATCTAATTTGTTATAAAAATGGGGCTATGCGGAGAAACAAAAAAAATCGTAGAAATGTTTTATTTAATATTCTCAACAACTATTTTTGTTCTAAAAGTATTTTATTTTGGTTTTTCTGCATAGCCCCCTAACCATTTTTCGAATAAAATGGTTATTCTCTTTTTTGAGCGTTCTAATGAAATTCAAAATATAGAATGCGCCGTATCATTAAAAAGAGAAAAAATTACAAATTTAATAGGCAATAAAAATATAGGGTGTCCCATTAAAAAAATTACAAGTTGGTGTCATATTTCAGAAATGGTAACCCCCATAAAAAACTAAGGACGTCACTGAATTCTACGTAAAATTATCTATTATAATCAGTTTACACATTTAAAATATCTTCAATAGCAGATACGGGAGTGGTTGAATAAGTCAGAATTTTCATTATCGCCCTGTAACTCAAAAATGAAAAGAGATTTGAAAAATCTGTTTGTGCCGTTGTAAGTTTGACAAAAAAGTAGTACAGGTTCGCGAAAACCGCAATGTCCTATCAAGTCTAATAACCGAGATACCCCCAAGTCGCGACCAAAATGGGACACAGTGTACATGGAATTTTGGGTCACCCTTTGGGACACTGGGTCATATTATATTTTATTACACAGATATGGCCAGAATTTTGCGGGTAATAAAACGATTTGCCCAAAGGAGGAACAAGTTTAGCTTGCGCTGCTTGATTCATAAATATGAAAAAAAGAAAAGATCCGATCGCTTCGATCGCTAGTTCCATTAACGTTCTGTTACCCGCAAAACATTGTCCATATCTGTATTGTGAAGTAACGAATTTATGATAAGTATAAACTAATAATTAAAAATAAATTCTTACAGTTGGGGTTTGGCCGCCTTCGGAATTTGCAACGTCTGTCCATTTTTTACCTCCATCAACACTTCAGGATTCGTTTTACCTTGGAAAGGGAAATTACCGAACGTGATGATTTCGTAGAGTAGCACGCCGAAACTCCATACGTCCGTGGAGGGCGTAAAAACGCCCAAGGCTAGACTTTCGGGCGCCATCCATCTTACAGGTAATCGTGCTCTTCTGCGAATGATAAAATAACAAATAAATGCGTCCTTAAAGCAGTGCTAATGGAATCACCAAATTAGTATAATTAGTTAAAAAAATATGCGTACCTGGTAAATTTGTAATAATCATTGTCAAAAATGGCGCGAGTCATTCCGAAATCGCCGATTTTCACGGTTCGTTTGTCATTTACGAGGCAATTTCTGGATGCTATGTCCCTGTGCACGAATTTCATTTCCGCGAGATAGCTCAAACCTCTGGCGACATCCATTGCCACGTTCGTCAATCGTTTAGGGCTCACTTCTTCTGATTCATCGATATCTGTAGAAATGCGTGAAATTAGTCAAAATAAACGAACTTTCTTCATACCTTGGTATACCGGATAGGATTGCGATTGCGGCGAAGCGGACATGAGAAAATATATGATAAAATTTTACTTGTAAATTTGGAATAATTTACTAAATTAGTCATTTTTCAGTGCAGAAACATTCTTAATAGTCTTCTAAATATTTTAAAAAAAGTTCTGAATAGTCCTGAATAGTTCTAAATGATTTTTTTAACAGTTCCAAATGGTTCTAAGATCATCTTGAATTATTTCAAATGATCCTAGTCGGTTCTAAAATGGTTTTAAGAGCGGGACATTAGAGGGGGACACCACATTAGGAGGTTCGAAAAAATCCGATTTTTTTATTGACTAATTCGTTAACCTAATTATTCAAGAATGTCGAAATTTCAAAGCGAAGTTCGCATTCTTTTAGATTTTATGAGCATAGAACGGAGTCCACATCTGGTACAGGCCACAGGCAATTTATTTTTCAAACGCATTTATCTCGAAATGATTTTTTCCATATTTGCGTGCCGTTTAACTCAAAAAGTAATGAACTGATAATTATGAAAATTGGTATGATTCTTTATGAGGTGATATCATTTTAAGGGTATTTTTCTTTGCATAATTAGAGGAAAAAATCGTGAAAATCGAAGTAAATTGTCCCAACGCCTGCAAAATTTTTAATTTTCATTATTTTCATCTGCATTGTGGTTCATATTCTTAGAAAATAAGTTATTAATGTGAAATCAATACCATTTTGATTTCGGATAAAAATAGTGCTACAGTGCACGCAATTGGAGAACTAAACTTCAACAGGCATCACAGTGTAACTTTGTAATTTTTGGCTGAAATTATTCAAAAAAATTCACAAAAATTGTTTAATCTTGTAAAATAAGGTTGAAATAGCCTCCGAATGTGATTTCCCCCCTTAATGTCTTCTAGAACAGTTCTAAATGATTTGAAAATTTGCCATTCCTTTATCCTTTATTCCTTTATCCACATCGCCGCAGTCCGACCCGATATATTAAAAAATGCATCCTTACCTTTAGATTTGACCAAATGTCTACGAGCCAACAAATACGTTTTCAAATCCCCATAGAGCATATACTCCATCACAGTATAAACGGGTTCTTCCTTGGTGCACACTCCAATCAATTTGACGATGTTCTTGTGCTCGAAGCGCTTCATCACCTCGGCCTCGGAGAGGAAATCGAGCTTATCTTCCGTCGTCGAACCAACTTTGAGCGTCTTAACGGCCACCGGACTCCAACCGCCCGAATCCAACTCGACCTCGCCGCCGTACACCATACCGAAGGCCCCCTCGCCCAGTTTGCGATTGATGACGATCCGCTCGCGGGCCATCTCCCATTTGTCCAGATCCGAGGGATTGGTCTTGTCGAACGGTATGCCCAGCGATTGCATGAACTTCCTGGTGCTCTGCACTTTTCTGTCGTATCTGGCCTTCATGTAAAAGCACACGCACACCACCCCGATCAACAGGATGCCCGCTATGATCACGTTCAGTATGATGACGGCCGTCTGGCATTCGACGTCGAACACCCTGGCTAGGGCTTCTACGGCGCACACCGGCGGCGGGAGTTGGCCGTCTTCGGGTATCAAACCGTCCGGCGTGAACCTACGATATGATTACTTTTAATAAGCATTTCCATAAATAGACAAACGTTATCTAGGTATCCATTTGAGAGAAAAACTCTCGAAAGCGGCTCTCCAGAGTAGTTCTTGCCAGTGGACAGTGTTGTGAAAATAACTATCTGAGAGTTGTGCTACATGTCCATTTGAGAGAAAAACTCTCGAGAGTTACTCTCGCGAGTAGCTCTCGCCAGTGGACAGTGTTGTGACTACCTGAGAGGTAGCAGTTACCTTCGGCGAGCTAGCAAATCGCGACTTGCTCTCAAGTCGACACAATGTTTTTTGTACTCTCGCGAGTAACTAGAAAAATTGAAGCGATTTCAGTATTCTGAGAGTACTCTCCGGGAGTTAAGGTAAATAATAGAATGGTAACGTCGGGAAAATGGTCCAAAGAAGGTGTGGAAGAGTTGATTTCCTATTATGAGGAAAACACTACGTTTTATGTGAAATCCGTTGATTATCAAAATTGGGAGAAGATGTTTCATGGAGAAAATGTCCCAAAATGTGGGATCCTTCATTGAATCCATGTTTTCACCCAATAATATTCTTTTTCAGTGTCTATTTTCTCTTTTGCAATATTTTGCAGAAGATGAACTGAGTACTAGTTCTGTTATGTTAACACTATTAGTTATTTATTATCCGAAAGTAACATTAAAATACATTTTTCTAAAAATCCTCTTCTAAATTTGAGGTGCGTCTTATAGTCAGAAAAATACAGAAAGTACAGAAAAAGTCCAGAAAAAAGTACAGAAAATTACAGTAAAATATTACACAAATCTCGCGGCACAATCCTTTAAGTGGACACGGTAATGAGAGTACTGATTTTATAAAACTCGCAACTAGCATTTTGGCAACTCTCGGAGAGCAAAAATTCACGAGTTTGCTCTCAAATTGACATCTAGCATAAGTGGACACAGTTCTGAGAGTACTGATTTCATCAATGAGTATTTTGGACTGTCAGAGAGTAAAAATTTGCGAGTTTGCTCTTAAATGAACAAAGATCTGAGAGTAATTCTAGGGAGTTGCTTTTAGGAAAACTCTCAAATGGACAGCAAGCATAATAAACAAAGACCTGAAAGTAACTCTCGAGGGTTGCTCTCAGGAAAACTCTCAAATGAACACCAATAATTAGCTTGAATTTGTCAAAATTAGCGACGAACTTTTTTGAAGCATTGTACAATTGGCTATAGCCAAGCTAGATACTTGAAATTTTCAGCAGACATAGATTTGTCTTGTCTTGAGATCCACCAAGTACCATCCTCTCACTCAACTCAACATAGTCGAACCACCCATTTGGATGAGACGACTAAGAAAAAGTGAGTCGCTAATTTCGATGAACAATTACAAAAGTTGTAACTTACCATTTAATTTGCGTGCCGTTGAGGCTCAATTGTCCGCCGTGTATTTCGGGTCTGATTCGAGATACGTTCGGGTAGAAGCTGCCGACGACGTGTTTCGCTCTATCGTACCATTGTATTATATTTATGGTGGAAACTCTCGACGAGCCGCCGCGGAATTTTATGTGACCCGACACTCCGTGGAAGTCTACATCTTGAATATAATTCACCAGTTTCCTACAACATAAAGTCAGCGTCAAACCGAATAGCGAAGCACATCGAATAAAAAAATGTATCCTACCTAGACGTGTTCTCCGAATGCAAAACGGACATGTCCTCGGAATCGTTTTGAAGCAGTTGAGTCAAAGCTAAGGCGTAGGTCCAGACAGCGTCGTAAGCGAAACCGGCGTAATCGCTGATCGGCCGATGGTCCGACTTCAAATTGCGCTTCCATTGCCCCACGGTGATGTTCTCTTGCATCAGGTCTTCGTCCGGAGCGAAGTACGCGTGAGTCAGCGAAAAATATCCGTTAGCCGCCTGTTGAAAATCATCCAGTTGGTAAATAAGTATCTCTCTAATTCTAAATAGTTAATACAGATGATAATTATTTGTTATAGCCCGTCGATTATCGACCAAATTAGTTATTATACGACCATAAAAGATATTACTTGCTTGTAATATGAAGTGTAAAAAGATAATTTGAAGATTAAATGGGCTATACTCGTATGTATAGCTCACACATAATGTTTTAACCGCTAATCTAACATTCCTCTTAGACTTAAAATGCATTATTATATCTGCGTGAAATTAGCACCCCTACCATAAAAAAATAAAAATTCATACATTATAATTTAGTGCCCAATTCCTAATTTGAGGGCTCAACAGGTTGGGCAAAAAATTGCGACTGAAAATGGCGCTGCTAAGTTTCTAAAGATACCCCTACATTTAAATATGTGAACAAAATTAAAAAATAATATATCGGTATTTAGTTCTATTTTAGTGCTTTTGAATGCACTAAGCAGCATTTAAATTAAGGTATTTATCTTAAAGATATTTGATAAAAATGTATTAGGAACATAAAAATGCATTTAAACATAGAGAGATGGACACGATTTTTATCTCTAATTTTTCCTAGATTTTATTGCTTCTAAAATAGTCCAAGTCGGATTTTAGTGCTCAATCTAAGTTCAAAAAAATACGTTATTACCATTTTTTATAGTCCGACCCACAAAAGTAAAGAATCAATGAAGTGCAGATAGAGAAATGAAAAAAATTAATGAATGAATGAATGAAAAAAAAAAATTAAAAAAATTCTACTCTTCTCTTGAGAGTCGAACTATAAAATATGGTAAAAACATATTTTTTGAGATAAGGATTGAGCACTAAAATCCGACTAGGCTATTGTAGAAGCACTAAAATCAAAGTAAAATTAGAGATCAAATTTTTTCCCTCTCTCTATGTTTAAATGAATTTTTGCTATATTCTTCAGTTTTTCTAATGATTCTAATACATTTTTATCAGAAATCTTTAAGATAGTTACTTATTTAAATTAAATTCTGCTTAGTGCATTCGAAAGCACTAAAATAGTACTAAATACCGATATATTATTTTTTAATCTTGTTCAAATATTTAAATGTATAGGGGTGCTAGTTTTATAAAATTAGCACCGCCATTTTCAATCGCAATTATCTGCTCAATCTTGTGCACTAAAATTAGGAATTAGACACTAAAATAGCACTAAATTATAATTATAATGGGGGTGGTGCTAAGCCCGTGCAGATCATTATTACAACATTATAACTGAGGAGAGTGAGTACAAGTGATGAAATCAGGCTTGTAAATATAAAAATTGATCTTTACCTCAATCATTTGATCGACGCTGCAGCCGATTTGCTCCGTGGCGTTGTATTTGGTGGTGTTGTACCAGTCGGGGCTCAACCACACGGGTAAGAACCACACGTAGCCCTCTTTGGCGGTCATTTGCAATTGCCATGCTTCGCATATCACCATTCTGGCGTCGTGATCGACCACGTCGGCGATTATTATTCTGGCCCGTTTGGATTTCAAGTCTTCCAAGTACTGCGAACGAACGAAAATTCATTATAATCGAAATTTGATGGGAAAAATTGTTGTTTTGAGAATTGTATTTGGGCGGTCTAGGTAAGCATAGAATGCTAAAGTTTCCCACGATTGAAAGGGAAATGTCAATAATTTTATACACTTCCGGTAAATAACTAGGTATTATTTTGTTTATTGAATTGCGCATTTATCGCATGTATTTTTTTTATAAAAGTAAATACAAAATCACATACAATAATAAATCGAATATAACCACTGCAACGTTCACATGAACATGATTTTGCAAAAAAACTGGAACTTGTCAAGCTTGTTTATTTATTATTATTAATTTTTTTTAACCATCTAGGACGATTATTAATCGTTAAAACGTAACATAGTAAATAAGTTATTTTCATATATATTTTTTTTAAACATATTAACATTTTCCAATTTATATTACAAATTGCCAGCCGCAAATTCTTGTGAACACACTCGAATCTTTATGAGGAAAAAATAACGCGTCGGCGAAAAGAAATAACTCGAAATAACCAGGATTACTTTGGGAAAAGGCATTATAGAGATTGCCCTACATATATAATACGCAACAGTTTCATACAAAGTCAGATAGGAAGGGAAGCCCTTATGCTGTGGGTGTATCGTAGCGTGAAATTCGAAAATCATCCCTATTGTTGCTCAGTTTTATTTTACACACACGGATTATAAACCTGCTGTATATAGAGTGGTGGGTCATCGATCGCGCTTTTATACTATTATTGCAAAATATCCTTTTCAGTCTAAACGCGGTGTGGGGTATTGAGCCTGTTACTCAACACCGTATTTTTTCCGATGTAAGGAATTTCCAAAATAACCACGATATGTAAAACTAACAAAACGATTTTTATTTCTTAAAGATTACAAGCGACCCTCTTGGGTTTTTTCGTTCGCTCGCCTGTCACATTTCTTACGAGTCTGGCGCTGTTGCCAAATTTCAAACAAAAACGCTTACTAAGAACAGAAACATATTCCGCGCTGTTGCAACAAATTCTATACTAACATCTAAACTTACACATACTCCCCACCTTGAAATCATCTGATTTCAATAGAGAATGAAACGAATAACAAAGTTACAATTTAAGTATAACTAAACAAATATGATTATAAAAAAAAAATAATCCAAATACAATCGCTCTAATCTATAGGCAAAGGACAAATTCTTTGCACCGCTCGTTTCACTACACCGTGTGACGTTTTAACACTCATCACTCTCACTAAGCCGTCGTTACCAGGATGAACTTCGACTATTCTTCCTAGGCGCCATGATAAAGGAGGAGTGTCATCTTCCTTTAAAACCACCAATGATCCGATTTTGATGGTAGATGAGCTTGAAGTCCACTTAGAACGTTTCTGGAGGCTCGTGAGGTACTCCTTCTGCCAGCGATTCCAAAATGATTGCATACATTGTTGAAGCAACTGGTATCGTGAAAGTCGATTCAAAGGAATCGCATCGAGACTTGACTCAGGTAAACAATTCAACGGTGAGCCCACAAGGAAATGACCAGGGGTGAGAGGATAAAAATCATCAGGATTGCTGGATAATTCGGTGATAGGTCGAGAATTTAATATCGATTCTATTTGAGCGAACAACGTGAGCAACTCTTCAAAAGTGAAATGATTATTTCCTATTACCCGACTAGAATGATATTTTGCAAGACGCACGGCCGACTCCCAAATTCCTCCCTGATGAGGAGAGTAACTAGGTATGAAATGCCATTCGATACTGTTTTCAGTCGCGAACTTAGACAACGAATTATTTTGAGTCACGAGAACGTTTACAACCTCCTTTAAGTAATGATTCGCACCCACGTAATTCCTGCCGTTATCTGAATAAATTCTTTTACATAAACCCCTCCTAGCGATAAACCGTTTGAAAACGTTAAGAAAAGCATCGCTGCTTAAATCACTAACAGCCTCGATATGAACTGCTTTAGTACTGAAGCAAATAAATATGCACATGTAGCTTTTAATAAATTTACGATTACGAAGTTTACTTTCTTTTGTTAGAAATGGACCAGCAAAGTCAGTACCGCACACATAAAATGGCCTATTTGGAGTTACGCGATCCAAAGGCAAATCACCCATCTTTTGCTTCAGTGGTTTCGGACGATTTTTAAAACACACCACGCATTTAGACAACACACTTCTGACCTCGCGTTTACCATTTATTACCCAATATCTTTGACGTATGATCGCTAGAAGAGTAGAAGGCCCTGCGTGTAATTGCTTCAAATGTTCGTTATGTATCACCAATCGAGTTAAATGATGTTTTGGTGGTAAGATTATTGGAAATTTTGAACTGAAATCAACGTCAGCCATTTTTATTCTTCCACCGACCCGTAATAAATTATTCTCGTCTAAAAATGGACTCAGATCTAACAACTTACTTGACTTTAAAATCTGATTGGAAGACTTGATTGATTCAATTTCTTTGGCATACTCCTGATGTTGCACTGCTTTAATAAGAATTTGTAACGAAAATTCGAGTTCTGAACTCGTTATTCTTGCTGAAAGGTTCCGACTATTTTTACATCCTTTCGTATTATTGTAAAACCGATATATCCACGCGGTCGTACTCTTTAAACTGCGAAGTGACGAATATCTATTGATAAATGAGTGATCCATGTTGACCGCTAAACACACCCTTTCTTTCCTTTTACGCTCCGGTATATCCTGTAAATTCAGATTCAAATGACTACCGATTTCTCCATAATTTTGCAATGTCAAAAAAAACGGACCCTGCCACCACAAATTAGTTTCACGAAGACTACTAGGCATAACACCGCGCGAAATGATATCAGCAGGATTGCTTCCCGATTCGACGTGTCGCCATTCAGATATTTCTGTCATACCTTGAATTTGACCTACTCGATTTGATACGAATGTTTTCAAACTACTGGGTTCACTCGATATCCAAGCTAATGCTATAGTCGAGTCACACCAAAAATATTTCACGGCACCTTCAATATTTAACGAATTGACCACCCTTTTCATAAGTTTTGCCAATAACAACGCCCCGCATAATTCCAAACGCGGTATAGTTGTTCCCTTGAGAGCTGCTACTCTTGACTTAGCGCATAACAATCTTACGCTTGAAGCTCCTTCGCGGTTCACGACCTTTACGTAAATGCAAGCACCATATGCCCTTTCGGAGGCATCCGAGAACCCGTGAAATTCGCACGCTAACATTTCCCTTAATTCCAACGATCGACATACCCCTATATCATTCAAACATACTAACTGACTTTCGAATTGGTGCCAAGCTGTGTGAATATCCAATGGAACCGCTTCGTCCCAACCTATTCCTAACTGCCATAAAGTCTGCAAAAACATTTTTGCCTTGATGATCACCGGACCTAACAATCCCAACGGGTCAAAAATACGCGCTACAATCGACATTATTTGCCTTTTCGTAACCCTACCTTCATTGGAACACACTGGAATTTTAATTTTATAACCCAATTCGTCGGATGACGCGTTCCAATATATACCTAAAGTCTTCGACGAGTGATCATTGTCCGCAAAATCCGTTTGTCCAATCGCCAGTGAATCCTTGTCCACCAGATTCGTTAATGCTTCGCTACAATTTGAGCTCCACTTGCGAAGATTAAACCCGTACCGCTTTAAGATATCAGAAATTGTTTTAGCTAATTCCGCAACCTTTTCAACAGTCTCTCCCCCGGTGATTAGGTCGTCCATGTAAAAATCCCTAGATATTATTCGAGAAACCTCTGGATTTTCCTCTGAAATGTCCGCAGAAACCTGTGCCAAACAACGTGTAGCCAAAAATGAAGCCGGACCCGTTCCGTATGTTATTGTGTTAAGTCGATAAGATACATACTTAGAGTCGTCGTCCATCCAGATAATTCTTTGAAGATCCCGCTGATTTTCGTCAACCCAAATCATCCGGTACATCTTTTCGATATCCGCAGTTATGACAATTGGATAACTTCTAAATCTACATAAAATCGAAAACAAGTCGTCCTGAATAGAAGGCCCAACCTTTAATACATCGTTCAATGATAAATTCGCGTTTGATTTGCAGGAAGCGTCAAACACAACCCTTAGTTTGGTCGTACTGCTATCATTCTTAATAACTCCGTGATGAGGCAAATAAAATATTTTAACCGCTTTCGTGCCCTCGCCTTCCAACTCATGTTCACCTATTCGACTCATATGACCCATCTCTTCATATTCGCTCATGAAATTCGCGTATCTAATTTTGAATTCCTTGTTTCTCATAAACCGCCGTTGCAATCCGTTCAAACGCTTTTCAGCCATCGCTAAAGACTCTCCCAAATTATTAAACGTGTCTCTTGTTGGTAAACTTACTATAAATTTTCCATCCCTTCCCCGTTTCGTTGTTTCCCTAAAATGAACCTCGCACTCAAGTTCCTCTTTCGAATATATCAACTCTTTTGCATCGTTGCTGCATTCTTCTGTGTCCCAGAATTTCTCCAAAATATTTTTGATTTCATCGTCCTCAATGGATAAATTGCACACCACTTCTTGCGCATTATAAATCTGCAATGGTCCCGATATCAACCAACCCAGCATTGACTTTTGTAAGATGGGCAACCCCGTTCCTAACTTTATTTGACCCACGCACAACATGTCGAAAAATACCGCTGCTCCCAACAAAATATCAATGGGAGATGAAATAGAAAACTCCGGATCTGCTAATGTTAAATTTTCCGGTATTTTCAACTTAGTGCAATCGAAAGACACCGATGGCAAAGGATTCGTGATTTCGTTTACAACCAACAATGGGATGTTCATTTTGTAATTATTGTAGTAAGATTTAATTTCCGCCTGAATTTTAGCGACTATTGAATTGTTCGATCTGTTAATTCCCACTACCGGTATGTTTACTCTTTCAACTGTTATTCCTAATTTTGATGATAACTCTCGTGTGATAAACGAAGGTTGAGATCCATTATCCAGCAAACATCTAGCTCTGTGAAATTTTCCCCTATTATCCGCGATTAAAACCAAAGCTGTGGATAATAAAACTTGATTTCGCATACCACAATGCAACGCCACTTCGTTATTTAAGTTGCTACCAGCTTGATTCGCATTTTCAATTACTCCTACTACCGGGCTAGTTTGAGTTTCTGAATGTAAAATAGTATTATGCCTTCCGCGACATTTTTTACAACCCATCGAACGACAATCCCTTGCAAAATGCGAACTTCGTAGGCAATTCAAACACAGTTTTAATTTTTTGATTTCCTCCTTACGCCGCTCCACCGATAATTCAAGCAGCCTTCCGCATGAATAAACAAAGTGCTTGCCCTGACAATACTCACATGTGATAGATCTCCCCTCTGATACGTGAGCCGAAGTTACGTTTTCAGCTTTAGAACGATAATTAGCTTTATTGAACGAGTTTGGAAATTTATTGTTAAATTTTGGTTTATTGCTAGATTCCATTGTCCTATCTGAACGAGCCTCTAACCCTTTACACCGTTCCAACAAAAAATCGAGAAAATTGCTAAACTTAGGAACGCCACGAAATTTTACCACGCGAGTTTTTTCCCAAGAATCACGCGACTTTTCATCCAACTTTTGCGACATCAATAATATCAATAATGTGTCCCATGAATCAACCGACTCGTCAAGTGATTTTAGCGACCGAATATGACGATTTATCTCATCCAACAATTTTCTAATTGAAGCACCCGATTCCACCTTAATAACTGGCAAATTTAACAACTCCTTCAAATGCTTTTGAATCATTGAGGGTCTATCCTCAAATCGTTCAATCAACAAATCCCACGCGATCGTAAATTCCTCAATACCTTCAATTACTGCTTCTGCATTTCCGGTAACGCATTCCTGTAAACGATAAAATCGCTGCGATTCGTCAATTTTAGGATTCTTTAATATCAACGACTCAAACGTGTTTTTAAATTTGAACCAACGATCATACTCTCCGTTAAATTTAGGCAGAACGTATTTCTGCAATTCTAACTCCGCCCTTGTATTTACGCCGCTTGTTGAAGCCCTGGTTGCCGCTTCTATTACCGCGCCGGCTCGCGATTCGTCGCTCTCGCTTTTCCTACTCGCGCCGTTACTGCTCGAAATACTACCCTCGCTATTTTCCGCTTTTAACAAATTTTTGCATTTACCTACTGCTTCAAAATATTTTTTCTCAAATTCACTACGTACATCAGAATCTGCCTCAGTGCTATCCATAAACTCAATGCTCTCCTGTACGTGATCAAACTCGCCCCAAACGATTTCAATTTTATCAAGACGTGGTTGCAACTCATTATATTGACTGTCTTCATAAGCTCTTATAAAGGTGCAAAATCGAGTCAATTGCCCCTTTATAGAACCTCTACGCGATATTAATTGCTCTAACGTTGACATTATGATCCCTTGTAACACTACTCAAACCGCTACTCGTGACCCAAATATGTATTATGTTAAATTGACAGTTAAACAATTCGACCTATTATACGATTACTAAACGATTTGCCATGTGGCAACCCTGCGACCATGCAAAATAAACCTTTTCTTAATGTTAAACTGTAAATTCGATACCCAAATAGATCGATATCAAAGGGAAAAAATGAAAAATGAAGGGAAACTCACCGCCTGTGCGTTGATTGTTACCTTCTTTGTTGCGAAGTACCGCCGACCTTCTCCCTTGTTGCTATGCTAATCTGCAATGGCCGATTTTCTGGAAATCCCACGTGCCTTGTTCCTCGTTGATTACTGTTACGATTTTCGTTTATCCGTTTCGAAGGACCAATGTGGGGTATTGAGCCTGTTACTCAACACCGTATTTTTTCCGATGTAAGGAATTTCCAAAATAACCACGATATGTAAAACTAACAAAACGATTTTTATTTCTTAAAGATTACAAGCGACCCTCTTGGGTTTTTTTCGTTCGCTCGCCTGTCACATTTCTTACGAGTCTGGCGCTGTTGCCAAATTTCAAACAAAAACGCTTACTAAGAACAGAAACATATTCCGCGCTGTTGCAACAAATTCTATACTAACATCTAAACTTACACACGCGGTAAAAATACGAAAATAATAAACGTCCAGCGCGCTCGCCAAATTTGATCCACTTAGATTTCCCCTACAAGTAATTTTGAACTTTTGATCTTACCCGACTTTATAAGAACTAAGTTATCGATCAGCCCAATTTACGTATTGCGTCGCAAAGAAATTTCTTTCAATGTAAGTCTGTTTGCATTTTCGAGGAAATTCATTTGTGTGAATGCGATCGCGAATAAATGCGTCGCATTGAGCAAGTTTGTTTACCATTATTCGATAAAGAAAGGGCTCTATTCCCTATTGAAATGAGTCACGTGCATCAGCAACTTCTCTGTAGTTACCTAATGATTTCTAAAAATTTTCCCCTACGTAAATACTATTATTCCACAGTTTTTATACAGTGTTTCAAGTCTCCTATATTATAATTATTATTATTAATAAAGATCTCTGTAATAGAAATTTTGTGTTGTCCATTTAGATAGATTTCATTAAATCTGTTTTTTAAGCGTAGTACCCAAGTCATTGATTTTTTTTAGAAATTTGAAACGTCTGTTTAGAGATTCACAATTCCTCAGGGTGTAACTTAATACAGGGATAAATTGTATTAAACGTCTTGTGTCGATTCTCAAGCAAAGCACCTTGTATAAAGCGCAATTTTCTCTAATTTTGCAACGATTTGTTTCAGTTTTGCGAGTCTCCCCGTTGCAAATATCAAGGGGAAACTCCGAAAAATCGACCGGATCTCCCGCAGGAAAGGGAAAAACCCAAATCGCCCATGAAAAACGTTTTACTACAATCGTCGTAAAGCCTTCAATTACCTTTTAAGTTTCATCCTGGAGATCATTGACCTTTGCACGATTTTAAAATTCGCCCACGGAATGCATTCGAGCGAAAAAAAAATGAATTAGCATCGTGTCCAATAAAGGTCGGATGCGATATTATAGGGGGTGAAGTAAAATCCATAAATATTCTACTGTAGGCACACCTTTGCACATTATTAATTTTTAATTAATACATATTATGTAATTAATTTAATCCCACATTTATACTTAGTAGCATGATATCATAAGTTATCGGGCAGTTGGTACAAACATTAATTAAGTAACAAATTTATAGAGTAAGAAGAAGGAGAATCATGGAGTTAATCGTCGAGGTATTTTCTCTTTTAAATGTATAGAATCATAAACTATAAGGTTTAATAATATCAGTGACATCGTAATTACGTGATATTGCATTTCAACATGAATCCCTCCGGATAGGTACTGTAGGCAGGCATATTTGCACCGCTAACCCGGATAAAGTTTTCCCTTGAAATTACACCGCACGCGAATTGCTAGAGAAAGAGCCGGCGAGATTGAGTCGAGACGGAGAGAAGTGAAAGAAAAAAAAATTGTTACTCCCCCCGGTAATAAAATTCCTTTCGTTACACCCCTAACGAGATATGACGTTTAATTAACCGGCGGAATGATCGCGATTTCTTTCTTCGGACGATTTTTAATGAACGTTTTCTGCTCGAGTCCGGGCAATAATCGGAGGCAATTTTAAAAATGCAACTCTCGGATCCGCCACAGGCCCGTTATTAAATGAAAATTATGATTCGCATTTTTTTTGGGCTAATGATCTCTTTCGGCTTGTTCGGCTTATTCGTGATGAATAGCTTTTACGACAATAAGAAACTTTTACGGTAAGACCAATTATAAATTGCATACGCATGTTTCGAACGAAATATGATAATCATTCAACAGTATGTGCAAAAATACTACTAAATAAAATTGAGTAATCTAGAGGATTTAATTCTGGCGATCGAGCGGGTCATTTAAAAGGACCATTATTAGCAATCCTCCTATCCTCGAATAACTCAATTAATAGATCTCCTGGGGGAATGCAATTATGAGGCCCAGCACATCCCTTTCAGCTTCCCGCAATGAAGCATTTGTATAAGCTTGGAGAGAAGCAAAAACCATATTTCTTCTTGTTCGGGAAGTAACAACAAGTTGAAAATATTTTCATTGGATAGAGCGTATCAACAAAAAATTGTACACAAATTTTAATGGAGAAGACCACGACTTTTTTTTTAATTTTTTTTTTCAAAACCGTGTGTTTTAAGAAGGCGCGTAATGAAATTTTTATTTTTTTCTGTGGCCAAATAAGGTCGTAATTAATTTTTAAAGTTTGAAAAACGTCACACAATCGTCATACACTCTGCTCCAATTAAAGCGAGAGTTTCAAAGAGAAGTCAGATTTAGCCAAGTTTGCCACATGGTTTGCCTATTACTCTTCTTTAGTCCGCAAAATGTGCGATTTTTGAATATTTATTGCAATAAACATTTTCTGATTTATCCATTTCTTCCATTACCTAATGGATAATTCGATATATTAATATAGAAGTAACATCATCATCTGTATAAATTGTAACCGATTTTCTTGTTAAAAACACAAATAATGGTCCTGAAAAATTCATTTGGCAACATTCTTGTCAACTTCAATATTATCAGTAAAGTGTTTTGTGCCGAACTGCAATTCGTGTAATTTGTTTTGTGCATTTTTCAGAAAAATCTGACAAATGACAGTTTGATTTTTGTTCGTTTGTGTATTCTTTGTTACTGCGTTCGAAAATTCATACTATTTACTATACAACAAGACGTGAGTGGTTTATGATTGGTTGATAAAGTATGAGTCAAAACCCGAAATTTTTAAATTTCAAAGGGCTATATCTTTTTAATTATAACACATTTTGAGCAACTGAAAACGGTTTTGAGCTCTAATAAATCATTTCTAATCACATCTTTTGCCGAAATCCGCATATCTCACATCGTGGTCTTCTCCATTAGTTTTTACTACTTATCCAGATGTTTCTAACACACTGTATACAAGGTTTGTAAATCCCTATAAATCTAGTATTGACCATTCGCAATATAAAGGAACTCGTGCGAACGAAACTAAACCATCATTTTCCAATTTTCTACTACATTTCCCAATCTCTAATTGGATCTCTATTCGGCCGTTTTGAGCATAAAATTGCTCTTTTTTATGCACATGGAATATGCCAGGCGACACTTAGCCGCGTTTTGAAGCGTGCGGCAGCGTACTTAACAGGGGTTCCCCCGTTTCGTGTTCGACGCCGTGTTTTTTTTGTGAGTTCTCTATCGGCATCGTCCAATTAGGGGTTTCCCAATTTCCCAACTCGCACGGATTTAATGTGGATTTTTTCGTAGCAAATCGTTTTTCATTGAAAACGCGCCACCTTGGGATTAAAAAAAGAATAAATATCGAACGCGATAAACACATAAAAAATACTAAGACAATAATTACACCATTATTTTCCTCGTCTATGTCTTGGTTAAAATGTTTTGTATGTAGTTAAAAAACTCGACTATTCCGTATATTTATTCGCAATCGGAATTAATCGCACATTTACTCGCCAGGTTAATATATTTTCCAATTAGCAACTCATTTACAAAATTATTTTCATTTTAGTCGTAAACAATGTAATTAACTAGCTACTAGGTAGGTATCTAAAAATTTTAATACACCCGTCAAATGGATTTAATTAATACCCAGTTATTATACTTATATGTTGATAATGAGGCGAATTTAAAACAAGTTATATAAGTAATGGCCGAACGAAAAATTAGATAGGTATTAGTCACGATGTCTAACCGAGGTCTACTATTAAATAAAGTTAATCTCCTTTTTAATAAAACTTTCTTGCTTATTAATTGTTTGTTCGTTTATTCGTAACTTAGGTCTGATGATAAATAGATTTGTTTACTGTACCCAAATGTGAGAAAAAACGATCAAATCAAAGGGCAAAAATGACTACTTAGTCCATTGAAATGTTACATTTGACCTTGCATTTGTTAGAGGATGAAATTATCTTTTTTTATGTTAAGAGGGAGTTAGTGTGAAGTTAAATTTAAGTTTGTGGGATTACCACACTTGTTCCGAACCAGCCAACTTACAAAAGGGGACGCGGATGGTTTTTTTATTATATCGGCTAAACTACTTGTCGCACTAAAAATTTGTACAAACACTTTTTGTTGCAAATTGAATCCTCTACAACTTTAGTTAGAAAACTTTTGGTCGTAGAATTGAAAATAAACAAGTTATTAACGAAAATAGATAAAAATTATGGGACAGATTTTCTTTTTTTCGTTATAACTTTATTTCTGGTAATTTTACAAAAAATGCACATCAGAGAATTTTGATAGAGGAGTACTCAAGGAATAATTACCATTGCCCACTTTTTCAAATTTGTTAATTTATGACAGTTTTACAGGGCTGCGAAACTAACACTATTCTCCGGTACATACTCGTCAGTATACAGGGTGTCCCAAAAAAGGTTGAGATATGGCTTAACTTCAGACTTCTGAGACGAAAATATAAGATGATTTAACCTAACTTTACCTATATCTGAAAGTGTTTAGTAAGTAAGTTACAGGATGTTGAAGTCATAACGAATAAAAAAGAGTTTTTTTGATATTGGGCCAGAATGGCTCAACTTTTATTCCTGAAAATTTGTTTTGAAAAATCTCTGTTTGAAATATTTATGTGCATTTTTTTAAACTATCTATCCCTCTCAGATTTAACGGGGAGGTCCAACCCTCTCAAAATCTCAAAACCCTAATTGTTCCGACTTTGTTATTCACCAAATTTTTGAATTGAAACCAGATTTATCACTTCATTTATAATGATTTTTTACTCCCTTCAATTTTCTATAAAATCTGTATTTTTGGAGAGAAAAGCATTTTTAAGCATTCCGATTTTTGAAATTCTTAACTCTAATATTTCAATTTCATCCTCTAACAAACACACCACTAGCCCGAAAAAATGCAACATAGAAATGTCCATATAGAAATATGGACTACTTATAAATAAAATTAAAATCCACTCACGTATTTCATATCGTCGGTGCTGCGGCCGCGCGGGAACTTTTTGTTGGCGATGAAGCTGATGTTGTTCTTTCCCAAATCGTCGCTCATCAGCGATATGTACTCGGTGTATTTCTGGCCGTCCTCGGTGAGAGCGGCGACGCGCTTCCACCGGAACTCGTTGAACAGCGACAGATAGACGTGCTTGTAGTGCTGGTTCTCGCCGATCGTCCGGAAGAAGTACGGGTACTTGTTCCGATCGGCGAAGCTGACGCCCTCGGCCGCGTACGAAATGGTTATCATTCTGTATTTGTTGGACACCGCCGCTATCGGTTCGATGGTTTCCGAACAAGCTGGCCCCAGAACACCTGAAGACGAATAAAGGGTTTGTATAGACAGCGAAAACGAGTAAATTGGTATGGGATGCAAAGGAGTGTGTTAAGATAATATGAGAAGAGATTGAAGAAAACTTACCGACAAGATTATCGTAATAACTCTTGACAACGAGATAGTCCAGGAAACTACTCATCACAGCGTCCGATTGACAATTACCATTCTGAATCATCAAATTCAAAACGTAACCCTTGATCAGATTGTGTTTGTTAATGTAATTTACTGCCAACTTAGCGCTTTGCACGATTCCGGCCCCGTTGAAAGGCAGCCGGTCGTCCAATGGAAAAATCCCTCCAATGTAGATTACAGCTGTTTCGGTGGAATTCCACCTGGACCAAATCTTTTTGTTTTTCTTCATCCATTCGCAAGCTATTTCGCTAACGTTATGCTTTCCTTGCTCGACCAAATCCAATAGGAAGGCGTAGTCTTGCTGGCGCAACTTGAAGTGCCTGACTCCTAGGAAGAGTGGATGAGCGCCTTGCTCCATTTTCGACCAGACCATCTTCACCAAACGCTGCATCTCGTATTTGTAACCGTTCACCATGTTATTGGTGAAGTTGTAGAACTCGTTGTTTTTGAACTGGACTGTGATGAATTTCGATTCGTCTGTGACGACGTCTCCGGGATACCAATGGAAGAAAATGTAACTTTGCTGTTCGCCCAAATTCGCGTAGTATTCGTTCAGTTGCCTTAGAGTTTTTTTGAGGTTCTTGCCCAGCCAGAGGATATTCACGTAGACTCCCATTTCATTGACTTGATCTATGAGGAACCCGCTAGCTTCGAATTCTGGAGCCAGCAGAATGGCGCAGTTTTGGCCGAGACATTGCGGGGGAATGTACATGCTCATGTTGTCCGTGCAATTGCCTTTCGGACAAATTGGCCTGCAAATACGGTTTGTAATTATTTTAATAATTTCGAAATGTCGCGATCACTTACTCCCACGTGTTGTTTACTTTCTTCATGTGATATTGGTTCTTCCATATAAACCTACTAAGCATGTTGCTGTCCAAATGAAACTGGCTGGCCAGCCTCACGTTGAGGAAAAACGACCAATGCACCTCCTGTATGGCGTCATTCCAAAGAAACCTATCCTCGTAGTACTTTTTGATCGGGCCGTAATATTTCTTCGGTATGAACCAGCCGAAACGACCCGGAGGACCCACGCTACCCACCTCCTTAACGAATTCTTTTTCGAAAGTGTCGTATTCCGGGCTAGTCCACACCTCCAGGTTGATTGTTGCTGGAGGAATACTAACAAGAATCGATAGATTAATATTTTTGGAAACGACTACATGCCGGGTATTGGTTAAATTATTTATAATTTTGCTACTTACGCCACTTTAATATCGCTGTAATCGGAGAGCCGTTCCATTACGTTAAGTATTTGGAAGTTGTCTTCGTGAATGTTGATGTTTAGTTTGGTGTAACCCAAAACTTCTTTAGCGAAAATGTAGAATATGTGGCTAGCTAATAAATGGGTCATGCGCGTCGAGGATTCGATATTTATAATCAACGATTGCGCAAGGTTCTCTTTGATGAAGTACTTTTTTGGATAGACTTCTGCAAATATGTAGAGGAAAAATATCAGAAAAATGTACATTATAATTAGCGTGCGAAATATGATGAGTAGGTACTCGGTTAGGTAAATTAATTTAATAGCAAATTTCCCAATTCCATAAAAAATACTTAATATTTTTTAAATCTAAATGGTTGCAAAACATTTAATTACATTTCATACTACGCAGTTTACTACGTACGTATAAAACTTTGTGTACATATGAAACTTTGTGCATGTCACCGATCGTGAAATTTATATTTTGTAACAGCGAATTGACATTAATTGAGAATGTTCGGGACTTTCGGGATATTCATTAGTTCAATATGAAACTTTCCAGTAAAATTCAAAATCATTATCGTAGAGTGTCTGAACATGGATTTTTCGCATAGTGAATATAGTTAATAATAATGTTATTACCTTCGATATTTAGACATTTTGGTTGTTGCAGGGATTTGATGACTATGACTGAATTAAAGACAATCGCCAGACACAAGAGGATGGACTGCCACGGGGGCATTTTTCCTATCCTTCTAGGATATCTGAAATAGAAGAAAATACAGGTGTTATTATTCAATAAATTCAATATGTATCTAATTTTAAAATAAAAATAAAAAATATAATAAACCATAACATTTTAAACTTCATTAAACTGATTAAAGTTAGTGTTATTTAATTAGCAATTACCATACTAGTTTGTAAGTAAATGGGAAATTTGTTGCAGGGCCCGGTAGGCTTAATTGCATATTGAATTTCCCAGGAAAATCGGTACGAATAATATGCAAATTACCATATTTTGTCACTGGAAATTTACATGATGAAACCGGTTAAATTAGAAAAGGAATTGAGCAGAATTCTCGAAATAGAGCAATGTGAAACAAAACTCTTCATTATGGTATACCCACAACTCGACAATATTCTCATTTTCAATCAATACCCGCACGAAAATCGCCCTTTCATAAGGGGCGAGGGAATTGAAAAAATTACAACTCGACTCGTACATTTCATCTTCCTACATATGGTGACACTTCTCAATATTTTACCCTTCAAACGTCTAAAAATTTAAATTTTCCGGGACTCCGGAAGCCAATACTGGCCGCGTACGGTCGACAGCAGTCATTTGCATTTTAATGCTCCAGATGCGGTTGCTGGTGTAATTAGTAATATAAACAAGGGGTTTATTAAATTTATGGCGAAACAATAATTTACCAGCGACTGACAGCAGCGTTAGGATGTAATTAATTACGTTTTCTACTTAGTTTACGTCCGACGGCGCAGAGAAGTAGAAGGAACATTATAAGGCTATTATGAGGAATTTCCAAGGGGTTTTTCGGTGAAAAAATGCGTCGGGATTTTCACCTTGACACTTAAGTAGTGCAATTAACATTAAACGACTACACAAATTAATACATTAAATTCCATGCGGCGCGTTTTGTAGTGCAACAATGAAGCGTCCTCTAGCGGCGCACCGAGTACTCCCCAAATTAATATTTAGTAGTGACAATAACACAATCGAAATGCAGAGGAGTGAGTGGTAAATCGTAATGCGGGAGAAAGGGAGGCACGCGAATCCGTATAAATGAATATCCGGATTTGCTTTCAACAAAAGCCCAAAATGATATGATGAAGCACTTCGTTGTCGTTTTCAAAAAGGAAATGATGGTCTCGAATCAACGCTTTGGGCTCGGCGGATGAGATGAGGAGAGCTCCATTTAAGGAGGTTTCCTTGATTGAATTTTCGTTTTCGCCGAAGGGAAGAGGCAAAGAGAACGAAATCGCAATAGGAAAATAAAAAAATATTATTCTAGAACCCGCCTATAGTACAAGAAGGTTATTTTTCGTTTCATATACCTACTTGTTTTGAGAGAAATTAGTGGAAATATACACTAGGAGATCATTATTATACCTACCCTGTGGACATGAAATTAAAATTCCCTAAGCGTTTGGAACCCTTTCGGTTTATCGCATAAATTCTCTCTTACATACTTCATCGAGATGACAAAGTAAATGTTCTTATTTGTATAGGATTATTTACCTAGCTAATAATGGTAAGCCCTAATTAAAGTCTGTTGTCTAAAAGTTACGAGCAAATCAATATCTGCCCTTAATTAAAACTTAAATTTTCCGGACTAAAACATAGTTTCAGAACAATCCGTGTAAAAATAGTGTAATTATTTTGGATACAGTCGTCAAAAATAATTCAAATCTTCAATCCGAATATCAGATACAAAAAAAATAACGAATATATTTTTGTAAACATGTTTATAACAAAATCTCATTCGAATATTTTTAAGTCGGTTATCGCCGCTTGTACGAAATAAAACTCAACTCCGGATTAAAATCGTTCAAGACTTGACCTTGAAGGTTATTTAAATAAATAAATTATATTGTTGGCTTCATTCATGCGACTTATCGAAAAGAATTTGAACTATGGGCTATATTTAAATTTAATACAATCGGTATTTTTATTTTATCAATTTTGAGAAATTCGATAGATATTGAAATTGCTCACTAATAATTTATATTACCTAATAACTATAATAATTAAGATAATTTCGAAACAGGTAATTTACAATAGAAAACGAAATCCTATAAAATGTGTTATACCCTATTCATAGAAGGCACGGAGTCATAAATAAATCGATTGGCCAAACTACACAGAAGCTACATAGAAGCTACCTTCACAACACAGAAATAGAAAAAAATTAACATTTACGATAATATTTTAATAATTTTTGGATCGTTCATCCTGTATTAGTTTTACAAGGATCACGGCGGCGGATTACTCCGC
Organism: Phyllotreta cruciferae; assembly: GCA_917563865.1. Taxonomy (NCBI): domain Eukaryota; kingdom Metazoa; phylum Arthropoda; class Insecta; order Coleoptera; family Chrysomelidae; genus Phyllotreta; species Phyllotreta cruciferae. The sequence continues at coordinate 3,556,375 of OU830609.1, read as the reverse complement.
GCCTTTTATGAATAGACTTTAGTTATTTGGAATCTGGAACTAGAAATATAGTCTATTAAAGACTTTTATTTCCTAATTTAATTGACCCACATCTTTATAGTTTATAGATAAAGATATAAGGTAAAGTTGCCTAATATGAGACCCAATTTTATAGGTTCATTATAAGAGATTGGGAATAAATAAAAAAAGCCAAAAATTAGAAGTGAATGGAGAATGGGTTGTTTCAAAGTATGCAAAGTAAAAGTACGTTCATATTAAAAATAGTTCCTCATCTTCACTTAAGTCGCCAAAAGGAACTTCCTTAATGTTATCATCTTCAGAACTGATGTCGTTTACCACTATTCTCTTCTCTTTTATCTCATCCACGATTTCCTTGTAATTTACTTAATAATGCTTCTTTTGTCACAAACACAACAGCCACCAATTCACAGTACTATTATTTTACCGACTTATACCTAGACATTCGATCGAACACCGATAGTTTGTAAGTGCCCATATTAAAAATATGTTGGGGTTTCAAATAGGAAAGATCTAAAAATTGGGAAATTTCCCAAATAAATTATTCAGAGATATACTTGTTTTTGACAAAAAAAAATGTTTCTATCCATTGATTACCCTTTGGATTACATTCTAAATTCGCATATTTATAAATTATGGGTAATATAAACCAAAGACAATAAAGAGAATGTACCAATACCAACATTATTATTACATATGTATACAAATCGATCAATGAAGGTATCTAGTTCATAAAAAAATTAACACACTATCCATAAATAGTAGCTATTATTGGAGTGTAATAAACAATAGTTTAACCACGACATCAAATAAATTTAGATAAATTGACCATCATTTTCATACCTGATGTGCTGTCAAGTCAAATTCGATTTCTATGATTTCTCTCCCATTAATATCTATCAGTATTTTTTAAAAGATACATACACTTTCTACATGCTCAGTTGATCAATTTGAATCTTCTAAATTCATTTTGTTCTTAGTTTTCTGCATGTAAACAAACATTTTCGTATATTCATTAATACAAGTCATACCTAATTTGACGTTTTCTTTAAATGATTAAGTAGACATTTTATTGAGCCACGGCATTCTAAAAAAATACCATCTGGGAACAAGTATAGAAAGAAGATAATTCTTTTAATGCGTACGATACGGGAGTAACGATGATAAAATAACTATTAAAAACACAAACAGCCATGCTAATTCATTAAATATTAAAAAATCTAGCAAGTCGTAAAAAAAAATTAGTACGCAATTGTTAGAAAACATTTTTTTTATTTTAATTAATGTAATATAATACAGGGTTGAACTGCAAATGCGTGACAAATAACTTTTTATATACCAACATCAGTATTAGCGTGACGAATCGAATGTATGAATGGGAATTTGCGCCAGGACAACGATCCAAAATCATGAGTCAAATGAGAAAAAATAACATTAAAATAATATGTACGTACGCATATATTATTTTTATAGTACAATAAATTATAAACATGCCCGTCACGCTCCTTTTTTTGATAGATTGTAAATTGTAAATATCGAACGACTAAAATAGTTGTGATTACTGAATTATAAACTATGCACATAAACTTAAGCATTAAGTAGTACCTACCTACTTAGAAAAAGCAACCGCGATGTGTGTGGTGCGTATGAATACCGGATGACCGTAAATGATTACGACAATATTTTTAAAGGTACACAATACCAGCAACATTTGGCTATTATGCGAGTATTTTTAGATTCCTTTCTATCGCAGTAAATAAATTGACCAAATAGTATTTAGGATAAATTGTTAGAGAATAAAGAAAATATTTGACCTAAGCAAACGCCACACAACCTACCTTTAACTAATGTTACCGTTAACTGATGTCGAATAGATTTTTATTAAGCAAGTCCCCTGTATTTTTCACAAATCCATTAAAAGTTTTTATACCCTATATAAATATATTATTTTTTAGTAGAGATTTTTGCATATCAGCGACATAAAATTTTTTTGAAACATTGTAACCGAAAATTTTTAAGCAGGTCGTAAAACTTTTTTATTTTTCGAGTAGATAATAATGTAAAACGCAAAAATACATATATATTTCCGTGGGAACTTGGCAATGAAACTATCTATTATTATCCGTTTTACTATCAAAAATTCACAACAGCGGTTATTGCTCGATCGTAAAAACGGCATTTCCATGAAACAAAATATAAATCATATAAAATTGACAATTCGTTTAAAAAATATGTACATACGTAAGTACCTGCTGTTATAAGGTAATTAAAATTACGGATAAATACCATAATTGAGTACCCATACATAGATGGAATTTTGATAGTTCTTAATCTTTAGCTCGTTGATAACAATTTTTTACTTCCTTTACATTGGTCAATTGTTTAAATGTGCGTGAGAGAAATAAAAATAATAAAATCTAGCTAATGTGGCAATTTCCTTTTCGGTACATAAGTGGTTTTAAATTCGGCAATTCTGTTTATTGTACCACATTAATAATTGTCCTATTCATTGAGTAGATATTTATTGTTTTTGCAAACCATTCCGTACGCACAAAAATATTTTATCCTATTAACACATTTGGAAATCGATTTTTCAATGGAACAACAAGAGATATACAATGTAATATAAAAACCGATTTTCAAAGTCACACTCAGTTATTTACAGTAACAATAAAATTAGCATTTTCAATTACCGTTTTTTTTTTTAATTTTTGTAATGTATTCCATTCGCCCCGTCATCGACTCTATCCTATATTGAAATTGAAAATTCTCCGTACTTTTGAATATTCATAAACGCCGGCGAAATGTATGCGTATTTGCGTATTTCGACATTTGTTCGGTGTCAAGTCGAAACATTCTGTGAATTATAACACTTTAAATAGTATGTAGGACATAGAGTGATGAAAGTACGGAACCTGTTACGTTTGAATTAAAAATAAATTTTCGTTTGTATAGTTAAAATTATATTTTTGAACCAGCCTATTTTTTTAAGTTTACTAAACTTTAATAAAAATACCGAAAAATACCGTGTGATCGAAACTTAGTACGCTATAAATGTCAAAAATTGTGTTTGGCAACCAATTGTCGCTTTAAAATTACTATTTAATTTGAAATATTAAATTTATAAATATGCATTAAAATATCTTGAATTTACTATGGTAAAATTTGCTCTCTTAAAGAATTACTCCAAGTAATAAATCATTCTATTTACTAGATAATTGATTTTCTTGTATTGGCTATATCTTAAGTACCTATGTTAATCGCTTTCTTCTAGATACATTTTCTAACAAAAATTTGTTTAAATGTATTGCATTAAAATTCGAGCAAAAAGGGCTTAAGAGTTTAGTTTCTAAATAATATAGAATTTTAAGTAAAATAATGCTTTTAATAATAAACGACAGCATTTTTTCAGGGAACGATTTCGACAAACAAAATTTTATTTTTATTACTAATGTCGTAAATCGACCAGTGAACTTTTTCCAAGACGAGATTTTATTCGAGACGCAGTAAGCAGTAACCTCCGCTTAAATAAAATGTTGTACGTTGAACTTTATAATAATTCGCGTACACATAAAAGCCTCGGAATAAAGCCGGCTGCGGACTACGAGCGATAATATAATATATATTATAGCTCTATAATGGGATATAATATCATATTATATTAAGGGTGCAGCAGATTAGGATATAAAAATTTTATATTTAGTACTATTTCACGAGGCATATCGACAGGTTGTGTTAGTTTGTGTCGTTTTAAAAATGGAACAAATCGTCGAAATTCTTGATACCATTGATAGCTCTTCAGAAGATGAAGAAGCAAAATGTGACCATGATTTGGCTGCTTCCTTCATTTCATTATTTTTGTAATCCTCTCCATCCACTTTCCATAAACATGGATTTTCCCTTACGCTTTCGATAAAACGTTCCATTTTATTAAGAGGCAATAAATAGGTTAAAAAAATTCAACCTTGTTTACTGCCCGAAATGCGTGAAACTGAGTTGCATTTTCGTAGCGCGGGGGCTTAGACGTAAGGTGGGAGGTGGGATATACTCCAAAATATCGCTCGAAAAGCATATCTCTGCAGATACTTAATATATCGCCTGGATATAGATATATATTATAGCATTAATGCGCGGTGTTACATTTAATTTTGTTTAAAGCGATTTTTATGTAATATGTAAGATATAATATATATTATATTATCGCTCGTAGTCCGCAGCCGGCTTAAGCGCGTTAATAAAAACGTAAAGGAAGTTCATAAAAAAAATCCGCAATGGAATCATTCCGTATAGAGAATTTTCATAGAAACTTGAACATCCACGATCATATCGGTCCTCAATAAGTTTTTCTTGTTACGCTTACAGCGCTACAGGAATAACTGTAGATGTGATAAGCGCCAATATTATTACCACTTGTAGGTAGAATCAAAAAAATTAACAATTTCTTTCAAAGTCTTCGGATATTTAAGATAAAATGTTTGAATAAACCTTTCAATACTGATTGATAAAAAATGCAACTTTAGTACCTTCTTGGTCATTTACATGTAATTCAAAACCCCAACTACAATACACGGATGTGACTGTATTATGATCGATTTCGTTATTATGAATTTATGCGAGACGTAGTAAAGTTGGTAAGTACTGCTATTCAGAGCGAAGGAAAAGTGAAAGTCGTAGGTTAGATCCCGATCGATTTGGAGGTTGTTTTGTTTGCGGTTTCGGTTTTGCATTATGTATTTTATGGGTACTTCTTGCTAATGGAAACTGTCGTACGAGGAACGATCGAAAAACTTAAACATTATTCATTAATAGATATTATTTATTCTACTCCAAAAAATTTACTATACTATTCGTCAATTTGATTAGTAGATTTTCAGTTTATTCATTTTCAATCAATTGTGATTTTTATTTTTTTCCACACGCTTTTTAGTATCAATGGCATTGCCCCGATAATTGGATTTGTTTTTACAATTTTCATTTTTTCATTCATTTGTAGAAACGTTTCATCACGTTCCAACCGATAATAATTATCTCTGTAATAGTCATTTAAAAGTTATGTTAATATATGATTATATTTCTTACATTCGCCACGTGTAAACCGGGTGCTTGCAAACATACATATATGGTAACAGTTATTTGGGAAAATATGAATTTTCTATGAATTGAATTCTATCTAATTTCCAAAAATAAAACATTGTTTGTTCTACATATGTTCTATACAAGTCGTCGCAGTACATCGAGTCGATGAAACAGTTTATTATTTTGCAATGTATCGAACAAAGAGCGCATAATATGTGATACTATGACACGCTGAAGCCACGCCTGCTTTATGTTTTAGTATTGAAAGGATTTTCTATTCCTCACTATCTTACATTTTGATTGAGAGTCTCTTTCTAGGTACCGACAAAAATTGGCCACTCTGTATAGGCTTATAACAGGCAAATTATAGAATCAGATGTTAGTTACAAGATAAATAAATAAAAAAATGAATAAGTAAATCTAACATTATAAATTTTTCTAATGATATTTAGGTGTTTAACTACGTTAAAAGGTCAATAAAAATACCAAATCTTAAAACTGTGAATATAGTAAAGACATAAATTTATATTTTTATGTATATTCTAAATATCACATTTTAAATATTCTGAACGAAATAATTTAATATGTCGTAAATTAGCGAATAGGAAAGATCAGGTTTGTTTGTTTAATAATTTTAATTTCTCCTATTTTTAATATTCATAGTATTTTAATTTTTACAGCATAATAAATGATAATTAAATCCAACGCACTAGCAGGGAGGATTTTTTAACGATACAATTTATATTACCTATCGTTCAATGTAACATCTAACCATTTATTACGTATGTACATACATGCTTACCGGAGAATAAATAAACGGACTCCGAAATAAATTTATTTATTTCACTAGTTCAGGGACGTCGAATTCTAATAGAATGCCGACTTTTGAAAACATTGCTAGGTTTCTGGGCCTTTTTGCATATGCAAATGTTATTTGTAGACGATTCCACTATATTCTAATGTCGATTGAATACATTTCAACTAGCATTGCCTTGCTTGTTAACCGTTAATTTTTGAATTTTTTGAATCGATAAAGGGCATTAAAAACGACATGTCTGAAGGTTGATTTTTCAAATTATATGTTTGTACGGGATGATGAATTGTTGCTAATTATAAATTGCGATTCCTTTAGAAAATTTATGAACTATCTATAAAATTTATTTTTGGTTAATAAGTAGAGGAGCTTTTTATATTATTTTTCTTAATGGAAAATTTAGATTTATGTTTTGCATATAGTTCATATTTTACATTCTCGTTTAATTAGTACAAAAGTTGAGAAACTAGACTTTATCAGTTTATTTTGCATAGATATATATTTCCAAATTATTTCCATTATAGTATTTAAAATGCCAAAAAACTCATTATTTTTTCTCACAAAATTTTATAATTATAACCTACATCGATTTTATATGTCAACATTTTAAAGAAAACTTAAAAAAATTCAATTTCCCATCACAAAGGATGACTTTGACAAAAAAATAAACATACCCTGAATGCTACATTGACAGCTTAATTATTTTTGTGCAATTTGATAAAAACAGCAAAGTAAAACGTTCTAGTAATGAGTTCCAGCGACCCTTTGCCTCGCATAGAGTCGGTTAGATATGTGAAAAAATCGAGCCGAGCGCCGCAGGACACATCGTCCGTGGAGGACTTCAAATCGCCGCTGGCCGAACAAATTCCCGATCACTATGCCGCCAGCGTGCCCGATCATATCCCCAAAATAACGATCTACGACATTCCCAAAGTCAGAAAAATCGGAGTCAAAGAGACTATAAAAATTCTAGCGAAACTCTTCGACTGTAACTATTACACTTGCAATTATCCCCAATTCTGGTTCCTCGATTTCATCACCGACTGCTTGTGGAAGGTACAAGACGAGTTCCAGTTCCCCGTGGAACACCAGGTTATTATTCTAGATTGGATACTGTATATATTTAATTTAATAAGAGGTAAGTTAGGCGCTAGTTAGGTGCTATTCTAGATTTCGAATTATTCCAGCGCCGCGCTTGAACTTATCTAGAAGAAAGTTCTTCCAGATATTCGAGGAGATATTGAAAGTGGCCGAGGAGCACATAGAATCCGGATGCGAGTTTCTACCGCCGCCAGACGATCTGATTTCCTTAAAAGAGGACACCCAGGCGAAAAGCGAAGACGTCAGCGTTGAGTCTTCGGGTAGTTCGCTAGAGGAATTTCCCAAAAAAATGAAAAAGAACAGTTACCTAGCCGTTGAGCTGGACGACGGCACTAGATATTTCGAAATGCCTAGCAAAATTTTCCCTTGGGACACCGACGATGACCGTAGGTGCTTCGTACATTCCTCCCCAATTTACAGTTTCATTTCGCTTTATTTTATTAGGGTTGAGTTCGACCGTGGAGACTGTATCAGAAAACGAAATCAAATTCATAAAGGACGAAAGTTTAGAGAACTTCATGGAGCACCAAAACGAGAAGGAATTGGAGGAAATTGACGATGAAATATTCGAAAGTTTCTACAAACCAGATTCGGCCACTCCATCCAGATTCGGTGGATCTGATGATTCCTCAGAGAGCGATTCTTTATCCATTTCTTACGAAAGCGATAACGCAGAAGAAGATGAAGACGAAGACGTCGAAACAGGTTCTAATTTTATTATCTCTATCAATCTCTAATATAATTCTATTTTTCTACTATCTGCTTCTTCTACAGAGCGTCCAACATGGATTATAACAAAAACCAAGACTCCAGAACCGTGTCCTACAACTACGTACGAGCCACACATGGGAAGCAAAGTGAAAACTGGAAAAGAAAAGGAAGAAGAAGCCATCCAAGTAAGTCATCAATAACACCAACAGTAAGCTTTAAAAATAAATGATATTCAAAGGCATGGTATGATTACCATCTGTGGCAATTCAGGAAAAGGGCTCTCGATGATTCCAAATTAGGTTTGGCTCTGTCCGAGGAGAATATCGACACCAAGAAAATTCAGGAAAAAACGCAAATAGAATCTCAAATAGAGTCACAAACGGCGGGCAGTCAGAATAAACTGTGGGAATACGTGAATTCCGTGAAGGATCAAATGGTTGAATACAAAGAGAATCGATTTGTCAATACGTGCGTTTTAATGGCCATCAAGGATATAGTTTATAATTAGTAAGTTTCATTATTACTCATATAATAGAGCAGTCCTAATTCCTGAAGCTTAAAAGGGCGTTCAAAGAACATCTGGCGGGATTATTGACAATTAAATTCTACCACATGACTCCTAGATGAGCTTAAATTGTCGGATTTTATTAGATATGGCTCTTTGTGATTTCCGTATGTACAGTCCTACGATGAAGATATTAATTTTTTTTGCAGTTTTTACGACTCGTTCCAGTTTAGCGTGGTATCGTTGACCCATCGGTATTCCCACGTACTAATCACTCAACGATTGAACACGCATTTGCCGTTTCCAAAAATGAGTTATGGATTAGTATCGCGACCTCAAGCATCTACGAAAGCTGCCAAAAGAGGAGAATCCGGTGACTGTACGTATTTTCACATTTTACTAGACATTTATTATCTCTTTAGAATAGCCCTAGAGAAATATACAGCCCTATTTGTTTTGCAATTTTACGTTCATTCCTTCAGCTCTAAAAGAAAAAAAGCATATAGAAATAATTAATTGGAGCGACGACAACATTCTCTTTCCGTTGAAGAACGCTGTGGATCAAGATTTTTTCCACAATTTATTTCCAGGAAAAGTTAGACCAAAAAAAGCAGTTGCACAGTAATTTCTTTATTAAAATAATTGCAAAATTTAGATAATGTGATTTGATTTTTTCTGTATAGAGGAAAGTTGAAATAAATATTAATGTCCTGTTAAGGATAAAAACGTCAAGCTGATAGCAGGGACAGCTCAAAAATGTAGAAGTTATAAACCCAGAATCAGAAATCCATACATGTAAAAATTTGACGATAAAATTAATTTTTATTTATTTTGTTATCTGAGAGTTTGTGAAACTACGCACCGGCTGAACTTTTGTAATTCAAATTTAAGAAGCCTCTAGCTAAAAATTTTATTTATCATTTTATAGTGCAGATAATTTTTTGTTCGTTTTTATCGTCGTCACAGAAGCGTAGTTTAAAATTCGCATTCTCCTTTATGGGCCCCCTTACGTATCAAATATTTAGTAAAAAAGGTAATGAAAATTTATATTTGGAAAATTTCGAAATATAACAAAGATAAATTGGCAAACGAAATATAAAAGAAAAGCACACAAGAAATCTAAGAGTCTGTTATCGAGATTATTATAGAGAAATATAGAGGTGGATAGGTCATTTTCATACGGATATTATCTCGCGTATCTATCCACTTACGATAGGCATGCATAAATAATAAATGGTTCATAACTTAAAGTAGCGTGCGAATATGTCATTTCATTACATGAATAATATACGGGCAAAGCAATTTTAAAATTGCATTTACATTATTTAAATTCATATACATACACCAGCGTATTATTTTCATGTATTTCAGTTTTGTTTGCACTTTGAAAATAATAATACCTAACGTAACTTTTTAATTATTAGTTTGAAAATTGAAAAATTTATACCAACCTCGATATACTTATTATATCGCAATTTAAATTGACTTACAATTAGCAGGTTTCTGGTAAGATTTTCTTCTTTAAAAGGCACTAAAAGTAATTTTTTTATCAGCTAATTGTCTAATAAATGTCTACTTTTGAATTATACGAGTAGTTATCTGATTATGCCAAAACTAAAGAACTATAATGATATCTTGAATTTCACAACACAATGCCGATAACAATTTCATGAATTACTCAATTGCTCCAATCAAACATTCCCGTCGGTTTTATTAGACAATAATTTTTGCTTTAAAATATTATGAAACACTCCAATTCGACCACATTGTTTTGATTTACGACGAAACTTTATTGGTGGCAGTTAAATGTTTTATGAATGAAACATTCTATTGATTAACTCATTTAGTTTTAATAAATTTGTTTATTTTAATAGTTCCAGAACCACTTCATTACAATATTCTCGAAAAATCAATAAACCAGTATCTTCGATCTTTGCAAATTTTTAATTTTTATTAGGCAAGTATGAATATGAAATTAACAAATTTTATTAATACATTTTCCTTTAGATTATTTTAGTGGTGCGTGGATGAATAAATGAGTGTTATGTTTACACTGTATTACTGGTAATTATTTCTATTATTATAGGTGGTTGATTAAATTGGTTTTATTATCGCTTACTGAATGAGATTATTTGTAAATTCATTAAAAACGCTAGAATATTAATAGAAACAAACTGGATGCAATTTTGTTACAATTTAACTGGAAAATATTATTTCGCCGTTTCGGCTCAGTTTATTCCATTTAGACTTTTGTTTATTTTTTCGTTAGCATTATCGACCTTGTGACTTATTTTTACGCTTCACCTTCAGATCTCTATCTAGCCTGTTGAATATTTTAAAAAGTATTTTACTATCTCTCAAATTAAAAGAGAGAACTCGGCTAAACGGATTTAAAGTGACAATTTATTATTACAATTATTTTATTATTTTATCTACTCTTTCGAGTGTTTTTTATATTATTATACGCAGGTGCACAACACATTCGTTAGAAATTATATTAAATAATAAAAGTATAAAAAAAGTTTGTTGCGGTGCTCAATTAAAGTAAATATGTAGGTGTTCCTACGACACTGGTTATTTCTTTCGCGATCAAACGGTTCGCTTCGTTCCAACAACACAACAACAGATTCAACAAACAACAACAACAACAAGGATGAATGCGACGATGCATCCATAGCAGGCCGAGCATTCTTCTCCGCATTCCACGCTGTCTGGTGTTTCACCAGCCGTAGAAAAATGCATCGTAAAATGAAACATTTTATTTTACAACTGTTTGTTCTCGGGTCGAATACGAATTTTTTACCAACATTAATTTCGAACGAGACGGAACTTTTACATTCACCTGCTACGCATTAATATTTAAAAGGAACAACAGCGAGAAAAACTTTTCATAGAAAATTAATATATCCTCCTCGAATAGTTAGGCACGATTTAATAAGAACTAAAAGAGCTAGCGAATACGTATAAATTTTCATTTCTTTTTGTTGTACGTTACAAGTCGGAAAAACGATGAAAAATCGATTTCCACGAACGAAAATATTGGAGGCGTTTTACTCGTATATTTCCAGACTATTAGTAATGACCTGGCGTCGGATCGTGTATACAAAACAATATAAAACAGATCGCTATCGATTCGGAATGGGTCCAGTAAACAGGCCGCTTGCACATCACCAGAGCAAAAATAACAGCAATTACTTAATGTGCAACGAAATAAAATTTTCATTTTTACATGGTCTCGTTCGAAACTCGACGAATAGTCTCCATCAAATGATCGTTAAATTCCTCGACAACGATTATACCGACATAAATTTATTCATAATCCCCCGAGGACAGACTGATCCCCTAGTTTATATTAACAAACACCCCTTTATTACTTCATACAACAAAATTCGAAACCCCCATAAATTATGGCTCTATCATGTGTGCAATTTTGCATTGTATCAGAATACGCATGTAAATTAGAAAAAAAGGATACCATAGTTATTATCACCTTGAGAGACTATCCTAGATAAGAAATATACCTACAAATAAAATATATCTTTTCCATTTAAGTGTTACATGTTCCGGAATATATTAACATAATTGACTTAAATATAAAACCGTACTTTTTTTTTAATTTGTATATACGAGCACGCTTCGATTTTATTGTCGCCTCAGTTATCGCAGGAAAAACAAGAACATATTTTTATGTAATTTCTAAACAGGGGGCGTTTTCGAATGTTTGTTGTTTAGCATTTTATCATTCATCATTGAAAAAAATAAATAAAAGTAGGTATAATAAGCACGCAAAAGTAAGAAATAAAACATACGAGTAAATCAAAGAGGAGGATAGGGCATGCCAAAATTTTTTCTCATAATTTTATTTCATGAATAAAATTTATTTTTAAAACTAAATTCACGGAGTAAATAACTGTATTATATCCCTATTTCTTCCTTGGTAAAATGAAAGCAGTTAGCATTAACACACCTAATAAAAAATGTATTAATCTTGAAGTTTATAACTACGTAACTGAATTTAATTATTCCGTAATTGTTAACGTTTAATAAAGAAATCGTTGTTGTAATCAATAAAGGGATAAGTCCAAAACGGGGCGTGAAACGAGAGATATCCCCACAACCTCTAATTATAAAAATGTAAACTTTAAAATCACTTTTAAAAATTAATTTCCAATCAATATTATAAATTCTCCTTTCTCCATTAATTAAGTCCGTGGAGATAATTCTATTTTGGAAATCAAACAAACACTATATTTTTCACGAAGTTATTAGACTACTTACGCATACGAAAATAAATATTATAAAGCATTTTCATTTTCGCAAAACAACCTTTAAGGTCAACAAAACATCTCAAGGTGAAAATCATCTAACCAACACGTAAAAACCGATTAACGAATTCGAAATGTAAACACTCGCAGTTTTGTCACTAAAGTTTTTAGAATACTCATAGATAAAAGAAAATGTAAGTAAATTTTAGACAAATATAATGATGATAATATTACCTGTCTTTTGTTTTTTTATAATATCCTTCGTGTACGCCAGATTGTACTACGTAGAAATATCTGATAAAATCTGAAAAAAATAAAGAAAACATAGATAAAATGATGAAATAAATCCAATATTTTTGTTAACTATCCAAGAATTAGTGATTACATTTAATTGAGTATTTTTTTATATTTATTCAGTTACAGTCCAATAAGAATAACTTTTATACATAAATGCTTAGAAACCATTGCCCATAGCGTATTTCTTGAAGTTTACTAAAAAGTTATGTCTAACACCGATTACGCTATCCTAGTTTGCATCTCTCCCGGATATTTTAGACCCGTCCAAACGCATCCAAACGACATGAAACACCAATTAACCGGTCTAGCACTCTAGCCGCTAAAATGCTACAAGGAACGTAGAAAAAGGCCAATCGCTCTTTTTTGGCTCATTATCCGCAATACAACGTGACAATGCGGCATGCCGCACCGGGTGCAACATGGGCCAAATTTCGATTACGCTTCGGAACCGAACACACAATACATGCACACACCTCGCGAATCTAGGTAAGTAGGTAACCTCAATGTGCGCCAATTCGCCAATTGGACGGGGGCCCCGGCCGCAGCATACCACTCGATTCCGCTCCGAAATAGAGATGATGCCGGCATATCAGCCTAATTGACGAAACTCCAGGACAACAATCGTTATCAAATATTCAAACAACTGATATATTGCTAACTAGGACAGCTTAACTAATTGGAGCGAGCGGCTAGCATCTTTAATTTTTAATCGGCTCGCGCGTTTAAGCAATTTGTTGCATGCAACTTGTCGCTTGAAACCATTCGAGCCAAAAGGAGATTTTTGAAAAAAAAATCGGTGCCAGTCTACCACACTAAAATATGCGGTCTACCAGAGTGTACTAGGCGGTATAACTATGCAGAACTAATGCAAATTACCCATATTCTAATCACATTGTTAATGATTTATTAATGTGACTTGAAATTTTCAAGATTTAATAAGCATTTTCTAAACAATTAACATCTACCTAATCAATCAGTTCCATTTACTGTTTGGAAATTAAACATTCCCGGACAGGTAGCACATTTTTGTATGAATAGTTTATCCCTAATTTCATCCCTTACTGGAGGATAGCAACCCTTTCGAAAAATTTAAATAGCATGGGCTGGTGAGTGATAGCTCATTTGAAAGGTGGCTTTATTCTCTATTCAACTGGTGCAAAGGAATTGCAATTTGCTCTTTGCTGTTTCAGAATAACGATAATTAATGTTTTTCTCCATTCCAAAAATTAGTCGACGTGTCTCACTGTATCTATTAAAATATTGCACCATTGAGCAAACAGGTATCGTTCGACCCATCTCTACACCGCTCCGAGTAGACTTTGGATTTCGGTGTCTTCTTCGAAACCTCTCAAATTCCCAATTCGCATCGCTTTGGGCTGGTCGTTGTGCTGTCGACCGGCCGGAATTTGACGAATCATCCGCGCGCTATTCATTCTGGGAACGCACGCAAAAACGGGAGCGTAACAAAACAGTAATACGAAGCACGTAAACAATGCCGTTCCCACGGCTGCGAACTGCGTCAAGACGCTACAGGGTGTTGCTTCAGTAACGCTGCTCGATCAGATCCTCGATCCGTTCCGCAGGATGTTTACCGAAGATAAGGGAAATGCTCCGTGATTAGGGTAGAGTGGGGTCATACAAATGTGTTGTAGAAATTTTGCTATGTTAGTTCAGATACCAACTAAATTTCCTTTTGTTGTTTACGGTTATTATGTCCTTTCAAAAATATCATAGAAGTATTTAGCGTTTAAATATAATAAAGAGCATTATTATAAAAAGTTTGATTGATATTCAACAACACTAGTTTAACCTTATTTATACGTATTATTTATTAGATACAAATAATTATAAGATTAGGTTTTTTTTTGTCACATAGCATATTAAACTTCATCGGCTTATCGAAACATCTGTGTTATCGAATCAATAAGTATCGTATATTATGCTTTACTTTGTATCAAGATGCAGCGCAAACAAAAACAATTTTCTGATATATTTTATCGCAACCAAATAAACTATGTAGTGTATTACCAAGAAATTGAGCGGGTTTCAATTTTTCGCGGAATATGAATTATAGAAAATTTAAGTACCTAATATGTAATGTGTAAACCAATAATGATATAAAGGAATCCATAAATTAAAAATAACCATTAGCAGTAACAGGAAATAAATTACTTGTTTGTTTATTCCTTCTAACATTAGGTTTTCGACGTTTTGGAATTTGTAGTGAATTATTATCAGTTGGAAATTTACACCTACAAACTAAAAAATATCTACTAAACATGATAAGACTCAAAATATTGCATTTAAATTAAATTTACTCGTAAAAATATGTGCTAAACTTAGTACAAAAAATGTACCTACATTTTAACAGGATATAGGTTATCTACAATTTACGTCTGTCAAGCTGGCAAAGTGATATGATCAGAATCAAAAAACGACATATGGGGAATTTTTTGCTAA
The DNA here is from genome assembly GCA_917563865.1 of Phyllotreta cruciferae. Classification (NCBI taxonomy): domain Eukaryota; kingdom Metazoa; phylum Arthropoda; class Insecta; order Coleoptera; family Chrysomelidae; genus Phyllotreta; species Phyllotreta cruciferae. The sequence goes on along the minus strand of OU830609.1, from coordinate 3,541,128 downwards.
TTATTTGCTGTACTTTCGATTTTTTTGCTCAAGTAATTTTCCGGAATTTGATGTACTTACACTTCGTAGCATGACTTCAAACTGGCTTGTAATTTTGAACCCTTTACTATTTCCTATTACTTGCATTTACTACTAAATTAGTATTATGCTTTGCTAAAATGTGTACCATTGTCGTTAATTTATGAGCAAATTTTGGTTAATTTGCCAATGTAATAATATGATACAGATAAGATTTTTTATTAGATAATCAAATAAATTTCAACGAAAAAATGTTACTTGGGCATCATTTTCCGGAAAATTACTTGAGCAAAAAAATCGAAAATATAGTAAATATTTTTTGATTCTGCTCATATCACTTTGCCAGCTTGACAGACGTCTACAATTTTCCGAATTTATCAAATGTTTACGCTTCCAATCACTAACCAACCTTGTATAATATACTAACACAAATTGAAGTAGGTAATTCTTAATGCCACTAACAATAAGAGATTTTTATTTCTATAGGGCAATTATCAAATGGCATAAAAACTACTTACAATCTATCTAACGCAAGATTAAAATTTAAAAGACAAAAGCCATTCAACCGCCCCCTAAACAAATCGCAGGAATTCAACCCTATAGTGTACGCCCGCACGTTTCGGCTACACCTATGCACGCGTATAATATATCTTCGGAAATACTCACGGATTTTCTCCTCCGATAATCAAATAAATTCTCGAATCAACCGTGTATAGGAACCCCTTTGATGATATTTGTAGCGACTCCTGGGGGGCTCAAAGAGCTCGTCGGAAAAGCCCCGAAAAAACGGCGAGTCTCGCTCAAAGAGGTTTCGTTTGTTAATAAAGCAAGCAGGCTGCTAGCTGTATTTTTGAAAATTCACCAGAGAACCGGTTCTTCATTGTGCGGGAACACTTTGATATTTTGGCAACGAATATCCAGATTAATTAAATTCGGCATTTGGATTAAATGGAAGCAACAAGTAAAGAAATCGGTTCGTTCGAATGAAAGCGTTACAAATTCAAAATAATGGAATAATTGCCCTAAAGTCTGTTCAGAGCCCAAAAAGGTACCTGCCATTTTACGAATTTGCTGCTTAAATAACAAAAATAACCATGTTCGTTTAAAAATAACATTCTATTATTAAGCTTCAATAAAGATAAAGCAGTCAAGTTTAATATCTAAAATTACGAATGATATTATTTTATATAAAAAATATGAAAATAAACTGTTAAACAGCTTATATAAATAAAAAAAATGTTGTCGAAATTCATATATTTTATTAAATTCGATTTCAATGCTACTGATATGCTTATAGTGATGTGGTATATTTTGAAAGCGTTATTGAAATCTTACTTGATTTATCCCCATATTTATTTCTAAAGTTTTAAAAATACATAAAATTAACGTTAAAACTTTAGTCTATTCGTCTCTCGTAATCTGAATCAGATCGTAAAATAGAAATAAATAAGGAATGACTTTTAACTTGTGATAGTTAGGGCAAACATGGTTAAGTGAATACGCGAATTGCGAAAACTGTTTAATTTAATACAGTACTTACGTCAAACTAATTAAGTACGTATCTACGTACGTAAACGTTTTCTATTTGTATTATTAAATATAATTTTATTTTTATTATAACAAACATAGGTACCTACTATTATAATTATGCCATGTAATTAAAGTAAACATCATCCTACTTACACAAACTGCATTAATCACGAGGAATTAATGATTAAATTACCCTGTATAAAAGCAAGAAAGCGAAAAATCTGCACGCAGGAATGTCTGATGGCGATCGAAGTTCACGAATCTCTAGCGTATTTTTAACATTTCCGCTTATCTTTATTATTAGTTTTATAACAAAAATGATCTTGACATCGCGGAATCTTGATAAAGCGAGTTGTTTTGAAACTTTTTCGGCTAGATAAGGCTCTTTCGTATGTTTACTAAATATAAATAACGCGCGCGTAATGAATAAGTGAGCGAGGTGAAACACTTTTTTTCGGGCTTATCGGAACACGTAGTTACGTTAGCGGCGCCAGCTTTTAAGTACTATTTCATTATTTCGTCAGAAATAATTTACAACAAAAAAAGATACCTTGCATAAGTCGCAACAACAGAACTTCGATGCTGCGATAAGTTATCAAATTGATTTCGAAACTTCTTAGTTCAATACAACGTTTTAAATTTAAAACATATGTATATCACTCCATTTGTCTTTGCTAACGAGTCATCGAAAATTCTTCGATTTCGCGGAGATATTGCAATAATTTTAATTGAATATTCTATTTACTAGTTCTGCTGATTAAATTGCTGGTAATCAATTCGCATTCCTTGCTGTGATATCTAATCGAAATTCCGATTTTTAATATTCAAAGTATTCGAACCAGCTATTTAGTACAATACAGCATAAAATACACGGGTGTAAAACGTACTATAGCGATGAGGTAACAAAAATCGTAATGGGAATTTCAAAGGAGAAGTGGAGAATTCTATAGAGGACGTGAACCTCGGGGATTCGAGATAAAATAAATGTGTTTTTCAGAAATTTTAATAATTATTATTAATTATAATATATGCGACATCTGTCGGATCGAGGCTGTGAAGGTCAGGTCGGTGTCAATTTAATATGTTGTGTAAATATTCCAAACAAATATTATCGACTATTTAACTTTTATTTATCTAATATTAAATACACGGGTAATCGGTAAGTTTATTGCTATTTTGTTTTCAAAATATCGGGAGATTAACCCTTAAACGACCTTAACTCCGATTCCTCCATTGTATACTTGCGCCATTAGGTGGTCAATCACTCTGTAATAATACTTATATCTCGAAAAAAATTGCGTCGCGTTAATGAAATTAATACACATGTTAATAAAAGTAGATATTTTTTGAATCACCCTAACAGCGAACGATCATACAGTGAATTCTTAAAAATATCTCGAAGCTTTCTATAATAAAAGAACGATTATGTAATATTTTTTTCGGTAAATAGGAGGAATCCATGACATATCGTAACGCGACAATTCGTAACTACACAAATGGTAACGGACAATTCGTAACGCCGGCAATTCGTAACGGTGACTTTTCGTAACACTGACAATTCGTAACTACTACAATTTTTAATGGTACATTACTTCACGATTTTATAATTTAATTAAATAGACATTTTTATTTATAATTTAAAAATTATTTTTGAATCTCTGGAATGATGGGTGGAAGCTTTGAAAATAAGAAAAAGGATATTATAATACGTTTAGGTCAAATTATTAAGACTACAATTATTTTCAAGAAATCTGTTTGTTAATATTTAATAAACTTTGTAATTTTGTATAAAGATTACAGGCCACCGATGATAATCTGCCTTGTTAATGATCAAAATTACATTAGTTAAATCTACCTGAATTGGTTCAATGCATAATATTATCTATAATCCATTTTTGTTAGAAGTGGATTATTAAAATTAGGAAAAGTTAGTTTATAATCCTTAATGGGATGGATTACCGGTGATTAGGCGGGAAGGACTCAAGTTATGATTGGTTTAAACTGTATAAATAACTGATGTTTAGTAAGAGAAATTCAGATTCATCAGTTTTCTATTGATGAAGAAACATTAGTTACTTTCGTCTGTCTATAGTTCTGTTAACATACCTAAGAATTTGAAAATGGCAGATAATGAACTTACCTATAGTATTAGTTCGCGTGGAAAACGTACTCTTTTATATCGAAATTTTGAGTTTGTTCAAAACCGGGTAACAGCAAGTGGAATAGTACATTGGAAGTGTCGCAACAGCTATAATTTTAAGTGTAAAGCAATTGTGCATACGGATGGCGAAAATGTTATCAAGTACAACGAAGAACACTCGCATATTGTTCAACCTTATGCATCCGAGGCAAGAAAAATGGTAAATGAGATGAAAGCTGACATGAAAAATCTTGGAGCAACACCTAAACTTGTGTACAGTACAAAACTTCTTGAAGCCAATGACAGTATTAAATTATTACTTCCAAAAAAGGCTTCAATATCAAGAACACTTCAACGTGCTAAACAAGGAGATAGAGACGCTGCATATGCTATTCCAAGCAATAGGAATTTCCTGATTCCTCAAAAATACAACAACATACTGTTACATGACAGTGGATTGGACGACCCTGAGAGAATATTATTGTTTGGACATAATACTTTATTCAACTTACTCAAGACACATCAAAATTGGATATCCGATGGAACTTTCAAAGTTGTACCAGAAATTTTTTTCCAGCTTTATACCATTCACGTCCAGCTAGATGGTATAGCATTTCCATGCATTCTAGCATTACTGCCAAATAAGACAGAGGATACATATCGAAGATTCCTGCAAATAATGAAAACTCTGCTACCAACTTTAAATCCCAATTCTTGTCTACTTGATTTTGAAAAAGCAGCAATCAACGCTTTCCAAATAGAATTTCCTGGAATTCAAACGAAAGGATGTTTTTTCCATTTAAATCAATCTGTGATTCGAAAAATAGGGGAAATTGGTTTGAAACGTGAATTTGATTCTAACGTAGAAAATTTTGCTGTAAATGTTAAAATGCTAACTTCAATATCGCTATTACCTGTGGAAGAAGCAATTGAAGCATTTTTAGAAGTCTCGGCCACATTTCCTGAATTTGATGACAGAAGTGAAGAGTTTTTGCAGTATTTCGAGAATACTTACCTAAGAGGCCGTGAATTGAGAAATGGTAGAAGACGAGATCCACTATTTCCTCCAAACATATGGAATCATCATCAGAATGCAGCAGATGGTTTGTCCAGGACTACCAATAGCGTGGAAGGCTTTCATTATGCTCTGCAATCCTTATTCCAGTGCGCACATCCCACAATGTGGAAATTTTTAGATGGAATTTTAGCAGAAATTAATTTACAACATACATATTATTTGCAACATGAAAGTGGACAGAGAATGCCTCAACGATTGCGTTATAAACAAATAAAACAACGCATAGCGAGAGTTCTCGAAGACTACAATAATGAAAATTGTATTGAATTTTTAAGAAATGTTGCGCACATGTTCTAATTTTTCTAATAAAATATTGTAAAATAAATAATATTGTAAAATATTTTCTCTAATATACTTTAATTCTATATTTTAACTGATTTTGAAATAATATACATTTTAAAGTGACAAATTTCTTCATTTCAAACCCAATCAAAAACATGAATTCTACTTTCAATCAAGATTGTATTAGAAAAAAAACTAATCATTAATTGAATCCTTCCCGCCTAATCGCCGGTAATATATCTGAATAAGATTATAAACTAACTTTTCCTAATTTTAATAATGCACTTCTAACAAAAATGGATTATAGATAATATTATGCATTGAACCAATTCAGGTAGATTTAACTAATGTAATTTTGATCATTAACAAGGCAGATTATCATCGGTGGCCTGTAATCTTTATACAAAATTACAAAGTTTATTAAATATTAACAAACAGATTTCTTGAAAATAATTGTAGTCTTAATAATTTGACCTAAACGTATTATAATATCCTTTTTCTCATTTTCAAAGCTTCCATCCATCATTCCAGAGATTCAAAAATAATTTTTAAATTATTAATAAAAATGTCTATTTAATTAAATTATAAAATCGTGAAGTAATGTACCATTAAAAATTGTAGTAGTTACGAATTGTCAGTGTTACGAAAAGTCACCGTTACGAATTGTCGGCGTTACGAATTGTCCGTTACCATTTGTGTAGTTACGGATTGTCGCGTTACGATATGTCCTGTCCCCAAATAGGAGTAAGCAGTTGCTAAAATAATTCAAGTCGACGTTGTTGAAAAAATTAAATGAATGAAAACGAGCCTATAAAATCGCTATTTTATTAAACGTCCCATCGTTTTAATAGAAACAATGTTTCTTAGAAGCATACACACATATAAATTCAAATATTTTCTTTCATTATCTATTTTATCGAGCAAATATAAAACCCTGTTTGTATAAGTTACAGTAGTCTAGACATGTGATAATGTAAGGAATTACATACACATGTGTTGGCAATCTAGTATAGTACCTATAAGAATTTTACAATATATTTCTATAGTTATTATTCCAAGAACAGGTTATTGTTGGTATACGCAATTCGATTCACCAAAATTTTACATCTACACCTTGTTTAAACAAAATCATACAATTACCTTACTCTTCAACGATTCTGAGGATTACACTTTTTATGTAGAATTTTATGAATTACTTTGGTACCGTATAGTAAACCGAATGATTCTGGAATTAAATTGTATTATTCTTTATAGTGTTATTTGGTGATAAAATTCGTATAGGTACCGTTTGACGTGCATAATTAAAAACGAATTATTAATGACCAATGTATTGTATGGATATTGCGAAACTTTAAATTCGCGCAATTTTTTTACGACCAATACGTAAACGAATTCCTACGTAAAAATGCATTCAATTTACCGATAAAAGTTGAACGTAACGCGACAAAAATTTAATAGGTAATTCCATAAAAAAATTTACGTAAATCGTATCGTACAAAAAACATGTCGAAACGAACAGCTTTTTTCGCCTCATAAATTAGTCAAGTATTTTCTTCTTTGGCGCTGTAAATATTTAATGTACTATGAGAATTGTCATTTCTGTTCTAATGTAAAAAACAGTGATTCAACGGATTTATGAGATTTCTATTATTTATCCAAACTTAGGTATGCCAATAACGGTTCTATGGGTAACAAAAGCGACGTTTTTGAAAGATAAAAATAAATTTAAATACGAATTAAACCGTATAATTGAAAAATATTCTCTCTCCAATGAGAACAACAATCAAATTTAGAACAATCTTTAACCGGGATAAAAATTGAAGGAAATGCAAATTAAACATTTAAAATACACGTCAATTGAACAGTTGGAAGATCGTTCCGGTCCGAATCGCCGCGTACAATCTGCGAGAGTTCATTGCAATACAATCAAAATCTATTAAATATTCAAAGCTCTTTAAATATTCCAATCGGAAATGGGAAACTGTCACGTGTTCTGTTCAAGTTTCTGACAGGTGTGCTCGCCGTCGCCATTTCACCCCCTAAATTTCCACCGGAATGAATCGGATTTATCGTTACGCATCGTAGAGTCAACCCCTTTTTTTAAAAATATTAAATAATCCCTTCAGGATGTTCGGCAAATCGGAAACGAATCCTCTCGGCGCGGCGTGGAGAAATTAATTCGTTTATAAAATACACACGAATTTATATTGTACAATCGCGTGTCCACTAATATACATTCCTAACGAGTTTGTTTATTTTAAGAGGATCTGGGTGGTAAAATTGTTCCATATGTGAATAATTACAATATTACCATCAAGTGTGTTTAGCTGGCAAGTTGTTAATTAGTGGTTAAATTGTTTGTTTTGTTGCTGTTGTTCAACTATCATGAGAAAAACTGGATTTCGTCAAGGTTCTAAAATCTAAAAATTAAATTTAATTAGTTTATATAGATAGTTTTAATTTTGTTAGTGCACAATAGATACAGTCCAAGTCTCGGAGGTATATCGAGTCGATGAAACAGTTAATTATTTTGCAATATATCGAACAAAGAGAGCATATCATATATTACTATGACGTGCTGAAGCCACGCCTGCTTTATATGTTGTAGTATCGAATTAAAGTATTTTCTATTCCTCACTAGCTTACATTTTATTGAGAGTCTTTCTATAGAGTGTACCGCCAAAAAATTTCCACTATGTATAGTAAACACTGGATTTTGCAGGAAACTGCCAGATGTTGATTAACTTCAAGGGACCCCCCTTAACTTTCTGATGTGTAGGTACAAACATTGTATGCATCAAACAAGTGAATATACAGGGTGTCTATAGAAATACCGCCAAACACGCCTTCAGGAGGTGATTATACAAGAAATTTCGGACAAAAAATATCATAATACACCTTTTCGAAATGTAGTTTTCATTTTTTTTTGTTTCCAAAAATACGTTATATCACTTTTATTTGTATCGTTACTTTAATTTTGATCATATACCCTAAAAGTGCATTAAACTTGATATAAGAAAAGTATTTATCAGTTAAAAAAAGTTCAATACGGGGTGTTATAAAGGATTTAATTGTTATAATTATGAAATGAACATTATGAAACGAACTTTATAATTATGAACATAATTTTGTCGGAGTGTTCGAGTTGTTTCCCGTATTCGAGCAGGTAAATTCTTAAAGATCGAGTTGTTTCCCGAGGGTGTCCGAGTTGTTTCCAGTATGGCAGGTAGATATACGGCAATTAATTTCCGATTAATCTTTCTTCGTTGGAAAACCCTAAATATTTATTAAAACTAAGCGGAGTGTTCGAGTTGTTTCCCGTATTCGAGCAGGTAAATTCTTAAAGGTCGGGTTGTTTCCGAGGGTGTCCGAGTTATTTCCAGTATATTACGTAGGTAAGATACAGGTAAGATTTTGAAAATTGGGAAACAACTCGAACCCGTCCAATTTTGTGTCTTTTAATAGTTGTAAAGCTATCAACTTTTTGAAAAAGTTTTGTACGAAAATTTTTTACCCGAATTTACTTGTATAATCACCTCCTGAAGTTTGGAGGTTTTTATAAAAGACACCCTTGTATATACTAGGGATTTTTCATGAAATTGTCAATTTAACCACAAATCCCCTAGATTCACAAGGCCATCAACAATTGTTTACAAAGCTCGTAAATGGATTATAGTTATTTAGTCAACTATTGTATACACCCCTCGACGAAACGACCCTCATAATGCATACACCAGCCTATAAATTCTAAAGGAACAATCTCGATTTCGTAATTATGCACATGAATTAGATATCCTCCGACAATACCATCGGGATGGATTCCACGACGGAATTTCGAACCGGAAACGCGTCTGCGGCCTCGTCTGAGAACGGCCTCGTTTCCGAGACCCAGAAACGGGAGCGGGGCCGGGGCCGGGGCGCGGAGACGGCGAAAAAGGGCCTAAGTTCACGGCGAAGTGTGCGAGACCCGTCGATGGACTTGGACGCGGGGTAAAACGGGACGAAGAGGCGAAGGGATGATTTCAGTCTGGGCGAAAATCGATAGGGCCAGACAACTCGTACTATACTGTATACAAACCGGTGCTGCTGCGGCGCGGCGTGAATTTCGGTCACATGCACTTACGTTTTGCGCGAATATCGTAACGACGTAGTAGATGGGGGGCTGTACGGGGGGAAAATGTATGCGAAACGCGAAAGGGTGGCGGAGGGTTCGCGTAGACGGGGGGATGGTAATCTGGAGAGGCCGAGAAGTTAATTGAATTTTTATCGCGAATAACGCAAAAACCAAATATGTACTCAATTGTAATGGTAGATACTTACCTCCTCTATAATTCCTAAGAAGATGACAATAATATCTTTCGATTCATTACCTTCATTACCTAATAAGTATTGCAAACAAAAATGTTGAATCTCTACTCAACATGAATTATTTTTTCGCCAGGAATACTGATAGACTATTAAAAAAATACATTTTTTTTAATTTATTTCTCCTAAAATTTTATCACGGTAATAAGAGTAACATCCTCCATAAAGAGCGTATACAGGGTGTTAGGTAAGTTGATACTTCTTTTTTAACTGTGTATGAATCTCTTAATTCTAAGCAACTTTTTCAAATAAACTTTTTCAATACTATGAAAAAAAAACCAAAAATTTTAAAAATTTTTTTCTTTTTTTCGAATTTCGAATAATTTCCAATACGGACCTGCTTTATTAAATATGAAATTTATTTATTTTTCGGCATTTATTTGACAGATGACTGCCATAAATAAATTTTTTATTTAATAAAGCAGGTACGTATTGAAAAATTTTCGAAATTTAAAAAAAAAAAAAATGTTCTATCTTCCTTGTTATTCAGAATATTGAAAAAGTTTATTTGAAAAAGTTGCTTAGAATCAAGAGATTAATACACAGTATCAACTTACCTAACACCCTGTATGTCGTACTTTTTTCGTTTGCAAATTAAATTTCGTAAAAACACTTTCATTGAAACGATATCTACTAATTATGCTAATTAGTACCTATAATAAGAAGAACGCATTCCCACAAAAATAAAAATACCATCCATAAATGCAGGTTTAACAGGCTGCTTTGTTATTTAAAATATTTTTATGCGAAAAAGAAATCTATTTGCGAAATTATTTAGAAAACATTGAAACGAGTTAATTGCAGTAGTCTATGTAATAACACGAATATTACAACAAAAAAATAACAATAATATGTTTATTCCTTTTTCAATTAAATAATGCGAAAAAAATTGACGATAGTTTAATTGACGTGTTTTTTTTGCGGTATTCAATTATTTATATTTACCAACGAATTAATTTACAGGATGATTCAAAAAAATTTTACTGATTAAATCAAATGAAATAGATTGTAAGTAAAAAGACATAAAATTGTGTGCAAATAAGTTAAATCTGCAGATAAAACGAAAGGATATATACCTAAATTATCAAATTAATTTAATTTTACAACATTTTACAACAATTTATTATAAATTTATTGTGCAGCGTTTAACGTATTAAATACATGTTAAAATCATTTTATGTTCATTTTACATAAAGTGTTACCAGACACTATTTAATTTTAATGAGTTTGTTATTTTTATTCATTGTTATTACTATCCATTAAGTATTTTTGTTTACTTTCTATCATATACATCATAGATTAATAAATTATCAACTTGTAGTACCTACTCGTATGTGTCGCGTATATGACATCTATAAAATACGTATAAATACGTAAGCGTATGTGTAAATAAGTACCTACTTTGCGTCTAAATTTTGCAGTTGAAGTGAAATCGAGGCTAAAAATTTGACGAATGAGAAAATACAAGAGAATATTTAACACACTTTGTACTTGCATTCAATATTTTCTCATGCTATAATAATACACCGACCTTCATGCATTTATATAAAGAGATTACATAAATGGCATGTTATTTTTCTATGACGAATGAATTAGATATTGATATGTTTTTTGGGAATAACACTTATCATTCATTTATCTAATCTTCACTATGTTTTTGTTTGTCTAATGGCGCTATTGAATTCGACTACCTTGAAAATGTCTGTTAAATTGACTTATCCAAGCGTTCCAGAAAAACATGACTTCATTAAACACACACACATGCATATTACAAGTAAACAGGTATGTCGTTACATGCACAATCGATATTTTTAATCTTCGTTACAAAATTTATTACACCCCGTTAATAACAGGCACATATACACCAGTTTATCTAATTCCTAACAGCCTACAGAAAAGAATAAATCTTTTTTTTTGTCTTCAATCGATGTTCAATGGCTCTCGGTGATTTCTATCGTCCCATATATTTCGTTGTGTCGTGTCATGCAACGACCCGATCGCGATTCGGTGAATAACCTCCAAGCACCCAAACCCATTCCGCTCGCCTCAATTAGCTTAATTTAACGGAAGACGATCGTACCGTCTTAAAAAGCGCGAGTTTTCGGCAAACGGTACCGCGTAAGTGTAAGTACGTTCGAAAAAAATTCATTCATTCATTCATGATGTTTGAAATCGTGACGTCATCGCTTCTGTGCTATCCGCTCACCTGAGATGAGAGATTTTTTTATACTCTTGTTGTAGATTTGAAGTGTTTCTACAGACGGAAATGTGAATTAAAAAAGGGGAACTACTTACTACACCATAGTACATTCAATGATGTATCTAATAAAATAGGTACTTAAGAGAACAATCGTATTAAAATAGTTTTATACTTAGAAATGTATAGGTAATGTTTTGTTTTCTCTGGAGAACCACGTAACTATAAGAATAATATACCTTTAAATTACTTACTAAGGTGTAATTATACACTTCACGCGTTGAAAACACGTGCACAACGAAAAAAAAAGTCCAAACATTCAATGGAGAAATTCAATTTACTACATCCAATATCCTATACCTGACTTCAGACGTCAACAACCTTTATAGAAATACACGTAGTACAATTTCGTACCCAACGTTAACCTCAAATGAAAATTTAATTAAAACCTCAAACACGCCAGGTATAAGTGTAATAAATTACTCGAATTATTCAAAAATTCCCAGTCGAAATTTTCCTACGTTCTATTTTGTAGAAAACTCGCCATAGTTTCGTTAAATATTTACACAGATTGTTAACTCCTAATTTGTTTGTTATTTCTGAAAGATTATGATGAAAATATTGTGCAACATTAGACGATGTTCCATCAAAACAACCATACAGCGTGATCGGCGTATGCACGGGACATTATTTTTTTCAAGTATCATCTATTAAGTCTATAAATATAGTCGACTTTGTGTACCTGATCAATCAAGTATTATAGTCAAACATTTCACTAGCACACCAATAACGGAATCGATTAAAATCTACCTATTTTTCATCAAGTCGAACGGAAATTCGACCAATAACAACATCCTGTAATTCCAGCAATAAATTTATTTGTGAATGAAATTTCGGCAAGAGTATCGCACGCATAATAGGAAACTCGATAGCGTTACGGTGTTTTCTTGATCGTCTCCGGGAAATCGTGGGTGTCGTATTTTTAAACTTTGTCTTATCGACGAATTTGCGAAAAGCGCGCTCCTTCAAATTGCCGCATTGGCGAGAATGATGAATGGGCGTATGCCGAATGAATTGTTAATTCGATTTATCGACCATATTCAGATGTATAATAACACTTCAAATATGGTGCTACCGTAGGATGTGGAAGATATCCTAGACAGACATAGGAAAATGCCGAAAGAATATGAAATTATAAACACCATAAAAAATTAAGGATTTGGGTAACGTAATGAGGTACCATTTTACAACTTATTATTGAAGGTATTGTTTTTATAGAAGGGCGTATTAAAACACTTAATTGTCTTTTATACCAAAATATATTAATTGAATTTCTAATCGTATTTGGAAGATACGACTGATTCGATTGAACTCACCAAAACCAAAGGAAGAAGTCTCTATATTTATTTTATATCATATCTCAGTCATAAAAAACACCGGCTTAGTCGGCACCTTAAAAGAAATCATTTATTGTTTTGTTTATAATGCAAATCAATCTGAAAGATACGTTTTTGCTTATTAATCTATTTCATTATTTTCAACAGAAGGGAATGCAGAAGGAGGTGCACTTAAAGAAGAAGAGAATAATACTGAACATGAAACACCTATAATTCTTTTCCAAAGAGTATAAAATGCAAATGATCTCTAATGCCAGAAGACAAAGTTTTTTTTGTACTAAACCTCAATGTTATAAAATATTTTCTCACATCTTATAATGAGTACTAAGCCTTCTATTTATCGCAAGACACGTGTAGATTGGGAACTCGGTCGCGGAGTATAAACAAAACATTAACGTAAATAGTGGGCCTAATTCATAAGAAATTTGATATAAACTGATTTTATTTTTTATTGAAAAATGATTACACAGGAAAAAGGAAACCCTAAGATAAGAGTCAAACCTCAAAAGGAATATCGGAAAAGCCAAGTGATCAGGTGAGTGTAATTTGATTGCATCAATATGCATGGTCAATTCTATGATTTGAACAAAGATTATTATAACAGCGTGAAAGTTACAATCCCACAATCACTCTTTCCTTTTTTTATATGAGACTTATAATGGAAGTTGTCTTTGTTGCACCTATTGCGTACAAATTTGCTTGCATTGTATATCAAATACTTTTAAAATAACCTCTGTTGCAGATTGATTATTGCAACAGAAAGTGGAAAACTTGCATGTATCTCTCTAAAAGATTCTCATCGACGTATTTTTTTTTGACTTTCCTCAAACCAACTTCAACATTAAGTAGTTGTTAATTATGTTATTCCGGTATATTTCGAAGGTGTTCCGTTCGAAAAGTAAACGAAATATCAGCGAGTAGTTCAAGTTAACAAATATTGATCGTCGAGAAAATAATAAGCTGATAACCTACATAAAAATATTCATGTGGTAATCGTAATAATAACCAGGCAGTAGGAAATTTCGGTTGGAAAATTGAAATTTTAATATTATCGTTATAAATACTGTTTTTGTTTTTAAATACCCACAAATACCTAACTATCTTTCTCAACAAATAATATGTTTAGGTATTGCAAGTACAATGTGTATTTAATGGTTTGTTTAATGGTCAAATTAAAGTCCGGTAACATTTCAAAATGTACCTGTAATGATTTTTTTCTGGAAGAATAGAAATATTTGTACATTTGCAAAACCTGCAGGTTATCGTACAAATTTTTATTTTGTAAATAAATACATAAAAAATTAGGGTTGTTTTATACATTTACCCATTAAATTAATACATCCAACTGTAACATTAGAATGTAAAAATAACTGAATGTTACAATTACTGTGGGTTGGTGGGAAACTACAAGGTTAAGTTCATAATAAGGGCTTTCTACTCAGGTAAAAAGATCCAAACATTTCTCTACCTACCATGCTTGTAGTGCATGTTCTACCTGCAAATACGAGTTAGATCACCCTGTATTCGCAACTACGATTCTTCAATAATAAAGTATTTTATATTTGAAAGCAAACAAACATTAAATTAATTACAGGATGTTTTCTTGTTACATACTATTTACATAGTATTTATTTGCCTATACAATAAGGTGAAATAACATTTCCATTTTTTTATGACACTGTTATAAACGATACACCGAATTCTAAAGAAGCGTTATTGCTAATGGCTTCTCTGCAAGAATTCTGAATTCCGATAAAAAAAAGTAAGGCAAAACAAACTAACGGTTCGACTTATAGACTTTTAAAACATCATTAAAAATCCACATTCTTCAATCGGAGGTAAAAAAGCGAAACAAATCCGCATTCTTTCGACGATATTAATGTTACGAGTAAAACAGCGAAAAAATTGGCTAACTAACTGTCGTTATAATTCCAACAAATCAATCAAATAATGTTACTTAAACTTACCAGAATGTATCGACTAGTCAGTAAATAAAATAATCCAAAAAAAATCACTAAAAATACCACCCGATACGACCAAAACGACTCACTAATTCTATTTCACATATTTTGTTTACACACAGAAAACACCATCGAGTTTCGATACAACAATAACACGCCGAACAGTCCGCACTTACTCCACTTATGTAGTAACTTAAAATCGGATCGACGAGCAGCCGTTAGAGTTTTTTTTTTTCAAGTTAAATTGACAATTCCATTAAAAACTTTACAAGGTGACGTTAGATTCGCGCCTTTACGTCGACGGAAACACCACACTCGACGGCTAAAATTGAACTGAAGCGAACTCCGAGCGTTGTTTGGGTGGTGAATTGAATTTTCGTAGAAAACCGAACAGAAGCGACCTCTCTCTACGTTGTGGTACATATGGAACGCGTTGCCACATCGTACACATTTTCCGGAAACTGGTTATATTTTATAAAATTATTTCTAGTCAGAGCTGGGTAAAGTAATTTAAAAAAGTAATTAGCAATTATGTTTTTAGGTAATTGTAATAGTAATTAATTACATTATTTCCTAAAAGTAATTTGGAATTGTAATTAATGGAAAATTTCTTAGAGGAATTGTAATTTGTAATTGTATATTGACGTTTTCCACAAATACAAATTGCTTTTAATATTCATCATTCCTAAATGCCGAAAGCGGTGGAAATTTGTTAGGGAATAAACACCACCTAAAATAGCATTGACTCGTTAATGATCATTAGAACCTACTGTGAGTTGTCCTTTTGTTTAATTCAATAAATAAAAAAGCTTTTAGAAATGACAGGATGTATTAAATAGTATTCTATTTTCCTCAAATTATTGAAATATTGTTCAACTTAATATACCCCGTTTACATGCAGAGTTGAATCCGGATTGAACCCTAGATTGACTCTCATGTAAACAGGGATCGAGTTGAAATCGTATTGACTCGACCGCTGCAATTTCTGGCCGGATCCAGTCGAAATGATGTCTTATAAACGCTTATACCGTTCAATCCTGTTTACGGAAAAACACGAGTCGAAAACTCAACTCAATCTCGATTCGATCTTTCAACTCTGCATGTAAACGGGGTAATTGTAACTTTTAATGACATATTTTAATGAGTAAATTATTTTTAAAAATTGTATTTTTTAATGTTGATTTTTTACCTAAATATTAAACATATATTTTAATAGTCTATAAATAATGATTATTCCGGATTAACATATTATATTACAAGATTATTGGGAAAAATGGAAAAATCATCTATTTTCGTCAACTAACCGTAGTTTTTCATGGGTTTTGTCCTAGAGCTTTTCTCATCGCTTAGTATAGCCGCATAAATCTAATTAGTAATTGCAAGAGTAATTGTAACAGTAATTGTAAATGATTGCATTTTTGTAATCTACTCTGTAATCATAATTAATTCATTATTGTAATTGTAATTAATTATTTTTTATAAAAGTAATTTGAAATTACAAGGAATTACCCAGATCTGTTCCTTGCAGTAAATAATTGTAATTGTTGTTTAAATGTGGACAAATTGATGTAGGTACACATGTCAGTGATAAATGTCAAAGGCAATTTTTTTATATGACAGATCATACAATTTATTTATCTACTTATTATTGCAGGTTTTGTATTTCTAAACAATATTTAAATAAATGAAGATAAGATTGATTTCTTTTTATGGAAAAACTGTAATTATGTAAAATAACAATAAGTGTAGGTGTTACTCAATATGTCAATATGTCAAAACGTCAAAAAAACTAGTGTCAATTTGCTATAGTTTAATTTTCTAGACTTCCTATTGTTATTATTTTTATTTTATCCTATGAAAAGCGATATAATACAAGGTGAGTTGCATGTTACAATTATCTTTACACAATTTTACCGAGTGTAATTTATAATACGTGTATTTTTTTGTAAAATAAGACTACCTGACAAGTGTCAATAATGTCACTATGAAAATTTATGACTTTGAGAGATAATTGATAAAAACTTTGACAAATATACATTTCTTTTTAAAATACAAATTATAATTAATTACAATTATTCACTATAGGAGGTATGAAACAGAGAACCTTGTAAATTTTTTTTTAATCCCTAAATTTCCTCATATGCATGCAACAATACTATCCCATTCATACACCCAACCAATTTGGCAACGTCGCATCCTCTTCACTGTAATCTGGAAACCTCTCTCACCGACATTTGGACTTCCCACGGGCTAATTCGCCCGTCAGAAGACATTCGGGTCCGTGTGTCTCGAATTGCCCGGCTATGCAGCAACAGCAGCACCAGGAGCAATTACCAGCAACCGTGGCCGTAGGAACGTCCGGTCGAGGCCGCGTCCGCGTTTTGTTTTGGTCCGCGGATCGAAATACGAAAGGTGCCTAGCGTACAGGGCGATACGCGAGCGCCGCGGCGCTTAATGCGACGCTCGTAATTCTCGTAAAGGGCGGGAAATCGATATACTACGTTTCGGCGTACGTTCTTTCATTAATGCCGAATCGACGATACGGTCGACCTAGTTTAGATAGCTCGTCGCTTCATTGGAAAGTAATTAAACTGATGGGTTTTGTGAAAGGAAAACCCTGCGTTTAGGCTATTTTCCGATACCCAACGCGCCATATTATACTTTAGAGAAGAAATCTAACCTGATGTATCGATGGGAAATACTCGGATATATCTAGCACAAGATCAAACATCATTAATATGAGGGGAAACCGAGTTTAACTTCTATAAACCAAATAAAACCTTGTTAAATCTGTACTAATTCGGAAACTCTTATTTATTTAGTTATAATTAACTATGTTGAGTAACCATGCATTTACTCAGTAATAATTGCAGAAAAAATTACCTAAAGCATATTAAAAACGGAATAAACTTCAAAGCCGTAGGGAAATTTAATACCCGACTTAACTGCTTAAAATTTGCCAGAAATCCAATCCTGTAACGCGGATTCGTCGGTGACGAATAGGCTTTTTTCATCTCGTATATTACGCAGTTTGCACATTCTTAGCACGTATTCGGATGTCGCTCCTGTAGGGAAAATTTTATTTACCGAAGTGAGTAATGAAGAGAGGCGGAAGGAGAGAGGAAAGCCGGGCACACAAACTCCCCGAGCTCCGTGGAGTCGCAGCCCGCTTTGGATTATCTTCCTTTTTATAAACTTAACGTGCACCTAATACGGTCTCGACGAGAAGGGTAGGATTATCGAGTTTTTGTACCTGTTTGGAGAGGACCTTGTATGTTTTTCTTCGGGCCAATTATTTCGTTTTAAACTCAGCACTCTCCAACACAGACTATTCAAATTCGAACATACGAGATTTACCCAGCGAGATGTTTCATTGAATTTTTAAATTTATCAAATAAAATAGAGTATATTGAGAGATAATTACTTCTACGATGTAAATAAATATAGGTAGATATAATAAGACTATATCTAATCTACCTATTTTTGTTTTCGTTCGAATCCTAATGAACACTCGATGAATAACAAATCTAATAGAATTGATCTATGACACTTCAAAAAGCCGACGAGACACGTGCAATTTTTTAATCAAGTTATCCTTGGACGGATAAATCAACAATTTCAAATGCATCCTAATTTTTGTTGTTTTAACCTTTGGGACCGATTCTGGCTCTAATTTTAATCATAATCTATTGAAAATCGCGACGTAGAATTCTCGGCATTCCGATACGTTTCGTAACGGATTTTAACACGCACTCTCTTAAAGGATTACCTACTTATAAGATGAAATATTTCAGAAAGTATATAAATTTCAAGCACCAGATGCATACTCAGATTCCTAAATACATCGTGGATTATCCTGCTCAATGAACTAGCCAGCGCTCTTTCCAGATTTATCACCTATAAACTTTTGCGTTTCAAAGTGAATTGATATGTTTTAAAATTTGATTCAAATACAGGGTGTCGCAAAAAGGTGCCTTAACTACACTCTTCTGAGACGAAAATAAGATGATTTAATCTAGCTTACCTATCCTCCATATATCTAAAAGTGTTTAATAAAGAAGTTACAGGATGTTAAAGTTAAGAATAAAAAAGGGATTCTTGGTATTGGCCCAGAAAGGCTTAACTTTTTTTCGTGAAAATTTGTCCAGAATATATCCCTGCTTGGTGACATATTTTTGGGTTAAACAAATTATAAAAATTATTGATCCCTCTCCGATTTAACGGGAGGGTTCAACATTCTCAAAGCCCCAATTGTTCCTCCCTTGGTACCTATTCGCCTAATTTTTGAAACTAGAGAAAGTTTAGAGAAATAACTGAATAAACCGATAAATTTAGAGAAACTAAATAACTGAATTTATCGGTTTGATTTTAAATCCACATTTTCAGCATTATTAATTAAAAAAGTTTCAACACTTTTTTAATATCAGTTTCAAAACACTTTTTTAGCAGTTTCAAAACACTTTAAGTTATTTTCAACAATCATGTGGTATTTATTAATTAACGCTTATAGAAAACAATAGACTTAATATTTTAATTGTTAATTTAAAAATTTAAAATTCTGTAATTTATAAAAAAAAATTCAATAAACTCCATTAATGATTAAAAACCATGTCCCAAACTTTTTACGACTATAGTTTTTATAGTTTTTATAGGTAGATATTATGCAAGGGCCAATTAAAACACTTAATTATCTTTTATGCTGAATTATATTTACTGAATTACTAATCGTATTTGGCCAAGACACGACTGAACTCGCCAAAACCAAAGGAAGAAATAACGTAATATTTATTTCATATCTCAGTCATGAAAAATATCGACTTAGTCGGCACCTTAAAAGAAATCATTTATCGTTTTGTTTATAATGCAAATTAATCTGAAAGATACATTTTTGCTTATTAATCAATTTCATTATTTTCAACAACGACACCCCGTATATTTCGCATTCATAATATTTTTGAAAATTAAATAAAGTGCAATATCAATCATGAACAGCTGTCTTAGAGGGGTTTTTAAATTATATTCAATAGATTTTGGAAAGTGCATGCACCGTTGGTTTTTTTATGCTAAGAATTAAATTTAATGATGAAACCGCTTGCATTGATGAGGGGAACTCAACCAGACAGTATTCCAATTCCTCCCGACAATTAATATTCACCATGTGATTTTCAAAAAGCGTATAATTGAATTCGAAAGAATTCTCATTCGAATTCGAACGCTAGAAAACTAATTTGTTAAGACGAAGAAAGTTGGACTTCCGGGTTTTATTAAGAAGACGGAAATTGAAGCGCCATAGAAATATCTGATTAGATTTTCACCGATGAAATTAAATTACGGAGTGGAAAATTAAATTCCTGACGAGGTGTCGAAAGAATTTAACGCGGTTTTTTGCGCCGCTGTCTCTTCCGAAAAAATTTTTGCCAATAAAATATTAACCAATTCTCTATTAATAAGAAATTAGCACATATTGTCCTCGTATTCGCAGACTTAAATAAATAGGTAAATCAACAGGGGTCAAATTGAAAATGAAAGTAATAGTTTCTATATAAGTGTTGTTGTTTTTTAGTTCGATCTCAGGTTAAGTGATCTCGTTGACCACTGTTGAACTTTGTGCTTTGACCCTTAATAATCCTAAATTAATCTGTTTATCATGAATTCGGAATGTAAGAGTATTTTTATGATAATTGCGCATAACTTCCCGGCACCACCAAAATTTAAGCCTATTGAACGCTACCCACAATTTTCTCCTATATCTGTGACCGAATATACATAAAGCGCGTATGAATATTAATATTAGTTTAAATCCACAAGAGGGTGTTTTAAATACACATACGCATACTTATAAACCAGTTTCGAATATACATTACAATACTAACCGACATATTTGAGTGACAGATTCCGGAATGGAACGTGACCGAAAATAGATAAGCTCCCTTGGGTTCCCTTCCGAATGCCTGGCGAAAGCCGGGGAGAGTTTTTCCCCTGTTAACGTGCAGAGGCGTATCCCGCATAATACAAATTTTCTCCTCAAATTTAATTAAACATCAGTAATACATCCATTGCATCATTGTCAACCGTTTATTTAAAGCCACATTGTATAAAGTTGGGTATTTTTATAACTAGATTTTCCTTAACGAATATCCTATTAACGAAACACCCCGTACAGAATCATTCGAACGAACAATTAAACCGTTTTTGCGCGACTCTCCTTCGAACAAATGTGCGCTCGTGATAGATAGAGGGTAACGTGCAGGAAAAGAACAGAGGGCATTGCACCTCGTTAAATATAGAGAAGAGGTGAAGACGCACACACACCGAAGCGTCGGGGATAACAACAATAAGAGTGCGAAAGGGTCGCTTTTTGTCGTCGGTATAAATTGCTCTGATCATCGCTTCTTTTGTTTTGATTACGCAAGCCAAAATAATTGGCAACTGCTGAGCAACTGTCACTTATTTCGTGAGAGGCGAACAAAACGCTGGAAAAAATTGGTTATGGGAGTTGTGAAAGGGGAATGGAATGCCGAAGAAGTGCTGAAAAACAGTAAATGAAAGGTTATTTTTTGAGAATTTGGTAGGTAATTTTTTGTTGTAAATTATGGCGGAGGCGTACACTCGTAATTAATAATTTATTTTTCCTTATTTTATGTTTTCCAATATTTTTATCGAATTTACTTGGCTGCTTCAATCCACTTTTAACCCAATTTTAACACTGTTACCCAACTTAAAAGGATACCGGACCTCATTTTTTTTCATAAAAACGCGAATACTTCTAGAATCGTTACTTTTTATTCGATTTTTATGAAATTTGGGTAAGTTATTTAAAAATAATAATTGTTTTGAGGAAACTCATTGAAATTTTTGTAATCGTTTTATATTTCATATTAATTTTTGGATAAAAAGGAGTCCGCGCAATTCTATAGATAATTTAAATAATTTTGTCGTTTTTATATTTTAAAATAGTTTTGTAAATTTTAAATGAGAAGCTTTCCCACCTTTTTTTCATTGAAACCTTATAGAAAGGTCTAATAAGGTTGAAATTTGTTTCACACGCGAGAGCTCCGGTACGCTCTTAATTTGTTGACTAGTTTTACATGATTTAACTAATCCCCACAATTTTAATCAATTTGAATTTTAAAAAATTTAATACTCTTTATAATACTAACATTTCAATAGAAACGAGCAATTTCGCGTCGTCCTCAAAATCATGCACACAACTTTTATTCATATTGAACTCACGAACTATAAAGAAATACATAGAAAAAAGTAAAATTACACGAAATGCGTTTATAATTGGCAATTATGCCGATGGAAACGTCTTGGTGTGAAGCTAATCATTACGGGAAATATTTCAACAATTTTGTTTGTCACTCAACGTACTTCCTGTTTACATAAAAATTGGTACTCACGACTGAATAAATGAATAATTGGTTTAATAGTATTTAATAGTAAACAAATTGTGAATAGAAATTATACGTTGGAGGAAAATAACGGGGTTAAAACAGAAACGAGGAATTCATTATTTTGTATAATGCGATTGCATTTAATAGCTTCGTCAAATTTAATAGAAATAATGATATACGTTAGTTTTAATGATTTTACTATTTGGACAACACGCGGTTGAATAATGTCTATTGTTAAAAATATAAATTTTTGATGAAAACTAGGAAACAGCAGGAAAAGACATTTCATTTCACATGAGATTGTAAAAATCACTCTATTTTTCTGATGAAACATCAATTTAATTTGACGAAAACCATCAAATGGATGGATGCAAAAGTTTACATTTCCATCACTTTTTATCGCTTCACCTTGTAGAAATAGTCAGACGATGTATAAACAGAACGGGGTATCAAAATATCTTGTTTGCGACACTTTGAGCGAAATGTCAAATACAATCTATTTTTACAGCCCATCGAGTTAAAAACAACTTATCCACCGACTGCAACATATTGTTCTCTTTCCTTCTATGACATGGTTACCTTATTTCAAAATGATTCTCAAACAAAGTAAACTAGACATTCTATTATACGTTAGGATATAAATACGCCTTATTATAATAATGTTATATTTTCATCACATGTTCATTATACTCATTGTAGAAAGGTATTATAAGAGGACAATAAACGAGAGGATCTTTGGAGAACCTTTTGTTAGAGGAATTTCATGAAAAATTCTCCATAAGAGAAGCAAAAGAGGCAGCCAAACAATCGAGAAAATCTTTAATATTTTTAGATTTAGAAATTAATCGGTGTTGGTCAATTGGTCCCCACGGTCATTTTTGTCAGCGGGGTTCCATAATCCTACAGGTCGATTGGTCCCCAGTTTAAAAATTTAATGGGCTAATTGGTCCCCGCGGTCAAAATATTCCTAATCCGATTAGATAAGATTTTACATTGCATGAATAACTATCATTTGGCTAACATTTTCTGGTGTACTTACATAGCTGAGAGAATTTGGATAAAATGCAGCTTTTAGTGTTAAAAAATATTTAATATCTAAGCATTAGTAATTTAAAATATATGCAATTGGTACAATATATATTAAATGAAAAATTCTGTACAAATAAAGAATTATTTTTGTTTTAATATACGAACGGATTTCAAAAAATAGGTGGCAACATATGGGAAATTTTATTATTAATTTTACGAAATAGTTATTCTTCACAAAAAGTTCTGAATGATCTAAAATCCAAGATGCAACCATCAAAAATCAAATTTTATCAATCTTATACGAGGTATGTCAAAAAATGTGTTTTTGCTCAAGAGTAAAAGTACCTTGATATTTTACAATATTGAAATTTGTTGAATGAAAAGTACACCTAATTTTCTAGAAGTATACTGGAAGGGATGGGATTTTCCCTATATTGAAATAGAAAAAAAGACAGAAGTCAAAAAATTTCCCCTAATCATAAAATCCTCATTAAATTGTACTACGAAATGAAAATACATAATCGAAATTTGCTAGAGAATTTTGAAATTATAAATATTCCCATCGGTCCTTCCTAGAAACCCTTAATCCGGTATTGGGGTCCGGTTTTCGAGTCGAAAAAGGATTATATTTGGGTAAATTTGACCGCGGGGACCAATTGAACTCCACCCAAATTAATAGTCACTTATATCTATAGTGTTAGAGAAAAATATTAATCGATATTATTGAAAACGCATGTGAACATTTCATTCGGGAAAACTGTCAAACCGAATTCGTCACTTGATTAATGTAGGTATCACATTATTTATGTGACAGAGTGATAAATTAAGGCAATTTTTGAAATTTTATGCGTATTTTATGCGTGCAATAGCACATCAAGCAGGCAATCATGTTGTCATATGTGTTTTGCACGAGCTGGTGAAAAATGATGTCCCAGCCAATATACTGCACTGAGAGTTTCGCAAACATACAATAAATAAAGCGATGACGATTTTTATGTTTCATCTTGTACAGATTCCCGCAAAATTGAAACCGAATCTTACATAGTAAGTTTTCACTGTTTTTATTACCCATGACGTGGGTTGATGTTCTAATATTAAAATGTATTCCTTGAAATGTCGTTTACAAACAGTAGATAAAATTTTTGTTTCCTGAAAAATAAGGAAAGCAAAGTTGTTTTGCTAATTTATTTGAGATATTCTTACACAGATGCGTTTTAGCGAGCTTTTAATTTCCTGTTTGACAAACTTTATCCTTCTTGAATAACGAAGAGTTTATATTTTATAGATACAAATCAGCAGAAATAACTGAAGCATATTTTGCGCATTAACAAAAGTGCACATAGTTAATTCGTATTATAAAGTAATCAAATACTTGTCTTTAACTGAATTTAATCTATTTTTATAGTTGTGGCTTCATTAATGAACTGTCGTGTTTACGCAAATCGTGGGTTTTGCTATTCCTATCGATCTGTAACTACATAAAAACTCAATTAGGGAGATATCGGTGAAAAAAATTTTTATGGGCTAATGGAATAATGGAAATTTGAATTGTATATGATGGATTGGCTAATCAATTTCAGTGAAATTATTAGCTTTATATTGGATAGCTAACGTGCAAAAACACATAACGCAAAATCCCAATTAATACCACTTAGTACTTACTAAAAATAAAATAGCAGCGAATTATTGTGTTTTTACAATTTGCAAATAGTACTGATGTCATCGAAATTTAGTGTTAAAATTAATACGGATATTTAGTCACAATAGCATCGAGCTCTTTTCCAGCCATCATTGTAGCTAAGTGCCCAAGCTATACAAAACAAATACATTGTGGTTATTTTTAGAGTTCGGCGTACATTATTGTATAACTTGCACTTTTTAAAGTGAACCAAACGAGCTATTTATAGTGACAGTCGGTCATAAACAGATTTTATTTCTCTTTTATTTTTAAAATCTCTTATTTATTAGGAGAGCAGGCGTGTTCCCGAACAGATGGTTGTTCCATAAGACGGATGTGCGAGATGGTTGTTTTGATGAATTTATTGAACGTTGTTTACGATTTCGTTAATGTTTTTTTTTAATTTAATCCGTTCCCCGAAGTCGATCAGAATAGAAATCGCTCTTGCGGTACATCATTGAACGTACCTAATTATTTTGTTTTTCTGTTCGTTCTCTCGTGCGCACGTTTGTATCTATACACAGGGAGGAAATTCTTTTTATAGATATTTGATGGTAAACAATCTACTCAGAAATAGTGAAACTAGCTAAAGAAAGAGGAATTATAAAAAAAGTTTTATCCAATACATATTAAATTCGAATCAATAAAATTGTCCATGCGAATTAAAATTTATTTAGAGTTTTATTTCGGGAAAGCGCCTAACGAAAATAGACAATGACCAATCCTGATATAGTTTACGATAACATCGTCCTTGAGTTTATACATAGACTATAATACCATTTTTCAATTAGCATCGCGTATACAATCGCGTAGGGGTGTTATCTACATTAATAGTGAAATTTACGATCCATCCGAAACTCCCACTCCAATTCCCGCAATTAAATCGTTCTTCGCTAAAAAAGAATAAACACGATCAAGGACCCCAAGGTCGTGGAACTTAAAAGGTTAATAGAAAGGAAGTCGCTGATCAAGCGATTATATCTTGATACGCAATATAGGTAAGTGTGTGTATGAAGTTTTCAACATTTTTATCACAAGATTTTCAGGATGAATCCTGAACTATTTTATGCACAGACTCTTCTTACAGATCTAATAAATAATAACTTAAATGGTGGATGCATACTGGCTCATTCGCCATTATTCGTTTAACTTTTCAAGCACAAAATAAGTTGAAAATTTTGAACTGAGTATTTTAAAACTATATAATCAACTACTATAAACACTTCCAACGGGATCAACAGAGTCGATGAATGCTGCAGAATGAGGAAATAAATGGAACTTTCAAGATTCCCCCCATATTTCACATTTTAATAAGTTTCATAAGATCAAAAAAAACTGATTTTTTCTTCGTAGAAATATACCTAACAATTTTATTTTATTATTTTCGTAACTTATTATGCGATATACTGTCGGTTATTGCAATTTTTAATTTAATTACAATCTAGTAGAGTTAGTAAGAAAAAAGGAAGATAAAAAGTCGGGAGCTCCAAATAATATGAGTACATTTCTGTACACTAATTGTTTGCGAAACACGCTGTAGAAATAAGAGCGAAAACGATATAGTTTCAAAAATTCGTAAAATTTGAAATCGGTTTCCCATTTCTTATGCTTATTTTTTACTTTAACAGGAAGTTTTATATAGAAAAAAGTTTACAAAAACTATTGTCTACAATCTATTGGAATTACATTTTAAAAATTTTATATTTCAGGTGGATTTTTATTTATATTTTCAAAAGTATGAGTTAAAGTGGAAATATAATTCCATCAATTTCTTCGCAAGCTCGCAATTGACTTCTCACAAAAATTTCAACAAAATTTGACGATAAATAATGGAGATATTTAGAAAACCGTTTTTATATGTAACGAATATGGGGTGATAGAACAGCCTTAACTAGATAATTTCGCTATTTTTCTTATTCATACTTCTGTTGATATTTGTGCCGGGATACATTAACTTTTTCATACTTTCATTGGAATTCCAAACAAATTCATTAATTTTCCTTGATTGATCTTGTTGAACCAGATTGGGTAATTCTCCTTTTATATCTCCATATTGCCTCCAATTTTATTACTTTTATCTATGTTTCCATCAGTTTCATTAATATTCCTTTCATTTCTCTTGATATTTCTGCCAGTGTTATTGATTTTTTCCAAACTTTTACAACAGTACAAGCAATAACATTTAATAATTCACCCAGTTACAATCCCATGCGGACGTATAATATCGCAGGTGTATTTGTAATGGTTAGTTAGACACTGCTTAAACGAAATTGTTAAAGCATGACGAACGCTGGTTGTTGGTAGTTTGGTTGGGCCCACGCCCCGATGACAACTTTCGATATGTAGTTCGTGAGAAAATTTCCTGCTAATTATTTTTTAACGGTAATTGTACAAGAGGAAATTGAAAACAATCATTAAGACACCTGGAGGTGTAATAAAAATCGTAACCTGCGAATGCTTGAATGAACGGTTAATTTATTATTTAAACACTGAATACTTGCCACAGGAAAATGATTACGACATATTTGTGTTTTAACGCAGAGTTAATGGGGTGACAGTTAAAATTATGATATATAAATATGGAATAATTATAAAGCATTTAAAATTTATGTATTTGAAAATAAAATCTATTCAATATTTGAGAGGTTTATTTTTTCTTTTTTGGTCTAAAATTTGAGTGCTAATATTGGAGGAACCCTAAAGTAGCCTCTTAACTCAATATTTTAACAATTCATCATCCATCAGTGCCTGGTAACCGCTCTAATTAACCAAACGTTTGTATAAAGTATTGCCTATACAATATAGTAATTAAACCTATAAAAAATACAAAGTTTAATGGCCCCAAAAATATAACAGCAAACAATGCCAAGAAATGTAACAATGTACAAATACATTTTACCTTTCCATAAGTAATGAACTTGATTTGTTGCCATTTATATGGCAGTAAGATTCTAAGTATTTTAATATAATGTAGAATTGTAGAACGACACAATTGGATACATTTATTGTAAAAGTAGTCAATAAGTTATACCTAATTAAATTATAAATCATTTTACACTACACTATCTATCAGACAGAATAATTATGAAAACTTTATCTTCATCGATTTGATGGCCTCTTCTGTGACTGATTCTTGATCTAGTTCTAGATTCTCTGTACAACATAAAAAGCGCCATTCTTCCGGTTTCTGTAATTTCAAATAAAATCATTCCGGTCAATTTTGATGACTTCATTATTAGTTTAAATGTTGTGGATATAATAATGAGATTTAATACTATTAAAGCAGTTTTTTAAAAATATCTTCCTTTTAGTTGACGTTATTTGATAGAGTGCTTTTTGATACCGTTTGATAACAACTTTTGTGTTATAATAATTGTTATAAATTGTCAATATTTTGTAATATTAATTTGTATTTCTCTGGTGGGGAATAATTAATTATAGGTATATTTTTTCTAATTTGTTACATCCCACAACAATTATGTTTTAGTTCTTATAATTTGGCTAAAATTCACCGGCTTCTCCTTAATTAATATATGTATCTATTTTTTTAATCATTAATTACTAGGCGATATCGATAAGAACATTTCGTATTACTTGTTTGAACGATTGCGGACTAACTTTATTAGTAGCTGTTCGTTCGTTTGAGCAACGTCTCGAAAAATATCGTTTTATTGTTTCGCGCGTGTATAGAGAAATAAATCATGGAGAGTGAAAATAAAATTTCCACCAAAAAAAGATCTGCTAGCAAACAAGTGAGAATATTCTTGTGAATGTAATGTATTTTTTAAATGGAGTAAATTTAGTTAAGTAAAGTTGAATTGAATAGTACCTAACTAAATTTGAATTAGTAAAAATAAAAATGTACCTAATTAGTAGAAAATATAGCTAAAAAATTTTCCGCTTTTTAATAAACACTAATTTGCATATTTTTTTGTAAAATAAATAAACAAATTCATGAAATATTTTCCAATAAAAATTCCTTAAATTAGATTTTCCTGTTTAGCCATAGTTAATAATTTTTTATAATATTTCGGTATTTTCTACAAATTTAATAGTAGGTATATTTAGTTAACGAACAAATACTTTTTATTACAAAAAAAATATTTATATTTACCTTTAAGGTAATTAAGCAATATACATATTTATACTTTACTTAGATATTAATTTATATTTTTTTAAAAATGTTAGCGTTATTAACAATTTTAATTTCAACATTTTTCAGGATATTTTTAATTAAAATGAAACAAAAACGTTCTAAGGTAAATAATTGATAATTTTTAAAATTGATCCAAATAAAAAAAAGTAACGATAAGTATCAGAAATTTATTAAGTTGACCTAAAGCATGACTAAAAAATTCAACATTGTTGAAAAATTTTTCCTTAGCTTCATTTTTTTCTTTTTATCTCTATTACAACAAATATTAAAATACCGATAATATAAATAAATATTGTATTGCATAGTTCATAAAAAATCCATTATTAATCAATTATTAATATTGAATAAAAGTTATAATTAAAATTATTTAATAGTTTTACGAACTTTCTATTTTCATTCTATTTAAAATTTCCCAACAACATGTTTTCCAATTTCTTATTATTTTTATGCGTAAAAATACGCACAAGTTTGTTCCGCAGATGTTTCCATCAAACATTCCATCAAAACAGAAACTGATAAAACTTTATCTAATTTTTAAAGAAAGAATAAATTAATCGATTATGTCATATCGTGAATTAAATAAAATTCGAATGCAGCAATTGAAAAAAAAAACACTATATCCAATTCACGATATTTTAAAGAGACCTTCGATAAATGAGACAATTTCATAACTAAATTGCTTAATAATAATTACATGTTACCACTTTTACTCATATTTATTATTGAATATTCTATAATTAAAATTTATATCAACGAGTAGGTAATTCGCAATCTCTTATACAAAACAACTGGAGTCGTTTTGACTATCAACTATTGTCGAAATGACCAAAGGTTGTGGAAATTTTTGGAAATATTTTGGGAAAAAAATTACCAAAGAAATTAGATTAAGAATTAAATGCGTTTATTCAGTTTTTCCGAATAGCACATGAATAATTACAATTCTTCTCAGTTTATTTTAGGTTTATTAACCAACTTCTCCAGCATAGCGCCTAGCATGAGCCTAGGCTTTTCCGCCATCGCTTTGCCATTTTTGACAGCCACCCTCAACTCCAGCCAACTGTCTTGGTTCGGTAAGCATTTATAAAGTAATCAAGTATAACTTTTCCTTCTCCATTTACTTGTGGAGATTCTTTAATACTACTCTTGATTGCTAAGGCTTTTATTTTCTTATTTAAAGCAAGTGTGGCATCCCTGGCGACGCCTTTTGGTTGCTTCTTCGCCGGCCCGTTTGCGGACAAATATGGCCGGAAGAAGGCGATGCTGTTCGTCAATGGAGTATGTTTATTGGGGTGGATAGTGATTGGGACGTTTTGCTACACAAAAAGCGACCGTTTCTGGTTTATACTGCTCGGTAGAATACTAACAGGACTGTCAACTGGCCTCTGTAGTTCCCCTGCGACCGTTTACATGGCAGAAATATCCACGCCAGAACTGAGAGGGATATTCACGACGTGGGCGTCGGCGTCGTTTTCGCTTGGTGTCCTCGTTATATACGTTCTAGGATTCCTCTTTAAGGTAGATAAATCCATAAATATTACGTCCAATCAACTAATTTCTTTATAGGACGACCTCGGCACCATATGCCTCATCACGTCGATTCTACCGTGCATAGCACTAATCCTGACATGCTTCCTCGTGCCGGAATCGCCCAGTTGGCTGGTGGGCAAGAATAGAATCGAGGAGGCGAAAATCAGCCTGAGCAGAATATTTGACGTCGAAATCGAGTCGCCTTCGATTTTCGAGGAACTGACAGTCCTATTGGACAACAAGGAAACCAAAAAGTACATCATTACACAGAAGAGATCTTTTGCTAACAAGTTCGCCAGCAAAGTGAATTATCTGTTGAAGCCACGTTGTTTTCGACCGATGGGTTTGATATTGACGTTCTTCATGTTTCAACAATTCAGCGGAATATTCGTCATCATCTTCTACGCTATAGATATTGTGGGTAACGCCGGCATCACGTTCGATCCGTTCGCAACTATAGTTGTAATAGGTGTAGTGCGTTTGTTCAGCGCCATCTTGCCCAGTTTCCTGGCTAAGCGGTTCGGAAGAAGGCCATTATCGATTTTCTCAGGTGCTGGCATGACCCTTTGTCTTCTACCGCTGGCCTTGTACATATACCTCAAACAATCAGGTAGCATCGTCGGTGGTTCCCTGACGTTCTTACCGCTAGTTTGCCTGCTGTTCTACTTCATCACCAGTTCCATCGGATTCCTGCCGATGCCGTTCGCTCTCTCGGCGGAGTTGTTCCCGAGTAAAATTCGAGGGACAGCGGCCGGCTTGTCGTCCGGAGTCGGATATTTCTTCAATTTCGTCGCCGTGAAGATTTATCCCGATATGTTGGTGTATTTGGGCAGGGCGGGAACCTTTGGGTTCTACGGATTCATGGCGCTGGCCGGCACTGTTTTCGTGGTGTTTTTGCTGCCCGAAACTAAGGGGAAAAATTTTAGGGAAATCGAAGAATATTTCGGTGGGAAACTTGTAGCGCAACAAGAGGAAGAATGTGAAGAGAAGGCGTTAAATGAACTCGCTTAATTATTGTGGCGAATGTTTGGAATAGCGGACATGAGGATAAAAGTATGGAGGGTTAATTAAAGCAGGATGGTATCCGTTATGAAGTTTCTGTATGTATGATTATAAAATGTCGAAATTCGTGTTTATATTAGGTAAACAAGATTACGGCAAAAGTACTGTTATTAGGTAAACAAGTTTATGGTTTTATTTTGATGCGAAAATTACACATTACGCGGGTATTTGTGATTTATTTTAAATTATGATTTGTACTTATTTGAGCGCAAATCTCGACAAAGTAATGGATTCCTTGAATATGTTGTTCGAATCTTAACGTAAATCGAAAAATAAGAATAATAATGTTATTTGGAGTGTGATATAAGTTATTCAAGGCTTCCCTATTATTTAGGTAATTTTGATATTACTCGTATATGTATTTGATAAACACCCATAGATATTATAAAATCTGTGATAATTAGAGGAACAATTTAATTTATAATACTGTTATTTATAAAGAAAAATTGATATTGATGTGTACAAGAATAAATTTTTTAAAGGATAAATAAATTATTTCATTCATGTAGTTACCTATATGGTTTAAAGGAATTAATTTGTTGTATAAGTATTTTATAGGTGCTTATTAAAAAATCGATCAAATTCATTATTTTTTATAAAAAGTATAAAAAAGTTACAATATCCATAAAAGTCAATAATTTCAAAAAACGTACCTAGAAGTAATTTTCCTTGTTTGGTCCGAAAGTCACCTAAAAAGTAAATTTAATAAATTTTTATTCAACCACGTTTCCAATTTAAAACTTTTAAAAAATCTCTGCTCATGCATCCATACTTCATTAACTCATATATTCCCCATTTTTTAAATGTCTCACTTTTCAGTTTTATAATTAATATTAGATTATAATTTGCCCCTTGACATTACTAATATTGATTCAAACGGGTACTTACAGATTTGTTGCTACCTCTAAGTCCATATTTACCACTCGAAGAGTTGAAATTTTCTCGCAAAGCTGACCTTATAGGACTGCTGTACTTTAGCCTAGATACTGGTTGGACATCCCTTGCTTTGTCTAACGAGCTGGAGCGTTTCCGAATTTGAATGTTCGTTGTTCTTCCTTCAGTGAAACTGTTTCTTCTTACAATAGGTTTGCTCACAATCGGTTTTGACTGCAGACTAAATAAAAAATTGCCTTATTACATTAGAGCTCCAACAACAATTTTGAGATTATCTTAATCAATTTATTATTTTTACCTGCTTCTATTTGAATTCGGCTT
Organism: Phyllotreta cruciferae; assembly: GCA_917563865.1. Lineage (NCBI taxonomy): Eukaryota > Metazoa > Arthropoda > Insecta > Coleoptera > Chrysomelidae > Phyllotreta > Phyllotreta cruciferae. The sequence goes on along the minus strand of OU830609.1, from coordinate 3,508,096 downwards.
CCCTGAAACTATTCGGGGTGTGGAAGTTTGGCTTGGATTTAATCTCGTTCCCTAGAATAATAACCGACATGAATAATATTATAAGTTACAGTAAGTATGTAATAGTAAAAATAGGCTAAAAAATCAATGACAATGTAGCATTTGTTCGTAATTAAGTATTTGTATTTTTGCCAACATAACTTACTTGCTTAGGTGTACTCATATTAATAACACGTTTACTCAATGCATCATCAAAGTTCTGATCTGTAACAAAATAATTTTTTAAATGTGAGTAATGTATCTTTAATGTACAAAAAGTAACTAAAAGTAGGCATTATCTTTACAATACAAATTGTAGTTGAGTCCATTTTCAGTTCTAATTTTTCCAGTTGCTCTAAGATCAATTAGTTTTAAGAAATTGTGTGTGAATAACTTACTTTTTGTCATAGAAACAACAGGATATACTGCTTTTAAAGGGCCCTTTTTCATGTCTCGTTTCATCTTTACTTTTAGGTCAATATTTTGGTTTTTGTTTAGAGCGTTCTAAAAGTAAAATTGGTCGAATTAGTTGAAGAAAATCAATTTCATTAAATACTTACATTTTTAGCTTGGGAATCGACTTCCGACGTCAAACAAGACTTTTTATCCACTTTCTCTGGACATTTAACAATCTTTGCAGAATTTGCGATATCATAATCGAAATGAACTTTTTCGACACTATCTTTAATTAAATCGTTCTCCGTCCATGAACATCTCCCAGAATCATCCTTCACTTCGTTACTCAACGAATCGCAGAGTACACGATACAAATTCTTCAGCAATTTCAATCCTTCCAAGGTTTCCTTGTCAGTACGAGGGTTGTTCATTATTTTGGCTAGTTTTTCAAACAAATGATTTGTCTCATTGGCTCCTTCGCTTTTTAAGGGTACTTGGGGATTATTACAGTTTGTAGGAAATCTCTTTTCTATATTCTTAAATACTAGGTCTGTGTTGGATTCGGGATGTTTCGCATTTCTGTTTTCAATCAGACTGTCTTCAGAGTCATCGAAAAGAGGCCAGTCCGGTTCGGGAGTTTCGTCCAAAAAGTTGGTGCTATAACGCACTGCAAAAAAAATCAAATTTAAATTCTTGTCTATTCGTTTCTAAGCTCAATTTGAATGTTATTTTATCAATGTGAACAGTATGATTCAGATAAGAATTACATACCAACAGATGTGAATAAGTCGTTATCTTGGTCATCAGTAAGCAAATCGTCCTGAAAATTATAGACACAATTAATAAAATAGCAGAGCACAAAAGTTAGTAAACTCACGTCAATGCTGTCTTTTCTGGGATCAGTAGAAGAGCACTTTCGGTCATAATTCGAACAAAAGATATCCGTACAAGTCGATGAAGTACAATAAGAAAAATCGTACTCGTTACTCGATGATACAACAGGGTTAATAATTGAAGACATTGTTCATGAATTATCTAAAATAGACGTTACATGTGGTTTTTGAATATTATTTAAATGTTAGCAGTCTTTGGTACTTACCTACTGACGTTTTTTTAACTCCTCATACATTACTCTATGTTTTTTAATTTTTTTATGAACTATATATTAAGCACAAGAACCAACTAGAGTACAATAAAATAAACAGGTTAAGATATATTTCTTGAAAACGATAAACCAGAAAAAAGAACGTTATAAATTATTAAATATTTGAAGTTTGACGTTCTACATTTTATATTCATTTAAGACAACTGTACTGATCCTTTTCTTGTCAGACATGCAGTCACATGAGATTTGTAGAAACAGTTTTCAGGTTTTCAGCTTAAATACAAAGTTATTTTTAAATTATTATAAAATAAGGGTTATTTTAATAATATATTTTTCAAATATTCTCTTAATGCGTTAATTAACTTTTGATTTATGCCAAGAGGCCTCAATATTGTTGGTTTTCAGTCTAGCCCAACTGTCAATAAAACTTGACATTGACAGCGACGTCTTATTTATTTTTAATTTTTATATTTGTAAACAAAGCAATTTTTAATGTAACGTTAAATGAGTCTTATACTACAAAGTCAAAAGGGGGAATTATCCTGAAGGATACCACCCTTCCAAAGAACTAAGTAAACCTAATCAGGAGTAAATGGTTAATAATACTTGTATAAAATGTCGTGTAACTACGCGGATGGTCTGTCTCAATACGAAAACAAGGGAGTTTTAGGCCTACCGGAGGTAAATAACTTGATTAGTTCTAAATGAGATTTGATATTTATATGTATTTTATGATTTTATATTAAGAAATTCGACCATGAAGATAAAATTAACGAAAAATGCGACATTTTGGCAGAATGGTTGAAAAACGCAAAGCATGTTGTAGTCCATACGGGCGCAGGTATCAGCACTTCTGCAGGAATTCCCGACTTCAGGTAAATAAATAATAAAAATAAATAGTTCTTTCACAATTTTTTCTAATCCATAAAAATTCATTAGAGGCCCTAATGGTGTTTGGACGCTGGAAAAACTAGGGAAAAAACCAAACGTGAGCATCTCATTCGACAAAGCCACACCGACTAAAACCCACATGGCTCTTAAGAAGCTTATCGATGAGCAAGTAATACATTTCATTGTGAGCCAGAATATAGATGGGTTGCACTTGAGGTCAGGTGTGCCCAGAAATTCCATAGCCGAGTTGCATGGAAACATGTTCGTGGGACAGTGCAACACATGTAATAGGTAAATAACAATTTATTTACATTTATGAAGTTGTTATTGAATTATATTGTTTTCCAGTCAGTTCATTAGGTCTGAAGCCACCTCTACTGTAGGTAAAAAATGCTTGGACGAAAATTGTAAAAGATCTTCCATGCTGAGAACGAGGAGTTGTAGAGGTAAATTGCATGATACAATTTTGGACTGGGAGGATAATTTACCTGAAAATGATCTCGAAATATCCGATTATCAATCCAGGTAATATTCTATGACTTTATAAAGTATACCTTAATTCTATAAAAATTACTAGGTAAAGATATTGCCCCGTATTCAGCGCCTCTTTTTAAAGTTAGAGTCACGCTAACAATTTGACATCTTTATTATTGTTGTTATGGAGTAACGTTAAAATGGGACGCTGAATACCGGCCTATGAATACAAATGAAAGTTGTTTCAATTTCAGCTTGGCAGAATTAAATATTTGTTTAGGTACAACCTTGCAAATTGTACCTAGTGGAAATTTACCATTAAGATGTAAAAAATATGGTGGGAAGTTAGTAATTGTGAACCTTCAACCTACCAAACATGTAAGTATTTGGTAATAGTTTTTTACAAATATACTAACTAATTTATAAACTAATTTTTAGGATAAAAAAGCTGATCTCATTATCAATGCTTACGTTGATGACGTACTGACGAAAATAATGAAAAAACTCGGATTGGAAATACCGGATTATTCCAGTGAAATTGATCCTACCAAAAGTCGTCTCGATTACGCCCTAGACTGGGATATATCCAAAACGGATTTGAATGTTGTCAAAACCAAATATGATGCTTTAGTAAAGGAACAGAAAAAACGAAAATCCGAAGAAAATTTACTAACCAGTATGAAAAAGAGTGCCAAGATAAAATCCGAAAAGGTCGAAAAAGTGGAATCAGAAGAAACCAATAACACTGTTTTAGAAAGTAAAGATAATTTATTATCTAAAAGTGAAGCTGTAGATTGCAAACTTGAAGAAAATAGCGAGGAAGTGGAAGTGAAGATAGATTAAAGTAGAAATTCAAGAAATATCAATTAAATTTTGTTACATAGGTCTTCAAATCTAAATACATTACAACTATTTAAGTAAATTATTTGTATTATTTATGTATGCATCGTCGAGAACAGGTATTTATTCATCAACACAGTAAAATTACAATAATTACTATACATTAAAATACAAAAAAAACACTTTTACAGAAACAGAACAAATATTAAAACACTTCTTTCCTAAAACTAAAACCGAATTGATCACATTTGACTCTCAATATTCTTGCCAATTGCGGGGGACCGCAGTAAAATATGGTAACTTTACCTTTCTTCTGGTCGGCGATTTGTTTGAAAACCTTTTCCCAATTCGGACGACCAGCGTTCGTTCGAGTTTTCAAACCTGTTATCAAATCTCGCTTTTCCTTAAACACACAATTCAATCAATTAATATGCTACAACACATAAACTTATTATACCTTTTCATGTAGCAAATCTAAAGCTAATTGCAGCCCGACAGCTTTCATATCTGTTTTTTGCAAAGCGCTGGTTATGTACATGTGCATTTCCAGAAATCTTTCCATAGCTCCTCCGAGTTCTGCCTGTTCTATTTCTAATTGGGAGAGCAAGTTTACGAACCATTCGAAGGATCTTTGATCTCTGTTTATCCAGAAGAAATCAACCTACAAATATACCAAATCTAGTACTATATTTAATGACTCATTTAAGTATGTAAATACCTTTCTGAGGTTCATAACTGTAGCTGGTATGTCACTCGCCCAAGAAAACTTGCACTTGGGACACGTGTGCCTGGCTTTCCAGTATTTGTGCATAATCGATTGCAATATCGACGCAAACGGAGTTACCCCAATGCCTGTTGCTATTAAAACGGCGTGTTGGGCTCTAAATATGTGGCTGGATGGGGCACCATAAGGACCATCCAAGTAGATCTATAGATGAAACAAAATAATGTAACAAATTATTTAGATACATGCCAATTGACGTCGTTATTGGTCAATTAAAGGTTTTAGATTAGAGAAAATTGGATGAGGAGTTTGTGGAGAAGGGTGAACTGTAGAAGGTAGTTAAAGAAGATATTAAAAAGCTAAAAATTGATTAAAAGTAGATGAAAAGTATGTGAGTATGTAAGGAAATGTAGAAACTAGTAGGAACTAGAAATGATAGGACAAAATCAAACATGAGGAATAAGCTATAAAAGAAAGAAATAATAGATACATATTCAATAAGCACAAAACTCCATCAAATCCACTGCCTAAAGGAAAAAGTTTCTTGTTAAATAGAATAAACAACACACAAAAATCTCAAAAGTACAAGCATTTTTGTTTAGTTTGACATCAATTTCACCTCAGTTCCTTCTTTATTGAGTACATCAATCCGAAGCTCCTTCTGGCACTTAGTTGACTTAATAAAGAAACCAGAATAATATATACAGTTTAAACACGTTTCTACATTTACGAGTATACTAACTTACCTCCAAGGGTTTTCCCACAGGATAATTCACTGCCTTCAAGCAAGCCACATTTGGCGTGAATTGTGTATCTGTAAACTTTGGCACGACTTGGCCCTCTTCAGCCAATCTTTCCGGACTGAAGGTGAAGCTTTTCTGGCTAATTTGTCGAACTGCAAACAGCATAGATTAATAAACAAAATACGACAATAAATTAAGATCCTTACCCATGTTTCCAATGCTTCCCAACGAGTTGTTCGATTCCTTCTTCTCGCAATTCTCCAAACTGGGCGTTTTGAATGCGATGATCGTCGGCTTGTTTCTCATATACCTAAAACTTTGAGCCAAACTCTTGTTTTGCGGGCTCAAATACGCCAGTCCCAGCGATTTGAGTCTTGCCCTTTTAATTTGACACTCATTGAAGCTCTTCTCCGATTCAGATCGCATGTACTCCCTCAACCTGCGAATGAACGAGATGCATAAATTTTATCAATTATACTCGCATTGGTTTTGCTTTTAACATACACCATCATTCTTTCGCGTTTCTTCGCCTTGTTTTGCATGTCCGGCATGGACAGCGACTTCTCCAATGGGACTTTGTGGGCGAAAATGAGTCTTTGCAAGCGATTCTCTGTGGGCATTTTCCTCGGTTGATTAGGCGTATCTGAAGTACTAGGTGTTAATTCAATATCGCCGTTACTATCTTTGCTGTTATCGTCATTCTGGTAGGTTCCATTAGTGAATCCAATTAATTGAACGTTAGTTTTCTTAGGCTGATCGCCGTTTGATATCGTTCTTTTGATAGTAGCGTGCAATTTTTGCAAGGGGGTCGCATTGCAATTCTGATCGCCGCCTATTGACAGCCTTTTCTCGGTGCAAGGCGACGTGGAAGGCTGGATTTCCCCGTTATGAAGCTTCTCTTGCTCTCTTTCGAAATATTCGTACAATCTGTTTGTCCATTGTCCCACGCCTCTGATATGTAGCCACATATAATCTAGAGAGAATAATTGTATCTTAACGATTATATTCGTAAGAGATGTGGAATCCTATACCTTCTTGTTCCGGTGCGCTGCTAATGGTGAAAGGGTGCCACTCATACGTCGCTATCGATGGGATATTAACGAAGACGTAGTCCCCGGGGTGGAAGTCGAAATGAATAGGTCGTTTGATGACCAAATGGGTGACTTTGGACGGCAAAAGTAAGCCGGAACTGATGTAGGTTTTCCCTCTTTCGGTGACGAGAAACAGGGATCTGTAGGCCCTTTCTAATCCATACGCAATGCCCGGGATGATGAACCATTTCCAGAAATTCGGACCGTGCAGGGTGAGGAGTATCCAGAACGGGACGTACATGAGATGAGTGTAATAAAACACCTGCAAATTTAGTGAAAGTTAATGTAGATACAGAGATAATTTTTGAATAAGCGTACTTCAAAGCATCCTCCTCGTCTTACAAAAGCCTGTGAACTAATGAAAATGGCTATTAGAATCACCAATAAGGCCATTCCAGTAGGATTGGCTACGCCGCCTATTAGCCCAAAAATACCCGGGGTGCTGGTAAATAGCCATTGATTGGCTGTATAATTCATGTTATTTATAACTGGATCATTTACCACTATCAAACCTAAAAAAAAATTATTTTAACCAATATTATACCAATATTTAACCAAATTACTTCTACAGTCGGAAATTTTTACTTACTAAAATTGCATACATGCATGATAGTATGGAAAATACTATATCCAAAAATGAACACTCCAGTCAATTTATGAAAATAAATGTGCTGGTCCAGTGGCAGAATCGAACTGTACCCTCTAGTTCTCAAAAACGTTATGCACTGCCTTAGCATAAGAACTAATATAAAGGTACAATTGAAATTTAGACATTGCCCTGCAAATATAGTTGTATAAAATAAACCATAGAACTCTGGGAAATATTCTTACCGCAAGCTCTGGCGAATATTGTGAACCAGTTCGAATTCTTATACTCTACAGCTCTTGATATGAACAGAGCCGCATTGACTAGAAGGAACCCAACGAGAAATGCCAAATAAACGTAATTATTTTTCAAGTAGGGCAGAGAGAAGTAATAGGGCCGGTAATTTTTACACTTTGAGAGTATAGATGATTTTTTAGTACTGGCGCTAGGTGGAACTAACCATCGATCAATACTGAAAGAAGAATGATTATATTAAATTATAGTGGGTAACATTTTCTTATTTTATTAACTGAAGAGACAAATTCAGTACGTAATGCACATTAATTTAGACCACCCAAATGGTCGCTTTCTTTTCATTACAGCAGCCCTTCACCAGCGTTTATGCAATAAGTGAGCGACGATTTGGGTGGTCCAGATAATAAAGGCGTACCTGATTGATAAATTCTCTAACAGACCGCCGTGTTTTTCTAGCTGATTTTTCAGCGCTTCGTACGTAATGGCACCCCTGTTATTCGTGTCAGCGTCTTCGAACATCGCCATCGTCAGATCCGCGATTTGTTCTTCGCTGAACTGCATTCCGTTTTCCTCCATGCAGGCGCGCATCACGTGCTGGAGCTCTTTGTGCTGAATCAGCCCGTCTCCTAATTAATTCATAATAATGATTGTCAATCAAAAATTACTCATACTCCTTTACAATTTTTAAATTAGATACTTCTTAGTAGCTACATTGCGATTAGACAACCTCTCACATCAACAGTTATGTCTAGCGTACTGTATTTAAAACAAAAGGGTTTTGTGTGGTTGTACATTGATTTTGGTTTTGATGATGATGTTAATGATGATGCTTACCATCCAAATCGTACACTTTGAATAAAAACCGGATTTTATCTTCAGGTGTCTGTCCGGCGAATTGGTGCATAGCGTCTAAAAATTCTTGCAGAGATATGGATCCAGAATTATCCTTGTCGAAGATTTGGAAAACTCTGTCGGTAAAAAAGAGCTGAAAATATTAATTATTGAGTAAACATTTGTGAAAATTCGGGGTGATGTAAATTACGTTTTTGGACATAACAATATTTTTGAAATCTTCTTTCTTAATTTCCTTTCCATCGCCAACGGTTTGTCTAAACAGCTGTTCCAGACGGTTCACACTTCCTTGATCGAAGCCAGTTCTGGGCCTAAAATTTATAGTGCAATAATTCCCAATTTAATCAAAATGGTGTTAATTTATTGCACCAACCTGGTATTTGTTATGGTGCTTAAAAACTCCATCACAGTTTCTGAAGATACAACGCCGGAATTTTCCTCATTTATGAGTCTGAAAAGTTTATCCGATATCTAAAAAATAATCACATAGCTGAATTATTAAACTAAAAATAAGCAGACACATTTACCTACCCCTTTTGTTAAAAAAATGGCACAGAACTGTTCCAGGAGAATCGGTTTGTCCCCGCACAAGCAGTAAGCTACACTCTCCAATTGTTCGGCGAAATCGATTTGTTTCTCGTTTCTACAAAAAGAAGTTTAACAAGGTAAATTTAAAAAATGTTGAGATAAGCTTCGTGAAATTTCTCAATTAAAACTTATTGTGCTTTACAGGGTGTTATATCTACAACAAAACATCGGTGTACATGAAAGTAGAGAAACTTACATTAATCTTTGCTTTAAGAATTCTATCCATTCCTCTTGCACCAAACATTTTTTGTTGCTTTGATCGAACAACTTAAATAAATGTTCCAGAAGATCCTGTAACAAACAGTTCGTTTATTATTAGAATGCCGTGTGATATTTGCAACGATCACGAAATCGCGAAAGCAAGGCTCTGCTTCGATTTTTCCACCGTATTAATTTTTCTAGTTTCGTTCTACAAATGCCTTCATCATACTTAATCTTAGTCCGATAGATTTGATGCATCGCATAAGCCATAAACTCTTATTTACTGAAATGTACAAGACCTCGATCGTGGGCGCAACACATCTTTAACCTGTTTTATAGATCATGATTTCGCCGGTCATCTCTGCACGTTTCAATAAATATAACGTGTTCTTGTAATAACTTACGGTTGTTATCTATAACGCTTTCATTCATAATTACATGAAATACGCACTAAAAGCCCATTAATTCCGAAGATATACTGTATATGCAGATTAAACTAATCGAATTGAAAGTGCGGAATGCTCAGATTTTGTTGGAAATATGAAAATTTATTGGGTGTTTATTCTAGATGACAGTATCTTGTAATTTTATAAGTTAGGTATGATTTATGTAAATGTATATGAAAATGTTGAAATGATAAATGAAGGAGTAAAGTGGAATATATTGGAAGTGTTTTTGAAAGTAAATATCTTGGTATTAACAATACTAGATTTACAACACCTATGTATAAGATCAACAGCACACTTACATACGTAAGAGGTGGTTTAATTTAATTATTCAAACGTGTAGCAAAGATAAAGAAAAACTACACAATAAAAACTCTAGAGTGGTCGTGTGTCTTTTAGTTTGAACGTATAGCTAGAGAAAGTTGCTCCTTAGATATTCAAATTTGGTCGCCAGCCTCTTTCAGCTGGGTGAAGGAACCGAGAATTTTATTGTACCTATTAAAATAATTGAATACTAATTACAAGCTAATGTATAAAGTGAAAAATAGCACGGTTGATGTGGATGTTTTCTAACGATTACCCTAAATTTTAGAGTTTAATTATTTATAAAACGCTTCGTTCTTGACCCACCTTCGCCTGTACGTTTACATGCAAGACAGATTTTTTACAGCGCGCCTATTTCGATTTTTTACCACGCTCAATTTGCTTGTTTTAATTTAATAGAGATGTGATTAGCACGTCTTCGATTAACGTAAAATCTAGGAGAGCCCGAATCCTTGGAATTTATTAGCTTTTCGATACAAAAAAATGAAAAATCACGACTCAAAAAGAGTACTTATCTTCTGCTGGACGCCTTTGAAATATTAGCATTACGCGAAATTATCCGTGGCTAATGCAAGACGACATAATGATTCAATAAAGTGTGCACAGGCATTGGATTAATATCTAATTTATTTCATAGCTGTAGGTATACCGGCAATATAAATTCTTTATCTATTTAATAACAAGAAACGATTTACCTATCTGCACGTAAAAGCAAGCGCATTCCGGACTATTTTGTAATTAGCAATCGAACTAAAGGTGAGCAGCTGCTTTGGGTAAAGGTGATAGTGATAATAAATCGTAAACAGTAATTATCCGAAACCTACGGCGACGAATGAAAATTGTGATACATTTACGAAATCGCCGGCGATTCGAACGAGATTCTTAATCGGCCTTGATCTACTCGGCTATTTTTCGAATTTAAAATTTTAATAAAAAAATCGACGAAATTCCATGTATTTACCATGTAATCATCTTAGGAAAAAAACGTAACGTAAGCTGACATGATAATTAATAAACACGCACTCTTCTGCATGAATTCACAGGTTGTTTACCAAATATCTTCATCTAACATTGAGAGAGTATTCGAAATTTATGATTTATCAGCTAATACAATAGAAGCACCACCCTTAAAAGTTGAATTTTCAATACTCCAATTATCATATTTGTGCTCCTATATAACCCTAATTTTATATATCTACACACAATGCTCTCTTAATGTTATAATTAACACTGACAGGATAAGAAAGTACTTACCTAAATACCCAACAGAATACTCCTTTTCTTTTCTTATTTTTCGAAAGCCGAATATTTAGCGATCCTCTGAATCGATAACGTTTCGCAATCAATCTATATTAAAGGTCCTGCGAGACAGCTTACACAGCATTTTCGCTACCAAAGCAGTCGGGCATGCGATCAAAGTAAATAAAACGAAACCAGTATAATAATAATGTACTCGCCGGTGCATCGTTAATTTAATTTTTCTCGTTAGTTTTTTTTAAGCAAACGGGAATCTTGACCTCGCCGAATTAAAGGTGCTTAATTGCATAACGTTGCAATTTATTTAATTATGAATTTTTTAGGCAACTATAGAAGCAATTATTCGTCTAATGTCTATCTTAAAAGCGAGCGTGTCGATTGTAATTTCCATTTAGTATAAGATGCCGTATTTGATTACAATTTACCTATTTATCACATTCTCTTACAATTATCCGCTTCTAATCTTGCTCGCATCGAGTAAAATGTCAAGCGCCTAAGTAATTGTAATTAGCCGCAAGTAAGTACACGCACCGTAAAGGTAAAATGTTGAGTTAGGTCACTGGAAAGAAACTCCATTTTAAGAAAATTGGCTGTATCTAAAAAATATCTGGGTAGAAGAAATATTATTACTCATTTTTAAGCTTTATCCAGTTTTGTATATTGTGATGACTAGTTTGAAGATTTTCGAAAAACTAGATGAGTATAGTAGAGAAAGTGTAGTGTACTAGTTTTTTACGTTTTATGATGCCTTCTTAATTCATTTTTTTATTAATTATTCTAATTTATTTATACATCTATTGTATCCTAGTGGGCATCTGCCCACTTTCATATTGATTGTTTCAATATCAATAAGCTATTCTCTCCACTTTCTACAAGTTATCAGTCACAAATTTTATATTGTAATCATATATGTTACATAAAATAGGTGTCTATCTACTACCTACTAGATTATATTTTATAGTAGGTACATTTAATTAACATGTACAATCAAATTTTCATTATCAAAAATTGTAAGATTTTACAAGTAAATTTGATGATTATGATAGAATTTTGTTTCTAAATTAGTCAGTTTTTTATTATTTCACTATATTACAGTTATGTACAATGATTTTACAAGATTTTACATTGTAATTGGACGATTTTTCAAATGATTTTGCAAAATTTTACATATAGGTAAATTTGATGATTTTCAGTAATTAATCGATATCTACTAAATTAATCGATTTTTCAGTTAAAAAATTAAAAAAAGGTAAATATAGAAGGTTCTAAACAGACCTGAAAACGTTCTAAGTGCATCTGGACTTTCTATTTTATCCTGAACTGTTCAATATAGTTCTATTTTGAACTGTTCTAAGTAGTTTTGGACAGTTCTAAATGTTTTTAAGATCGCCCGAATTGTTTCAAAAGGTGCTAAAATAGTCATGTCTAAAATAGTTCTAATTGATTCTGGATAGTTTTAGTTAATGGTTTTGAACAGTTTTATACGAATCTAAAACTCTCCTGAACAATTTGAAAACATGAGCAAATACACGTTTAGTCGTAATGCCATCTCCCTCCCTCTCCAGCGATATTACAACTGTCAGATTACTCCGCGGATCTACCCGGTGTAAAATATTAAAAAATTAAAATAAAAGAACTTCTTGCGATTTAATTCCTGCGAATCGATTATTCACGGCAAATCCGCGGAATGCGCCCGCCTTATTCCGAGCGAAAATGATTTACATTTATGATTTGGGAAAATAGTCCGGCGGTTTCGGCGGCCCGCCAACGTCGATCCCTTTCGCGCAAATTAATTTTAATAAACAATCATTTAATGAAGATAGCGATGACGAATCGGCACTTAAAATCAACTCCGAACGCGATAAGCCCGAACGAATTCGAAATGCCCTTTCGGCGTGCAGCTGGAGCCGAGATGAATAATTTTCTTGCTCTTGTTCCTGCTCCAAGTGCTATCAATTTTGTTGCTATTTGTTGTTCACAGAATGGGGTCGTTGTGGTCACGATAAGTTCATAAATAGATGAAAAAATATTCAAATTTTACTCAGAAGAGAAGGAAGAGAATGTTTGTTACATTATATAGAATATCCACCCCATTATCATTAATGAAAATGGTTTTTGACTTTTTTGGTATAAATTTTGAAACACTTATAAATAAATGTTAGTTAGTATACTTTAGTAGTATAGTAGATAACATTAGGATTTCAATCTTACCAAAAATTCTCCCAGTAGAGATAGAAATTATATACTTGATTATAATAAAGATCCTAATCTTTTTTTTTATATATTTTCTCTTCAAAATCCTTGAATTTCTAAATAACCCGCGCATTAGCTACCATACACTTGAATATACCAAACAAATTACCGTTTCTAATGAGTCGATTAAGCGGATAAAATCTATAATCTCACGTCGCGTCGTGGCCGAAAGCAAGTGCGGGATTAAAAGATTTTTACCTAATGGTCCGAAACGATACCACCGAAGTGCGTAACTAATGGCTTAAATTTTTTCTTTATCGCCGATGTTTTATTTGAAAACGTTATTTAGCTATCAAATTGTTTGTTATAAGCGAAGCCTAGAATCCGTGTAATTTGATTCCTGCGCTCTCACGCACGTCACTCAAACGCGAAATGAATCTTCCAGCTTGCCGATTCCGGACCGCTTTTAAAAAGTTGATCCAATTAATAAAAATCACTTCACCACTTCGTGTGATAAATCAGTTTCTTTTAGTTTCTCCTTAAAGGATCGACGGCGTTTGAATCGAAACTATTTTTATGAAAGCCATTTAACATTGACTTTTTCGCCGGATAAGAATGCAGTTAAGTTGAATTTATGTGCCTTTTTGACGCTGACAAGTTTTTTTCGCTGTACACGTTAGGAAAAATCATTATTTTTTTTTAATTTTATGAAGGAATCGTGTATAGTAATTTTTGTAAAGCCTAGAAACTAATTATTTTTGAAGTAAAAAAATAGCATCAATGTATTAATTATAGATATTATTAGGAATCTAAATAAGAGAAGCTGTTTTATAGCATTTTTATCGGAGTTTATTTTATTAATAACTCGCAGCTACTACATCAATCAAATTCATCGATATTTCAATATACAAATTTTATAGAATTTCAACGTTTAAAAAATAGTAAGCACTGTTTATTTTCCAATTTTTTATACAGTGATGAACAAATGACTTTCTAATTTATTTTAATAGTTTTTATTTTAATAGTATTTCAAAAGTTATAATACCTTTTGAAAAATAGTAAGAGTTGTATATCTCGTTGTAGTAATAACTACTTTTTAACAAATATACACTGATCAAAACGAAAAAGGAGCCACTCATAAAAATGTTCATAGTTTTTACCTTAATCTTTTTATGACTACATTTTTTTTATATAATTACATCTTAGGCTCTTTGCTATAACTATAGTAAAGTTATTTTTCCCAACTGTATTTTTAGGAAATAGAAAGTGAAAAACGTGAAAAATTTGATTTATTGTTTTAATAATGACAATGATAAAAATTGTTAAAAAAAAAACTAATAGCGTGTATGGGCTCCTCGAACTCGCCGAACTTCTGCACAACGTCGAGGCATACTTTCAATAATATTTCGAATAGCTTCTTGACCTAGTTGTTCCCATTCTTCAATGAGAACTTCCTCGAGTTGTTGTAGGTTTCTTAGTGGCTGACGATCTATTAAGCGCTTCCCAAGTATATCCCAAATGTGTTCAATAGGATTTAAGTCGGGACTCCTCGCTGGCCACTCCATCACTTGAATATTATGGCCAGTAAGATAGTTTTGCACTGCTCTGGCCACATGCGGTCTCGCATTATCTTGCTGAAGGATGAATTCTGGGCCCATATTTTCAGCAAATGGTACAATATGTGGTTCAAGAACTTCGTTGATGTACCTCTCTGCCGTCATCGCCCCACGTCGAATAACTACTAGCTCAGTGCGACCATTTAAAATGATCCCACCCCAAACCATAATTGAGCCACCTCCAAAAGCCTGACTTTCTCGAACTGTGGAATCTAAAAAGCGCTCGCCTGGTCGTCTCCAGACTCTAACACGTCCATCAATATGATTGAGCAGAAATCTGGACTCGTCAGTAAACATAACGTTACTCCATTGTTCCATGGTCCAATTAACATGTTCTTCTGCAAACAAGCGTCTAGCTCTACGATGTTCAGGGCTCAAAGGGGGAACTTTAGCTGGCCTTCTTGCATTCAACCCACGTTCGTGAAGCCGATTTCGTATAGTTTGAGTACTTACTCTTGTACCCGTAGCTTCAACCAACTCATTTTGTAGCGTTCGAGCAGTACTTCGACGATTCCTAACGGCCCAAAGTTCTAGAAGTCGATCTTCTCTAGCTGTAGTCGACCTTGCACGACGCGGATAAGGTTGTCTTCTTACAATTCCATAAATTTCAAATCTGGTCCAGGCTCTATTTATCGCAGCACGACTAACATTTAACATTTCTGCTGTACGGCGTCTTGAATAGCCTTCTTGAATCAAAGTAATTGCCCTAACCATTTGAATTTCTGTAAGATACACTCTCCGCCTTCGTGGCCTTCCAAGCACATCAAAATCCATAATTAATTCTTAAGAACTTAATAGTTAATATCGACAGAATTTCAATAAAGGAATATATGTGCGATTCCAAATGTACCTATCATGTCTTGTTTTTTATCGAATACAAGAAAACGAAAGAAAGCAAGCCATTTTTTCTTTTGGATATTCAAATCCATATATTTTTACAGGGTGGACATAAATTTTTAAATTTATACCTAGTGCAGTAAACAATTTATATTGAATTAAAATAGTGGCTCCTTTTTAGTTTTGATCAGTGTATTTCATAAAAAATCCCTATGGTTTCTGGATTTGGCATATGCACATAATTATTGCACTTTATGCTCGTTGAATAATAATATACCCGAACCATTTAACATACCTTAAAAGGCTTAATTAAACATTCATGAAATCACATTAATGTCCCATTAATTAATAATAATACTCCAAATTAAATTAATAAGTAAACCTATAAAAAAGCAATTGTGTTACTCAGGTCTGCATTATTATGACACAAGTAGGTATAACAATATTTTTTAATTGCTAAATAAAAGGCAATTAAAATCTTATCTCGCTGGTTTCCAACGTCGAATTTTATGATAACCATTAAGCGCGCTTTGTTACAATTTATTTATTTATTAGCGTTAAAAGTGGAGTAGTTGATCTGGGACGAATCGAAGGGCGACTGCATTTCAATTGAATGTCGATCAACCAATTAAAACGCGATTTTATTCACCAATCGCCTGCATCGGCTTCTTTTTAACGACGCGCTAAATTGTGCAATAGTGCAGTTTCGCGGAGTTATCGCCATCCGCACGCATTGCATTTTGCACTCGAAACAAGCCTAACGTGTTAATTGCATCGCATTTTCCAATCGCCGCTTCATCAGAACTTCCCTGCTTTACTATATTTTTTACTGTTCAAGCTGAAGAATATTCTCTTATTTTATCTTTTTCGTTTCCTTATATACATTTCACGATTTTATTGATCTTGTTTTTGAAACTATTCTTAAACTTAAATTAAACAATGTATAAATAACACCTACACCTCAATAAGCTACTCGTTTTACTCGCTCCAACAACTAAGTCGAGAGCCCACCTGATCCAATAGAAATTTTTATACGGATATTGAATTGTCGCCTGCAGAGCAATAACAGGCCTAATTGCTTTTATACGATGAGATTATCTGCATCATTTGGAGAAGTCGGAGAATGAAGATGAATAAAAGCGTGGGCAAAAAGCGATTCTTACCCGGCGATTCGTGTCAAGATAAACGATTTAACTGTAGTTGTGACACAAGCAGATGAATAAGGAAGCTCCGCTGGTGGCTTTCGTGTGGTCTTAGATAAGACAAATATTGTTTTATGTGGAGCAATTGATTTATCTACCCCGTGCGCACCTTATAATAGTAAACAGTTACAATTCCCATTCGGGCATTTTAATTACTTTCAACGAGATAATATCTACCAGCAGGTATTAAAAACACTGACTGACACTTCTATATGCACGCTGGATCTGCAAGGCATTGTTATTAGCGCAGAGGTATGCTTTAATAGCCTTCCCAATCAGATGAAAAGAAAGTAATTAAAAAATCGTCCGAAGCGATTCGAGACATATATTTTCACAGTACGAATTCGTATATCTTTGTATTCCGACCGGCTGTTACGCGAAAAGCCATTAATTAAAACGATTTAGAGTCGGTTTGTTAACCGGAAACATTCTCGATTCGCGGCTTTATCCAGCGCATCTCCAGCGAACCGTCATTAAATTACCGAAATGACGATTTTTGCAATGTCGTTTATCGGGTTTGTAATTAAGATAAACCGGCGGCATCAAAGTCCGAGTTCGCTAATGCGCTTAATTACTGTGATGCTGTATGTTTTATGATCGCGATCGCATTGCCTGATCGTTAATTAATTATTGTTGTATTGATTAAATTGGATATAAATATTGAGCAAGATCGTAAGTGCATTCGAAGTGTTAATAAATACAATAAAACAAGTACAAGTAGTGTTGGTATAAATACACGAAATATAAAAGATTACTTTGTTTCATGTTCCAAATTGCGTACAGAAATGCCTATCATTTGTGCCATATATTTTTTGTTTATTAATAAAGTTATAATCAGTATATCCATTTGTCATTAAAAGTAAAGATCAAACAGATAAAATAGTTAATGTGGATAAAAGCTGGGGATGGGCAATATTCAGGAATTTATAATAAACGAGAAAATAAGTTTATGGACCTTCGAAATATGTCATCAAGAGTCTCAAAAATTTAAGTTCTTAAAACAACGATGTACTATCTATAATGTCCGATTTCACCAAACTGTCTTTAGATATTTCTTGCCTAAGTCATTCCTAAGGTAGGAAGTACTTAAATCGAATACTTACCTAAATCGAATTTCATCAAATCCCGTACTAAGAAATACCTAAGATAAAAATTTGATTTTGATGGTTTTCTGCATGTTATTGGTAACACTGCTTAATTTTGACGTAGGTATAAACCGAATAAGTGGGGATCATAACTGAAATAAGTATAGAGAGAAGAGAAGAGAATGAACTAAATGTACCCCCAAATTTTATAATCTGTATTTAATAAATATTTAACAAAAACTTATTTGCCCTCTTTTTTAACTTGTTCACTCAATTTTACCCTCCTTAATTAAATTAGCCGTATTTTCAACTTCATCTGGTACAGCCCACATATTTTTTAATAATAATAAATAAAATTCTTTAAGCTAATAATACTATAAAATCATCCACTAATCTCAAATGAACCTTTCATCTAAAGGCTATACTAAAGATGAAAAGTATGTTTAAGTATTTCCTAAATATTTTAGGCAAGCCAGTGAGCTATCCTAACTTTCGGTATTTTCTATCACCTTGGAAGTATTATACTTAGAGCATGGTGAAACTCAAGGTGTACTTAGGACTTCCTAAATCTGGTTTAAGTATTACCTAATTTGAAGAATTGGTTGGTAAAATCGGACATAAAAGTTATTTTTTTGGTGAAACCTAAGCTTGATCTTCATAGGTACTCTTATATAGTTTATAAAAACTTTGAACAACCAATCAGAATTACCAATACAATTTTTTCATTAATGACCAAATTCTACAAAAAACATCCCTGTATCTATATCCCTTTTATTTAAATAAATAATTTTATTGTTCAGAAAGTCCCACCAGTACAATAAAAACATTCCTCGGCCGATTGGAAATCCATCTAAACAATCGTAAAAAAACACACCAGTACAGATACATGCGATCGGTCGTGGAAATATTTTCTCGAAGCCTTAACAGACATCGGATCTCGGCTTCTCTTCTCACGAAGCTGGTTCGCTTCGTATTATCTATATGCAGTAAATGCGAATGTACCGTTGATAGCGGCCGTTTCGATTCTTGACAAGGTCCGTCTCAGTTGACGTGTTCTTGTCCGCAACACGTCACGTATATTTTGCATCGCTTCGCTCTTAATCGAAGAGAACGCGATCGAGTACTACTAGGTAGTACCAGCCGTACAAAAACGGCGGAACGTATTGGTTTGTTTCATCAATTGCGAGTTGTATAGTACTAGGATCATTGTTTGTTTTATGTAGTATAAAAGTAAATACTTATTTGAAACAAAGTTTTTTATACTATAATGAGAGTACCTATACTTAGAGAGATCAATGTTTCCCCAATAGAATAATTAGTTATGCTAACAACTTAAATTTTACTTCAACAAAATGTTGAAGTATTGTAAATTCCTGAATATTAACCCATTCCTGATTAATATACCTACATTTTTCCACATTTACTGTTTTATCTGCTTGATCCTTAATTGTAATGACTCCTGGATACTAATTATAACAACGTTATTAATATGTTCTGAGAGTAACTACTTGGGTACTGCTTTGTATACGTACATGTTGATCTTTTATGCCTGTCCATTGGAAGCTTTTTACATTCATATCATACGTAAAAGGATCTGAAATGAAACCTCTTCTATCTGCTTTAATCAATGAGCTTTAATAAAAAGTGCTCTGAACTGAAATGGTTCAGTTTAATGACTATATAAAGGTCCTGGTAAGAGCAATTTAAATTTTCCTTTGTAAGACATGAATTATGTATGCAATGCGTTTATATACCAACAAAAATTTAAGGATATCGTTAACTGGTTTCCATTATTAACGTCAAACTTTGATGTATGGGTACGTCCGTGGATAACGACATCAAAATGTACTTCGTAAGTTGGTATTTTACAGGGCCTAAATCACTGTAATTTTCTTAATATTGTTGTCCGTCTTCAGGCAGCGAAATTGTCTCGGCAATTAATATTATCGGATGATAAATTTCGTTGTTGCAACGTTCGGTAGTGTTCCCGAGAGGCTCCTAAATTCTTTTAATGTACCAATTAAACGGTGACGTTATATATTAATGAGCCTCATTAAAAACATAGTAAGAAAATGTCTGATTCTGATAAAAAAATAAATTAGCAGGTTATTTTTTATGCTTCACATGAATTGTTGTTTCCTTGTAATTCAATTGTGCAAGCCATAGAGTTTCATTAAATTATTAATTATTGAGAAACTAAACTTAGATTTAATTTACGTGTAAATCGCGCGATGGGTTCGAAGTTATTAGTTGATATGAAGAAACTGACAAAAGGCATGTTATGATACAACCTCCCGTGAATATAACACCTATATCATGCTTCATCACGAACAAGTGTGTTCATAATAGAAATACAGGTTCTTTGAAGTACCGCCCGTCGGTACTCGTAAATTAACAGAAGGTGTCAGAACTTTTTCGATTTGCATACTTACGTGTAAATTAATAGACTCTTTTCAGGATTATTAAAGAGTACTAGAGAATTGTCGTTAATAACTGTAATAGCCTTCCTGTATGAAGCTAGGTATGCAGGTACTTTATTTTTAAATTAGAATACCAACTTCAGCATCGATTCTTTCTTCATCGAATACGATATGTGGGTACTTACGACATTAAACACCGACACTAGGCTCTTTCTATCGTGTCGTCACCGTAATTGGCATGTTACACACGACCGCAGAGGAATAGAAAAGTACAAATGATCCTACCTTGTAAAGGAATCAAATCGTAGGACATAAACATTTGTATCAAATTGAAAATAAATACCTACACAAACCGAATGGGTACTTTGTCTTGTCGTCGAATTGACTCGAGTGTAGGCTTTGCTCTAATACAATACATACATGGAAGTTATGCTAATAATTTGGGTTTTGTGATATTGGATTTAATTTGTTTTTATAATAAATTAGAGACTAATGGCGCATTTAACCTTTACTGCTCCAGCTATTCTCTTTGGTCTGTACACTATATTTGTCTTCTCTTTATTTTGGGTAGGTATTTATAAGGAGTATAACATATCCTAGGATTATGATCTACTAATTGGTAGATAAATATCCTATTTAATTTTGTAATTTCGAGTAAATATAAATGAATGAATTATAGAATTTATAAATATCAATAATTAATCAATAAATGAAATTAATAGCATAAAATAAATTATATATAAATTTATCAAGTTAAAGTATTTCTTAATTTATTACCTAACTTTCTATTAAATGCACTTACCGTTTACTACTTATGCACATCAATTACTTATTATTTCAATTAAATGCAAACATAACATCAAATATATTATATTACTAGCTTAGAAATTGCAGGAATTTTTATTGGTATCTGCTCGTATAGGTACAGGCTTAATTTATAAAGGTAAAGGTTATTCCTGTTGTTTCTTACAATCCACCTAATGGTATATTTTAATGAGCACGAAAAAATATTCTAGATAAATTGATTACTGTCAAAATAAAAATTATGTTGTAGTCAATACAGCGAGTAATGCGATTCGACCTACAATCTCGAAAATATTTCCAACGCATATCCACGTTGTAATTCGACTCTAATCAATCGATTATTTATAATTAATCGGACGGATTAACAAGACCGCTCCGAAATCCGACGGCCCACGCTACTGATCTACCATATAATTAGAAATTGTCTAGTTTTTAATGGCGACGGCTGGGCCGAATTAACGAAGGTCCATAACCAGCTTTCCATCACAAGTTTTATTGACGGTGTCTAATTTACGGCGTACGAGCTTTACGAATGGACAACGCACGGTATGTAATTAGATCCACGCCTTGATAAAGCGAAATAAGTACCCACTTTTTTTTTAGGACAATCTGCTTCATGTCATAGATGAGTATAGATAGCCAATTAATTATTTGACACCTATATTATTTGATAAAAGAACTAGTATATAAATGTGTGTTTATTATTCTACAGTTCGAGAAGAATAACATAAACCACAAGCTGCGCGAATACTCTTGCGTATTCAGCTATTTCTATCACACTGTATGTTTTCTTTACATCATATTAAAATTCAACAATTTATGTTATAAATTATCTACCGTCAAAATATTTATGATAATTGGCTCACACTTAATTAGCTTGCATTATTATGCATTGAAATCTGCAAGGAGACCACACAATGTGCATATTCTTTCAATTAAATGAACCTTAATAAATTGTACCTACATATTGATCATAAAATTATGATAATATGTTTGCCTCAAAGAATTGTTTACTATATTTCATTGGGGTGAAACAGAGTTATTATCCGAATAAAACACAGTTTTCTTTTTGTGTCTATTAAATTCCATGCTGTGAAAATTTGTTTTGAGATTATCTATCATCTTAAAAGCCGTTCATAATTCGAGCACTTTACTACCAGATGACTTGCTGCATGCTTCTCTCCATAACTTTTTTTATCGACTTTATTGATCTCGTCTTCAAGAAACACACCAAATATCAAAAGATAATATAATTGATTAACTATGTATACAAATTATGCTCCCTATAGTTTAATTATCAAGTGCGCTTATTTTTCTAATTATAATTAAAAACATGAGCTCAAAATTAAAAATGATTAAGTGTTCGGAGGCTTTATAATTTATAACGCATACCAGGTGTTCTGTAACGCATGTACCTACAAGCCAATAAACACCTTCGGGATTTTATTATAACGAAGATGATTAAAATATTTATTTACTTTACCTGCACCTACTTGTAAAATAAAATTAAGCGATCCTTCGAGAGGCGGTTTCGGTAATAAAATACTGTCAGCGGCGAAACCTCATTGCGAAACTAAACGCGTAATATATTTGCCGGAGTATTAGTACCAAAATTAAAAATTAAAAATAAAATAAATCACTGTTAGTTCAATAATGACCACGCGTATATTCGCTCGACTTTGGCACGTCCCTCGGGGCGAGACATACAAACAAAATATCCTCAAGAATACTATCGACAACAACACATGTACTAGATTATCTTTCTAAAGATATTCTCGTAAGGCTGATAGTGTTCGATACGTAATTTATGTATTGCGAGGAAAATGGTTCAAGTAGATCCAGTTCTAGATAGGTGTTTTACGAAAAATACGACTCTTTTTCGTATTTATATTTAAACTCGCAGAATGGTTGGAAAGGGCGCTAACGCGCCCTTTCTTGGGACACTGACCCGTTGCCAGGTCGTCAATTGTTGCAATTAAATCTTTTGGTGGTCTTGTCACTTAGTCAGGCAATTACTATCACTATTATACACTCTACCATACAACTATACACTACTGCTTCATTATCACAAATCACTAATTGTAAGCTCAAAAGTTTATTAGCCGTAATTGTTAATAAAACTTTGATAATAGCGTCCAAATCCAAAAATTTGTTCGCTTCAAATGAAATAAGGTTTATAAACGCACCCCAAAAAATAAATAATTGTAAGTCTTTCTTTATTAACACCCAAGAACAAAATAACAAAGTAAAGTAATACATCATCCGATTCCACCTTATCAACATAAAAACTAGTCCCTCCGTGAATCATACATTTTCGATACAATTCTTTCGTTTTAAATAAATATCCATCGCAGTGCCGTCCCCATTTCTAACATATGCTAATGCTAATAATCGCTCGGCCAAAATCCAAAATGCCAAAATATTAATGCACATTGCACACCCCACTCTCGACCGCTTCAAGTTAACGTTTCAAAGTAAAATGCCCTCTCACGGTTCAAGTTAAAAATATGCGGTTTGTTTTGTTAGTTTGAAAAAACTACGCTTAACAAATTTGTATTTTGTAATATTTTCGTAAACCTAATAGTTTTCGATATTTGAGCGTGATAATTTTAATTATGACTAATTAAAATTAAACCTTTTCTAATAACTCAAAAACTAATTGTCGAATAAAAATTTGTAAATTACTATTCGATGTAAAAAAATAATCCCTACAAATCACCTAGTTTGAAAAAATTTCGTAAATCTAACGGCTTAGGAGATATTTGATTTTGAATTTTCCGGAAAAACGATTTTTGTTACGGCTTGTTCGCGAGGTTCGGAAAATATACCGTTCGATAGAAAAATCAATTCTAAACAATTTCTGTATCTTGTAAAATTTTCGTAAACCTTCCGTTTCGAAGATAATAATGTATTTATTCATAAAGTAATTCCTTCTCGATCCGTCCCTGTACTCTACGGAGAGACCGGTTTTCGAGATTTGAGCGTGTAAATAATAAAGAATTTAATTATAATTAAATTATTTTTGCCATAACTCCGCGAAGGAAATTTTGATTTCCCCGCGGTTTGCGTGAGATAATCGATATTAATTTGACGAATATTTTAGGAGAGATTGAGAAAAATCGATCTCTTCGTTTCCGATAAAATCGCAAAAAACCCTAAAAATACCCTAAAAATCCGGAATTTTTCACCCGGAAGGAAACTTTTCCGGGTTTCGAAATGTCGATTTTCCGATAGATCTCGTCAAAATTCGTAAAGATGGCGTTTTTCCCGCGACGATTTTCCTTCGCGTACGGCCGTAAGAAAGAAACACGCCAATCAGCTCGGTTTTACCCAGCAATATCGCAGGTTTTTCGTCGTAACTCAACAACCGTTAAAGTTGGAACCACCCCGTAAACTTTTTATTATGTAAAAAAATATCCTCTACAATTTTCAAAGAATAATTTTTTTTTCGAAATCGCATCTTTTTTCGAGTTATTTCGATTTCGCCCTTTCTTGGGACACTTACCCGTTGCCAGGTCGTCAATTGTTGCAATTAAATCTTTTGGTGGTCTTGTCAGTTAGTCAGGCAATCACTACCACTATTATACACTCTACTATACAACCATACACTACTGCTTCATTATCACAAATCACTAATTGTAAGCTCAAAAGTTTATTAGCCGTAATTGTTAATAAAACTTTGATAATAGCGTCCAAATCCAAAAATTTGTTCGCTTGAAATCAAATAAGGTTTATAAGCGCACCCCGAAAAATAAATAATTGTAAGTCTTTCTTTATTAACACCCAATAACAAAATAACAAAGTAAAGTAATACATCATCCGATTCCACCTTATCAACCTAAAAACTAGTCCCTCCGTGAATCATACATTTTCGATACAATTCTTTCGGTTTAAATAAATATCCATCGCAGTGCCGTCCCCATTTCTAACATATGCTAATGCTAATAGTCGCTCGGCCAAAATCCAAAATGCCAAAATATTAATGCACATTGCACACCCCTCTCTCGACCGCTACAAGCTAACTTTTCAAAGTAAAATACCCTCGCACAGTTCAATTTAAAAATATGCGGTTTGTTTTGTTAGTTAGAAAAAACTACGCTTAACAGATTTGTATTTTTGTAATATTTTCGTAAACCTTCCGTTTCGGAGATATTAATGTATTTATTCATAAAGTAATTCCTTCTCGATCCGTCCCTGTTCTCTACGGAGAGAACGGTTTCGGGAATCCCTTTGCTGCGCGAATTTGAACCATAAATCAGTCGCTCGAGTCTCATGTTCACGACTTAGATTTACCCCTATAACTTTTGAACTGTTCAAGATAAACATATGCAATTTGTTTTGTTAGTTGGAAAAAACTACGCTTAACAAATTTGTATTCTTGTAAAATTATCGTACACCTAATAGTTTTCGAGATTTGAGCGTGTAAATAATAATGAATTTAATTATAATTAAATTATTTTTGCCATAACTCCACGAAAGAAAATTTGATATTCCCGCGGTTTGCGTGAGATAATCGATATTAATTTGACGAATATTTTAGGAGAGATTGAGAAAAATCGATCTCTTCGTTTCCGATAAAATCGCAAAAAACCCTAAAAATCCGGAATTTTTCACCCGGAAGGAAACTTTTCCGGGTTTCGAAATGTCGATTTTCCGATAGATCTCGTCAAAATTCGTAAAGATGGCGTTTTTCCCGCGACGATTTTCCTTCGCGTACGGCCGTAAGAAAAAAACGCGCCAATCAGCTCGGTTTTACCCAGTAATATCGCAGGTTTTTCGTCGTAACTCAACAACCGTTAAAGTTGGAACCACCCCGTAAAATTTTTATTATGTAAAAAAACATCCTCTACAATTTTCAAAGAATAAATTTTTTTTCGAAATCGCATCTTTTTTCGAGTTATTTCGACTTTTTGTCAATCGCGTTTATTTTAAAAAATCGATATCGCGCTATAAATCGGAAACCGCTCAAAATCGAATCACCCCATCCACATATATTATACAAAATACTATTCTTTACAAATTTCGATTCTTGAGAAATTTTCAAAAAACGGCTAGTTTTTGAGTAATTGTAAAATATAAATTTTTCGTTCGCGAAGGAATGTTTGTTTTTTATCGTTATAACTCAAAAACGGTTCAAAATAGAATAACCCCTTATATGTCCTATTATAGAGAAAAGCGTTCTCTACAATTTTCGAAGAATAAATTTTTTTTCGAAATCGCATCTTTTTTCGAGATATTTCAATTTTTTTGCCGAAATTGCGAAAATGACAATTTGTTTTTCCTATAACTCCGGTAAATGGATTTTCCCCGATATGCGGTTTGCGTGAGGTGATTGGTAATATATTAAAGAATATTTTGGAAAATTTTAAAGAAAATCGTCGGAAGATTTTCGGAGAAAATCCCGAAAAACCTCAAAAATACCCCAAAAATCCGGTTTTTCACCCGGAAGGAAACTTTTCCGGGTTTCGAAATATCGATTTTCCGATAGATCTCGTCGAGTTACGTCGGATAGCGTTTTTTCCGCGACGATTTTCCTTCGCGTTTGGCCGTAAAAAAAAAAACACGCCAATGAGTCAGTGAATGAATGAATGAATGAATGAATGAATGGATTCTTTCGGTTTCAGTTGTATAGTTAGTAGGATTCTATTAAAATTTATACCCATTATTTTGGTATATAGAGTACCTAATTTGTTAGTGACAAAAAATACAGAATAAAGTATCTTTTCTATGACTTTAAATGTGTAGTGATTTTTTTGATATCTAGTAGGTAATTTATGCACACCTACATTACATTTTCAATTTTATACTAAATCTTTAACTTTTGTGTTTTTAATTGTTATCATTAATTGATTGCTAGATATTATTTTTAGAGACTTTTCCTGAATTTTTTTATAGGGTGTCCCAGCGAAAGGTAGCCCATTTAATCAGCTTTTAACTTTTAAACGCATGATTATAAAAACATGCGGATTTAGCAGATATGTTTTATTATGCTATAAATTTTGTTTCAGTGACACAGAAATTTTGTATCAGCTGTACAGGGTGTTCTATCACAATCCCCTCTTTTCAATTCACATCATCTGAAAGATACACTCTTAATAACTTGTACATGTTATTTTTATCATCCATTTTATTGATGCTTTATCAGGCTTCTTCAATGGTTTTTCATTAGGAAACACATTCATCTCACATTAACATTTTCTTTTTGAATTAAACATGTTTTATATGTTTCACTAATGTTATGTTTCTTTAAAGTTACAAGTTGATTAAACCTTTCGCTGGGACACCCTGTATACATTATATTTTTTAGAGAAATAGTTAACCGTTTCCATCATGTATCCTAAGAATTTACCAAGCTGTTGTAATTTAACTGATAGTAGTGATAGTTAAACTGCAATTTCTGATAATTAATTTCGAGAAAAAGTCCGGTAAACTGGAAAATCCAAATAAAAGAGATTCGTTTTAATCGCGATTACATCAATATGAGGGTAATCAGTAATCCAATAATCACGGACCTAATAAGGCGAAACCAGTAATTTTCTAGAATAAATTTAATATAATTTGTATTTAAGCAGTCATCATTTGAACGAGACCTTATTATCAGGTTCAAATACCTTATTGGTAAACTCGACTCAACGACATCATGCAAACGGGATGGAAGTTTGTACGGTTATGTCGCTTTTCCAAACAAGTTTAGATTCATTGATGTGTTTACTGGAACGTTTCAAAATACAGTTGCAGTTTTATTTTTCCACAAAATACCAAAGATGCATAAACCTACCTATTTTCTCCTCTACAGTACATCTTCTAGTAGTTATTATATTCCTCTTAAGAATGAGGAATTTTTCCTTAACTGAACTTTTAGTACATTTTCTATTATTATGGTAAAAAAATTCAACATTTGTTCACCTTAATGTTCACATTTTGGTTTTCAAATATTTACGTTAGCCTTTAAAAATAGCGGTAACTCGATTGTTGAGGTAATAAATCCTGTTTCTTGGGAAAATAAAAGTGTCAGTTACGCGGATAATAAAATAAGCGAATGATCTGTTCGTCAATTTTTTTCGAATGAAAATAGATGTTTGTACCGACATAAAACAATGGAGTCTTAGATAAAGAAGCTGCGCTTCAGGAAAAAGCTGTTGTAAAAGTCGTATTCGTTTAAGTTTATTTCCTTGTAAATAAGCAATCCCGATAATAATTAATGTATAGATACTTAAGGTTAGAGAAATTGATGCTTACAGTTCGATAGAAATAGCAAAAGATGCGTGCAGTTTATCTATTATTACCTATCTCTATAAATTTCGTAAAAAACTGCAATAAACATTTCAAATATCAATTAGGCCTTATATATCTGCGTACCTATCAAGATATCAAGTTTTTGCAAAGAAATCCCTGTAGTGTAAAATTTAGAATTCCAAGTTAAGAAACGAGTTTATTAGTGAAATTTCGTCACGATGTGAAGAAAACCATTCCAATGAAGTGAGTTTTCTTCGTTCCCTAGATAAATCAAAGATTTCAATCGGCTGTTGTCTTGTTCTGCTACTGTAGCTTATTTCAAAATGCATCAGTTTTTTCGAAGCCGGATTGAATGTAATGCGTTTGAACATGACATTATCGACGTGATCGTTTATCAAACTCGTTTTACGGACGGTTTTTATTTTTCTTTATCTCGAATTTGATTTAACTTTATTGCCCGCGTATGAAATAAACTTTTCTTATGCAATTTTATCTTTATTTTTGCCGGACTAGTTTTATCGGGACAACTTCTTTCTATCGTTTATTTCATCAAGACTGCAGCGATATTTTCTCTCGTTTTTGTATAGTGATTTTACGACAAAATTCTTTATATCACAGATCCATAAGAATAGCTGAATACGTCCTTTGCGTAACAGTAAAAAAGAAAAGCATCTTCTGCTATTTGTATCGGTCTGTATATATGCTATATCCTTTAATTATCTACAGGATTTGACGAAGATAAAGACGGTATAATTCCTTCGAAGGTAACTAAACAAACATGTTTAAAGATGATTGTTTTACTTGGAGGTAACGGTCAGAAAACCAATTAATCAAAAATTTAAAAAGGAAAACGCATAGTGATAATTAGTAAATGTTACGTACCTAGTGTTCATTAAAATGATTATTCTTTCAATGATTCCGTTTAAATACACTACAATTATCGATAATTATACATTACACTTATGATATCATAATGCCGTCCATGGCCTTCTTTCTCGAAGCTTTGCTTGTGCAATTGGCCAATCTCGGCTTTAATAAAAAAAATTGTAGCTTGCAATTGATAAAAATCTAATATCAAATTTAAATGTGAAATATAGCCTGAATTGATTTTAATTTTAATTTTAAAGAGGCATAAACTAAATGGAAAATATTTGTAGATGTAAAAAATTATATCGAAATACCCCTGGAGTGATAAAATATGATCAAAGAAAGAGGCAAAAAGTCTTTATTCTTAAGATTATGCCATGTATTACTTATATCCGAGTAAGTATAACTTCTTGAATAATGCAGTAAATTTCTTGTCGTATAAAATTAAGCGGCAGTAAATGCTCGATTTTGATTGATCGCATCTAATACAAGCAGTGTTTTATAAATATAGGCGTTACTTGGACAGTTCCAAATAATGACTTCATTGGCGTTTTCAACGCAGATGTGTCCAGGCAAATGCTGTTATTTAAAAACTGGTTTGCTCACTGATTAAGCGAGAGTGTTAACGCTTGGTGATATCGAAGATTCTTTTTAACAAAAGTTGTAGATTTAAGTCGATTTGCTTAAGTAAACGCCGCTTAAAAACGCTCCACCTGACTCGTTTCGTTTATCTCGGATGCAGGAATTTGAATACTCGATGCGAATGAACGGGATTTTTGTTACTAGTTTCTATGTTTTGATAAAATTCTAATAGTTTGTAAAGAAAACTTGTTTTTTAAGTAACAGCTTTGATGAGCTAACATAATTAAGATTTTAAACATTGAATAATTTTGCTATTATGTCACATTATTGTACTACACAGTGTTTATTATTGAGTCATTAATTTTTGTGCTTTAATTGCAGGAAGGAAAAACTGTAGGTTATTAATTTCATCATATTAATGTATTGATCAAAATTGTAAATATTTTTCTCTGTATTTTTATTGATAAATGTAGTTTTTGAAAAAAGTATCCATTTGATTTTTCAGGATGGGGATTTCATTTTTCGGGATGAAATTGCTCAAAATGTATATCGAAAGAATTTGATCATAAGATGATGAAGAATCATTGATTTAAATTAGTCTAAAGTCTATTCTTATTTCCTTCCTATAGCCTAAATCAATCTACTTCTACCCTGAAAATAAATTCTCAAAATGCACCAGTCATAAAACAACCGATTCTAAAGGGTGGAACAAATACGAATTTCTTTCTTTGCATTATTAATGAGCCAGTTAATAACAAATATTTCTATAATTTATGCTTGTTACCAAATTGATCGTCATGAAAATTAATTTTCCCTTACCTTATTCTGAAAGAGTATCCTGAAAGTATCCCTCGTGTATTTGTCATCTTTGGCCACGATGTCGTTACACCGCCTCAGATTCGCCATTCTGATCCTCTCCCTGAGGTTCTCCTCTTCCATGCTCGAAATGGGCACCAGAGATTTTCGGCGCTGCGCCAGCCGCTCGTCAACCGGCGCTTTGTCGGGCGCGGTACTGGCCGTCGCGACGCCCGTGCTCCTCGACGCCGGCGATACGTTGTTTACATTATCCACAGAACCGTCGATTTTGGTTTGTTTTACGAGCTTTTTGTCGGGGTTTGAGTGCTGGTTGGGTTCCGAGTTTGAGCCATTGCAAGGAAGCGGGTTTTTGGGTTCCTGGGGATGTTTGCGCCTCGGAGGAATTAGTATGTCCGGTGGATTTGGGTTCTCTTCGGAGGTTGGTTGTTCCGGTGGAGATTCTTCCGGAGAATCTATGTTTTGTTGCGATACGGTCATTTTATGCACTTCAAAAACATTTATTCTTACAGCATGTGTAGATAAGAAAAGTTTTATGCGTCAACGAAGCAAAAAAGTTATTACATGGATACTTTTTAGATGCCTATTTATTTCAAAAATTCGGTGAATGTATGCTTAATTAATTTTTTATTTGGTATAAAATTTAATGTGAGCTTGAACTTTACCGGGCTCATAAAAATGACGAGTTTTATAAGCGATTAATGCCTATAAATTTTTTTTAATCCATCGGTATTTTAATAAAAAATCACTACTAATCGACACTATTCGTTACTCCACAGTAAAATATCGGAAAACACCAGTCGGAATTGTTTGTGTTACATATAGGCATTTAAGTTATCAATTTGGGTAACGCGTTAGAAAATCTCAATCGACCGGTTTTACGCTTGTCGAGCGGTTCTTCGGCATCTAAATCGACGAAGGACTGATTGGTACACTGCTCTGTCCGCCGCAGGAGGCGAAAAGATCGCACCATTCACTCGGTTCTTCGCCGGGGTGGGAATGGTACCACTTTCCACTACCGTGCTGCTGGGTGTTTGGGTGTAATCTACGGCGATTTGGTCGCTTGTGATTTGTGTAATTCCAAGGTTTTCGGTACTGGGGAAGTAAATTGGGTGTTTGCTTCTGTAATGGTCGTAGACGCACACTTAATGAAAGTGAACGTTTACAGGGCGATTAAAACAATGCGAATAAAAAGACAAATAAAGCTTAACATTGGGTAACTTATTAGGTGTTTTGTACCCAGGGTTAATTAACCGGTTTTTAATTCTTGTTTCGTACCCTCATTGTTTATACTCTCATCAAAATGGTGTAGGGGGCATGAACATTTTAAATGAGAATTTCTTATCAATATTATCCAATTTGTTATACTCCGTCTGTATAAAACGAATTTTTCTATTTTTCATAATATCATGTTAAAAAAACCTCAATATTTATTTGATTTTAATGCAATATAAGCGTATTATCAAATTAACTCTTAATTTCCATTAATTACTTTGTCCCCTAAATTAGAAATAAATAAAATTAAAAGTAACATTTCGTTTTGGATTCCGGTAAGGGGTAAATTAGGGTTTTATAAATTACAGTACGATCGAAGAACCTCGAAAGAGATCCTATTTTTCAATTTTGCCGAAATTTCAGTGTGTGAAACAAGAATAAATTTTGCCATTAGAGCAGGTATAATAATCCTATGATAGGAAACAAGAATTTTCTGGCCAGGGAACAAATCAAGAATGTACGAAACAAGAACAAATCAACTTATTAAGGATAATAAAAGGATAAACATAATATTGTTAGGTGTTAAAAAATTAAATTATAACCAAGAATATAATTTTAAATCCAGCATAGTAAGTTTCTGTTTATCACAAATTAACCCTTAATGCACATTTTTTTAAAACGGACTAAAGATAATTTCATGATCAAAGATCAAACTGATGATAAAAACCTTGTTATAGTTCATTCTTAAAAAAACCACGTAAAGCTTACCATGTCAAATATCAAAAAATATCAATGAAACAACATTTTGCTTCAGTTTTTATTTAATTTCAATCCTCGAATATATTCGAGTGTGAACATTCCGTCAGTATAAAATGCAACGTCGCTCGAGTTATCTCGAGTGTGTACAATTTAGCCGGTTTAGTGCGCTCGAATTTCTTCGAGCGAGCGCATTAAAGGGTTAATTATGCAAGCTAATGAATGCAAAAGTACAGGGAACAAAAATATTAGATAAGATAATTCAGTTTTCCATACAAATAAAACTTTAATGAAGTAACATTTAACCCTTTTATTTCCTATTAAATGTGTAAAAATAAAATATAAAATAAATAAAAATGGAGCTAAGTTCATTCATTCATTAATATTACCTAGAATTAATTAAGACGGTTCTTACTTTTGTAACACATTATTACTAACCTAACCAAAATATGCCTCCCATTATAGGTACAACAACAAGCGTTTACATTTAAAGCTTCACAATATTAAAATTTTTAAACTTAATAAAAACCAGTAAATTTACAATTTACTAGGGAAATTAGATTTGCCCATCACGTGTTCGAAATGCCTTCTACCATCAATGTACATCATTGCTTCATGGTAAGTTTGAGGTATAACTTCATTAACCACTTCAGGTACTTGGAAAGTAAAATGCAAAGTATTCGTTGTATCGTTTTCGCCAGTTATAGAATTGTAAACCTCCACGTGAACTAATACTTGAAAGTAATTTAATTGGGTATAAACCACGTTGGCGTGCATTCTTATTAGAGAGCTAACGGCGATGGCTTTTTGGAAACTAATGTCACTGATGCTCTTCATGACGGGCCTGTATTTGCTGTAAGTGAATCCCAAGACCCACGCCAGTTCTTGAGCCATTCGCATTATGAACCCTCCGAACACTTTATTGTGCATGTTTCGCTCTTCCGGATGGGAGAAGATTACGTTTGAAATGGTAGCGTTCGACATCCAAACGCTACCGTGCGGAAGAACTTTTCTCATACTACTATCTTTATCCATGGTTCGAATATACAAGTTGTGAATCAATTGTTGCTCTTCAGCATCAGGAATTAACTACGGAAAATTAAACTTTAATAATTGTTGATGTTAAGAGATATTAACGTACTTTCGAGACATGATTTTGTTGCATTATAAACCTCTTTTTCTTCCTAGTTTCGCCTCCTGATAAAATTTCTCTTTCCCTATCATCGGCCGGTTCAAGTGGATTCACAATACAACCTTTGCTGTTGATCGAATCTCTGGCAGCCATCAGGAACAGAGCTCTTGTAATTCTATGCCAAGTTCCGTGCATTAATTGCTCTAACCAAACAACTACTTCCAGGGAAGACTTTCCTACCCAACTGACATGACCGGATATTTTTATATCTTCACCTGTCTTTAAAACGAGAATGTAAATACTTAAGTACATTTCTTTGTACACTTACTTTAGGTATGAAGTCAGTGAAGTCTATTTTATCAACTTGAGCGGTAACTATCGTGTAAGGAAAACTTTCATTTTCTGGTTTATTTGGGTTTTGAATGTGTTTGTGCACTACCATTACTAGAAAAAAGTACAAATTAATTCTGGAATGAGATATACAAGATTAATAATTCTACCAGCAAATATATCCATGTCTTCTAACAATCTCCCAATCCTAACTTGCCCCAGAAATGTGGTGTATTTATCTCGTAAGGCTTTGTCTTTGGATAATGGTATAATTCCAACTAAAAAACTATCTTTCATGGCACGCTTTGGTAACTCGTTTTGGCTTTTCGGAAGGTATTTCAGCAAGTGCGAACGATCCTTTTGAATTGGGTCATATCCTTTATCTACTCCCATATCCTTAGTTATTGCTAGTTTCACTGAAAATTCGCCATTGTAAGAATTGATTAACGTAGATTGTTTATTAAACTTACATTCAGTTAAGGTAGAAATCTTCTCCTGAGAGTTACAGGTGAAAGTTGGAAGCATGTCTGATGAATTGGTAGACGTCATCCTTTGTTGATGGTAGTGATAATAGCTGCTTCTAAAATTGATTGGATTTTTATAAGTTAACGTAAGATAATTCAACGTTCCTACGTCGGCTATCCAAAGGTCAATGTAATGAAGATAATGATGCTTACCGTTTGAATGGATTTTGAAAATTGCAACGCAGAGTTCGTAATAGCGTTTTCGTTAGCATTTTAATGCAAAAATTGTAATTTCTAACGACAATAAAATATTTCCTATCTTCTTAGATGACTAAAATTGTCTAAAATGTCTCATTTCGCGGATACTCAAGGCCAATTCATTGGAAAAATTCTAGTTTTGTGTTTTAGTAGCATCATGACCTCGGACTTTATTACATTAAGATTCTTCCGGGTTTTTCAAGATATAACTTTAATGATTATACCATAACTTCTTAATTAGAATTTATAATTTATTTTTAAATTTTTTAGGTATTTAAATTCTTATTTTTATGTCAATGTCAATATCAATAGTCAATAGAAATCATTCTGCGCTCCTATAGGTCAATCATTTGTCACTTTTCTACTTCTTTTCTTATAATTAGCACATTTGACTAATGTCTCGTTAAAGAAGAGACCTCGTAAGAGCGGCAACACTGGCTATGTTGATTCAAGAAACGTCACTGTCACTGTCATTTCATTCCACATTCCACATTTATTTATTAACCTTCAAGGTATGAGGGTAGCAAGTATAGCGAAATGTTTCGGAAATGATTTTACGCGATTTTAATGAGTACGCGATTGTAGTGCGGGGTTAATTGCAAGGAAGTGCTCGAGCAGGAATTTTTACACAGCTTTTAAAAGTATCGTAATAGTTTTAAATTAGTTTTTACCAAATATATCCTACAGGTTGGTATTTATTTTTGTTACACTGTTGTTGTTCAAATAATTATCGGTGATTACTAATAATTAGTATTTAAATGTTGATATGAATAAATGTAAAATATAAAAAAATACTAGTATATTAACTTTTGTAATTTTCATATTGTTCAAAATAATTTATTAATACTATTTTTTATATGATAAAATACATAAGGGTAATATAATATATACAATTATAATTAAATTAATTGAAAATTAAATTTTCTACTACATTATTTTTCCTAATTTCCTCAAACTCTATTATAGGCATAATTTTTAAATTGTTTTAATTGCTACAAAACATTTAAATTTTGCGTATAAGTTCCCTTTAAAGAATGTGTATTAATTTTTCTCTGTGTATATTCCATAGCACTTCTATTTTTCGTCAGTTTTATAAAATTACTCATCTGGGTACAAATTGCTTTCCC
Source organism: Phyllotreta cruciferae (assembly GCA_917563865.1). Lineage (NCBI taxonomy): Eukaryota > Metazoa > Arthropoda > Insecta > Coleoptera > Chrysomelidae > Phyllotreta > Phyllotreta cruciferae. The sequence goes on along the minus strand of OU830609.1, from coordinate 3,472,368 downwards.
CATCTATAATTAAGGGACCCTTGGGAGTACGTCGGAAATTCGATGATGATGATAAACAAAAAAGATAATTTAATTAAGGCAAAGTATATTTGCACAACTGCAAAATGAGAGGGTAAATGTTTTTCCCGTTAATGGTCGAATAAAGTGGTCTCAAACTAATGTTACAGGTAGGGGTGGGTAAAATTTCACTATACATTAGTTTTTTTATTTTTATCAATACATTTTATGGACATATGCCCTATTAACTTGCTCTTATATTCAGCTCTTTTTGTTTAGGACGGTACAAACATATAAGTATTATTTGGAATTTGAGTAAAAATAAACTGTTTCCCATTGTATTTTTATAAAAATATGCCAAAGTAGTGGGCGCAAATGCAAATTCCGTGCTTTTTTGTACTTTATTCTTTTCATTAGTAAAGAACCGAGCACTAATTCTAATTAATCTAATGTGCATGTTGCGAGAACAAGGATAATTCTGTTGTAGGTTCGCCCTTTTTTTAAACCTTGACGTAACTTCATTTGGGTTTAATTAATAAATGTGATTCTACTGTTCTGTAGTAAAAATGTGATTTCCGTGTTTGATTTAAAAGTACTATTCTGTTCTTTTTTAATCAAACCTTCATAGATTTTATTTTGATTTCGTAATTTAGCTCTTGGTTAAATCGATTGTTAATAAATTGCTTACAGCTAAAAAACTTCATAAAATTCCCTGAACAAATGTTGAAATGAAACATAATTTTCCAAATAATCTGATAACGTATTTTATTCAAATGAATATATGCATGGGAAAGGGATTTTAATAATAGGAATACCTTGGATTTATTATTGATTCATACATAACGTTCATAAGATAAAATTAATAATGAAAAAGTTTATTATACTCTTTCTCTTTATTTCAGTTTTAAGATGGTCCGATATCTGGCAAATTTAGTTCTGTTTCGTCTGGTATTTCCTCTCATCATATTAATATGTAAGTATTTAAACTATAAAATTAGAATATTAGTCAGTTCATCCGAATTCTTAATTCATTTCCTTCGTTCGCATTAGATTAGCTGATTATTATTGGTCAAACGAACGCTTTGCGAAAGCGATAGTGCATCCTGGTGTTATTTGTTATTCTATTTCCCCAAGGGCAATCAATGAAAAGACCTGGCCCATTCATAAAGGGCCGGGAGACGTTGCTGAAATGTGTGCCGATAACCTTTTATCTTTGTAGGACAAGGGTGTGTTTTCTTATTATCAGTTTCTTATTATTTTTAAGTAGACAAATCAATTCCAAGCAGAAGTAAAGGGAATAAAACAGGAGATGTCCATTTGCTAAAAGAGCTATAACTTTGAATTGTATGTAACAGAAAAAGACCAAATTATTTTTATCATTAAAATCATATTAAATTACAGAATGCAATCAAAGCATTTTTGTTATTGCTAAATTCAGACATATGTGTTGATAAATATTGGAATTATCTAATAAGTAGGTAAATATGTGGGTGAATCATTTAGATACCGTTGTAAAAATAAAAATTTTATTAGTTATTTGATGTAACAATTTTCCATATATTCTACATTTGACGAATACTCAATGAAATTCCATTGTTCTCGAACTTCGCATTACCTTGAGTGGATGCCTGAAGGTGTTAAATTATTTTTGCTTTAAATTTTAAATACTATTTCGCTTAGAACAAACTCATTACAAACTGTTTCAGTTGTAAACTATGTAATATTTAGATTTATGTTTTCTATTTTAAACCATGAGTATAATCAATAAATACATTTGCTATCAGTATCGTAAAATGTAAAATGAGTTTACAATAAAGTTCATTTTATGTATCACAATAGGAATATTTTTATAGGAGTAAATAAAATACTGAGGTAATAGAGATTTTGTATGTAGATATGTTACGTTCGTCCCATTTTCAAAAAATTCGGTTATTGAATAATCTATTTTTAGACCTCAAAAGTAGCGCTTTTACATTGGTAGAAAGTAAACGTTTATTCCGTCGACTTAATTATTTCTTCGTAAAGTTTATTATGAAAAAATTAAGTTTATTGTTAATTAATTCTTGCTTATGCTTAATGCGTTCCGATAAATCTGCTCCCTCCCTCACATTTTCTATTTTTAGACGTTGAATAATTTGTGTAAGATTGAAAAATTGCTTGATAACACTTAATTTGTTGAGACTGTGATGGTTTTTTTGTATAAAATAGCAATTAATTTTTTATTAGAGGAAATCATAATTTTATAAAGCTTGTTTATTTGGAGCTAATTGAGTCTTACAGCAGCAATTACTAATAATAGAATGATTCGTTTACAATGTAACACACTCGCATAGATGGAGTTTACGAATCATATACACAAAACTCAGTTTTGTTAACGCTCCAATTATCTCCTGTCTCGTGTGACCGACTTTTTAAGGGCTGCGGCATTTTACCGCGAATTGTTCGGCCCCTAACATAACAGGCAGGGCGGGTCAGGATAACCGGAATGGGGCCGCTTACCGGCGTGTCATCGCATTGTCGATTTTACTTTCCATTTTCCTCGGAAACACACCTTAGTGCCGCGAAGAGGAAATGCCAGGAAATATAATGAAGCGGACCCATTCCAGCAAATGGGGCCGCTTCGAGCTATCGCAGGAGTTTTGCATTCGGCTTGGCTGTTTGCATTATGATCGATTTTATATTGGGTTAAATGTACTAAATAATTGAATTGGAAATTACTGTTGAATATAATTTTTATGACACACATAACATAGTACTAAAATGAATTATGAAGTAGGTAACAAAACCAAAAAGTTTGATTATTTTTTCCCCACAATTTGTCTCCTACATTTGATACAATTTATAATAATTATTCTTTTTAGGTGTTTTATTCCGACCGTCGCTCTTTTCATTCATTTATTTGTTGTTTATGTTAATTATACCGTTCGTACCTGTGCCAACTCCGGAAACAATAGTCGGTTTAACAGGGAATTTTTTGAAAGGGATATTTGGCGTAACGTGTATCCAGATAGTCGTGCAAGCGTCCTTTCAAATAGCCCTAGTTTGCATGTCACCGTATGCAGAACTGTTTATGGTGAGTATATTATATTTAATTCCCTCCATCCTACTCCTACATGGACATCTAATAACGTTATCACATTTATTCTGACACCGGTTGAACCTGAACAAAAAATAACCTCAAGGATGCTAAACTACCAAGGATTGCTCAATCCAACTTGATGCATATTATCGAGAATGTAATGTTTATAATTTTCCCAAGAAAACATACAAGAGCATTCTAAAATCATTGAAATATTACTTTGATATTGAGAAGTATAATAGGTAACTTTTAGGCACATAGGCGTTGTTATTTAGAATTGAAATTGAGCAATCCTGGATAAATTAGTAGAGGGTTATCCTTGCATATTAAAACTCTCATAGTAAAATGGCAGATGTAAATTATTTTTTTGTATTCAATAATTGTTCTCTCATACAAATTTTACAGTAATTATATTCAAAAGCGATAGTTTTAAGTATGCAAACGGTTGAAATAGCGACGACTTTCAGCTGATAGCGTTCGTAATCGCTTGTTATTCAAGGACTTTTTACCGGTATTTTTGATTTTGTATCAATTTTAAAAATAGAACAAATTTATTCAATAGTGTAGGTGCACATGCTAAAATAATATTAAAAAAATAATGCATTCTGGAAGTACTTATTATCTACGAATGATTTTTTGATTATCAATTAGGCTTTGATCAAGTCACCATCATACGTTTATTGAACTTCTATTATATTCATATTATTATAAATAGTTATTGAGGCTTCATTAGTATTACATAATAAATATTTAAATACATGATTTAATATGTCTATCACAACGTGAAAAATTACTTATCTAACTAGAATTTAATAACATAACAAACCCGTTTCAAGACAATTTAAAATTATACATACAAAGATACAAATTAACATCTTTCTCACTTGTTTTCAGCATCATCCGTTAATAGAAGTAATATTTCGATATGTAGGAATAGTAAGACTGGATAATTTATCAGTAACGTACATTTTAATATGGATAGGACCGGACATAATAATGTTCGTCGCCACATTGGCCTTTTTGGTAACTTTTAAGAAACTTAATACCAATGACAGTCTCATTGTAAGAAGCGAAGCCGGAACGATTCGAGTAGAAGATAGAAATGAAGTCGGCTCGCAGGTTACTTTAGGCGCCAAAGCGCAAAATACTGATTATACGCAGTATTTCGTTGCTTTTGGTGAGTATTTTATGTTATATAATATCCATTGATTCCATTGTTTCATGTAATTACCCTGTTTTATAGCAAATATTAATTTTATTGTGCTGTAATGCAACATGCATTAGTAATGGGCAGAAAGGTTCTAATAAACTTCTGTCCTTTTAGAAGTCTACAAGACATTTTCATAGCAGAATCTTTCTATCAAATAAAATACGTTTTAGGTCGATACTTGATATTATTAATGCTGTGTCTGGCTGGAGTCGTTAGACCTTCCATCGAAGCGGGAATATATTATCTGTTCTTTTTGGCCATAGCCTCTTGGTGGGCAAGTTACAAGCAACTTAAAAGAGGATTCGCCATAGTCCTTAGGTGCCTTATACCTTTAGTGGTGGTGCATTTGATTGCGCTGTACGTGATTAATTTTAAGATCGTCCAGGAACAAATACCCGAAGACGGGCGTTACTCGAGGTACTTGAGCAAACCGGAATTAGAGAGAGTGTTTCTAATTTATTGGTAAATGCTTTTTAGATATTTCGATTTGCTGCCATTCGTAACGGACGTAAGCAATGCGAATGCAACGTATCGTGCTGGAAGTCCATCTAGGATTCACTCTAATCCAATCGAATATACATTGAAAAACGAATCGACATCGGAGATGCTTTCATTGGGAAATAACACCACAGACGTTTTGAATTTAGAGATCCAGCCTTTCGAGACTAGCACTGATCCAAGGATTTTTCTGTTTTATTTCCATAGGGAAATCACATTTTACATATACCCAGCGATACTGTACATGCTGTATTTCCTTTTAGTTCTAGAGAGCAAGGAACTGTTGAAACCTGAGGTAAGAATAACTGATTTTAATTATGATAATGTTAATCGTATTTCGATTTCTAACGCAAACGTAAATTTCTAACGGCAAGCCAAAACTGGTAAGATAGAGTGGACTAAAAGAAGATATACGAAGAATAATTCCTTTGTCGAACCGATTCTAATGTATTTAACAGCATGCTCTTTCACCGTTCTTTATTCTTCCTATTACCCAATATTATAGATGCCGTTGATTGTAATAAATTAATCGAAGGTTTAGAGCAAAAAAATTCAGCTTCGCTAACACGAAAACTAACCCCTTTTGCAGCAAAAGAAGCAAGGAAGTTCTTTTTCTCAAATCGAAGAAAAATTGACTCGTTCCATGTCGAGGAGATTGTCCAAAAAAAAGCTTTTAACACCGACGGCCGCTCAAAAATGGCAGAAAGCTTCTCGTAAAGTTCGAGTAAGCCAAAAGTTTAATCACCTATTTTTTTTTGTTCAAAACGACATGTCATAGTGAATTCCTTGCACAACATGTAATCGTTACTCGGGGCTTTTTATTAACAATTTTCGGCGGGCTTTTATTTAACCCGATTTATTTCGTTTTCATTTTGTGTTTACTAATTTTTTATGCTTTGCTTTCTTTTCATTATTTTTAGAGCGCTATAGCGAAAGGCAAAACCGAAGCAAACGAAAGGACTCCCGTATGTATTTTTATTTTATTTTATTTATTTCATTTATTTCAATTATTATATTTTTGTCGGTGAAGGATTGAGATTAGCACTAAAAAATGCAGAATTTGGCGTCAAATTATAACATTTTTTAATACATCTCGTTTATTTATTGAACCAAGTTCTACATTTTGTTGGGGAAATTAATATGACTAAAATATCACGCTTTTGTAGCACACCAAGATTAGATTGTTAAATGCATCAAAACAAAATTAAATTGCGGTAAAATTCCATTCTGCCAGCATTTAATAATCTAATTGTACAATCGCACCGATTCCAATAAAATAACGAAATTATTTTTTAGTTGCTCAGAGGTGTCAGCCCCAAACGTCGAAATAAAACCCCCAACAGGGCATCCCTGCATCAAGACTCCACCGGCAGCGTTACGGTGAACGAAAACGAAGACATACAAATGGAAATCTTCGGTAAAGGTTATTGTGATTGTGTAACGTAAGCAATTTAAATATTTGACACATATTTTTTGTTTGGTTTTTAAGAGGACGAAGAGGACTATGACTTGACGTTTTTCCACAACGTTATTTTCGCTCTGGAAGCTATCATACAAAAAGTAGTTCGTTCGTCTTACATCGCTACTAACATTATTATGATGGTAAGATTGATCAGATTGGTATCCTTATTAAGTTCAGTATATCAATTTTTCTTCTATTTAATTCCTCTATTTTCAGGCGTGGAGTATTACCTACTTGAGTTGGTTGACCTTCGTGCTTCTACTTTGGGCGAACATCATCTGGTTAATACCCAATCAGCGGAAACGCATGTTGACTTCGAGTCCCTTTCTCGTATTGTACGCCCTTTTCCTTCTAATATCCGCTTATATTTACTCGATAAACTTCACGGAAGAGGAGTTACCGACGATGGCGCAAGGCGTCGATTTGAAGGAAATTGGTTTCAAGAAACCCGAAGGCCCCGCGTGCATTCCTCTGCTGGTGAAATCGTTGTATACAGTGATGTTTTGGATCACGCTCAGGCAGTACACGCAAGAGGAGTTGGAGAAGAGACAGACCAGCGCTTTGGCGGATATGGTGGCTCCCTTACAGGTTACTGTAGGTGCTGCAGGTAAAAAAAATAGTTTTGACTGACTTATATTAGTAAACAATGGAAAATTTGTATGTGAAGTAGACTGATTTATGTAACGACATTTTTTGTTTAGGAGTTAAGAAGGAGCAAGAAACATCCGGTAGCGAATTGATGGTGAAAATTGGCAAATTTATACACAAATTTTTGATCAAATTTTGGATATGGGTTGTGGCTATTACTTTATTCGCAGTCGCCATAACGGGCCAACGAATGACGGTGTTTAGGATATTATATATGGCGCTATTTTTATTTTTCATTTTATCATTTCAAGTGCGTACATTGACTTAATTGTATTACACAAATTATTAATTTTTGTATTTCCAGTTTTCGTTCAAAGTCTGGAGGAAAGTTATGTTCGGATTTTTATTAACCGTCATCATTTATTCGATGATTATATTGATTTTAATTTATACTTATCAATTCGTTAAGTTCCCAGAATATTGGAGGGATTATCTCCACATTGAAAAAGAACAGTAAGCACTCGCTATTTTGTGTACCTATAGTTTGTACAAAACAAAGTTACATACACGTCACCACAAATTTACTACGTCACAAAGAGAAGGTGTTGCCGAATTTTTATAAAGCTTGCAAAATCTACGAATTTTCTAAAGTAGTCAAGAAAGATTTCTAGAGATGAAGGACATTTAAAAATAATAATTCTCGTAAACCTTCATTTAAAACAGCTTATAGAACAACAATGCGACTTGACAGTCAGTGCTACCAACCTACTAAGAGAAAAAAATGATTATTTTATATACACAAACGTTGAATATTTATGATATATATTTTTCTTGGACGATTTAATTCTGCTTTTTAACAATTTCTATCATCCCCTGTTAATATTAAATTAAATTCTGTAGGTATTAAACTCAACCTGTTTTATGTGTTTATTTTTAAAAGTTGGGCACATTGCTTGTTAAATATGACGACATTAGTGACGTGCATGTAACTTTATTTTGCACAAACTATACCTATTTTTAATAAATTGGAATTTTCAGGCAACACGACATAGGCTTGGAGCAATATCAAACCAAGCAACTATTTGTACGACTAGTTACGCCTACATTCTTCGTAATCGTAACTGTATTGCAATTGCATTATTTCCATAACGATTTTATGGAATTGACCGATATGAAGCGGCGTTCTCTCGCTTCTGATAATACGAATAGAGAGACTAGAGAGACGGAAAATAACGAAGACATCGACGATAGTTCTTTGCAAGGAGGAGCCTTTTTGGATAAAAGCGACATGTCGGCTCCTTCTAAATATTACACTGACGTTTCTTTCTACGATCTTGACGGTATGAGCAATTTAATACCAATACACCAGATATTTATTTCTTGTGCTTTCAGTGATACCATCGGAAGTGTTCAAAAAATGGATGAAAAAGATTATATCAGTTCTCGTATACACCAAACATATCATCTATCTATTTTTGGAGATTCACATGCTGAAAATCGTACTCTTCTTCGCGATGTTGATGTCCGTTTACGACAAATGCGCTCTTTACATGATAATCGTATTACTTATATCGATAGCCTTTACGTGCGGCAGGAGTTGCCAAATTTTCGTTGCTTATTTCACGTCCCTGTTCGTTTCTCTGCTGATCCTGTTGCGCATGATATATCAAATATCGTACATCGACAGCACCCAGTGGAATGCCACCTGCACCGTAAGCGGAATAATTATAAATAAGTCCTGTAATTTTAATTGTTAAATCGATTTTACAGGCTACTATCAATCCGAAAGTCAACGAAACGGTCGTCAATGACGGCCCCTGGTTGGGCTTCGATAAACTCCACGAAACCGAGGAAAATTTGCCGGAGCTGGTGAAGTGGAATATAATATTCATAGTCGTGATGACTCTGTGGAAAGTCGTCGAAGTGAGACAGTACAACTACCGGTTATCGAGAGGGCGCCCAACTACTAAGAGGTACTTCATGTTCCCGAAGACGACTAGAGAGGATGCAGACAAAAGTTTGAGTGATTTTTTGAAGTATATGGCGAATTTCGGTTTTTACAAATTCGGGTTAGAGGTAAGTAACAATTCAGTTAGCGTTAGAATTGAAGTGCAAATGAAGAATTATTTTTAGATTAGCTTCATACTCGTTGTGATGCTAATTGGCGTCAGGATGGATTTGTATTCGTTGATTCACAGTATATGGCTTTTAGCGATGTTTGGTTTAGCAAGGCAAACTTTATCCAGGCTTTGGCCCGTTTATTTAATATTCATAGCCTTTTCAATACCATTTCAATATTTCATGGCCATTGGTTTACCACCGAGTTTATGTATAGGTAGGTTCAATACGATCACTTTTTGTTTAAGCTATAATCTTGATAAAATTTTAGAATTCCCTTGGGATAATCCTACTCAAACAATGAAGAACTTACAAGATTGGGCCTTCCTTCTAGATACTTATACACCTCCGGTGGTCGAAAAACTCGTCTTTGACTTTCTACTGCTCGTTGGCGTATCGCGCCAATGGTTGGTATTTAGGATAGAAAAACGTTATGAGGGGCAGAATTATGCTGGAGGATCTAACGAAAGTATAATCCACAATGCCGAAGAAAAGGATTTCGTCAATCCTGTGCCAGATTTCATAACATATGTCAGGTACATAATAAATGTAACAACTTGCGATCATTTTATTTATTTTCTTTATATCCATACCATTAGTCGATTTTATGTAAACTTGTTTTTAGGTCTTACTTAGATATAGCCAAAAAAGCAGTTCTACAAAGTTTCTTATGGGTGACATTGGCTGTGGTATTCCTAGCGGGTACTTCTCGTGTCAACATATTTTCTATCGGCTACTTACTATTTGCGTTCCTGTTTTTGTGGCACGGTTCCGACTTTTACCTTAGACCCATACACAAAATTCTATTCTAGTAAGTTTATTTCGAAACCCACAAAATCTTACATTTACTCAAACAATAATTTCAGCTGGAACAGACTGCTCGGCTTCAACGTGACGGTGATACTATGCAAATGTATATTCCAAATTCTAGGATGCATATTCCCTCACGAAATTTCCTTGTCGTACTGTTGGCTAATTCAAATATTCGGCATCACTTGCGTCAAGAACTTCGCACATCACAAAAACTTGCTGGACTTCCCCGAAGACGACGACGACAACGTTTGCCGCATAGCGAAAGACGGCCTCACGTGGGACGTGATTTGTTTCACGCTGTTAATTTTCCAAAAGCGCCTGTTCAACAGCTACAACTTCTTCCACATCGCCGACGATGCCAAAGCTACTGCTATATTGGCCTCTAGAGGTATACTGGCTGTCCCAAAATTCCGTGTACATTACTGTCGCAAAATTAGTCGCAAATTGAGCCAGATTTACCTATCAGTAGCTACCATACACGGAATTTTGGGACACCCTGTACAAATAGCAGTGAGAGCGTGTAATATTAAGGCTGTTCTATCACCCTATATTCGTTACATATAAAACGGTTTCACAAATATCTCCCTTATTTATCGTCAAATTTTGTTGAAATTTTTGTGAGAAGTCAATTGCGAACTTGCGAAGAAATTGTTGGAATTACATTTCCACTTTACCTCATACTTTTGGAAATATAAATAAAATTCCACCTGAAATATAAAATATTAAAAATGTAATTCCAACAGATTGTAGACCATAGTTTTTGTAAACTTTTTTCGATATAAAATTTTCTGTTAAAGTAAAAAATAAGCATAAGAAATGGGAAACCGATTTCAAATTTTACGAATTTTTGAAACTATATCGCTTTCGCTCTTATTTCTAAAGCGTATTTCGCAAACTATTAGTGTACAGAGATGTACTCATTTTATTTAGAGCCCCCGACATTTTATCTTCCTTTTTTCTTACTAACTCTACTAAATTGTAATAACTGACAGTATATTCATAATAAGTTACGAAAATAATAAAATAAAATTGTTAGGTGTATTTCTACGAAGAAAAAATCGAGTGCGTGCCTGTATTGAATAGCATTGAATCGGCGAAATGTACGAGTGAACCTACGAGGCGACCTATCTCTTTGAAGGATAGAGTGAAATAACGTCAGTGCTGACATGAAGCGAAAAAATTTGGTAAACAGTGCCGACGCGTAACAAAAATCATAACAATCTGTGTCGTCATAATCGATAAAACAGCCTTAACCGTTAATATATGATAAATGCGTAGACAGTAAGATGTTATTCTTCTTGGGAAGCTTTAATTTGTTCTGTATTTAGGAGCTGAACTTATGGAGGAGATGCGAATGAAGACTATGAAGGATCAGGAAGAGACGGAACGGAGAGTGCTCGAGAAAATCCGGGAAAAAATGGAACGGATTAAGGCGAATCAACAGAAAATACAAGGTGAAAAATTAAATACTACACAAGTCAAAGGTGAGTGAATGATGGATTAATCTCGAAAGGTGATTGTGTTTTGTATTTACAACCTGCACCTAACCGATAATTAAAAGTAATCTACAATCAAAGTCATAAGGTGATTATTCCATCCATTCAAAAACGAATTAACAATTACAGCTTTTGTTGTTTAGTTCCTTTTAGACATCAGAGGAAACTATAATAGAAATAATAATACAATTAATTAATCATCTAGGTTGTGGGTGCGAACAAAACAAACAATATTTCGTTTCATACACACGCAAAACCGAACAGATTTAACGATTTTCTGTGTGTCCTAGCAGCAGCTCCTTTAGCGAAATCCTCCTCGGCGACGTCTTGTAGCTCGACGATGACCCAACAATCGGGCTACCACACTCCGATAGACGACGAGGAACCGGCTCCTCTTACTCTAACGCCTCGTAGCTCTTTGGCTAATCCCCAAGCGCCTCCTTCTCCCTATTCGGCCGTCATGACCGTGTCTCTGGAGGGTTACCTAGACCCTCAGAGGATGTCGTTCTCCTCTCCTCCCAACTCGGAGATGAACCCGCGCATTTCCTCTCCCGATGACAGTTTCCCGGTGTTCTCGCCGCCTCCTTATACGGAAGCGCCGACTGTTGTCACGGAAATCGCGGTGCGTAGGGCCGAGGACGAGGAGGAACGCACCGATCGAAGGCGAAGCACCATAGGCCCGCATTGGATGCAAGGCAGCCTTGTCACGCCCAGACAGAGCATTATTTCTTATTCTTCTCGATCGCCGTTGAGTCATCACGAATGTAATTTCTTATGTCGGTTATTCTCGAAGCAGTACATAATGGCTTTAGATTTGTTTATTTTTTTCTGTTTTCTTTCGTTTGAGTTCCGTTTTGGTTTCGAATTGGGTAAAAATTCGTTTCATAGGATGTCGATTTTAGGGGTAAATTTGGTGTCATTCGACGTGTCTTGACGAGCTAAATCGAATGGTACCATTCTTAGAGCGAGGAAATGAAAATTAACTCTTAAAAACGAAGAAAAAGTATACCCAAAAGCGCACAAAATGAATAAAAATGCATTAAAACTTTTAAGATATTTCAGATAACGCACCTTTTTCACTATATTATACTCCCTACCATACGCCTCTGTCCAACACACTACCCTACCCCCTACCCAACCTCTACCCTACCCTAGCTCCCTTTTTTTATAGAACGGAAAAATCTCTCTAAGCAAACATTGTTTTAAAGCATCTTCAGCTCTTTTGGGTACCCCTTTTCTTCGATTTTAGGGGTTAATTTTCTCGCTCTAAGAATGGTACCATCCGATTCAGCTCGTCGAGAGGCGTCGAATGACACCAAATTTATCCCTAAAATCGTCATCCTATGAATCGAATTTCAGCCTCGAATTGTTTTGTTCTATAAGTTTTTTGTGAATATGTAAAGATATTTTTCCTTATGTTATTTTTTGGATTTATTTCTGCTATTGTATATAGCAATTTTGTTCTTCATGTTTCAAAAAGGAATTGATGGGAACTTGCTTCTTAAATTGTTCCAATTTTTGGAATATTTTGGTTATATTTTGTCTTCATTCTTCGTGATATGGACAACATGATTATTACTTGGTTTTAATATTTAAAACTTACTAAACTCAATTTCTAAACTAGGTAAACAATTCAACATATGATATTATATTACTCACGCAGTTTATAAAGAAGCTCGACTGAATTTCAAGGTTTTTTATGTAATATTAATTCCTCCATCTCCTTTATTATTATTTTTTTAATATTCTAATTTTTTCTTCTTCTTAACTTTTTGTACAGAGTCCAGCTTTAGTGGTAGGCCACGCTATCGTAGCCACACACCAAGAACACACCCGGCCGGTAATTTATTTTATTTTTCTTTGTTAAGGGCTTGCAAACGGATTTTACATGCATGAAATATATTTTACTACATTGGTTTTTATTTGTAAATATAAAGGCGTTACTGTATTTGTTACTTAAGGTTTGAGTTTGGAGAGTGCCTTTGTTAATAGGATGATTTTCATGAAGAATTAATTAACGCAATATCCGATGGCTACGTTTTCATTTTACATTTTTCAGAATACAACCCTTTTTACCCATTTGTAGATAGTAGTTTCATAAAATTGATTACGTACATACATCACTTCACATTATAGTTTTATTGTAATTAACACAGGCATTAAATTTTTAACGTATTTGTGCTTTTAGCATGATTTTAGAAGATTGTTTACTAATTTATACAACTAATAGAAAGTTTAGGATTATTAATTTTTCGCTTAAAATGCACTGCATGCTTGCTTATTGCATTTTCGCCCGATTTGAATTTTTTAATGATCCAATTTATTTCCCACTAGCTGTTCGTTCGGGAGATTATTACATGTTCGACGAAATAGAAAACGACGACATAGACCTTTTACCTGAAGAGAAAGAGTCAATCGACGAAATGGATGAAGGCCCGACGCCTTACCTGGCTAATGTGAGTAATTTTTTAATTTTTTTTTGGGGTTTATTTAAATTAGGATATTTTTCCCGAATGTGCTGTTAGTTTTTTTATGTGGGCGGGTTGTATCTAACGTTCTAGGATGAAAAATTGGTTTGTGAAATGTTACATGTATCATAATGTAGTTTGAGCATATTGGTTATTTTATTCAATGGTAAGTTGTTTGTACTGTTTGTATTGTTTATAATTTTACATCTTGTCGAAAACTTCATTACCAAATTTATTTGCAAATTACACATTTTGAAGAGTTGTAACGCAACTCGCCCTTGTTTTGTTCCTGTTTGCACTGGTTTGATGAAGGTTTTAGAGCATTTAGTTTGAGAATTTAGCAAGTATCGCCCCGGCCCACTTTCCAATTAACCACGTTTTCCTCATTACCCTTTTTTTACATGATCTCGTCTAGCTCCTGCATCACGCTATAAAAGAAGACGTTCACACTGCCCTGCGTTCGCGCTCCCAAATGGTCATGGAATCCAGGATGGGATTACAAAGGCAGGCTTCAATGCCTGTTAGAGATAGACCTAAACGTCCCCAGTTAACAGCCACGGTTTCCGCTCCTCCTACAGTGAGTTGGAATTGTTGGTCGGAAAACGTTTAAAAAAAAAACGTTTTTCGGTCATAAAGTTCCACTTAAAATTTTATTTACTAGATGTTTCGTGCAATTTGATGCTCTCATTATATCGCTGCTTTGTTTTGTGTTTATGTTTGATTAGGTACTGCTTTTTTTTTTAAGTGTATTTAGAAGTAAGTGTATTATGCTGCGTTATCTATGTTTAATTCGATGTTATTTCTGTTCATAAAATAGAACTTCTAGGCTGCATTACACAATTACCTCTTACGACAGGTATATTTTGCTAAGCTTTATTTTTACGTTATTTTGTCTAGCTTTATAAAGCGAAAGCTTACAAAATTGAACAGTTCTTTTCTATATATCAGAATTATTCCAGGTCAGCGAAATTCCTAGTCCAGTTGTCAGAATTCTACTGACCTGTCTTCTATCCTAACAGTTTCAATATTATTCAAACTTTAATAGTTTATTTTACAAAGAACTGTTCACTGAATATTTAAATTATCCATTAACGATCAGCTTTGTATGTAATTTATTTACTTCAGATAGCAGAGCAAGAACCCAAAAGCGTTAGAATACAAGACGACGTCGAACCGAGCACTAGTCAACAACCCGATGAAGATTTTAGTTCGTTTACTGAAACTGAAAGTTAGTAGACTTTTCTATTTCCTCATTCTCCTTTTCTATTCTCCATCAATATTTTAATGAATTTATCATATATGTTTTAGAGAGAAAGCCATTACAGAAACTATGCGCCTGTTTACTCTTCCTGTGGGCATTTATCGACGGTGCTATGGTCAGTTTGACGCGATATTTGAACAAGTATTCCCGAAATTACAGGTTGATTTTGAAAATATTGTCGAAGGAGAAACGAATTCTTAAGGTATAATTAATTAGACATGTTTCTGTTATATTTTAATGCCGATTTTATTGTTTGTGTAATAGGAACAAACTGATTATAATATCGGTATTCGTACGGGAAAAGAGCAGATATGGCATCCAGCTGGATCATTCCATACACTTGTCAGGCATTCAAAGTAAGTTGATTAAAGACCTTTTGAAGCGTTTCATTTGTTATGAAGCGACTTTATTTTGATTAAAAACTGTTTTAACTATTTTTTTTGCATTATTGCGATTGTTAGATTTTTTTTAGTGATTAGTTTAGTGTAGAAATTAGAATTTTTTATTTAGCGAAGGAACACTCGTCCTATCCCAGTCAACACCAGCATTGTTTAGTCCTGCAGATTCTTTTAGAATGTCGTCTATAAGGTGTGTCCACATCTTTAATTCTTCTCTTCTTTATTACTTTTTCTCCTTAACTTT
The DNA here is from genome assembly GCA_917563865.1 of Phyllotreta cruciferae. Classification (NCBI taxonomy): domain Eukaryota; kingdom Metazoa; phylum Arthropoda; class Insecta; order Coleoptera; family Chrysomelidae; genus Phyllotreta; species Phyllotreta cruciferae. The sequence goes on along the minus strand of OU830609.1, from coordinate 3,456,736 downwards.
TATCTGGACGTTTTTACGAAAACAACAACATAATTTTGTACATATCGGCTAACTTGACTCTACAAATTGAGCACACTTTTCTCCACATTGAAACCACACTTTCCTAAAAAAGAAAATCTTTCGTTCACAGCACGTTTCTGTCGTTTTCGTGTTCGATTGTTTTACCTAATTCATCGAAAAATTTGTTTTTTTTTTCGAAAATCGCAACGTACAGGCCGAACTCGATCCGCAGCTGCGTGAGTGAGGACGAGAAACTACCGTTGAGCGAAGACAGCGATACTAAAGCGGTGGCACCGTCGTTACCGTGCTCGCCAGAAGTGGATAGGTACTTGTTCTTCGCTACAGTCACACACTTTGTTTCCTTTTTAACTCACACAATCGTTAACAGATTAGTTCGATTTTAGTAGTTTATTTTGTTAACGTAGGTGAAACGGTATCTTGCGATTGTTAATAGATTATTCTATGGTTAAAGGGGGAAACCACATTTAAGAGGTTGTTAGACTCTGATTTCTCAGGTTTCTTGTGGGAGGGAAGATTTAATTGCAATTCAATCAAATCTTGGCATCATTTTATTTATATTTCAAACAATTTTTGCGAATTTTTTAAAATAATTTCAGCCAAAAATAACAAAGTTACGATGTGATGTCCGTTAAAGGTTGTAAGTATAGTTCTACAATTACGTGGCCATTCCAATTTTCATCCGAAATCAAAAATGTTTTGATTGAATTGATTTGAAATTAATAATTTATTGAACAAACAATTTACTTGATTTTTACGATTTTTTTTTCTCTAATTATGCAAAGAAAAATACCCTTAAAATTATAATATCATCTCTCAAGTTGGTTCATATAATTGGTAATTTTATAAAGAATACTACTCAATTTTCATAATTATCAGTTCATTACTTTTTTAATTAAACATAAATGTTAATGAAATGAAAAATAAATTGCCTGTAGCCTGTACCCGATGTGCACTCAGTTCTATGCTCATAAAATCTAAACGAATGCGAATTTCGCTTTGAAATTTCGACAGCGTATTCTTAAATAATTAAGCTAACGATTTATGCATAAAAATCGGATATTTTGAACCTCCTAATGTGATTTCCTCCTTAATAAGTTATTCTGTTAACATTCGTTTCGGTCCCTATAAGTTGTATTGCACCAATTTTAGCAGTATTAAAATTTAAAGGATTTCATACACTAAATTAGAAATCGTTGGTGCATTATACTACTTCATCATATTAACATTTACTTCATATGTTTCGTTACCTTTCAATACTATAAATATGATATAATATGAAGTAAATGTTGGTAGGAATTTATCTTATTGAATTTCATAAATAGTAGAAAAGTAGTTTGGCTGTATGCCTTTGTATATGTTGGCTGTAGGCGCAAGGCCAGCGTTCTGACAGTACCCGAAATACGAATTTTGGCCGCAAGCTTGGAACGTGGATTAGATTCTCCATGTTCGCCATGCTCATCCAGGTAATAGGCGTATAATCGTCGTGCTTTCGCTGTTGTGCTCGGCTTTCCAGTCCTTTTTATTTTCGTAATTACGTTCCCTAAGTTTGCCTTGTTTATTTTTAGTTCTGTGCCATATTTTAAGCTTTTTATTGATTTCATTTTGTAATGAAATAATCATTTTATACAGAATAAGGAAAACAGGAAGAAAAAAGAGTGGATTTTGTATATGGACTCGATGGAAAATGATTCCTGTTTACTTCACAAAATTTCACAAAATTATGGAGATTTTCGAGATTCTTTAGTTAGAATTTGCTGGAATTTTTTGTCCATTTTGATCAAAATTGGTCACACGATTGCTTCACGGTTGTAATATAAATTAGCACGACTTTTTTAAAACATTTTCCTTCCAAAGCAAAAACTATATTGTATGATTTATTATTATTGTTGTATAAATTGTTGTTTTAAATAAGTGTTTTGTGTATTCAGTTTTTATTTAATATCGTTGCTTGCATTAATTTTAATTCAGTATACTTTTAAAACGAATTAATTGATTAATAGATACTGGATTTGTTTTTGTGCACACGTTAATTGAAACTAAACAAACCAATACTTATCCAGTATTTATTAGTACTTAGTAATCTTAAATCATCAATTATTCTTGCAAAATTTGATCAATTGTCCCAATTACCTACCATAAAAATATATTTCCTTTTCAGAGCTCTTAACTGCCCCCATAAATCCAACATTTCCATATTATTTGTTAATATAAACCTTACTTTTTTTAGGAAATCCGAAGACCAAGAGGGCAACGACAACGCCTACCTGGAGTACGGCGAAGAAATGTCTTCAGTGGATCAACCAACATTCTTCCGGCTCGTCCTGGCCATATGGTACCTCATAATGAGCAGATCCGAAATCGTATGCTACTTCGTCATATTCATGAATCAAATGCGAAACGCCAATTTGATTTCCCTGCCGCTACCTCTGATGGTCTTCTTCTGGGGATCTCTGACCATACCAAGGCCGTCGAAGACCTTCTGGGTGACTATAATCGCCTACACGGAGGTGGTGGTGCTTTTGAAATGTTTATTCCAATTCGACATCATGCCCGGCAACAAAGTCAGAGCACAAACTGAGTTTATAACGTCAGTGACGGCGCAGAACCCGTTCTATCCACCCGTTTTGATCGGGTTACATAAGCAGGATAGCGTGCAGGCTATGTGGGATCTTCTACTGTTATTGGTTGTGTTTTTCCACAGGTTTGTGCACGTTTTAACATCTAGTTGATACCAATTATAATGAGTTGTATTTATAGGGTTCTATTGAAATCTATGGGTATTTGGAGTTCCTCTGCTCCTGTTTCTACAGTTCTGCTTGAAGATGGCCAGTACAAAGTTGTTGGCGAGAATTTTATTGCATTAGAAAACGAGTATGTTCCTCACAGCTAGTAATATACTAATGTAATAATTATATTTTTTTGTAGAATTGATGAAGAAAGTGATGATGAAGATGATGAACCATCTAATGCTGTGAGCAAACGACAAACCGATAAATTGGCGATTAATGAAAATGAAGAAGATGTGGTTGTGATCAAGAGTAGGAGATTAAGTAAAATTCACAATGCCATTTCAACAGTGCGAATGGGGTAAGTGAGAACAAATTTGCCTTGCGTGGAAGTAGAAATTAATCAAATTGTTCTGATTCCAGAATGACCAAATACGCCGAACATATGAGGTTGTTCATCCAGCAATTGTTAGATCCTACATCTCGTGTAACGGCCGATGTTTACTCTCTGATGTTTTTGTGCGATTTCGTCAATTTCTTTGTTATTCTTTTTGGATATTCGGCCTTTGGGGTAATCTACTTAATTTCCTTTAATTACATAAAATTTATACTATATTTTATAGTCCCAACAAGATGGAGATGTATCGTCTTATTTAGAGGACGATAGAGTACCACCTCTCTTCCTGTTCATGCTAATACTCCAATTCACGATGATAATAGTGGATAGAGGAATTTATTTAAGGAAAAACATATTAGCGAAGATAATATTCCAATTTACCCAAATAGTCGTGCTCCATATTTGGCTGTTCTTATTATTCCCCATAATAACTCGAAAGTATAAATCTAAACTATTTCCTCCAATAGGTGTCTATAATGGTGGTTTATTTCAGATATTGCAACAGTCTTATACCGCCTCAAATCTACTACATTTCTAAATGCATCTACCTCCTACTGTCGGCCTATCAAATCAGGTGTGGTTACCCTACCAGAATTTTAGGAAACTTCCTGTGCAAAGGTTATGGTTACGTTAACATGTTCCTCTTCAAAGGATTTATGCTCGTACCGTTCCTGTTTGAACTAAGAACTTGCATGGACTGGATGTGGACCGAAACTTCCATGACGATTTTCGACTGGATTAAAATGGAAGATATCTATCAAAATATTTTCTTGTTGAAGGTAAATTGCAGTTCTTTTCAATTTTCTCATACTAACTGGAATATTTTAGTGTTCAAGAGAAGTAGAAGACGAGTTCCCCCAACCGAGAGCAGAAAAGAAGAAACCGCTGTCGAAGTACATGATGGGAGGCGCTTTGCTGGCCTTAATCATCGCTATTATTTGGTTCCCATTGGTATTCTTTTCGCTAGGAAACGCCGTAGGTAATCCGAATCCTCCGATTGATGTTACTTTGGAAGTTCGAATTGGACCTTACGAATCGTTGTATAAGATGAGTGCTCAGTCAAATAGCTCTATAACACAGTAAGCATATCAATTACTTTGCCACACGCATTTATGCCCGATTTCACCAACCAATTCTTACAGTTAGGTAATACTTAAACCAGATTTAGGTAGTCCTAAGTACAATATGCGTTTCACCGTGCTCTATATGATACTTAAAGGTGATAGGAAATACTTAAAGTTAGGATAGCTCACTGAGCCTGCCTAAAGCATTTAGGAAATACTTAACCATACTTTTTTAACTTTAGCAGGCTTTAAATGAAAATCTCACTTAAGATTAGTAGATTTTATATAGTATTTGTTGATAGTTTAAAGAATTTTTGTTGCTGTTAATTAAAAAAAAAGCGAGCTGTAGGTACCAGTTGAAGTTGAAAATATAGAATACAAATATGAAAATTTATTTGAGGAGGGTCAAATTGATATTCATTGATATTCATATTAAAATAATGACATTTTCAGCTCAAGAATTAATTAAGTAAATATTTTTTTAATGTTTAAATATAGTGGAAGTTGATAAAATTATTTTATTTTATGTAGGTTATACAGGGTGAGCCACGGTGGATGGTAGGTTAAAACATGCAGAAAGCTATCAAAATCTAATTTTTACCTATTTCTTAGTAGGGGATTTCTTATGTTGGTGAAATTCGCTATAAGCAAGTATTCAATTTAAGCACTTCCTACCTTAGGAATAACTTAAGAAAGTTAATAGCTAAAGAGAGGGTAGAAACCCTTACCTAAAGACATACTTAAGAAATACCTAAAGGCAGGTTGGTGAAATCATATATTAGTGATTCACGAGCAATTGCTCGTTGTTATAATACAATTGTAGGCACAATTAGGTACATTATTTATCTTTGTTATAGATTTTCACCAAACGAAATGGAAGAATTCAGATCTTTGTACAACGCTTACGCGGTTTCTGAAAACTTTATGTACAATTACGAAGCGGCAGACGTGGCGGCTATAAAGCTGAGCACGGATTCCGCGAATACCTGGGGTATTTCACCGCCGGACAGGAAACGGTTGATAACGGAAGTTATGTCGGATAAACCGCTACCGTTTAGACTGGAGTTTAAAATAACGCACAAAACTAGCAAGGCCGAAGATTCCGGTATAATAATAAACGGCGTTGATAGTAAAATATATCCCAACACACCGGCTAGGGACAACCTGTTGAAGATGCTGGAACACCAAGAAAACGTGGAGCCGGTCGAATTGAAATACATTTTACCTAAATTTATTAAAGTTACCAGCAGAGGAACTGCTACTCCTATAGACGTTCTGATGCTGGAAAAACCGGGTAAGAAGTCGCGAAATTTTCGCGAAACTTCTCGTTTCTTAACAATTTTTATTGTAGATCCCGAAGCCAAAACTTACAGGAATCTAACGATAAACTTATCCACCGAATCCGATGCGGGTTTGAAACAAGAATGGTGGAAAATTAAAGAAGAATGCGGCGATTACAATTACGAAAACTTCCTTAGCAAAATCACCCATAACGACTGCGATAATTACATTATCCTGTATTGCTTCAACGATAAAGTGTTCCCGCCAACGTTAAGTTTCTTAACAGCGGGAGGGTATGTTTTTGATACATTAATTTATTAATTACACAGAGTAAATATTGTAACTTTGACAAAAGAGATTTTGTCTCCTCCACCCCAGTCTCGATCAAAAAGGAATCGTTTTGAGTATAATGTGTCGCCTACACATACAGGGTGATCCATTAGTATGGAAAAGCCCAATATATCTAAAGATAATATCAAAAAAACTTCTGTACAAAAGTTGTAGATACCTTTATGCATATTTTAAAAATTGGTTATATTTATACAGAGTGTTCCGTTTTGCCGTGGTAGAACAAACTTATACTCTTTAGATCGTCTTTAGCTTTCCAAAAATATAATGTTATACTGAGTGGTTTAAAAGTTATGGCCGCTTTTCCATGAAAATAGTACTAAGTTTACCACTCTGTAGAAATTAAATGGATTGAATTGAATGTAAATTACAGCCTTCACAACATTTCAAAATCGTGAAAATGTATATTTTTCGCTAATTTCAATCATACTGTTTATAGGGTGAGTCCGAATGCAAAAGTAACATTTTCTCTGTTATTTTAAATGGATCACCCTATATTTTATATCAGTGCCTGGAAGGATTTTTGAAGGGCTTTCATTCTTTTAATTGAAATATAACCAAATTTAAAAAACAACATTAGGTTATCTACAACTTTTGTAAAGAAATTTTTTATACATGTATTATCTGCAGTAACTGAGATATTGGACTTTTCCATACTATTGCCTCACCCTGTAGACGAATTTCTACCTACCTTACGAATTTTCTCAAAGTTACAAGTTACAATATTCACCCTAAATATGTAGACAATTCATATTTTTACTCCACAACTCTAACTTTTCTAGTATAATCGGTCTTTACACCACTATCGTCTTCGTGGCGTCTCGCTTCCTCCGCGGCTTCTTCGCCGACGGCTTTCCTAAAATCATGTTCGAGGATCTGCCGAACGTGGACCGCGTGCTGCGCCTCTGCCTGGACATCTACCTGGTGCGCGAGGCCGCCGAGTTCGGCCTCGAAGAGGACCTCTTCGCCAAGCTAGTGTTCTTGTACAGGTCTCCGGAGACGCTGATCAAGTGGACGCGACCGAAGGAGGAGGTCGCCGACGACGACGATCCCGAGGGCGAGGGCGCCGGCGCGGCGGAATGAAATTTTGGGGGAGTTTTTGTAAAAGAATGATTGGATTTGTTTGTGGTTGAAGGGCGTTTGATATGTTGAAAATTAGGCGGTAATAATGATGAATTTATGAGTTGTGTACTTAATTTTATTAGTTTTGTTTGTTATTCATATATTTTTTTGGAAGGTTTTTCACCACTTATTAATTTCCTCTATTATTCTTATTTTTGAAAACTTTTTTCTGCCGCCTTTACTTTATACTGAAATATTTACTGAAGCGAATGTTTGGGAATGTGAATAAAATATTTATGCTTTTGATTGCTTAATAACCAGATTAATATTCGATTGATTCTTGAATTTTATGTAGAAACTTATTTACTTAATTTACTTAGTTTAAAAGTTATCGTCGGTTATTTGACAATCAAATTTAAAATGTATATCAGTGTTTATTGAAAATATCATGAACTGACTTCCATTTGTGAATGTATCGAATTTGTGGTGTTATAGTGTAAGTAATTTTTAAGAATATTGTATTTATTTTGTTAATGAGTCATAATTTTTGCAAGTCGTAATTCTGTGATTTTTTCTGTTATCTTGTTTGAAAATTTGTTATTTCTACTTTACTATGTTTTCTCACACACATCACTCCACTAAAACAATAATAATTTAAGTACCTACATTATGAATTTTCTTTGAAATTATCTAAATGATTCTCAGGAAAATGTAAAACTAGTCCTTAAGATATTTTTTGTATAAACTATATCACCTGTTGTTTGTTAAATGTTTACAAAATAGCCAGTGTTTTCCGATGTGACAAATTCGAATTTATCTACTAAAGACTTTTTTATTTAATTTTTTTTTAGGTATTTTTTAATTGCATATTTTGTTATAATTTTCCTCGACAATTTTTCCAAGCCCGAGGAAGTTTTGCTTCAAGGAAAAAAGCTTATTCTGTTTAAGTTTGTGTGTAACTTACGAATAAGTGATATATTTATTTGTTTTTATACATCTATATAAAAGTGCACGTCGTTTTCGTAATGAAATAAATTTTTAACGTTTCTTTTATTCATTTTAGATTTTTCCTAGAGCTAAATCCTAATCCAGTATTTTCTTTCCTAGGATATTAACCTTATACGGCCTTTATTTCCTCGTAATATATGGGTTTATACACGGCACGTTTTTCGTTCAAATAGACGAAATTTGGCTGGACGACATGCCGAACGTGGACAAAATTCACAAACTTTGTATGGAAATTTACCTAGTTCGAGAGTTCCAAGTTTGGGAAATGGAGCAAATCCTTTACGAGGAATTGATCTTTATATTTAGGTCCCCGGAAACAATCATTAAACTGACCAGAGATGAAGGGGATCCTTACAATCCCACTTTTATTTATCCCACTACACGAGAAATTTCAGGAAGACAACCCGATCCAGACACATCTGAAACTAGTTTATGAAGAATTATTCATGTAAATAGCAATTCAGAAGAAAGGTAAGATTATTTGTATTTTTTACTTATAAAATATAAGAAATTTGATGTACTGTTAACATTGTTTCCTTTATTTTTTCGCGTACTGTTGGAGAATGGAAATAAAAGAGCCTTTTATACTTTCAGTCTTATTTAACAATTTACAACAATATTTTATTACAGTTTACGATATTCAAGCAAACAAAATAATTACCAAGTAAGTGTTATGATATATTAGTGTTAAATAATTCTTTTTTTTTTGTTTAAAGTGCATTTTAATTGGTAAAATAAAAACATTTTGTAAAGACGTGCCATTTAAGTTTTACTCTAGGCCGGAGAACTAAGAGCTAGTTTAAAGTTTACAATATTATCGATATATCACATTGGGATTTGAAGTGATTTTCGTACCAACATACAGGGTATTTTTTCGGTTAAATTGTTATTTATTGTTATTCGCGTTGGCTTCTGTAGAACCAGAAAATAATTTTGAAAATAAGCTTTATGTAATACCTTGTATTTTGATAAGCAGGGGTGAACATACACGAGAATTGCAATTAGAAAAATTACGAATTAAATTTAATATTCCGTAAAAGTTTATTTATCTAACTGAATTTTTTTAAATATGATCTCATAAATGTAGGAGCATAATAGTGGCAGTGAATATATAAATTCAACACTTTCAAATATCACAGAAATTGTAAAGATAACTAAAATGGTTAAAATATTTAAAAATTGACATAATCATTTAAAATTAAGCCAATATTTTTGTTATTACCTTCGTATTTTTTTAGAAATATTTTTTTGATAGAGAGCTTCATTGTTTTGATTGGAGTTGGCGAAATTTCGCGCTATCCATAATACAGAATCGGTGAGTTAATAAAATAAATACTGCTTAAAAATTACACGAACACAATGCAATATTTTGGCGAATACTCCGTATAATAAATAAAAATAAATGCCACCTTTTTATATAATATTTAATACTCAATACATAAAATATTAATAATCATTAAACTTTTAGGTATCACAAAATTTATACACAAAAATAAAAAAACGGTACAATTAGTTGAAAACAAAATTCTCGTGTACGCAATAAATACTTTTCGAAATAAACACTCTTTTTTTAACAAATAAATCGAAAAAAAAATACACACTAAAAAGTAATCTAGGTATAAAAAGTTATAAATAAAAATTCGTTTAGTTTATTTTTAAGAGACCTATTATCTAATGAACATGTAAGTTTTGAATATAAACAGTCATGTCGTTGGAAACTACCACATTTATTTAGTAAAACGTAAGCGAAAATTAAATCCGTCAAATCCGTAATATTTGCACATACAGGTTGTCTCACAGAAATTTAAACCTTATTTCCAATATATTATTTTCAGATTAGTCAACATATTGTACTTACAAAACCGAAAGGTTTACACCAATTCCATTGAGAATGTTTTACTGCTATGTGACTTAATTTATTTATAAAAATCGGTTATTTCATTGAGACAGCCTGTAAATATTTTTTCATCGAGTCTTAATTATAATAAGATTATTTTCAATATTCTTTTTAAAACTACATTAATACTCGATGAAAGAATTCACCTATCAATAACTATCATAACATCCAATAATAGCTAAGCAAACTGAACTGGTCGATAGAATTTTAAAATAGTTCAACTTATTCTCTATATATCTTCAAGCTAATTTTTCACGTAATCACAGTTAAAATTGAAATTCGACTGCAATAAATGAATGGAAAGTAGAATTAACAGCGCGAGATCCGTCGCAAAACATCGCAGCTAAAAGAGATCTATATTTGGCCAACATCATTTCTACTAATAAGTATTATTATTAGGCATATTCAGTCACAACATTTTTATCTTTAGGGTAAGACTTTGTGATTGTTTGAGGTTGGGGATAACAATTATCTACGCCTAAATTATTGAAGCGGTTTTGTATTGGTCTCGATAGTCGTTGGCCTCTTTAGTTTCAGTAATTCAGAGGTTACTTTTCGATGTTTTTTTATGTACATCAAATGCTAGATGATGTTAAGTGTTTGAATAAATTGAAACTATTGATTTAGGCTTACACATCGATCAAAAGATCTCGTATACTTGAAACAAAATTTGCTCTAGTCGAATGAATCGGATCACGAAAAATTATATTAAACTAAAATCTACGAAACGTTATTAGTAAATTAGATTTTCTGATTGATTTATGAGGAGTCGTTCAGAAACTCTCGAGAGCAAAGACCAATAAAGACTATTCCAGCGTTGTTTTGGTCCTTAGTTTTTGATCTATCGCGTACTTTCAAAACTTATCAATCAAAAGCGACTGCTCCTTGGCTACTAACACATATTATATGGAACCTATTCGTTTTTTTTTTTAATTATCTTAAAACCTCCCTCTTCGAGTCGCAGCCGTATACGCGTAACTAAAGTATAGGCGGCAGGAACGTGCCGGAATCATTCAGGTTCGAATCCAGCTTGGCGACGCTGTCGTGTAACCTAGTTTCTACGATTTTGGCCTTTAGTTTATCACCTTTTTGTACGATGCACTTGTAATGCCCGCGCGAGTGGCTGCTGCTGCCTCCGGATGTGCTCGACGACGAGTGGCTGTCGTGGGACACGTTGATCTCCGAGTGGCTGTGCCGCAGCTCCCCGGACTTCTGCGACGAGCCGGAGAGGATCCACGGGTGGCGAAGCGCCTCGTCCGGGGCCAGCCTCTTCTTCGGATTCCAGCTGGAAATCGAAAAATGCAGGATTAGAGTGTGGAAGGGTCCGTTAATCTTCATTAGGATGCGCGACGGAGAACATTATTATTGTGACACCTAGTGATAAATGCGAATATTTTTTTGGGCTTTCAGCGAAGTGTCGCCTTTAAAATGTTGTCATTTGCAATGTACCGTTAGTTTAATTCTTGTTCGCTTCCTTTCGGTTTGAAAAACGATTGCTACATTAACCACGCAACGTATACACACACAAAACGTTCCTTTACATACGACCAGGGACGGCGATTTTAAAATTCTAAAGGTGCACCTATTGCAATTTAAAAAGTAAAATATGGTATGGTAATTAAGATTAGAATATACAGTGTGTCGGCGGATGGGATTGCCTATAAGAAATATTTTTATTATTCATTTTACGACAAAAAGATCCTGGCTCGTATTCAGCGCCCCATTTTAACGTTAAATGCATGTTTAGCGAGAGACTTTAACGTAAACAATGTCCTTAGTTACTGCATAACAACAATGAAGAACTGTCAACTTAAAGGCGCTCGGTAAACATAACTTTAACTTTCAAATAGGGCGCTGAATACGGGCGATTTTTATAAAAAATTTTACTTGAAAAATATTAGATTGGATCTATAGGGTGTTGGCAAATTAGGAAAACATGAAAATACTTCAAGAGAGAAGTACCACTATTTTTCATTTTACACAAAATTTTTATAAGAAAAAGTTATTTATTATCTAAAGCAGGGGGTTCACATTTAATAACATGTTGTACAGCATTGCTATATCGCAATGTTATACAGATTGGCAAATTTTAGATGCTACACTTTGTAGAAAGAAACTCTCAATAAAAATGTTAGATAATGAGGAATAGAAAATCTTTCAATACTACAACACAGAGCAAGTAGCATCTAAAATTTGCCAATCTGTATAGCAAGTATGGACGCTGTTAAAAATTCATAAAGCATCAAAAACAGTGTCCACACTTGCTATGTAACATTGCGATATAGCAATGTTAGTATAACATGTTATTAAATGTGGACCCTCCTTTAAATAAATCTTGAATACAAATGTTCAAATAAAAAATCCAATTTTGTGTCTCCACAACAAATTTACTTGTCGAGAAAATGAGATTCATATATCAAAACATTAGATAAGATGTGTAGGGCGTTAGTAAATTAAGAAAGCAAAAAAAATCACACAAAATTGGAATTTTAATTTGAAAATTTATATTCAGGCTTTATTTTAGATTATAAATAACTCTTATAAAAATTTTGGGTATAATACAAAAGTATTTTCATGTTTTCTTAATTTGCTAACACCCTGTAGAACCCTGTAGATCCGAACTAAGATTTTTCAATAATATTCTCATTTTCAAAAGAATCACAAATTTTTAAACAGAATTACTTTCTGTCACAAAATGAAAATAAAAAATTTTCTCCAGAGGCAACCCCATTCGTGGACACACAGTATTTTAATTGCAAGTTTTGAGCAAAATTTCATCTAAAACTGACCATAGTAACAACAAATTAACAATATTTTGTAAACCAGCACGTTATTATAATCTTTGATAGAGCGCCTATGCGTGTGTCAATGTTTGAGAAATATCATTAGAAATTATGCACCGGCCAACGAGCAACTATAATAAACATGAATGATTACAAAGTACCTCATGTTAACTAATGACCGAGTATGATTTTGACGTATCGATACCACGTAAGACACGCCAAAAAACCCATCATAGATGATACTTGTCATAAATAATTTCGAACACTCCTATTTCTATAACATTCAATTCGTATACCTATACATGTACGAAAGCCGGGAAAGGTTAATTAAAATTTAATCGAGCCGATGCGCGTACACTTCGATTGATTTCAGCTGAAAAGGCCGTTATTTAATTGACAATCGACCAATGAACTGTTACATATAAAATTTATCGGGACTAAGCCAGACCAAACGGGGTTTTATAAATAATTGAAAAACTTACTCCAGACATTTGGACAAGAAATCGATGAAGAGCGGGTCGTTACACCGCAGGACCATCGCCAAGTTTTTCGATCCGGGCTTTCTCTTGCGACCTTTGGAATTCGTTATGCATCGGGCGTTTCCACGAGAATCTAAAAAAAATACTTTTCAAGGTGGGAAAGATCAAAAATCGACGGACTTACCGAAAAACAATCGTCTCCTTGTAGCGACGGTGATGAGTTCGTCGGGCGGTGGTCCCAATACCTCCATCAGACACGCCAGTTGCTCAACTTCGTTTTCACCCGGAAAAAGGGGGTAACCCGTATAGAGCTCGGCCAAAATGCAACCTAAGAGAGTTAAAAATACATAAATAAATGCATACAAATTAAACTGTGTGCACATCAAAAGTTACCTAAGCTCCACATGTCGATGGCGGTGCCGTAAGTTAGACCGAGGATGACTTCCGGAGAACGGTAGAACCTCGACTGGATGTAAGTGTATACCCTTTGGTTTGAGTAACAGGAACTTCCGAAGTCTATAACTTTAATGGAGCTGCTTCCTCGCTGTTTCAACAACACGTTTTCCTGAAAAAACGAAAAAAGAGGTGCTCAAGTGGAAGTAAACGATAGCCAGGTAGTAAAGCTAGTTCTATTGCCAATTAAACAAAGAAATAATGGCAAATAACATTAACTTTAAACTGCTATAAATCATTAACATCAATGTAATAATATGTACAGACTGCAGCAATAAATAATTACGCTGATAAAGATATTATTTCAGAAGAATTTTAATTAAGAGCACGATAAAATTTGATGAAAAATATTGACAAAAGTAGAACATCCCAATGAGGAAACGCGATTATTGTCAATTATCGTTGCCTCAAAAACATTAGAAACAATAAGATATGTATGTATACTATAGTCAATTAGAAATTGTGTGTAGAGAAAAAAAGGAGGATACGTTGCAAAGAAAGAACCAATTACAGAATAAAAGCAGCTACAACAGTAAGTTATCAAGTTACTTGACCCGTTCAATTCGGTAAGGTCATTTCCCTTTTATGATAATGAAGTGAGGAGCGAAGAACAGCTGCGCAGGGATTGGTTTTTATTATTTTCCAAACACAAATATCGTGAGGAAGAAGTATGCCGTTTTTTCGGCATGCAACGTTAACATATTCCTGAATTATCTGCGAACGAGTTAAAAATTATCTACAAAATGTTCATAACGTTACATAATTTGTAATACTTCATCGGCGATAAATTTCACCGCCTGTTTTTAATGCCATTTAATTACACCGTACAATTTTACTAATAATAAAATCATTGCGCTATTTCAACGGGCACTATATACGTAGGAATAGCGTCGTTCTTGCGATAGTTTCGCAAAAACTATTTACTCCGCAACTAAAACCGAAATTTTTACGATTCGCCTGATACTAAATTGTTACGACTGCGCGTTAAAAATAATTGCAATTTTCAATATAGGTATTCGATCGTAAAATTTAGGATTCAGTAAAAGTGAAATGTATACGGAAAAGGAGAGGAAAAAATCGCTTTTACAACAATACACCTGTGCTAAAGCATCTATTTTAATGCCTCCGGAAAGCAATGAACTCGAATCAAATCACTTTGTCTAAATGCATAATTGATTATCGAGCCTTTCTATAAGCATTATAATAATGTTGCCATTTGGTGTATACTTTTGAATAATTTTGAGCGAATACAGGATGACTCAAAGAAATGTACAGTGCAAAAGTAATAACTTTAAATGTGATTTTCAGAATTATTATACGGTGTTTTTTATTTATATTCTAAATTTTTCCATCGTATTTTCAAAAAAAATATAAACGTAACAATGTTGTGTTTCCATCCTGTTATCGGTATAATTTCATATAATAATAATATTGTTTTCAACTTTTACCGTCTAATTAAGTAATTTTTGCACTGTAACCACATCTGGATTTCCACTTTGTTGGATATCGACATTAAATCCGATTCTATAGCATATCTGAGCTCGCATCTACCAAGAATAATAGTTATAATAAACGCGAAAAATCTATTATACCCATCTTTTGCAGATCAAGGCGATAAAACTTTCTAATAATTGCAACAATAATATTATTTTTAGTTAATTCGCTCCTATTAAATTACATAAAAAATATAGCAACGTATATTCAATTTTATTGGAGTAAAATAGATTGAATCTTCTTACTTTCTATGATTAAAGGCTACTTTCTTTACGTTCATAATCAAAAAAAGTGATGTATAAATAGTAATTTTCAAAATAATGCATTTCCCTTCGTAAACCTCCAATTTAGCGTATGCACCGCGATAAAATTCAGAAACGTCCATTATGTAGACATTAAATTACATTTTAATGAAAGTAAATACGCTTTTAGATAAAAAGTAAAAGCTGTGATTAGGAAAAATAAATAAATTGGTTTAATGCTTGAACTAGATCGTGCGCTGTCGGGCATTGCAAAATGTTTTTTTGCAGAAGCAATAAATGATATTCCGTTAAAGCTAGCGCGAGCAGACGCCATTAAGAATAAAACGAATAGAAGCAATAAGCACAAAAAGGAATTGCATAAGTATTGTGTAAGATTTAAGGTTTTGTAGATGATTCGTTTTTTTAGATAATTTCGCGTTACTTAATTTTATTCGTTGTGAAAATGCAATTAACCTTTCAGTTATCAGACGTAAAATAGTTAAGAACAATATTATTTATTAAACAATCGTCAATCAAGATATGCTAAACAATCGTCAATCAAGATATGCAATGAGAATATTTTACGTTTTTCAGAGTCGTGAAAAAACCGTCAATTAACATTGTTGAATTATTTATTTAATGTTACTTATGCGGCAGCACGTGTGTCTGTTTTATGTCACTTATTTGTAGGAACAAAAATAAATTGTCAAAAGGTGGACCTTTATTGAATTATTTCAACTAGTTTTCTTTGAAGTAAAGAAATTTATTGTTCTAATTATAAATCTCAATTTAGACGACAATTTCTGTACAAACGGTTGTAGGTATCTTCTTCTTCATTTGATAAATTGAAAAATATTTCAGACTTAAATTTTCAGAATTAAATATTAAGACGAAAAACCATATTCCAAGAAATTAACAATTAAAAATTCTGCAATATTGAGACAATCCGAGACGTCGATGATGATATATAGGAGGTCAAACACCTCGAATTATGAATAATTTCAACAATACGTCGACGTACTCGCATCTCGAGTACCCAAGTGTCTATTGTAAACGACCAGACAAAGAGACAGCGGGTCTGTAGGTGGGATCAATTGTGATCCCAAATTAGTATCCAGCGAAAAGTCCCAAGTTACTAATTTTCTCATAAAAGAACCATAACTGTTTCAGTAGAAAAAAAAAATGCTAATTGTAAGCGTGGTCACGTCTGGGAATCACATGAAGATGAATTCATTAAACCAATATGCATGAAGGGATTTCCCTAAATGGAATAGTAAATACTGAATGAGTTGATATTGAATGAACACATTCTTTGATGATAATATGACCACCCTATTTTGATGTTTTGTAGTTGAGGAGAATAATAAGTTGTTGCAAGAATTAATCTTTACTGAAATTTTCCGTTCAAATAAAACCGTTGTTTTTATCCACGAGCTGTTAATGACCCCCATGAGTCTTAGCAAGTCGAGACAATCGAAAGAAATAAATGCAAATCGTATCGAACTGGATAAAAAATCGTTTCTCAAAATAAAAAAATATGTACTCACCGGTTTGAGATCACAATGAATGATATTCTCCTTCTGTAGCAACCGCAGGCATTTAAGGAGCGAGTTGGCGAACCTCCTGATTAGGTTCAAACTAAATCCCTGATAGTTGTTTTTCTTTATCAGCTCGTACAGGTTCAGACTGTAATGAAACAAAAGTAAATTTTGATTAATGTAATCCATTAAATTAAAATTAAATGCGACGTGTATCTACCATTTTCTTTCCACATTTAGAAAAAAAGTTGAGAAATCACCAGTAGGTAATTATATCGCAGTGAAATTTCAGTTACTTATAAGTGCACAACGATTAAAAACATTTCTCCCAATTAAAACGTTATTATTACATTTCGAAACCGGTACGATATTATTTCGTCGAGCGTTAGTAATTGGAGCACACATACACGTTCATATTTGAAAAGTTACGGCAGTAAATTATTGTCATTATACATACCTGAGTAATTCGAAGCTGATGCACAAGTGATTCCTAAAGTAAAAATATTCCAGCATGTGTATGACGTTGTGATTGCATTCCTTGTCCTTCTTCCTCAAGTGATCCAATATTCTCACTTCGACGAGCGCCTGATGATGGAACCTTTTCTTGTTCCTTATAATTTTTATGGCGACGTGTTTATTGGTCATGTGATCTAAGGCTCTGATGACCTGACCGAAGCTGCCTCTGCCTATTACCTCCAGTATTTCGTACCGGTACCCAATGTGATCGTGAAGTACCTGAAATAAATATTATAAAATAAAACGTAATCGTGATGGGAAACATGTAGGCCGAAAGGATAGTAATCAACGTTGGTTTTATATTTTATAGTATTTCAAAGTGCAGATTCCTGACTATTCCTAGCCTTATTAATCATCGTAACTGGGTGTAATAACGATCGTGAACTTCAATAGAGGTATTTAGAGGGAAAACCGATAAATAATTATTCGCGAGATGAAGTTCGGAATTGAGTTAGGCTGTTGACATAATGTGAATGGGCTCAATTGATGGGCCGTTAGTCTGCTACAAAGACTGATTTTACAAAAGAGACGAGCAGACAAGGAGATTAATTTAAATTTAATATGTATTTCGTTAATGCCATTGGCACGTGGATAATTGCGTTATAAATAGATTGAGTAATGATGTAAAAACGGAGGTTATTTCGTACAACACCTACATTTTCTTCAAATTAATAGAAAATTTATAATGCGTAATGTAACTTTCACTGTAGTTCTAAAAAATGTCTCTTTTGTTATTACTTTTTATGAACTTTATTACGTTTCACCTTCAACAAATGTACCTATTTAATTTCGAGCAGAAATTTAAACTTGACCTGAATAATTTATTTCTGGTTCAACAAAAGTTTAACTGTAAAAAGACCTTTCAAGTACCTCCTTTACTTTGTTCTACCTCAATTTTATATAATGTCACGCAATATTCATAGCAAAAATAACTGTTTATCAATACATTACCAAACAATGACTTTTTTATATAAATGTTTTTTGATAATTTCGAGCAGATACCCTTTATTTACAATTGTATTTGGCCTCGTGTAAAATTAATATTAAAAATAATGTTATTGTCGATTCGTGTAATCCAGTTACAATAAAATTGTTTAATCTAAAATGATACCGTAACGTGTGAATTAAAGTTTAAAGTTTCACAGATAATTTATGATATGTTTATTTAAAATTTAAGTGTAAATTCAATAAACAATCAAAGCGTAGATAAATAGTGGAAAAGTTTATAATAGACGAGGAATAGAAGAGGAAAATGTAAAATTTAAAGTTATATCTAACCTTATTATAACTTCCACTGTCATCATCGTAACCCCCATTTTGAGAACCGTTGTGTTCGCCGTGTATTTTACAGGCAGAAAGTCCTAGATACCAAATTTTTGAATATTTTTCTATTTCAGTCTTTTCGTAATCAGACAGTCGATTTCCGTAGATTCTTAGGGCCTCTGTAACAACAAATATGTAGTTAACAAATATAAAAAATACAGGATCTATTAATCAAAATCAATAGTTTAAAGTAAGAGCCGATTAATTTCAGATTAAAGCCAATAAAGTTATTCAAAACGTGAGAAAGTTTACACAAAGCAATATTACAAGTCGGTTTTTGGTCATATATGTATGGGTTTCATGGACCGGATATTTACCATAACAGGATTGTCAATGTAAACAGTTTTATCAACACCTCTTACAAAAATTCGAATCCAGCATGCCACGAAGCTTTTATGTAATAAATTAATCGAAATGAACACATAAATGTTTGTACACATTAGGTGCAACCAGATTAGATTGGTTATTTCGAAAAAAGCTAATTGGAAATAATCTACAGCGATTATTTATTAGTAGAATTAACGCTATAAAGACATCGAAGTCGAAAGTGTCATTTAAATTTCACTCGATAAATGTAGCGGTATTAAGCGTAGGCATTTCGATTGATATTCTTTGTTTGTGCGGTTTTTCAACCACTTATTCGCGGAATTTCATTTACACGCTCTGATAAGTACACACAAATCGAGCGAACGAATCGCGATTTTATGTAATAATCGAGGAAAATTCATGAAGCTACGCCCGCGCCCGCTTACCTGACGGCGTCATGGGAAAGCCGCTTTCCTCTTTGTTGTTGTTGCTGAGCTCGTGTTGCGAACTCCTGGTGTTGTTATTTATGGCCGGAAACCCGGCATCCACCATTGGGGACATCGGAGTGTTCAGCGTCTTGCCTTGGTTCAAGTTGATCTTGGAAGAAGATTTGCTGCTCGTCTCTAATAATGGCAGCTGCAAGAACAAAAGTCCCATAAATAATCGCAATTATTCCGCTAGTATCTAATGAGAATGTATGTTTACGGGATTACGAAATTTCAGATTCATCAATTGAAACTGACAGGAACTGATATCAGTTGCGCATTTTGAAGTTGAAACTTTGTTGTGATTATCTACTTTTCATTTGTATATTATTTATATTAGAAGAACTGGTTCTTATTGTTTGTACGTATAGTTTTTTTAATCGGAAAAGAGGACAAAGTAATTAAGATAAACGAACTGAACTAGGCAATTTTATTGTCATTTAGATCATATGGTCGTTATAATGCATGTAATAAACACTTTTGAATCGCTTTCAGTACATTAATGCTCGTAAAAGTTATTTTTTCAATACATAATACAGGTAATACCGGGAATAATTATATTTAGAGCGATATAACTACTCGATTAAAATAAACCTAGCAAGATTATAAATTACATACACGGTGTAAATTATCAATTAATATGCGAATATTTAGTTTAATTTATTAGTTAAATTACTAATCTATGGTGTTTATTAAACCAAAGCAGAAAGTTTTTACACTCCAAAAATAATATGGCAAGAATAGAACAGCACGAAAAAAATGTCTTATCGCATTCGTCACAACAGCATTGTCCTAATGACCAATGACTAATTGTTTGTGCCCGTAAATATCAACAGCCGATAAGGCACACAATTGTTGCTGATATTGCTCAACTGAAAAAAGCTAATCCGCCTACAAAACGAACCGAACCACAGGAAAAAAAAGTTTTTAAATGCTGCCGGCTTATTAATATTATTATTTATTATAATATCATACGACCTCTGAGATCGGATCATTTCACGATATCCTTGGGCGAATCAGGTGAAGTTAAATGTTTCATACTCCGGTAGGTACATTGCAAAAGAGGAACGGTTATTTTTTCGATGGCACAAGATGTAAAAGTGGCAAATTTTGAACATTTTTTTAGCGTTAAAGAATTCCAAAGAAGGAGCTCTCCTACATTTAAATTTATGAACAAAAATAAATCAAGCAGTTGAAATTCTGCTTTAAAACCGAAGAGCAATTTTCACCGATTTTCACTTTTATTATAAGCCACATGGATTCGGAATGCAAAGAAAAAGAAACCGCGCAATTAACTTTTCCTCCAATACCTCACTGACTCACTTTCCATCATGCCTTAGAATCGTAATATTCTTAACCGGTCGGTGATAATTTAAATAGGAAATTGGTAATACGTTTTATTAGTCACTTTACTAATTTAATTGATATTGCATATTACATTAAAATTCCAGAGAAGACGATGTAACATTAATAATAATTACGAGCACCACGGGGAGCAAGGAGTCCTTAGGAATTTGAAATTTATCAAAAAATTGCCAGTGTCACAGCAAACATGAAACCTCTAAGAAACCATATACACGCAAATTGTTCGCATTAAAAGACAAACCTATTAAACAAATTTATTTGACCTTTCTAACACATTGTATTGCAACCGAGTCCATTCAGTATTCTTGTGTAGGTTAAGTTATCATTAATAAATTATTTTTTCCATTCGTTTGTACCAGTTTTTTTCGCTCGGGATCGTAGGCAGCAAATTATACCGTTAGTAAACATTGTATTTGGAATTAAAATCAATTTGAGCTATTTCGATGCG
Organism: Phyllotreta cruciferae; assembly: GCA_917563865.1. Lineage (NCBI taxonomy): Eukaryota > Metazoa > Arthropoda > Insecta > Coleoptera > Chrysomelidae > Phyllotreta > Phyllotreta cruciferae. Next base: position 3,435,500 of record OU830609.1, on the reverse strand, counting down.
AAAAAATCGGGTGGAATGGTAATGGCGATTTTATTTATTTATTTTAATTAATGCGAGGAAAACAGGTACATTTGCTAGTCTTCTACGGTCTGCGAGGTTGGGGCTAAAAGCTTCCGGAATTTACTCTTTTTTCTATAATATACTACAAATCTATAGTCTATTCATAAATGAGGCGGAGTAATAAATCAACCAATTGGCCAAATTCTGGACTAAACCGAAGCTACACTGATGCTACCTGTCCGATAAAGAAATTGAAAAAAAGTAATGTTCATGATAATGTTTTAATAATATTATAATGGTTCACCCTTTATTATTGGTTTTGCATGCAAGGATCACGATGGCGGGTTACTCTGCATCATTTATGAATAAACTATAGTGTATGCATACAATGCATACAAAACTGATTGTTAGATTCTATTGAACTATTGAATTACTTACATCTGTGTGAATTAGAGATGTTCTTGTTATTCCGTTGTGGCAAGATGAGCTCATGTGTTTGCTAGAGGAACTGCTCGTTTGATGTAAGTGAGAGGATCCATAGTCTGATGTGGAAAAGTCTTTGTTACTGTGTACAGACTGCAACAAACAATACGAATTTCAAGACTGATTCAACAACGCTTCTTCTAATCAAACGGGATTTTTGGCACGAAAAAAATTCAAAAAAGGTTAGTTACCTTTGCATGAATCAATATCATCATCTAGTGGGCTTTTAATCTCGTTTGATCACTATACTTATGCTAATATATTCCACCACAATTATGAGGTACGCAAAAAATTAAATCTGGTGATTTTCTTAACGGTAGAATTTTTACCTCCCATCATGCGCTAACCAAAAATCGTTGACCCAACCGAAAAAAAATTACTTCCAAGAAACTTTTGATTGACAGGGAAAATTCTACGTTAGATGTACGGCGATATTGTTCTGCCCACGCACGACCACTCGTATGGGTCCTAACAGCGGATCGATATGAATTCAGAGTAGGTTGCCCACATGCGAAAATTACATGCGAAATTTTAGATTAAAAAACATTTCCCGGCCTCTCCGACACGACCGTCACAAAGCAACACCACGGTAAATTATAAATTTAAATTACCTATCGATTATACGGCGACAGGAAATTTAGCAAAGGTGGATCATCATGAATTTAAAAAGAGATTGATAACAAAATGAAGGAATAAAATTACAACTTGGCTACGCCTCGCTACAAAATTGTTAGTTTGAAAGAGTGGGAATTATTTGCAAATTGGGTTAACCGGTAAATATACACCTGGAGCGAGAATAGTGCAAAAAAATTCGTGCAAACATCCATACGTGACCAAAACTTCACGTGTAATAATAAGGTACATACATACTTGAGATACGATAGTAAAATAAGTTTGCGGCTAATCGATAAACAAGTACAGTCTACGACCCACGTGCTAACGATTATATCAAAAATAAAAGCAGGTGTATGTAGGTGATTAAAAAACGACTATTTCATATAAGGTTTAAAGCATAAAATTGTAAAGATTTCATTTTATATAACTACCAAATGGTTCAAGAGTTGTGCCATTAAAAAGCAGTAAAAATTCTACAAAGAACCTTTTATATACGAACCTTCAAGTATGTTAGAGAAGCTTTTGAGGTCAATGGTCCATTACGGGAAGATACTTTTACTAAATGTTGAGTTGGTTTCGAAGATAAAACTTCTTTCTGATGGTGACTCGCAGGGCTCTGGAATTAAAATACACAAATTTAGTATATAAGCGTATCATCAAACATCCTTTCAGACGGGATTTCAATAAAAAAAACTCCGACTGGCAAACATCGAGTTCGGCAAATCCAGTTCTATGTGAGTAATGAAGCTTGCGAGCTTCTCAAAAGTAAGCTCTAATATAAAATTCATTAGAGCGACGAGGGTGTAAACACCCACGTAAACTGTTTGCCAGACTCGAGACGCTCCAAGAAAGGACGGCGAAGGCGTCACGACGGCCTTTTCACGTGGAAAATCTCATTTAATTACAACGCGAACCTTCAGACTTTCTTTGTCGCCAATGGCGCAGACTATTGAAGTGTCATTTATACATTATTATTCCCATATAATTAGATACTATTATTGTGTATTTTATGGAAAATTCAATTCGTGACAAATTGCAAATGTATTATACAATTTGAAGTGTCGTTACTTCTTGCTCGTATATTAATATAGCAGCATATAAAATGATCTAATTTTAATAGCTGCCCCGAGCTGATAGCTATTTTTAATATATCAATTTAATAGGTTTATTATAGCAGGATTGTGTAAGGCCCTTTTATCGTAGGCGTTTGAATTGATTTTGCTACGATTTTGCTTGAGATAAAAACATTTACAATAGCTTTTGCGACTGGGATTTGCAACAATTATTCTTGCATAACAATAATTCCAATTCATGTTATAATTAAGTTATAAGTTGCACCAAATAAATCAGCCAAAAAATACAAATTATTCTGTATAAGTTTTACTTGATGCACCTTGTTTGTATATTAAATTTAAAGCATCTAGCTATTAGAATCGCCTTTAGAAATTTCGAATATCGGAATTTACTATTCCATAGCGTGATTATCATTTCTCTCATTACCCCCCAAGATATTCAAATTATAGTAATAGGAGTGAATTAGGAAACTCAAATAAGCATGTATTACAGACACATACGCTCATAAGAAGTGAGATAATTATTACGAGCGTGTTGTACTTACACGAACGAGTTTTACAGGATGCAAGGCTGGAAATCTATATAAAAATAGAAAATTCTGCCGTAAGGCTGGTAAGGCAATAAAACGCGGGAACGTCTGGTGCGATGTTGTTAAGAACGAGTTTACATTAATCGCAAGAAATTAATTAATTTCGACAAGTTTTTCTCGTTTTAATTGAGCACCGAGATTGATGTTTGACGCGGATAATTACGGGTTGTAAATTGCTATTCCAGTCGAGGAGTCGGAGCTATTTTAATCCTTTATAGAGATTAAATTTAAGGAAGAACAATAAGTCTAAATGTCGAAATTTGAATCTTCCAAAAATAGGTTGTCTTCCTAAAAATAGGTTTCGATATTTCTCAATGTCAGATCGAGATAAATTTTATAACGACTTCCTAGTTTAGGATTATTAATGGCTCTACTTAATGTGTCGTTTGATAGCGCTTATTTAATATTTGTATCCATTATTATTAGGTAAGCGTATTCGTGATTTATTTAGCATACTTAACTATGTATTAAAGTTAAGAAACCACAAACACGTTCCTCCTAAAAACGTTTTCGGTTTTAAGAATAGGAAACTACCTGGCAAAATCCGTACACTTGAAAGTATTGTTTTTAATACTTATTACATAAAAAGTGTGCATAATACCGGCCAATTTCAGAACCCAAACACCGACCAACGAGCACAAGGCCATTCAAAATTCAAGCTATAACATTATTTCAAGCAAAAGTTTCAGTTTTAACGACACCTATGATTTTCCTCAAGGCGATGAACGCAAATTGTAGAAGTGTGTTTGCAATTATGCTTTATTAAATCAATTAAAAAAATTGATAATAAATCCGCAGAGGTTAAATTTAATATTTAAATATACGGTAATTTCGTAAAATGATGCACGAAGAGTGCTAATTATATTCGACGTCCAAGAGTACAAGACTTCCTGCCAAAATGGTATCTAAAAATATTTTATGTTATTATACGAAGGATTTGATAGAATCTATCAATGTAAGCCAAACATTATGAAATGTGCTCTATAATAAGCCAGAATTAATCCAAGATTAATTTATAATTTATGAAGCTGAAATATTGGGATGCTGACAAGTTGAACTTTCGCGATTTTACAACAACTTTATAAACATTAAGGAGCGTTTAATAGAAGTTAATAAGAGCTAAACATTGGTGTCCAGGATGCCGTGCAAGCGGAAAAGTCGATTTTACGTTTGGAGTTCCAAATATTTTCCGCGAACCATAAATATTATTTAATATTCGGTTGCAACCGCTGTTACAACCACATTAATTTGTCAATGGAGTACGGTCACGATAGATAAACTAGAGGATTTATTTGTAAGTCGGATGGGACTATGCGGAAATATTTAATGCAGTTATGTTGGTATGTCTATTTTTAATTGATTAATAAAATTTCAGCTATAAATATGATTTAGTATTAGGCGAATTTTAACCTTTAAATTATTAAATTTGGTATATTTGAAGCTCTGCTAGGCACCCTACTAGTAATTTAATCTAAAATACGCCGCCTTTATGGCGTAAACTTTCCTCAACTTTAACCTTTAGATTAAACGTCAAAATGCGTTTGAAATATATAATACGAAATTGTGTAACAAAAATAGCACAAAGGTCTCCTATAATAAGGAAATATCGACTATAAATACCCCTGGGAAACAAATTTAGGATCGATTTCGTATTTCCGACTGTTTTTCATTGACGAGAGCAATTCAGTATAAAATGCGAGTTCAGTCACGAAAACAAACAAAATTATTCCTAGTCTGCGGATTATGGAACCACAAACGTTGAATGTATGAATAAAAGATTCGTAAATTTAACCGTTTTTAACCGAAAAACGCCTATATGTAGAATATTTTCCCGCTCAGCATTATTAACTCTTCAAGCATTTCCGTTTGAAATCTTTATATTAATTTCAATCACTTTTCTTTTATTAGCAATCCAAATATCCCGCAGTTAAAATTTAGTATCGTGATTTCCTCCGTGCGCGCATATCCATATAATACGTGAGTGCAAAGTGCAGCGAAGCATCGGTTTTCATAAGAAAGAGAAACCGTTCCGCTGCACTTCGAAAGTGAAAATTATTTAATAATGCCTATCATTTATTTTATTCGCTTGTTCGTCGACGACGGGTTGCATTTCTAGGTCAAATTCAATTGTAATAGTTTTCCTTTGAGTACTCGACTGAAACCATTACGGCGATAAAACGAGTACCGATAAATAAAATCTACGATGACATCCCATGGTACTTCTGTATATACCGTTTATTGTATTGTTCACTTTATTGTACTGGGTGACTATAAATTAATGAGAATTTTACAACTTTTTTATAAGCCTGAAGTTAATGCGTTCTAAATGAAGACATATGGTCTAAAAATGTATCTAAATAACACTTCCTACATTACTCTATTTTGCAAGTTTTCTATAGAAACACCCATAAACATGCAGATAACTGCAGTGTTTGCAGTTTTCGAATGTATCGGCAGTAATTACATCGCCATTTCAATAGACTTCGCTTTCATTTTCATGTACTCAGATGTATCTATTGACCATTAAAACGAAAGTATATCGTGATGGACTTAAATAACCGACAAATAATGCAAGATAAGATCTTAATGTACAACTACGTGCATTGATTAGACGTCTTTATAAAGCTGTTTGATACAAAAATCAGCTTCTATTGCACATACATGATTATACTCGTATTACGATGTAGTGTGTGTATATTGCAGAATGATATCTATAAGAGAAAATTATTAAAAATTTAAATAAATCAATTATGTATGGATATTTTTTTTATTGCACATACACCTTGGTAACTTCAGCTACTTGTGCTGATCTGTATGTATAGATATAAAAGTAAGAGTGCATGTGGCGTGGAAGAATTAAAAAACAAACTGAAGAAATAATGTTTCTTATAGAATTGTAAACTTATAGGTAAGTAACGATTTATTACTTGTATAATAACTATAAATTTGCGTGCCTTCGTGGTACACATGATTGTTTTAATAGCTACAGGTAAGCCATATATTAGCGAAAAAGTCACGAAAGTAATGGAATAGCGAACTAATGCACACAAATGGATACGCTACACAGGAGAAACCAATTTCTTACATAATAAATTTAAAACTTCCCGGATTAAAAATACAGTATGTACGCAATTTACGAACGCTCTAATCTAATCAATTAAATTACCTAGAAATTCTCCGGTTCTAATTTTATTATTTCTTCAAGTTATTCTCATTTATCCCCGGGGAAAACGATTTCAGTCTTCTTTAAATCAACTCGGGGCTATTTAAATATTTATACGGCTTACGCCAATTGTAATCTAAACGGTAACAATTTTGTAAACAATTCGATACATAATGCAATCGGGAGATACGAATACGGACATCAGATTGAATAATGTTATTTTCGTTACATATTTATGGATCGAAATGTTTCAATTCATAAGTAGGTACTATTCTACTTAAATCGTCTGAAGCATGTATAATTTTTTTAACTTGAAATAGACTCTTATTGCATTGCTATAACCCTTCAAAAAAGTATCACCCGGTACAATATTATTTAAAGGTTTGTTATATGCACCTGCAAATTGGAATGTATAAATAAATTAAAATAGGATGAAACATTTTGCAGGGGATTTTTGAGCCAACTATTTTAACATTAGAACTCTCTTTTTCCGCTGTGTCGTCCTTGTCTGTTGATTTCGATTAAGAAATATCGTCTATTTATAATTCTTATTCTTTGCATACCGCAATTTCGACATCAAATATCAACTCGATAGGCCTTGGATCAGCTAAACAATAATAAATTTTATTTTTAGATGAACGCTTAATGACAGTGTATGTCATTGTTTCCATTTAATTAATTTCATCCTATTATTTACAGCACTCGCGTTTCGTAGTTTAGATTGCATGGTAAAAAGCCTATTTCATGCCTTTGCGTGAATTAAATTCTATCTGTTCAATTCATCTCTATTAAAGCGTCGCAACGGCAATTATCTAGAGCATGTTTCATATCGAAAATTCAACAAATATCCCGCTAATGAACCATGCAAGTATAAGCTAGTAAAAAAAATTCTAAACTAACAATGCTAGCCAATACCGAGTATTCTTCACTGGCGGTCCAACTGGAAGCACCGCTGCGAGAACCGCGGCTGCTGGGATAGGTGTGGTAAGCGCTCATCAGTTCCTCCAGGTCGTTTAAATATTTAAAATTTAAAATTTCTATAACAGTATAACAGCTTTACGAAAATACATTTGAACATATACTCTTGCGGTCTACATGTTTACGCTAAGAGAGGCCCGTTCGATTCCAAGTCGATGTCCACCGAGCCGTCGGCGAAGACGTCCATAACACCGATTCGGGATTTACTGCGTAACTAGCGCGTACCCGATGCAGAAGACGGCCTCGTCGTTGGGGCCTAACCCCATATTTTACTCGCCCCTGCAGAGTACGGTGAGCTAACGGGTGAAATCCGCGGACTGAGAGAGCGACTTTGCGATGCTGGGCTCTAGAAGTCTGCTCCGCTTTTTGAAACAGATCAATAAATGAGGCCAGGGTCGGGTCCAGGGACGCGTGCCCGTTTTTCATCAGCATTTACTCGATACAGTTTTGTTCGGGATGCTTTCATCCTACTTTGAGGACTGTTGACTTGCTTTGAAGTTTTTTCATTCTTTAGTTTCGTTCTTTTTAGTTACTTTAAAAGTCTCTTTAAAAAATTCCAATTTAGCCCTTTTGTTATTTCTATGGATTCTTTAAAAGGTTTTTTAACGATTTTAAGTTCTTTTGCGAATCTAATTTTATTGTATAAATGATTAATTCGATTTATTAATTAAGTGTATTAAATGAAAGGAAGAGAAAATTAAATAATTATATATAATTTTCAGATACTTATTTTTTTTAAATAACCCTCTTTTTCCCCATGTTATTGAAAATTGAGCCAAAATTGAAAGTTTATCTCTAATTGGCAACATTAATGAATGAAGAGAGATACAAACTAGATAGACTTGGGCAAAACAATGAGAACATTTTCTTGTTACAATACGCCACTCACATTATTTTTAGTTCCTATTCCTTCTAATAAAAAATAAATCCGGATTAATCCGTCAAGAATAATATTGTTTTAAACAAGTTTCAAATACACCTGCTCAATCTACAATAACATACTTAGAAATACAAAATACTATTGATTGAGAAATAACATATTTACTTTGAGCGTTGTAGTTCGTATCAGATAAACCGTATTTACATAACCTTCTGTGTGTATTTCTTCCTGTTTGTGAGCTCGTGTTATCATTAAAGCGTACACTATTTACTGCAACTAGGAGAATTTAAAATCTAACTCTTTCTAACTTTAACCACTAATTGCAAAACAAAAAAATCAAAATTAGTTCCAAGTAGATAAAACAACAAACGTCGATAAATTTACATATTCGTAAAGAGTTACCAAGAACAATATAAGATTATGCCGGACTGAAATTACACTTTGCTTTAAAGGCCGTGTAATTATGCGTGCGATTTTAAGGTCACAATTCATAACGCCATTATAAACTAGTGCGGTTGTCTTTAATTTCGCATTGTACCGAACCAATTGAAATTGCGAAAAGAGACGAAACGGTAGTTATGCACCGGCTTTAATAAGTGTTATTTTCTTATGAGTAAGACAAACTAGGCAGAGGCAGTTAAGTTGGAAGATAATGTTGCGTTCTGGTTTGGTAGAGAAACACTCGTTTATAATTGTTCAGCAATCTTCGGTTAATTATTCCAATTTTCGCCATTCTTGGAAGACTTCGTACTTCAAACGAGCTGCAAATAAAGGAAACGCATTCCTTCAACCTCTAACAGCGTATGGCCGCAAAGGTCAATATTACACGCCCTTATTAAGTTACCAAGCCCCGACTCGGAACAAAATCATAATTTCCCGTCTTCTGTATCGTTGACCTACATTTCCTTCCTTATCGGTGTAACAACTTGTTGATTTTTCTTCTCGTTTTCGACGCGAGCGTTCCCGTTATTTGCACAAATTATTCTGTAAATACGCTATTTCGTAAGCCGAGTAGCACTGTGTGTGCTTGGGTAATTAATGTAAATATAATAATTATAGGCCTCGATTCCTGCTGTTACATCTCGATACCAGCAGGAGCTGTAAAGGTAAAAGGTGACGAGGGGCATCAGATGAGATCATTTCAAAAGGGCGCAAGCGCAAGAATTGGAAACAGGGTTGTAATAGATCTTCTTTTTTGGAAGAGTTACATATATTCCCTTTCAAACTTTTTATAAGCTGGTATAAAAAATATATATATGTCGTATTGTAGATAATAAAAAATTGAAGAATGGCGCTATATTAAATTTTTTCTATAATAAATATGCACAATCTCAGCTTTCATTGGCTTTGATGGATGACTAAATTTTATTAAACACATATTAGAATATTTATTTTCGTCATGACATTCTCAGTTCATTGATAGGAAAATATCGCAGTCAATGAAATATGTTATTAATAGAATATGCAAATGTGTTTTCACAAAATTGGAATCTTTCTAACGAGTATAGAAAGTTTAGAAATATGTATATGAATTAATGATAATCATTTTTTTATTAACCTGCTTACTTCTTTGATTATTTTTTAATATAATCGTGATTTTTATTACGAAACGGACGATGATTATTTTGTACTATATTAGGTATTCGCGTGTATAATCAGTGAATAAATAAAAAATAAACATACCAGAATACAAACGAACACGTACAACTTTAGATTAAAACTATCGTAATAGAAATTTCGCAACTTCAACTCCTAAGAAAATAGTTTAAAAAATAAAATTACACAAAAATGACGAAACAATACTAATTAGTAATGCAGGAAATGTAACTGATGATAAATGAAACGTGTTGAGTTCATTATTTTATAATAAAATATGGCTTTTTTGAATATAATAAATTTGTATTAATTCTGACTTATCTGGAAACATTTCGTTACTTATAAGTAGATATTAATTAGTTAATTATCTTATTATTTTTACGTATGAGAATTTCTTTAGGGCATTACCACGTTATAAGTAAATGATTTCAGTACATTTTTAGGAAACATGTAAAACTGATCAACCTTGTCAAAACATGAAAACCCGGTTTCTTTTTCGCTATACATATATTTAGCATATCCCCAACGAAAGTAGAAAATAATTCACAAAACCCGGTGACTTTCGGCTTGAATACGAAATGACTACAACGATTTTTAACAGTCGTTAAAAATTTGTTACCGACATTGTTTTCCAGTCGATAATGCATATTAAGTAGCGCGTTGGAAAGTAGCAGTGATTTATTTTATAATTCGAACCATAAAAAAATTAGATTCGCGTAGGCGTATCATGTAACAGTTGAAATTCAGTGGGTTTTGTGGAATTCTGTGACCATTATTTTACATTTAAGGAAATATGAACCATTAACCTGTCGTAACGAAAAAAACTGCCCGATTGAAATTTTATTGTTTATTAACTAATTCAATGACAAAATACACAAAAAGAAGTTATAAAATTGGAAAATATGGTAGAATAATAGGTGTCTATTATACAAGGTATTTAAGGAGGCATGGTCATGGTTGGAGCTACTTATTATTAAATAACTGTTGAAGAAATGAAAAAAAATGTTATAATAATAAATTCTTTGGAAAAAAGTATGCACGTTGAACGGTATAATTAAATTCCTTCGATATTTGATACCTACTTGCCTACCATATCCACATTGGCTTTATTGTGTTTTTAATTAAGCCCTAATCGAAAGTGTACTTTCCCCTTTTACGACCCCTTTAACCTGCCTTTTTCATTTGCACAATGAGTTATCGATTTTTAAATATGTTTTATAAATTTCATCAGACGAAATTAAACAGAAAGCTTTTGCTTATTATGTGTGATGCATGGCTGCAAAGGCACGGTTCTGGATGCACGTGTTGTTTTTAACGTAGCATTTGTTGGCTTGTTATAAACAAAATACACGTATAAACATAAATTAAACGTATATCCAGATATAGTTTTGAATTACTTTCTGTACAAGGAAAACCATGTGCGTTGACGTAATAAATTCATTGCACATACGTAAATTTCTCTCTAATGTTCGATGATTGAGACTGACACTGAAAGAGGCGAGGTCAATATCAATCTGCAGTAGAGAAAAAAACCTCTTCGGGTTCGGACGGTTATTTATTGAGTTGTCATTCCTTTAAAATGTGTTCCTTGTTTCGCTCGATATTATTTATTACGACGAATTTGTGATTACTCCGGTGACGTTAATAGCCTTTTTATTCGCCGTGTCGTTTGACATCAATTTTTTAAATGGAAATAAAAACGGCAAAGCTAAAGGTGCGATCCACCATTCGTCAAATTTTTTCTTCAAATAACTTTCACCGCAACTCGGCAAACAGAGGCGAAAATCGCCGCCCAAACCCCGTTCTTTTTTCGCGATTGGAAAGTATTTTTTTTTTAGAAATCATAAACGCCGTCTAATCAAACGACACACATCAATTAATTAATTATCCTTTAAATCTCGCGACTGATATCCCATCAACGCCGCCGGTAGTACCCAATATACGCTTTCTATTCGCTTTTAATTACAATTAAAGCGATTTTTTCAGCGGTTAATTCCCAACCGATTAACTACAGCGATAATCTCAGAACCCAGCAGCAGACTAAACGGACAAATTAAACCAGAATACATGAATGCATAAGACGATTGTGTCAATTTGAATTAAACAATTAAAGTTGCCCGAAAATCTTGAAACCCGAAGAAAAAATACGAAGTTGAAACGCCGCAATTTTTTTATTTTATTTTAGCATATTATGATGTTTTTATGTTAAATTACAATCATTGTAACAAAAATGAATAAGTTAAAATATGTTAAGAAATTGTATTTTGAAACTTGTATAATATTTTCAAAGTCAATTGAATGTAGTTGGAAACCACTTCTATAAATTAGTGCTCTTAATAGCATCATTATAAATGGAGAAGACCACGACTTTTTTTTATTTTTTTTTTTTCAAAACCGTGTGTTCTAAGAAGGCGCGTAATGAAATTTTTATTTTTTTCTGTGGCCAAATAAGGCCGCAATTAATTTTTAAAGTTTGAAAAACGTCACACAATCGTCATACACTCTGCTTCAATCCAAGCGAGAGTTGCAAAGAGAAGTCACATTTAGCAAGTTTGCCACGTTTCCTATTACCCTTCTATACTCCGCAAAATGTGCGTTTTTTGTCTATTTATTGCAATTGACATTTTCTGATTTATCGGTTTTATCCATTACATAATGGATAATTCGATATATTAATATAGAAATAACATCTTCATCTGTATAAATTGTAACCGATTTTCGTGTTAAAAACACAAATAATGGTCCTGAAAAATTTATTTGGCAACATTCTTGTCAACTTCAATATTATCAGTAAAGTGTTTTGTGCCAAAATGCAATTCGTTTAATTTGTTTTGTGCATTTTTCAGAAAAATCTAATAAATGACAGTTTGATTTTTGTTCGTTTGTGTATTCTTTGTTACTGCGTTCGAAAATTCATATTATTTAGTATATATACAACAAGACGTGAGTGGTTTATGATTGGTTGATGATTTATTATGAGTCAGAACCCGAAATTTTGAAATTTCGGAGGGCTATATCTTTTTAATTATAACACCTTTTGAGCAACTGAAAACGGTTTTGAGCTCTAATAAATCATTTCTAATCGTATATTTTGTCGAAATCCGCATATCTCACATCGTGGTCTTCTCCATTTCAAAAGTAATGTTCTCACTTACCGAATATGTGTTATCAAGACTATGTTATATTGAACTGACTTTGGAAATGCAATACACTGATGTACCGATTTAATAAACTGATTTTATGCGATAGTAAACGGCAATGTGTTTTAGGAAGAATCGTGAAGCGGCCATGAACACGACATACTTGAACGTAGCAATTGATTTCGTATCCGAAACGCGCCGATAATGTCAATTCCATTGAAAAGAATTTTGCAAAGTATGATGTAAGATTATCCATCGGGCGTAATTGAACTTGTCAAACGAGAGGCGAATTACAGCTATTACGGAAAAACCGAAACGCAACACAATAGGTCTGATCGTGATGCACAGAATCGTTGCATTGGATAAATACTTGAAAAGAAATTATTGCACAAAACGTGAAGATTGGAAATTCTCTTGTAAAAATACGAGGTCTCATCGCTTACTTACTGGTGCAACTTTATAAATAATTGCTATTAAAGATTTTATTACCCGAAAGATTGCGTTGCATTTACTTGTATTAGTGCTTCAAGCAGATGGCGTTTCGGTTTTATCATTGAAACTAGCACATTCGCGATATTAAGGAAAATGAACAGAAACTGATCATTAGCACCGTTTTGTTGTAAATTAGAGTTTAAAATAACAGTTGTAATTTCTTCAAACTGTGCTTGGCATCATTTTCGATTGTAAACTGTTAGTACTGGAGCCAGAATGTAAGGCATCTTTTAATAATGCCAAGAACTCCTCACCCTAGTTTTTACATTTTTATAATCTCGGCAGGAATAACTCTAAACGCAACTTTCAATGCGCATTGCACACTTATCCCTAGAATTTTTATAGCTACAATATTTTTGTTATTTGAAACTTGTGGCTCACGGATTATTAGTATTAGTTTCCATTTAAAATGGAACTGGTAGTTTGATAAAGAAGATCATACTAATTAGCAGATAATAATCGAGTAGAACATTACGAACGCACTTTGTATTATCTATTTGGACGGGAAACAGGAAGCCTTAAATGTTTCAATCGCAACAGTTGGGGAAACACGCCGATAAGAGAGCTTCTGTTTGTATGTAGATGGGAATGAATGAGCTACAATTCTAGTTAAAATCATCCAAATTCAATGAGCAAGAATGGAATAAATCGAGCCGTAAATCTAACTAAAACCCGCTATGCTTTCGTTCTGTCCATGATCGGAAACTGCCTTCAACCTTCCTTATTTCGCGTCTAATTGTATCAGGAATTGTTCAGTTTTCAAGTTTTACAAATAAGCAACTATCGATTAGTGCACCTTATTTGTATTTTATAAGCTTTTGCTATCTCTCTGTTAAAGTATCGTCTGCTGAACTCGAATGTAATTAATTGAGTTTATGGTAAATTGGTTCATTTCGTTTAAATACGGCAGCCAGGTAGATGTCGGTTAATTAAAACGAACAAGCATGAACTAGCAGTATATTAGAAAATTATAGGTTTGTGCATAAAGTTAAATTATGATGTGTTTAATACTAAATAAATAATCAATTCCATTAAAATGATTGTATTCGAGGATGAGTTTTTGATTAGCTGAAATAATTTGTAATAACGTCGGGAGGGATATTGAAAATTGCGACTGCTAAATTGGGAAAATTTATGGTTTGTTTTTAATATAATGAAACAGGCATCTGCCACGCAACCTGGACGTTCCTGCATGACAATAAAAGCAATAAGAGGAATATTTATTAAATCGATTCAACTATAAATTTGCATTGTGTCTTTTTCCGAGCATTAAATTCAATTTGGATGAATAAAATCGTTACTCTTATTGATATACCACGAAATAAATATACTGAAAAGATTACCCATCTAGGGTGGAGCATACAACTTAGAAGTTACATGATAAAAAGCTATAAAACCTTCAATGGAAAGTATTTTGTCGCACTAATTAAGTTGTAAATACCGACATTACAATTATTCACCAATGGAATTAGTAGTAAAACTTTTCTATTTCCAGGAATATCAAAAAACATGTCACAGATAAAACTTGATCAGAACAAGTGTTTACACAAACGTTGTCTAAAAATAACGAAGCGAACTAAAAACAAATATCGCAATGGAATTTCGAAAATGTCGGGAAATTCGAAAATATAGGAATGAGGTAGTGAACCGAATGAAATACGACGGAACATAACGATTTATTCGCTCTAGTAAAATATGAAAATTGTATGGACTCTATTTTGGGTTGATTGACAAACGAATTCGCCTTGTTGCAGTATTAAAGTGTCCACCTTAAATTTGAGTAGGCAACACAGAACGTATGAATTTGATTACCACGTATTTACCTACTCAACTTCAAAAGATAATCTGATTAGAAATGTAAATTTATAAGCGCCAAATCAGTTTATAAACCAATAACATTTTTACAAAATTGGAAATTGTGATATTTAAAACTTCGGCCTTTGTTCTTTGGCAAGCGATCTAATCGATTCGATTAGTCAGCGAGATTTAAGATTTACCCGACTTCAATAATAACATTTACGTTTACCGTTCGAGGTCAATTTATTCAATACTTATAATTCTAGATAAACAGAAGTTTTTGTGCTGCTCGGTTTCCTTATGTCATAAGTTGCATTTGATTAAATGAGTCCGCAATTACAAATGCTGCAGCAATAATTTGAATTTCATAACAAACTGGTTCTTGTCATGACAACAGCAGGAATATGCAAAAGCTGAAGAAAATACCAGAGAAAGTCAGAAAAGCGTTAATTAAAAATAATCCTGTTGATACCGTCAAGAAATTCGCTAGGAGAATCGCAATCAAAGCTTCAACAAAAAACGCGAATTCCTGCTCAAAGTTGAACGCCCCGACAGAAGACTAGAAAAGATTTTAATAAATTATCTACGACACAGTTTCGCCAATAATTAATATTAATAATCGAACATCGCTTTCCCATAGAGTCGCAGAGAAATTGATTACTTTTTCCCATTTCGATGGCGAAAAGGCCTTAGCACCGCTATCAATTGAATAGAACTAATTGGATGTAAGATGTAAGGTATTAAAAGCCTGTACGGATGGAAATTGATGGTCTCTTAGACCGTGGGTCACATGAAGCTTAATATGGATTTGATGAGATAATAAATAAATCCCGTTACGAGAAGGTGTGGTCGAAAGAAAAGCTTCAATTTGCGGAAAATTAATAAGATATGGGTCACACGTGTGTCAGTAAAAATGTTGTCTAATAAAAATTATTTCATAATAAGCTTATAATTTCTTCTGCATTTTTCCCTAATAAATAGGAATATATCTAGGAATATATCTAGGAATATATATTTTTAACTTTCTCTTTTGATAATAATTCTTTTATTTTATTTTAATCGGCGTCATAGATGAGTTCGTATGCTGAATTAAAAGTTGTTGAATAAACGAGATATTCCATTACATGCTGCGTTAAGGCGATAATTAAACTTATCCATGGCAGTCGATTACAGAATGTATGAATCAGCTCCAAAATGAATAACGAGAATTCATCAAGCATCGTAAAGAAACGTTAATTATTACATATGATTAAAAAAACGTGAATTTTTTCGTTGAAAATTTAATTGTTAATATTCCTCAAATACTTTATCATTTAATCTATTCCTAGAAAGATTGAAAAATAAAATTGCATATTTTAGAATTTTTTTGTTCTTTACATAGATTTTGAATCGAGGATGATTCTGGATAATGAATCATAAGAATTTTATCAAGAATCGCATAGATGAAAAAAATGCCTCTATCATAGAAATTTCTATTATATGCATATTTAAATGTGTTTTCCTCAATACATACGTTTATTGAAATTATTATTACTCATGAATTAGTAACGTTTTAGATATTGCAGGAGACTTTACTTTGATTTATATGTACATATGTAAAGCTGCAATACATAACGAGCATTGCAAAACCATTATAGGTCGGTAAGAGCGTTTTGATCCAAAACCCAACAGATTTCTAAATGTAATTATTGCCAACTTATTGTATACGAAATTAAAAGTTATGTGCTTGCTCTTAAGAAGCAAACAATTGAAGTGAAACTATGAAAACGAACAATGGGAATCAATTTTTTATTTAGATCGATTGACAGTTGATTGGCATACAACAGAAACTTATTGACAATAAGACATGAACTGCGGTAACATATTTTAGCACTTGGTTTTGGATTTCCAGGCTTGTAATTATAAAATTCAGAACGGATGTAGAATTCAACGAAATTCCGGTTATAAAAATTACCAAAAACCATATTTTTATGGTTTTTATCGTCAATGAGTGAAAGTTCCACCAGCGGTAGTCGACAAAATCTCTAAGTCAAGGTCTCGAGAGAAAATGATATGTATTGAGTACACCAATTTACAATATCGTAATTTTTGCACTTGGCTTTAATAGCTGCAGCAAATACAGAGAAAGTGTTTATATGGTTTCGTCTGATCTAGATGGAATTAACGCGCTTTTGCTCAATACAAACAAGTATTTTAAGCACGCCTTTTCAGGAAAGTTTTTAGATGTGCCTTATGAAAATAATTTTAGAGTACCTCGTTAACTCTTTATTGGCATATAAATTAATTAGAAGGATGTGTGTAAGTCTTCTAAGGCTAGGTATACAAAATAAAACACGTAATACAGAAGCAACCTTTCACTAATAAAATTATTATGCCTCTTCTATTACCTTCACCGAGCACGCGCTTTGATATGCAACAGGGGTAAATGACACGATGTCCAAGAAATATACCCGCCAATTATCCACGGTGCTTAACTGCGAAACGATATGAAATGGACGCATAAATGTATAAATAAATAACTTCATTTTCACACTCAAGGTTACTTTTATTGTTGAGTTTCTAAAAACTAGCGGTGTATATAAAACCGTCAGCCGTACAATGAAATCCTAATGACATTAACATAGGCGTAGTTTTATAGGTCTCTAGGATTGTTGACAAAAATCACAATCCCCCGATAAATATTAATTAAACATTTTTAGGCAATTACGTTAAATTGTTTGTTGATAACAAAACCTTATTAGCATAATGAAAAATTCATGTGAATAATTGTGCATTCGATTCGTAATTAATTATGCCTACATTAATGACTAAATTTCCAATGTAGAATTTAATTTCATCGATGCAACATTGCAACCTACCCGTCTCGTTGTTGAGCCGCGCAGATGTCACGAAATTAATTACTTTTAAAGTATACTGCATAATTGAAATGTTGAAGCTAATCGCAACGATGAAAAATTGAAGAATGATGTAGGTTGTTCAATTTGAATCCTTATTAAATAAAATTAGCTCAATTAATAGTCAATAAACTTTAAATGACTCGTGAATACTTCTATTGTAGTAAATTTAATTTTTTTACTACGTAGATACGCCCATGCATGCGTACGGAGTGTTATTTACCTGAGTTTTTCGAAGTCAATAACACTTTTGTTTTATTTAGAAGCGCTTAGAGCGATAACGGAATATACGCGTGAAAATTTTGAATAGATCTGTTTTTTTATCCGTTTTATTTCAACAAAGGGGTCATCCTCTCTTTGTTAGAGGAGCCCAATTGATAAAAAATAACGCTACAATCGTATCAAAATTGTCGCATCATAAGCAGGATAGAAAGATTTTTTTATTGTTGCCTATATACAAGGTGTCCCAAAAAAGTATGGAATGGTCGAATGTCTCTAAACGTAGGCCTGAACGAAAAATCAAGATACATGTTTTGAAAATCCATCCAAAGTTACCAATATCGAACCCCCCGTCCCACCACAAAAAATTTAAATGGAAACATTTTTCAAAATGAATATAAAAAAATTCGAAATTTTAGCATTTTTTATTAATAATTTTGAAAAATGTTTCGGACAAAACTTGCATGTTTTAATGCCAGCATTACGAATCTGCAATAAAAAATAGGAGTTTCCATTAAAACTTTTAAAATTGCCCCTTTTCCCCTTCAGGGTGAGGCGCGATACCTATTGGTATCGATAGATAGGTTTTCAAAAAATAGGGGATACATGTTTTTTGATTTTTCGTTCAGGCCTATAGTTTAAGAGATATTCCACTGTTTCCGTACTTTTGGGACACCCTGTATCTAATTCACTTTGTGATCTAAAGTTCTAGTCTTCTAGTTATCTTTCTTTCAGCAAGAACATGACATTATCAACTGCATGTATCTCGTTCGCTTAACGAGCTCTTCATTTTGCTTTCTTATAATCATCTCTTTAGCTAGCTACTTTCGAGTTAAATCCTCGGGTGAGCGAGGAAATCGCGTAGGTTTCAGGCCGACGAGTCGGAATCTGTAAATCCCTTGAACAAAGTGCTAACCGTAAGTATTAAGCAAACAAACGGGCGTATTTATTTGCGCGGAAAAAGAACAAACGCTTCCTGCAGCTATACTTTCAATGATATTAACGTGTTCGAGGACCTCGCCCTTTCGCATTCGAACCGAATCGTGTCGGTGTGAGATTTTTTCCGAAAAATATCGGCGTACATCTATCGGTTTGCAGCCAGTTCCGGAAGCTCGAGATAAATGCGCCGCATGAATAATTTCATTGTACCAGTATTTTAAGGTCGTCTTACGAAAACCTTTGACTCAGCGCTCGGCCAACAAGGAAGAATGAAAGGCTCCGATTCGATTGGGATCGAGAAAGAAATGCAATGGAAATGAACGTGTTGTTTACACCTACTTCAATTAACTATTGAACTGGTCATAAAAAAGGGACATTAAAACGTTCGTATGAAGTCGACTCCATTCAATAAAACAAACAAAGGATTGCGAGTAGATTAATTTACGAATTAACTAATATCTAATAATTGTTCAAAGAATGTACATATAGCGTCATTTTCGTATCGTCATCACTATTTTCTCAACCCTTTTTAAGATAAATTTCTTAAGCGCGCGATCATTTATCTGCGAAGACGTTACACGATGTTTCTGCATCCTTGAATATTAATGTTCTTTTACACTTACTCAGGTTAAGAACAACGTTCTCTTCTGAATACCAAATGACGGATTTCTATTGTAATTCCGGTTGTGTACTTGGTAAACAAAAAAATCGTTGTTAATTGAAAATATGAAGAAAGGAAGGAGCTAAATATGGGATGTTTTGCGTCGTTCGATTCCATCGAAACACGTTTTATTAGATAAAAAATGAATCCTCTGAGATGATGCTGGCTTTTTATTTTTACAGCATATCTAAAAGCAGATGGTTATTTAATCGGATTTCGAAAAAAATTAAAAACGCATTCGATTATTTATTTATTTAAGTAGATAATATTGTGTTTTTCGAATAATCAATTATCTCGATGCGAAAAAGTCGTGATAACGTTTAGTAGATTTGGAGGTCGTAGTTTTTTAGTGTGATAAAAAACAATTAAATATAATGTATGGAATTGCTATTAATTTAACCAAGGCCTTTTTTGACTAATGAATAAAAACATACAAAAAATGCTTGACCAAATGTGGGCTTCCTAATTCTCTGAAAATTTAGCATTTTTTGTTCACGTTTCCCTTTTAAAGGAGTAGGTTTGTGTTTCCGGATTCTATTGTTAGTTACATTACCAACGAGGTCTTCTATTCTATTC
The DNA here is from genome assembly GCA_917563865.1 of Phyllotreta cruciferae. Lineage (NCBI taxonomy): Eukaryota > Metazoa > Arthropoda > Insecta > Coleoptera > Chrysomelidae > Phyllotreta > Phyllotreta cruciferae. The sequence continues at coordinate 3,415,404 of OU830609.1, read as the reverse complement.
GAATGCGTAAGAATAAGTATTAATTTCATAAATCATGTACACCTATTGATTGAAAGTTTGAAACACAAATTGTATATCAAATCAGTCAAGTTACTTTGTTAAATCGATTGAACAAGTAGTTAAACTAAAAAAGTATCGATTGGGATGTGTAGATTAGTTTTTATATTCTATAAAATTCTGGATATATGAATTTAAATCAAGAAACAACATATTGTAGGTATCTATATCATCTGGTTCGTTAAATAAACAATTTAATCTGGAACCGCAGGAAGCGGATAGTTTTTCTTATCTTTGTGTTTGTAAACTGCATTTTACATGTATTGCAAGAAAGTTAGAGATAGTATTGTAGTGCTTAAACGTGTATTTAGTTCAAGGGTGTTAAATTTATTCGAAATTATCGGATGTGTAATCAGTCGTTCGCTAATTACCTACTTACATTTCTTTTGTGTATTGTTATGGCCTTAAAAATATTATTCCTACTAAAAAATATTTTTTTGTTTCTTTCGTTAACTACAGATTTTACGAGACGTTTACACATTAAATGCATTTTAAATAAGTATACCTATAAATATTTTTGTTTGCTAGCTATTTTGAAATTAAATGCCCTAGTTTATTATTAGAAATTTCAACAAATGATTCACCTGCTCAAACATTAATTAAATATAAGTATAAGATTGTTTTTTGATATGCATATTATGATTCAAGAGAAAAAGATAAAACGTAATATCGTCAACAAAATTCGTGAGCTGACAGTATTAATTTTAAAGTATTCGAATGCGCCATAAAATGCGTTCAAACAGTTAAAAATTACTCGTAAGTAAAAAACGCCATTAAAATATTTAACTGACGCATTCAATTTTATTACCATCTACTAAAATCCTCAATAATTCCATCTATCTGTCGAGCATCCTTAAAAGGCGCAACATTCGTTTTTTCCACATTATCGAATATGCGACCATTTTTCCTCTATCATTACTTTTATCTCTTACTGTAAAACTACTGCTAAATTCCGAGAATTACGGGTAGCCGGTACATAAAACAATCCGAATCGGCATTTCAACATCTCGACAGTACAGCATTGTGCCGTTAGCGTGCGTCTGTTAGAAATAAATCACTAAAATCGAGAAATTCAGGTCGTATATGCGATTCTTATACGGAAAGGAGTACGTAGGTGTTGCTGTTCCTTCGGCACACCGTCGAGAATACAGCAGCAAACTCAGAAGCAGATGTAAATTACTACAATTTGTATGTTTATTTTTCCTAATATGCTTTAATCGACAGAAAGGTTTTCGCTTCTGGTGTGATGTATATTTATAGGAAAATCGGTAGATGTATGGCATAAACAATGACCTAAAAATACTGGGTAACACCTACAATTATCTATAAAAGAATTTGTTACTTTGGTTCCCCTGATTTATTATGGATTTAGTGCTAGTCAAACTCTGTGGTACACAGCAAAATTTCGCGAATTTTATCTTTTATTTATAGCAAACAATACTAATGACTAATTTACTTTTAAACAATCTAGTTAATTGCTGTTTGGAGACATCCGTTCCAATTTGGTAAATTTCTAATTTTTAATTAGGGCAAACATAATCACTGTAATTGTTTTACTCGACTATCAATTTTCTACTCGAAATGATTCTCGACTTTAGGATAACGACACTCACAACGAAGAAATTTCGCTGAACAATGAAAAATGTAAATAATTTCAACTGTACTCGCTCGGTTTTCCATCGAATGATTTGGACGGTTTCCGGGAAATGTGAGAATCATTTTTTTTTTGTTTATAAATCGCCAGAGTTCCACTGCAAACAATGACAAAAACTGTTAAAGAGGATATGATTTCGTGTACGTACAATAAACGCACGGTGTTAGGAACATTGTTCAAAAATTAAAGTAACTGTAAAATACGATATTTCATGTAACAATGGGATACTCAATCGCTAAACGTCAAACACTATGGAGTTTGTTATTATGTCGGCCTCAATATGAATGGAAAAACATCGATGTCTATTGTAAGCAGTTAATTATATTTAACAAATTAGGTATGAATTACTGCAATTATTGGTCATATATTGGCTACTTTAATTCACACACACATTGATAGGAATTGCATATACCTAACTACAATTAATAGATATAATATTTACCTGAGGCTCTAGATAACACAAGTAAAACTCCGTCTGTAAAATCCTATCGTAATGCCAAAAATAGTGAAAACAATGTTCAATCACTTTCAACACGAAGAAAATCGCGATATTCATTTTACACTCACACACGTGTTCATTCAGTTGTAAGTCCAACGTAGTATCGATATGATGCGACTTCTAACTGTGCAAGTAAATACATAGTAGCTTCTATTTACGCATTTGAAAGATTTATTTTTATTTAAATATTCATTTCATCGAGTAGCGAAAAAAATATTTACTCGATTCCGTACTCAGAAGTTTATTTTTATCAATCTATATAGGTGTGCGTGTGCATGTGAGTTTGTTGTTGTATACTTACCTAGCATAAAATCGTAAGAAATAGTTGTAATTGAACGCATAGTTCGATAAATTTGGAATTGCGGGGCAAAGGTCAACGTCTGGTTTTTGTATATGATTCAACAGAATAAATAGATAACAAAGTTTCTAAAGGTTGATTCAGAGAATGCTAGGAAACTACAATTAGGTGAAAAATTCCTCTTTCTGTATACCTAATCTTTGGACTTACGTTTAAATTTCAAACGGCTTTTAATGTAAATTCGTGTATAAAATACCGTTAATTTCGTAGAAACGGAACGCCAAAGATTTTGTTCGGTGTAGCAAGGAGACTCAAATGGATTCAAGGTCGGGTAAAAACAATATACTTAAAAACGTATTATGGTATAATTTGGGTGTAAAAATGATCGATTACAGATCTATTGACCCAGTTTATTTGGCACATATTCTAAAGGTTAGATCGAACAAACAAAACGCAGCCTCAAACGGTAAGATCGGAGATAAAGATTTACTCCGCATTATCCTGTATTAACCCACATATTACTAAGAGGATTCATCAAAATATAAATCCTAATATTGTAGACAGGAAACTACTATATTGGAAAAGACCAATGTAGGTATACACAAGTACCTACAAGCTTTATTAATTTATGACTCTAGTTTTATGTGCAAAATCTTTAAGAATTCAATAAACCTTATGTACACAAAATAAAACTAGGTAATCTTAACCTAATTGTGTATCAACGATTTTATGCAGTTGAAACTTTCCTTGAAGATTACAATTGATAAGATACCATTTCATATGCCTATTATTGATAAGAACGATAGGAAGTACATATGGGCGCCAATTAACGTGGCCCAATTACTAAAATTACTATGCTAATAGAATTGATAAGAATTTAATATGTAGGCGCTTTATCATAACTAAGTTACTATCTGCAAACTTATGAATGCATGCATGTGTGCCAATTGCATTATTAAATTTGTTTGCAACATTAAATTTATTTGAATTATTAGCAAAAGTTGTTTTCAAAATTAAGTTCTTAAAAAAATCTTAAAGAAAGCTCTATTACAAAAAGATATTGGCCCGTGTTCAGCGCCCCATTTTAAAATTAAAGTCATGTTTAGCGAACGCCTTTAACTTGACAGTTGTTATGGAGTAACTAAGGACATTGTTTACGTTTAAGTCTCTCGCTAAACATGTATTTAACATTAAAATGGGGCGCTGAATACGGGCCATTAACTTTGTGTAAAAAGGATATGAATTTTGTTGGTTAAATTTTCGTTTTTAAATGCATATGCATCAGAATTCAAAAAGTAATAAAATGTCAAATTAAATCGGCTATAATTTCAATTTACTCATGCCATTATTTTCTCCAAAAGCGACAGGTTGCGTGAATGTATCGGAGAATGCCTGAATAAAATAGTCCCGATTCCATTAATTTTATTCCATATTGATAAAACTTTCGATGTGACATTATTAAACCATTAATAGTCAGCTGACAAATTAGTTTATCAAAAACTCGAATTTTATTTCCAACGATCGAAATCCTGGGCGAATAGTAGTACACGTTCGATAATAGCTGCATTTTACTGCATTATGCAATAGAACAATATTACTGGCACAAGTGCACAGTCTAATTTCGACAAGGACAATCAACTGGTGATTCAAAAATAGTTCCTTGCAATGTTAGCGCTTTTGTTATCAAATTTCTTCAACAGAACCACTGCACAGAAATTAAAAATAGACTTTTACGAGATGGATAAAAATCGGCAGGAAATTTGAGCAAATAAAATAACGCCGTACTTCGACGTCTGGAAGAGATAGGTCGAATTGACAAGCCATTTAATTTATCTGTCACCAAAAGGAAAAGGGTTTAACAGTCACGAATGGATACCGCACTTTTTTTCTGTTTATCTGGTTTTTCATGTATCGATTTCCTATCAGTAGTCGCATTTCGCTGGATTATCATTTCCCGAAATTTTATTATCCACGCTGCGGAGAATTAATGAAACATTTATTAGAGTTTCCCGGAGCCCGCTCTATTATTTAGCAGAATAATTAATTTACTTTTTTCCGTGTCATTGAAATACGATGCAAACTTTTGAAGAAGATGAAAGTAAACAAAAATTAATTAGAGTTTGCTAATAATTTGGTTTTACGAACTGATTGCTCATAAAATTTTTGCGATGAAGAGCTATATTACATACCGAGCTTAATCAGTTTATATTTTATGAATGCTATCGAGGAATTCAAATAAAACAGTCTGGAAAGTTATTCGTCTCTTCGGGAACGCGATATTGCTAAGCAAGTATTTGTTCTATCTAAATGTTAAAGTTCTAAAAGCGGTGATTAATATCCAAAAAATAGCGGCCTCAATGTTTTTTAGAATATAGCAGACGTAAAAACATAAAAAGTAACGTAATAAAATTTACGCTATTTAATTTACAAGAGAAAAACACTTGGTATATAGTATAAAATCGAATTAGGTATTTAGTTTGCAATTAAATACTTTACGATTCGCTAATGTTGACAGTTAATTATTGAAGTAACCGTATTTCAATGTCAACGCTCTTATAAATTTGGAAGTAACGTCCCACATGCGACATTCACGTTACGATTTTACAAGTTCTGGTTAATGATTTTCTATTATTTTAGTTCCATTTCGTGCATTTACGCGAATATTTAGTAACCACCGAGACATGTTTGCGGATAAATTTAGATTTTCTACTCGAGTATAATGGGTTGACACGTCGATAGAAATCGCTATCTGTAATCAAAACAGTATTTGGATAACGGTTGTTTATTTTCGCGCAGGATGTTTTAAAATTCCATTTATTAATGGCAAAGTTCGAATTTGAAATAATTACCATCACCTGAGAAGAATTTGTGAATAAATGCAGTTTATTTATTTTTAATAAGGTCAACGCCAAAATCTTGGAAGTTATTTGAAATAACAACTGTTGCAAATATTTAGTTTTGAATGCATGATAAATCTTATCAGTTAAAATAGAAAATCAATGAAGGGTTTTAGCATTGGAGAAATGCTGTAAATTATTTAAGCTAGTAAACGATTTGGACTAAGGACGCAATTGAAATTGAAAACAAGCTATTTTTGACAACAAAATCAATATTGTTTTAAATGTTTTATTTGCAAAGAATTACGAAGTTGCAATTTATTTTTATAGAGAACACTTAAATTCAGAGCAAAATATTTTCGCAGAAAATTATAACTATCAATGTGGAAAATTTTTCGAGCCAAAAAAATAATGAACCATTCTTGATACAATTTCATGACAACATGATGTTTCTGTTTGTTGAACCATCTTCAGGTCACATTGATGGAATTTTCTTGGTGTTTACAATTCTTCAATTAATTGTTTATCTAATTTATTGTGGGAAAGTAATTGATGTACTGGTGAATTCGTAAATAATATACCCAATATAAAAAACCGACATTGCAGAGATTTGTGTGGGAGGTCTTGGGACACTTACAAAATAATGTAAATAGGGGGTTTTAGGTGACGCAAAAATAATTTATAGTTTCCTAATTTAAAAAAATACCCACCAAGTCTTTGTAAACTATGACAATTAGAAAGTAACCATACAAGCTTAAACCTAATAATTCAATTAATAAAAATATATTCGAAAAAATATTTTCTCAATTATTACCAATTATTTTGAATGAAAAAAGGAATGTTCAACTGACCTGCTCAAACACCAACATGTTTACGATTTATCCAAAAACAGAAAAGTCAGTTCAACTGTAGCTACCCCAATAAGAGCAACTTGGACACTTCGAACATGACAAAAGCACAAACGCGAACCGATAGAACAGCTGACTAGCGTCGAGCGATATATCGTGGATACCTCCGTTAGAAAATCAGCGTTCGTTTTGCTCGATCCACAACGTGCAGTTGACTGACTGGTCTGGTGGCCGGATCGCCGTGTAGACGATGCGATATCAGATCATTAACTTCAGGACTTCGTATTTCGTATGGGGGAATTCGACGGTAGGTATTCTAGGCCGGAATATCGGTGACTGTACGTGGAGATGCCGCTGGATTTTTTATTAGTCATTTGAGATTTTTTTTGAAACTATCATTGTGAAATTTCGAGATAAAATAACGTTGTATAACGATTTTTGATGGGTTGATAATAAATAATTTTCGGGCGATGCATCGAAACGGCCGGGGATCATTGTCCTTTGAGTGCGATTGCAACAAACTGGGTAGTGGAATTTAAAAGGAGAGAAGACGTTAAAAATGAACAACACATTGTTGAAAGACCAGTTTTGGTGGCCGCATCAGAAATTGTTGATTCGTATACCAGACAATTTAGGGAAATTTTATGCTCTTATATAAAATACTTTCGTATATATTTTTTTTTTTAATTTCATAGTAAAAAGTTCATAACTAGAGCTTTCTCTAGATCTTTATTTTCTATTAGAATCAATTGGAACAAGGCAACGATATTGTAGGTATTCCATTCGACTTGAACTCACCACAACCTCAGAATTTAAAATGACCTGCACGTTTTTTTATGTAATTCTCAGAAAAACAATTCGTTGTAATTAATCTTTTTAGACAACACTCTAAAACCCTTATCAATATCTAAACAATGAATTCGAGTTAATTTACCTCTGTTAAACAGACTTCCCAGTACTAATTATGCATTTCGTTCAATGAAACACGAAATGCAACCTCTTTATAAAAAATATCTTACGCATCAATTAAGCGAATTAATTTTCGGAATTGTTCGCAATAAATCAAACACGTCGGCGTTTACGTTATCATTTACATAAAGAGTTTTATACCTGACTACATCAAACGAAAATAAGAGCAAATTTTGGGAGTTCCATAAACACACGGACCGGACCTCCCATAACGATCGAAAACCAAAAGTGAGCCGTACAAATTTAGATAATCGCAAAAGTAAACAATAGTTTGAATTTCAACCGAGAGGCGAAAACCCAAACAAAACATGTAGGACAGGAGGTTTACTTATTATTGCCTACATTGTGTTAAAATGTGTGAGAAAAGATTATTTATAAGTTATAAGTTATAAAAAAAAAAACAGTAAATGTTTGAATAAATTGAATGGATGTATGCCGAAAGATTCGATATCGCCGATTACGTTTTTAGCCATCTACACGCATTTCATTAATTTTAATGATGATAATTAATATTGAAATTTGTTTATCTCGACTTTTTTACGCTCTTACCACGTTGTAATGATTCGTATTTACTATTTGCAGGTAAAATTCTGTCGAGTACTTTGCGATTCAACAACTTCATTTATACTTTCAATGGTTAATTAATTTTCAGGAAACGACTGGCTGCGCATTAATTTATGCCGTCCGCATAAAATTTTCTTCCTACAAAATTATACGTGTGTTCTTCGGCGTAAATCCAACATTAATATTCTTTTGGGAAATGTGACCCACAACAAACTGCACCGATCGCACGGGCAATTCACCGTCTGTCTGTCTACAGGTAGGTAGAATTTTTTTCCATCGACGACCATAGGATCGATTCACCTTTTTGAGTTCAGTGCGCCCAGATGTTTAATTATACAGAAAACCTACGTACAGCCTAGTCACTAATCAAACGGAGAGGATGTTTCGAATTTCACAATCTGCCAAGATTGTCACCGGTTGATTTCTAATTCGCCGATACATACGTGAGAAGCGTTACGGGTTTGCGCCAGTAATATACCGTTTTATTAATTGTTTACTGTTTAATTAACACCTTTGCATCTCGAAAAAAAAATACTGCCTAATTTAAATTATAAGTGGATTAAAATTTTTCTAGTCCTCAGTTATCGCCTCTTTAAGGAAAAAACCCACTCGCTACTTTTGTCACTCATAAAATGCGATTTAATGATAGCCTTGATCTCGAATTAATTTATTTCTATTTTCTATATCCAAACGAGAATTATAGTAAATAAATAACAGGCATTATGCAATGAAATTCAATATTAAGATCTACTTATACAGTACATATTCCATGTCATACCTTATTTGATAAACGATGGAATTAACTAAACCACTTAATTTTATTAATAAAGGAAGTTAATAACGCAGTAATGGGGGATTGGAGGTTCAATTTTTTATAACAAACCTATATTTTAAAGGCTATGTTACTTCCGCATTAGTTAATTAAACATATCATCTGTGAAAATATCTTTAAACGGTACTACTGATCCTGATTAAAAAAATGGGTTTACCTCACGATTTGAGTGGTATTGATCGGTATTTTAAAAGAATAAACAGGAAATATTCTTATTAAAAATTTAAACTTGAAGTCTCCAGAAAATTAATTATTTGATTATTCAATGATAGATTTGTTATTCATACTTTTGATAGTTGATAATAGATGCCTATTAATTTTTAAACAGTAGAAACTAATAAAAATTATAATTGAATTGCAGAAAGAAAGAATTGAATCACAAAGAAAAACCTACTGTGAATAATTCTATATCTAATAAGTTTTGTTTTCTAATTTGAGCTACCTTTTTTCTAGAAAGTATTACTCAAACGAAAATGCAATGAATTTTATTAGAATACACACCTTGCATTAAGAAGCAATAAAAACTAAGCTTTATAATCGTATAAACAGTAAATGTTTTTTCAGGAATTCTTTTTATGTAACAATCGTATTTTTCGGTAGATAAAACGACATATTCCAAAACATCAGCTAAATAAATACTATATCTACTTATGCTAATGCAGTAAATAATTTAAATAATAATCGCGTGTTAGTCATTGTTTAAATATCGACTTCACTGATCATTAATAAAAAACGGTTTCTGGGATGGTCGCAAAAAATTGCGCACAAAAAATTTGAGTTCAATACACTCTACTCTCGTTTTAACTGTAAACGTAACATTTTGCCGAATTACAAAATATGGTTTAATGTGGCGTATCTATTTTAAACAATGCGCAATGTAATTTTAAATTTGCACTAGATTAGTTTCATTTTATGACCAATTAGAGGCTTATTTTTGTGGCTCAAATGCTCCATTTACATACATTTCTTTTGAGGGAGAAAAAGGACTGTTAAATAAAACTGTAATACATTCAAGTCTTAAGAAGCAAAATAAAGAAGAAATTAAAATTGGTTTAAAAATTGTAAATTGTAGAGATTTATTAGTATCTTCTTTAATTGTCTTGTAATTTTTCACCTTTTCATTTCCTGCTTTTCTTAATTCATTTCTATTAGGTACACTCAGTAGAAAAAGTATTATTGCAGACGTTCAATTAATTAAATCTAATAGTACGAAAAATTTTAATTGTAAAATAGTGTGTCTATTTGAAAGTGGTATTGAGGTTGAAATTCACATATCATTCTTTGGCGTGGGTTTTCGGCAAAACGAACACATTCACCTTGATTCTAAATTACTCAACATTTTAGCGAAAATTAATTTAACGGTCTATAACATTATTGCATGAAGTTCAACCGAAGTTGAATTGGGTATTTATTTGACTAGCAATCTTGTCTGATCATGAATTGATTTAATACACAGAACACCTAATATGCCTCCATATAAAAAGAACTTCTTTCGAGAATTAACAATAAAGATAATAAATTTACCAATTTTACGATACGTAAGTTAATAAGTATTTATTTTATTAGTAGTTAATATTAAGTTGCAGGTAAATAAATAAGTAAAAGTGCTATATTTCTTCTAAAAAAGGAAATATTTTCTTGAAATTAACGTCCTACAAAACGAGTTTTAACTTAATGTATATTGCAACAGATCTCTTTACGTTTAGTTATAGCAGATGTTTACTACGATATAACAGACACCAACACAAAAATTATTCAGCCACCGATCCAGCTTAGCTGGCGAACAAAAAGGCCGAATTCGATCGGACCTTTCGTTTATTATTTGTCGTATCGGACGAAAAACCAGTTTTAATTGTCGAAAGAAAGAGAATCGAAAACTGCTAGGAAGCAGCTGCATATTTTTCAACAGAAAGACAAAGATTGCGGGTCTTCCCACGCCTGGATTTCGAATTCTTACAAGTTGGCGTGAGGAAAGATATTAACCGACAGGTTAGCTCAAGACAACAAAAACTGATTCATTTCGAGTGTTGAGGACTTTCAAGGTTGTGGATTTTTCACGAAATGCATTGCTCACTTGCATTCAAACGTTCTACAGACCGACAGGTATAGCTAACGAAGCGAAATTGTATTGCGCAATATTGTGAATCTCACTTTGCTGGTAAATAATTTACAACATCTTCAATTCGTTTAATTTTAAACTCGTGTTTGAATTGAATGGTCCTAGCAGCGCTTTATTTAATTGAACTTCATTTGTATTTGCTATTAACTTACAACGAGCTTGTCAACATTGTCGCACATCATACGTTCATAAATCAAATATACTTTAAAGCGCTGACTGTAGATATGTATGTATTTATTAAGTAAGTGGACCGGTAGTTCGTTTGGTAGCAAATGGTCAATTTGTGTACAAAAAGCACGTGTTTAAAGTACAGGCGAAAGTGTTAATGCTAATTACTTAATGCATTGTGTGCAAAAATACTGGTGCAGTACACCATCTGTACATCTTACGTTTTATTTCTATTTAAAATATTTAAAAAATTATGTGAAGCAAAGTGACTTACCTTATCAAATATTATTTTCCTTCACGTTAGTTTTTATACGCCAAGTTTGAACTTATCTCTACATTGCAGGAAATAACACTGAATTGAAGCCTTTTCATAGATGATTTTCCGATTTTCTCGGTTTCCTTCGTCACATGACCTGTCACGTTTTATGGATTTTAAAGGATTATATCAAAAACCTACTATTTTCCGATATGTTAAAATCACTATGGTTTTTTAGAAATGTGGAAGAAATAAATTACACAACTGGCAGCAAACTAATTAACAAAATTACAATAATTTGCAATTTTCTTACAATAATTTCATATTTTCTTCTTAAATCCATTTTTGCAAAACAAACAGTTTATGATTTTTTATCAATTTTTTATTTTGTTATAATAGGCATTGAATTATTTATTGAAATGAAGGCAAAACAATGCGTTTGTATACGTTCAGCTGAAAAGTGTAAGAAGGGGGGTTTATTGACCTTATGTGTGCATATGAAAACACCATGAAATAAATTAACTACAATCGCAGAGAGGCCTATATGTCAAAATAGTTTTAATTTCCTTCTTTCGCCGTAATTAATCAATTTTGAGCAGGTCAGGATCGGCCCGTTATGTTTTGAAGCACCAACAAGTCCTGCATAATTAGCGGATAAATGGTTCAAAAATAATTAGACAATAAACGAACGGTTTATAAAAGGATCGTTGAAAGTTTTAACTGTTTCGAAAATTATTTTAATGACTTTTTAATACAAATTAACAAGGTGTAATTAATTACTCACTAAAATCTCGTTCACCCGAATTACGACCATGTAGAAAGTATTTTCATTTAAATTCATTTTTTTTGTGACCCCGAACGTTTATTTGTGACCCAAGGCGTAAATTTCCTTTCTTTAATGGATGCTTTAATTTTTCTACATTTTTTCCTAGTCCTGGCGTTGAGTTGAATGTCCTTTTTACTGCGTTCTAATTGCACAGTAGCGGACTGGCTACAGTAAAGTACTCTAATTATTATTTATAAAAAATGGAACCAACGCATGTAATACTGGCGTTGTTAAAACAAAAAGTATACGTAAATAATGTTAGCTTTTTGATAATATTCGCTTAAAAGACTTTTTAAATGTCCCTTTTTTTGATGAAACATGTTTCATAACTAGACATTATTGATAATAATCAGGAGCAAAAAATATGTTATTAAAATTCACGTGTTCTTAAAAACCTTTGTTACATGTGCATGTGTATAATTATGGCTTCTGTTGGCTAATTTACTAAACTCGTTTTTACACCTTTTAAAATAAATCGGAACAAACAACCTGTATGTTTTAAATTATTAAATATGGAGAAAATTATGGGAAGAAATTATATGAGAAAAATACTTTAGAGGTTTAATGTATGTATGCATGTGTATACATTAATCTTATATTGCAAAAAAATAAAGAATTAAATAGTTTGATACCATATCTATAATAGATGTCAAGTTTTATACCTATAGTAAATTATTTTTGGGCCTCGTCTATAAAATTTTAAATATGTACCTAATAATAAAGTATTCAATAAAATGCTAATTCATTAATAGTTGAGCTGGCACATCGGGATCTGCAAAACAAATTTCAATATTATTAATCAAAAAGAATTAAGGTTAGGGCAAATTCTTTATTCCATTTCGTAGGAAAACTTGGAAATTCTATAGTTTTTTCGGTTATCCGAAAAATTCGATTTTTAATCTTTTTTCTCCGAATTATGACACAGATAAATATGAAATTTAACTTACAAAGACAGTCGTCATCGATTTGTTCACCTAATATTCTAAACTTGAAATCTTGGTATTTGTTGGCCAAGGTAGATTGGTAAATGAGCTGAATTAATCCGTTGTTTTCTTCAAAAGTCACAGACACTATAATGATAGAAATATATAAATTAGCATTTTCATTCATCAGTGAAAACTTGTTTTAAATAGGCAGTTAAAAAATAATAGGAAAGAACTATTTTTCTATTCTATCGATTGATACTGTGATAAACACCTAATAAATGGAAGAAAATTCATTGAAAAACTAAGAATTTAGTAAAAATTTTAATACAGCCTATTTAGTGAGAAAGTTTAATCAGTTTGTAATAAAGCTCAAAAGGCTTCTCTCTACTGCCATCTCTGATGATTTACCAGAAGTACTATAATCGACATTATTTTAGTAAATAGCAATCTTTGTTCACATAGAAAATGTTTAGTTATTAATATTGTAGGTGGCTTTTAATTATTATTCACAAATTTTTCTTTGCATTTTTGATATCTGTTAAAAAAGCATAGCATTTAACTTACTTTTTCTACCAGTCAGCCTACCACAAATAGGCATATTATCAACTAACAAAGCCTCTGCACCGCAGAATAGATCGAATTTTTCGAAATAAAGGTTTATTTTGCAAACGTCCTAAAAACAAAAATTACTAAAAATAATTTTACACCTAAATTTTCATCCTTATAAGGGAACACCCTATATCTTAAACCCTTATAAAACATTACCCTCGCCATCCTTCTAATTTGGAACACACATCTTTCTGCATCGACTGTTACTTCTAATACAAAAGTTTTATCATCGACAAATCTATCACATACAACAGGAGCTGGTCTAATAGTGGTCGTTGGAAAATCTGGAGGATCTGTTGGGATTATTCTACAAGGAATTTGTTCGAACAATCCAAAGAAACCTCTACCGCAGAAGAATTGGTCCGTTACAAATTTAACATCCACGAAATTCCTGTATGTTAAATCGAATGACACTAAAAAAAAGAAACCAACCAGTTCACTCTAAAAAATTTTTCAAAAAACTTCTCACTTTAGAATACAGCTAATTTTTTAATCTACTATGCAATAAATTTTAGAAATGGGACATACCCTGTCTTTTACAAAGGCTCCTACCGCAATATCTACTTCTGTTATCCAACAGAACAAAATCTTTACTGCATCCGTAACTATTTTCTATTTGAAAATCGGCGAATAGTACTCGAACTCCGCAATATCCTGTTTGTTTTACAAATCTGTAAATATAGGAGAAGTCGGTTTGTGTGCGTTCGGGTCAAATTCACGAGAGAATTATGCCGCAAATATTGATTTCAATCGAGAAAATTTACCTATAACAAACATTGAGGTTTTTCGGATAAAAAAATGGGTAACCGGGGCTTTTGAAATATCCTTTCAAATAATGCAGTTTGATGCAATTATTGTTCTCTATTCTAATGTTTTCTTCTACTCTTCTGCACGTCTCTAAATTCCGGTAAAGTAATTCGTTTATTTGCTTGTTATTCCAATTTATGCAATCATAAGAGTTGAAATTTGTTACTGCTGAGTTTATAGTTGATGTATCAATAAATGTCGCAGGCTCACTTTCAGTAGGTTCTACAGGTAATCCACTATCATTCGGTTCTGAGAAGTAATAATACGTTTTTATCGATCCAGGAAAACCTATAAACTTCGAACTTTTATCGCCTGAAATTTCCGTTTTTTGATCAATCAACTGCGCTCGTTCGATTTCAACATTTAATCGATCATCGAAATATTTACTGGAAACGCTCAAATTCCTACTTCTAGCTGGATAGTACTTCTTTGGGCACTCGTCTTGGATTGCTTCGATTACGAAACCCGTATAACTGCCTGAAACCATTCCTTCTGATTTGAATATTAAATTTTTGAAACCGTCTTTTTCGAAAACTGTGGTCAGCTTTAACTCTTTGTTACATCCACAGATTTGTTTATTGTCTATACTAAGGTACCCGCTCGGGCAATTGTTATAAGTACTCGAACCTGAAATATCAATAAATGTTATAACTTGGGTTACCTTTCTATTGTTCATAAAGAAATCAGTGTGTTAAAATACGCCAATTAGCATAAGGAATTAATAAGGTATAATACCGTTATTGCGCATAGTACTCTTACGTCTCTAGCTATTCCTTTTGTGCTGTATCATATTAAAATACATAATTAATTTCATAGTTATATAATTTCTTACCTAAATAAAAATATAAAAAATTTAATCTCAATCTGCAAATATTTTGATTAAATTTTTGAATCCTAATGACGCATTCATATTTTGAGCTAATACTGCGAGGAAAGCCGGGGCTTGTTATTAAAAACCTTCTGGAATTGTAGGTGTTTAGGCAACATTGAGGCAAAATTGATCCTATTTTTGGCTGGATAGGTAGGTTTAATGACCGAAAGGGTAATGTAGAGTATTGAGGTTCCAATGTAGTGGATGTTTCAAACTAAAACAGGACCTTTCCCTCTTCATATCCTATTATTTTATAATTGTATAAGGTACTTACAGTGTTGATAGTTTCAGTAATAGTACTTTGATAATCACAGTCTGTCGTATTGACACATATTTCAGCAGTTATTCCTTTTTTATACAGGAAATTTAAAATTATAAAAAATATCACCGGAGAAATACTCATCTTTTCTTTAAAGCTTGCGAAAATTAACTAATCTGTTTTATCTCATTTGGTGTTATTTGTAAGAGAAGAATTTTAAAATAAATAAAGGTTTGGTGAAATAGGCGCGTTTGTGGTTGAAGAATTTCCAATGAAAAACACACACCGGTTGTAAATATTTATAGGGGTCTATTAAAATAGTTTTCGGTATGTTATTTTCATTTCTATATTTTATTTGCACTTTATTTAATTTCTTCCAATTTTTAGAGATAAAATAATAATAGAAATTTGTTTATGAATTGATTATGTTTTATTCTTTGCTTAGTACAGTTTATATTAATGTTATTTATTAATAATCGGACTTTAATTTGAACAATTACATGAATGGGTACATAATTATACTTAGTAATTACGCGCAATTTATATACATGGTTTCTTAAATTGAATATACATATACAGACTGTTTAAAGTGAGAGTATTTTTTATCGTATATATCAGATTCTCCCTAATCAATTGACAGTATCAATTCTCATCAATTTCTATTGATGAAAATAATAATAGGTACATATTATAATTTATTAACAGTGATCAAATTTTTCGGACACGGGCTACATAAACTTTACAATATTTCTTTATTCATTTTACTTTTCATAAGTATATGGTTAAATTGAAATCAATTAAAAACCAAACTATTTTGTTATCAATCATTCAGTTAAATCGTTCTAATAATACTGAAATAAATATGCATCACGTCTTGCAAGCGCCTATGTGTATCTTGCGCAATTGATTTATTGATACCTACATTTTCTACATTGTACCAACAAATACAAAGACGAAAATGGATTTATCTGCCACTGAAATGCATGTTAGTCAGGATAGTGTGCGCAGGTCGTTTTCTATTGCAAAAATCCACCGGAAGGCTCTTGTAACCCGAATAACGAGTATTATGCAGGGCCATTATCAGATTGTGAATTTCATATTTCGACGGGTAACAGATGAAGGGATTCTCCGGATTGTATCTGCAATAGAAGTTTATAATCAATTTACTAAATTTTCATTGGATTAAATAAAGGAAGGGATGAGTCATTTGATTTTGATTGTCTGAAATTCGATTATCTTCATCCAATTTTTTTATACAAAAAATTGTAATTACTGTTTCATTAGATAATGTGTTGCAGCAAGTTGGATCGAAAATTGTGAGGGAGATGCTAATGTAATTCATTTTATAAAATCTAAAGAAATTTAATTTTTCCGTATAACACTTTTCACAAAATTGGCTAAAATTTGCCAGAATTAATTTTGTAGATTCTACTTTACATACCTGCATGAACTTATTAATATGTATAGGATGTCAAATTATTATGCAGATTAAAATAATTAAAAAAAATATAAATATACCGACAAAGTCTATCTATCGCTTGGAAATAAATCCTCCCTTAACGTCCAGGTTTTTATACGGATTGGAGAGAACAATAGCCGTTGAAAAATCATACGCGCGATAGCAAAAACAAACGGAGTTCAGTCGGTCTTGATTAATCAATTCACGCATCAAATGGCTTTTTTAATTCGTATCTAGTATCGATCTGTAACTGTAATATGCAGCAGGGAAACTTCCTTTGAACACAAAAAATATAGACTACGTGAGTAATTTTGTTCCCCCTCCTGTACACAAATTCTAGAGTTAGGATTTAAGTCGAAGAGCATCAATTGCTAAAACTACCTTTATCGTAATATTTAATTTAATTTAATTTAAAAAAATGTACTATTTTTCGTCTCAGAGTTAGGCCCTGTATATTACAAAATAACAACAAACAAGGTAATAAAAATATTTATTTTTGTATTTGCTACAGTTAATAATGTCTTCAGGTATGTAGTTTTTATGTGTTTGTCTAAACTCTTTTTTATAAATGCACCTACGTTATAGTTCGTATGGTGAACCCCCACGGTATTTTATTAGAAGCGAGCAATATAGGTGCGAGTCGTATATCAGTAATTAGAAGTAAAAAAAATGTGGGTGTTTGATGCCCGTTTGCGTTGCATCACTTACCTACAAGCTTGCGTCTGGCAATTGTCAAATTCGCTCTTGCCTCTAGGAACGAATCTGCAAAAGAAACGGGAAAGAACAAAGTAAAAACAGAAGGTTTTCCTTTTCAGTTTCACACTTTTTATTCTAGCTAGTTCTCGTTACCGTCCTTTGAACCAAACCGTTCGCATTAACCGGCTCTCTGGCGGAACTCCTTTGATGATTTTAGAATTTCGAATTTAAAACGAAAATTGACTAATCAACCAGTTTTTAATTAAACCAGCGCAACCCTTCCGACTTTAAATGGTTTTACAGCCACAAATTCGTTCATTTGAAGAGTGGAATTAAGAAGACTTAATTGGAAAATTAAGTAACCCACCAAGATTTTCTTAAATCACCAGAATGAATTTTAACAACCTATATTTAACCAAAAGTGAGATTGCAAACAAGCAAATATAAAAGAAATGTTTCTTTAACTAAATCCACATACCCCGAATTTTCCCTCTTCCACGGGTACTTCCTGTAATATCTCATTCTTTTGGATGGAACAGGACCTACGTCATTATCACCAATCGATTCTTCGCCATCTTCAACATCATCATTTGCTTCATTGATAAAGTACGGTGGAGTCTTGGGAGTTTCGATGTACATGATGGGGCTCTCTCCATTGGGCCACGGTAGTACCAGAAGTGTGCTCAATGCTCTAATTGTGTCATCTATGCGTTCGTCTTTTAATCGCTTCGAATATGGCGAGTCTAAAATAGGAAATTATGACCGAAATGTCTGATATAACTTAATTGATTAATGCAGAATTTGTGTTGGTGTTTGGGATTAACCCCTGTTATCTCGAACAAGGAAAGTTAATGAATATTCCATTGTTCAGCGACTTACAGTTTAATTGCTTCCTATTGTTGTCCGGTTCTAATTAAACTGTTGCATTATTTTTTTATTATAGATAAGTTCTATTTAATCTAAAGCTCAATTTCTTGTGAACAATAATTAATTTTTAAAAGAGAACCAATTCCTTTTTCTTACATTCCAATTCTTTTTAAAATCCTTTAATCTATTGTGTCTGTTCTAGAGGTGCATCGGTATGCATCGCATCGCGTTCGTTTGTAGTGCAACAGTAATGGAAATAAACATATGTGCCCTTGTGCACTTCTAGCATTCTGGTAATTTTTATAAGTATTTGTTCGATAAAAGGTTTCGAAATGCAAATTCCAATGCTCACCTGTATAAGAATTTGCATCCAAATACACGGCATCCTGGATGTCGTTTCCAGGTTGGTTGGGCGTTAGTCGGAAGCAGGTCGCTAATCTCATATAGCAGCTGAACGCCAGGAGAGTTACAAACTGTGCCGATGTCGTCAATTTCATTGTCCGGCACCTCTGCTGGAATAAACTGGATTAGACATCTATCTAAATTAAGTTTCAACGAATGCGGAATGACGGGTTAAGGACGGAGATGTAATATAGTAGGGTCAATTACTGGCCAGGGTAAAGGTTTAGGTCCTTTTGGGAGACATCTTGTGGTGGAGGGTAAATAATTTGATCACTCCTACGTACTAATAGCTATATGTAGGTACATTTGACATTCAACATGTACCTACGTGTTTATTATTTATAAAACATACGTATTTGCAACAGGGATAAGTGATGTACCATATGTATTATACTTAGGTAATCTTCAAGGATTACTTTGCATAAAAATCAAGGTACGAGGGACTGTTTGCTTTGATCTTTATAATTTATTAACAAAACATTGGATTCGCTTACTTTCCACAAAGGATATTTTATAGTATTATAATGAATATTAAAATATTCATGTTCTAAAAACAAAGGTAAATTGAAAATCTACGTCATCTGTTATTTAATCTTTATAGAATAACTTCTGGCCAGTTAAATCTAAAAATGATTTTCCCATTTTTTCTTTACAGGCTTCCTCTGATATTCAACAAATTGCTTCCATCTAGGTTTATTTAATCTAACAGGTATTTTAAAAGTAGGATTTTCAAAATTTCATACGGAGTTTCATAAATGTATTTGATTGTACAAGCTTGAATATTTTTATTCCTTATAACATGCCTATTAAATAACAAATAAAATCCCGCTTATGAAATTTACGAAAATGATTGAAGCCATTCAAGTCTGCTTCCCATCGAGTTTGAGAATTTTTTGTGCCTTTGATTCCCTCAATCGAAACCGAAATTGGATGTTTTCTGAATATGACATTTTACGTTAAATCTCAACTTTTAACGGAAATGTTATTATTATTATTATTAGAGCTGATTTATTATTAACAAGAAATTCTCCAATGAGAAAATCTTAAGTTCCTTATTTACGTGCCCAGAGTTTATTACTAGGGTCAATTACTACAGACACTACTACTATGGTATCAAAATTTATGGTCATTAAATAAAGGCAGTAGCCTATTGAAAATGATTTTTTGTGTTGTGCATAAACGTTTAGAACAAATTTAAAAAATAAACTATCTGAGAGTATTTTTCAACGCGAATTTAGCAAATTTAAAACTAATGGATTCATTTGTAGTTTAATATCTATTTAAATTAATGTTTTTGTTTCAATATATTTTCAGGAATAGCTATTTTCTATTGATCCAGCATACACAAATGTATCACTAAATTGCATAACAGTGCATAAAAAATTGTGTTTAAATAAAAAAAAATTATATAGTTAAGTTAATTAATTACAACTTTATCAATTGCTAACAAACACGATCCAAATTTGTTTACAAGAAATTTGCCAGTATTTGAGTAACATATTTTCGACAAAATTATACCGAAATTTATTAGAAAATTTACTAGTCATAAAATAATTAAAACCTACTATGTACTTTGAAATAACAATTAATTTTACTCACTAAGATAAATTTCATTCAACTCCCGAAAGAAAACTCGCTTGTACAACTCACAAAAAAAAAACAATATTTTGCGACGTTTCGGATACGAAAATCGGACGCCCGTTTAACCCTGGCGGAGTTTAACGCAAAGACGTGGAGTTTCGCGCCCTCCTTTTATATATAGGTACCAAACAAATTCGAAACGAAGCGACGCGCAACTCCGGTGTGGGAGTTTGAAAGTTGCCGAAAGTGCCACAAGTGGATCCGGCGAACGCGAGCAACAAGTTTTCATCCAGATTAAAGCGACCGCGTCCCCTTGGAATTGGCTCGTGAGCGAACTCCGTTCCGGAATATTCGCCGGGTTGCACAGGCACATAAATATTAGTCCTCGACGATGCTGCCACGTGCAACCAACCGATTCAAAATGTTACCTTGATAGAAATTCTGGATAGTGTGCATGTTTATAGTTTCCTCTAATTAGGTGTATAGTTTGGAACATTGGCAGGACGTTTTATTAATATTTAGCTGCAAAATTATGAAGCAGTTTACATAGGAATCTATAAATTTATTGCCACAAATGGTGCACATTCGTAATAGTAGATAGTAATCGTTACCTAAATAAGCTTCGTTAATGGAATGAATATATTCGATATTATAGGATGGTTACTATTACCGGGAAATTCGAGAATTTTGTTGGCGCAATATGCGTTTCTAAATTGTACGTATTTCGATTGAAACTTCGTATTTTGCTTTCATGTTCCCAGAATGCAATTAACATCGTATAATTAATTGTGTTAATAATATGATACAGACGAAGCGGTTAAAGCTGTCATCTTTAAAGCGAGTTCATTTAATATTGTTAGTTTGTGTTCATTTGATGCTCATTAAAAATCTTTTGAAACGAACTTTCTATGTATATTTATGTAGTATCATCAAATTGTAAATTGTGTAATTGAGTACCCACTATATACTCTAAGAAATCCTTTTTGTTTTGCACATAACAAATTTGATGCCACAGTTGAATCGGCGAGCCATCAAGTTTTTTCCATAAATTTTGTAGACGTTGCCATTTTCTTTCGTTTTTGAATAATGTTTACTTATTTTTATTGTCAGTCACAACTGCCTGTGGCAATTTTTCCTTTTTCTTTGAAGACTCTTCTTTAGGTTGAATCTTTTTTACATATCTTTCCTTCGGCAATGATGTAAAGGTTGGTATATTTTACAAAATTCCAAATACAAATATCGGTATAAGGAAAAAGAAATATGTAATATTGCCATTATAATTAGTAAACTAATTATAAATTTAATCAATTTCTCGTTTAGGTATATTTGAATGAGGTCGTAGGAAGCTAATTTTCGAAATTAATTAGAATTTGCTTATGCACAAATTTGACAGAATGAATGCATTGCTGCAACTTTGCGTAACTCACATCTAATTTAATTAGATTTTAAACATAGTATACCTAAAAGTTAGTATACTGCATACTTTACAATTAAACTCATGCTTTCGATCTTCAAAGTTTGAAGTATTCTATGTATTTTAGATATAAGTTCAACAACCGCTTGTTTTCCTTTATCTCCCTTCGCACGTTCCGATGTCTTTCACCTCCATTATAAGGGTACAGGAACTTCGATTTTTCATAAAAATAATTCGTATTCCGAGCACTAAAATCATTCAACCATGCATCCAGCGCAATCGAAATTTTAAGATATTCTCAGGCTTGTTGCATGATCTCAGAAGCAAATTGGATTCGTTTTACTCCAGCACATACCGTTTTGTTCGTTTGTTCGATGGGTTGTGTAATTTAACCAAGGAATTGCCCTTAGCCTTTACCCTAAATTAAATAAAATACCAAAAATTTGCACCTACAATATGCAAAGTTATCAATAAGCGTACCGTTACACTTGATGAAAAAAAGCTTTCAGCTAATTATTCATCTGCAATGTTATTTTCTTCCAAATACCCTCTAATTACTGTGCGATTTTTAGATTACACGGAAGTAATTTAATCCCTCTAATTTTAATGACACTTCATCACGTAATGGGAGGAATTCGCTAGGGAAATTCCTTTTAAATAAATGGTTCTATTATCGCAAGATGTTTTTTATAAAATCCACTGATCGACTATTTTTTAAGTGGATGTTTTCACCACGTTTTCAGGATGTTTTAATTTTTCTAAAAATGCTTGAAGTATTATTTCTGCATATTTGGTAATATAATAATAAAAAAATTTAATATATATATATAAGGCAAACTTTTTAGCTTCTTATTAGTCTCTCCATTAGTCTCTCTTTAGTGTCTCTCCATTTGTTGCTTTTTGGAAGCAAATTGGTTGTTTATTCAAAATGAAAAAGGCCCCTATCTTTTACTCGCTTGTACTGTTTATGCTATTATTCGGCTTTTAAATTATGGTGAGTAAAAATTCCATATTGGGCGTGCGATTTAAAACATTTTAATGCTAATAATTGTTGATAATTTTAACAATTTAATTTCAAACTATTTTTATAGCCGTGAAATATCGATTGAAAATTAAAATGAAGATCGGAAAATTCCAACCAACATAATTATTGCCTCAAGTAAGTAAAATTCTTGAAAAATTTAATAACAAACACATTAACTCAAAACAATATTTTTTAGAATAGAAACATGTGGCATGACACTGGATAGTTTTTTATGGCCTGTTACAGGTCTGACAATTTTTGGAATTCTAGTATTAAAGTGTTTTATTTATTTATATCTTATAAAAATGGAGCAATAAATTTTTTATAAACTTAATTACTTTATGTCTGACAGTAAATTGTTTCAAATTTCTAGATACACTTTGAGTAATTGCTTTATTCTGTAGGATGCGCGTGCGTTCAATCTGCGAACATGGTGAACTTTTATTTCAATAAAAATAAACAATCTTATATAGAGTAACTGCAGTTACTGATTAGATGGATTGTTATTTTTGAAACAGTGAACCGTGATAAGCTAGCTATATCGTAGAAATTGCTCACAGACAATAACTTTTTTATCACAAACAGTAAGTTTTCCAATATATGATATTATTTATATTGGAAGAATTGGAATAGTATTTTTAAATAATCGAATAATATAATTGTTGTTTAAAATATTACTACTATATTACAATTTAATTTAATACTTTTTTTAGTCATGATAGAAATTGTTCGATATGGCTGAGTGATTCTATTTTATTAAAAAAGAAATTGTATAAAACTCGAATTCTTATGGGAAATCAACGGTTTACTGTTTTATCTTTTACTGACGGGAAAATCAATTTTATTTTATCGTTTATTGAGCAATTTTAAGAAAAAAATAAGAAAGACTTTCAACATTTTTTTGCTCTTTAGAATTAATTTCTCCACGTAAATTATATCAGTAAAGGAAACATTTCAAAAATTAAACCACAATCGAAAATCCAACTATAGGTCATCAGAATTAACCTATTTTGTGTCGTTCAATTCGAAAACGAACGATAGATACCTATAGGTTGCAAAATCGATAAACGCAATAGTAACTCGAAGTTTAAAGAGTGAAAATATTCAAATGAAATGAAAAGTTAATTAGTATCTTACAAAAATACGCTAATTTAACTTAATTCGTTTATTAACAACCGGTAGGAAATCATACAAAATATTAGTTTAAAATACTATTAGTACTTAAATTCGAATAATCATTCCACATTGAATTAGCTAAAGTGATATGATAAATTGTTGCTCATTCAAGCTCATCAACTATCGTGAAAATTTAACAAGTGTTATATCAAATATAATATAGATAAAGAGAAATATAGAGAAAGATAAATTTAATATAGGTATTAAAATACCTAATCATTTTTACGGAGCCGGATCAGCCGTCAAGAATTTATCCGAACCGGCGTCTTCATAGAATTTCTGCGTATTTTCATCGACAAGTTTCAGTGTTCCTATAATTTTATTCGCCAGGAAGTACATTCGTTCAACACTCTGAAATAAAATAAATTAATTTAGATTAAATTACCATCTATACAAAAGTTCTTAACATTGAATTCAGGAGGAACTAATTAAAAGAAAAGAATT
Organism: Phyllotreta cruciferae; assembly: GCA_917563865.1. Taxonomy (NCBI): domain Eukaryota; kingdom Metazoa; phylum Arthropoda; class Insecta; order Coleoptera; family Chrysomelidae; genus Phyllotreta; species Phyllotreta cruciferae. The sequence continues at coordinate 3,390,942 of OU830609.1, read as the reverse complement.
AAATTCGGAGAAATTTATAGCTATTATACATTCTGCATCAGTGATATAAATTTTCGGATTTATCAATGCGAGAATGAGAATTCTGTTATTGCATTTATCTGAAAATGCCTAATTTATTACTCACAAATTAGAATTCCTCGATTAGCGGCAAGATTTCTTTCCAATTAGACTCAAAAAAACAAATTTCAAAGACATATATTTTACCTCGCATTGAAGGAACTCCTTAACAGCAGCATCGACGTACACCAATTTATCGTATTCCTCGTGTGTCATGGAATATTTCAGCTCGTCCTCTTCGGTGTAGGTTTGGAACTTCTCGACGCCCAGGCACAGCTTCTCACCAGGAGCTCTAAACACGTGCCCGTCTCCAATCTTCAATCCAGTATCGATATCCGGAGTATCGTCGTAGTAGAGGAACGTTGGAATCGTCACTTTCGGTATTTTGATCTGAAGAAAGTAAAATTTATAAGTATTTTGCTATAATTGCTAGAGATACTTTAATGAGATAGATGGAAAAATAAAGAGTTTAGGGAAAGAACATGTTGTATGACTTACCAAGGCTCTTCTGGCTGCGATTAATTTTGCGCACAATTTATCAATCAGCATTACAGGATGGTTGGCCATTTGCTTGGGAGCCGCTGAAATCGGTATTATTTCCTTAAGGACCAAGTCCTTCAGCCGTTCCAATTCGCCGAACTACAAGAAAACCCCTTTTAATAAATTAACTCATGCTTTATTTACTTATTTTGGATTAGAATTAAAAAAAGAACAGGGACCTCTCTATCCTTGCATCTCTTGTCCATTTTATGGGCATAGTCCTCCAGCAGACGTTCCTGGAAGTTCAGCATAAATTGCCTGTCCGTCAGGTTTGTAATTTGCGTCCCCATTAGCCTTTCCAGACGAAGTCGAATGACGGGATGATAGAATCTAAAATTAGAAATTATCAAAGTTAATCAGCTGCCACAATAGTTTTCAACTAATAACTTCTCAAAGTATAACTTCCGCGTATATAAGTACCTAACTTTAGTATTATAGATTTAAAATATAAAGTAAAGAATATTGTTGGATAAGGTGAGGATTCTGAACACAAAAGCAGGAAAAGCCCAAAATATACAATAAAAGTGAAACGTGGCTCATCCTGTGGGATGTGACATTAATTCTTATATAGGATAAACATGGCTCAGAAGTTTTTTTGCTCGACACATTTTTGCTTTCTGTGTTGACTCGCTGTGGAATCAATTTTCTTGCAGGAGATGATATCAGCGGGACTTACTTTTAATGAAACTACAATATACGCATTCAAAAACCAATTCGACGTAATATTATTTCTATCTTAACGGTACCAAATCAAATACAGGAAATATGACTTTTAATTGGAAAACCTTCGCAATTTCTGGAAAGCTTACGTTCCGAATGAAAAATTCCACCGCTTTAATACCCATAAAGTGCCATTCGGATTTTAATGTCAAATCGAAGATTCTATTCCCAACCGCGTTGTATAAACGCCGGGATCTGTTTTTATAGTTTTTGCAATATATTGCAATACTTAACAATATTATTTTATATTTAGGGGAGAGTGAAGATAGTTATAAGGGCAGGTTGTTACAAACCCAATAAAAATGAGTATATAATAGTCAACCGTAATTCTGGCTATTAATACTTGCCATGAAGCCCCAACTATGAACGAAAGTTGAATTCGATAGTTGCATGCCCGTAAACCCCCAAAATCGTTTTACAACCTCATAATTGTGAAGTTTTGGTGTTTCGATCAAGGTCTTCACTAACCGGTAGGTAATTTGATTTTCAAAAACGTAATGTTTTAAAGCTTACATATCACTCTTTCATTTGCGTTAATAGTTTTCCTCCAGAAAAGAAGCGAACTAGCAAAAATCAATACAGTACCTCAAAACGAATGTTGGGGCTAGTTGTTACAAAATTTAAGGGGGACATTGTTACAGTAACAAATAACCCCACTAAGAAGTAAATTCCATGAGAAATCCTTGCAATTGAACCTTTAATTGAACCTGGCGCTCCTGAGCACATAGGAAAAAGGGTATTCAATCCCTCCACCAGTCTTCCACGAAAGAATTAAAGCTTAAAAGATTAAAAAAAACTTCAGGCAAGACTCCTCTTCTGAGGAATCCGAAAAAGAGGACTCGTTGTCTTAGGTATATGCTTGAAACTCTACTCAGAATCCAAATTTAACGAATGAATTCGTTATCTACGTTGCAAGAAATGGGCACAAGTCTCTAGAGAAGATGACGATTTCTACGTTTGTATTCATTGCCTTTCTGATGGCGATTAACACGTAAAAGATCATTGTTTTACATTTGCAATTTTTGGTTTGAATAAAAGTGTTTAAAATTCATTTAATTCCCATAATATTAATTTAATAACTTTCCCCTGGACAGGGCAAGTTGTTACATTTTACACGCCATCATAAATGTTTATTTTAAATGTGCTTTCTACATAAATTGTTGGATCTAAATTCAGCAATGTAGATCAGAAACATTGGCCTGTATTATCTCAAAAATTGGCGCCGATTCAGTTGATAGTTTTTAAGAAAAAAAATCAAATGTTAATTTTGTAGCAACTAGCCCCGCTCTCCCCTATTACTATACGTTTCATAATAAATTTCTATATACACTTCGCTATTTTTTATAATATGGTGGTATGATAAATATATCTACTACTGGCAAAGTTTCATAAAAAAGTGAATAAAATGATGCATATACTTTGGTATAACTGTATATAAATAAATGCATATATAAATGTGTTCAAATAAAAGATGTAAGTATTCAACCTTCTCGAGCGCAATTCACATCTACAAGTACTCAGAATTCCGGTGCAAAAAATGGGTGCATATAAATTTCTATAGGTGTACTGTACATAAGTGCTTTCATATTTGCAAACGCAAACCTGCATGTACCTACTCCGGCGTATGTAATTTACCCCCGGTGTCGCTTAAGCTTGTCGCAACACGACAACGTGATATTCGAGCGTCCGGAGACACGATAACGAGATGGCTCTAGGCGGGAAAACCGGTGAAAAGCGCGTGCGGTCGTCGAGACGTTTTTCCGGAAAATGACAAGTTCCGCACGGAGCCATAATAACCGCGAAAGCTGTTCGATTTTCTTGCGAAATCTAACAGAAGCGAACGGGCTAAAATTAAACTTTGTGGAAATTCGATGCGAGAATGAAACGTAGATTCGTGTCGGGAATGATCATTATTAGAAATATCGATTTAATATTGGCAGTATTGTAAAAAGATAGTTTTTGGAAAAAATATGAGCCGGTTTTTATTAGGTAATAGCTGTGTTGTTTATGTACCGAAATTTAATATTTAGCACAGTTAGTGGATTGTTTTCCCAGTAGGCGTCGGCAAACTGCACAGCATCAGGTCTTAATTTATAAATCCCAAACCGTATAAAGTCATATTTCTGTTTGGGACATGATAAATAGAACTTAAATGATAACTTAGCGCCCTCCATTCGCGGAATTCCCAGATAATAGGATTTAACCAGTTTAACGCCCACTATCACAATTGCGTAAGCGTTATTCTGCGAAACCATATTCCAGTAGAATTCCGGGAATTTACTACGTACCGATTTTTCACAATAAGTTTGATTGAACGATGAAACTCTAGCAGAGCAGTGAATTTTGTTCATGTAAATATTTGTTATCTCTAAACTTGATCGCACCGCCGAATTCTTTGCTCCAGTTATCGATCCAATTCATTTTGCATGGCTGTGCATTTTAACATAAAATTTTGACATATTTTATAGGCCACATCCGAACTCTGCCACAAAATAAAATTTTACCTGAATTGTATAAATGTGGGGATTATTGAAGAGTTCGAACTCTGCCAAAACTATTAAGGTAATCCTTTGAGTGTCATTAGGGTTTATTAGTAATAGAATTGGTTTTGATAAATCACAGAGTATCATTTGGTGCAAAAGTGCAAAAAAAAACGATCTGTAATTGGAGCCTATTTGAAAATACATTTCGGAATGATGTATATCAGTCCTGAGGAAGTTGTAGATTTCTTTAAAAATGAACTACCTTTTTTGCTTCCAAATGATCGAAGATAGAATTTTGCAATCAAAATAAAGAAATAAGGACATCTCGTATTAAACATAATTTGCCTTGTATTTGTAAGAGGACAGCTAATTCTTGCGAGAGTTTTCATTCTCACTTTAACAATTCTTTTTATAAAGTACATCCAAATATTGTTTAGTTTACTCGTGTTTTATGGGATATTCAAATAGAAATATACGCGAAAATCGTTCGGCGAACCTGTAGCAGAGAAAAAACAAAAAAATTGTTAAAGTAAAAATTAATTTTATTAATGAAAATATCGAATAATGTAATAAAAATATTATTTCTCGGTTTATGTTCATGTAAAAATGTCTTTTAAATATCATCCTCACATGTTATTTTATTGTATACGTTAAATTTTTTCTAAAATAAAATATAAATAAATAATTAAGATTTTATTACTCTTATATTATAGGTATACCTACCTACTCTTATATTAAAATTGAGTACCTCGAGTTCAAGGTAAATTATTAAATCGGATTAGGCAATTAGGCCCCTATGGTTTGGTACTTAATCCCTAAAATTTTAAAACCTGGCAGAGTTCGAACAACAATTATTGACTACCTAAATTTTGTGGCAGAGTTCGGAAACTCCCATTTTATAGGTGTAGTGTTTAATAAATTTCCTCAAATTTCTTTGATAATTTCTATATTAATTGGTTATTTAAAAGAGGAAGTAAATTCTGGGATAAAGCTCTACAATCAGACCCTGCGTAGGAATCTTTTATTTAAATGTAAATACAGTTCAACCAGAGAAAGCATATTGATTGAAACCAGTTTTTGGGTTGATTAAAAATTGTATACATTGTAGAATTGGGGCTTTTCTCTGATATTCAATCGAAACTCTCTAAAGATTTATCTACCAATTACCCTAATTAAATGTGCATTCTTTCTATTTAGCAAACATCTCCTGTTAATTGGTAATTATAATAGTTTATAGCATCCACCTTTAAATTATTTCATGGAAATTATTTCATGTTCGGTTAAAGTTAAGAAAGTTAGGACGGTGTTATATTAGGTAAACATGATTAACATCAATTTGTCTCATACGTGCAGCCCTTTAATTAAAGCGAAAACCAGAAACTGCTTTGAGAGTATGGGTATTTAATGGAGTAACAGTATCATATTACAATTCGTCTATGTAATAATAGAGCGTGCTCATTCACTAGTAATTCACTGAAAGGGTTTTGCAACCACATGGCTTATTAACGTAACAAGAATTTAATTAAAAAATCTTAAAAAATTCAGTAAAGCGTCCAAGCTAAGCTTTTCATGTTGTATTTTTTGCGGAAAATCAAAACAAAGCCAACGGCTTGTACTGTAAATCTTGATAATGTAAATTATTATAACGCTCTGTTTACCATGTATACCTACTAGAATAAAAAAAGCTAATTTTAATTTTCCTTCGTTAAAAATCGTAAAAAAAACCCAACTGGGGCGAAATAATGGAAGCACACGCCGCAATTTAACGGGCGGGGAGCCCGCATAAATATCCAAAATAACGAGGCACCGGAAACCAGTTCCAAAAATTCGACCCGACGTTCCGGTTCCAATTAGCCCAGTTAGCAACCCGGATTTTTCCGTAAAATTTTGTAGGCAAATTGTAATTAACAAGACGGAGAAACGAGAAAATGATCGATTAATAAAGGGCCCGCGGTCGTCCCGAAGAAACAATAAATAATGGCACTGTCAGAAGGGACGCGAGGTCGGGTCGTCAAAACGTAGGAAACCGGCGCCCGGTACTAGTAGTCACGGCGAAAGGCATCCGGCGCCTTCAGGCGACGTCGACGGCGTCACGACAGCCACCCTTTTGTCAACGTGATACCTAAGTATCGTTAGATGCTCATTTCGTAATTTCAAGTTTGAATCTAGATACTCGTGAGTTGCAAGTACGATTTGATGAGCGTGAAAATATGTAATACGTTTTTACTCAGAAGTTTATTCGGAAGTTGTCAACAACATTTTGTATAATGCTTATTGCTTACACTCTCTATAGGTTAGAGATTTCTAAAAAGAAATTATAACATAATTTATATGTTAATTTGAGCATTTTCAAACCCTGTATAATACTCTAATATTTATTCATGATAAAAATGACAAGAAACAAAATTAGTAGGGGAAAGTGCTCTGTTATGGGATGTTCTTCTTATAAATAATGGTCGGTATTCAGCGCCCCATTTTAACGTTAAACCCATTTTAAGCGATCGACTTTAACGTAAACAATGTCCTTAGTTACTCCATAACAACAATGTAGAACTGTCAAGTTAAAGGCGATCGGTAAACATGACTTTAAATTTAAAATGGAGCGCTGAATACGGGGCAATATCTTTGGAATTTTGGTTTAGAAATCAAATCAGAACAAATCCAAAAAAAACTCAGAAAAGCTCCTAAAAGCATTTAAAATGAAGGAATTACTATTTGTAGAGGAAAGGAAAATTTCTTGTAATGCAAAAAAGGTGTCCTGAAATAGGATAACGGAGTATACATTATACCTGCTCAAATGTACAAATTGTATTTGTAATTTAAAAAAATAAATAAAAATTGACACTTAAAGTATGACTTAGTTCAAATAATGGTTAGGTAATAAAATACTATACATGGAAGTGCAAATTTGTTTGCATTATGATCAATCCTATGAATTGAACAAAGATTTTTAAAATATTATAACAGTGGTCGTTGGTGATATCACAATATCACTCTTTCTTTTACCTTTATAGGCATGAAACTAATCTTTGTTGTACACATAAGCCATATCGCATAGAAATTTGCACTTGCTATATGTTAATTAGTTCATACTTAAAGCCATTTTTCTACAACAAAATAGGTGAGCTAATATTTCTTTTCAGTTGAAAGTTTTTTCTTCTAATATTTGGAAAACCCGGTTTATACATATTTATAAATTTAATTTGTCCTCATGGAGATAAATTAATTTATAGAATCATTTCTATAAATTTAAAGACCATATGGAATAAACAAATTTAAATGATCATTCTTAATTTATCCATCATTATTTTGTCGAACTCATTTCTTTGAAAAAATTTTACGGTTCTATTTAATTTTTGATTTATTTTACGGTTTTGATTAAATATTCATATACTTCGCTAAGATGACCCGTTCCATTTCATCATTAAAAATTAAACCCTAAGTTCGAAAACACCCTGTAGAGGTTACGTACAGGCTTTACTTACTTCTTCAATAGGAATCAAATCAAAACTCGGACACTTTCCCCTATTTTTTCATAAAAAAGTTTATTAGAATAATAAAGTACAAAAATTCATTAAAATAATAAATGTCCTAAGCACATCAATTTTTAAACTTATTTAAGCAGAATTTTCTGTAATGAAATTAATAAAATATCTCCTAAAAGTTAATAAAAATATTATCGGATTAACTTAGACCCTTCCTTATAAAACCCTGGCGGGAATATTCGCTCATTAAGTTAACAAAAACCACCTACTTGCATTCGATTTTCGGTAAATTCAAACTCTCCTTAAACTTTATAATCTCCTCGTCACTAATGGTGATATTAATCTCCTCGTCCACGTCGGACATTCTCCTAGTCCACGCGGACTTTTTCTTATCATCTTCATAACGAACTTCGTCCACTCTCTTCGGTATGACATTCTCTACCCAATCGCGCGCGTCATCGTGAATGTTCCTAGTAAATTCCTTGCCCACGAGAATTTTCATTGTTTCCCAAAATCCTTCTCCCATTTAGGCTGGTAATTAATAACTTATCGGCTCGATGACAACGCGAAATTAAGCGCAGTTACAATAGTAACCTTTTTGCTAGCCAGAGTGTTGTAATACTGATTAAAGCGGTGGATAAATAGTGGCATTAGATTCTTACCTACCATCAGCATTTTGAAGTGGGGTGGTAACCACCACTTTCTGTAACACCGTGAGTTGTGATTTATCAAACAATTTGATATATACGGTGGGTAAAAATCTATTCGAATGCACAGACAATTCATTGTTACAATTATTAAAAGATTGTGTACCTATTTATCTCTTTTAATTTTATGTAGGGTGCATAATTGTATCTGCGGTGAAATTTGAGGTATTGTCATTTTTTAAAGAAATCGTAAATGGATTTTTTTTCGGCTACCTTGTAGGCAAAGTACAACGACCCAAATCAATGAAATTTTCGTTTTGCATGTGAAACTCAGCTTTCATAATCAACTGTTTTATACAAAAATGCATTTCAAAATTCAATAGACGTATAACAAGGAGCAATTCTCTTCGAAGTCAATATTTCACGCGATGACAGGGTGATTAATCGAAAATTCACTTAAACGTCTGGCGTTTATTTACCACAGAACGATGAGGGTTGTTGTTCATTTCTTGTATGGAATATTACCAGCATGCGATAAATATTAACCTTCTAATAGCGAGGTATACGAAATGAAAACATTGTGAACTAATTTAATAGATAAAGCTCGGTTATTGTCCTTTTAGAGCTTGAGCTGAGCCACAAAAAATATTTACTGACCAATTTAACTTCGTTTATTACCGGAAAAATAATTATGTACCTAAGTTTAATGGTATTTCACTGCTCTTTATTTCTCCAATGATAAACGTGCTCTTTAGTTTATGTAGGTACTTAACAATTTTAAGAGAAGATGAAATTTAATTGTAAATTTATTGGCGTATTGTTAACTTTAAGAACAAGAGAAACAATGAGTAATTAATTGGAACTTTATTAATTTTTCGTTTCCAATAAGCTACTTTTCAGTTCAAAAAAGATCTCATTTAAGGTGAACTTTTAAAGACATGGAAACGAGTTTTTAATAGGAAAGATTGAGTATTGTGACAATGAAGTTCGCTCCCACGCAAAAATGTGAGTTTTCCTGAAATAGGTAAAAATGGTCAACAACTGGATCGCACCATTTAAATTAGAAACTTTTTTGAATAAGGGGCCGAGCTGGCGATTAATATAGCCTTAATATAAGTTTATCTAAAAATAGAAATAAAAATACTGAAGAGGTTAAGGTTGAATTTTAACACATTGAAGCGATTTAAAAATTAATTATTTTTAAAAAATGTATTTGTACTTACGAATATTGGACGCTGGGTTTTTCCCACCATGAGTAGGTTATGAAAAACGGATTCTGCCTCTTTTTAGTTGCCATTTTTGTTGAATTAATTTAGGATTTCCTTTACAAACCACGAAAATTTGGAATATAAATTTAAATTTAGAAATTTGTATGCACTATAAATTTTTGATTTGTTCCGAAACAGTCACGGTTAAATTTTGACAGTAATTGTCGAAAGAAAACAGATAAAATCCATCAAAAATTTAGAAAAGTATTACATTTCTTCTATTTTCTTTGTACCCTTCTTTGTAATTATATACAATATTTGATAGAATGGAATAAAATTGTTGGGGAACAGTTCCTTTATTAAAATTTTATAAATCATTTCTGTAAGAATATCTTTGCAAAGTCCACAAACAAAACAAAAAGTTTTACGAGGTAAATCCATACAGATTAATTTAAAAAAAATAATTCCTATTAATTACACAAATTTACTTATGAAAAGATTCATCATGTATGTCCAATATTTTATATTGTTTTATTGACTTTTAACTCCAATAATTGTTGGTTTTCGACCCTTCCGTTTGTCCTGAAATGTTAAAATAAAATGTAAATTATTAATTCTTATTTAATTATCAGACACTTTACCACTTATGAACGCTTTCCAGTCTGCTTTATTAATAGGATCAGCTGGTTCCCAATTAACAGATTTCAAACTAGATTTAAATCTCTAAAACATAAGTATTTCAATATGCTCAAAAGACATCAATAAATGTAAATTTTAATCACCTCCAGCAAGCTTCCTTTTTCAAAAAATAATAATTTGTTCACTATGTAGAGTGGTATACAAATTAAAGATGCACCGCAAGAGCACCAACCAATAGTTATCATCCAATCCGGATAATTATTGTTATTGTTGTATTTTACTCTAGTATTGAACGCAATCGTCATGATAAATATAAACTAAAAATGATCAAAAACATAAACGATTTTTCCTTAGTTCAGGTCATACTTACCAACAGAAAAATCGGTGCAACATATTTCCAAGCTACAATCCAAAAGTTTTCTATTTTTTCCTGCAACATAAATTCTATATCCCGTTTGAAATTCGGTATTCCATATATCCACGAGACTATAAACACCTCTAAAAAGCATACGAGAATTACAGTAATCGCTGCTGCATACCAATCGAATATTTGCAACCAATATATTCCAGCCTAAAAAATTAAAAATTAATTCAATAAAAATCAATACCAATTTTCACGTATTGTTTTTGAAAAACTGAAGCATTCAGTGCAAGCGACACCTGTTAACAGGAGCTTGTACTGTAGGAAAATTCGACAAGAACATTTCTAAACTAAAGAGGAGTCTGTACTGTCTGTAGCAACAATTAAAGGAAAACTCAAAAAGAGTTTAGGTAGATATGAGGCAATCATTTTTTTAATAAACGACTTACATTTGTTGTATACAATGTAGATCCGAATATCAAAATAACCACAATAGAGGCGGTCAGGATATGCTGCTTCTGCCTAAATATTTCAAACTCATCAGCTAATCCAGTTACGATTGCTTCAATTTGAACAAACTAAATAAATAGTTAAAAATAAACATCACTTCTTAAAAAATCTAAGATTTACTAACCAAGCTATCGATGGCCAAGAAGAATAGCATGAGGAAGAACAAAATAGCCCAAAGGTGTGGTAATGGCAACAAACTAATAGCTTCTGGATACGTTATGAAGGATAATGCAGGCCCACCGGCCACTACAGCTGATACGGGCAATCCAGTTTCGTGTGCCAGAAATCCTAAAACTGAAAAAACGACAAAACCCGCGAAAATACTGCTGCCACAATTAACCACAGGAATAACGAACGCATCTCTGGAAAAATCAATCAAATTAGATTATATGCCTCAATTATATCACGCATATTACACTAAATAAATAATTTTTACATACTCACAATCTTCCATTATTGCGAAAATCATTGTAACTGGCGAGGTTGACTAATCCACCCCAACCTGGGCCTAGCGTGTAGAATATTTGAATTGCTGCGTCTGACCAAACCTTTATTAGTAAATTTTAATTAAACCGATTTTGGTTAATTAATTCAGTTACCTTAACACTAGCCAATCGGCTCCATTCGGGGACTATATAAAATTTAATACCGTCCCAAGCTCCCGGTAGAGTAACACCTCGTATGAACAAAATGATGAGGATAACAAAAGGAAACGGGGCCGTGAAATAAACCACTTTTCCTACCGATTTCACCCCTTTTATGATGCAAAGGTACGTTACAATCCAGCAAAATACATTGGCTAATAACAAAGGCCAAACAATGTGTCCAATATCGTCGGGGTTGGGAGAAATTTCTAAAACTTTTCGGCTAAAAAATATGCAATTAAATAACTGTACAGAAAATTCGGAAGGGGACTTGCTGAAAGAATTCATCGGCTGGTGTTTTCTTTCCGACGAAAAACGAATTTGTATTATTAATTCCTCCTATGAAAGTGGTATCTTTTCTGAACTAAAAAAGTTTAGGAAGAAAATTATAAATGTTGTAAAGATTTTTCGAATTACCTGTGCACAATCATTCGTATTCCATGGGTTATCGCAATTTGACCAAGGTAGTTTTTCCTTAAAGCAATTCGTCAAAAATATTACTGGATAAGCCATTAACATGTTGAAATAGGAGCAGACGATGAAATTGACTATCAAAATAGCATATCCAGCACCTATAATTAATTAGGTGTAATTGTTATGTGTTAAAAAGTAATAGGTTTATCAGTAAATAAAATTACCTTTGAATAATGGACATATCTTGAAAAGAGATATACATCCTACACTTGCGAACTGGCCTAAAGATGTTTCGATAAAAAACAAAGGGATGCCACAAAAAAATAGCATTAATAAGTATGGTATCAGGAAAGCTCCTGGAATAGAAAGTAAACTGTTGTTTATACTTGCTGATGTTATTATCGAATAAAAATTATTTAACGCAAATTTAAAAATTTTTGGTTTTCTGACCTCCACCGTTACTATAACACACATAAGGGAATCTCCATACACTTCCAATTCCAATGGAATAACCCAAACAAGACAATAAAAATTCTGTTTTGTTTTTCCATTTCGCTCTTTCTGTTAATTCGTTTTTGGTATTGGACGATTTTTCCATATTTCTTTTGGTTACTATTTCATTCACGACCAAAAATGTTCCTCTATAAAATTGGAAAATTAAAGTTTTAATTATTACAAATTAATCAAAAGCCAATTCAAAAGTGTGTTAAGAATGGATAATAGGTAGTAGTTTACAAAATTAATGCAGTTCATTGTTGTTAATATTTATTTTTCACAGTTACCTACTCTTCTCTTATGTTAAAAACAAAGTGCTTCAATGGAGGAACTGGGAGTACATATTTTAAAAATATAAGTAAGTGTATAAATAACTAATTACGTGTGTACTTACGCTATTTTAGTCTCGCTGTGAATTCACGTCTTTTATTGCTGCTACAAACCACCAACAACACTCGATATATGTTGTTTAATAAGCTTTTATTGTTAAATAACACAGTTTAAACCAATTTGCTTATTTCATACTAACCGAATTAAATCTACTACAAGTATTATAGGATTATAGAGGGGGCAATGACAGTGAAATTATTTAAAGGGGCACTAATATTAGCTTGTACCATTAGTATTCTAGTTATAGGATGAAATAAAAAATGCGATTTAATAGTAAAAAATTTAATACTTTAAAGCCTATTTCGATAACATAAATTGCCTTTTTATTTCAAATACAAGTATCCCTAAAGCTGTCCCTACATTCAAGCTGTCGACATCATTACCTAAAGGTATATTTAACCTGGTACCTTTCATTTCGGAAACTAATTTATACGATTGCTGGCTCACCCCTTCCGTTTCTCCCCCGACTATCAATACATTATGTTCAGCTTGACTAAAATTCGCCGAATAGTACGGAATAACTGGAATAGAATTAATTACATTACTCAAAACTATTGCATCATAATTCTCATCGACTGTATTTAACGAAATGACTCGGTTATCCGCCAAAAAAACATTGCTGTTGGGAGGGATGAAATCATCGTAGCTAGCCCAATCGAACTTCTTTTGAATTCGGAGTTTAAAATGGGCCCCGCAGGCGCTTCGAAGCACCTTGGAATCCCACACGTTCACGCAACCTTTGGTCAGTAGAATTTCCTTGCAGCCGACTCCGTGGCACGTTCGCATAATCGCACCTAAGTTATCGGCCTCTCTGATGTTATCGCAGATCACTGTTAAAGGTATGGAGTCTTTGGGGGGCATGTGGTTTTCTACGTCTGGAATTTTGAAAATTCCCATGATTCCGGGGCTTGTGGTCAGACTGGACCACATCTGGATTTCTTTATAAGGCATTTTGTACAGTTTCGCTCCTACTGTAGGTAAGGAAGGTTTCAGATACTCCACTTCTTTCATTCTACTAAACAATATGTATTCGAGTTTGCAATTAGCATCAAGGGCGTCTTTGATTAATCTTTTGCCTTCTAGGAGGATTAGATCTTTTTTGTCTCTTTCGTTTTGCGATTTAATTTGTGTCAGTATCGATGTAATTCTGGTATCCTGGTCTTTCATTTTAGTGTAAATAAAATTACCGGCTTCGTCGAGAGTCGATTCGAGCATATCTAATGTTATTTTCGCCGCCTGGCTTCTTTTGGATATGGTGAGGGGTTTCTTATTTCGTGGAAGTAATGTGTTTTCTTGCTTCTGTTGTGGTTTTATTGGAGCATCTTCTTCTTCGTTGTAGTCTTCACTTGAAATTACTCCAACGGGTTTACGACTAGCCCATCGTGATAGTAAGCGAGTGTTGGTATTTGTATTTTTAACGTTTTTCGAAAATATAAATAATGTTATTCTGTTTAACATGTTGATGAAAGTAGTGTCAAAATAAGTGAGGTTAAATTGTCCTACTATTTTAGTAACGTCTTCGACTTATTGGTCCTACAGTCAGTTTAAAATGAACAAAATAGAAGAAATGTCAATATCACCTGTCATAGTTGTCCAAAACATAATCAATTTTCTAACCTAATTTTGAACGTAAACAAATTTATAAATAAGTTATTATAAACAGAAATTAAAATTATGGATACAAAACAGCTATTAGATGTACCACTTTCTAATTTTGATTTTGTGTGCCGCCTATGCTTAGCAAAAGAAGATCTAAAACCAATGGGATCAAAAATTAAAGGTTTTTTAAAAAAATCATTGAATATTGAGGTATGTTGCGGAATTTTAAAAAATATAGCCTGTACAATATTAATTTTGTAGGTCAATTTATACGATAATATGCCAAAGAATGTATGTTTGAATTGCGTTATGAAAATTGATGAAATCGAAGAGTTCACTAACTCCTCGAAGTTGGTCGATTCCCATTTAAAACATCTATTGTCAGTAAAAGAGGGGCATTTCTGTGATATCGATGATGTGTCTGAAGAAAATGAATCTAATAAAGACTGCAAAAACAAAAATTATCCAGAAAATATAAACGATGAATGTACAGAATGTGAATGTTGCTCCAAATTATTTACATCCTTAGATAGTTCGCCTAATCATTTTAAAAATAACACTTCTTGTCTAGGAAAGAAATTTAGATGTATCCATTGTGATAAATATTTCAGATTTCATTATCAACTAAAGGGCCACATCAGAACCCAACATTCCTGTAAAGAGTTATATGAATGTAAAATTTGCAGCAAAAGATTCAAATTTTCTCAAAATCTTCTAAGACATCACAAAACTATTCACCAGGGAATAAAACCTTATAAATGTGAAGTATGCAATAAAGGTAAATATGAAGTTTATTCTTAAGTATCGAGTGCAAAAATAATTTTTTAAATTTAGAATTTTCTAGATTGGAAAGGAAAGTTCAACACGTTAAAACGCATTCGTACGAAGTCCCAGGAAGTTTGGTATACTTTTCATGTAAAATATGCAAAAAATCTTTTACTAGTCGCTTGGAGCATCAGCAACACCTCCAAGAACATCGAACGAAACAAAAGAAATTAAGCAACAAATTTGCTTGTGAAATATGTGACAAAGTATTCACATCAAAATACGTTCTACAAAGCCACATGGTCATTCACAACGGCAAAAAAGAATTTCTTTGCACAGCTTGTGGCAAAGCTTTCAACAGAAAGAGCTACTTAGACAGCCACTTAAAAATCCATACCGGAGAGAAACCTTACGAATGCAAACAATGCGGAAAAAAATTCAGACAGGCTACAGCTTACAATACACACTTAGTAATTCATACAGGTTGATAAGCTAATTGCAATTACTGGTAGACAGTTCATGATTCCTTTCTTTATTTCAGGAGAACGATTGTATAAATGCAACAGTTGCGATAAGAATTTCAAGCAGAAAACTCACCTGAAGCGCCACGAATTAATTCACACCGGCGCCAAACCGTACAAATGTTCTTATTGCGATAAAAGCTTCACGCAGAATTGCAATCTAAAGACACACTTGCGAGTTCACACAGGAGAGACTCCTTTTGGTTGTAATGAATGTTCACGGTCATTCTGTGATTCTGGAAGTTTAAAGAAGCATATGAAAGGACATACATAAGATATTCGTTATTTTTATACAGGGTGTCCCAAAATTCCGTGTACAGGGAGCTACTGTAAGTTGGTGAGATCAAAATAAGTCGATTGAGGCAAAATTACCCATATCACAAAGTGTTACCGCTAAACTAAAAAGGCATCTTTCGATTGTATTAAAATTTGGTATGTAGCTAATTTAATTTAAGAGCCATTGTTCAAAGCAAAAATTACACCAATTGGAATCATGGAAGGGTGAAAACCGCCTTAATCCTGCCATGAATGACATGGTTTTTTTTATGGGACATGCTGTATCGATTTTTTTACTGTATGTTAGGTTTACTTTAATACAATTATGTATGTAAAGTTTGATGTTTTGCACTTATTTGTTATTTTAGTCAAACATTTCTATTATGATTTTCAATTTGTACTTAAAATACTTTAATTTCTGATGAAACGTGGTTCGTTTAATGGGTATTATTTAACTATAATTATAAGGAAATTATAGTCATTTTCATGTTTCTATGGGCTAATAAGTATCACATTTTTCTCAAAATCTACGAGTCGTACACATTAGTAAGTTCCGATATAATTTAGAGTAAAAGAAGAGTAATCTACCGCATTTATCACAAAGAAGTCAGTTCAGCTCACGTAGTTTTAATTAGGCAAAAAGAAGGAACCCGAGGAAATATACGACAGGGAGGTTACGAGGATATCAGCGTTACATGCAAATTGTGTTTTACAATTATAACATGCAAATGCATAATACACTTTTAGATAAAATATGAGATAGTAGCGTGTAGTAACGAAACGGATAGAGTGCGGTTTGTAAAGCAGGCACGAATTACCAATTTAAACCGCCATTATATTGTGCGCCGGAATCGGTTAAACTATTTATTATTACGTTGTTATATGTACCTGTTGGCTGTTATAGCAAATTATGTACTTGTTTGACCCGAATTCGTGGAAAATTGATTGAGGGCTCTATCGAATTTTGAAATATACACGTCCAGTATCAGGCGAAATGCGTACTATTACCTAGCTATCTGTAAAATTAAACTCGTTAGAATTTTAGCCATAATTGTGGATTGCACAGATTTAATTTGATCCCAACTATTAGCCAATTAAAACATTGATTAAGCAATTACTCCCTGTTCGAATTATAAAGATTTGGATATGGCTTAACATATAATTTTGTGGATAACTCATCTGTAATTCCTCGTATAGTTACGCTAATGAAGTCGACGATAACAAATCTAACCGAGAGATCTCGGTATTAGGGAAAATAAACAAGAATATTTTTGTACGAGAATCTGAGTTTAGTGCTTTAAGTACCTATCTAACGACTCAAATTCTCCATTGTTATTTTAGAATTAAACTCGAGAACAATGTAGCTTTTAGCGAAAGGAACTCGATAGCACTTAAACGAGGTTAATATTGAAATTATCGCTTTTGCGAGGGTTTCGGTATTGATTGGTGAAGCTACAGCATTAATTTTCGGTGCATGTAAATGGGAAATTGCAAGCTGTTCAAGAGAACATGTTAATTTTAATCAAGTGTACGAAAATACCTATCTATGGCTAGTAAATTTTATCGGATAGAATAGAGGAGAGGGATTTCAATAAAAAAAAACATCGAGTACGGCCAACTACTCGACACAAAGCTTTATGTAGTGACTGCGAGATTAGACTACCTGCGAAATAAATGTCTTCGGAATTTTAAAACTTCCGGATTTTATCGCGATTGGAGCGAGCGCCAAACGTTCCTCATTTATATGGAAATATTTACAACTTGGTGTGATCGTTTTGCTAAAGAACGACGACGAACACGTTCCAAAACTTTGTGAATTTCTGAGCCGGATTATGTGCCGTTTTTGGACTCAGCGCGCTTCTCCAACGGTAATTTCCAAAACTTTTTATGCGCAGGATGGCTTCTAGTTTATACGGACGAATCTATTAAAGTGCGCCCGAGGCTGCAATTAACATTTTTATGGCAGAATCAGAGCCAGATGCAGATAGAAATCTTTATATTGTGAGAGTTGGAAAAATGCCTTTTAGAAAAACTACAATTCCTATACAAAAATTTGAAAAACATCTATAGATTTTTTCAAAAACGGTTGAAGAAATTCAGAAAATATTGGGATTATATCTATCATTGAAAAAGACTTAGATCATTAAAACAATCCTTAAAACAAGAAATTTTCTAATAACAAAGTAAATAGGAGAAAGTGCTCGATTTTATTTTTAAAATATTAAATGTCTTTTCTGCAAGGGTTATGATTAATGAATAGGTTATTGTTGAAAATAACTTAACCTGTTAAAAACGTCTTATGAAAAAAATTATTTTGTGTTGAAAATAGGGATTTCTAAAATCGTATTACCAAAAAAAGCTTTTATCTCCAAAAATAAGAATTTTATAGAAAATTGCAAAGAGTAAAAAATCATTATAAATAAACTGATAAATCTAATTTCGATTCAAAAATTAGGTGAATAACAAGGGCACAACAAATAGGGCTTTGAGTGGGCTGGACCCCCCTTTAAATCTACATACCCCCGATAATTCTTTACACAAAAATATGTCACCAAAGAGAGATATTCTGTACAAATTTTCACGAAAAAAAGTTGAACCATTCTGGTCCAATCAAAAAATCTCTTTTTTTATTCTTAACTTCAACCGGTAACTTCTTTTTTTAATGATGTTATTTTCGTCTCAGAGGTCTGCACTGCAGTTAAGCTATTTCTCAACCTTTTTGCGACACCGTGTATAGAAACTCATATAGAAACTCCTATATAAACTTATAGAAATAAGTAAAACTTGTATGTAACCTTATTCCTATTTTAGAATTAATTTAGACAGAGGCAACATACAACATCAATTTGTAATATTATCCCATATCATGAGACTCCACTAGGACACATTTTAGAACACCCCTTTTACATTAAATTTCTTTATAAATGGTAATTCCTTTAATTGAAATTTTTGGAGCTTTATTTAATGTTCCACAAAAAGTTTCGTTAATTAATTTAAAAATAAAAATTCCCGAGGTATAATTTTTGAATAAATAGCATATCCCTATATTCGGTACTTTTCCTTACAACATCTTAAAAATTAGCAAAAATAAAACCTTCAAAACAGACCGAAAATAAATTACAGCCGAAAACTATTCCGACACGTATTTCTTTTTTGAAATATTTGATACGTTCAAACACAATAAGTTTATATGACTGACATCCGACTGTGAATAACGGCGCGAAGACGTCGAAGAAAGCGCGATAAAAGCGAAAGGGAAGAAAAAACTCTTGCGTTATTGAAAACAAAAACTCGTTCCGGGCCCCCTTTAAATATGATAAATAATTCCCAATAGATCTTGATCCGGGGAGCTTGGCATATAGCGAAGGCGTTTCGGATCCATCTCGGTAAATCTGTATTGCTAGTAATCGAGAAATTGATATGTTTTCGACTAACATTTAGTCGAAATATAGCCTAGCCCTATGGTTTATTTACCTTTATTCGCCCTAAAGGCCATTCGAGAAATAAACGAGACTCTTCAATAATAAAGAGGAATATTTTATCAATCTCCCATTACCTCCTACAGTTTCAATTGATACATCGCAGGGCGCAGTGGAAAAGTTTCTTTCCACCTGCATGACGCATCGGCTTTGTGTCTTTCGTCTCCCCTTTTTTAGTTAATTAAAATGTTCGAAAACTTCCGCTCGAGGATAATCAATTATTGACTTATTTCAAAGCCTCAAAGTTGTAATTAAATTTACTCGGTTCCTATAATCGCGAGACGCTGGCTGGGAGCCCTTCGGCGATGCGAATAAAATTAGCGTAATTTTTGCGGAAAGTGGAAGTCGCAGGGGAGCTTTTAATCATAACTGTGACTGTGCCAATCAAACCACCAGAGAACAAGCATGCAGGGGAAATTGTATTTTTACATATAAGCAATGGTGTTCTGTGATAGTTGGAATATTTCCTTCCACACCTTCATCCTATCAGCTTCTGGATTCTTGTGTAGAGTAAGTTCGGTGCCCAAATCCAGGAAATAAACTTCGTTTTGGTGCATCGGTTTCCACGTTATTTTTAAGTCATTCCCAGGTGGTGTAGGGTTAGAAGTCTTTGCGAAATTAGTAAACAATTTTACGAATCTCCTAATTGCTGTTATTTCTGTATCACCACGGTACATTCCAACGTTTTTTATAAATGCTTCGTCCATGTAGAAGAGATAGCCCATATAATCAGCATGACAAACACCTGGAAAAGTACTTATACAATCCATTCGAATATTACTTGTAAATATTAGTACCTACCTTTGGATTTGAATTTTGACATTCTTTTTAATTTGTTCAAACCAGCATCTATGGACATTCTGTAAAGATATACTGGTTGGGAAGAGGCCTTGGCATGAAGTTTAGCACTGCCAATTATACCAACAATGAAGTCGTAATCACTGAATATCTAATAAATCAGAAACGTAATTAAACTAATGGACGTATGGGAGTTTCTGAACTTTTTACCAATGATTTTTCATTATTAGGTGGTTGCAAATAAAGATCTGCCATCTTCTTCTTAATAACCAATCTGTTGGGATCGTTTGGTGGCAATTCCATATCCGGATGAATAAAATCGTCCAAATTAACAGCCAGTGATTTGAAAATGTTTGTCATGATTAGACCTTCCCTGTCGCAGTATCCAAAAATCACAGGTATTTTGTGTAACTGTCCGGATGCGATCAATTTTCCAGGATGCGCAGTCAAAAAAGCGGTTTCGTTCGGATATTCTATAGTTGGACCGAAAATTTGAAGAACTCCTTTCTCCTAAAGTCGATAACAAACGCATTTCCAAATTTCTACAAAACAAACCTTAACAAACCTGACAAAATTTATCTTGAAATTGTATCAGTTCCTCAGTAGATAGCTGTTGCAAAATATCTAACGCTTCGGCTTCTGTATTTACACTGGGTTGTATCTTCCTGACAAATTGCATGCAGGTGTCGTCTCTGTAAGACCACGGGCTCAACAGAGACCCGCTGATCAGGATAGCCTTGTGAAACAAGCCTTCAGTACTAGGACTTAGCAAGTGGCAATGCACACTAACTGCGCCTGCGCTTTCTCCGAAGAGTGTCACGTTGTTAGGGTCTCCGTTGAAACTCCGGATGTTCCTTTGAACCCATTTCAGGGCCGAACGTTGGTCTTTCAAACCTGCGTTTCCTGGTACATTCAACGCATCATCGTCGAAATAGGCAAAACCGTAGATTCCCAACCGGTAATTGGGTAATACTAATACGATATCTTCGGTTAGTAAATATTCGGGGCCATGACGTGATTGCGAGTTTGAGCCGCTTTTAAAGGCGCCGCCGTGTAACCATACCATGACGGGTTTTAGTTTATTTTCTTCTGATGGTAACTAAAAAATCCACCTACAAGTTAATTTATTTTATGGTTTAACTAATTTAGTAATCGTACAGTTCTTGTAAAAACATGTAAATTCAAGCAATCCTGGCAGCCTTTAATTCGGCGTGTGTAGTTTTCTTTCTGCATACAAACATTTCCTTCTTTAGCGGCATTTCGGAGGCCTTCCCAAGGTTCGACGGGCTCTGGAGCCTATTAAGAATTTATCCAGATTAAATAGTCGGTTGAAAATTAATATTAAGTATCTATATTAAGTATTATCTTACCTTGAACATTAAATTTCCCAAAGGTGGTTTGGCAAAGGGTATGCTTAGAAATGCATAAAACTTTTCCCCATCGAAATTCGTCTTTACGGTTCCTTGAAGTTGTCCGTCCTCGATTTTTACAATCGGCGAAGCCATGTTCATTAATGTACTGTATTATTATGTGACAATTTGATTTTATTTTCTAAAACGTAAGGTGCTATCTGAAAGTGGGGCAGGGACGAAATCAGCATTTTAAATCTATTTTACGATTTATAGGTTCATTACAAAGTACGAATATTGCACGCTTCACTGCTGCTAATAATAGTGGAGTTCCCAAAGTGTTAAAAACATGAAAGCCTAGGACTTCTCATGCAGTGAATGGAATTAAAAAAAATGCAATGTGTAGCTAAAAATATATGTAAAAAAAGTTTACCTATTGAAAAATCGTGCTCTTAATTTTGAAAAAAAATACCGGTAGAAATTACTACAGAAATTTACTACTTTAGAAATTAGAATTTACTATTATATTAGATAAGGAAACAAAATGGAAATCAAAATTTTTATTAACGCCACAATAGGTAATAAATACGAACAATTTAAATATCCAAGATTTTTTGCTCTACGATTAAAATTAAGCGAGTTACGAGCACACTAAAAATAAAAATATGTAATTATTTTCATTTTACTAATATTAAGGAAACAAAACGGAAATCAGAATTTTTATTAACGCCAACAATAGCTAATAAATACGAACAATTTAAATGTCCAAGATTTTTTGCTCTACGATTAAAAATAAGCGAGTTATGAGCACAGTAGAAATCAATTTAATCATTTTAAATGGAAAGTACCATTTTTGACTTCATTTTTGGATTCTGTGGCCCTTTTTATCTAGGCTTTGATAATAACACCATATGCCAAAAATGCAAATTTTTAAATTATTTAATTTTTTTCGATATATTTTTTAAAAACGGTCTAGTGTATTTTCTATGATATCTCTATTAATAATGCACATTCAAGTTTGAAATTTGGTATCGATAATGTCGATAGTGTCGATAGTATACCTACTGTGTTTTCATGATTCATTTACAGGATGTTTAAAATTGTCTTGTGCACCTTGGGCAACTTATCCAACCTTAAATCCAATGGCCATAACGTTCAAATGGATCACTCTGTATTTTAGGGCAATGAGCTGATGTGGGTTTTTTAGGCCCTTTCGATCCACTTGGGTATTTCCTATACCGAAATCCTGTCGCTTTTTGAAATAAAGATATGATAAATTTTCTTCTTTAGTTATCTAGATGTCTATGCGATGCCTTTAATGCACTATGCTAATTCAAGTCTTCTGATTTCATGACCATCTCGAAAACAATGGACATGGATTTCTGAATATGGATACATTTTGTGAGTTTTCAGAATTCTTTGCACCGACGAGAAAGAAATACCCAAATCTAGAGAAGCTTTTGGAATTGAATGTCTAGGATGCTGGGCTTCAAAGTATGCTAAAACATTTATTTAGTTTTTTCATTTTCTGTGACAAGTTTTGATATATTTTTCTTAATATGGATACTTCCAGAACCAAGAAATATTTTTTCTATTCTAATAATTTTACTTCTCATCATCGATGATAGATGAGGGTATCGTTCATTGAATACTCTCATCTCACAATTTTGTTGCATTCCCCGTGAATGAAAAATAAATTTAAATAAACTTAATTTGTGTATTCCTCTCCAATATTCTGTACTTTTTGTATGTTTTCTTAAAGTAAAATTTTAGTAGACTTTGACTCAAATTTAACATTCAAGTGGTTCGTTATTGAATGGTTATTGAAGATGAAAATTATCATAGCATAATTAATAAAAGTTCGATTATTTTAAAAAACGACTGGATTTCGGTATAGGGAATACCCATATATATGGGTATAAAATACAGGGTGATCCATTTGAAATAATAAAGTTATTGTCATTTTATGTAAGATGCCCAATTTTAAACAACCTGTAATTAAATGAACCATAAAAACACAGTCTAATACTATTTGGTAATTATCGACATTATCGATACTAAATTTCAAACTTAAATGTGTATTATTAATAGAGATATCATAGAAAATACACTAGACTAGGCCGGTTTAAAATATATAAGTACCTACCTATCGGAAAAAATTAAATAATTTAAAAAAGGTGCATTTTTGGCATATGGTGTTATTATGAAAGCCTAGTTAAAAAGGGCCACAGAATCCAAAAATGATGTCAAAAATTGTACTTTCCATTTAAAATAACGAAGTTGACTTCTACTTCCGGTATAACCGGAAGTCACACATGGTTGAAAATATTTTAGAAAAACTGTTTTGAAAAGATGTTCTTCGATATCTTTTCGTGTAAAGTTCAAAGTATACATAAAAAAATCTGTTTTTTAACAAAGTTATATGTTCAACTATTATTATTTCTTAGATTTTTGTTTAAATAATCAAAAAATCGTAAGCACACAATAATTTTTGGTAAACTTTGTAATTTATAGTATAAAATAGAAAATCCCACCTCAACCGTAAAATTTCATTCACTGTATCTGTATTCCTAGGTAAAAAGCCCCAGGCGCTCCACTATGTATAACATTTTAGAAGTAATTTCAAGTATGTATAGTTTAACGATACATTTAAATTAAATTTACATTATAAAAAAATATTATCTTACTTACGGCTCTGTTCTTGCAACCAACGTCGCTTCGTTACCTACATGAAATGTTTAAATTTTAGGTAATACAGACTAATAACCATTTTTAAAATAATTGGAAATTTATTTTTTACATTGGTTACACCCAACCTTTGTTTATAAGGTAAAACGATAATGTAATAGATAAGAATTCATTTAAAATGAGTTTGTTCTGAAAACCAAAAATTAAACTTTATCTATCCGTAATTGCCTATTTACGTTACAAATAATGGCTTGTGTTTGGCGATAGCTGAAATATTTCTTTCCACACATCCATTCTCTCCGATTCTGGATTTTTGTGCACAGTAAGTTCCGTACCGATATCCAGGAAGTTAATATCCT
Organism: Phyllotreta cruciferae; assembly: GCA_917563865.1. Lineage (NCBI taxonomy): Eukaryota > Metazoa > Arthropoda > Insecta > Coleoptera > Chrysomelidae > Phyllotreta > Phyllotreta cruciferae. The sequence goes on along the minus strand of OU830609.1, from coordinate 3,366,515 downwards.
TTCCATCGATAGGCTTCCAAATGGTATTTAGACTATTATTGGGAGGCGTAGGATTGGAAGTTTTCGCGAAATTCGTCCATAATTTCACGAAGCGTTTTATGGCCGTCGTTTCGACATCACCCCTACACATTGGAGGGTCCGGAGCATTTACATGAAATAGGTAACCTACATCATCAGCGTGACAAGCACCTAAAAGTAATATGATTTTTTTTTTACAATTTTGGATAACTGGGTTATGAGTGCTATACCTTTGCCAGTAACGTTCGTAAGTCGTTTTAGCATATTTAAACCGGCGTCTAGGGACATTCTGTATAAATAAACGGGATGTGAGGAGGTTTTAGAGTGTAATTTCGCAGCTCCGATGATACCAGCGACAAATTCGTAATCAGTGTGCAACTAAAGTTATAATGTAGTAATTTTATTATTTACTTTGGGGAAGGATACTGCTTACCAATGATGTATCATCGACCAGTGGTGGTTGAAAATAGAGATCTGATAACTTTTTGATAATAGTTTCTCTAATGGGATCGTTTTTGTCCAATCCCATGCACGGATGTACGAAATGCTCGAGATCGAGCTGATGCCTTTCCCAAGCCGGCAAACCAGCTGCTTTTCTCGCGTTAGCGTAAATTTGCATAAGCAGCCCTTCCCTATCGCAATAGCCTATGATTAAAGGTACTTTGTTGTATTTACCAGAGGCTAATAGTTCCGCTGGTTCCTCTGTTAATACAGCAGTAGGGTTGGGTTTTTCTACTGTAGCGCCGAAAATTTTTTCACCACCTTTGAGCTACAATACAAAACGATAAAGTAAACCAATAATTAATTAAATATCTGTAGTACCTCGCTAAATTTTTCTTGATATTCAAACAATTTTTCGGTGGACAGTTCTCGTAGCACATCCAAAGCTTCTGCTTCGGTTTCCACATCCGGTTTAACGGACTTGGTGAATTCGAGTCCGAAATCGCCGGCGCGAGTCCACGGATTAAGCACGCTGCCACTTTGCATTATAGCTTTATGGAACAACCCCTTCGACGAGGGCGATAGAACGTGATAATGTACGCTGAGACTTCCAGCGCTTTCTCCGAATATCGTCACATTGTTCGGATCACCGTTGAACTGCTTTATATTTCTTTGGACCCATTTTAAGACTAGCTGTTGGTCTTTGATGCCGGCGTTGCCGTGCACGCCTAGAGACGTATCGTCGAAGCTTAGAAAACCGAAAAATCCCAGTCGGTAATTGGGTACCACCAAAACAATGTCCTCTGTTAGTAGATAATCCGGTCCATAAAAGTCCATTGAGTTTGAGCCTTGTCTGAAACCTCCTCCGAACATCCATACCATTACGGGTTTTGATTTTTTTTCTTCAGAAGGTAGCTAGGATAATTAATTTTTATGCTTATTTCGAATTGGAGTAAATTGGACTTACGGTTTTGGTGTAAACATGTAAATTTAGGCAATTTTCTGATCCTATAACTTTCTTAGTGAAGAAGTCTTGTTGGTAACATACATTTCCCTCTTTAGTTGCATCTTTTACATCGTTCCAAGGTTCAATCGGTTCTGGAGCCTATACAAGAGTATATTATAATTCATTAATGCCCGGTTGCACCAATATATCCCAGCCTGCATTTTATCTAAGTCTGACTTAAATGTGTGATCGACTTAAGATAGGAATGTGTTGCACCATGATCCATTTTAACATAAATAACAACTGGCAACGTAGGAATATTGTTGAAAAACGTTATAAAAAATGGAGCTAGTTGTTATTTTAAGCGTCCAAATAACCTATTAGTTGCTGAGGCCAGTTACAAAAGAAGAAGAAGTTGTGGTTTTAGCCTCATCATATAATCTATAAATAGTAGATATAAATTAGCACCTACATTCATAATTAAATTTTGGTATTATTTTATATAGTGCTATAGGTACGTGTTTATTAATAAATTAAGATGGAAGATAAACAAAAACGTGTTAATTACACAAGTGCTCCCACAACACGAGGGCAGCTACATCCAAAAAAAATATTTTGCTCAGCTGCAATTTCAAATTTCAACAGCATTTCTTGGGATGTATATGACCATGTCTTTTAAACCACCAATTACTCGCGACAGTTTAGCAACAATTCTTGATATCGCGGACTTATCAGCTCCTATAAAATCAATCTCCAGTAGCTATTATATATCCACCAGTCGCAAATGTCCTTAGAGTCTATAATATCTATAATATCTATTTTATCTACATTATCCACAATATTTATATCTGTATGTACATCCATAATTTTACTAGTGTCCTCAATTTTTTAATTTTTGAGGTTAGAATTCTCGTCTCAAGTCGTAGAAATCGACGACCTGGGATCTGTGATCAATCCGTATCACAGGAAAGACATTTTTAGTTGGTGCAACAGTATAAAATTGATTTTAGACTTAAGTCTGACTTAGGATAGGAATTCGTCCTAGGATGCTTTGGTGCAACTGGGCATAAGATTGCTATATTAATGAATGATAATTTTAATTTATTACCTTAAACCGTAATTGTCCTAAAGGTGGTTTAGCATATGGTATTCCCAAAAAGGCATGGAATGGGTTTCCATCTAAGTTAGTTTTCCGTGTCCCTTGAATTCGTCCCTCTTCTATTTTAATGATTGAGGAATCCATATTCACTGATGATTGAATACTGATATAAAAAATATAAGAAAATGGAATCACACAGATAACAAATACTTAAGTACCTGCGTTGTAACTAAACAAATATTATTTTTAAATAAGATATTGATACTTTAAATTTTTGTATACTTATTTTAGAAGGTCATTGTCATTATAAAAATTGTGAGAGAATTAGTATAACATAGCAACCTGAAACTTTCATTTTACTATCATACCTAGGCTTCAAAATCGCCTTGAACATTGTAACATCCGAAATAAATAAATACGTACACACGATGAAAAACACAGCCATTTAATTTCTTCAAGCGTGCAAAAATTCTCGTCCTAAATACTAGGCTATAAACTGTTTTAACCTAAAATAATGACAAAAAGATAATTAGGTATACAGGGTGATTCTTCGCCACAAGGCTTCTCTTAAAGAAAATGTTATATTACAATCACTTTGCTACTGGTAAATGGACGCCGCTGGTTTTGGGGAAACGAATTCAAAGAGCCGAATTCACGGGGATAATCTTCATGCATGACACACTAAAATTACATCTACAAACATCAAAGCAAACACCAGCTAACTTTGTTACTGAAAATTCGGCAAACTAGTAAACCATCGTAAGCAGTTAGTAATAGTATTAAGTTGTAGTGACTGAACCTAAAATATTATCTTAGGATATTGTGGTAAGCACGTTAATGGGATCAAGCAAAGGACGCGTGAGAAATATTCGCAAAGTTCATTCGACTATAAGGACGTATAAGAATAAAGGTACTTAGGTAAATACATAGAATAAAATCGATGATAGTGGAACCGAATTACTTTCCAAACAAAGCCAGATTTCTACCTTTAATCGAGTCGGATTTTGGCGGCGGAGAAACGAAGGGATTAGTTAGAGAAATTCCTTCGAATTAGGGCCGGACCCGACGCGCACGCATCATTAAGTACGAATGGTAATAACTAAGCAGTTAATGTCAGGGCCCGCAGACTGACGTCCGATTGATTAACTCGTCAATCAAAGACCGCAGCAAACAATCACAGTCGGTCGCAACTCAAAACATCCCCCGATGTCCGACGACCATTCGGCAATCACAGCGAATTTCGTTACGAATTTGCCTTTGGTAACACGTTGGCTTTTTTCCGGATCAACACATCAAAATGGATTTAGTTTAGTACAGAAAGAGGTAATCCGGCGCGTATTATTGGACCGACTGTTGTAAGCCTATTTAAAATTAATTGCATATGGATAAATAAATACAAAAAAACATTTAATAGTATCTGCTTAGCGATGGGTTTAGGATTCTCCAAATTGCGGAATTGGCTGCTAATTGAATAAACCGATAACAAAATACCTTTCCCCCTTTTTTTTCGTTAACGCTCCTTTCGCCTGTGACGATCAATTACCGAGGACGTTGCCTCTTTTTACTATTTCAATTATGACGTAATTGCAACGACCACAACATTTGAATATGCAAATGGCGGACGCTCGACGCTGCGCCACCGACTCTCTTTTTATTCAAATTACTAACAAACGTTTGTTTTGTTCATCTATTCTGGACGTAACAAGGCTCGTTGTGAGACGACGTCGTTTATTTTTTTTTTCGCTTTTTTGGTAGTGTCTCTACCACCGCACATTCCGTTAGAATAATTTTTTATTAAGGGTAGTTCATTAAGGGTGATTTGTCACAAGGTTTCGACAAATACATTTTATTTAATTGTAACTAGAGAAATTATCAATTGTTGCCAATAAACTTTCTAAATATCTACTTCGATTGGTTTATGATTCCTGGAGAGATTTTCGTTCACTACAGACGGATTAATAGTCACTCCTTTTCGGTAATTACTAGTCATACATGCACCCTCTTGATTTGCATAATTTTTATTTTTTGCAAATTTTTGGCAAAGGACAAATTACCCATATTTAGGAATCGATTACAACCCTCCTAACAAAATTTGATACATTAGCTAAACAATTAACATTATCAAACATTTTGCACCAGATGATGAACTTTTGATTTGGATTTATGTTCAAAACGCCATTGCCGGTGATTCCTGCTACACCGGAAAGCTTTCATGGCGGTTTCTCTGCGCCACTACCTTCCCCAGCTGCGAAATCACAACAAAAAAAACCCGCTGTTAACGGTCATAATTTCGCACCGGCGATATTTAATTTACGGTTGAGGAGTTCCAGCCGATAGATAGACCTATAGATTTCTCGTATTCCCGGCCGACATTGATTTATGTAATGTCTTTTCGGTTGGCTCTGCTCGGCAAAGTTTCTGTATTCACGACCGGTGAAGTCTAAGGCGACGATTTATCCCGCCCTGTCGATGTCTTAGCACAGACGTGCATCGTAAACCTAAAAGTCAGTTTTACTCGATACAGTAGCGTAACAGCACCAAGGTCTTATGCAGGAATGCTGGTTTAATTGTATTCTGGAAATTGCATCGAAAGTGGGATGTGTCAGCAAAAAGAGGAGACTGTAGGAATTGATTGTATACTGGAATACTCGAGGAATCATTTTCGTTAGGAATAGCTTTGTTTTGTATATAAATCAATCAAAGAAATAAATTGTGAGAACAATAAGATATAATAAAACAAAGGAAGCAACTATTTATTTGGAGCATTTTCTGGAGATAAAGAGGATTTATGCGGTTTGTTTGTGGAAGAAATACAAAATTTATTTTTAGGAAATAGAACGTTTGCGTCATTTCGTAATAAAACTAGCAAACATTAGCTTTTATTAATTGTATATAAAACAAAACACGAATCGATGTTTGTATATTAGTATCGTTGTTTGCGACCTCGAATAATTCATTAATGGGTATCTTGCGAGAAAAGCGAGAAATACAAACAATATCGAATTTCCTCTTTCAGGATCTGTCTTGTTCCGCTTGGGTCCGGAAGTCAACAATCGGCCCCGTCAGCACGTCAGCTTCGCTTCTAACCCTCTGAACTTTCCTCAAAACAGGCGCAACTTCAGAACTGCCAGGGAAATCCTTTCATCTCGGCCAAAAAATAACAAATAAATGGACAATGACAAATTTATTTTCGCTGCCGTTTCGAACGGGAGGAGTCGCAGGCGCGACTTTGATTCTTCCTTCGCTCCGTCTTCGCTTCTTCGCCGGCGGAGTTTCCTAATTGTTTTTGCCTCCTGATTTAGTATTTGTGCCAAGAAAACACTTTACTCTTATTGGAAATATTTCGAAATACTTTGTTATATTTACTTCGCCGTTCTAGTTTTGACTTGGAATTAACTTTATAGTCGGGTTACTTTCGTTTATTAGATAAGTTGGAGGAACTCTCGTCGGAATTAAAGTATTAAAGTTAAAACGAATTTATACTGTAAGTCTATTGTCTGTTTTCCAAAGAAAATAATGATAAACATCTTGCTTTTAAATTGCTTTTTATTAAACCATATTTTTTATCATCATAAAATTTATTACCTGGGTAAATTCAAACCGAATATTAGATACTTGAATAATATGTTGTGCTTATACATCTAGTAATTTTATGGGATATCTATTTGGGGTATCTGGTAACTATTGAAATGTCACGTCGAATTTTGTTCAATATCGTTTCAAATCCCCCGGCTAAATCGATATTGAAAAGGTAGGCAGAACTGTCAGTTCGCAGTTTGCTCATTGTATTTCGAGCAAGTTGTTAATTCGCATTGTTTAATGAGCGAAAATCATGCTTTATCCGTCTCTTCTGGCTCGTTGAGCAGTTGTGTATCCGTCGACGGGCCGAATTCAAATTTGAACTCGGTAATTACTTGTAATATAATTTATCTAACCTAATTACGCGTTCGCGTCCCGTCTTTATCGCGGGAAAGTTGGGAAATTTTTGAATAAATTTAGGTGTTCTATGCAAACGAGCTTCGTCGCTTCGCACAAAGGCCGCGAAAATTGAAAAACATCCTTTAACGCCGGTGCAATTAAAATTTATAAGACACCCTTGTTTCCGGTTCCTTTTTTTTATCGCAACCGCAATTAAATCAATGCATTTCAATAATGCATGCGGGGAATCCCGGTCGGGCGAACTATAAAAATTCAAATAGGACCGGAGTGTCGCCGCCCTCTTTCCATTGAGAAAACATGAGAAATCGGAAATGTATCTCCATTAAATGAAATTTGTATACAATTGGAAAACTGACATGGAATTGGTATATCGTTTGAATATTTTGACAGAGCAAAAAAGGGTGTATTCGATATCTCAATTCGACGTAGTTTTATCTGTTTGTTCAAAAAAATGTTATTTGATATCTGTGCAGGGTCAGTTACAGTGCGAATAAAATTGCTGTAGGCATAATATGCGTGAAATTCAAATGCAAAGTAAATAGCATAGTAAACTATTGTATATGATTTACTCGAGTTTAGTAAACTTTGCAAACTCCTCAGAGTTTTAGAACAGTATTTACTTGAATTTGAATAAGGATATAAGTGGGCATATGAAAAAATGGCGTCAGTAACTTCGCCAAAATATAGAATTGCCATTTATCTTTAACAACAAATGTAAAGTTGGATACTTTTTAGTTAAAAAACGACAAATGCAGGCAAATGTGTTTTTCGAATAACACAAAAATAGTACAAAGTTCTCTCTTAACCAACTTAAAAATGCCAGATAATTTATGGCAGCCGGTTAATCGGGCATGTATAGGAGTTAAGACAACTCGTAAATTCCTAAAAAGGATGAAAGGGAGAAAGGATTAAAACGCGCAGATAACTGAACGAACTTTGAATATCGAGGTATTTGCACTTAATCTTGTGGGTGGACAGTCCAATGTTAATAAATTACGTTTCGCAAAACTTATCGACATTTCGAATTGTCGACGCGGAATAGGCGGGAATCGAACAGCCCTTCATTTATTACTGTCGTTTTGTCGAGAGCGCACAAACGGAATATTTACATAGTAAAAAATAACCGCAATTCCAATATTACTCTATTAGAATTTCTACACACGACCCTCTAAAGACTACTATCAGGAGAGAGTCTGGCATATCAAACTGGTTTATGAATTGAACTAATATTGAGGTAGATCAATTATGATCAAATGATAGATACTATTTTCTCATAATGGTAACCAAAATATGTGCAATTACAGACCTTTAACACTCCGTCATTTTGTATTGATTGATAGAAAATTATTGTTGTTTTACTTAATAAGTTGTTCAAGAATGGAGAAGACCGCGACTTTTTTTTAATTTTTTTTTTCAAAACCGCATGTTCTAAGAAGGCGCGTAATGAAATTTTTATTTTTTTCTGTGGCCAAATAAGGCCGCAATTAATTTTTAAAGTTTGAAAAACGTCACACAATCGTCATACACTCTGCTCCAATCAAAGCGAGAGTTACAAAGAGAAGTCACATTTAGCAAGTTTGCCACGTTTCCTATTACTCTTCTTTAGTCCGCAAAATGTGCGTTTTTTGTATATTTATTGCAATAAACATTTTCTGATTTATGCATTTCTTCCATTACCTAATGGATAATTCGATATATTAATATAAAAATAACATCTTCATCTGTATAAATTGTAACCGATTTTCGTGTTAAAAACACAAATAATGGTCCTGGAAAATTTATTTGGCAACATTCTTGTCAAATTCAACATTATCAGTAAGTGTTTGGTGCCGAACTGCAATTCGTGTAATTTGTTTTGTGCATTTTTCAGAAAAATCTGTCAAATGACAGTTTGATTTTTGTTCGTTTGTGTATTCTTTGTTACTGCGTTCGAAAATCATACTATTTACTTATACAACAAGACGTGAGTGGTTTATGGTTGGTTGATAAGGTATGAGTCAAAACCCGAAATTTTTAAATTTCGAAGGGCTATAACTTTTTAATTATAACACATTTTGAGCAACTGAAAACGGTTTTGAGCTCTAATAAATCATTTCTAATCTTATCTTTTGCCGAAATCCGCCTATCTCACATCGTGGTCTTCTCCATTATTGATTTGAAAGATCAGGTAGAGATTTGAAAGAAGAGAAAAGTAAGATTTGAAAGTAAGGTAAGATGGATAATACTGCTTTATGTATCTACTAATAAACGAATACAAATCGTTTATCGATTAAAAGTATTCTAGTTTTGTATAAATATTGTAAATTTACAAACAGACCTTCCACAATTTTTCAGTTCTTCCTATACAGCTAATTGCAATATGGCCAATTCAATGAGTTGAACAAAAATTATATTAAAATAACAGTGGGTTATAAAGTAAGATCCCACAAGATCACTCTTTCTTTATCCTTTATATGAAACTAATGATGGTTGTCTTTGTTGCATCCACAGACCATATTGCGTATTACTTGCCTGTATAGACTCTGCTAATCTCAATATAGATACTCTTTTTTACAAGTACCTACTTAAAAGAAAGTTATAATTAACAGGAAAAATCTAGCATAAGAAAATTTATCTATAACGACCGTACTAAATCTTTAGAACAGTTCCCGAGCGAGAAAGACGCTAAGATGATGACTGACCTTTATATCGTCTTGTCTTCGCGATAACGTTCGCTCCTCGGAGGACGAGGGGCCCTCTCGCATTGACGTAATGCCCCTAGGTGACAATTCTTTGTGACCTGAATATTTCTTTCCCGCGCTTCCGTCGGGCATATACGTCTCTACGCAACTTTGACAAATACGCCGTGATGACAAAAGCCGGCGCCCGGGGAATATACTCTTTACGGGAGGTGGCGCACTTTCATTACGTGCCGTTTTATTGCGATGTTTTTTTGGACATGGAAAATGCGAGATGTAAGTGATGTCGTCAGTGGAGGGTTTTTCATCATTTTTTTTAGAAAGTTGAAATATTCGCTCCGCTTTTATCATCCCGTCTTTTTGTAACCGAAACATGTAATAAACAAGTCGATGTAGGTAATATGATATAAAGCCCTCATCGTCCATGTTTAATTTTCAAAGTAATTAAAAGTTCTATTATATCTACATCATCTTCTTGCATTTCTCAGGTTATCTATATCGATCGCGTTGAATATACTACTCTAGATATAATATACACGCAGTTATGTTCATGAATATTGCACTATAATCTCTTCTTCAGAAAACACATACATGTAGATAATACACGATTCAACCACCAATGGAAATCCAACCTGTAATAAAGTTTATATAGCTCTGTTAAATCGAAAAGTTATTTAGTATCTACGCTGTAATATCTATATGGTGGAAACAATGAAAATCGTACCGTCATTTTCGACTCGATCGAGAAAATTCAAGGCGGACTCGCGGAAGACGGCCTTTGATCCTTCGAAAAGGACTGGAAAAAAGTCTCTACGAACAAACGATTCAATTCTCTAGTTCGACGGCGTCCGATTTGTTTCGTTTTCCGATAAAAATATGAAAACTGACGGACTGTAATAGAAAATAGCGATCCACAATAAATGCGAATTGAAATTTTACTGCAGTGTTAAAATAGCTTTACCTACCGGCTTCTTATATATACAGGGTGCATGGCACATCAGTAAGGAAATAACCAATATACTTAGGTAAGGTAGATGATACCAAAAAAACCCTTGTGTGATTCTCTTACTCATCAGGCAATCAATTTTTTGTTTGAAGTTTTTTGTTTTGTTGTATAAAACACAATCGAAGAACAAATACCAATACAATATAAAAAATAAACACAATCAAAAATTTTTCCTCATTTTGGATTTGTTCTGTTGCATTTGTTGATTTCTGCAATATTCTTTGAAAAGTCCTACTATACCAATCTATTGTTTACGAGATATGTTCTGTGTACTAATGCTATGATTATCTATTGACAATATATTGAGCTTTTCCGTACTATAATGGGCCATCTATTGTAGCCAAAAATCCTGTATAAAATTGTAAAATAAATATTATGAAAGTCTGAATGATTGATTGAGGGGATATTTTTTGATGAAGAGAGATTATCGTTTGAATTTCGATCAAAATTAATAATTATTCAGGTGAAACAGGCAATCTTTGACGGCTGCACGAATCTTCCAACTTCAATTACCTATCGATTTTATAGAAGTTCGACCGGTCAGACATTAAAGATATTTGATATAACTATGATTCAGAAGGTATTTGCTCAACAAATAACCCTCGGGGAAACTTGTTCATTCAACTCCCGAACATAAATCCTGCTCAAACAGAACTTCAAATTGTGCTGACCTGGTTTTAATAATTTACCCGAATCGAAGTTACTTAATTCATTTCTATAGGTATACATACATATGTGATGGATCGGCAATGTGCAAACACGAATCACCTGATGGTTTCCATTGATTGCGGGCCGAAATGTAAATCGAGTTTATTTGAAGTAATCACCAAACATAATTAACTATAATATTTATTATATTTCGGCCTTGTTTCGTAAATAAGTAGAATAGGTAGTATCTCCGCTAGCGGTCGAGATTCACACAATTTTAAAGAAATCAACACCCCACCACCCCCTCCCGCGCCTACGGTGCTAGGGTATTCAGTCTTTGTTTGTGTGTCGAGACGAACGCATCACGCATCATCGAATTAATCGAATATGCCGAAGCATAAACGCCGTCGGCACAGCCGAAGTTCTTCCCGCAGCAAGCGCCGCGGCCGCTCCGCCGAAAATCGGCGATTAGAGAAGCGTCTGGCCGAAATGCAGCGGCAACTGGACGAAATAAATAGGCGAGGACGCCATTTTTTCGACTCTAATTTGTCAGAAGGTGACAATTGTTTATCGCCTCTCCACACTATGGATGTCATGGATGACATAGATCAAGCCGGTAGGTGAAATTACCGGAAGTTATTTTTGTTAATAACTAGTTATAGTGTTTTTGGTAACACTAAAATATTCCTTTTGGTGGGAATGTATGTTTTTGGTAACATACCTATAGTTGGAGGTTATGGTTGTTAATAACCCGATTAGTTAGTGTTTGTGGTAACACTAGAGCATTCCTTTTGGTGGGAATGTAAGGCTTTTTTAGCAACATATCTGTACTTTGAGGTTATGTTTGTTAATAGCCCTATTAATTATTGTTTTTGGTAACAATAAAATATTCCTTTTGGTGGGAATGTGTGTTTTTGATAACATAACTATATTTTGAGGTTATTTTTGTTAGTAATCCTATTAATTAGTGTTTTTTGGTAACACTAAAATATTCCTTTTGGTGGGAATGTATGTTTTTGGTAACATACCTATAGTTGGAGGTTATGGTTGTTAATAACCCGATTAGTTAGTGTTTGTGGTAACACTAGAGCATTCCTTTTGGTGGGAATGTAAGGCTTTTTTAGCAACATATCTGTACTTTGAGGTTATGTTTGTTAATAGCCCTATTAATTATTGTTTTTGGTAACAATAAAATATTCCTTTTGGTGGGAATGTGTGTTTTTGATAACATAACTATATTTTGAGGTTATTTTTGTTAGTAATCCTATTAATTAGTGTTTTTGGTAACACTAAAATATTCCTGTTGGTGGGAATGTAAGTTTTTAGTAACATACCGATACATTGAGGTTAATTTTATTATCAACCCTATTAATTAGTGTTTTTGGTAACACTAAAATATTCCTGTTGGTGGGAATGTAAGTTTTTAGTAACATACCGATACATTGAGGTTAATTTTATTATCAACCCTATTAATTAGTGTTTTTGGTAACACTAAAATATTCCTGTTGGTGGGAATGTAAGTTTTTAGTAACATACCGATACATGAGGTTAATTTTATTATCAATCCTATTAATTAGTGTCTTTTGGTAACACTAAGATGTTCCTTTTGGCGGGAATGTACATTTTTAGTAATATACATGTACCTTGAGGTTATTTTTGGAGAATATTCCTGATAGTACTCGTTTAATTGTAGATGACGTACAATCTAATAATCAACAGGGGGGATTGAGCACGAGTCATTGCAACCGGAATTGCTTCAGATTTTGGGAGCGGAGCCTGCCCCAACCGAAGTTACAGGCCCTCCAGTCCATGCAGCTATCGCATCCAGATGGGACAATATTTTAACAAGCGGGTTGGAGGAGGTTGCCATACAGGAGGCTTCTAAGAGCTATCTGAAACTCGGCAACATGTCAAATTTGAGGGCTCCAGATCTTAATCCAGAGGTTAAGGCGGCGGTGACATCCCAGATTATGCGTAGGGATGAACGGTTGGCATTGAAACAGCAAACTTTGTCAACCAGTATATCTGCTATTGCCCAGACACTATCATCGATCTTAGAGGAAAAGGAGGGGGGCAATCGAAAGTTCATCCAGGCCCTCAGTGATGCTGGTCGGTTGCTGTGTCTTTGCATCACGCTGAAACTACTACCCGTAGAGGGAGAGGAGCTGAAGCAGCCCAAACCCAAGCTAATTAGGAAGCCACTCCATCCTTTAAACTCGAAGGGTCCAACTCGAATTCTAAAAGGAGCTCGAGTTGGACAACAATTCTAGAGGACTCCTTACCGTCAACCCACGGGACAGAACACCAGGAAGGATCACCAGAGCAGGAAGAGACAATGGGAAAAGCTCACGACCGACAGGATTATTTTGTCTTATGTGAAGGGTTATAAGTTACCTTTTATAAAAAGACCTTTACATAGGATTTGTCCGAAGGAACCTAACTGGTCTCCAATGGAAATTGTTTCTATTAGCGCCGCCATTAAGGATTTGTTACAAAAGGGTGCTAGTTCTATTGTAAAACCATGTAAAGTCAATCAATATGTATCAAAGATATTTTTGGTTTCTAAATCTGATGGTGGTAAGAGGTTAATCTTGAATCTCAAATCATTAAATATGTTTTTGAGAACTGAACACTTCAAACTTGAAGACCACAAGATTGTAACAAAACTCATTCAAGTACACTCTTTTATGGCGACCTTGGACTTAAAGGATGCTTACCATTTAATACCTATTTTCGAGAAGCATAGAAGATATTTGAGGTTTAAATTTAAAGGAAAGCTTTATGAATACAATTGTTTACCTTTTGGGCTAAATTCAGCACCTTTAGTCTTTACTAAATTAATGAAACCAATTTTGGCATTTCTTAGGAGTAAAAATCATACTTCCGTTTTATATTTAGATGATTTCTTGTTGATAGGTGAACCTTATGCGGAATGTCTAAATAATGTAAATTCAACAGATTTCTCATACAGATATTGGAGGGAGTCGGTTTTATTGTTAATTACAGGAAAAGCAAATTAATTCCTTCCAATTATATTACCTATCTAGGGTTTGTATATAATTCTACAAAAATGTCCATATCACTACCGGAAAGGAAGGTGGTTAGCCTTACTAAACTCCTTAGGAGTTTTTTGAACCGTGAATTTTGTTCAATTAGAGATTTCTCTAGATTTATTGGCACTCTCTGTTCTATCTGTCCAGCTGTTAAATATGGTTGGGTTTATACTAAATGTTTTGAAAGACAGAAGTTTTTAGCGTTAAAACGGTATGGGGGTGATTTTAATGCGAAAATGAAATTATCACCTAACCTTAGGAGCGATTTTCAATGGTGGTTGGAGAATATCTCGGATGCCTCGAATATGATCAAGAAAGATTCTTATCAGTTAGAAATATTTTCGGATGCCTCCAAGACCGGATGGGGTGCGTATTCTAATGGAGAGAAAGCGCATGGGTTCTGGTCGGAAGTAGAAAAACATTATTCTATTAATTTTCTTGAACTTAAAGCTGTATTCTTGGCCTTGGAGTATTTTGCTAATACAAGGTCGAACTGTAACATATTATGTAGAGTTGACAATACAACAGCACTGGCATATATTAACAAGATGGGCAGTGTTCAATATCCTAAACTTAATTTATTGTCTCGTGCTATTTGGCAATGGTGCGAGAAAAGAAGTATTTATTTATTTGCGAGTTACATTAGATCTGAGGATAATGTTGAGGCAGATGCAGAGTCTAGAGTTAAACTGTCAGACGAGACAGAATGGGAATTAAATAATCTAGCATTTAGGAAAACCATGGTGTCCGTTGTTTTGTTCCCTATTGTGTTCCGAACCATTAATTTTCGAACCTGACGAGGATCTACTTTCTTACAGACGATCGGCTCATCCTTTATGGCGCAGGATTTCCCTGGTAGCAGGAATCTTATCAAGGAAGCCTTAAGAACAGAGTCCGTTCCAGAAGACTCTCTGGAGATTTGCTTAGCCTCAATTTGTGATTCCACTATACAACAATATAATTCTGGCCTTAGACTGTGGTGGCAGTTTCGGAGATCTAGAAATTTGCAGATTTTTTCGGCTTCTGTTCCCGAAATTTTGGAATTTTTACCCTACAATTTAAGAAAGGAGCGACGTTTGCATCCTTAGGTTGTTATAGGGCGGCTCTTTCTCAGATATTAGGTTCGGAATTGACCCTGGACTTTAGAATTAAAAGGTTTTTTAAGGGTGTTCATAGCTTAAAGCCTTCGCGGCCTAAGTACACCCATACATGGGATCCATCTATTGTTCTTGCCCATGTAAAAACTATGGATAATAAGAAATTGTCAGTTGAGGATCTTACATATAAGTTGGCAATATTAATTGCTTTAGCAACTGGTCAGAGAGTGCAGACATTAGCCAATATAGAACTGAGGAACGTTATTAGAAGCAATGATAAGATTATGATAATGATTCCGGCCAAACTTAAAACTTCAGGTAGAGGCCGCATTCAACCAACTCTTTCTTTACCCTTTTATGATATGGACCCAGATATTTGCCCTGCAAAAACCTTAATAGATTATTTAGAGAAAACTAAAATGATGAGGCAATCATCTAATAATCTATTTATTACATTTAAGAAACCTTTCCACGACGCTACAGTTCAGACCATATCTAGGTGGTTGAAAGTTATATTAAAGAAAAGTGGACTGGACTCAGGTATTTTTACAGCCCATAGTACTAGGCACGCTGCTACTTCGGCAGCTGCCAGAAAGGGTGTATCCTATGATAATATACGGTTAGCAGCAGGTTGGACGGAAAAGTCTGCCACCTTCGCAACCTATTACAACAGACCAATTAAAGAACAGGATAATTTTGCTTTTTCTGTTCTTGGTCCGTAGAGAGTTTGACTTTAATTATTACAGATAATTTGTAGTACAATACATGTTCCTTTAGATAAGTATATAGGTTATATTTATAAACCATATTTTGTATTTGTAACCCCCATTTAGGTTATAACTTGAGTTTGTTTTTTGTTCAACTGTGTCTGCCACTTTGCAACCTATTACAGCAGACCAGTTAGAGAACGGGATAACTTTGCCTTATCTGTTCTCGGTTCATAGAGGGTTTGACTCTAATTATTGATAACTTTTAGTACAATACATACATGTTCCTTTAGATAAGTATATCTATATTTGTAAACCATATTTTGCATTTATAACCCATGTAGGTTACAACTTGTTTTGTTTTTTGTTCAACGGTTTTGGAAAATATATTTTCTTTAAGAAAGGAATAAATTGTCGCAATTCGCTTTAAATAGCTACCTATTCTACTTATTTACGAAACAAGGCCGAAATATAATTAATAGATCAAACGAACTTACCTGGAAGTGAAGTTCGATCTTAATTATATGAGGCCTTGTTGAAGTAAATAAGGCTCCCACCCTACCCAATTTTTTCAAATTTCCCTAAAAATTGCAACAATTAGGCTTTGAATATGACTGAATACCCTAGCACCGTAGGCGCGGGAGGGGGTGGTGGGGTGTTGATTTCTTTAAAATTGTGTGAATCTCGACCGCTAGCGGAGATACTACCTATTCTACTTATTTACTTCAACAAGGCCTCATATAATTAAGATCGAACTTCACTTCCAGGTAAGTTCGTTTGATCTATTAATTAAAGTGGACCAATTATACCCAAACGAGAAGTACGCACAGGTATTTGTATAAAACGAAACAGGAAATCAATAATATTACATACACAAAGCGCCTATCTACGATGCAGTTACACGTCATTGGAGTTGAACACTGCATTTTGTTCAGTCGACTCCGAATGATGTCCCCGGTTCGCATGGAACCGCGTTCATCTCTTTGTTTCACCATTTTATATCCGTTGAAATCTGATAGCGGGAATGATATGCATGTTTTACATTTGCCACGCGTTCGTTCCGCTGCAACATTTTTTTCCAGCTCTAAAACACGATAACGTTGAGCGGTCCCGAGTCAATCGTAAAAAAAAGTTCTCTGTTTATGTCGAGGCGAATCTATTTTATGTTTTAGCATTTAATTTCCCGAAACCCGACGAGAAATATCAAATTATTTAAATGGACGTTTGCAATAACTAAAACGAAAATAAAGCGGGTATAAAAAATGTTTGTATAACAAGGGGGAAATGCAGATTTGTTTGAACAAAGAATATTATTAAAACAACAGTTGTTATAGTGAGGAAGTTGCAATCCCACAATATCGCTTTTTCTATTTTATTTATAGGTAATTAATGGAAGTTGTCTTTGGTGCACCTATATGGATAATATGACGTACAAATTTGCACTTGTCTGTACAACGAAAATCGAGCATGTTTTTTCGCTACTGATGCTCTAATCCTGTTGTTGCTACAAACTCACCAATGGCGCTGGAAAAGGATTAATTTGACAAACGGTCCTGTCGATGTCGTAGGGAAATGGTGCGACGTCGCGTCTGTACTACCGTCAGCATTAATTCCAGATTATTTCGATACAAAGTGGCATCGTTTGTCTGGATGCACGACCAAAATGGATGTCGTTTTGCTTAATTAGAGCACGGACAATGATATGCAAAACACGGTGGATTTTGATGGCGATAATGATCAGATAAAATATTAGATACTCTATTGAATATTATTCAAAAGAAATTCTATATACCTGGTGGTCAACCTACGGCGATGTGGATATGGGAAACATATCTACTATCTATTACTAGATTTTACAAATAATTTTGACGATTTCCTTAAAATAATGTAAAGTGCACTTTACATTATATGATTTATAATATGATTTTGTCATGAACTAAAATATTTATATGGTTACACTGTGTGATTTATCATAGAAATGTATCGAGTCACAGGGGAATAGCACGGTGTCTATTCTGCGTGATGAAACATATGATTCATCATATGGATAAATCATATGAAAAATCATGTAATGTAAAGTGTACTTTACGGCCATTTTCATAATCCACTTTAAAATTACTTTATGACTTTAAGATTTTAAAGCCGTCCAGTGAGTTTCATAATACCACTTTAGCCGTTAAAGTGACTTTAACTATAAAGTGAGGTTCTACGTCACTTTAAGGTATTTTAAACTACTTTAACCTATAAAATTTTGATGTTTTGCCATCCATGTTTTTCGGAACAACATAAATATTAAAATATTTAAAAAAGTATAATGGACACGACAGATTCGGATATTTCAACTGACTCCATTATGACAATAAGCTCGGTCGAAGAAGAAAACATAGTGTTTAGAATTCGTCGTCCAAAAACTTACAAGATAAGAATAAATACTTTCGACGCTTGGTCTGCACAAATTTTTATGAACAGCTTGAAGCATACTTTTAGCATCGAAAAATTAATTTATTCCTTAATTTCAACGTAAATATCGAAGCCCTGATAGCCCTTACTCAGATGGCAAAGCTCCACAATGTAATTATCTATACCTATGTATGAGTATCAGTAGGGGCGGATTGAAATTTTAAACACTTGGTTTATTACAGATTTTCTTTAAGTAAGGAAGCGGCTTTAACAGTATTGACCCATATTCAAAACCATATTTCTTCTCTTTCTTAAAATTTTATCAAAATTTTGACAATCAGGTTTGCCATCATGTATCGCAAAAAGTAAAAACCGAACTTTACTTAAAGTAACCAAACAAGTTGATTATGAAAAGGGATTACTATTAAGTTCTTAAAGTGACTTTAGCTAAAGTGACTTTAAGGATTTTATTATGAAAATGGCCGTTAGTAGTTAATTGGTCGATTTTTTAGAAATATTTCACTTAATTAGTCAGATGACAAACTCGAAATTCTATAAAATAGTTCTAAATAGTCCTGAAAGCGTTTTAAATAGTTTTCACATTTATCCTGGACCATTCAATATCGTCCTGGGCCTATTCAAAATGAATTTAAACAGTTCTAAACGGTGCTATGATTGTCCTATACTGTTTCAAATTGCTCTAGTTGTTGAGAAATAGTTCTAAAATGGACAGATCTAAATGGCTTTGAACAGTTCTAAATGCTTCTAAAACTGTTCTAAATAATTTGAAAACACTCGCAAGTACATGTTCACTTATAATAATCAGATACACTAATCTTTCTCGCACTTGTGTTATTCATCAATGTCCAAATCACCAATATCTATCTATTATTATAATTATATTCTACAAAATCCTCATGTAGTTGGTGCTTCTAAAATTACAATCCTCGCGGTAATAAACATCCCAAAACACATTACTCAGAAGATCTTTCATGCGAGAGACGTCATAATTTCAGATTCCGTTGACCCTTTTAACGAGATTACTTCCCGTATAACGTCTCGTTTTTTTCCCAAAAACGGATTCCTTTTGTTTTTAGGAAAACGCTATCAAGGAAATAGATACACGTCCTCGCAACGTAATTACGCCTGCCTAAAAGGAAATGTATTACCTTCCCCGGAAAATTAGTTTAAATTGTGTACGTATATCACATAGGTCGGTCTTTTGGCGGATGCAAAGAAGCTACTTCGCGGTAAATTCGATTGCAATCGCTCTGTATGCCCAGGAAATTAAATGAGTGGGTTCTTTCAAGTTTCCCGGAAAAATTATAGAGGCAATTCAAAACTATATAAACTCATAAAATACAGGCAGATATAGTTAAAAAATCTCTTGTAAAAAGACTCCATTATATTACCTGCTATATATAATATTATAGATAGATAAGTAAGTAAGTAAGTAAGTAAATACTACAGCCCGTATTCAGCGACCCATTTTAACGTTAAATACATGTTTAGCGAGCGACTTTAACGTAAAAAATGTCCTTAGTTACTCCATAACGACAATGTGCAACTGTCAAGTTTAAAGCACTCGCTAAACCTTTACTTTAATTTTAAAATGGGGCGCTGAATACGGGCATACTATGCATATTATGGGAATAGGTACTGTAGTGTCTTTTTGTAAGAAAAATATGAATTTTATCTCGATTTTACTGGCCTAAAATCGTAAATCGCCGGCATTTCCCCAAAAAACTATTAATAACGAGCGCAATTTAAGAAAATAATTACATATGTAAATTGAACTCTTCTTTGCGCCGTTTAAAACTAACTCCGGAGAGTTTTAAGTGATACAAAAAAAATAAACTGCTCGAAGTAAATCTCACTTATCTCGAGAACATAAAAGCATGAGCGGGCACATAGAGTCGTTCCAAGAACGGGCTAATGGAGGAAACAAGGCAAAATAAAGCGTTGTTTTGTTGTTCATAGTTAGACGAAAAGAATTTAAGGAGAGTCTTCGTGGATTACCGACACTTTAGCGATCATTAAAAAGCGTAATGAGCCGTTCACTGGAGATTTTACAAATGAAAATATTAACGAGTAAATCCCGGTAATAATTAGAAATGTTTACCATTGATTTTAGAGTAGAGGTAGTTGCAGAATTTCCTTTACAATCGAACGATTGATCTGTGATTAGGGGCGAGTTTATTATGCCGCAAGTAAAGCCGTAAATGCACGTTCGACCAACCGCAATTTGCAATGTCAACTAATTATAGAATATCCGTTAATTAAAACCGCCAACCCGCCATTAATACGATTAATCAATTTTGTATCGGTAAGCGCTCAGCAGGTCCAATACAAATTTATTCTGCACACCAGTTTTTCTAATTGCAACATTCTTTCATTCATTTAAAGCTCGACAAAGCTTTCACTTTCAATACAGTAGGTACACCTACATAAGTTTAATCGATTTTATTTGAAAATTCATTAATTTTATTATGATGTAATTAAGTTGACATGAAGCTATTCGCAAGCGGTTCACGTTCCTTATTGGTACAATGCTGCCGCTGCTAGCAGGTAAGTTTTGATTAAGGCGCAAATCCCTCGGCAAAGCCATTAGGTGATGACCGAAGCTAAATTATTATAGATGCTAATCCGTTATATCTAACAGGGAGGAAAGGACAATGGAAAATTAACAGGGCGATTTTAATCCTTCCATCATAGAAAATTCGATTCGCTGGTTGTATTAATCTCGCATGCGAATTCGGATGAAGGAGACTTTAAAAGGGTTGCTGTAAGGTGATTATTTCGGTTAATACAAAATAAACTAGATATATCTAAACCTGTTAGTGTTGCTTACGTTTTCGTCGTCTTCTTACGTTGTAGAATAATGTTGCATGTTTATAAATAGAGTTCGTCGTAATTCTTACCTTATTGCAGGACTGTAACGCTGCGGGCGAATTTATGGAAGGCTGTAGTAGGAAATAAATTCCGATATGTCCCCTTCAAATGAAATAGATATGAAATTTAGGGGTTTCTATTTCCTTTGGTCGGTTCCGAACGGTCATATTATCAATATCTGCAATTACGGAACAAGGACGGCCCGGCCGGCAAAGCTCCGGATTACTTCAAATGAAATAGTCGTGATTCCGACAGAATGGAAATGTTTTTCGTTTTTTCGTTTCGCCTTATCTGGAAAGTTTCTTTTCAATTCCGAAATAACCGTTTCTTAGGGCTTTTTATTAGGAATCTTCCAGAAACGGTTTTTTTTCGTTCGAGATAAAAGCTGATGTTCCGCCGATTATTAATTAAGCACCTGCAAAATACGAAAACTTTATAAATAATCCATTAACGAACCTCCTTAATATAATGGAAAACTTGTGTTACTGCTGCAACTTCTTGGCAGGATACTACGACTTTAACGACATACTTGTATAGGTCCCTTTGAAGGAATTATATATTCATAATAAGCGCCAGTTTGTTCCCAACTAAAAAGGACTTTAGTTGCTCAAAACTGATCTTTGAAGAGCATTTCATGGAGAAAATATTGCGCATATATAAACCACACCTAGTCTCCATAGAACGATTCCGCATTCGTATTTTAAAAATACCAACCGGAATATCCGGGCAAATACATATATTAATATTCATGCGGACTCCATAAGCTCTCGTTCATTTTTGTCCAATAAACTGGATTCAGAAACGGATTTCCGGGAAATCCCTAAAGTAATGTTTCTTGATCTGGGATCAGGGGAGTAGAGTAATAGTTTTATGGATGGGTCGGTCCGTTCGCTTTGCTCTTATTGCCATTTTTCGAATGAACTTTCACGTGCAGTTGCGGATATCGTTTAATTTTTTAATGCCTGACGTGAACCAATCCGTGTATCTATTAATAATTACTTCTTTAAACCTTTTGGAAGTATTAAGTTATTAACTAGGCAATTAATTAAATATAGGGTTTTAGAAATGTTAGGTATTTAGGTGGTATAAATTAATTTATGCATGCTTATAGTGTGGTCTGAGAAATTAGAGCGTTTTATTAAATTATTAAGAACAATGAACTGCTGTAGGGAGGACAATTGGATATGCGAGTCTCTGTTTGTATTCCAGTATACCCAGAAACACCTCGCTTAGAATTCTGTCCGTCACTGTATGTAATTCAGTTATATCGGATCAAGACCGCACTAGAATCTGATAGAGGGCACTGGGAGGAAATCTATGGCGTGGACCCCGATGCAATCATTACATTTGCATAATCCCCACAGCAGACCGTTCCTCGACCATCATGGAAATTTGTGTTTATTTATTGCCCGCAGAGGCAGAAACTCCATCTGCATATTCGACCACGTCGAGGTGATCCGTCTTATTTCGAACTTTCGGATTAAAATTCGCGCCGTTGATCAAAAATTTCCGCATTGCCATTTCTAGCTAGCTGAAATAACTAAAAAACTTCTATTTTAATAATTTATCTCCGAATGGAATTTTCATCCATCGAGAAAATTACTTCTTCTGCGCTTTCAGAAGAAACGCATTAAAACAAAAAACGGCCGGGCGAATGGGAAAATCTAATTTTTTTAAATTCTATGAATGGTCGTTAACGAACGCTTTTTTTGCTCGAGTTTTATTTACAATTCGAATAGCGCTTTTCAATTCCGCTGAATTATGAAATCTGTTCGGCCGGAGCTCTATACAAAAAAGAGCAGTAAATGGACAATTGTAATTTTACATGCAGAAAGGGCATTAACAGCGAAGCCGCCGCCATTTACCATATTTCATATGCCCCCCCTTCGGGAAACGTTCAAAAGGAATGGAATGATTAATATGCGTCGGGAAAATTAGATCAATAATGATATTGCTCGAAAAAGAAACCTCAGGAACTCTTAATAAACTTTATACAACTTTTATCAATCAGATAAATACTCATTTATTTTTGAATTTGCTAAAGAAAAATTGGTCCTGGTTTAATATGCAGTCTAGCTAGTGAGTGAAGTATACCTAGAAGGGAACGTTTAATTATCACATAGTAATCTGCTAGATATTTAAGATTATTTCTGACTAATTCTGCAAATAAATTTTATACCGAATTCATAGATTAGGTTGATGAAAATTTTACCATCAGCTGCCTACAGGAATGGCTTAATAAATCTTGGAAATAAATCTTGGTACACATTAATACATTGACAATATGATAAAAATTGGAGTAATTTGCATTGTAATAGCTTTTATTTCGTTAACATACCTCATATATTAAATTTATTAGATAAATAAAAAGTAAAAAATGTGGTCAATTCAACTATATAGTTGTACAAAGATTATTAAAATAACAGTGTGTTAGACTAAGAAAGTTGCAATCCCACAATATTGCCCTTTCTTTTTCCTTCATGTGAGACTAATGGAGTTGTCTTTGTTGGATCCATAGACCATATTGCGACCCTATCACAAATTTGCACTTGTTTGTACCTATTTTAGAGGTCCTAGTACGAAGACGTTACACATGCAGACCGCCTTTTAAACCAGATTTTGGACAGTAGAACTCATTTTAAACCAAAAATTATTAATTTCGTTATTAATATAGCTAATATATTAAATTTCCCTATTAAACTTTAACGAACGGTATAATTTAATTTTCCCCAAGTCGCATTGATTCCACTTGCCGCGTTCAATTTTCCCTAAATAGTTTACGCGCAGGCACCATAAAGAATATATCTATTAAATAGGGAAATTCGACGGTTACACACCCCCCTGCATATCGAGACAACGGCGTCGGTAATTGACGTTGAAATATGATCAACTCAATCTAAACTCCGCGAACGTGTACTCCCCAGCGAAGATATGCAATGCGTATCATCCCGAAACGTTAACTAAATTACGAACTCGGCACATTTTGCCAACAGCGGCGATGATGGATACATCTGGAAGCACAACACCCGTTTCCTCGCATGTACAGACTGCTTCGGAGACACGGGTAAATATCGTTTTGGTTTACTTATACGCCGTTCCTTTAGTAAATATTGATAGCTCGCGATACGCGATATGACTTCCTTCCTGCAGCGTGCCGTGCATTTCCCTTCTGCATATTCCGCAATCTACTCGCGCCATCCCAAAATCTAATATAAAACAAACAAAATCCCGGCGCGTTATTAAAGTTTGTACGGCGAATAAAAATTATTAATCAGCGTATTTAGTTCCTCGCGAACGCACATATACATATACGCTGCGGTCAAACTCTTCTTATCTCCCGACTGGAAGTTATTAAAGCGGTAAAAGAGAGAAGTTATTGTCAATCTCTTTGGGGTCCGCAGCGGTTTTGGCCGTTCTCCAAACTCCTTCTTACATGCTAACCCAGCGAAGACTGCTGGCTGTAGATAAATGGATATTGTGGCGTAAATAGGACAATACGAACTTTGTATAGAGAATGATCCTTCGGACAGAATTTATTTTTCTCTATTCTACTGTATAACTAATTTAACTACACTTAGAGAGATAAGAATTGTCTGTATATATGGGAGTTTCATATTATAGGGGAAAGTTTAAAAATTGGATACCATTTGCAAGGAAAATGTCAATTTCTTGCAATGTAAATAAGGCGTCCTAAAATGGAATATTCTTATTAAAATGGAACTAATTCTAAAATATATTAAGGTTACTTATGGGCTTTACTTAGTTCTACAAGTTTCTGATCTTGCTGGTAGATTACAGCTCATATATGAGCCAAATTCCAGGTATCTCAAAAGCTATCCCAAATTGGGGCACTTTCCCCAATTTTTTTCCACGCCGATTCAATTTTACTGGACTAAATTGAAGGCAATTTGATGAATTCCATTTTAGAAACTGTTTGAAGGTGACTGTTTTCTTTTGGTAACTACAGCAGTATTCGAGACATGGTGTAATTCTTCTTCTTTCTTCTTCTGCTCCAGTGAGTCGATAATCCGCAGCTTTGAAAATCGGTTTTCGTGGAATTACTGGCATCTGTTGTGCGCGATGCGTGCGTGCGGAGGTTTCGACGGTGTATATCGGGAAAAATAAAAAGGATTTCGACGTCGGTTTCTTTTTCTTCTGTTCCGCTCGATTTGCTTCGAGTTGATTCGAAATTGTCGATCTTATAAAAATGCTAATCTTCTATAATTCTTATTGTTAGATTTCTATAAAGTTCGTTCGTTTTTGTACCCGATTTACAATAATGTTTTTATCCCGGATTTATCTCGGTTTCTTTAACAGATGTATTAGTACAGTAAATACAGGGTGTTCCAAAATTGCTGGGACACCGAGCTACCATGTGTAGGTAGTACCTAGAGGTCAATAAGTCGATTGGACCCAATTTATTTATACAGAGTGGCTAATTTTTGCCGGTACTCTCTATAGAAAGATACTATACACCAACATACAATACTACAATTTAAAGCAGGCGTGGCTTCAGCGCATCATAGTATCATATGCGCTCTTTGTTCGATACATTGCAAAATAATTTACTGTTTCATCAACCATTCTTATACTCTCCTTTCAGTAATTAAAGAAACCCAAAAGAAATTGTAGAAGGGTTGAAAAAATTCTCACACCCTGACATTTTTTCAGAACTTTTTTAGGCATTCATTAATTAACTCCTTTTGATACCCTTGTAAAAATTCAGTATTCCGCATAGGAAAAATGTTTTCTTAAAAATAATGCTATAAGAGATAAGCAAACTAATTATTAGCGTCTACTTAATCCTTTTATTAAATACACATTGTAGAAAAATACAGTTAGAATAAAACACACAATCTCATTCAATAAGCCAGTATCGGTTGAGGCTTTATAAATGCACTATTGGTTAAAAATTTGATAGTTTCAAACTAAATCCAAATAAGAAAATGTTTTTTTTTCAACTGTATTTTCTCAGTCTGGAGCGTAGGCGGGCAAAGAAAATCATCGAATATCGATTGACCGATGTGATGGTTGAAGTGTTTTGACGAGATATTTATCCGAGCTCGTCGGAAGCAGCGAAACCGCATAAATAGGTATAGACGAGAAAGGCGGAAGAACCCGTTGAAGAGCACTGTAAACTCGAGAGAAGTAGGATAGATAAATATTGGAGGAAAAGAGCAGATTATTTTCATCTTCATATTTACATTCCCGTAATAAAAAGCCCACCTGCTGGAATAATTTCTTAAAAGGCATTTCCGAGGAAAATGTGTATTCTCGTCTGAAGAATCTGTGGAGCTTTTACCGGATGAACAATTCAAAAGGATGTATACAGAAAATAAATCGAATAAATAGCATGATTATTTTTCTAAAATTATATGCACCCGAATTTCGACTAGCAACTTCCGTTGTAATTATTAACTTTCCTAACGAAGAAACCGGAACTACGTTGAATGCGAAACAAAAGGATACCATCATCAAGTATTTAAAATAAACTCGCAACACCACTGTATCGAAGGGTCCTATTCCTCGTTCCGTCTCATCAGGCGCCGCTCCGGGGCAAAGTCTTTTTCATTTATAAAAAGGAACACAAAAAGGAAAACTTCTACCGGGTAATGCGACAGACGCACACGAAATTGGATGCTCAAACAAACCGGCTAAAAGAATTATGAAACATACATTTTTCTCCTTTCGCATAGGGACCTCTCGCAGAGATTCTCCGCAAAGGGGGCTGGAAGAATCGGGGTCACTCGTGTCTTTGGGAGATTTACTAGGATGCGAAAATGTGGGTCGTCCGCACGCCGGGCGTGTTGTTTACCGTTGGAATTTTGCCCGAGAAATTACGCGGAAAGAAATTACTTTGCTATTCACAGACCTGAACGAAGCGATGGACAACGGCGCGGTGACAAATAGGATTTATTTTGAATTTAGTCGCTCTATAATTCCATTTTGATTACTTTTTTATACAGGATGTTGTCGATGGAAATCTACATAAAGTATGTAGACTTGAATATACAGTCATTTCAATGTTTCATGTTTTCACCGAAATATATAATTAAAATCCGATTCATAAATCATCTATATAAAATATAATATAAAGCTCCAAGTTCACTTTGCAGCGTTCAATGTATTTGACAAAATTAATGATGGTGAACCGAGCGAGTTCTTCGTGTGAATTTTAAGGAAAACGTTCAACGACCTAGTTCGTCGATTCAGCGAATCTGCCAAAGACAGAAATGACCCCGATTCTTTTCAGAAAGAACCGGGAAGGCAAAAGGAAAGGTCCGCGAAAATCGGGAGGGAAAAACCCCTATTTCATAATTCTTCTAGTCGGTTTGTTTGGGCATTCAATCTTTCGCCTCCTTTATGTATCGATTGTTAGACTCGTGACTTTAATTTATCTTACTTAAATATTTACCCCGGAATGTATAAAAAATACGCGCGGGGTTAGAAAAAAGCGTTCATTCACGATGAACAAAATAGTGCTGTATTTTCGTTACACTGGAAAATACACAACTTGAATAATGAATGATCCTGCATCGGAATAATCCATTGAAAAAATATATCTCACGTAAACAATCCATTAGGTAGGTACCTGGTCGTTTTTCCATTTCAAGTGACTTGTCGTTTCGTATTCAAACGCGAGAGGAAAAAAGGGCAATTTAATATGTGAACCAGAGGAAATCGTTTATCAATAAATTCGCCACGAATTTGCGAAATGGAAATGATATCTTTCTCTAAAAATACTTATAAAAACATAAACGTCCAATTGAGTAGATAATAATAGATATACAGTGTGCCCACTTAAGTTCGCACCATATGGGAAACTTTTTTATTGTTAATATTACGAAAAAAAGTTATTCTTCATAATAAGTTCTGCATGGTGCAAAACCTAAAATGCAATCATCAGATATCAAAATTTTTCAGTCGTCTACGAGGTATGTCAAAAAATGTGATTTTTGCAAGAGTAAAGTACCTTTATTTTTGAAAATATCGAAAATTTTTATAAAGAAAAAATATTTAGAATCAAAAATAACTTTCAAATATTCAATATCGTTTATTTATAAAAAAATTTTTTTGACATTTTCTCTCTGAATACGTTGAAAAGTGAAATGTGAAATTCGGTACTACTTTAAAAAAATGCCAGTGCATCCTAAATTAATTGTGCAGTAAAGTGCAAACTTAAATTTTCAGCATTTTCACAGGGTAAATGTCGAAAAAATATTTTTAATAATTTATAAACAAGCAATATTAAATATTCGAAAGTTATTTTTAATTCTTAACATTTTTTCTTTAATTTTCGATATTGTCAAAAATAAAAGTACTTTACAAATCACATTTTTTGACAAACCTCGTATACGACTGAAAAATTTTAATATCTGATGGTTGTATTTTAGTTTTTACACAATGCAGAACTTTTTATGAAGAATAACTTTTTTTCGTAATATTAACAATAAAAAAGTTTCCCATATGGTGCGAACTTAAGTGGACACACTGTAGATAGATATCTACTAATAATGAAGAATTTATTGTGTATTATATTATCTAGTGAAAAAATACTTTAATAATTTATAGAATATCGTACATATTTTGAAAGTATGCGAATTTACCAAAGAAAACCATCTTTCTTTCCGTTGAAAGAGTAATACATATTCATCATTTATGCAATTGCACAAAACAAACCGTGTCCTGCGTCGGCGTTATCAGTGAGTTGGCGATTGATAGCAGTCGAAGCTATTTTGGAACAGCTTATTCAATCTATCCAGAAACTCTACAACATGCCTAGGAAAGTATTAGATATAACTTAAAAAAGAATGCTTCTATTACGAAGAAGTATTGTCACAATCATTATCAGTCTATCATTATCAGTATCATTATCATCAGTATCATTATCATTATGAGTATCATTATTGTCAGTATTAGTATTTGTAGTATCATCAAATGTAGTAGGTAATGACCAAATTTTAAAGAATTATGCAATTTTTTATGTACAAACTTTTAAAAGTAATGTAGTAGTTTTTTGAAATAATAATGTATGATTTGGAGGAAAAAAGAGGGAGTTGTGGAAATTTGTTTCAGTTCCAATAATACCAGTTGCCCACCTCTACGTTGGCGAAAATTGGAGAGGTAGGAGAAGCATCGCGTTGCCAGGCAACCGGAAGTCGTCTCCATAACGACGCCCACCAAAAAACATTCGCAACAAAGGAGCGGGATTAATAGCCTCGCAGATAATGTTCTCCGGTGTTTCAAATGGCAAAATAAGTGTGTGTTGTTTGTAGAACGGCGGCGGTAGCTCTTTTCCACCGCCTGATGGTCCCGTCTGTCCTGCTTGTGTGTGTATTGTGTGTACACCACCGTCCTGAGCAATTCCGACACCTGCGCTCGCTTTTCCGCAAACTTTCTTATCCCGTTATTTGTATCTGTCGATGTTTCGCTTTATGGCTCTCCTTTGATCGGGAAATTGGAAATATTTCCTTTGTTTTGCGGGCTTAATTGAACGTAAACTTGAGGTGAATAAATGGCTGATTTAATTAAACCGCTTTATTGGCACTTGGAGTGGTCGAATCCTTCTGGTTAATTTGCATTTTTTTCAGAGGAGCTGCGCTAGAATATTAACGATCCGATTTTTCTGCGGCACGTCTGGAACAAAAGCGGGCGGTTAAATATGAAGAAACGTCAGTTGTAAATGGGCAGGTGGCCCGCCCGTCATCCGAGAACCGGAAGTCATTCCTCAGGGAATCCTTTCCGGAGGCGGTAACGTGTGACACTTCCGTCGGAATGCGTGCGAGAGCGCCGAAATAACGAGTTTTCTCAACTTCCAAATCCTGCACCGCATATCTATACAGTTTAGAATGAGGGAGGTCCTTCGGGCGAACGGAGACCGTATGAAGAATTAGAGTTTGCCGACAATTCCGCGAACGGGGAACGCATAAAAACTTTTTTACGTCGATAATATGCCAGATTTTCTTGATTTATCTTTTGTGTTAGTTGAAAGGATACATTTTTTTCTCCCAGTACGACGGACAATACAGATATCGATTTTATTATTATAATGAAATGGTATTAGAATAGGGATGTGGATATTGGAAATAAATTGTAATATTTTACAGTAAATATGACGAGCTAATGGAGAAGACCACGATGTGAGATACGCGGATTTCGGCAAAAGATATGATTAGAAATGATTTATTAGAACTCAAAACCGTTTTCAGTTGTTCAAAATGTGTTATAATTAAAAAGATATATCCCTTCGAAATTTAAAAATTTCGGGTTTTGACTCGTACCTTATCAACCAATTATAAACCACTCACGTCTTGTTGTATAGTAAATAGTATGAATTTTCGAACGCAGTAACAAAGAATACAAACGAACAAAAATCAAACTGTCATTTGTCAGATTTTTCTGAAAAATGCACAAAACAAATTACACGAATTGCAGTTCGGCACAAAACACTTTACTGATAATATTGACGTTGACAAGAATGTTGCCAAATGAATTTTTCAGGACTATTATTTGTGTTTTTAACAAGAAAATCGGCTACAATTCATACAGATGAAGATGTTATTTCTATATTAATATATCGAATTATCCATTAGGTAATGGAAGAAATGGATAAACCAGAAAATGTTTATTACAATAAATATACAAAAACCGCACATTTTGCAGGAGTAAAGACGAGTAATAGGAAACGTGGCAAACTTGCTAAATGTGACGTCTCTTTGCAACTCTCGCTTTGATTGGAGCAGAGTGTATGACGATTGTGTGACGTTTTTGAAACTTTAAAAATTAATTGCGGCCTTATTTGGCCACAGAAAAAAATTAAAATTTCATTATCCGCCTTCTTAGAACACACAGTTTTGAAAAAAATAAATAAAAAAAAGTCGTGGTCTTCTCCATTAGAATATTTCATAAAATTAGTCGATTTTTTTGCATGTAAATTTGACGATTTTTAGTTAAATTACTGAATATTTTATTAGGATCATAGATTTTTCAGATTATTTTAAAAGCTTTTAATTATAAATATGGTGATTTTTAGGAATATTTTACTTTATTTTTATTTTTTATTTTTAAATTATGCGATTATAGTTCTTAATAAAAACAGTCCTGAAAGCGTTCTAAATGGTTCTAGAGTTTTCTGATTTATCCTGGACCATTCCAGATAGTCCTGAATCTATTCTAAACTATATTGAACAGTTCTAATGGTTCTAAAATATGGCTCGTTCCTATAAATGGCGACTTTAAGTCGCATTTACATGCCAATTGGTGAGACAATTGTCTTGGCCAATTGTGCACGTGGCGATTGATCCGCAATCTGATTGATCCCGCAAGACATTTTGGCCAATTGGCCAAGACAATTGTCTCACCAAATGATATCATGTAAATGCGACTTGACATCATCCAGGAGCTGCTCTAATTGTCCTGTTCTAAAATGGTTCTAAACGATTCTGGACCATTCCTAATTCCTGTCCTAATTCTAAAACTGTCCTGAACAATTTAAAAATACGAGCAAGTACACATTCAATTATAAGGCCATCTTGCTCCCTCCCGTGAGCGATATTAGAATGGTCAAATATACTATCATTCTCGCACTTGAATTATATTATTCCTATACATACAGATAAGTATAAATTTGTACACAGAATTGTCTATAAGTGCAATAAAGGCAACTTCCATTACCTCATATAAAGGAAAAAGAAAGTGATATTGTGGGATTTGCACTTACCTGTATAAAAGGAGTATATTATTTTCCTTACATTAAATTAAATATTAATCAATTTTATTATAAAATTGAAAAAAGCCATAAAAATTTGATTAATATCGTAAATAGGTGTAGAGATAATATGATGTAAATGTTATTAATCAAAACCCGGGGAGTCTCCGATTGTGAGCAGAAAACCCCAGTACTCATCCATAAACTATATTCAAGGCGATACTTAATTTGCACAGCTGAATCGGATCCGAGAGGTCTCGTCTCGTCGAAGAGGAGAAACCCAACCACTCTCTTCGTTTAATAATAACGACCCTCCTCGTGTCCCGGAGCGTAATCCAAATTAAAGTCCATTCTGCCCGAATCTGGGTCGATGTCATTACTTATCGCAGGCCGGGCTATGCTCGTTGTCGCGCAAAACAATAACGATCCTCCTCTCTATCTCTCTTATCTGAACCGTAATTGAGACCGTATCGGACTGTTTTGTTTCGCTTCGTTTTGTTGCATTTACCTATACATATCGGCCTAGTCGACACAGCTTCCAGGCACAATATCCAACTCGTCAAATCATTGTTATTTGGCAAATATCAGAGAGAGCTTTTTATCCGGAGCCAAAGCTCTACGTAAACCTTTAAGTGGATTTTTTTTCAAGTTTTTTCATTTATTATAGAGGATTACTAAAAGCGTCTAGTACATTGTATAAATACGTTATTATCTATATTACTATAATCTTATCTAACTAACAGTTGCCTAACTTTATGAAAGCTCTATTTTAAATTACCTTTAAAAATTTACTTTAAAACTTTAAAACTTTCAAGCTATCCTCAACCAAGTATTGCAAGAACCAACACGAGGTCTCGCTCGCTACCCAAGCTCGACTTTAACTAATTCAAGCTCTAATTTATACGTATTATACCATTCGTATAAATAATTATAATTAGTTACATAATTTAAAAGCGCATATTTTATCTACAAATATTATACAATCGATAAATCTGTCGCTTAAACTAATCCAAACAGTTCCTTGCCTCATCTTTATTTTTACAAAAACTCGATCCTAACCACTAACATACGAAGTCGATACAACGAAATATCCTCTTAAATTATTCAGTTTGCCAACAAACTGTCATGTTTAATTACAAGCGAACCGATGGTCCCTTACGCGGCCGTAAAACAGCGAATAAAACCAAAGCCGCGCACGGACATTATCTTACCTAATAAAACCGTTTCCGGCTTCCTTTCAGGTTGTACTGCGATTGCGGAGTTTATGTAACAATGCTGCACGGTCACATAGCTGACGCGAAAAAAAGGAACCACAACAAAGTGCATTCGTTTGGAATGGCGCCAATAATTCTCCGATAACACTTCTCACGATGTTTGTAGGTCTCTATGAATGTACAGCGCGAGCCGAAAAGTCGCCCAAAAGATGCCTATTTTGGGTGAAATCGATGGGAAAAGGTAAGTGCTACTTTTTCATAATATTTTGGTATATAAATATGTTCTTAAATTGTCTATATAAAAACTCTCTCAGGGAGTAAAGTTGTATCATAGTAAATTTCACATTGATGGTAGATATAATTATCAATATAGTCGCCCAAAAGAGGCCTAATACGGATGAAAACAATGGGTATAAAGGCATGTGCTTTTTTAATAAAATTTTGGTACCTATACTATATAAATTTGATCCTAATTTGTATAAGAAATTCTCTCAATGAGAAAAGTTGTATCATATTAAATATCACATTGATGGAAGAATTATCAATATAGTCACTCAAAAGTCTCCCGAGAGATGCCTAATTTAGGTGAAATCGATGGATAAAGGTATGTGGTATATTTTAATAAAAAATTTGATGGGTACAATGCATTTGGTTTTAATATAATGTTAAACTGTATGAGATGCTCTCTCAGTGAGTAAAGTTGTGTCATAGTAAATATCACATTGATGGACATTATTAGATATCAATACAGTCACCTAAAAGTCGTCCAAAAGATGCCTAATTTGGGTGAAATCGATGAAAAAAGAATGTACTCATATATTTTAATAAAATTTTGAAACATTAATATGATCTTAAATTGAATAAGAAACTCTCTAAGTGAGTAAAGTTGTATCATAGTAAATATCACATTGATGGACATTATTAGATATCAATACAGTCACCTAAAAGTCGTCCAAAAGATGCCTAATTTGGGTGAAATCGATGAAAAAAGAATGTGCTTATATATTTTAATAAAATTTTGAAACATTAATATGATCTTAAATTGTATAAGAAACTCTCTAAGTGAGTAAAGTTGTATCAAAATAAATATCACATTGATTGAATAATTATCAATATAATATTAGGTACGATGGAATGTTATTAAATTGTGTATAAAATTAAAAGAAAAAAAATTTTCATCTCCTTAACGATTTTTTTTTCCTATACCACCATGGAAAATTACAGTAAAAATTCCAATCTGCATACATAAAAATCAATGATTGATATATATACGTAATAAAAATCCGGTTGGAATTTCTACTGGAAAGACAAAGAGCAGTTCTTTAATAAAAACCCACTCTTTTATCGCGTATATCGAACGTATACGTATAGAGGTAGCGTCCCAGGAAAAATTATTCGATATTTTTTTGGGAGCGGGGCCATCGCATTCCCCAGTAAATTCTCCGGGAATCGGTATAAGGAATGGAAATGACAACGGGCACACGTTATATACGCTTTTATCTGGAAACATCGCCGGAGCCGGTAATGGCCGGTATTGTGTCGACTAATTTATGGCTCAATATCGCCGCAAGAGGTCCCGATCGAACGGTAACTTAACGTTGATAATCTGTAGCGAACGAAAGCGTCTCTCCCGCTAAGAAATCTTCGAAATATAATATAGTGAGTAAATTGGCGGTGATCAATTTTCGATATTAAAAACAATCTATTTTGCTCTATAATACACTTTATCTGTTTTCTAGTCGTATAAAAAATATTGTATATACAGGGTGTTTCCGAACTTGAGGTACAATTTTTAATGATGAAGTGACAACGGGTCATCTTAGCGAATTATGTGATTATTTAGTCAAAACCGCCAAGAAAAATATTTATCAAAAATTAATTAAAAATATAAAAAAAAATCTAAGAAATACCGTCCTGCATAGCAATTGCAGTCGCTTTCGACTCGCGCGGTACGATCGAACTCACCGTAAAATTAGAATCGACAAAATCACAACAAAATAATGATTGATTAATTAATATCTCGTTCAAAATTATTTATTAGGACCTTTATTTAATCCATATGGTCTCTGAATTTTTAGAATCATGGATAAATTATAAAATTAACATGGGTTTTCCAAATAATAAAAGAAAAAACATTCAACTCAAAAGAAATATTAGCTCACCTATTTTGTTGTAGAAAAATGGCTTGAAATTCATAGTAAATATTCAAACTTATCACCGTCTTATTGTATGTACACACCAACTTGTTAAACTGTGAAGAACACTAAGAACTAACAAAACTGTGAAGAACACGAAGAACAAACTAAACTTAGAAGAACACCTAATAATATCAAATAAATCACTAAAAAAACAGTTTAAAAAAATCTATTTGACCGTGAGGTTAACAACCCTACAATACAATATGCACTAGAAAGCAATAGGTTACGTTTTTCTAAATGAGGCGCGCGGAGGGTGAAATTTGCTCGTCCTAGCATCGGTTTTTGAAACCGATCACCTGACTATCGCGGCCAGGGTTGTATTCGCTCTTTGATTTTTTTTATAATGGCTCTATTTTGTTTATAATACATTTTTTAGAAAAACGAAATCTGCGAATCGGTTTCAAATTATACGAACTGTCACCCCTATAAAATTGTCTCCCAAGTTCGGAAACACCCTGTATAAAGTAATTTTTTAGTGCCCCATTATGGGATATTTTTGGAGCTTTGGTTAATGGTTAATGTTTCACAAAAAGCTTAGATATTTGATTTAAAAATCAAAATTCAAAAAATATCTGTAAACAAAAATAATCTCATTAATCGGGCACGTTCTCCAGCTGCAGGTTTTTGTATGGAAGTGAAAATTCAAAAACGCTCTCGGAAAATGCCGGTTAAAAATGAAGGGAAAATCATCCTAGAAGTTCCTTTATCACCTTTTCACGTGTCGGTTTATGAAAGACCAATTAGTCGGCCGTCATTATTCGAGCCGAACTCCAGGCTAGATAAAAGCCCGGCGCAGTTTCACTACAAAATTTGCATCCGTAATTGACGAAAATTGGACAGTGTAACTCATAAAATCCGAATTAGAGTCGCGTAAAAGCGATAGCCGAGCAAAACATTTCTGCGAAATGCCGGCATCTGCATAATGTCACCTCTGGTGAATTAAAATGATATTAATTTTACGCTGACGCCGTTAAAAAGTTCCTTTAGAGCCTAGGGGCTATTACGGCTACAATTAGTGCCATCTTCTGCGCGTCATCATTTATGTATATTGTTAGGTACTTGTTTAATTCTCTCTCTACTAATAACACAGATCCGGAAAACTCAAATACTATCTCAAAAATGAAAGAAGAATGGTAGGTAAAGTTTGAGAGAGGTATAGGGAAGATGTTAACTGTAGATAAGGGGTTGAGGTTGATAGGAAAGGGGTTGAGTGTGGTACAAAAGGGTTTGAGAGAGGTTGATAAACCTAAACCTAAAGTTTCATAAGTTGACACTTCTTTTTCTTGTATGTAATGGAGAAGACCACGACTTTTTTTTATTTATTTTTTTTCAAAACCGTGTGTTCTAAGAAGGCGCGTAATGAAATTTTTATTTTTTTCTGTGGCCAAATAAGGCCGCAATTAATTTTTAAAGTTTGAAAAACGTCACAGAATTGTCATACACTCTGCTCTAATCAAAGCGAGAGTTTCAAAGAGAAGTCACATTTAGCAAGTTTGCCACGTTTCCTATTAACTCTTCTTTAGTCCGCAAAATGTGCGATTTTGTATATTTATTGCAATTAACATTTTCTGATTTATCCATTTCTTCCATTACCTAATGGATAATTCGATATATTAATATAGAAATAAAATCTTCATCTGTATAAATTGTAACCGATTATTGTGTTAAAAACACAAATAATGGTCCTGAAAAATTTATTTGGCAACATTCTTGTCAACTTCAATATTATCAGTAAAGAGTTTTGTGCCGAACTGCAATTCGTATAATTTGTTTTGTGCATTTTTCAGAAAAATCTGACAAATGACAGTTTGATTTTTGTTCGTTTGTGTATTCTTTGTTACTGCGTTCGAAAATTCATACTATTTACTATACAACAAGACGTGAGTGGTTTATGATTGGTTGATAAGGTATGAGTCAAAACCCGAAATTTTTAAATTTCGAAGGGCTATAACTTTTTAATTATAACACATTTTGAGCAACTGAAAACGGTTTTGAGCTCTAATAAATCATTTCTAATCGTATCTTTTGCCGAAATCCGCGTATCTCACATCGTGGTCTTCTCCATTCTAAGCAACTTTTTCCAGTAAACTTTTTGAATATTCTGAATAACAAAGAAGATAGAAAATTTCTTTCTTCCTTAGGAATTACTTAGGTAAGAAATATTTAACAAAATATTCTTTCCTTTATATTAGAATTTCAACATAAATTTTCCCTTCATAAAAATACCCTTTCCAATTCGTGCTGTATAAACATAAATAAAAATTAATTATAAACCTCTGTATCATAAAGGAAGCGTCTTAAATTTCCGAAACCTTTTAATATGTGTTCAATGGAATTCCATCGACATCGGCCGTTATGCGAAGATTCTTCTCGGTTTTCATGTAACATAATTTAATTTTCCGCTGTAATTTTCGATATTTGAGGCCCATGCGTGCCCGACCATGAAATTATCCTTGTCTGTGGCACTCATGCAAATGAACCAATGAAAAATGTTTCGGCGGCAGCTTTGTCAACGTGCCCTTTTGTACAGCGTCAGAGGTAATTCAGCCTTGTGATCGAAAAACGGCGGGAGGCTGGAGTATTATTTACACGGAAAATTCGAATTGATAATTTTTCCACCACATAGATCTAGTGCGTTCTTGCCCGCGTTGAAATTATAGCAATTAATTTAATTTACACAAAGTATATTGGTGGATTGGGATAAACGTTTGCTTTTCGAATGATTTGCAAATAAATCGTTTTAAATGAAAACATATTTAATATCGGCCTAATAACCCAACCCTGCTATATTACATAAAAGTAAATTTGTTTTTAATTATCTCCAATGTGCGTACGCAAGCGAATTATTAAAAATCGTTACAATAATCTGTTCAATACAATAATACAAACAGCATTCATTATTAAATACTACACTAATGAGGTTCTCATTACTCAAATCGTATTGAATGCCTATTTCCCCTCTTCAGTTTGGGCTCAATTATCCGTTCGCATTAAATTATTACTGAAATTTGTACGTTTGCTTCAACATGAATAAGTTTTTGTAGATATTATAATAATCAACTCGGCATGTATTAAACATTGATTAGGAAAATTCGTGATTACTGTACTGTGGTGTAGATACTCTGGTGTAGATAGTTTTGAAGTTGATAATTAAAGAGATTTTTAATTATTTATACAGTGTGTCTACTAAGGTAAGTTGGAACCATATGGAAAACTTTTTTATTAGTGGTTTTACGAAAAAAAGGTATTCTTGATAAAAAGTTCTGCTTGGTCCAAAACCTAAAATGTAATCATCAGATTTCAAAAATTTTCAGTCGTATATACGAGGTTTGTCAAAAAATGTGATTTTTGCTCAAGAGTAAAGTACCTTTTTTGACAATATCGAAAGTTATAATAAAGAAAAAATGTTAAGAATTAAAAATAACTTTCGAATATTCATTGTTGTTAATTTATAAAAATATTTTTTTCGACATTACTTCTGTAAAAATGTTGAAAATTTAAGTTTGCACTTTATTGTATAATAAATTTAGGATGCACCGGCATTTTTTAAAAGTGGTACCGGATTTCACATTTCACTTTTCAACGTTTTCAAAGAGAAAATGGCAAAAAAAATATTTTTATACATAAACAATATTGAATATTTGAAAGTTATTTTTAATACTAAACATTTTTTCTTTATAATAATTTTTGATATTTTCAAAAATAAAGGTACTTTACTCTTGCACAAAATTCAAATTTTTTGACAAACCTCGTATACTGCTTTAGAAAATTGATATCTGATGGTTACATTTTAACTTTTGGACCATGCAGAACTTTTTACCAAGAATAACTTTTTTGTAACGTGTTTATTTCGCTACTAATTTTAGGGGTTCGTTTCCTGGTAGTGAAAGACTGAATATGCTTACAAGGCTTTATTTAAATACGCAAACTGCTCAGTGAAGAAAAAAAGAGCGGAGGCGAGTCAAAACAGGCGATTTCAGCGTAACCGACGACAATTGTTCCACACCTAGGATGCAACTGAGGGTTAGCTTAGTCGGACTGAAGTGAGATCCCAACTGCCTAGTCTGTCGCGGTCCAGCCCTTATTAAGAGTCTGACCGCGCGGCCTAACGGGGCGCGTAACTACCGCCCTCTCTCTCCGGGTGGAGTACTAGTGTCACGAGGGTGGTGCGTTACGGTACTCGATGTTCGGATGGTGTGCGTCGAGACTAGGTAGTGGTCGCGTTACAATCTCCCCCTCAGACTCCGGACGACGTCGCGGCGGTGGAGTCTGGTAGTTTCCTTGGGCGACCTCTCCTCCTGATAGGTTGTACCGGGGTTGGAAGGTCCTCTGGCTGTTGGTCCGTGGGTGGCCGGTACTGCGTGAGAGCTGAAACGTGGTAAGTGCCGATGTTCTGCGTGGGGGTGGCTGGGTTGGCGATCTGGTAGGAGCACGGTCCGTGCTGTTTGACAATCACGTAAGGTCCATCTCGACGGGGTGCCAACTTTTTGGAGTACTTCTTAGGCTTGTTGCTCAGCGTATGATCCGTGACCCAGACGTAGTCGCCGACGGCTATTTCAGGAGATGGCCGGCGATGGTTGTCGGCGTAACGCTTTTGGCGGTCCTGTTGACTCTCCCAAGTGTCCCTAGCTTGTTGAAGGGGGTCTCCCATCTGTAGGAGTCGGGGAGTGACTTCGGCTATGAATGTTTCCTGCTGGACGATGTGTCGGAAGTCGTGTATCACTTCAAAAGGGTGGCGTAGCTCATGTCCAAAGGTGAGGTAGGCGGGGCTGTATCCGGTTCCTTGGCATCGGGCAGTATTCATGGCAAAACGAATGGCAGGGAGCATCTTCGGCCAGGTATCGTGATGGGATCCCACCAGGATGGACAGTTGCGTCTTTAGGTCTCGGTTCTTTCGCTCCACTGGGTTGGCGGACGGATGATACACCGGTGTTAAGACCTGGGCGATGTCCAAGCATTGGGTAATGCATTGCATGACGGCGCTGACGAATTGTGGTCCATTATCGCTTATGAGTCGGCGTGGCATGCCGTAACGGAGACAAAATTCGTTAACCAGGGTCCAAGCGCATTCTTCGGCGGATGCGGTTTCTAGCGCGTATAGTTCAATCCAACGGGTGGCCGTATCCTCGATGACGAAGATCCACCTCTGGTTGTGTGGTCCTTCGGGAAGGGGTCCAAATAGGTCCATGGCGATAACTTCGAACCTCTGGCGCATTATGGGGGTCTGCAGCAGTCCGACGGGTACTCGATTGGAAATTTTGTACCGTTGGCAGTCGGGGCAGGTCTTCACGTAGTTGGCGACGATTTTCCGAAGTCCGGTCCAGTAGAAGTATCGTTGGATTTTGTTTATGGTATTGTCGACACCATAGTGTCCGGCGTGTGGGGCATCATGAAATTGCTTCAGGATTTCTGATTGTTTGGCGGCTGGTACGACTAGTTGTGGATCCTCGACGTCATCCATGGGAGAGTATCTATACAATACCCCTTGGCAGGTGATATATCCTCGGGATGACCATTGGGCGCTGTCTTCTGGTTTTCCTTTCTCCAAACAGTCGATAATTTTCTTGACTTCGGGATCTTCGAGTTGTTCGGTCCTCCATGTTCGGGGATCCACTTTGGGTAGATCTACGCTGACCATGCCTATCGGGCATCCCTCCTCTGCGTCCGTAGGTGGTCGGGATAGAGTGTCCGCCACCACATTGGCTTTTCCGGGGGCGTACTGAATCTGTAAGTTGTAAGGCTGCAGTTGTAGGGCCCACCGGGCAAGGCGCCCGCTCGGAGTCTTGAGGGACATTAGCCATTTTAAAGGCTGGTGATCCGTAAGTATGATGACCGAAGATTCTTCTATGTAACCTCTGAATTTGGCGACGGCCCATACAATCGCCAGGGCTTCCCGTTCCGTGGTCGAGTAGTTTCTTTCAGCAGAGGTGAGTAGTCGACTGGCGCACTCGACGGGACGTTCATCTGGTCCCTCCCCCTGCAGAAGAGCCGCCCCTAGGGCGTAAGAACTGGCGTCGGTCCGGAGAGTGAACGGTAGGCCGTGGTCCACCTGTCGGAGTATTGGAGCGGTGACCAGAGCTTGCTTTAGGCTGTTGAAAGCTTCGTCCTGTTCCGCCTTCCATTCCCAGGGGGCCGCTTTCCTCGTGAGTTTGCTGATTGGTTGAGCAAGTTTGGAAAACGCCGGTATGAATCGACGAAACCAGCTGCAGGTTTGCAGGAAGGCATTTACTTGTCTTGGATTTGCGGGGGGCTTCATGTTCGTGATGGCCTCTACCTTAGCGGGGTTGGTACGAATTCCGGTATTAGAGATGAGGTGACCCAGGTACTTGGCTTCGGCGCAGGCGAACTTGCACTTTCCTCTATTCAGCCGAAGTTTAAATTGCTCCAGTTTACCGAAGATTTGCTCTAGGCCCTCAAGGTGGTCATTGAAGTCGGATGATATGAAAATGAGGTCATCCAAGTAGACCAATAGTCGTAGCGAGGGTAGTTGAGCACGAAAACGATCCATCAGCCTCTGGAAGGTAGCTGGCGCATTCCGTAATCCAAACGGCATTCGCAGGAATCGGAAAGTCCCGAATGGCGTGATGAAGCACGTTTTATCCTGATCTTCCGGGTGTACCGGAATTTGATAGTATCCGGCCCTTAAGTCCATAGTGGAGATGCATCCAATTCCTCCGGTGGAGTGCAAGAGGTCCTCCAAACGCGGCAAGGGGTAGTGGTCAGCCGGGGTGACGGCGTTCAGCTTGCGGTAGTCGATGCATAAACGGGCTCCTCCCCCTGGTTTGGTTATTAGAACCGTGGGGGCCGACCATGGGCTTTCGCATTCGGTGACGATCTCATGGGCCATTAATTCTTCGATTTCTCGCACCAGGGACTCCCTCCGGGTGGGGGTTAATCTATATGGTGGCGAGCTGATGGGCGCGGTGTCGTTGGTGAGGATCCTATGAGTTATTTGGTCCGTCGGTGGACCGTGTTCCGCAAACACGTCGGTCTGGCGCTCGAGGAGACGGTCCAATAGCTGCCTCTGGGGTGCATCCAATAGTAATCCTTCGTCGTCGCGTAGTTGTACGTCCATGGCAGCGAATGGAGTTGTTCCCCCGTAGGGGACGTCATCGTCCCATAGGTCCCAGATCGCGGATTCGGCGTCGGCCCACATGTATCCGGTGCGGGAGGCCGGGTTTATGCTCCACGGACGCGTGGTGCTGCGACGACCTATGCTGTCGCCGAGCGGTTCTGGTCCATAATGGTCCTCTAGGTCGGGTTCGTTGTCGCATTCCATGGGGATTGTAGGGGTAGCGCGCAGGGGACTCAGGAGTATCGGACAATCTTGAGCCAGCTCGCGTACCCCGGATGTGGGTGTTGGCAAGGTATCCATTCTTGTCTCGCCTGGCCGCGGGGGCGCGTTCCTCTCAGGCGTCTTCGTGGCCAAGTCTAGGTACGGCGCTGTCAGTGCTCCGGCCGGCTGCGTGG
Source organism: Phyllotreta cruciferae (assembly GCA_917563865.1). Lineage (NCBI taxonomy): Eukaryota > Metazoa > Arthropoda > Insecta > Coleoptera > Chrysomelidae > Phyllotreta > Phyllotreta cruciferae. The sequence goes on along the minus strand of OU830609.1, from coordinate 3,324,001 downwards.
CCTGTAGTCGAGGAGCGAGATACACCTGTCCCAGCGCCGGTGTGGTGGTCGGTTCCTTTAGCGTAAACGCGGCTTTTTGATTTGGCCTGTCGGGGAAGGCCCAACTCTGCTCCTTGAAGTTGAGGATCAGCCCAGCGTCCCGAATGAAGTCGATTCCTAAGAGGGTTTGGGCATTCGGTGTGTCCGGTAACACTAGGAAGGTGGCCCGTATCTTTCGTCCTTCCAGTACGACATCGGTGGATATGGCTTCGACGGTCCTCGCAGAGGTCGATCCATCTGCCAGGGTGATATCCATATGTCGCCTGGAGATTGGGTTCCCGGATCCATGTAGGATGTGTGCCAGCGTCGGGCCGGCTAAACATTGTTTAGCCCCAGTGTCGAGGAAAGCCGATTCCTTCTTCCCGTCTACTTGGATAGACACGGCGGGTCGTCCATAGTCCGTGCCCGTTAGGAATGAAAATGCAGCGGTGTCGCGAGTCCCCGGGTTGCAGTTGGGGCAGTTCCGGCGGATGACCCCGGGTATCTGGCACCCGTAGCAGCGGAGGGTGTTGTCCAACCGGGTGGCGCCCTCGGAAGCGGGCGGATCTTCCCGGGCCTTGGCCGCTGCCTTCTTTCGGCATACAGAGGCGTCGTGCCCTGGGTATTGGCAATAGCCGCAGCGGGCTCGAGGTTTCTTCTCATCCACGTGTTTGTGTTGTCGATTCTCTTTTTCGGCTTGTTGTTTTTCAACTAGTCTGGCCTTTGTCAAGAGTTCGGCGAACGAGGTGACACTGTCCCGAGGGATCCGTTCCCTCAGGATGGCTTTCAGGAGACCATATACCATATGAAGTTGATCCTCCTCGCTGGGTAGCACTGGCAGCTGAGCCAGGAGTGCTCTCTTCTCGGCGATGAAGGCTCCGGTAGGCGTAGCGGACCCCTGACGGGTATTAAATACGTCCTGGTAAATTTGGTGAGGTGGCGGTCTCGGGGCGAACTCTTCCCGGATCATCCGCTTGGCGTCCTCCCAGGTGATGGCCGTCGATCGTACGCCGGTCCACCAGGTAAATGCCGGGCCTTCGAGTAGGAGCGACAGGCCTAGGAGAGCGTTTTGATCACTAATCCCCTCGCTGATCTTGTAGAAGTCGGCACTGTTGATGAAGTCCTCCGTGGCTTCTACGCTGTACGTCCCTTTGAAGCGTGCCGTACACTGGGTGAAGTGCTTCGTGGCTGGGATCGGACCCTGTTCCTGCACCCGACGGAGGAGGGCTTCTAAGACGTCCACCGTTATTGCCATGTCCTCGGCGGTTTGTTTTCGCGTTCTCGGAATGTTGAAAACTGATCGGTTATGCACGAGTTTGCAAAATTCTTAGTCTTATCACTCACTTCCAGGCCTCGACGTTGGGCGCCAAATATATGTAACGTGTTTATTTCGCTACTAATTTTAGGGGTTCGTTTCCTGGTAGTGAAAGACTGAATATGCTTACAAGGCTTTATTTAAATACGCAAACTGCTCAGTGAAGAAAAAAAGAGCGGAGGCGAGTCAAAACAGGCGATTTCAGCGTAACCGACGACAATTGTTCCACACCTAGGATGCAACTGAGGGTTAGCTTAGTCGGACTGAAGTGAGATCCCAACTGCCTAGTCTGTCGCGGTCCAGCCCTTATTAAGAGTCTGACCGCGCGGCCTAACGGGGCGCGTAACTACCGCCCTCTCTCTCCGGGTGGAGTACTAGTGTCACGAGGGTGGTGCGTTACGGTACTCGATGTTCGGATGGTGTGCGTCGAGACTAGGTAGTGGTCGCGTTACATTTTTTCATAAAACTACTAATAATAAATCACATCAGTAGACATCACTGTATGTAGGTACTCGCTTTATTGTACTCCTTTTAATGCTTGAATGGCCGTTAGATTTAAATGAGTAAAAAGGGTTTTAATTTTTTATATATTTTACATTAAATTCGAAATTACTTTTTATGTATCTATTACTCAAAACACATTAAAAATTAATAACATATGGAAATGTTTAGATATAAATAACAGCTTGTTTTGTTTCAAAACTTTTTTTTCGCTTTATTTAATAAAAGGGTGGGTAAAATAAAAAGGTAAAATTTCGTGTTTCGTAAAAAAAAGTCCGAGCAGTTTTATTGTTTTATATGAAGTGCATCGTAAAATACGTATAAAGCGTTTCCATTGACCGTTTTCTTCGGTAATTTATTAATCCACATAAAAAATACGAGCCGTTTCATTTAAGTGTCGTTATACTTTTCGTGTCACTAATAACTAAACTTCATTCGAAGCTCACAAAGAGAAATTTATGGTTAGTAACACGAAAGTGTGAAAGTTCCGGAAGTTATTTTTAATTTATTGTACACTTACACCGGCATTACTTTAGAAAAACGGCTTTTTGATGGCCTTTCCTTAAGTTTCGATATCTTTTTACAAACTCTAAAGTCGATTTTTAAAACGCGAGATTACACAGATAAAGGTATTTCGGGAGAATCTACGATTTTGTACTCGGCATGTCCCGAGAAAAACGCGCTAAAGGATGACATTCCCGCGGATTGTCCTACAATGATATGACATAAGTGACAATGGATTAATCTTGGAATGTGTTGGGAACAGAATACGCGGCCTCGCCAAGGGAATTCCAGTCTCGTTTCAATTAAGGTGCGTCGCTATCTCACTTTCACACTTCCCCCGTCCTCATTACTCGCTCTTTGACGGAGCCCGGAGTTTTAACGAGCCATTCACTAGTTCCTGGGAGGTCTAGTGATTCGATTTCTGCCATTCAATATATCTGAAATCTTATTTAATTTTTTTTAACCGCAACATATCACAAAGTTCAGCGCACCGAGCGAGCAGTGTTTTAGCTTTTTCATCTCGAAATTTATATTTTCGCAAATTGTTTTATTTTAAATGCTATCGATAAAGTGAGAATTCCCCATTGGTAATAATTTATTCGTCATACGCGCGTATCGATTTGTTTGTAATTACGTTGATTATTAATTAGTTTATCAGAAAATTTAGAGCTAGATCGTAAATCGAAATAACTTTGGAGCCATTCATTGGACCGCTATATTTCATTATCTGCTTCATATGCAATCGGCATTGCGCATCATTTAACATATCGCCAATTTGGGCCTGAGGTAGGAGGCTTAACTTTTTCATTGTTTGCCGGTATGATTTACAAGCGGGTTATGTTCGAAATGAAAAAGCTACTAGCCCGGATTGCGATGTATATACCGAAAATGATTTAAAATTTTGTCCTACATCGGGCAAAGCGCAGTTAGAAAATGCTTCATTCACAATTCGATGAGTTTTAATTGGAAACGGGTTTTTTTTGTTGCAATGTTACTATTGTTATTGTTTCGCTAAAAGAATTGTTTGATATACGTATCTCGTATATTTCCCTGGAATGCTTTGATGCATTCGGATTTTCGATAAGCTCCAAAAAATACGTGTAATAAGTAATAAGCATCAATTAAATTTTTTAGCGAATGCTCAATGGACGATTCAATTTCGAAATAATCCCCTTTTCATTTTCTCGTAATTCAATATTTGTCATTAAGATCAATTGTTCCAAATTTACTTTGTAAACAAATAAAAATAAAAATAGAACTGGAGAGAGGAGACGAAAAGAAAATCTCATTTAAGCCGTCCCTCTCTGTAATACTCAAACAAAAACGTCCATCAACAAAACGAAATTGTGTCTTACATTTGTCCCAGGGTATTAAGAAGTTAGTCTTTTCTTTTCTATAGTTTAATCGTTTAAAAGAAGAAAAATAATAAAACTTCCAATTAGGGGCTTACGCCGTATCTATCTGGCCGAGCGAAGGGAAAATGTAATGAATTGTTCAGAGGCAGTAGTGATTTTTTTCTTCATTAACGCTTTAATATTTTAATAATCCGCCTAATGGTGCAATTTGTTCATCTAAAGTCTTATTAACCAATAGTATAGTTTGCTTCTTAAAACTCAATTTATCTATTCAAGATTTATTTTTACGTAACAGTCATGCATCTAGAAGAGTTATTTACCCACTTAAGGAAGTCATTTATCTTTCCAAGAGACTTAATTACCTTTTTTTGTATAGCAGAAATTCATTTATTCTAGTAAATTTACCAAAAGAGAGTTAATCAAATCAGTTAAAAGGGAGACTATTAAACAAGTCATGTTATGCGAATTTGCCAAAAAGAATTTATTGCTTAAGAGAGTTCATTAAAAGAGTCATTAAGCTGTTTAAGAGTGTCGAATGAGAGTGTTAATTAATAAGAGTGTGTGTTTAAGAGAGTCGATTTAAGAGATTTAATTACAAGATCCAATTAAGAGAATCTGATGTCTGAGTGTCTGACTAATAAAAACAGATAATGTACCTAAGTCAATAAAAATAGTCAATTAAGAGAGCCTGTCAAAGAGAGTCTGTCAAAGAGAGTCTGTCAAAGAGAGTCTGTCAAAGAGAGTCTGTCAAAGAGAGTCTGTCAAAGAGAGTCTGTCAAAGAGAGTCTGTCAAAGAGAGTCTGTCAAAGAGAGTCTGTCAAAGAGAGTCTATGAAAGAGAGTCTGTCAAACAGAGTCTGTCAAAGAGAGTCTGTCAAAGAGAGTCTGTCAAAGAGAGTCTGTCAAAGAGAGTCTGTCAAACAGAGTCTGTCAAAGAGAGTCTGTCAAAGAGAGTCTATGAAAGAGAGTCTGTCAAACAGAGTCTGTCAAAGAGAGTCTGTCAAAGAGAGTCTGTCAAAGAGAGTCTGTCAAAGAGTGTCTGTCAAAGAGTGTCTGTCAAAGAGAGGCTGCCAAAGAGAGCCTGCCAAAGAGAGTCTGTCAAAGAGAGTCTATCAAAGAGAGTCAGTCAAAGAAAATCTGTCAAAGAGAGTCTGCCAAAGAGAGTCTGCCAAAGAGAGCCTGTCAAAGAGAGTCTGTCAAAGAGAGTCAGTCAAAGAAAATCTGTCAAAGAGAGTCTGCCAAAGAGATCCTGCCAAAGAGAGCCTGTCAAAGAGAGCCTGTCAAAGAGAGTCTGTCAAAGAGAGTCTGTCAAAGAAAGTCTGTCAAAAAGAGTCTGTCAAAGAGAATCTTTCAATGAAATTATGTCACTTAACTGTCCAAGGTAGTAAATTGTTTGCCTGAAGAGGGCAATTTTCCCTAGTAAAAAGTTAGCATACAGATAAAAATCAATAATTATATGTATAAACAATATTAATTACACAAATGATAGAATGAAAGAATAAAAGAAATGAAGAAGAAAAGAATGAATGAATGAAAGAATAAAAGAAATGACGAAGAAAAGATAGAAAGAAAGAATCAAAGAAAGAATATTGCAGAGTTTATTTTGAAAAATATTTATATTGAAAGTCCCTCAGGCAATTTTTCGCCGACCTTGTATTTTTTGCTCTTAGTCGGGGCATCCTGGAAGACAAAAAATATTAATAATAGCGAAAATTTACGTCCGCTGCAGCGCTAATGTATCGTAGAGCTGAGTCGAGTAAGCCCTCGTTACGAACTCTTTCTGAAAATTTAAAATTATTCGACTTTATAGAATTCGTTTTGAAGTTTCGCAATTAGTCGGACAACTTCAAAGAAACGATTTTTCCTCCAAGCGGGGCGTCTACATTTAAATTAAGCTCAAGAAAATGACGAATTTACCTAAGCAAACTTTCACCGTTTCCTATATTAGGTATACATTTACAAAAAAGCATACCAAATTTAAATTTTACACTAATTGGTGGTGGAAAATTAATTTTTGTAAATATCTTGATTTATAAAATGTTCCCTAAAAATCATTTACTTAGTCAGGTATATGTAATTAGTTTGGAAAAAATGGCGTGACATCGAACAAACCACCCCTGTCGATAATGTATATATGATAAAACAGCCGAAATCGCAATAATTTATTAGCATGTGAGATTTCAAGTGCGCGCAAACGACGCGACGAGCAGCAGGTAGTAGGACGCGGGGCGTCGGCGCGCGAACTTGCGCCGTGACGCCAGCGTCGTTCGATAGCGGCACAGTTGTTAGTGCCGCACAACCTGTCCCGGCGATTCGTCTGGTTGCCCAGCTGATCCAGAACTGGAGAACACGCGATCAAAACACAGAGAAACCACAGGACGAGGCGAGCCGCACGTGCCTGAAGAGGGACGGAGACGCACCGGCCGAAACGTCGCTTCGCTTCGAGGTTATGTGTCGAGTGCCGGATAGCCGTTGCGTTCGAGCGGTAACGCGGTGAAGGGAGTGTGCAAGGTGATATGTACTAAGTGTTGTTTATTTCGAAGCGACCACGTGTGAGTGGGGTGTCACAGACTGCCTCACAGTGCGTGTGCCAGCGGGGCTTTTGACAAAAGCTGGACATGTGCCGCCCAATGGGGAGGCCACCACCGAGGAAAAAGCCTCCATACCGGTACGTTCTCGTTCTTAATTATTTATATACCAAAAATTCCATGGATTTTTAAAATATTTTTAGTTTACCTCTAGCAAAGGATGCATTTGTAAGATACTACAGGATATCCTAACAGGAGAATAATATTTATTTTTTTTTGTTTAAAAACCTTTAATTGTTTGGCGTTTACTAAACGAGATTCGTATGAAAACCGTATTTATAGTTGCGTTAGATGTAAGTTTATATTTGAGCGACTGTCTGTTTATTTGAATGTTATATTTGTTTTTCTTGAAAATTTATTTCGCGCCACGTGCTTCAAGCGTTAAAAATTAAGTAAGGAACATTTAGTGAGTTCCTTTTGCCATTCCTATACTGGCAAATTTTGTGAATTTCTTACATAAGTACAGGGTGTCTCGTAATTACTGCAACAAACTTCAGGAGGTTAAAGTATCCTGATAATTATAAAAAAAGGTTGTAAGGTATGTTAAATGGTAGGTTAAATTAGCATAAATGAAATTCAGGTGACTTTAACTTATAATACATAATTGTCCCGTATTCAGCGCCCCGTTTTAAAGTTAAACACATGTTTAGCGAGCGACTTTAACGTAAAAAATGTCCTTAGTTACTCCATAACAACAATATAGAACTGTCATGTTTAAGGCGCTCGGTAAACATGACTTTAACTTTAAAATGGAGCGCTGAATACGGGGCAAAGTCATGTTTACCGAGCGCCTTTAACTTGACAGTTCTACATTGTTGTTATGGAGTAACTAAGGACATTGTTTACGTTAAAGTCGATCGCTTAAAATGCGTTTAACGTTAATATGGGGCGCTGAATACCGACTTTTTAACTTTAAATATAAAATATAAATATAAAATAAAAAGGAATTTTTATAGGGACACTTATTATATCATATTGTACTATAATACGTAGGTATAGTACAGTGCTCAACAATTGATAAGGATCGCAGTCAGAAATATCCAGAGTTTCTAACAACAAATTATTATAGATATCTTGATGATATTATGATATTATAATAGATATTGTGATAGATTACTTTTCCAGCAACAACCAAAAATAAAAAGCTGTATCATCAATTTAAATTAAAAATAGTCAAAAAATAATTGTGATCCTTATTAATTGTTGAGCAGTGTATATTAACTAAGTATATTCATATTCTTCATTACCTCCCGGAATTTTTTTTGCGGTATTTCCGGGACACCCTGCATAAATTAATTATATTTATTTGCATGAATTAATTGAATATTATCTTTATGAAACCAATATTTCTTCTGAAATATTAAAATAATATTAAATCATTGAAGCTTAAGGATTATGAATTCTAACCAAAATATAATCCATCTACTAATTATAAAGCAAGTTTTCATAATAAGGTTACGAAGTAGCATCAGCTTTAATTAAAGTCAACAGTTAATTGCTAATTATTAAAACATTTTGAGGTCCAATAAATTTTAAAGGAAAATGTTCACAAAAATTATAGTAATATGTATGCACATATGTAACAGGACGATTTTCTGAAATATTCACGGAGTCAAGAATGTATATGATTATTTAAAGGAATTCCGGCATATTTTCCTTTGATGTAGGTTTAATCTAGTACGACTCCGCTTTCCTGCTTAATGGAAACTTGCGAGGCATTATTGCTAGAGTTGCCACATCAGCATCATACAGACTGGAATCAAATGATAATACAGAATCTCGCTCTCCTCCTAAAGGGAGTAAACTCCCTATACATACCGACTGTATAAAATACCTACGTAGTATTTCTACGTTGATGGTTGCCTTTAGTAACAAGTTTTATACTTCTATCTCAAACGCTTCGCGAGCTCGATGCGTTGTTTAACTTAATATAATAATAATTTAGCTCGAATAAAATAACATTCGGTTACGTTTAATGAAGTAGCCAATACATTTCCTATAAATTTTATTTTGCTCCATCCATCAGTATTCCTTCTATACCTACATGCTAGCTGCCTTCGGTCTGATACTCGTTATATGAGATTTTAAAGTTATAATTAGACGCAAATGTTCATGATGTGTTTCGCTTGCGCCACACAAAATAATAAAATAGCACGACAGCACGCCGCTCCATTTCATAGTCAAAAGATCAGCGGCGTTTCCGCGGATTTTCCATGGAAAAGTTTTAATGCCCATCGAGCTAGGAATATACCGTTTTTCCCGCACTCGACAGAGCTATAAAACTGTTTTAATTAAATATAATTCTGCTATAAATAGATGCACGAAGGTACGAACTTACCTAACAATTTCGTTGATGGAGATGCATCTTTCAAACACACAAACCCATTCATACTCATAAATATTAACCTATATCTACATTCGAAATTCATGAAACAAGCTTAGTTTCAGTTAGAGCGTTAATTAATTTTATGTTGGTTCTGTAATATTAATTAAAATGAATGTTGTTTCATTCGAATACCTTGCTCTACATGATTTTTTTGTTATTTCATCATTCATAGTCGATTATTTGTTATTATAAAACACACTGACTTCATTAAGTCTTCACATGATATAAAATTTTAAACGCGTAAGATAGGATTAATTTAAATCAAATATATCCACTTTGGTATCACTTTCAACCGATTTTAAGTCGAACAAATATTTTGAGCCGAAGTAATCTTGCTCGGAAATTATATTTACAAAGTTTCTGTGGAACTATCGAGCCGTTGAGCCGCCCGTAAAACCTGATTGCGACGGAATTTATTGCAACGGAAATAAATTTCCGAAACTGGTATTTAACTTTCCTTGCCGAAGATTTAAAAGAGCTCATCCTGAATTTCACTTCTGGAAATTGGCGCTTTACGTTCATTTAGTTATTGTGGTTGAGTTAAAACTCTATCTATACTCGATTATAATTGTTTACCTTTTAGATATTCGAAATCTGTTTTAATTGAATCAACTAAATGTGTTTGAAGTAAATTTTTGGACTACATCTCGTTGCAAAATTTACCTGCGCTTAGTTTTTCATCAATGGAGCAAATAAAAGTAAAACGAGAGGTTTTTCATAAATCTTCTCGGGTTTATATTAAAAATTTAATAATCATGTCAAAATCATGCCCGGCATTTTTAATGCTGAAATATTGCTGTATCAACGTACCTTGGCGTACATAATCTTGAGATGTTATTAAAATAATATATCACGATTCGCCGTGCGGACCTATTTTTCCAGCAAAAGTGTACACTTTTTGCAGGTACATTTTTTCGTTGAATAACATTGCGTCGCGTCGTCGAAATTGCGTTTTTAATAGTGTCTATATTTCTCTTAATTAAATATTCCCACGCTTTTTACTTTTTTCTCTCGTTTAATTTACCTTAGGTATACCCCTTCTATTCGATTTAAAACATCCCCCCATTTTTGGCTTAAACCAGTCGAGATCGAAAGTTAGAGACGGTACCAATTAAGAACTGGAACGATGGTTAATTCTAGCACCATTGATGCCCGATTTCACCAACCAATTCTTAAAGTTTGGTAATACTTAAACCAGATTTAGGAAGTGCTAATTTCAATAATTTTCGTCACCAAGCTCTTAGTAATACTTATAGGTGATCGGGAGTACCTTAAGTTGGGACGGCTCATAGTTCACTAAAACATTTAGGAATTTAGGAACATTTTCATCTTTAGCAGACTTTAGATGAAAATGTCACTTGAAATTAGTAGATTTTACAGTATAATTTGCTGATAGTTTAAGGAAATTTGGTTGTTGTTAATTAAAAAATATGCGAGCTGTACCAGTTGAAGTTGAAAATGTATATAGATAATTTAGTTGAAGAGGGTCAAATTGATGGTATTAAAATAATGACAGATATTCTTTGAGAATTAAATGTAACTATGTTTTTAATATTTGAATATACAGGGTGTTAGGTAAGTTGTTACTTCTTTTTTAACTGTGTATTAATCTCTTAATTCTTAAGTTTAATTGAAAAAGTTGCTTAGAATTAAGAGATTCATACACAGTTAAAAAAGAAGTGTCAACTTACCTAAGACCCTGTATAGTGGAAGTTGATGAAATTATTTTATTTTATGTTATAGATCATATACTGGGTGTTCTGTTACGAGGGGTAACTTGTTACATTTTTTCTATACTACTTTTCCCTGTACTTTTTCACTTGTGATCTCTACTTATTCGGTTTTCACGTCAAAATTATATAGGCAGTGCTACCAATAAACATGCAGAAAACTGTCAAAATCAAATTTTTATCTAAGTATTTCGCAGGAGTTTCTTAAGCTTCATTCACAACCAACAAATTACAATTACAATTAGTACTTAGAATTAGTATAGTAAAAGTTTGGCATACCATTCCGAATGATCGCAATTTGTTAATTTTCCCCTTACGTTTGATTATAATTTGTGAATTAAATTTACTTGAATTAAAAGTTGTGAATGAAGCTTTATGTTGGTGAAGTAGGTAGGTTTAGTAGATTGGTAAGTATTCGATATAAGTACTTCCTACCTTAGGAATTACTTAGGTAAGAAATATCTAAAAACAGGTTGGTGAAATCGGTTATTACTACCATGATTCCCATTTTTAACATTACCTATCTCTAAAATAGGAACAGCATACACAAATGCCCATTCTATTGAACGTTCATTTTCAATCGGGTTGAATAATTCAACGTCGATTTATTACTGACCAATCAATCAATACACATTAGCCGGTGCTCCTTTTAACTCGCCGGGCACCCAAAGTTAGAAAGTCACGTAAAAGCCATGAATTTTCCAAAGTCCATTCGCGGCCGAAACGAAATTAAAACTTCTTTTGCAAGTTAAATATTCATCGGTATCGTCCCTGATGTGCAAGTTGCAACTCTTGCGCGGGCAGATTTGATTAAATTTAAAAGGGCCACATAGCGAACGGAAAGCCGGGAATTGCGAAACAATGCGTTGATTTAGCAAAGAAATGCAAAACCCCGAAAACGTCAATAATGAGTGAGCGAGGAAGTTAATAGAGCTCACTGACTATTTACATTTCGACTTCGAAATAGGAGAACTAATGGTAGAAGTTTCCTCCGGGCTGTCAAAGAAAATTAACGACAGTTATTTTATTGGATATTTGTGAGGCGTTAAAAACAACATAAATTACCGTCGTTTCGAGGAAAATATTTTAAAAATACGGACTTTATGCAGTTGTTTTTTTGTTAATGCATATTCATGAATAATCGATTTTAAATAACAGGAAAATATCAATCGATTCCAATTTTATGAAAAGTTCGGAAGTAATACCTATTTTACAAAGGGAGCAAATTGTTTTGAAGCTTTTAAATAAGTTAGTAAAAAACAAGTTCACGACGTTTCGAAAAACACAAATTTTCCGAACGCCTATTATACGAGAATCGATTAAAACGGGAATCCTTTATAAAAAACATTGAAAAGTAATTTCAGAAATTAATAAGGCATTTCTTTTACTGGCTCGGCAAAAAGAGACTCTGTCTCGGAGTAAAGTTTAAAATTCATTAAAAAGCTTTCAGCTTTCAAATTTGCAGACAAAGTTTGCGTGAAATTTTAATTGTACCGTTTCTTTTAATGAAAAACGTTTTAAAGATAATTATTCTAATGTGAAATTATAAGTAAGCAAAAGTTTTAATGCCGAGGAAGTTCGCCTCCAATCTGCTACTACTCCTTTAAAAAGTAGTATGCATCCCTCTAACAAGTAAACAACTTAATAAGTAATTCGGGAGAATTATTCCGGCGAGTTTTCCTTAAATATACGGCCGGAGTAGGTGAAGGGTGGATTCTTAAATTAATTTTATACTCTACTAATTTTGTAAACTCGTCTTCTAAGTACCTAACTAAAATTTTCTATTAGTGTAGAAATTTATTCCAACATACTTGCTGCTCAATGAACCTAAAATGCGAAAAGGGTAATTCGCTAATATATCCGAGCCAATAAGGCATTGATCGCAGGTCGCCGGTTAATGAATTTCCTTCGATTGTCTGTCAGTCGTGAGAATTTTCCAACACAAGCCATTCAAGATATTTTAATTACGAGCCAGACGTTTCCTTTGATATATTTTTCCTGTGCTTTTGATGTCGCGATACTTTTCATCTTTCGGGTGACTGGTAAATTGGCAAAAGGAGAGGATTACTCAAAAGGGCACATTTTTATTGTCGGACGAATCGTACGGTTTTCGTTGAATATTCAATAGGACGAATGAATATTTCATAAATTAATTTCACCGAGTTTCCTTTACTGTACGATTCGAGGACCTCGCCAGCCTCTCGAAAGCGGTACGGCTCTCCTACAGAATTTGATGATATTTAACCGCCGAATATGGAAAAAAGAATCAGGGTATTAGGTATTTCGATTCCTTTAATTTAATCACCCATCGCAATTGGCTTTATAAAAAAATTCGCACGGTAACATTGAATACCGAAAATAACCCGGCATTTTCGTAACAAATTTCCCGTAAAATTCCTCGCAGCGTAATTTATCGGCAACATCTTGCGTAAATGCCTGAGCTAAAACGTGTCATGTTATTCAACTTGCAGCATTCACAATCCACAACAACCGAATTATATTAATTTGTTTACGTTCGAATTTATTTTTGTCGTGTGTTTTCGGAGACTTTGAGCGTACATTTTCAGGTGAAGTACAATGTTATTCGAACAAATGTTTTGGTTCGTCCTTCGCGCCGAGAGCGCTGTTCAGTATATTAGTTAATTGTGTTTAATTTTCCTGCCCGAAATTAAAACCCGTCGACGTTCTTGAGTAAACAAACTTTCGCTGAAATGCCAGAAGATGGAAATATTTCGCTGGTGAAATGTAACAAACTTTCCTTAATTAATAGATTATATCTAATAGTAAACTTGATTAAATCAGCCTTCAAATAGAACAAATTATGTAGATACCAATACCTAATTAAAATGTGAGAATATGGCCATTATAACTGAACGCCACTGGTGTCTATAAATCTGGATAGTTTTGTTTAAATCGAAAAAAGAGGCGGAAAAACGTGTTTATTTACCTAATCCTCGGTACTTTTACAACGCGCTTCTGTTTTACGTAAGTTACTCGACGGTACATGAATGAAATTCCCGTTACACATCCCATTTCAATGAGCAATGCGATTCGGGAGAAATAATTGCATCTAGGAGCGAATAAATAATCATTACAGGAGTTGCGTTGAAATGAAAATGTTCATAAAATATTCAAATGGGAAGGTCGGTTTGTTTTTGTTCGGAACGAGCTTGTTGCGAATTTCGCATTCATGGCGATTGTTTAAGAGTCTCTTTGATTCATTAAGCTAATAAGTTACTGAAAAATTAGTTTAATTTGTGATTATATCTATTATTTATTTCCTGTTACGAATGGTGAAAATTCAATCAATCGTTGGGGAATGTGTCCGGTTATGGGATTGTTATGTAATCTTCCTATTTTAGATTTAGGTGGTTTCGACAAAGTCAAAACAATATCTATAAATTTGTTTACATTTTTCTGCAGTGAAAATTTATTTGAGCGTACGTCTGCAATATCATCAATTTCCTCTTCTAAAAGTAACTATAAGTTCTTTAAAGATTTTAAATAATGGCAATCTTAAAATATCTTTTGAGCTTTATTTTCCTTTTAATTACATTTTGTTAGATATAAAAATATAAAAAGAATTTGTTTGAATTCCCATTATGGGATACTGCATGTCCATTCAAATGTAATATAACTAATTATCACAATAGAGTATTTTATGTGCACTTTATTTTGAACTAAGCCATCTTTTTAAAAAGCCAACTTTCTTTAATTTTTTTAAATACAAAAAATGTGTGTACCTACATGTGTCCTAATATGGGAAGCTATTGCTATTCTAGATCATAATACTCCACTTAGCAATTTTGAGACTCATTTTTAAATTGTAATATTTTTTGGAGCCTTTCTAATCATTATATGAACAGGATACTATAGTAGATATATTTAATTTCTCACACCAATGTTAGAAAACTGATTTAAAAAACAAAATTCGTAATGTAAAACAAAAACTATCCCATAATAGGGCAAGTTCCCCTATTTACAATTTGCTAAATATATGAAGTAAAGTTGCCAGTGTTGCTGGTAAGCAAAAAATCACAGAATATAATCCCTTAACAAACAAAGCTATTTTAGCAGTAGATCCTTATAGTTTGCAACAAACTAAAACTCTTGTTTATCTTCTGGTAATTTTCGGAACGCTCGAGAGTGCTGTCGGTGCTCCAATTTCATTTTACGACTAAATAAGTATCTGGAGAAAAGTTACATAATTTCTTTTATTTTAGCATAACTTTCACCGCGTATATACGATTACATAGTTGCATTGATTCCCGAGACGTTCGCTTTACTGTCAGCTATAAACTTTATTGACAACAGCTGAAATTATACTCGACTGCGAACACCGAACAGTCTATGTTTCACTGTATGCCATTTTACGAGCTCGAATATGCTTAAAAATCGGTTTTCGCCAACCCAATGTGCAAAACTATAACTTCATTTTCTATTCTAGTAATAAAATTAGTATATATTATTAATTTGAACGATTTGAATATTAGTGCAATTGACTAGAGAGATATTTCGTTGAATTTTAAAATGTATTACCATCACATTTGTAGACTTTTCAAGCCTTTGTGATTATTAATTTTTCTCTGTCCAAATTCGAACATGGTATATTTTCTACGACATACTACCAACATAAAATTAATTAACCAACGTTATGACAAATAACAAAGTTCCGCCATTCGACCGTTCCATTAAAAACTCCATTACATTCGACCTTATGGCGGTCGACATGAAATTTCGTGTAGCACTCGAAACTCGTATTGTTCCTTACTGTTAATTTGCCCTGTAGACGCTATTATTAGATAGAAAACGGCCGTATGGAAAACGGTAGCCGGCAGCAGGTGGTCCGGTTACAACGATTTTAATATAAGGGACGTATTTCTCATTATGGTAAAAGGGAAAACGGCCGGGCGCTGCGCTGCAGAAAACTTTCTCGTTAATAGGCTCGAATTCGTATATTGTTTTACTCGTGAGTAATCAATCATTTGAAAAGATGTGTTATTTTATATTTTATATTTTCCACGTATACGTATTCCTGATTTAATAATATTCAAACGAATAATTATCCGGAAAGTCTGAATGTCTCGAAAATCTGGCATGTTGTCGAGAAAAGCGTCGGAAAAAATGTCAGGAACATATGACATTGCAAGTGCACTTATAAATAACCATAATACACGTTATGAGTCACTATTTTTCTCTGCGAAAAACCTCGGCGAAAATAAATGTGTGTCGTCCGAGCATCACTTCTTTATGTTTCTAACATGCTTTTAACGCGTATATCCAAAACCATTTGCTCGATTCGCGTTCGGAAAAAGGTTTCATCGGTATTTATTCGAATCGTGTAGCCCGGCAACGTAATAAATTGAATTTGTGAAATTCGAGTTGTTTTTTACTCAAGACAATATTTTTATAATCGATGTTGTCTTATAGATGTCTATTGTAAATAAGAATTGATCAAATAGATTGATTACCTATAAGTCTGGGAGATTCTTTTCGGGGGCTTAAATATGTCCTACTAACAACTATACAAAAAATGATGAAACTTCTAGTTTAAGTATAATTTTCCGTTGCTTTTAACTCGAGTAAAACGAAGGCGACTTCAATGTTTTAATGGAAAATTTTAAACTTTAGGCAAATTCAATGAATACTTAGGCAAAAAGGAAAGTTTTTGTAATCTCTTTAGCTCTCTAAAAGGAGTTTTTCGAGTCCATCCGAACGTGAATTCTATTCAATATTTCTCGATTATAAAAAGTCCTTTGTTTGAAACAAACAACGCTTTCCTGTAAGCAATTTAACTGGACCAACCCTCTCTAATTGATTATTAATTTTTCTCCAAGAAAATATATATCACCACACTAAATAAGATTTGATATACAGATCGCTGCAAATTTACTATGAATGTGATCCATGGGTGCGACAAAGACAAATGCTATTAGTGTCATATAATGGAAAAAGAAAGACTTTAACCCCCACTCCTCAGTTTCCCCTTAGTGAATTTTGATTGGTCTGTCTAATGCGTCATTCGTCTGTCTAATGTGACATTAGACGTCACATCCAATTAGAACTATTTGCGGGGTAGGGGAGGTAAATATAGGCTGTCCAGATTGATTGCAACTTGCTCACTCTAACCACTGTTATTTTAATAATCCTTGTTCAACTCACTAAATTGACCATGTTCCGAGTAAATTTCAGCAATCTGTAAAGAATAGACAAGATTCATAACAATATTTGCATATTGGAATGCATTCAACTTTGATTAATTGTAATTTAAAATAAATTGTAAAAAGCTTCAATTGTAACAAATCTCATATATTAAACCTAAAATTTAATAATAAAAAAAAGATGTAGGTACGCTTCTCCCTAAACTTCACTTTCTGCGATTGTTCACAAACAAAATCCAGGGAAACTTCCCCGGCAGAGTCAATTTAACATTCACCAAAGGCCCTTTTATTTATACTTTCGGCTCGCAAAACCGCATTCGTGCCTTAAAAGCACACATACGCACACATACAAACACACAGAGAACCATAGTGTTGGGTCAACGGCCTCCCAGTTCCCAGTCCTGAGAGTCTCCACCGAGTCTAAGCTGAAAAGACTTTGAAATCTATTTTCGTAAACGACGAAATGGCCGTCGTAATGATCGTTACCGCAGTTGTAATGCGTTTTCAATGATGCCCTTTGGAATTCCGAACGATGCGACCGAACAAAAGACAACGAGAAATAATGATCTGAAATTTTTCAGTTTTACTTCTGGTGCTTGCGTCCTGAAAGAAAACCGCGATTATCGTTAGAATCGATTTTTCCGCCGCTCTAACGACGCAACTTTTTCTACGAAAAACTCCAAAACGACTAAACATTTGTTGTCTATAAATAACTAAGTAACGAGGGGAAATTTGCGCGAATTACTGAAAAAAAGTCTGTTGGAATATTTTATATAAGATTGTTGAGTTTATTGAATATAAGTTTGCTTAAGGTAAAACGTTTATTGTGTATATTCAGTTACTGGTTTAAGATAGTATTGATTCGAAATTGGCAATTTCGCGAACAAGGACGTCTAAGGACTTTATTTATTTTCCATTTGCTTCATCTTATTCCGAACACACGATAGAAAAAGTTACTTTTTATTATTCAGTAAAAATACTCCCGCAGACAAAATACCCCACTCTAAGCCGAGTTACTCAAGATTCTTCGAGTCCTCAGCTTAAACAACAATAACAACGCCGAAGGCGCACAAAAACCCGAAACCCCGTGTTCGGCGAGCCATCGCAACGAATATATTCCCTCGTTTTATTCCAAGAAAAACCTTTTTCTACCCTTTACCCGCCAGCATCTCGTTTCCCGGCGTATCCCTCTTCTTCTTGAATTATTCATTCCGTTCGACCGCAACCTGACCGTAACTTTAACGGTGGAGCACTTCCACGCCGGGAAATATTTCCAGACACGCCGAATAGACAAGTAACTTTATTTGGTCGACATTTTATATCGCTCCTCGCCTAGCATCCTCTGCGTTACGGCGATATGGCTCTTCACCAGATAACTTTAAATCTAGCCAACAGCTGTTTGCGAACACATCGCACTCCTGCCGGTTCATTTCTATACGTATTTCGAAAACCAACTCACCAAACCGAAAAAGGCATTTTGTCTACATTTATTTATGTAAATTCGCTCTTATTGTTGGATGATTATTATCTTCTATAGGGTATTGAGGAGATTGAGAATGCGGTATATTGACTTTGGAGTAATTATGTATATATAGGGAGTTTGCCTATCTGTAAGTGAATACCACCAATATATCAACTCCAAGGCAGTAATGTATACAATAATGCGTTTATTGTATTAGTTGAATATCCTCTGTGTGCGGCATTGGAATTAGAATATTTATGAATAGTTCGCCAACATCGGCTGATAATACAGTAATGAGTTTAATTATACAATTGATAGTGTTGTTATAAGCGTAGTTCTACAGGGTAGCACATAAGTATGGAATAGCTTAATATATCTGGTAAACTGTAGAGAGATATTATCAACAAATTTTTTTTACAAAAGTTATAAAAACTTTTTTGTCGCATATTTTAAAATTGGTTATACAGGGTGTTTCCGAACTTGGGGTACAATTTTTAATGATGAAGTGACAACGGGTCATCTTAGCGAATTACGTGATTATTTAGTCAAAACCGCCAAGAAAAATATTTATCAAAAATTAATCAAAAATGTAAAAAAAATCTAAGAAATACCGTCCTGCATAGCAATTGCAGTGGCTCTCGACTCGCGCGGTACCATCGAACTCACCGTAAAATTAGAATCGACAAAATCACAACAAAATAATGATTGATTAATTTATATCTCATTCAAATTTATTTATTAGGACCTTTATTTAATCCATATGGTCTCTGAATTTTTAGAATCATGGATAAATTATGAAATTAACCCGGCCTTTCCAAATAATAGAAGAAAGAAACATTCAACTCAAAAGAAATATTAGCTCACCTATTTTGTTGTGGAAAAATATGGCTTGAAATTCATAGTAATTATTCAAACTTATCACCGTCTTATTGTAAGTACACACCGACTTGTTAAACTGTGAAGAACACTAAGAACTAACTAAACTGAGAAGAACACGAAGAACAAACTAAACTTAGAAGAACACCTAATAATATCAAATAAATCACTAAAAATACAGTATAAAAAAATCTATTTGACCGTGAGGTTAACAACCCTACAATACAATACGCACTAAAAAGCAATAGGCTACGTTTTTGGAAATGAGGCGCGCGGAGGGTGAAATTTGCTCGTCCTAGCATCGGTTTTTGAAAACGATCAGCTGACTATCGCGGCCAGGGTTGTATTCGCTCTTTGATTTTTTTTAATGGCTCTATTTTGTTTATAATACATTTTTTAGAAAAACGAAATCTGCGAATCGGTTTCAAATGATGCGAACTATCACCCCTAGAAAATTGTCTCCCAAGTTCGGAAACACCCTGTATTTTTACAGTGTTCCGTTTTCCGTTGTAAACAAAATTTCTACTTTTTTAAATTGAACATCCTGTTTTTTATTCAAAAATTGAATTTAGCTCGTCTTCAGCTTTCCAAAAATACAAAATTGTATAGTACTGAGTGGTTTAAAAGTTATGACCACTTTTCCATGAAAATCGTATCTATTTTGCATATATCGTAAAAATTTAGGTACAACATGAATATTTTTCGTAAATTTTAATCATACTGATTGTTATTAATCCGAGTAACCATTTTTCTGTTATTTTAAATGGATCACCCTATATTTTATATCACTATCAGAAAGTATTTTTGATGTGCTTCCATTCTTATTAAAAATTTCCTTATACCAAAATTTAATTCTGAGAAATGAAGAACATAAAACATATAACAATAAAATATAACAAACAAACACAATCAAAATAATCTTCAGTAAGTAACTAACACATTGGGGTTTTTCATACTAATGTGCCACCTTATATCTAAGCTTTGTTGTGATTGAAACATTTAAAAGGTTTTCCATCCGGAAATCCATTCTTTTTGGATATAAATCAAGCGGAACTCAAAACTGGAGCATCAATATCCATAAGGTCTCTTCTGAAACTAAAAAACATCCAATAATATATAGAAACAACTGGAGATAACCCGTTTTTCTGGCGTCTGAACGTAACAAACGCCATCGGTAAATCTCTCGAAACCGTTGCTGGCCGATGAATTTATTTCCCAGATACACACGAACCTAACCTCATAATTTAACAATATGTTTTGTCTAAAGCCATAAAAGTTTTTGCCGGATGATAGATTTTCTTTACATTCCTAATCCCGGGCTTTCGGTCGTGTACCGCCAATAAAACGCAAACGCGACCTGAAGCGTGAAATAACGTATATTTCAGTCGCCCAGATACAAACTATACCGTTATACAATAGGTGGGACGAGGAATAACAGATTTTTTTCCCGTTTCCGCAGCCATTTGGTCTGGACGCGCCATTGATAACGATAATGTACGATGGAGGATTCGGATGTATCGAGGCGATTCCTTACACAAATCTATTACGCTTGCTAGAACGGCTTATTCACTCGTGAATAATAATTAATTAAGGACTTGTGTATAAACCGAAATTTCTAGCCTGTCCTTTCTAAGTGAATTGATGAATTATAACTCTTTAGGGTGGATTAATAGTGATAAAATGAATTGAGATTGATAATTTTACTCCAAATATATTACAATTTTATTAACCTTTTAGCTGTATCGTATGTGGTAAAATAGCATCAATAGCACCGGAGACAATGCCAGCTCATGCACATAACATTAAGTGAATGAAAGTAATGCTTAATGACGTAAATTATGAGAGATATCGTGCCAAAAATGCCGAATCTTTCGACGATTTTCAGCCGTGCCATTACTAAAACCGAATTTCAATCGAGTCTAATATGCACATTTATTTAAGTGTGCGCGCCACGAACGACTTTGCTGATTTTTTTATTGGACGTCTTCCAATTTATTGGATTTAGTGATGGAATTAGGGAATTTTCTGATAGCAATAACGCGTTATTCGTAATGGTCGAAGTCGAGAGGAAGCGTTTAATATTACATTAATCTTCCTCATTGAACGGCCGCGAAAAATATATATTCGTTTTATTGATTTAACGCGGCGCGGTCGAGATATAATTCAATTCTTTCGCCTTGTCAAGAAACGTTAGAATAAAATGCAGCAACAAGTGCTAAAGTTTAGATCTAAAAATTTACATCTATTTATTAATAAATCAGTTAAAAAATAGATACAATTGAACATACAAAAATGTGCGATGTGGACATCATATAGGAATAACGCAATTGCGAGAAAGAGAGTGCAACTGATCGTTGTAATATCACTCGAGAGGAAGAGAGATGGTATTATAACTGAACAAGTGTTTTTGCTCGTGTTTTCAGTTAGTTCAGGGAATTTCTAGAATCATGAAGAACTGCTCAAAACTACTTAGAACTCCAGAATCGTTGAATAATTTTAGAATTAGAATAATTAAAAACAGTTAGGACGATCTTATAATTATTTAGATAAAATAAATTTCAACAAATTCTGGATATTTTGGATCGGTCCAGGATAAACTAGAAACCTTCTTAAAATTTTTGGAATAGCTATAGAGTTTTTAATATGAAAAATCGACTAATATAGAAGTCTATTTTAGACTGTTGAAGTAGATTTCTAGTAAACCAAGTTAGTAATTTAGTGAAATTAAAATCGTCAAGTTGACATGCAAAATCATTGTAAAATTACCTTTTACATTCATTTAGAATTGTTTAGAACTGACCAGAATCAAATGATTCTAAATAGAACTAATTTAAAACTGGCTATTATAGAACTATTTACGTATGACTAGAACTGTTCCCAAAATCATTTGGAATTGTGTAAGTTTAGATGTTAGTATAGAATTTGTTGCAACAGCGCGGAATATGTTTCTGTTCTTAGTAAGCGTTTTTGTTTGAAATTTGGCAACAGCGCCAGACTCGTAAGAAATGTGACAGGCGAGCGAACGAAAAAACCCAAGAGGGTCGCTTGTAATCTTTAAGAAATAAAAATCGTTTTGTTAGTTTTACATATCGTGGTTATTTTGGAAATTCCTTACATCGGAAAAAATACGGTGTTGAGTAACAGGCTCAATACCCCACATTGGTCCTTCGAAACGGATAAACGAAAATCGTAACAGTAATCAACGAGGAACAAGGCACGTGGGATTTCCAGAAAATCGGCCATTGCAGATTAGCATAGCAACAAGGGAGAAGGTCGGCGGTACTTCGCAACAAAGAAGGTAACAATCAACGCACAGGCGGTGAGTTTCCCTTCATTTTTCATTTTTTCCCTTTGATATCGATCTATTTGGGTATCGAATTTACAGTTTAACATTAAGAAAAGGTTTATTTTGCATGGTCGCAGGGTTGCCACATGGCAAATCGTTTAGTAATCGTATAATAGGTTGAATTGTTTAACTGTCAATTTAACATAATACATATTTGGGTCACGAGTAGCGGTTTGAGTAGTGTTACAAGGGATCATAATGTCAACGTTAGAGCAATTAATATCGCGTAGAGGTTCTATAAAGGGGCAATTGACTCGATTTTGCACCTTTATAAGAGCTTATGAAGACAGTCAATATAATGAGTTGCAACCACGTCTTGATAAAATTGAAATCGTTTGGGGCGAGTTTGATCACGTACAGGAGAGCATTGAGTTTATGGATAGCACTGAGGCAGATTCTGATGTACGTAGTGAATTTGAGAAAAAATATTTTGAAGCAGTAGGTAAATGCAAAAATTTGTTAAAAGCGGAAAACAGCGAGGGTAGTATTTCAAGCAGTAACGGCGCGAGTAGGAAAAGCGAGAGCGACGAATCGCGAGCCGGCGCGGTAATAGAAGCGGCAACCAGGGCTTCAACAAGCGGCGTAAATACAAGGGCGGAGTTAGAATTGCAGAAATACGTTCTGCCTAAATTTAACGGAGAGTATGATCGTTGGTTCAAATTTAAAAACACGTTTGAGTCGTTGATATTAAAGAATCCTAAAATTGACGAATCGCAGCGATTTTATCGTTTACAGGAATGCGTTACCGGAAATGCAGAAGCAGTAATTGAAGGTATTGAGGAATTTACGATCGCGTGGGATTTGTTGATTGAACGATTTGAGGATAGACCCTCAATGATTCAAAAGCATTTGAAGGAGTTGTTAAATTTGCCAGTTATTAAGGTGGAATCGGGTGCTTCAATTAGAAAATTGTTGGATGAGATAAATCGTCATATTCGGTCGCTAAAATCACTTGACGAGTCGGTTGATTCATGGGACACATTATTGATATTATTGATGTCGCAAAAGTTGGATGAAAAGTCGCGTGATTCTTGGGAAAAAACTCGCGTGGTAAAATTTCGTGGCGTTCCTAAGTTTAGCAATTTTCTCGATTTTTTGTTGGAACGGTGTAAAGGGTTAGAGGCTCGTTCAGATAGGACAATGGAATCTAGCAATAAACCAAAATTTAACAATAAATTTCCAAACTCGTTCAATAAAGCTAATTATCGTTCTAAAGCTGAAAACGTAACTTCGGCTCACGTATCAGAGGGGAGATCTATCACATGTGAGTATTGTCAGGGCAAGCACTTTGTTTATTCATGCGGAAGGCTGCTTGAATTATCGGTGGAGCGGCGTAAGGAGGAAATCAAAAAATTAAAACTGTGTTTGAATTGCCTACGAAGTTCGCATTTTGCAAGGGATTGTCGTTCGATGGGTTGTAAAAAATGTCGCGGAAGGCATAATACTATTTTACATTCAGAAACTCAAACTAGCCCGGTAGTAGGAGTAATTGAAAATGCGAGTCAAGCTGGTAGCAACTTAAATAACGAAGTGGCGTTGCATTGTGGTATGCGAAATCAAGTTTTATTATCCACAGCTTTGGTTTTAATCGCGGATAATAGGGGAAAATTTCACAGAGCTAGATGTTTGCTGGATAATGGATCTCAACCTTCGTTTATCACACGAGAGTTATCATCAAAATTAGGAATAACAGTTGAAAGAGTAAACATACCGGTAGTGGGAATTAACAGATCGAACAATTCAATAGTCGCTAAAATTCAGGCGGAAATTAAATCTTACTACAATAATTACAAAATGAACATCCCATTGTTGGTTGTAAACGAAATCACGAATCCTTTGCCATCGGTGTCTTTCGATTGCACTAAGTTGAAAATACCGGAAAATTTAACATTAGCAGATCCGGAGTTTTCTATTTCATCTCCCATTGATATTTTGTTGGGAGCAGCGGTATTTTTCGACATGTTGTGCGTGGGTCAAATAAAGTTAGGAACGGAGTTGCCCATCTTACAAAAGTCAATGCTGGGTTGGTTGATATCGGGACCATTGCAGATTTATAATGCGCAAGAAGTGGTGTGCAATTTATCCATTGAGGACGATGAAATCAAAAATATTTTGGAGAAATTCTGGGACACAGAAGAATGCAGCAACGATGCAAAAGAGTTGATATATTCGAAAGAGGAACTTGAGTGCGAGGTTCATTTTAGGGAAACAACGAAACGGGGAAGGGATGGAAAATTTATAGTAAGTTTACCAACAAGAGACACGTTTAATAATTTGGGAGAGTCTTTAGCGATGGCTGAAAAGCGTTTGAACGGATTGCAACGGCGGTTTATGAGAAACAAGGAATTCAAAATTAGATACGCGAATTTCATGAGCGAATATGAAGAGATGGGTCATATGAGTCGAATAGGTGAACATGAGTTGGAAGGCGAGGGCACGAAAGCGGTTAAAATATTTTATTTGCCTCATCACGGAGTTATTAAGAATGATAGCAGTACGACCAAACTAAGGGTTGTGTTTGACGCTTCCTGCAAATCAAACGCGAATTTATCATTGAACGATGTATTAAAGGTTGGGCCTTCTATTCAGGACGACTTGTTTTCGATTTTATGTAGATTTAGAAGTTATCCAATTGTCATAACTGCGGATATCGAAAAGATGTACCGGATGATTTGGGTTGACGAAAATCAGCGGGATCTTCAAAGAATTATCTGGATGGACGACGACTCTAAGTATGTATCTTATCGACTTAACACAATAACATACGGAACGGGTCCGGCTTCATTTTTGGCTACACGTTGTTTGGCACAGGTTTCTGCGGACATTTCAGAGGAAAATCCAGAGGTTTCTCGAATAATATCTAGGGATTTTTACATGGACGACCTAATCACCGGGGGAGAGACTGTTGAAAAGGTTGCGGAATTAGCTAAAACAATTTCTGATATCTTAAAGCGGTACGGGTTTAATCTTCGCAAGTGGAGCTCAAATTGTAGCGAAGCATTAACGAATCTGGTGGACAAGGATTCACTGGCGATTGGACAAACGGATTTTGCGGACAATGATCACTCGTCGAAGACTTTAGGTATATATTGGAACGCGTCATCCGACGAATTGGGTTATAAAATTAAAATTCCAGTGTGTTCCAATGAAGGTAGGGTTACGAAAAGGCAAATAATGTCGATTGTAGCGCGTATTTTTGACCCGTTGGGATTGTTAGGTCCGGTGATCATCAAGGCAAAAATGTTTTTGCAGACTTTATGGCAGTTAGGAATAGGTTGGGACGAAGCGGTTCCATTGGATATTCACACAGCTTGGCACCAATTCGAAAGTCAGTTAGTATGTTTGAATGATATAGGGGTATGTCGATCGTTGGAATTAAGGGAAATGTTAGCGTGCGAATTTCACGGGTTCTCGGATGCCTCCGAAAGGGCATATGGTGCTTGCATTTACGTAAAGGTCGTGAACCGCGAAGGAGCTTCAAGCGTAAGATTGTTATGCGCTAAGTCAAGAGTAGCAGCTCTCAAGGGAACAACTATACCGCGTTTGGAATTATGCGGGGCGTTGTTATTGGCAAAACTTATGAAAAGGGTGGTCAATTCGTTAAATATTGAAGGTGCCGTGAAATATTTTTGGTGTGACTCGACTATAGCATTAGCTTGGATATCGAGTGAACCCAGTAGTTTGAAAACATTCGTATCAAATCGAGTAGGTCAAATTCAAGGTATGACAGAAATATCTGAATGGCGACACGTCGAATCGGGAAGCAATCCTGCTGATATCATTTCGCGCGGTGTTATGCCTAGTAGTCTTCGTGAAACTAATTTGTGGTGGCAGGGTCCGTTTTTTTTGACATTGCAAAATTATGGAGAAATCGGTAGTCATTTGAATCTGAATTTACAGGATATACCGGAGCGTAAAAGGAAAGAAAGGGTGTGTTTAGCGGTCAACATGGATCACTCATTTATCAATAGATATTCGTCACTTCGCAGTTTAAAGAGTACGACCGCGTGGATATATCGGTTTTACAATAATACGAAAGGATGTAAAAATAGTCGGAACCTTTCAGCAAGAATAACGAGTTCAGAACTCGAATTTTCGTTACAAATTCTTATTAAAGCAGTGCAACATCAGGAGTATGCCAAAGAAATTGAATCAATCAAGTCTTCCAATCAGATTTTAAAGTCAAGTAAGTTGTTAGATCTGAGTCCATTTTTAGACGAGAATAATTTATTACGGGTCGGTGGAAGAATAAAAATGGCTGACGTTGATTTCAGTTCAAAATTTCCAATAATCTTACCACCAAAACATCATTTAACTCGATTGGTGATACATAACGAACATTTGAAGCAATTACACGCAGGGCCTTCTACTCTTCTAGCGATCATACGTCAAAGATATTGGGTAATAAATGGTAAACGCGAGGTCAGAAGTGTGTTGTCTAAATGCGTGGTGTGTTTTAAAAATCGTCCGAAACCACTGAAGCAAAAGATGGGTGATTTGCCTTTGGATCGCGTAACTCCAAATAGGCCATTTTATGTGTGCGGTACTGACTTTGCTGGTCCATTTCTAACAAAAGAAAGTAAACTTCGTAATCGTAAATTTATTAAAAGCTACATGTGCATATTTATTTGCTTCAGTACTAAAGCAGTTCATATCGAGGCTGTTAGTGATTTAAGCAGCGATGCTTTTCTTAACGTTTTCAAACGGTTTATCGCTAGGAGGGGTTTATGTAAAAGAATTTATTCAGATAACGGCAGGAATTACGTGGGTGCGAATCATTACTTAAAGGAGGTTGTAAACGTTCTCGTGACTCAAAATAATTCGTTGTCTAAGTTCGCGACTGAAAACAGTATCGAATGGCATTTCATACCTAGTTACTCTCCTCATCAGGGAGGAATTTGGGAGTCGGCCGTGCGTCTTGCAAAATATCATTCTAGTCGGGTAATAGGAAATAATCATTTCACTTTTGAAGAGTTGCTCACGTTGTTCGCTCAAATAGAATCGATATTAAATTCTCGACCTATCACCGAATTATCCAGCAATCCTGATGATTTTTATCCTCTCACCCCTGGTCATTTCCTTGTGGGCTCACCGTTGAATCGTTTACCTGAGTCAAGTCTCGATGCGATTCCTTTGAATCGACTTTCACGATACCAGTTGCTTCAACAATGTATGCAATCATTTTGGAATCGCTGGCAGAAGGAGTACCTCACGAGCCTCCAGAAACGTTCTAAGTGGACTTCAAGCTCATCTACCATCAAAATCGGATCATTGGTGGTTTTAAAGGAAGATGACACTCCTCCTTTATCATGGCGCCTAGGAAGAATAGTCGAAGTTCATCCTGGTAACGACGGCTTAGTGAGAGTGATGAGTGTTAAAACGTCACACGGTGTAGTGAAACGAGCGGTGCAAAGAATTTGTCCTTTGCCTATAGATTAGAGCGATTGTATTTGGATTATTTTTTTTTATAATCATATTTGTTTAGTTATACTTAAATTGTAACTTTGTTATTCGTTTCATTCTCTATTGAAATCAGATGATTTCAAGGTGGGGAGTATGTGTAAGTTTAGATGTTAGTATAGAATTTGTTGCAACAGCGCGGAATATGTTTCTGTTCTTAGTAAGCGTTTTTGTTTGAAATTTGGCAACAGCGCCAGACTCGTAAGAAATGTGACAGGCGAGCGAACGAAAAAACCCAAGAGGGTCGCTTGTAATCTTTAAGAAATAAAAATCGTTTTGTTAGTTTTACATATCGTGGTTATTTTGGAAATTCCTTACATCGGAAAAAATACGGTGTTGAGTAACAGGCTCAATACCCCACAGGAATAATTTCAGGACTATTTGGAAATGTCCAGGAATGTACCTAGAAATGTAAAGAGCAATTTCAGAACTATAATTAGAACTTTTTTTTGAGAACTTGTAGAAGCCTATTTAGAATTTTTCTCTAAAGAATCGACTAATTTGGTGAAATATACCTACCTAAAAATTGTCAAATTTACATAAAAAAACTTCATCAAATTTAGTAAAATATTTCAAAAAGAAACCTCTATAACAAGTTCACTATAACATTCTAACAAAATCATCAAATTAACTTGTTATAGTAAATAGTATTTGATATTTACAAAAATTAAATGCACTATAAATTGAAGAAGGGTCCAAAAGGTGTATTTTTAATTATTACAGGAAAATCTTACTAATGTTTGAGTTGGATTACTTGAGATAAGACATCAGTTAGGGGATTGAAGAGCCCGATGAGACTCTATTTAAATTTACTGGATTGTTCTTTCTTGTATACCCCTACTTATTCTTCACCTCGCTCTTCTCCATTATCCAACATTTTTATCTCCAGTTCTATTGTTGGTAATTAAATTAAGACAGATACGCCGATGTCGCTTCTCGAATAAGACAAAACACAACAGCAGCTACTTTCAAAAATCGTTAGTTTACTTTTTCCATCCTCTTTTGTATCGCGTGCCCTCTCGCGTCTGCCACTTGATATTTTTTTTCGTCATCCGCGTGGCGTTTTACTCCGCTGGAACAAAGCCAAACACAGAAGGGAGTTTTATTTGTTTGCAGAACGGCCCGTCATGAAAGTGTCGGTGACAATGGCGCGGCGTCCGCGTTTTGACGGCTCGTTCGGTTGTTACTGTAATCGCTTCAACTTAAAAATATTACGTCAATATAAGCGGAAATAAACGCGAGATGACGTGCTTAGGAGCGTCTCGAATGGCCTTTCGTTCCGGCGCGGAAGCAGAAGGAATTGAAAACGAAAATTTGAATTTTGATGTCTTTTCCGGCGAGTTCACCGGGCGAGATAAAACTTTATTTCGATGTTCACTCGATAACAATAAAACTTTTTTTATGTTGAAATTTCGACAAATCATGTCGAGGAATATCAAATTAGCTTTTTTTTTTTGAATTTGGTGAAGAAAGAGCGAAGATATTAATTTTGTAGTGAAAGAAAGAAAACATTAAATTTTACACTTCCATAAACAATATCACTTTTATGTCACTAATAATTTCTTAATTTTCTTCCATACATTTTCACATTTTTCCATACTGTGCTTTCTTTAATTTGGTCTTTAATTTCTTCTTTAATGTGGTCAATAAAGAGCAAAAATTAAGTTAATTTAGTAGTAAAAAATACGATCAAATTTACACTTGAGTAGTAAAATAATGTCACTAAAGTCGCATTTACATGATGCCAATTGGTGAGACAATTGTCTTGGCCAATTGTGCACGTAGCGATTGATCCGCAATCTGATTGATCCCGCAACACATTTTGGCCAATTGGCCAAGACAATTGTCTCACCAATTGGCATCATGTAAATGCGACTTAATAAATAGTTTCTTAATTTTATGTCTTAATAAATATTTTATACTTTTTTTACACATTCATATTTTACATATCAGTCCTCCATCATCAGTCTTAAGGTGTATACAGGGCGTTCCGTAAGGGATGGTCAATATTTTAATCACAGGTTATTCATGACCTCAAAATATGAATCTTTTACTAAATAACTCTGGATCAAATGGATACTTTTCTTCATCCATTAAAGTGTGGGTGACACCCTTTTTATCTAATTTGAAAATTGATAACATGCTCATGATTTACTAACTTAAAAATATAACCATTCCAAAATATACCCAAAATATAACCAAAAATTAACCAACACGTAACCAAAAGGTTATATTTTAATGAAGGAATTATTGCAAAAAAAGAAAAGTAAATTTTAACTTTAACACCCTGTATCTTAGTAGTAGATCATATTTGACCCATAGTTATTTAGTAAAATATTCATATTTTGAGGTCCTGAACCTATGATTAAAATATTCCTTACACCTTGTATAGAATCACCTCTCCAATTTTGTAGCAACTTAACGTAAACCAGGTGAGTAATAAGAAAATATTTTCTAAAACATAGATAATAATAGATTCAATTTCAATACGTTTTTTGAGGTAATTTTCCGCTTGTCCGAATTCATCTTTTCCGGTCGAATTTTCCTCCTAAAATAACCGGATAAAATTAATCTACTTCGACGTTCGAAGATAGATCTAATTCCTCATTTTTTGCTCGTTTCGGGGCCACGTATCGGAAAAAAGCCCGACCATTCCTTTATCGCGTAATTTTAGAGCCGCGTCAGCACTATCTGTTTTAAATTCAACACCCAACAAATTGAAAATGTCGGGAAAGCTGCTCCGAGTTAAAGTGTCAAGTTTTTAGCAAGAAATTAGATTTATTCGGGCCGGTCCCCGGCAAATATATCGCGCTAATTGCAAAAAAATCCAAAGCGGATGAAGTTGTTGCTTTTATCAAATTTTTAATCTCCAAAGGCAATTACACGTCTCCATTTTGCCATGATTCATGGAATTTTTCGGCGTGTGTGTTGTTCCATTACGAAGAATTAAAACAAACTGTGTAGGCAAACGCGTAAATAATTAAATAAGTATTAAATAAAAAACCTTCATCAGGATAAAAGCACGGGAGATGGCAAATATATAATTTACCGGGGCGATGTGATGTGTTTTAAGGAACACCATCAGACAAGGGAACGTCTTATCCTTAGGAATGACAAGCCGGTTTCTCTTTTTTTCTGACATATCGGTTTGTTTCCATTAACATACATTTACACCTTGGGCGATCCCGCGTTTCTTTTCAATATTGCATGAAACCCGAAGGGAAAGTGCTCTCCCTTTTACGTGGATGAACGTACATCTGTATCTGTATACTATGTAGGGCAAATGTAAGTAATACGTGAACGTCCCAATTCCCAGCAGATGATTCTCTCAACATAATGGAACGGAATAGTAGGTGCGTGCTAGATGATTGATGAAGGCCCAGAGAAAAAAAAAACGTAACGACAGAGTTTTTTATACTTCCTACACCGAGCAGGAAAGAAGTTTATGAGTTGGAAAAAAAGAGACGGATCCAAAGGATTGTTGTTTTTCCTACCACTATTCGAGCTCCTAGTAAACAATAAAATTCTCCGTTCTGAAAGTTATTTCGACTCAACGGAAATTTCCTCTAATAAATAAACTCGAGCGGCCCGAAAAAAAGTTCCTCGAGGATTAACTTTCGATTCGGAATCGTGCGACTGAAATAACGCGCCGTTCAAGACCAACGGTTTCGAAATTAGAATTTCGAGGCGCTCGAGCAAACCGACACTCCGAACGGTTAATTATTACCAGACAGTTAAATCATCGAGCATTCTTTTTTGAAAACTATAATGAAAT
Source organism: Phyllotreta cruciferae (assembly GCA_917563865.1). Lineage (NCBI taxonomy): Eukaryota > Metazoa > Arthropoda > Insecta > Coleoptera > Chrysomelidae > Phyllotreta > Phyllotreta cruciferae. Next base: position 3,292,525 of record OU830609.1, on the reverse strand, counting down.
TAAAATCCATTCGGTAACAGGTGCACTATCTTTCTTGTTGTAGACGTTAACCCAGTTTGCGTTTGCCAAATATTTCACAGGCTGTTACTGTGTTCGATTTTTTTCTCTGTAGTGGACGAGCAGTGACGTTCTATCAATATTTCTATCAAAAAGTGATTGTTCATGGGAAACTTGGATCTCACCAAGTTGTTCAAATGGAAATATTTTGATAAACAAAAGTATGAAGTACATACCCATAAATTGGCAGTGAAGTTCTTCAACATTTCTCTAAGTGAATCAAAAAATGATTGGAGGAACTTTTGGGCTTCACCAAGTTGTTCAAATGGAAATATTTGGACCAACCAAGATGGAAGCACCCAGAAATTTGCAGTGACATTTCTCCAGGTGAAACAAAGAGTGATTGTTCAAGAGAAACTTGGACCTCACCAAGTTGTTCAAATGGAAATATTTTGACAAACAAAGGTATGAAGCACATACCCATAAATTGGCAGTGAAGTTCTTCAACATTTCTCCAAGTGAATTAAAAAATTGGATTGGAGAAACTTTTGGGCTTCACCAAGTTGTTCAAATGGAAATATTTTGACCAACAAAGGTATGAAGTACATACCCATAAATTGGTAGTGAAGCTCTTCAACATTTTTCCAAGTGAATCAAAAAATGATTGGAGATACTTTTGGGCTTCACCAAGTTGTTCAAATGGAAATATTTTGACCAACAAAGGTATGAAGTACATACCCATAAATTGGTAGTGAAGCTCTTCAACATTTTCCCAAGTGAATCAAAAAATGATTGGAGATACTTTTGGGCTTCACCAAGTTGTTCAAATGGAAATATTTGGACCAACGAAGATGGAAGCACCCAGAAATTTGCAGTGACATTTCTCCAGGTTAATCAAAGAGTGATTGTTCAAGAGAAACTTGGACTTCACCAATTGGACCAACGAACAATGGTAGAACTACCTACCCATAAATTTCGAGTAACACATAGGTAAATCTAAACAAATGGCTGCAATTAAAAACAGTTATTAATCGAAATTGATCGTGCGTATCGGCATGACCCCCGTGTAAGGGTAGAGGTGTAGAGTAAACCACAAAAGGGGCAATTACGTTTTACGAGTGAATCGGAAATGAAAGGTCACGTGAAGTACTAATCTATCAAGTATTCGTTACTGTGATTGCATTCGGCCGCCGAAATTAACGTTACGCTATAATTTGTACGCCAATGGGTCGATATTACCGACACTTATTCGCCTGGCCCGATGATTTATGCCTCATTAAACATGTAGATTGTGGAAGTTCGAAGTCATTGTTATTGGAAGAGAGAGTAAACAGGATTTGTCGTGTTTTGAAGTGCTTTGAAAATAACAGTCCATAAGGGGGTGGTGTGTGTTTGCTTACGTTGTTACGTCCATTAAAACTTCTTTTTTAGTTATTTTAATTAAAACGAATTGTTTTTTTCTATTTTTCTTGTTACAACATAATTTTGTATTCCTTTTAAACGAACAAACTCGTGAAAAAAGTACGCTAATGTCGCCAGGAATAGAACCGGCGTGTCAACATTTATTATACATATATTTTTTTTTCTAATCGGTTTAAGGTTTTTGTTAAACTCCGCGTGAAATTCTATATTTCATTTACTACTCTCCGTGGGCGGAAGCCGGGAAATTTTTTGGTTTATTTTCGATTCCGTTTTTGTTGGTAACACCTGTCGTCTTTTATCAACTAGTGAACAAGTAAATTCTGTTTCAATAGAAGCGCGCGTGTAATACATTCGTTACTTCTCTCTTTTTACGCTTCGAAACTCGGAAAATAAATAAGGAAGCGACCGGATGAAAGAAAAACTCCTGTAATTTAATCTCTTGGGATTTTTAAAATTATTTACTTGCCACATATCTCGGTTATTTTTATGCATTTTTATACCTTACGTTTATACTTATTACATAAGTAGGGAAATATGCCCATAATTATGGACACAAAGAGTGTCTGGGACAGGTACTTGAACAAATACATAAGTAAAAAGAATATTTAAGAATAAGAATAAGAAAATTTATTTGTAGGTACCCATAATATTTTGAAGAAATTCATCTTTTCCCTACAAATAGCAATTCTTTAAATTGAATTACTACTTTATGTAATAATTATTACGACCAGAAACATATTTAATCATTCACATAAAAATTATATACTTGAGTTAATAACCAAAATTCCAAAGATATTATTTATAATCAAAAAGTATCTCATAATTGTTCATTTTTCCCTAAGACCTGCCCTCCCTATTTTAACGTATTATTTCTGGTGGAGGTTAGGGAATTCAATCATTGTCAACTGCTCGGAAATCGCGGACATTCTGTCGTTCGATTTACTGGTTTTAAAAAAAGAAAATCGTCCTTGAGGAATTATGTATTACGAAAATAAAATCGCGTTATTAGAGACATATCTTCGCGTAACGTCCACAATAAGACACATTCATATGCCATAGACATTGTGTGTAGCCTGGCACCGGCCCAATTCTATAAAAAGAAGCTGACAACATACGTTACAACTGCTTGTTGTTGTTGTTGACGAAGGAAATTTTGAAATGGTGGACTCAACAAGGAATCGTTTGAGACATAACAACCTGACACGTCAAAAAATCATGTTTTATATTCATTAATTAAAGTTTGCACAATATACTTGCGATCTAAAATCTAATAAGGATAAAACCTGGTTAGTATATTTCCGATATTTAAGCATATAAAGTAAATGGCTTGTTGTTGCCTTTTTGGAGCCTTAATGAACGCCAGGGAAATCGGATACAATCGAATGTCACAATCGAAATCGAAATCAGCCTAAATGGCAATAAAGTTCGGTTACGACGGCATAAAAGAGTTTCCAATAAAAATGGAAATTCATGTAAACATGTGTCGACACGCGGGAAACAACATCGGCCTAATGTAACGCAATACAATCGTAATAAATAAGGGGGAAAAATGTTCAGACGCTCTTTTCCATTAAAATCGATGGCGAAATATACTAAATTTCTACCTATATTTTTGACACACAATTTCCTAATTTTGTATATTTTGTTGCAGGTTAGTTGCCCAGTTCCTTTAAAAATATAGCAACAAATGGTAAGAAAGGTTAACGACATATTCCTTTTTATTGCATAAACATATAAAAGTCGGTATAAATTATGTGCGCGTGAAATCGACAAGTTTTTGGCACAATTTACTTCACAAAATCAAAATACTTATTTAACAGATGAAATGAATGTTTATTTTAAAAACGATTAGTTCGATAGATAAGATTTTGTAGAACAAAATATGCTAATTCAAAGTAAAGTTTATGTTAATGATGTGATACGTTTATAAATAACTATAGAAGAAGCTGGAAGGAAAATTAGGTGGAATTAAAATTTAATTGGACAAACAAAACTCTCATTCGTTAAGGTCGAAATAGCGCAGCTATAAGATACTGATGTATAAAAGACAAAAAAACGTCTTAATTTCAGCAAATTCTTAAAACGGCAAAAGAAGCGTAGCAAATGGAGGAAAGAGCATTATATTTTTCTTTGATGGCATTAAAAACGACTTTTTGAAAGTAATGAAAATCCCATTAGGAGAAAAAAAAGATCGGTCGAAAGGGTCATGTAATAAGATATTATATAAAAAGGTTTTTCTGAAATTTAATTGCGGTTAATCTTATATTCAATTCGAAAAAGCTAAAAGGTTTATTATTTACAAAAACGTACTCCATTTAAGTTCCAGAACCCAATTTCACTGCGCTTCAACCTCGCTGTATTTGTCTTGTTTATAATAAACTTTACAATAGGGGTTTACTTTGACTCCAGTAGGACATGAGGGTAATACATTCTCGAGATCCCGTCCTTAAATTCCCCATGAACTATAGCTACGAGACATCCTTAACTTACTCCACGTAGACAAACATTGCTTTATAACTAGAATTTATAACTAGAAAAACGGAATTAAATTATTATAACTCGCGACTTGCGTCTAGGAAAAGAGCACTCGGAAACTTTCCGAAATTCAGAAACATACTTTCAATACACAACCTAACTTGAAGCCCTGCTGTCCAACTTACACCCTACTTTACAAGTGTGTGCCTTCAGGACGAACTACTCTGGAATGAATAATGAATAGCGTTCGGAATCCCGGAAAAATAAAAATTCGAAAAGGAGAATCCGGACTTAAAAACTGGATGTTGCAATGTCCACATTCTCATCCAACTTTAAAACAACTTTAAATAAATTATTTCATATATGCGGCAATATTTAGTTGGGTGTAGATTTAGTAAATTCCTTATCAAACGATTTAAATTAATCGTGCTCGCGCTGGAACTTAATTGTGTGTTTGAAATTTTGGCCGAAATCAGCGCAAGTTTAAAAATAGGCAATCTGTGCAGACAATAACAATAGTTTTAATTAATAAGTGTCGCCTGCAATTTTAACTATAATGAATCAGATATTTTGACTCAGAGCCAATGAATTGGCTACGTAAAAATGGGACTAATAGATTTAGACTGTATCAAAATCTACTTATTGTTAGATTTTCTAAATAACTTTCCTTACAGCGAGAATTCCATAAACATTAGTGGAATATGAATTAGACCCAGCTTTTTTGAGGAATTAATTCTACGTTTTAAAATCAATTAGGGATTCAGCGACACGAATCCAAGGAGACAGCGCCAGCGCGCCGAATTACAGCTGGAGGATTTCGTATAATTTTAAATTGTTTTAATTTAAAAATGGTCGGTTTAATTAGACAGAACTCGAGCAAATGTTCGCGCAAAGCTCGAGAAAAAAAGCCATAAATCTCGGGATTGCACAATTTACTTTGGTCTGGTCGTAATTAATTTTAAAAACACAAAGCATTACTTCATACGCGAATGCCGATGCCAAGAATGCGCACAATGACGTGTCAGTTTATAAAAAAATTGAGAAAAAAAAATAATGGAGACGTAGTTTTCGGAGATTTATTAGGTTCCGAATTTACTATATGTTATGTCTTTCTTCTCCATCTTGAATTCGCAAGTTAGTAAGTCTATTTTATGCATTGATCTTCGTGGTATTTGGGAATGATGAGATGTCACTGATGATCGTAAAAATTCGTAATTGGCATCTCGTTGACGAAATAATGCGGTAGCGTCGCGACGCCAACGCCGACGGACCGATACGCACTCGGTTGAAATTTCGACGCGTCGGATGTAAATACGTATTGCGAGTTTTTTTTTCTGTTAGTAACCCAATTTTGCTGGTGTACCGTGAACTAGTTTTACTACGTACCCGAAATAAAAGGCGATTCGTGCCGATCCGAATCGGTTACGTTTACCACAAGGTTATAATTTATGAACTGAATAGGTTTTGCGTATACCTGTCCTCCTATTGTGCCTATTGGATAGGTACATTTTTAACTAAAGCGAAGTTTTGTCGGAATTGTTGAAAAATCATTTCGATAAATTTTAATTAAATCAAAACCAAATATAATTGTTTTTGGAAACGGAAAACTCTGTTTGTTCTGTTAACGAATTTTGCCAAATTGACGTTCACTATTTGTTGTCCCCCGTGAACCGATAATTGACCTATTTCCATTAAATTTATTAGAGTTTAATGAAATTTCCCCCAAACGAAATGAATATTTTCGGTGGACCGAAAACAATTTCCAGTCCAATCGATGAGTCCTGTTATCGCACGAGAGCCTTTCTCTAAACAACGTATTTTGATAACCTAGTTCATTAAAAAAATAACTCTGCAATATGGATTTAATTATAACTTATAATTGCAAATTTCATGACCAGCGAACTAACCACTTCCCGTAGTACCTACAATAAAAATGTTACCTACAAAATGTTGTTTACTCCGTTTCCCACAATAGTGAATATTATGTGCTGAAAATGCGATCAAGTGGCATAACGTAAAGCGTAAACAGGAAATTTGGAAATTCACGTGGATTTTCTGGAGCAGCATTTTCTTCTGATAAACAACAGTTAGCGTTATTCACGATAAGTTAGATAATGCTGACTTCGCTTGTAAGTTATTCAGTTTAATTTACCATTTATTACACTGTTTATTTAGGCAAATAAATGTATAGACTAGCCACAATAGTTTCATTTGAATTGGAATGAACAGGAAAATTTTAAACATTTAAAGTTTGCCAGATTTTTATATAGGGACGTGCAATTTTTTCCTATTACATTCGCTTTTTAGTAACGTTTGTGCCATTATTTCTGTTTATATCGAACATGAGAACATAATAATGATTTGCAGTTGGCAAAATGAGATTTTGCAACGTCTATGGGCCAAAACTCGACGAAACTAATCGCGATAGTCCAGCAAATGCACCGTTGAAACTGTGTACTTCATATAAGCCATAACAATATAAAAGTTTAGTAGTTCAAAAGTTCAGTAGTTCGATGCCGGCAGTAATCATAAGAATCTTGACGGTCCCGGCTGGATTTCTACATTTAGATGCCATAAACGTCCGACGCAAACGCTGGGAAATGTGAAGAAATGAGACGTGAAATTTTCGGTATTTTCACTCTGTAGATGGCTTGTTTTTTATTGAAATTTCCATCGGCGGAAAGAAAATTCTTTGTGCGATTGACTAGAACAAATTAAATTACTCCACCTATTCGGAAACATTCATTAAAAATCTAAAATAACTCGAGCCGAACCGCCTAGTATGAAAAAATACACTCGAGCTTTAATTACATCAGATTTTAATTAGAATAATCCATCAGACCGCCCGGCCCTTATGACGTGCAATAGATTCAAAAGAATAATTTCAGTAGAAAAATAAATTAGCTCCGGACGGAATTTCTTCTCTGAGGTAAGCAATAGCCAAGTTAATTAAAAGTGATGTTTCGAAAAGCAAGAGTAGATAACAACGTTAGCTCGAATGCAAATTAGTAATTAAATTGTTCGCTACATTAGCACAAAGCGAAAAGAGATGTTCTGGTTTACTTTTTGAAATCCAATAAAAAATTATAATTTAATATGAGGTACCTCAACTTATTTAATGCTACATACAGGCAAATGCGAATTTGTAATGCCTACCAATCTACTATATAAGAGAAAATTAATTATTTTATATACAAACGTTGAATTTTTATAATAAGTATAGATTTATATTTTTCTTGGATGGTTTTATTGATTATTTCTGGGAGGAATATTATATTAACTTTTGTAGGTATTAAACTTAATATGTTTTTTGTGTTTATTTTTAAAAGTTGAGCATAATGTTTGGCAAATATGACGACATTAATGACGTGCATCGAACTTTGTTTTGCATAAACTATGTATACAGAGAGGCAAATTTTTGACGGTACATATAGAAAGAAACTCTCAATTATAAAATGTAAAATAGTGAGAATAGAAAATACTTTCAATACAAAATATTTGAACCAACGAAGATAAAAAGTACTCATAAATTGGTAGTGAAGTATCTCCAAGTGAATCAAAAAATGATTTTCCAAGAGAAACTTTTTGGGCTTCACCAAGTTGTTCAAATGGAAATACTTGGACCAACGAAGATAGGAAGAAGTACCCAGAAATTTACAGTGACATTTCTCCAAGTGAATCAAAATCAAGTGATTGTTCAAGAGAAACCTGGACTTCTCCAAATGGATCAATAAAGAGTGGAATAAGAAGTACCTATAGAATTGCAGTCACGTTTCCTCGACATTTCTCCAAGTGAATCAAAAAGTGATTGTTCAAGTCAAACTTAGGACTTCACTCAGTTGTTCAAATGGAATTATTTGGACCTAGGACCTAGGACCTAGGAAGAAGTACCCATAAATTATAAATTAGCAGTAACCTTTTTTCAACATTTCTTTCTCCAAGTGAATCAAAATCAAGTGATTGTTCAACAATCCTAAGTGAAACTTAGGACATCACCCAGTTGTTCAAATAGAATTATTTGGACCCAGGAAGAAGTACCCATAAATTATAAATTTCATTCTATAGAAAGAAACTCTCAATTATAAAATGTAAAATAGTGAGAATAGAAAATACTGTCAATACTATAACATATAGAGCAGGCGTGGCTTCAGCGCGTCGTAGTATCATATGCGCTCTTTGTTCGATACATTGCAAATAATCAATTGTACCGCTCACTAAATTGCAGTGGGACACGGCCGGTGTAGGTATAGTTAATTTATCCACCATTTTTGAGTATTATTTAAAATTATGGCGGATGCAACTACAGCATCAGCAGAATAGTTCATACCTATCTATTGATTAATTTGAGCTAGGCGTCTAAATGCAGTCGCTTTATAAAAGAAGTTTGTAATTAGAAATTGCCCTATTGCGGCATTGTAATTAGTATCCATTATGCTTTCCATTGTAAATAAATTTTGCGCCTGTCAATTGTGACGCCCGGCTATCCGTTAACCGCATTCCGAGGATTCAAAAGGAGCCCGCATGAATATGTAAATAGTCATAATTCATTTTCCCCACAACGCAGGAAGACTAGCGTCAACTTTTCCTATTATCCGTGTTTTGCCGAGAACAGCATCAGTAAGGATTATCCGCGACGTAAGCATGATGAATGCACGTTTTCTAGGACGTCGGAGCCCGAGGGGTATTTTATTTTACGCCTAAATAATAATCACCTTTGGGTTCTAATAGAAATTTTACCCGCTCGTCCGTTCGACGAAAGTAATTTTTATATAATATACGGAACGTGTTACCTACGAAGCGAAACACCTAAATCCGGGGAAAGAAAAATTCGAAGCCATTCGGTTTTGTTTCAACCAAACGCACTCGGTTCCGTTTAGATAAATCTCCTCGAGGAAAGAAAAAATGGGGAGATGGGTGGGAAAGCCGTTAGCGAAAGACAGAAACCGTCTGTTGCCTAAAAATTCGAAAAGTTATGTATCATACACTTCAATATCGCAGGTTTCACCTACATTCGTTTCGAGGGCACGACCCCTATCCGATAAATCATTCGCTTTGAACTAGGATGTTCTCTCTAGACGAGATCCGCATTTTGTATGCACCTCGAACAGCCATTAATGCCCCAGGGTTCTGGGAGATTTGTCAAGTGTATTTTTTATTTGTCGAGCGCAGAGAAAGTGATAAATGATTACCGAAACGAATGCAGGTAAAAATATTCGCGCTTTAAACACAAATTTCGACAAAAAAAGTTTCCAAATTAAATGCAGATATTAGCGAAACGCTGCAGTAATAACCGCTGAAAAAGAATAAGTTCCAGTTGGTTTACTCGTAATTGACCAACAAAATGGAACGTTGCGTTTCGTTTTGTAGATCGCAATGATTCAGACGACCCGGAAAGTCGGAAAAAAGGTTCTGGTGAGAGTTAATTTATCGAAATTGGTGAATTAATACTCCCTGATTACACAAATTAATGCTTAATGTTGAATTGTACTCCTCACTGCATGCAACAAATTAAAATTAACACTAGAACACCATGAAAGAGGAACATAATGTTATACACTTAAAATTTTATCAGGAACGTTAACTGGCCGTTTATGCAATAAAGTGACGGTAAATATTGGGTTAGATTACCGATATTTACTTAAATTATTAAACACCCTAACCGCGGGCTTATTACAAAACCTTTATGAATCCTATAAACTATAAATTGGCGGTCACTTAACGTTGGCATTAACGACGATTGCTTTATTAATGAATAATACGAAGGAAGTTTACAGTATCGTAACTCGTAACGATAAAGAATATTGAAAAATATGTAGTTTTAACAAGCTATTGTTATAAGGGAGGTAAAATGTTCCGTTTGAATAAAATATTATTGACTTGTTAATAGCAGTAATACGTTTTTATTCCTCCAATAAGCTTGTCAAAATATTTTTATACTTCAATAACCCCGCTGTAGAATGAGCGTTATATTATCAAAAGGATGTATTTTCATAACTAATAAATTACTATTTTCTTTACAAAACTTTCAGTTTTATTAGAAAGTTCAAATTACGTCTTACTTTTTATAGTGTTTCTATCTTTATATTTCTAATTAAAACTTCAACGGCAAAGAAAATTTAATTAATTAAACTGACGATAATAAAACTCGATATACCTACTTAGCATTTTTTAAAGTAATAAATTATTCTATTTTCTATTTATAATTCTACTTTACTAAAATAAACGGTTGCATCGTTTTCAACTTTGCGATATTAATAATGTAAAGTACGATTAGTCATTATGCATGGATGGATTTAATTTCGATCGGTTTAATGCAAAGTTTTTTAATAACCAGGTTAATGAAGTGCTTAAATTTTAATCTTCTATTTTTCGCCTATACCAGCGCTCGCGAAAAAAACTGCATGAAATTCCAGATTTATTAAATATGCGATTAAAAAAATAAGAGAAAACGGGTTTTGTTGGGCGTTTCATAAATAAACAACGTTGCTCCAGATCGGAGGGCACATTTTAATTGCCAGCCACACGGGTTATTTCCATTTATTATTTCTTTTCTGTTGGTGCTTCGGTTTCCATCAGACTTGCTTTGATTATGTTTGCGTAAATATTTGAAATTACTAATCATTATTCCGCTGGAATTCCGTATTTAACTAATGGCTTCTTGCGCTCTCGCCGGATCTGTCCAAATACAACGATATGCGCGAAATAAAAAGGTTATTTAAACGTTTATTTAGCCCGATAATTCTTGGCAAAAAATTCGCGACAAATTTCAAACAATTAACTTTCTAATTTTATGTTTGCCGAGTCGGAAGTTTTTCGAATTTATTCACACACGTGAAAGTTCAAACCTACGCAGTTTGGCAGTTACTCACGCAAGTTGCTGTATTATTAATTTTATTTTAGAAAATAGCGAAATAAAATTTCATCTATATTCGCTCGAAATCATCATTCGCCAATCTACTCTGTATACGTTCGGCCGCACGCAGAGAAACGAATAATCTTCTCCTTTTTTTCCTCCTTCGCTCTCGAATTGTTCTCCAAAACAATATTTGGCATTCAAGTCTCGCAACCCACCGAATGGCTTTAGTTTAAGCTAGGTCGATTTATTCTATGGGTTACCAGAACCGGCCTTAACGATACCAATAATTTGAAACAATTTTATTACCTTACTATAACGATGAGAATACTTGGATAAGAGACCAGATTTAAGTGATTTTATGTAAGTAGATTCGAAGAAAAAAGTTACAATTTGGCAACGCTGTAATATAAGAGCTTGTGGTTGTGGTTATAGCGAACATACTGTATATAATGTTTTAAAAGAAACTTTTTAATTAGTAAAGAGTAGAGGTTTAATTTCTTAGCATAAAAGATCGTAAAATTCTATTGAAGCTACCGAAGGACCGGGAGGTTAATTTTCTAAATAAAAAATGCCTACATTTTACGATCGCGTTTCCTTTAGAAGGAACCGACCCTGAGCGTGTAAGTCGATTTATTCGGTAGGAAAACGCCGCCCGCTATCGGCGAGATGTAGGTGAAAACCCCGAGAACTGAAAGATTTGATTTAATGCTGACGGTGCGATAGTAAGGGGGTTTTACGGGTTTCAATCTGAAATTAATTAGTTTCCTATTCTTTTTCGGAGCGATCTCGCCGAGACCGGGGGGTTTTAAGATAATTACGTTTTCGTGACGCTTAAAATATTTGTCTAGTTGATGGATCTATGCCGCGTTTCAGACGGAGCCGGAAAGATTCGCGACGCTGATACTCTGCGGATACAATTTAATCAGGACGAATCGGCGAGGATTCTTTTATGTACTTGGTTTAGATCCCGTTTAAAAGAATCCCTGTTTTACTCTTATAAATTATATCCACTAAATTTAGGTAAACGTAAAAACTACTATTCGGCAATAAATTGACTATATTAGAACGATAAAATAGAAGGACTTTACGCCTTAGAATCACCCTTTAAAATCACTCCTTAAATTCACTCATTAAAAGCACTACTACAAATCACTACTAAAAATCGCTTCTTAAAATCATTCATTCCTTATTAATATCACTTAACAGTCACTAATTAAAATCTAAAATTATTAAAATCAATAATTAAAATCACTCCTCAAAGAACTCTTAAAAATCACTCTTATGCCCGATTTCACCAACAAATCCTTAAATTTAGGTAATACTTAAATCGGATTTGGGATGTCCCAAGTACAATTTGCGTTTTATCATACTCAAAGTAATGGTTAAAGGTGATAGGAAATGCTTAAAGTTATTACAGCTCACTGGGCTTGCCTAAATCATTTAGGAAATACAACCGTACTTTTCATCTTTAGCATGTTTTAGATGAAAATCTCACTTGAGATTAGTAGTATTATTAGTAAAGATTAGTAGAGATTATAGTAATATTTGTTGATAGTTCATAGAATATAAGTTGAATATTAAGTACAAGTTGATTTGAAGTCAAAATTTGGCAGTTCTACTAATAACACGCAGAAAACTGTCAAAATCAAATGTTTATCTAGGTATTTCTTAGTTTATACCTTTTACCTTAGGAATTACTTAGGTAAGAAATACCTAAAAGCATCCGGTTGGTGAAATCGAATAGGACATTACAATCATTGCTGAAAATAATCTTCTTAACTGCCGTAACAACTAAGAATATTTCCAAATCTTTAAAATGAGATCTGTAATTTCTGCTTGAAGTAAAACATATTTAAGTATACTTTGCTATCATATCACCTAACTTATTCTATCATTCCTACATCACATTTCTATCAACATTTTCATTCTCTCTATTTTCTTCATGAAGTAATAAGTTTGTAGTACTTTCTCCGTGTAATTCGTAATGAATATACACCCCCCAGAACCTATTATGTACATTAAAGAGTTAATGTATTTATGTTACTCGTGCATCGTTACGAACTATTTCATCAAGATAGCGAGGTGTAATTCTCACACTGAAAGTAATTTTAATGTCGATTGTTCTCGGCGTTCGAAATTGTAGGAAGTCACGTTATTCAAACGGCGTTTAAATAATCCCCGTTTAAAACGAATGCGTTCTATTTAGTTCGGTTATCTGTACAGTTAGAAGAAAATTCGCGTAATTGGTTACTTTTGCTATTGTTCCCGCACAACTGATGCTTCCCGAGAAATTTCGCTCGGCAATAAGCCCCGCCGTATTGTGTATGTCAATTAAAAAATCGATACACAAACGACGAACCTACCAACAATGGAACGACGATAATTCCCTTTAGATGAATTGCTCCATTCATTTCGATCAAAACGTAATAAAATTCATATAAATCAGTTAGATTTGTGCGGAGAAATCCAGTATTATGTTCCATTGATAAATGTGTACTTGTATACGTTGCAGTGTTGTAATAATAACGGATAACATCAAAATCGGTCACGATATAGCTCGGTTTGGTTCTCTCGTGCCTTTTTTTATCGTTCACTTCGTTAATTATCTGTAACACGCGAAAAATATAAAAAATGGCGTGATGTGGAAGAGAGGAGAATTTATTTTTAAGATTATCTAGCAGTAAAAAGGCTTCGCCGCAAATCATTTTTACGGTTTAATTTATAGGCAGATATTTTTTTACTCTTGCAATAATTACCTACTATTATAGTGCAATTGAAAAAAATATTAATAGAAATCTTCCAAATTCTAAATATAGGTACTTACATAAGTTCGTTTTATGAGGGGATGATTATTTTCTCATTACTGCCTCTAATGAAAACATATTTAGTTATGCCCTTATGTTTTTATTCTTTCTTTAGCACGGACAGTCCAATTATCTACCGTAGCAAATGGAAATAACTCTGTCACTCCTAAATAGTATTTTGAATAAGTACTAGAAATGATTGTAATAGGCTTTGGAATGGCTTAGATTATTTTCTTGTAAGCAGTCTCCTGGAAACGTACATTTTCGAGTTATGTCGTTTTTCACTAGAGCCATTCATATAAAAGGCTGCAAAAAAATTAACCAAATCTACCGAATTTTTATTACACTTGGCAACAATGTTAATATATTTTTTATTTTTGTTTTAGAACGAAAGCATAGCCGAAACTGAACCCGCAACAAAGGACATGACAGCAGTCAATGCGGTGAGTACAAGAACTATTTCTATTAAATTAAGGCTATTCCTAAATGGAAAGAAAAAAGGTTAATTACACTCGAGTAGTTCAGTTTGAAGTTAAAGTTAAAAATAATAATGTAATAAAATTTAATTTTAAACAAAGTTAGGTTTAAAAATTAGCTCTTCGCGAATTCGTTTTTTTACAGTTTTACCAACATTTCGACGTTAACGCTCGCACTTTTCATATTTGCTTTACCTCTACCTTTTTTTCTCGTCTATTAAAACAACTTTAGCAAGAGCTAATTAGGAGAAACCGCCGGGAAAACAAACCTCGCCGTTCTTCTTTTTTTCTTATAAATGGGATATAAAAAAGCCTTAATGATTCCGCAAACAACAGTCAAACTTCTAATTAAATATTTAATCCCGGGAATAAGTCCGTTACTGCCAATAACCGGAAAAAAACGTTAACAAGCTTTATTTCTAATAAAATCTCACTTTTAGCTCTAACGGAAATTTATAATCCCCCGAAAATCCCGTTGAATTATTAGCACGGAATTCGAAAGTTAAATTTTATAAAGTCGTAAAACGTCATGGAATTGACCCTAAAAAGTGTAGAAAACTTTCGAAATTGTTTCTGTCGCAATTTTGTTTCCTGCATATAACCCTTAACCCTAAACGGGAAAAGGCAATTACGAAAGGAGAACCGGGTCCGCTTTAATTCAGTTATCGCAAGATGGCGGCAATATTGAATTTTGCAATGAGAAGGATTCTGATCCGAATACGTACGGTCCAAATGTACACATTTCGACCCTTTTGTAATGTTTATAAACACCCGGAATCCGATAATATTCTATATACCGGGTCGGTCCTCGACGATGTGGACATAGGAATAGCACAAGTGCGTAAAAGAGAGTATATCTGACCAGTGTAATTTCGCATGAGAGGGACACATATGTCATTATAAATTAACTATACTTACTCGTGTTTTCATCAATTTTGTTCGGGACAGTTTATAAGGATTATTTGAAACTGTTTAATACCAATTTAAATGTGTCCAGAATCATTTAGAAACGTTTTAGAACTGACTAGGACCATTTGAAACAGTTCAGGACGATTTTAGAACGTCCGTAATCATATATAGGATATATTCAGGACTATTTGAAACGGTCCAAGATACAAAACTCCAGAACCATTTAGAACTTTAGAACTTTTAGACCATTTACAATTTTCCAACTAAAAATAATAGACTAATATTACAAAATATTCTAATGAATCCACTAACATATTAAAATATTATTATCTAGAATCGTCGAATTTTCGGGTAAAATCTGAAAAAAAAGTCGTTAATGATTCTAATAAAAGCGACTAATTTAGTAAAATAATCCAAAAAATCATCAAATTTATACATGTAATCTGAAAAATTCACTAATTTAGTAAAATTGTCAAATTTTCATTATTTGAAAAATTAATTGATATAATAAATCGCTCCAATAAACTCCAATAAACTCGTCAAATTTACTTGTAAAATCATCTGAAAAATTCCCCCAATTTAGTGAAATATTCTAATAAAATCGTCTAATTCAATAAAATATTATAAAATCATCAAATTGACTTCTTGTAATGTAAATGTTGTCATTATACACGTTGGCCAAGTCGGACCGCTGCAATTTAGTGAGCGGTATACAGTTGATTATTTTGCAATGTATCGAACAAAGAGCGCATATGATACTATGACGCGCTGAAGCCACGCCTGTTCTTTGTTGTAGTATTGAAAGTATTTTCTATTCTCACTATTTTACATTTTAATTAAGAGTTTCTTTCTATAGAATGTAGCCACAAAAATTTGCCTCATCGCCGCGGGCCAACCCTGTGCATCGTTCACCAATTCATTTCATGTATGAGTACCTTCCTTTTTTCCTTCTTCTTCTTCTTCTTTCTACAGGCGATCACACAAAATTTCTAATTGAACTAACAAACTTTTCGAACACATCGAAATAAAAACCTATCGATCTCTTCCAGCGCGCTAATTTCAGCCTCAAAGTCCCCCGTTCGGCCGTTTGACAGCGCTTTGTCGCTCATTTCACAAAGTGACAACTCGCAAAACTCCACTCGAAGCGCTAATGCCGGGTTTTCTTTGTAATTTCCCGTCGCCGCAGCCCCCGCGCTGCAGCTCGAAATTACTTTCCTCCTGACACGTTAACATCGCCGTTAAAACGATAGGGGTGTAATTCCACGATGCGATCCGGCACTTCATAGACATTCCCCCGGGGGAGCCGAGTCGAATGGTGAAGTTGACACTACTTACGGCCCGACGTCTTCGCCTCAGGTCATCTCGATACGCTCGAATTATATTGCGCTGATGCGTGATAAATTCTCTAAGTGTCTAAAGATCTTTTCTACCCCTCTGTTATACACATAGCATAGGTATCTTATATCGATGATAGGTACAATTTTATTACTTTATAACAAAGTTTTGTCAAGTTCAATATAATATTTGAGGTTGTATGGTACATTTAACAATAATGTTTGATATACAGGGCATTTATTAAACAGGTGGCAAGGAGTTGTTCCTTGGAGTATTCTAAGTATATTTTGTCCTTAGATGATTTTAGAAAACCCTCTTTGTTTAGAAGATACAGGATGAACTACATTTTAGACAATAACATTATATTACCAAAAAATACATGTAAATGTTAATCTACAAGAATTGCTGAAATTGACTGCCTCCAGCTAGGATTCAAGCATCTAATCTTCTCCTCATTGACTGCCTAACTTTTTCAAAAACGCCAGGATAGTTTCTTATTAAGTTACATCCAGCAATTATCCGAATTCTTAAGTCTTCCAGATTTTCTACAGAAGTAGTATAAACTAATAGGTAAAAAGAATCAGCGTCAGTAGTTGGGGAATTTCAACTAATATGTGCAAAAGCCATTGACAGAATGTAATACGTGGAGGAAAATCAGCAGGAAGAAGTGCCTGAACGCCTTGTATTGTACGGATGTAACAAATTGTCCTTAAGAACTAACCACTTTCAAAGTATTTGCAATTTTTCGAGTATAGTTGTACTCGGATCTTCCTCGATCATGTCCAGCGTAGTATTCTTTTCTACTTCACCGTTCTTGCTGTAGTTGGGCTTGCTGGTCCTCCACTTCGTTTCAAAGTGCCTGTTTCATGAAGATGCCTATGAATATTGTCTGTGTCTTCGAAACAGAATATTCGTAGAATAGTCCAAGCAACAACCCCTTGAATTTCTACCACTGGTTTAATAAACAACCTGTGTATATTAAACAATCATTTTGGATATATTTGTGTTTCCTAAAAATGTATTATCCATCAAACAAGTCAATTAACGAATACGTGATGGTATCATCAAATGAATGCGAGCAACATTTGTTAACAAAATTGAGAAATTAGTAAAAGGCGAGTTTAGGACGCTTTACAATGATTAAAGGAACGCAAAAGGGAAGAAGTTAAATTATAAATCAAAACCGCGGCCGCAAAGTTTTTCCTTAATACCCAAACATTTCAAAAGTCTCGACACGACATTCCGCTTTCGCATAAAAATTTATGACTTTTCTTTATGAGAGGGCCGCCGCAGCCGGGCGATCTAGTCGAGAGGCAGCGGAAGATCCACGAATCAATCTTTCGAACTTTTTCCCTAATAGGTCTTTTCACATTCCGATTGGTGGCCGCCGTACAAAGAGTCTGTTTGGTGACCTGAATAAGGATCGTAAAATTGCGGATCCAGTCGCCTCTGACGAGCTGGTTGCCCATGTAGAGGGATCATCCATCTATGCAAAATTTAATTTTCTTATACGATGGGGAATTTTTTGCTTCCCGCGTTAAGATTGATAACGCAACTCATCTTCGTAATAAATTCCCTAATCAAATCGTGGTCCTTCAATTCTGCCCCGTCACGCATGGAAAACCAATAAATCTTCTACTTACAATAAAAGCTCTTATTTTAACAACGCTATTAAGTTTTAATTTACCACGCCAAAAAAATAAATATTTAAGCATAATCGCTAGGGGTGAAAAATTAATACACGCTGGGTTATAAAGTAAAAACCTCCTTGGTTAGCACCAGGAGTGAAAGACACCAGCTGACGGCTCCCAACGCCTAATGCAGCGCCCCGAAAGCCGCTTAAAACCCATATTAACCATCTTCATGTATTATTCCGAGCCACTTAAACGTGTAGGCCGCCTCGAAGCCTCCTTAAGAGCAGTTTGTGATTATAGCCGATGTAAGAATCTTAATTGCAGATATATTTAGCAGAAGTCTCGGCTGAAAGCGTATTTATCAAATATTCAGCGGGACTAATTAAAGTTGGAGACGACGCGTACGATGCTCCGGGTGGAAAGTGGAAGAAGAACGTTAGAAAAGCTTTCCGGTTGATGAAATTATAGTTGTTACGAGCCGAAGGATTTTACGATAAGTAAAAGGGTAACGGCGATTCTTTTCTTCTACATTTTACGACGTTGTACTTATACTTGTACTTAACCCACCTGCGCTTTTGTAAAGCTTTGCACCGGCGGAGGGAATTGAAAATGAATCTTAGTTAACTATGTGCGTTTGTACCGAAATATTCCGGTGTAGATTTTACCCCGGCAACCGTTTCCTGCATGATAAACTAGACAGCGGTCCCGAACGCTTATTCACGTCACGATGTTATCAAACTTCAAGTCTGCGAGGATTCAATTACATTTTAATAAATATAGTGATGCTCGTAGTTTGCTTACACACATGATGTATCGTGTTCCTGATATACGTGCTCCCTCTGCCGTGCATATCGGGCGGAACGACGACGCCGCGACGCCGTCGACGTCGATACACGCAAAATTCTCAATGGAAAGCTTTTGTTTATATTGTGCTCTTGATGGACAGTTCACTATCTGGCGAGGTTTTTGCGAGGACTTTTTTTTTGAAGTCGCTGTCACTTGATGAAATATGGTGCAGAATCGAAATAAAATTCTGCAGTTAGTGAATCAATCTTCAAAAATCATTTAAACTATGGTCACGTTAACATGGCTTTGGTAACATGGTCTTTCAGCTCAACTCATTGTTGAATAGTTGATCCCCAAATGAAGTTCAGATGAAAGAAGAGGTGGAAATCGCCAGGAGCGAGGTCCGCGCTATATGGAGGATGGTTCTTTTTCACGACAATGCCAGACCACATATGCACAACATAATGCAAAGGCTTCGTATACCATATGGCCAGGTTGCTTAGGGTACATCGAGTCGATGAAACAGTGAAACACCTATGACACGCTGAGCTTTATGCTAGCCTTACGCTAGCTTTATGCTGTAGTATAGAAAGTATTTTCTATTCTTCACTAGCTTATATTTATTGGGAGAGTCTCTTTCTAGAGTGCACCGTACTGAATTTGCCGGATTGTATACAGCAGTTCTTTCTGAAAACACCTAGTACTACATACCTACATATATGAGTTGATTTTCTTTAGGTCTAAAAATCATCTTTTTTATCACCATCATCTTCATTATCTGCTTCACTATTATCCTCATCATTATCATCTCTATGATCCTCACCATCACCCTCACCAACACCCTTACCAACATCCTTCCAAACATCCTTTCCAACATCCTGACCATATAGGTAGGGTAAAGTACGGATAGATGCCCCACTTTTTGAAATCGCCTCATAATTTTGAAACTATTAATTTATCAATAATTATTCCTCCGCATATAGCTAGTCTAATCCTTTGTGCAACATTATGATTTGTTTTCATTGACCTAACAATCACTGATTTTGAAAAAATTGAGTTTTTGCAAAACCATTTTTTGGAGGATAGATGCCTATCGGTACGGATAGATGCCCCACCATGAAAATGCTAAGGGGGGATAGATGCCCTTAGTGTAAAATTTATGCCCTATGGTCTAAAACATGTAAAATACATAGTTTTAATATGTTTGATTTATAATCTTTAGATGATAATCCTAAGAATCCGTGAATAACCATAATTAAACTAAAGTATTTGTTAAAAAAATATCAAAATTTAATTTTTAATTTTTAACTATTAAAATCATATATAGCAAAACATTAAGTAGTAATTACTAAAAAATATCCAAAAAATCAACAAATATCAACTAAAAACCAATAAATTTCATGTAAGACATAATAATGCATCATAGTATATGTATTTTCTTAGGGGCATCTATCCGTCCAAAAATCGGGGCAACTATCCTTTTTGGTACGGATAGATGCCCTTTTATTATTTAAATAAACTAAATAAAAAAGTGCAACTATTAACACATTGGTGTGTACTTAATAAACCAATGTATGTATATAAAAAAATTAGAGTGTAATTTTTTACTATTTCAAAAGTTATGCAGCAATATATACTTGGTTTTGAAAGTTTGAAGAATTTTTTGCGTTTGTTGCGGAGATAATCAAACATACACAAGCAAGATGCGTCTTTTTTCCAAAACAGCCTACGGACCATTAAGACATATGGACAGACACTTCTTATTTAGTTTATAAAATTTTTGTTGCGATTTTGGAAATGTTGGTTTTGGAGATCGGGGCACCTATCCCAATGGGGCATCTATCCGTACTTTACCCTACCTACTTGCTGTGTTCTGGAAACTCTTTAAATAATCTTCCCGAATCGTAATCAGCCTTCTCTCGTTGCGTCGAGTCATTTCCAATTCAATTTCCCGAATTTTAATTTGATACAATTCCATTGTGTGTGCCGCCGCGATCTGCGCACGAATCAATTATTTAAATCTATGTATATCAATCTCCAAATTGTATTTGCGATGGCTTAAAATAACAAACTATGTAAACACACCATCCATTTGTGTTCCTTGTCGAGTCGAACATGAACCAAATATGAATATGTTAATTTTTTTGAGTGCTCACTCGCCCGTACGCTGGCTGGTGTTTAAGGCTCGAGAACGAGTTGATGGAGTTATTGGTTTATTGGGAAAAGAAAAACGTTATCATCGACGGGTGCTTTTTTTTGTTCTCTTCGTAGGTAATTTCGCGATAAATAAAATGCGAACGATTCGATAAGACAATTTCATCCCTTTCCAATTGAAAACGAAGCAAGAAAACCCCCAACAGCTTTTATTAGATATCTTTGAAGTAGACGTACTAAAACCCGTATCAAATTATTCGCCAACAGACAAAACAATTTGACGTCGAATAAACCTCTTTAAATAAGAAAAAAAGGCCCTTTCGTTGTCCTTCGTCCGCGGCTGTGGATGTTTTTTTATGGACTCAACCGCCACGTTAATTATTTTTCACATCACGTTTCTCTTTTATAACGTGCTCCATACCCATGTGAAGTTTTGTGTACATTTTTTCGCAGCTCATTAATGCCCTCAGAGGGTCGAATACGCTCGGAATAAATTCGGTATCAAGTGAAAATGAAAGGTATTACTTCATTCCGTTATAATCCCAAGGAGTATAATCCCAATTGTATACAGAGTGTCTTAGAATTTGTTGACAATCTTCTAGTTAAGAATAAGTTAATATGGGACCTTAATATAATTTGCTGCTTGATGCTAGTGTAGGTAAAAGAAGAGGGATTTTTAATATTTTTCTTGACATTCTATAGCAACATTATTAAAGAAAGTTTCTCAGGTATATACGTATTTTCATAAAGCGCAGCTCAAGTCGGATTATAACGAGAACTTTAATTACATTTGTATAAGCGAAAACTCATCCACGATATTACCATCGGGTCATTCTAAAAGGAATATTTCATCACAAGACGAGTAGTAACTGTACAAGTTGCGCAGACTGATGCACGGAATAAGGCCCCTTTTGTAAATACAAACAGAGAAATTTGTCACAGCCGACCTATTTACGTCATGTCTGGAAGCGAACGTAACACGTGAACGTATAAAAAGGATCGACCTTTTTTTTTCGCTTCCGGGCCTCTTTTTTTTCGTAAACGCCCGCGGAATCTAACTCGTTATTTCGTATGGTGTAAAGAGCGGTGCCAACATTGTTGACGAGAAAAGTCAATTTCAGCAAAAAGTACAATAGAAGTGACTAGCAGATACACGGGAAACGCGGATAAAAGGAAACAATTTGCTGTCAGTCGAGATGATTACATAGATTATATTAGATACTTCAATACTACGTAGAAGGTTTTAAATTCTTTTATTCCCTTACTTCTGTTGTTATCTTCCTCAGTAACACTAAAGAAAATAAAGAAAAACTGTCAGTTAGTAATACATTGTGATACATAATAAATTAATTGTAACTTATAGCGACTCGCATTGTTTGTAAAGGAACAAATAACCCCCTAACCAAGGTCTCGCTGGATGCGCGAGCTCGACTTTCTCCTCAGATTTTTATGCTTGTATCTCATTCATATTTTGGTGTTCCAAGTTGTCTTCACGTACTAATTCGACACAGTAGCTTTGCAAAATCAAACTTAACAGAGTAACCATACTAAGGGCTCGTTCGCTGTCCGAGCTCGACTTTCTTAGTTACTTAGAGATTTGTATCTCATTCATTTTTTGGTCTATTATCTTCACTCATTAATTCATTACTACAGTACTTCTGCAAAATCAAATTTAACAGGGTAACCAAAATAGTTTGGTCTCGTTCGCTGTCCGAGCTCGACTTTATTAGTTACTTAGATTTGTATCTCATTCATTTTTTGGTGTGTTATCTTCACTCACTGATTCATTACTACAGTACTTATGTAAAATCAAATTTAACAGAATAACCAAATTAGTTTGGTCTCGTTCGCTGTCCGAGCTCGACTTTCTTAGTTACTTAGATTTGTATCTGATTCATTTTTTGGTGTATTATCTTCACTTACTAATTCATTACTACAATACTTCTGCAAAATCAAATTTAACAGGGTAACCATACTAAGGTCTCGTTCGCTGTCCGAGCTCGACTTTCTCAGTTACTTAGATTTGTATCTGATTCATTTTTTGGTGTATTATCTTCACTCACTAATTCAATACAGTAGATACTTTTGCAAAATCAAAATTAACAAATTAACCCACCTAAGGTCTCGCTCGCTGCGGCAACTTAGCTTCTCTTCCATTCGCATTACATTTACAAAGTTTATACGAATGCAACGACAGTGAAACATTTAATTTATAATTTAATAACGTAATTTTCATGCGAAATATTTTAACCGCGAGCATTTTTCAGTAAGTATGCGAAAAACGTTGCGCTTTTTTGGTTGTTTTAATGAAGTCTGCGCCCGCCCGTTCCGCAACTATTTCGCTCTCTTGACGAGATCTCGTATCTGAAATAGGTACGGATTTCCCTCGGATGGAAAATTGTTAAAGAATTTTCCATGAATGACCTATTTTTGAGTAATGAAACTTCAAGCTGGGAAGTTAGGGTTTCATAAGGTGAAATGAAATTTTAAATGTAATATGGGAGAATAGAGGCGAGTTTGAAAATGTAGACGCAAATTTACCTACGTGCAGGTGTAATTTGGCATAATTAAATGAAAAATTGTTAATATGTAGTTTATTAATTTTATGAATGTAAGTACAAATCTATAGAATACAGTGAATTAAACTATCGTAGAAAAAACTCTAGTAACACTTGTAGGTTTATTTTAGAAGATATTCCGAGCTAAACTCGCGGGATTCTTATGCAACGTTTCCATTTAAAACTAATCTAAACGGCCGAATTTGCATAATGCTCGTAACCGCTTTAATTACTCTTGATATTTTACGAGCAACTTCCTTTCGAGTTGTATTATTGTTCGTCGCGCATTTCTGTTTTCGAGTTTCGGGGAGTTTCTTTCGTCGCTTTACACGAAAACTTTCGAAATGCATTCTGAAGTCGGAACGTGCAGATGTTAAGATGCGGAGTTTAAGTGTGTACTTAATATTTTTTCCCGCTGCGAGTGTTCCAGATTATGCATGATAATCTCTTATTTTGATTATCGCATTAGTGTTTTTTTATGTGTGGGTTGGGGTTTTAAAATCTACCCAATTTTATCCGAATGCTGCGTTTTTATTGAATATGCGCTGGTAATAAAATTGTGAAAAATTAAGTATTTATTGATCCATAAAAACGAAAAATGATTTCCATGTAAAATACGGGAATAATCCGTTTTCAATGCGACGGCTTTTCGATATTCGAAACGTTTTTAAAGGATTTCCAAATGAAGATTCTTTTATTTTATTCGTTCATTAAAAACTTTGCAATATTGTATGTTCGAGTAGATGCAAATGGAAATACCATTAGGATAGAAATACATTTTTTTTAATAACACTTTGAGTTTCTCTTTGTTTCCATTGCATTTTCATTGTTCGCTAATGAACGAATAAAAATTTCGTTTTTATAAAATTTTAGTTCACTGAAATATAATTTCGATACAGCAGTTTTTATTCGCAAAAATTTCTGGCTTAATTGAATAAACTTTTATCTATCATTTTTTCGCATTACACCGAAATCCTGGCGTGTGACAAACGGGAGCGCTGTTATAAAATTTATGTCGATTTGAAATTCAGTAAAAAGGGAGCCCACCTCTCGTCGCCGATCCGAAGGGCGTTTCGTGAGAAAAGCTCGTTATTTTTAACGACCCTTCCTATCTAACCTTATTACATTATATTGTATGATGATGAAACTGTTGATTAAATTTACCTACCTATCTAAAAAGCAACACTTACTCCCCGCTTAGCGTCATTCGCGTCGCGACGCCGCCCGACGGGCGTATTTTCTTGTTTCTAATGCTTCGTTATTTCCCCAACAAAACGTTAATATTTTTTTCCGACGCCCCGCAGTTTTGTTTACTCTCAAAAACGTTGATTATAAAACAATATTATCGAACAATTTCCAATGGAATGTTTCATTCCAACAGTGCGATATGTTAGTACAGCGAAGTGACTCGGAGTTTTCCGGGGCGATCTCAAAGAGAAAATGTTTACATTTGGTTAACTGAGAACGGACATCTCTCCGGAATAATGGTTCGTCTGATAAATAGCGAGTTTCCTTGAGCGAAAGGATGTACATCGCGAAGGTAATTTGTCTTAGTCGTCTGCACTTCAGGCCCGGATTTATTCTGATTTACTCTTTTATGTGTTGAATCCCTCGGTTTTTCTAATGTAAATAAAAAAAAACAACGCCTGATGGGATTTATCACATAATAGTACGTTTTGACTCGTAAATAAGAAAGGATAAACTATATTGTGTCCGTATACCCTTTAGAATTTCTATATAGAGTGTTTATTAATTGAGTACCGATTGGTACTTAAGGGTGTGAATCCTTTGGTGATTTTATAAAGAAAAGTTAATATCAATATAGGATAATTTTTGTTCTAAAATAAATGAGGATTACAAAAATAATTTTGGTTTTTAGAGCAAGCAGTGGCGTATCATTTTTTTCTCCAAAAATATTCAGTTCAACCCCCGTACGGAGGTCACTGGTAGAAACTTTAATAATGTCAAAAAATGCTCCTTAATTATTAAAGGTGTACAAAATTTCAAAAAAATATCTGGAAAATGATGATAAAAAAGTTATTTTTTCCCTAAAACTGTAACACTCTGTAGCTCAAAAACTAAGAGATTTACGATATATATTGATATTAACTTTTATTTTTAATAAAATCACCCAAGAATTCACACCCTTAAGTATCGTCACTCATTTAATACACACCCTGTAGTGTTTCCTAATCATAAATAAATAAACAATAATTTTTAATTTTTTTTGTAGTACGGAATATTTTATCATATAAATGGCAGGTAGGTATAATAAATGACGACCGCATTACGAAATAATAAATCCATTTTTTCAAATTACACGACTATTTCCATTCCATATCAATTACTTCACGAAACGCTACAGTAATCAATTTCTCGTTTGGATCCGTACGAACTTCCCTACTTCCCTGACACAAAAAAAATTATCTTTTTCTTTGATCGGATCCGCTACAAAGGATATTTGTTTCGTTAGAGAATAAAGGAAAACCTTTCCAGATGTTGCACCGGTTTTAGTTTCTTTCGGAAAACAAACACGCGACGCTAGTAACTACCAATCAGCCGGATAAGGATCGCTTTGCTATCCTGACAGACTGCGCCAATTGACAGTTCTTTTGCTCCGTCCCATCCGGAACGAGCATCTGGGTCTCGGCACGGAGACATACTTTTTCAATTTGCTGAATGCAAAATAAAACTTGTGTTATTATTATTTACGGCTACAATAATGTTTCGTCGTGAAAGGATCTTTTTTGCCGCTGTACCTACGCGATTTAGCCGGGCGAAGAATGGCCGCGGCATCGACGTCCTTCGTGTTTTTTGTCTTTTTGACTCGTTCGAGGGTAACAAAGGAACCGTTTACTTAACGAGCATTCCCGCAATTACTGAAATTTATGAAAGCAACTCCAAACAGCATGCAGCCCGCCGGCGAAGAAACGGCTTAATTAAGATAACTCGCCGGGCGAAAAAGACGATTTATTTTACGTTTTTTTCTCGAAGTGTACACTTTAAATTGGCCGATTTAAATGCATATATATTTGCATAAAAACGAATATTATGTTTTCCGAAATACATACGCAGATGAGCGATTTCGAATGGAAGTGGGTCAGTTGTTATTTACCCTCTTTGTTCGGAGGATCGGGAGAAAGTTGCGGAACCGAGGAAAGGCGAAAGGGAGAATTCGAGCTTAGCGTGTAGTTAAGTTGTTCCACGCCATTCCGTGCATGCTATTTATTTATGCTGACGTAATCTGAAAGGGAAATTTTCTGTTTTGAGTACACGCCGCGTATATGAAATTTAAACCTTTTAAAAAAAACGAGCCGTGGAGATTCATTCATATCTATTGCATACCATGTATTCAACTAAAAACTATCTTTCAAGAGGGTTAGTATCTCTGTTTTTTCGAAAATTTTGCTAGACTGCGTAATGCTAGAATGGTGCAATTTATACCGAAATAGGCAAATTCTATAAGCTGAAAGTGTTCTTAAGAAAAAGTGTATTTTTTAAATCTTGTTAATAGGGGCAATGCTGGAATGATATCTACATTTTTTACTAAAATAAGCATGTTCTACAAGTTGAATGTTTTCTTAAGAAATAGTGTGCCTATGCAAGGTGTATTGTATATTGATACTTCTTTTTCAATTGAGTATGAATTTCTTAATTCTAAGCAACTTTTTCAAATAAATTTTTTGAATATTATGAATAACAAAGAAGATAGAAATTTTTAAAATTTCGAATATTTTCCAATTTATTGAATAAGAAATTTATTTATGGCAGCCAGCTGTCAAAGAAATGCCGAAAAATAAATAAACTTCATATTTAATGAAGCAGGTACGTATTGGGAAATATTCGAAATTCAAAAAATGGAAAAAATTATTAAAAAAATGTATCTTTGTTTTTCAGAACATTCAGAAGGTTTATTTGAAAAAGTTGCTTGGAGATTCATACACAGTTAAAAAAGAAGTATCAACTTGCGATACACCCTGTATTTTTAAATCTTGTTAGACTGGGTACGGCTGGAATGGTACAAATTTTTAGAAATAGGCAGGTTTTGTAAGTTGAAAATCATCAGAAAGTGTGTGTTTTTTAAATTTTTGCTAAAGTGCACTGGATAAGGCTGGAATGATGCAATTTATACTGAAATAGGCATGTTCTATAAATTGAATGTCTTCTTAACAAAATTTATATAATTTTTGAAATTTTGCTAGACTTGGCGATGCTGCAATGGCACAAATTGTAATGAAATAGGCAAGTTTTATAAATTGAAAATATTTTTAAGGAAAAGTGTTTTTTTTTTATTTTTCTAGACTGAGTAGGGCTGGAAGGCTGGAAAGGCTGGAATGATACAAATTTTAATGACATAAGCATTAGTCCTACTATAAGTTGATTTTTTTTAATTTTGCTTGACTGGTACTTGAATGGTTAGGTACAATTTATACTGAAATAGGCATGTTCTATAAATTGAATGTCTTCTTAACATAAATTATATAATTTTTGAAATTTAGCTAGACTTGACAATGCTTGGATGATACAATTTTTACTGAAATAGGCAGGTTCTATATGAGTCGAAAATCTTCTTAAGAATAAGTGTAAGTACATACTCGACGGCTAAGTCTAAGTAAAGGCATAATGGTAAAATGGTAATCCAATAGTAAACTGGAATACGCTCCATGCGGCAAAATAGGTATCAAATGTCGTCCTGTTGCCGTAATGCAGCCATTTATATACTCGAGCGTATTTCCGGAAGAGCATCCAGCCACTCGGAGCATTTTCAATATTTATTTAATATTCCAAAATGAGAATATTCTATTCAATTCGAGTCGACATAATGGGATGCGAATGAAGGTAGACATTTTGAATTCCGCTCCAGAAGACGTCGTTTCGCCGCCGCTTCTTGGATATCTTTGTGCGCTCGTAAGCGATTCGGACTCGAAAATCTTTCGCGCAACGTGCCAATTTTCTACGAGTTCGTAAATCACCGAACTAAATTAATCTAACGCCAGGTGTGACTTTTGATAAAGAATGTTAAGAGGGAAACACCGCCTATCCCGCCAATTATTTAGAAGATTCTGTGAAACGAATAAAGTGTGATACTCGCTGCGATAGCTTGACAAAAGATGAGAAAAAACAATACATTTACCAAAATTTCGCATTTAGTAAGGGGTGCGTAAAAATCCGATTCATTTGGTGGAAATTCCTGCGTTGCAAACTGTTAATAGTCGCAGAGAGAATCGTTTCATCCGCATCGAATCGGAACGATTCTCGGTTATATGTGCCCGGAGTACCTGCCGGAGTTGTAACTGCAGTGTTCAATTGTTTCTTCAATTGTTTCAACGGCCGCCTATTGAAATTCTCGATTGTACGATTTCAGCGCCTGATGGCGAGGCCCGACAAAACTCTGAATTACTACCTTCCACCGTTTCCTTTTGATTCTACTAACTGTATAATTTAATGGAGCCATTAGGGCGAGGGTTCGGGGGGCCGGGATAATTCCAGATAACAACTCTCCGATGTGGAATTTCGGTTCGAAAATCGCTCCTTTTTGCTGTTTTCGCATCGATTCGCCCTCCACTTGTTCCGCGTAATAAATTATTTCAAAATTAAACGAAACGGGTTCGCTGTATACTTCCTTTTGTACACACAAAAGGGTAACTGGAACCGATTTGGAGCGCAATTTTGATTTTTTTTCCGATTGCTATTAAACATCCAAATATCGTCAAAAACAACTTTTTAAATTCCCCGCCCGTCCTTGGGTCTTCCTAAATGTATTTTTGGCTTCACGCATAGTGAAGTAATTTCCTGGCAACGGCCCAAAACGAATTTATTATTATTGTGTTTGTGTCGTCCCGACAAGACGCTTATATGCGAACGGCAAAGGTCGATTTTCCGACCCAACAACCTAATTATAAAGTTTGTTGTTCGGGACAAGTTCGCGCTTCGTTAACGTACCTGTTAGTGTTCAACTTTAAGAGGGTAATGAGTATTTATCCAATAAAATTTGATTATTTATTTTACGAGTCCCTTTGTGGTTGTTCGTTTGCCGCTTTCCCTCTACCTTTATTACAGCTTGTTGATGTAGGTTCGAATAATTGGAAAATTCGGATATTCACGATATTTCTGGACAAATACTAACACTGTTAATTTATATTTTTATTACACTGATGACTACGTTAAAATCTTGTGATCTTGTACATTGATGATATTCAATGCACAAGTTCAATTACAAATTACAATAACATATACAGGGTGTAACAAAATTATAGGCCATAAATTAAACCACATATTCTTGGGCAAAAATTGCTCGATTGAACCTAACTTACCTTAGTACAAATGTGCACCAAAAAAAAGTTACAACCCTTGGAAGTTACAAAATAAAAATCGATTTTTTCCAATTTCTCAAGAACATTTTAGTTTTTTTTATGAAAATGGACAGGTGGTTCTCCTATTGCAAGAGCAACTTTCTACAAAAAAATTACGAACTATTTTTGGACCCAGAATATGTGGTTTAATTTATGGCCTATAATTTTGATACACCCTGTATACTCCAAAACAATTTTAGATAAAAGCATATGCAATTGGTGTTATGAAAGTCTTGCTAGGTGCTATTTTTAGCTTGGTGATAAATTTCCGCTAAAACTACTCTCTATATAAAATTCGAAATATACAAAAATGCCGTCTACTGTAGTAATTTATACGACCGCAAAAGTTGGGTGATTTTTCATGAGCACATGACAAATGCTACTCTTCTATTCTATTTTTCCGAATGTGTTTGTTCTATGGCACACGAGGCGAGCGTTTGAATGAGCTATATATGGCCCATTTATTTGTTACCCCTTGACGCAAAGCGATAAAAAATTATAGATAGATATACAGATTCTAACCGCGCCACACGTATTTTAAAGAAAGGAAAATGTTTTCTTATTTATGCTAAAACGACAAATTTTAATAATAATTTACGACTGTATAAAGGGCAGAATCGATAACTTTGTAGAGTTGAAAGACGGGTTGGTCTCGGGTCGTCAGCCGAAATCACTAAAACTGACCAAATTGGAGCAAAGCACTCCCTCCATAAATCTTTACATAAGATGCAGAGACACTAAACGCCTTAAGGACGGCGTAGAGCTCCCCGAAGGACTTTAATCCCTTCTATCATTGCGTCCCACGGTCGACCAGCGACTATTCCAAATTGATATCTTACCGGCATTAGTGCAGCTCAGGAGCCTCCCGTTAGATCCATCACTTTCAAATGATTTTTTTTATTGCCTGCAAAACTACGTAAGCACCTCTAATGGTTTCTTATTCGATTTTTTGTTGTTGTTGTGCAATATAAGAACGGACCCACTCGTAAATAAGGAATAAAAGCGGGGCATTTTAGGAAACTCCCTCGTAAAGCAGAATCGGGTAGATACGTTAGTGAAGTAAAAAGTGAACAGCAATATATGATGGCACCCCCATTTCAAAGATTGACATTCCACGCTCCAATTTATACCCGTCTACGGCGAAATTTAAGTTCTCATTTTACGACTAGCTTGTTTACGCCTTTCATATCGATCTCTCCTCCGTCGAACGTAAAAGTTCTTGCAAACGACACAACGAATGGCTGTTGTTGACGTCGTGTGCAGCTGATTTCTCGCTGGAGAAACGTTTGTTTCCGCACGGCCGTCGCGGCCGGGAAATTTTTCCCATCGCCACCGGAAATTCCGCCGCTTAAACGCGCCCAATTAACGATTAGTTTCGAATCGAATGCATTTATCAATCGAACAAAACGAACGCCGACGGGTCAGAAACCGGCGAGCCCCCCATTTGCGGCGAACGAAGATTACAGTCGGAACTAAACTTAACAACTCTCGCGGAATGCCCGCTTTCTCTTGCGAACTTCGCAAAGTCTGCGGGCATTAGTGAGTCCGTACGCGCTATCAAACGTAACACGCTTCGAATATTCCACAATTTTTCCTTTTGTTAAAGCAGGAAAGAGTTTAGTCCAGGAGCTATACCACACTCAAATATAACACAAACAATACACCAGCTAATTTTATAACTAACTCTTTTTTATAACATCTCTCATTAATACAAAATTGCCGGAGTATCCGAGTTCTCTCCCGTATTCGAGCAGGTAAATTCTTATGGGTCGAGTTCTCTCCCGAAGGTGTCCGAGTTCTCTCCGGTACGGCAGGTAGCATTTAATTTCCGATTAATCCTTCTTCGTTGAAACCCTAAATACTTATTAAAAGTAACCAACTTTTAATTTTTATTATTTCAAACTTTTTTAAATTTGAGATATTTTTTGTAGTTATAACTTCACTTTATGTAAGTACCTACCTATACCTACATTTTAAGTATTACAATTTAAATAAAACTAAAATTTCCTTTTACGTGATATACAATTTATTTAATATAAAACACAAATACTATCTAAGTATTACTCTATAAAAATAGATTAAGGGTTTCTAGGAAGGACCGATGGGAATATTTATAATTTCAAATTTCTCTGGCAAATTTCGATTAGGTTTTTGTCATTTCGTAGTACAATTTAATGAGGATTTTATGATTAGGGGAAATTTTTTGACTTCTGTCTTTTTTTCTCTATTTCAATATAGGGAAAATCCCATCCCTTCCAGTATACTTTCGACAAATTTCGATATTGTAAAATATCAAGGTACTTTACTCTTGAGCAAAATTCACATTTTTTGACATACCTCGTATAAGATTGATAAAATTTGATTTTTGATGGTTGCATCTTGGGTTTTAGATCATACAGAACTTTTTGTGAAGAATAACTTTGTTCCGTAAAATTAATAATAAAGTTTCCCATAAGTTCACGGAAGGAACAGTAATCCTCCTTATCAGGCAATTAGCCCCTTATAAGCTACAACTACCCGTTAACAATAGACGGGAGAGAACTCGGACACGACCTTTTTTCGTGCAGGTAAGATTTTGAAAATTGGGAGAGAACTCGAACCCGTCCAAAATTGCACCCATTTTGCTTTTTTTTAATAGTTAATAACATACATTTTCATACCCCGGCCTATATAAAGACGGGCCTTCCTCTGGCCCCGTTTTTTCGCCCGAAATTCTTATCGATCCCGCGCTTTACTTTCTCTTTGTAGGAAAGGAAATCGGAATGGATCCATCCTTAATTGGCAGGGGGGCCGCCCCGGCTTATTAGACGGATCTTCGGGTTTTTTCTCCGGCGAAATATGTTTGTCTTTGATTTCGGTAAAACAGATGTTCGCGAAGTTTCGAACGGCGCTATCGATCTGGGCTCATTCATGCGGGGAATCGGCTAATCGCTGCTAACTAATCGGAAACTCCGGGGCCGCTTAATCTCCAAAACTACATATTTAAGTGGTTTAATAAATTCGAGCCGTAATCGGAGATGGTATGTTGGAGTAGTGAATCTGATAAGACGTATACAGGAAATGCCGAGGTATTAAGGACGCTCTAAATTACTAAGCTGCTCTCTTTTAAATTCTCTAATTCTTCCCAGGGCAAGGAATCGAAATTCTCCGTTTCGGAATAAGTAAAAGGACTTGAAAATAAATTGAATCCGACGGAAAATTGTACGTTTGAAAAGGATTACTCGACCGGTGACGTTACTTTTTTCTTGTTGCTTCTTTAAAAAAAAAGGGACGGCCCTCGGAGCTTATACTCTAGCGGTTTCAATTAATTTAATTTCGTAATCGGACTCGGTTTTCAGTCAAAGTGAATGCCATGCGTGGTTAATTAAAATTCTATTAACGGCCCGTCTGCCGAATTGCTCAATTTTTAGCGAATTTTAGTGTGCAGGTCTATTTGAAATTCGATGTTACACGACAGCCAACAGAATGTAACGAATATAAAAGTTCGAATTTATTTGGCCACTGGTCGAGTTAAAACGCCTGATTGAGTCAGTATGTCACAAGAAAAATATTCTTTATTATTTTAGTTAAATAAAGCATAATTTATAATAGCAAAGACTAAAAAATTTTTTTACAATATTAGAAAGTAGCGCGAATTGTGTCTCTATTCTTATCGCACTGTATAACCACCTAATTATATTTACCTTCCATTACTTATACTGTAAAATTTCAAAAGTCTTTAATTTTTAAAAAGCTGTGTTAATTGAAAGGTAGAACTACAAAGCAAATAATTCAAAAATTGTTAAATTAAATTATTCATTATAAATTTTTTTAACCAAAATTACAATAAAAAATTCAAAGCGTACGCCGCCGGAGTGTTCCGGTTGAAAATACTTTTTTGTTGCAATTTGATTTCCCAATTAATATTTAAATGATGTACGTAGTTGTGTTAAAAATATTTCCATTATTATTTATTTGGGCGTGGATGTTCCATTTAATAAATGCGCTGCTGCAATATTATATTAACTAAATGCAACTTTGAAATTGGAATCCGTTGCCGAACAAAATAATTACGTATCGACGTGCCCCGATGATAACGTGTACGTGGTTGTTTTAATTATTTCCCATCAAACGTTCGCGAGGGTTTCCAAAAAAAAACTCCATATTTATACAAAATTATGATAATTAATTATTCACCAATTACCAGTCGAATTATAATCGAACCAGTGCCAGCAAACAATGCCTCTGAACTCCACCCTTATAGCAGGCAGGCGAAGTTGGTTCTGTTATTGAAAGTCGGAAATTATCGAAATTTAATATGTACTGCAATTACATCGAATTCGCTACTCATCCAGTAAAAGTTTCTAACAATGCACGTTGCAGAAGTTGGGGGAAGTTATAACGTTTCAACTGGGGGCAATTCGAAAACGTTTCTCGAACAAAACGTTAGTCGAACTGGTAAATATCGGGTGGGGCCAAAATAAACATGCGTAGGGAGTTGCATTTAGAGTTGCATTAGAATTATTCCAATTGCTCCGGTATTAATTTTAATGGAAATGGCTATTTGGAACTTCCAAGATGGTTGAATAATAGCAACAGTGTTAATATAGAAACTTACTATGCATATAGGCAAGTGCAAATTGGTAAGCAATATGGTCTATGAGTCTAACAAAGACAACTTCCATTGGTTTCATATAAAGGAAAAAGACTTTCTCATTCTAACCCATCACTGTTATTTTAATAATCTTTGTTCAGCTCATAGAATTGGCCATATTGCAAACAAATTAACTCTTATATCTGATATATACCTAAATATTTTTAACCATTATTTGAACTGAAGTCATTCTTTTAAAGAGCCAATTTTGATTCATTTTTCTAAATTACAAATAATTCGTTAATTTGGGACTCGTTTATCCTATTTTATTTTACGGGACAACTATATTATTTTACGACTCCTTACACATTACATTTTACCACCATTTCTGCATAAGAAATTTTCGTTTTCCCTGCAAATACTAAATCCTTTGAAATGTTTTTTGGAGCTTTTCTGAGCTTTTTTTGAAAGTTTCTCTGATTTGATTTATACAAAAATTTCAAATATATTATTTTAAAACAAAAACATCCCATAATAGGGCACTTTACTCTACAAATTTTGTTTCTGATCTTGTTTCTTGTTACTTTTATCATGAATAATAATCATGATCAAATTTAAAATCTGATCAATTTAAATAATTTGTCATTGTCAACAACCCATTAGTGGCATATAAAGGAAAAATGAAGTGTGATATTAGGGGTAGCAACTTTCTCTCTGTAATCACAGTTATTTTAATATAATCATTGTTCAACTCATAGAATTGATCATATTTCAAACAAATTCGCACTTACCTGTATAATGATAGCTATAAAACACTCAGAGGAAAAATATTTTGAAATTTTTCCAATTTAAAAGAAAAAATTTCCGTGGAACGTATACGCATGGTAAAAAAATTACGTCGTTAACGAAATTTCGTGAATGAATCACGACGTCTATCTACGCATGTGAGATGGTATAACCGCCGAATAATTTGGACAGATTCCAGTAACCCGAGATAATTTTATTCATGAAAGATTAATGAACCACCTACGCACGAGAAGAGCAGCAGGTGAGACAAAATCGAAACCTTTAGGAACAACAAACGGGAAGCGGGGATATTAATCATAAATTAACATTGATTACACGCGTATAGGAGTGTATAGGCAAAGCGGTTTTTAGATGAAACTCGATTTTCGAATTCGGTTTATCGCTTATTTAAATTTATGTCGGAGTATACTCGGGGAATTTTCCGACTTTGATTCTATGGGTACGTAATAACTCAGTTTTATGGTTCTTTTTTCTATTTTCTTACGCCCTTTCTGGCACCGGGATGGGAGTGTGCGTGTCCTTTTGTATTTATATTTCCGGGTCTTCCCAACTCTTGTCGGGCTTTCCATTTGACTAATTGTTTTTGGTGCTTTCGCTTTGTTCGCTCAACATTATACATGCTCAAAAAGAACTTCTTGTATCTACATCTCGTTTTTTTGAACAAATTATACCCTGTATATTTTCAGAGACATGAAATTTAATTATCTTTAAGTATCTATGTATGTTACATTAGAATGTCAAAGGAATTAGTAAAAATATAAATTTGCTCATTGAAATTTAATTAATTTATCAATCCGCTAGTCAATGCTGAACGAAATAACATCGAATCAGCCAGGCAGAATTCAATTTCAATTAATGTATGTGCGGCAAGTTCGATTTGTACTGATCGAGTTAATGAATCGGGTCGAAAATTTCAATTTTGTCGGTTTTTCGGCATTGAAAAATTGCTCAATCGTTGATTAATAATTTAATAATGACGCGCGTTCGCGGACCTACGGCGTAGGTATATTAAAAAGCTCGAAGACAAAAGTACAAGACAGAGATTCCAGCCACTCTTCGTGTGGGGAATAACTGAATAAATTTCAGACAAAAGGCCATTTCTTCTTTATTATTTTAGGGCGCTAACTTTGCGGAGTGTACGCACTGAATTTAAAAACGTCGAGCTTTCGAGAAAGAAAGTTTCGCTATGAAATAAAAAGGGATTTCACATTCCTAAACTTCATTTAGAGGGTTTGTTAGTGTTGCCTCGTATGCCTTCTTTTTTTTTAACAGCTTCGAATGGAGTCTTTCCGTATTCTCTTAACATTTCAAACTTCCTTAAGATTTCTAAAAAGGATTAGTATTTACATTCGTCAGCTTACTAAACTTATACACGGCTGTATTTTCAGTACATTCAACGCAAATCTCGGTTATTACCGGCTCCTTTACACCTGCTTTTATGCCTAAATGAAAACGAATTTCTCCGCGTTCGATACGTTTCGAGTAAAATAAAATGAGGCAGTTCGCCTTACAATTCGCTAAAGAAGATTGAAAAATATTTACTCTAATCGCTGTCATCTATTTTCGTTTCAAATCTAACATGACAAGACCATTACCGGTAATTTACCTTTCAGGATGCGTTGCTCAACGGAAAGTATATCAATAAGCGTTAGATTATTTCTACCGTATACGTCGGAGTACGATCGATTGGAAATTGCTCGTCTTGTATTTATCAAAAAAAGGGGAATACGTAATAATACCGTAATGGAATAGACGAATATTCTGAACGAACTTGATATTACCGGGAATTTTAAATTAATATTCATTTATGGACATAATAATGTTGCTATCAAATGTGTAGAAAACTGCAAATATCTAGGACTCATTTTGGATTACAATATGAAATGGGACAAACATATTGAATATTTAGTATCAAAAACAAAATACCTTATCTTCAACTTTTCAAAGCTTTCGAAAATAATGAATACCAAAACATTGTTTATGATATACTATGCTCTGTTTAATAGCCTAATTACATACGGAATAATTGCTTGGGGTGGAGCTTATAAAAATAATTTGCAATTAATTAAAAACGTTCAGAATAAAATTTTGAAAGTAATTAGGCACTAGACATGGAAACATTGAAGATTACAACTTGCCGTTAGGTGTCTCACAGCTCTTTCATTATGAATCGTTGGTGTATCATTATGGTGCCTTGAGATGCAGTTTTGAGAACTCTAAAAGTGTTACAAGTAATAAAAGCTTACTTCTGCCAAGAATTAATAAAAACGTAAGTACAAAAAACAGTTATATTGTAGCAATAAAATTATTTAATAAGTTGCCAAACAAGTTGAAAGTATTGGTAAAGGGTAAATGCAATATCAAGAAAAGGTTGAAAAAGTGGGTTAAAGAGTGTCGTTAATTATAATTACAGTTAATGTTAATGTGTGATGAGTTAATGTGATCTAATTTAGTTTAATGTAACTTGATGTGATTTAGTTTAATTTGATTTGGTTTAAATTGATTTAATCATGTGTGAGAGTTGGTTTTATTTTGGTATTATTGGGTTTTTCTGAATATTGTTGGTATTTACATATATGTATACCAGTCCTGCGTACAAGTAATTCAGGATTACTTCTTTAGGAATACATGTGTATATAAGTGTAAACTTGATGTATATGTATTTTCTGGTAAATAAATAAATAAATAAATAAGAATGGATGCAAATTTTTCATTCTAAAACGAAAATGTTGTGTACTATAATTCAAAGAAATATTACATTATTCGAGTAGAAAACTTTAAATTAGGTACGTTACAACAGAAAGATGTAGGAAGTCGGAAAACGATGCGAATAAGGAATGTACAAACATAAGAGGTGCTTCAATTAAAGTTTTCTTCGAAAAATTGCAAGACAAGGATTTCGAAAAGTTTACGTGCTTTCATTTCCGGTTCATTAATCATCCAAAGATGGCGGGGTATCGGTCGATGGAAATGGAAATGTCTTGCACGCACGTCAGAATTTCTCTCATTACATTCCCTTTTTTGCGACGTTCGTGTAAGAAAAGAAATAACGAGAGATGAAAATCACAAAAGGTCTATTCTTCTTTCGACGCAACGGCTTTCATTGAGGGAAGCTTTTACGCTAACGTTTTTTCCCTTCGTTATTTATAGGTTGCGTTTAATACAATAATAGCGTTTTTAAATCGAAAACACACCGGATTAATTTTCTTGTCTGGTTCGAATTGCAATTTTCAATTAAATTATACACCGTCATCGTTTTAATTAGATGGAAACAATATATCTCGCTTGTTTGCAGCAGGTTACACGAATTCAACAGCAATCAAGTATATTATTTAATTATGTCAATAGCAGGATGATGGTTAATATGGAACAGTTAAAAGTTATTATTATAGGTAGATAAATTATTGCTGGAATGTAATTAATACGCGAATGATGGTAACAAAGGAGAGCTTGTTATAGTACTTGGACAATTCATATCTACACAATATATTCAGTTTTCCCGAGTAGCATGTTAATGAGCGCACTCCCCGTGCATACTGTTGGATACTTAATAGAATTCGAAAAAGGGGATATTAAAAATTTTCATTAGTTTGATCGGTGCCGGCGAAATAAATATCGCCCC
Organism: Phyllotreta cruciferae; assembly: GCA_917563865.1. Classification (NCBI taxonomy): domain Eukaryota; kingdom Metazoa; phylum Arthropoda; class Insecta; order Coleoptera; family Chrysomelidae; genus Phyllotreta; species Phyllotreta cruciferae. The sequence goes on along the minus strand of OU830609.1, from coordinate 3,253,764 downwards.
GTCGACGATTGCACGCCCAGAAGGAACTTTTTCAATATTTTATTCATTCGCTTAATTACCCGATCGGGATTAAAACCGAGCGAACAAACAGCGACAAAAACAAACCTTATTTACGCCCCGATCTGATTCCCTTTCCAATCCTCCGGCCTATATTTCAACTTACGACTTTGTTTTGGAGCCTTTTCGCAAATAAATTCGAGCGAGAAGAAAAAGGGTGCAAGGGCGGGGGAGATTTTTTTACTCACTAATTTTCTTCACCTTGCAACCTCCTTAGCTCCAAAAAAATCATCAATATGATTAGTATTCTCAATAATTTTTCAAACTTAAATCGAAGTAAGATTTAACGTGTAGTAAAATAAAATGCATTTTAGGAAAAACTCGGGATCGACGCCCATGGCAGAAGGCATAGAAGAAAAACCCATCGTTCATGAATTCTCCCCTTATTCCGCGAATTCGAGGTCACTAGCTCAGGGGATCCGCTCCCTTTTTCGTCCGATAAAATCCAAAATAACGGCAATTTGGAAGAGTTAATGTGATACACTTCGCCGACTTGTTTTCACTTCGTACTAAGTCCATTCTATTTTGAATTAAAAACGTTTCCTCTATCGGACCGGGAGAGATTTAATGGCGTTCGAGGAACGAGAGGAAGCCTATTAGGGATTTATTCGCGAAATCATGACGATTTTCTCCCGCTGCTTGTTAAGCTACATTTGATCGTCTAATATTCCGGCAAATGAATTTGAAATTTTGAAGATTTTCGGGATAATCTCTCTTGATTTGCTATTCGGCTGCAAGATGTTTACTCAAACCCACGTTGTAGCAGCATCATATATGTACATACATCTACGAAATGTTGGAATTCAATTTTCATTCTCATAGTGCGCGAATTGAATTCCCAGTTCAACGTGTAAGATTCGCAGGCTGGGAGGTATTCGCGAGAAAAAAAAACCGCTTTTCAATCTTGTTTACCGTATAAATCGAGCGTATTATCGGAAAAACGTAATATGAAAATGAATTTTTTCATCGAACGTTGAAAAGTGTCGGAACAAAGCTTCGTTTTTGTCATTTAACGTAATTATTTTTCCCATATAACGTTCGTTCATTTGATCGATGTTAATTAACCCAAAGGCTGTTTGATGTAAATTCGCTGATTTGATGTTAATGGAATTTTTAATCTAGACTGTGCATTGCGAACTCGCCATTTTACTAACTCTATACAATAAATTAATTTTTATTATTCGATGTAAATTTTGCTCTATAAGTACCTAAGTACTTATTTTTCCCTATACCAACATATTACAGTTTTCCGTTAATATCACTTTTAATGAACTGATAATTATGAAAATGAATAGCATCTTTATAAAATTACAAATTATATGAACCAACTTGTGAGACGATATTACAATTTTAAGGGTAATTTTCTTTGCATAATTATAGAGAAAAACAATCGTGAAAATCGAAGTAAAGTGTTCCTTCGCCCGCAAAATTTTTAATTTTTAACATTTTCACCTGCATTAAGGTTCATAGTCTTACAAAATAAGTTATTAATATGAAATCAAAAACTTTTTTCTGATTCTGATTTCAAATGAAAATCGCCATGGCTTACAACCTTTAACGGATATCACAGCGTGACTTCGTTATTTTTGGCTGAATTTATTCAAAAAAATTCACAAAAATTGTTTTAAACATAAATTTGTAAATTTGATTGATTTACAATTAATTCTTGTCATCCAAAAAAAATCATTGTCAAACATTCTCCTAATAAGAAGAACAAACAAGAGGAAGAAGAAAAAGTATTTAGAAAAATTATTTGAAGTTAACTCATCGAAAATGAATCAACTACATTGAGTAGTTTTTGATTAAGAGATCGAGTTTCCCTCGTTATAGTGGATTGGTCTCATTATTTGTATAAATCGTTTGTTGTGACAGCTAGAAGGAAACTTTTGCATTACCTCCAATAACTTGTACAATATCTCTTCCGCAAATTAATTCGTTTTGGGTTAGTGTGCTAGTTACCAGATAACGTTTCTATATGGTCGTGATATTCCCACAAGGGAGACAATATAGTTAACCTTTGTTATCTTTCTCCGTCTTTTCCCCTACTTTCTCTCTGTTCTACTGAATCATCCGGGAGATCTTATCGTTTCAAAGCCTATTTACCAAAACAAGATAATATTGCTGAAATAAAGGAACGAGGTCCCGGAGTATCGACTCGCAGGCGTGGAAGGGGATGTAACTTGTGTCAAAGCCGTCGTTCAAGGGTAAATCATTCTTTTGTCGTTCAACGGGATTAGTTTTCTCCATATTGCGAGAGAGATCGTCTTCTAAGCCCGCTACAAAAGAGTGGTAATTTCGCTATGTAAAAGCGTTCATGGGGAGCATATTTATTTCATCGATAAATTCCGCATCTTAAGTACTTTACAGCGGTAATTATTGTCGAAGAGAATTCCAGCAACAACAGCATTCTTGGCACGCATCCCTCGAAACCGATTGAAATCAATTTCAGCGGAAATTTCCGGCACTCTCCCGTACAAAGTAAACTTCGACGATAATAATCTCCATACCACTTTCGAGCAACATAATGATTACCATAGCCATAATCTTATAATCTCTTCCCGTTCACGGTGTTCCCTCCAATGACCTAAATATCCTTTTGTATTAAAAGTAACACGAAAACTTTATACGGAGCTCTCCCCATTAGGGGCGTTGAAAGCCCGCGTAGACCGGTAAAAGTTTTCCAACCTCAAGACGTGCCTTTGTTAATATTTAAATAGTTTGTTGCGCCATCTTCCCGTTTTTATGTGCTTTTACTGTATAAATTTTCCCTAATTGTTGGTCAAGCGTGATGAATAAATTATTGTTTTCGGCTATAATACCATCTCCTACACTTTAGGGTGACTTAAGACTAATGAGGACAGAAGCCACTTGTATAAAATATGAATTTAGGTTAGTATACAGAGTCTTTCACAACGATAACATGACTCCCCCTATGGGTACCTATGTTATTTGACAAAAATACGGAGTATTTCAACGAAAGCTTGACCCCACTGAAACAAGAGAACCGAAAGTTTTTTCTGAATTCGCCGAGACCCGCGGGGGAGCATTTTTGATAGTCAATGCAACCCTTAGCAACTCTAACTTTAAAATTTCAAATTGCAACTACCCTACTTCCTGTACATAATTAGAAAGCTCTTTCCTAAAGTTAGAGTTGCTAGGGGTGGGAGGGTCAAATTTTCCTTTTGAAATACCCCGTATGTTTTTAACATAACAGTAGGCAAAATTTTATTAGCTGAATGGCTGAATTAGCAAAGATATAACAATAAGACAAGATCTAACAATAACAGAGGCTATAGGATATACAAGTACGAGTATGTGTATCAAATGACAGGAAGACTTATCTGGGGTTTTGTGTGTTATTGATATTCAACTTTAGCGCAACATAAATTTCCTCCATTCGATGGAAAAATGGTAATTCTCTCGAATACACCCTAAGAGCCTGTCGCAGAATAAAGACCGGGAATTTAGTTAATACAACTCGTCAGAGCAAACGCATTTTGTATGAGTGCAAATCTCGTTCCTGCGAATTTCGCATTTTGCATTATTGAAATAAATTCCGAACGAAATCCCCGACGCCGGACTGAAAAGCCTTTTCGAAACGGGAAAATATATATAGAGGCTCTGATGGTTTTAAATGGACGAGATGGACTTATTGTGCTGTAAGTGGGCACTGTCTATGAGCGTTTTGCCGTATTTACAGACTCGTAACAACCAGGTACACTATAAAATATTCAGAGGTTTAAGTCTGAACCGCCATACTATTACTTTCAGGATTTTAATATTACATTATCGCATCAACAATAGTTGCTTTGTAGATTTTTTGCAGCAAAATTCTAGTATTTACTCTTTATTAGAGCTTAAATTTACATAGTACATACAATAAAGTTACTATAACGTGACAATCATCGTGAATGATTTTTCGTTTGTTTGCCTGAGAAATAGTATTGATTAAAAAAGGCAATTCTTGAAAGTAACAAGCAATTTGTAAGCTCCCATAGAGCCGTTTGTCACTCTCGAAGATTAGTGTCCGCGATTAAAGAAGTCCTCGACCTGAGACGAAGCTCGAGAATTACGACTTCCTATATTGTTTTGTCTGGGGACTAATCAAATTTAAAACGTTAAAACGTACGAAATGGATTGAATAGGATCCAAATGAAATAGGTACAATTACTACACAGGTAAGCTTAAGTAGTAGATTTTCGAATCTAAGATTTTTCAGATTGCTAAGATTATAATAAGATACATAGTATCATATTCTTTTACAACAATTTCCCAAAATATCATTATAAAATTGATTATGAATCATAATCATTATGAATTTATTCGTTACTTTTCTTAAGCACTGTATGTATAAGTATAATTTATTGTAGATTTATTTGGTGGTAATTGAGCGAAAATATTTGTTTTTTTATAAACGAATTTAAAAAAAATTAAGGCGAATTTTAACGTTGATTTCGATTCCTGAAGGGATATTTTCTTTTGCAATCAAAACACCGCTCTCGATGTTGTCGCAAGAATCGTCCGTCCTTCTTTTTTTTTCTATATAAAAAAGACCGCAAACTCCCCAAGGACATCCCGCGACAACCCGGGTGGAATTCCCAAAATAACAATATCCCTTATTCTTTCGTAATTGAAAAATTCCCCACAGAATGGTTAAGTCTTTTCTATCGGAGCCGAAGGTTCCCTTTAAAAAGTATAACGCTTTTTCTATTAACCCTAAATCATCTAGTTTTTTTTTCTTTGAGAGTAATGTAAAATCCATCATTTTTATAGATTATAAGTATAATTTTTTATGCTAAATACAGTATGGTACATTAGTATGGAAAATCTCAATATATGGTTACTGCATGTAGATAATATTTATCAAAAAAACTTAGTTACAAGAGTTGTAGACACTTTCATGACGCTTATTTTAAAATTGGTTATTTTTATACAGAGTGTACATTTTGCCTTAATTAGACTTTTAGAGGTACTTTAGAAAAACTTTTAGAGGTACTATTTTAAATGAAACACTCTCTTTTTAATCAAAAATTGAATTTAGCTCTCCTTCAGTTTTACAAAAATATAATGTTGTATAATGTTATACTCCGAGTGGTTTAAAAGTTATGATCATTTTTGCGTGAAAATCGTGTATATCTCCCAATTTTACCACTCTGTAGAAAATAAAAGGATTGATTTAAAAATAAATTATAGCCCTCACAACATTGCAAATATCGTTAAATTGTACCTACTGAATGAATATTTTTCGTAAATTTTAATAATTCTACAAAGGGTGGGTCCAAACTCAAAAGTAACATTTTCTCTCTTATTTTAAATGATCACCCTATATTTTACAACCAGGAAGTATTTTTAAAGTTCTTCCCTTCTTCAAATATTCCCTAAATTTGTCCAATATTTTCCTTCTGACTTTCCACTTTACCTTGTATATTAAAATATTGTATGTACTTACTTTTGAAATATTTCTACATATTTTTAGGGTATAAATTTTCAAAACTAGAGGAAAAGTTAGCCTAAAGTTTCTATAAGATTGGCGCAGATTCAATTTAAAGTAATGATAATAGGGCGGATAAAGTCGAGTGAGGAAAAAAATCAAATTAAAGTAAATAACAACGGGAAATTCGTCGCAACATCGCGCGTTGCCATGGAGGGGTGGCGGAAAATCAATTAGGATGATTTTAAAATCGCGGAAATGTAAACTGGGCGAATGTTCAACAAGAGTTTCACGATTTGGGGTGCATCCGACTGTAACTAATAATGAAAATTACGTTAATAATGGAACGGTTTTCTACCCCTCCGCTAATGCGGACGACTATTAAATTAATTATTACGGTTAGGTACGTACGTCAACGTGGACCTCATTGCATTCCCCGACGAACTAGATAGAATTTTAATTGTTTTTCCGGGTTTTAATTGCGTTATTGCGGCTCCGCTGAATTCAATTTATGCAGTTTTTCGTAATGATTTTATTAGTACGTAATGGACAACTTTTCTGTACGGTTCAATTGACCCGCGTACAATCTAAAAAACCGTTAACCCGTACAAAACCGATCCAATTTACATCCGAAATCCCACTGAACCTCTGTAACTGTCAAGTCAATTTATGGCGACGCCGAAAGAAGTTATATTCAGAATTCCAGCCTTGTAGAAAAGGAGGTTCTCTGCGAGGGTGTGACCCGTACAATAATTCATAATTCAATAATGGTCGGGCGCCCTGCGGGAGATTCATTTTCGGAATGCGAGATATATACGAAAGTTTCGCCGGAGTTAACTAAGGAACTCCGGTTGCGATGGAGGCCAAGAGGTCGGACGAGGGCGGAAATTTTCTTGTATATACGTACTTTATATATAACGAAGAAACGGATTTATTCGCCCTGTGCAGCTTGTTTATCAAATTTTTCTTTGGGAGTTCTTTCTCACGTAAAATTATATTGCCTCAGTAAGTATATGCTGATTGTTTACCGGGGTAGCTCGTTGATAATTTGGAAAAGTTGGAAAAACATTTGTCTCAACAAACAAGGGAATAGGTTGTATAAAATTTGTAGCGGTTTACTTGATATGAATATTTTTGTTTAAACAATGTGAATTCATATTTTTTCGTGAAAGAAAGGATCGAATTTTCCATTATTAAAAAACCAAATTTAATAGAAATAATATGATTAATAATTCACCCTTCAATATAAGTACATAGATACTATAATAATACTATAGATATCTATAATTGAATATTTTAATAATGTACTCATATAGTGATAGGATGGTTCTTGTAATATCCCTTCCATGCTTCGGTTGGTTTGTAAGAAATGTGATCTCCTACATTATAACAAGATGTTTCACCGATATCATTAATGATGATTTTTCCATTTTTGTGGCATTCGCATCTTGGAGGTTTTTCCTCGCCACAACTGAATATTCTGTTATGTTTCACGCCCCTACAAAGCCAAATGAGGTTTTTTTCTGGTTCGAATTCCTCGAAACATACGCATTCTTCCTTGGTTTCGGCTGTGAAAACCAATGGAATGAGGAAAACCACAGAGAATATTAGAAGAAGTTTCCTACAAAATTTATAGTAGATATAATAATTATATTTTTTTGAAATGTACAAAAATGTAATTATAAATACATATAGGCATACTTACATATTGTATATTAGTTTTAAACTGCAATAATATGGTTTATTTGCTCTGGAATTATACATTTATTATAAATATGTTCAATGTTTATAGTAAGTAATTACCTAATTTATCAAATTATTATAGTCTTGGGCTCAACTTAACATAAAAAGATGTTGCGAAATATCAAGATATAGTTCTTAAAGTACCTTATTGATTTATTATTTTAATGATATTAATACCTACCTAATATAAGAAGCGACTATGATTGAACTACTTAATTTTTCGTATAAATCAACAAATTCCAATTTCAAAATAATAAAGTTTTCTTTTTCAAATCAGTTAATCCCTGTACTATTATTTTGAAATAATATTTTAAGATACTTAAACGACCTAATAACCTTTTTAAAGGATATTATGATAATATATATTAATTATATGAGATTTAATATATCACAATAATATTTATATTCGGTGAATTTATAAATATACCTAATCTATCATTTCGAGTTTATAATATTTCGAGTCAACAAATTTTCTACAAAATAATATCAAAAATTTATAAATATTAGAAATAACCTATTTTCTAAAATAATTTCGTATTAATTTTAAATTCTCAAAAATGTATTTTGCTTATTTAAAATCCGGATGCTTTCTGATGAAGAATTCGTCCCATTCTTCCATATTTACCGAGATAGCTGGTTGATAATTTGGACAAGTTGGAACAACAATTTCATTAGAAGAAGAATGGACTACTTAGGTTGTATAAAATTTGTAGCGGTTTATTCGAAATGATTTTTTTTTTAATAGTTTGTCTTCACAATGTATATTCGTAAACATTTCATGAAAAAAAGGATCCAATTTCCCATTATAAAAAAAAATATTTTAATAATCACTTTTTAATAATTCCCTCATAATATATAATTAAATAATTTAGTGATATACTCTGCGAGCAGGATGCTTCCTGTAATATTCATCCCATACTGCGGTTGGTTTGCAATGAATGTGATCTCCTTGAGCAGCACAAGACGTTTCACCGATATCCAACACGGAGGTTTTTCCATTTTTGTGGCATTCGCAATTTGGAGGTTTTTCCTCGCCACAACTGAATATTCTGAAATTTTTCACACCCCTACAAAGCCATTGGCCGTTTTCTTCTTCAGGTTCGAATTCTTCAAAGCACACGCATTCTTGCTTGGTTTTGGCTGCGAAAACCAACGGAATCAGGAAAGCCACAGAAAATATTAGAAGAAGTTTCCTACAAAATTTATAGTACTATAATAATTAATTATAAAAAATAATTAAAAAATATATAGGTACTTACATATTGTAACTATAACAGTTTTAAACTACAATAATACGGTTTATATGTTCTATATAAAGGTAACCTACTGATGTTTAACATTTTATAACAATTTTATCAAATTATTATATAGTATTGGCTCAACTTAACATAAACACGCCTTGCTTAAATATCAAGATATACTTCCTAAAGGACCTTGATTTATTATTTTAGTTTTAGATAATACCTAATATAAGAAGTGAAGTTTTTTCAACTCCTTAATTTTTCGTATAAACCGACAAATTACAATTTAAATACATAGATATAATAACGTTTTCTTATTCAAAATCAGTTATTCCCAGTACTATTATTATGAGATAATATTTTAAGAAATTTGATATACAACTAAACGATTTAATAACCTTTCTATATAGGCTATAGATAGCAGTAATTATGTGAGTTACAAATATCTACAAGTATCTCACAAAAATATTTTTCGGTAAATTTATAAATACAAGTACCTAATCTATCATTTCGAGTTAATAAATTATACTTTTCCAAAAATATTCTACAAAATAATGTCAAAAGGTTTTAATAATAAATAAATAACCTATTTTCTAAAATGATTTCATATTAATGTCTTAAAAATGTATTGTGATGCTTATATAAAATCCGGATGCTTCCTAAAGAATTCATCCCATTCTTCCATATTTTCGCAGGGCCATCTCATCAATTCCTTTCCTCGGTTGTACCGAGTGCACCAAGTACCTAAAAGTTTACACGAATGAATAAAAATTCCTAAATAATAATACACAATTCATATCGAATGAATCGATAAGTACTTATTCAAACATACCAGTTCGATCTTTTAAAATGTTGCTCACGATACCGGAACATTTGCATTTCGGCGATCTCGCCATGTTACAGGGCATTATATGAAACTGACCTATAGCCACACATTGGGGCCCACTACTGCTGAAATCCACCCTATACCCGTTCCAGCATTTGCACATCCTCGTCTCAGCTGCCAAGATATTTAAACCGGTGATTACCACGAAAATTCTACCCAGAAACCTAAAATGGCATCCCATTAATTCAATTGCCTATACCTAATAATAAAGTGATCATACTTACATTATTTCACTGGAGTTTTTTTTACAAAACCAACTTAAAATCACCGTACACCATGATGTGGGCTCGAATGCAACGCGATTTACTCAGCGATTATCTGCACAAAACAGAAAGATGACATCGAGCAGATGTCTGGTAAGTACTTGCGAGTACGACACGGTTATCGACGGTACGTTAGTCGTGCTAATAATTTAGACGAAGTCTTCGCGGTTGTCGTGACAGCACAATGGACGATTTCTAAATAAAAAGTAACATAAACAACGCGAACAATGCTCGATTATTATGGCATTGTTCGGTGTGCCGAGCATTAAAAATTTGCATCGAAATTAGCTATGAAAAAGATTTTTCACGAACTTTTTATTGAAATTGAGCAATTAAAATGAAAGTCACTCTAAGATAAACTCTGAACAATTTTAGTTTCTTTCAGTGCGATAAGGATATATGAAGACGTGACATGCGTAAACAGTACACTCACATTTACAGCGATTTTTTTCGTACTTTTTGCACCCATGCAGTTTGTTGGAAATTTTTAGTTAGTTGTACTTTTCAATTACCACTGGACATTTGCTAAACTAGTTAGCTAGCTAAATATTTGTTCTCTTATATGCGGTTCTCTAGAGTTGTAAATTTTACAAATTAAGCGGAAGCATTAACTCGAATAGGTAGTAGCAGTAGGTGGTGATTGTATCGAACAAACTTTGCTTATACGAGTAGCTAAAGAGAGAAACTTGTGTTTTGATCGTTATTTATGCTTGTTGGAATAAATTATTTAATGCAGTGGTTGGTTAAGTTAATTCGTTTCTGGAATTTGTACAGGGTGGTCTGTAATTAGTAGACACTATTTCAACAGCAGATAGCCGAGGTCGAAATAACATGATTTAGCCAAACATACCATAGTGAAATTGTTACTTAAGGAGATACAGGGCGATTAGTGGAAAATTTTATTTTTTCTTCTATTACACCGGAAGTACTAGATGGATTAAACTGAAAATTTGGAACCCAGTTTCTGCAGTCAATAAATAGCAATATGGCACTGAATTTTGAGTTACTCATAGGTGGCGCTAGTTACGTTACATTAGATTGATAAATTATTGTCTCATAACTTTGTGACCGGCTTTTGTAACGTAACTTTTGTGATTTTTTTGCTGTTTTGGTTGAAGATTTGGTTAAAAATGTGTACTTGTTGAATGTACCGAAAATCAACAGTTTTCAAGAAAAATGCAAATAAAGTCGTGATTGTAGGACCAATGACAAACATTAAAATTCAAAATATGGGACTCTAAGTCCAAGTAACAGTTACTTCAACACATTTTCGAAATGTCCACCTTTCACAGCTCGGCACATTTTCTCAAACGTTTTGTTGAATCTACCCCCTTGAACAAAATTATATCTTGATCGTTTTTGATAGTACCACCAGCATGTTGAATTTTCATCCATGGTTCATCACCAGTGTCCATATTTACATAAAAACATGATGAACAAAAATCGAGTTACAGATACTGTTTTAGTTGTAAGTTAAAAACCGATTCTGTAAAAGTCTGCAAAGCTCCAATAATTTAGATCGGCACTCACAACTGTATTCACATTTTTCTCGAAAACTGTTGATTTTCGGCACATTCAACAAGTACACATTATTCTTCAGAAACTATGTCTACATCGTAATCTTCAACTAAAACATCAAAAAAATTGCAGGTCAAAAATTTATGAGACAATTTATCAATCTATAATGTGCCAAACTAGCGGCAACTATTAGGTAATTCAAAATTGAGTGTCATATTGAGATTTATATTGTCCGCATGGCAGAAACTGGTTTTTCCAGATTTCAGATCCAGGGAATTCAAATTCGAGGGAATTTCAGATTAATCTATCAACTACTTTCGGTGTAATAGCAGAAGCTTGAAATAAAATTTTTCCACAAACACCTTGTATCTCCTTAAGGAGTAACAATTTCACTAATGTATATTTGACTAAATCATGTTATTTCGACCTCGGCTATCTGTTACGAACCACCCTCCACCCTGTATATGGATTCGTGTACTAATTTGTTTTCTCCAATCCCATGTACTTAATTCTTTGTATTTAATATTTCGACCAACCCGAAAAATTCGCCATTTTCTTTATTGCGACGCCTACATGTCGCATTGAATGCGAAACACGTGCGCCCTTTCGGGCTTCCTCTTTGGCCGCTCCTTTCCTTTGAAATTAGATTACCTTCGCTAAAATCTCGGGGCACTTGCTTATTTTAATTACTTAGGTAAAAACCCGTATTAAATACCGCCGAATATTAATCTTCTTTATCGCAATTTCTCGTCGCCGGATAACGTCGTCCGGAGAAAGTAGAAAATACTTTTCCTCGCTATACGGTTGCGTAGGAAAAGGCATCGTTGAAGAGACGTTTATTATTAAAAACCTCACAATTTCTGATGATGACGATGGCTTTTTCTAGCACAAATTACCGTTATTCTTCAAGATGCATACACATAAAAGAATGCGTGTCAGTTGGCAAATGTAATTATTTACAATTTAATTCAAACACTAATGGGCACGGTAAATAGTTTCAAATACATACATTTTCTTTTACTCTCAATAAATACAGCTAATTTTAACATTTCTGTAGAATCCAGGAAAATTACTCTCACAATTCACACCTAATATTTTAATGTCGGCAGAATTTCTCGTTAATAGTGCAATGTTGTGTACTTGGTTAAACGTACTGTAGTTCCTCAATTCCCCGAAAATTTACAGTAGACTGGATAAAGTCTGAATATCTGCGCATTTCACATGATTGAATTACCAGAAGGTAGGTACTCGGTCCATGTAATGTAGGTAATATTCAAATCGTATGCAAATGAGATCAAGCAGTTTAGGGAGCGAGTCTGTTAAACCACTGACTTTGTAGCATTTACGTTAGTATCTATTATTGCGCTAGAAATAATCAATCACTTGTTAATTAATCGAATAAATTAATTCATTTTAAAGTTCTATTTTAATTTGTGATAAAATTCAATAAACAAGCATCGGAGTTGATGATAAAAAGTCTCCAATCACCCGGCACAAACGTTATGAATTATTTAGGTCGTCAACAATGAATATAGCCATAATTTTGTATAATACAATTTAGGAAATCGAATTCGATGTAACAGAATAACAATGGTGAATTGCAGCGGTCCGTTTCGGCCGTATAGTGTGCTTTTTGTAAAATCATGCTCAATTACGTTTTATAGCGTACGTTGTTATTTATACATTTTGAACGTATGCATACGTACGTAGGTATAAAATCTGGGTTATTCCGGCTGTTTGTTTTAAGCGCAACTTCAAACAAATGGTTCCTAACGAAATCAAAAGCAAAATACTAATTTCATTGATAATTCAATTGGCGCATACGTATAATAATTAACAATTTATCTACCGTCCAACGAAAGTAACGCATATCATTAAATAAAATTAGCGTAAAACGGACTTTAATGAGACCTTTCGGTTCGAAAAGTTTAAATTGAAAGCCAACAATTAATTAACTCGAAAGTTTTATTAAAAAGCGCACAGCAAAACCGACTTATTATATAAAACTAACTTAATTTAGCCGAAGGACACGGAACGGGTATCGCATGGAAAAAATCCTTTTCGCAGATAAACCATTTCTGTTTTGACTATAGATCCCCGGTAGATGGTCGCCAGCAGGCCTATGTAAATTTTATTCCCCGCAGACGAATTCGCATGTTAACAAGGCCGAACCATCATACAAGGAATTCGAATATAGTTTCATTTTCGTATGCTTCCAGCTATGTTTCCTTGGATACCGTCTTGTGTAGGCCTTTGTTTTCGGATGAGCATCGATTTTGTATTTGGCTCCGCGTTCGAATGCGAACATTCCCCTTATCTGGAGGGATTGTTAATATTCATTATCTGATGCTTTTCAACAGGTGATTTCTTTTGTTTGCCGCGAAATAGGCTTCGATTATCGGCTCTATATTCAATTCGACCCTTCTATATAAAGTGGGGATCTTCAGTTGAAAAAAAATGTATTTATCGTTAAGCTGCGTTTGCATACAAATCGCCCAGTCTAAACCTAGCTTTAGGTTTCGCATGCTAAAGCCGCGTTTAGACAGTGCGAAATTATTTGTAGGTGAAAAGAGACGGGTTTTATAGGCACCATAAGCATTGTTAATGAGTTTTCGAGATTTCGGATTCAAAGGAAAATGCATACGAGAGAAGATGAAACAATGTTGACGGAAATTTCGGGTATGTTCAGAGGCTCTATATTTACGGCTCTATATTCAATTCGACCCTCCTATATAAAGTGGGGATCTTCAGTTGAAAAAAAAAGTTGAATTTATCGTTAAGCTGCGTTTGCATACAAATCGCGCAGTCCAAACCTAGCTTTAGGTTTCGCATACTAAAGCCGCGTTTAGACAGTGCGAAATTATTTGTAGGTGAAAAGAGACGGGTTTTATAGGTACTAAGCATAGTTAATGAGATTTCGAGGTTTCGGATTCAAAGGAAAATGCATCAGAGAGGAGATGAAACAATGTTGACGGAAATTTCGGGTATGTGTACAGCGTACAGAGCGCATTAAGGTGATGACACTGTAGCGCAACCGGATGATTTCAGCGTTCGCATTCCGGCTGTCATGAAAACGCCCCGAATGCGAAAATTCCCAAAAGTATATGACCGAAACAGCTGACATATGTTAAGGTTAAAATTAAAACTGGAGCATTAGGTTTATCCAGCTGTGCACGCTGTTTGCATATTAATTTATTATTCTTCGCCATGGCGCGGGTCGGCTGGTGGCGCCCTCTGCGCGCCGTGCGGCGGCACGTTCCCCGCGAATTATTTCGGGGATGTTTTATGGAAAACGCTGCAATTTAAGCGGCTCGACGCGGAATTCATGCTTTAAGACGACCTCGCTGCATTCATAAATTTTCCGGAAGGCCTCTTCCTACAAATGCTACTTAAAATATTTGCGCACGTATAATACTTTCCGCACTACGAGGCTTATCTTTATTGATGATAAGACGAGGTTGGATGTTTTATCGAAATTCGCGATTTTCCTTATTGTTTACACAAGTCGAAAGGTATTTAAAACAATTACTTGAATCTAGTTAATTATAAATGAAATGTCTTTGGAAAAGCGGAGCCTTCAAGAGATTTTCCGTACAAAAGCTCGCGAAAGCTCTCTTCTTTCGCCGCGTTCAAACACATACCGTAGATGTTTCTCTTATTAAGCGACGAGGTTAATTATACTAAATTATTAAAATGTCAAGAGAAGACGTCGCCTCGTTCTTCTACCTAACTGGATTACTTTAAGCTTTTGTGTTATATTAAAAATATATTCCGTTAATTACAAAAAATATCATTCAAACACAAATTTAATCTACAAAGCTAATCATCACTAATTTGCTGCATTTCGCCGAGCTTTCATCGGAGATCCTTTCATTCTAAGTAACGCCGTACTCGTAACCCGTAGCCGCGCGAATGGCGTTACCAAACGAATTCCATTGAACTAAGAGCTTTAAGCTACAAATTTCAAACGCAAACAGATTTCCTCCGACCTATCGGTATACGTACTGTTCTAATTTGATCACCTATGGAGATGTGTAATCGTCTAATCGAATACGCGAGGATGGGAATTTCAATGACAATTCTTGATTCACTGTCACATTGAAATTTGCTATAAATTATATAGTAATTATACAAATTAATTAAAAAACGGAAGTGAGACTATATTGAAAAGGAAATTTTAACACGATTGAACTGCAATTTCATCTTGTACTTAATACTTTTATTTTTATGCTGAACAGAATACTTTATAATTATACAGAGTGAATATTAAGTAAGTACTTGCACAAATTTGAATTTGAAGTTGAAATTTAATTTTCAAATATTTTGAATAACATTTGCGAAAAATGAATAGTGAATTTCTTTTCAATTTTCGTCAAATTTCTTTAGAGTTAATTGTGAAAAATCCCAAAAGTTCACTGTCAAAATTTGGGACAAATAATAAAATTAATAACAATTGAAAAAAAATTATTTAATTAATAGATATTGATTTAGCTTACCTAGATTTTATTACCGTATATTCTAATGCAATTAACCTATGAAAATCATGATTTTTTTGCAAAAACATCTAAATTTTGTTAATTATAAAATTATTTTTTTTTACTATATTAAACATTGAAACCCAATATTAAAATTTACAAAAACCCATTGTAAGTATACAGTGTGCGCCAGTGATAAGCTAAGGATCCTTCATGATTTAGGGAATGTGGTGATAAATTACAAAAACCAGTGGCGGAGATATGGGTATGCCATTACCCATTTTTAAAAAAATCCTTTACGCCACTGACTTTTTTGCAAATAACAGTAATGTTATTCGATGCTACATGCTTTTTAGAACAAAAAAATGTTCTTGCGTTTTTTTTTGAACGGTGCACCGTTTTGGAAATATTTGCAATTTTCTCCGGTTATGTAGGACTACTATCATCGCAAATATTCTGGAAGTAGGCTTTGATTTATTTTCATGAAGGATCCTTAGCTTATCCTGTGTGCCAAATTTAAATTTTTTCCAAGCAGCCGTTTTGGCAATATCCAAAATAATACATTTTTTTTTTAATTTCAACACCCTGTATCTCGAAAACAAAGCTTTCCCGGCTATATAAGTATTGAGAAATTATCATTATTTTAACGTTATCCATCATTTCCTAAAGTTATGCCATTATAAACTGGACCACCCTGTATATCGAGAAACTTGTGGTCAAATTGTGTCGAAAGTTTTCGAAAACTGCAAAGACAAGTTTTTATTATACAATTTTATAATTTCCCTGATGCAAATTTTTTATTAAATCGGGCAGGTTTTAAATTGCACAAAAATAAGAAATGTAATTATTCTTCATATTCAATTGAAATTCATCCAAACAGATTTATCTTGCTATAAAGTTGATCTCGAACCATTAAGGTACTGAATAATTAACTTTCGGATAAAAGGCCCCATCGACGTCTAATAAATTAATTTTTTTTTCCCGAAGAGCCCGTTGTTTATGACGTTTTGAATGCCGATGAATCGCTGTCGAAAAGGGGGCCGGTTTTCCGTCATAAAAATTTAAACGTATCCGATTATTCTTCGTCCTGTTAATTTATTCGGCCACGTTTAACCGTCGACGCTATTATTTCGGTTTTTAATTGTTCGGTGACGATAATTTATGGCGTTATTCCACAGCTGAAATAAAAACATTTACCGAAGCTTCTGTTATAGTATATAAAAGCTGCATTTTATGTATAAGTTCCTGTAAAATTAGACTTCGAATTGCATTTTTATATCAACGAATTTAATTAGCGTTTCCATCCGATCGCGATGTTTCGATTAACAACTAAAATTGTTGGAATAATTCATCAGTACACGCCCGGATTCATATCGAGCGTCTATCTAACCTGGTGAATGTATCGCTGCAACGAGCATACAAGATAATAGAAAACAGCGATTTGATCTCGAAACTAATTATAAAATATCGGAGAACGGTAGATTAAAAAGCCACACGGAGCATTTCGTAGTTGATATTCGTTTTCACCCAGTTTTCTGATTCGATTATACGTAACCGCATCGAACGTTTCCCGGAAAATTGTTATACCTACCTCTATAAGGTTGTTGGCGCCGATTTTCCACGCAGAATAGAGGCTTTTGTTAGTTTTTCGTACAAAATTGTTTTACTAGATTCTAAAATATGCACGATTTAGGAAAATGTTGGGTAAAACCGAAAATTTTTACCTTAAAATTAGAAAATTGTAAAGTAAGAATATGTAGATACGTTAGCATTTTCGAGGAATTTTAACACAATTTGATCACAATTTGATAAATACATATATAGATACTTGTAGGTGCAAATTTGTAAGCAATATGGGTGTAGCAAACACATCAACTTGTAATAGGGTTATACAGAGACAATCAAATTCTAGCGCAAGTCTGCCCATTGGTGCAAGAAAGACAACAGCCATTTGGCACGTATAACTGAACGAGACGGAACGACAATTCAGCTGAGCTCCCACTCCGACTTGCGTAAGGCCTTGCATTAGAATTTGATTTTATCCGTATAATGAAAATGGAAAAAGTGATATAGTGGGATTACAACTTATAGTTTCGATTTATCATTAGATTTTTTAAAACATTAGAATTGTAACAATTACATTTAAGATTGCCAATTTGAATTGAATAATTGCATTGTGTCAGATTAACTTATTAATTTGACGTATACTTGTTGTAGGATAGATAAGGGTAGGGAAAATTATTAATTTTATTAATTATTAAAAAAAATTATTAATTATTAAAAATTATTAATTTTTACTCGTAAGTAGAAAATTTGATACACTCTGGCTACACTGGGCTGAAAATGTGTCAATGTACTACATCAATGTTTTGATAAACGGGAATAGTTTAACTGGATTTTGCAGAAAAAATTATGTTCAACATAGTAAGAATATACACGATGAAATTGCAGTATAATCGTGATAAAATTTCGTTTTAAATGTAGTCTCACGTAGGTATGTGTTAATTTATAATTCTCTCCATTTACTCGTGAAAATTATCAGTTTCCGCATTTTAGCAAATTTGGCAAACTTTAGAAGCTTAAAATACAAATTTATAGAAAAAAATAGCAAAAGCCGCAATTCCGCATTTGCACATTCTTTGTTATTATGTAGGAGCTGCAAAGCGATTTCTATTTATACGAATATCCCGCGTATCTTTCCTGCAAAAGATCGAAATCTACTCCATTGGGAAACATTTCACTTGAAACAATGTCAAAACAACGTCAAAGTAACTAATTACTAAAAAAACAAAACCGTCTCGCTGACCCGAATTCTACAAATAACATTCAATTACATTATTTTTCGACATTTTCCGAATCATCAGCCTTCCTCTCGACTCGACATCGCAGGAGCTTTTAATTAAATTACGCGCCGCACTCGCAGAATTCATTCGAAGAATGAATAAACATTTTCGTACCCATTTCCGGGAATTAATTAAGCCCCGACTTCCATACATATTTCATAAAATATGCGTGAGAGGCCCCTAAAAACAACAAACTTCACATAGTACGTCTTGCTCGGCTCTCCCCTGTTTACCGAACGATGTCGTAACGCTATTAACGACAGTCCCGATTTCGTTTGCCAACTTTCTTCGCGATTTTAAAAGTTTATCACGAGAATGCCACACTGGAAACCGAACGTCCATTTTCTAACTTTCCATTTCTCCTGCTTCTAATTTGCCTAAAATCGAGCTCTCGAAGTGAGCGAGACGTTTGAAAACAAGCCTTGCGAAGCGAGCGAGACCACGCCGTAAAATGGTATTAACAAATTAAACGTGTCATTACACCATTATTAAATTAGTCCAAAAAATTATTCGAGTTGTGCTGATTTTCCAGGAATATTTTCCAGGATTTTCTGCAGTAAAAACAAAGGAGCGTTGCTCATTTGGGCGACAACTAGTGGGTGAAAATTGTCGCGTGCTCGTCGGGTTTTAATCGTGACGGACCGTCAAGTGTCCTAATGAGCTGATTGCATATTAAAGACAGTTCGCGTGACGGGTCCCCTGCGAATGGCGGGGCTATAATGGCGCAATCGTCATCATTAATAGTGTAAACGCAGCTGTATTAGTGCGCTTCTGCAATTAAGACGCTGAATAAACAATAAACAGTCGAGGAGCTACCGATGCTAATTTTGAATTATTGAGTTGGTTATGGATTGATTTGATTTTGAATGGATTGATTTTTATTTTATGAATTGTTCTATTTCTATTTAGTATACCTGGTCGGGCCGCGATGATGTAAACATAGGAATAATACAAGTGCGAGAAAGAGAGTGTATCTATTCATTGTAATATCGATCTAATAGAGGGAGAAAGATGGCATTATAACTGAACGTGTATTTCCTCGAGTTTTCAAATTATTTAGGAAAGTTTTGAGTCATATAAAACTGTTCAAAACAATTTAGGATGATATACAGTGATGGGCAAAAGTATGGAACCATGTGAATATCTCTGGAATCGTTAGAGATATCGAAATGAAATTTGCAGGGTGTATATTACACTAAATTATGCATTTGTTGTTGATATTTTCATCAATTTTATACTATAATACCATCCAAATTTCATTTCGATATCTCTAACCATTCCAGAGATATTCACTTGGTTCCATACTATTCCCTGTAGAATGACCTAGAATCATTTAGAATCAACAATTTTAGAACTGACTATAGTATCATTTGAAATAGTTCAAGGACGACCTTAGAAAGTCATTTCGCTTTTAGGATTTCAGGACAATATTTAGAAGAAACATGTGGAGGACTTTTCAATTAAAAAGTCGACTAATTTAGTCAAATATTCCCAAAAATCGTCAGATTAACATGTGAAATTTTCTTAAATCATTTAAAAAGATAAAGATTTTTCGACTAATTTAGTAAAATATTTTAAAAATCGACCAATTTAGTAAAATTTTCTAAAACATCGTTAAACCTACCTCTATATAGAGAGGCAAATTTTTGTTGGTACATTCTATAGAAAGAAACTCACAATTAAAATGTAAAATAGTATAAAATAGAAAATACTTTCAATACATAGTTTCATATGCGCTCTTTGCTGGATACATTGCAAAATAATCAACTCTACCGCTCACTAAATTGCAGCGGTCCGACTTGGCCAACGTGTATATCATGTAAAATTACCTGAAAATCGACGAATTTTAGTGAAATAGTCCTAAAAATCATCTAAGAAATCGTCAAATTTAGTTAAAATTTCGATAAAAATCGACTAACACTTTAAAATATTCAAAAAATTTGTGAATTTAGTAAAATTTTCTACCAAAATCGTCAAATTGACTGGTAAAATCTAGTAATGTTAAAGGTTTTTCCTCATTTCCGCATCGCCTCAGGCTGACCCTGTAGATATATCATTTTATAAACTAACTATAATACATGTTCTTCAATAGGTAATTCAATAACCTTCTCTTCTCTCATCAGCGAGCATAAATTTATGTGTTTGAACCTAATTTTAATTACAGTTGCATTTCGATATTTCGATACCGAACAAAGAAAATCGAACGTCAATTAACACAGCGCTCTATAAGATTATTTCGCTAATTGCAACCGTTATAATTGGTCCAGCTTTATCTGGGCGTACGGTCAGTATCTAATACTGAGATATGCAGATAAACCTATCAGAATTGGGATATCTGTGTCCAATTAAAGCGTTTCCCGTACTGCGTGCGGTTATTAATCTTTATTCGCGTCTTCTGAAATTACGATTTGATTAACGACGCCCAGCTGTTGTTGATATTCATTTAAACATTAATAAACATTAATGTATGGGTATGTCGAGTAAGGTATTCTCGCATATACTGCGCTGTTGACTTTACAGTAATAATAAAAAGATTTTTTACGAGCTTATTTAGTGTGTTCTTAAAGGAAGGCGCCCGGTCTGAAAATAATCCTGTCATTTCTCTTAACGTTAAACTAGACAATAATTGGTCAGGGAAAAAAGAGGAACGTTTTACGGCCATCCACCACGGTGTCTGAATCGTAATAGGGACTGTATTTTATGCCGGTGAGCAGTAAAACCGCTTTTACGAGCGCTTCTTCAAACGCTACCCGATGTCATTACATGGCTTTTTATATTTCCGATTAAACTGTCTATCGAATCGTCCTCCTGCTTTGTTTTAAAGCGTAATATAATCAAGACTGATCAAGCGTGTACAATTTTATGGTGCCGGTACGTGATCCTATTTTATTCGCCCGGTCTGTATGCATGCAATTTGCAACATTTTTGCATGCATGAATTTTTCCATCGTCGAAATTTAAATGCGTTATTTTTTGTAGTTTTTTTCTTCTTTCGGTGCAAAATTTACGACTCGCTACTACCAAAAAATACGATATTATTGAAAGGAGCATAAAACTTTATATAAAAATCGTATCCAGGACTCTCCCATATTATTAAAGTTTCCGGTGCGCCGCCGTTCCGTGACAGATTAAAATTGCCGTTTTTCAACTTGGATATTAAAATTTAAAGAGACCACACCAGACATTCAGATTCGCCAAAGTTTTATGCCGTTTCTTTCTTGAGTTATCGCCCGATGATAAAAATAAATAGTTTCCCGAGAGGGAAACCTCCACATGTTCGCGCTGGGATATTAAATGACGTCTACTTTGTGCGCTTTACTCGCATTGAGAAAATGCAACTATGATGTCAAAATACCACATTTTCATCACCATCTAATACAAACTCTGCACTCTGCACTAATTAATTCGCACTGTCTAAACTCTGCTTTAATTCTTCGCGATACGTCATACCTAATTTAGTATTATACAGGGTGTCGCAAAAAGTTTGGGATATGACTTAACTACAGACTTCTGGAAACAAAAATAAAATGATTTAACTTATTTACTCGTATACTTACGATACGAATGTGTTAAATGAAGAAGTTGCAGGCTGTTTTAAAGTTAAGAAGAAAAAAGAGATTTTTGAGGCAAGAATATGGCATAACTTTTTTTCGCGGAAATTTGTGCAGAATATCTCTGTTTAACACATTTTTAACAGATTAAGTTTTCAACAATAATGTATTTCTTAGTCAGAACACTTGCAGAAAACTATGCCTTTGACATTTACTATTTCAATGATTAACCTTTAAATACGTATTTAAATAATAGGACTAAAAATGTGTTATGATTTTTTTTATTTTAATAATAACGTGAAGAAAATGTGGGTTTCAAAAACCGTATGAATGCAAAAAAAAACTTTTATCTCCAAAAATATGGTTTTTTAGATAATTGCAAGGAGTAAAAAATCATTCTAAATGAACTGATAAATTTTTATAGTTTAATTTCAAAAAATAGGCGAATAACAAGGGCGGAACAATTAGGGCTTTGAGAGGGTTGGACCCTCCCTTAAATATGAGAGGGATCGCTAATTTCCAAAAAAAAAATTACACAAAAATATGTCACTAAATAGTCACTAACATTTTCACGAAAAAAAAGTTGAGCCATTTTGTCCCAATATCAAAAAATCTCTTTTTTTATCCTTAATTATGACATCCTGGTAGTTTCTTTACTAAACAATTTTGGATATAGGTAAGTTAGGTTAAATCATCTTATGTTCGTCTTAGAAGTTTGTAAGTTAAGCCAAGCCCCAAACTTTTTGCAACACCGCTGTATACAACTTTTCTTCTAAATCTCGTGAGTATAAACTCTGCTTAATAATTTTTCAAGGGAAGTCACACCTGGTTTAGTTAAAACGTACTATATTCAATGTTTCATCTAATTAGGATAGCAAAGTATAAACTCGAGACTCAATATTTCCTCGCGTAACGTCATTCCTGATTTAGTTAGACCATACTATACACAACTTTTCTTCTAATTATGATAGCGTAGAATAAACTCAGCTTAATAATTCCTCGTGTGACATCACTTCTATAATGCATTTAGAACATACTATATGCAATGTTTCATCTAATTAGGATAGCAAAGTCTAAACTTGACTCAATACTTCCTCGCGTAACGTCATTCCTGATTTAGTTAGACCATACTATACACAACTTTTCTTCTAATTATGATAGCGCAGAATAAACTCAGCTTAATAATTCCTAGTGTGACATCACTTCTATAATGCATTTAGAACATACTATATGCAATGTTTCATCTAATTAGGATAGCAAAGTCTAAACTTGACTCAATACTTCCTCGCGTAACGTCATTCCTGATTTAGTTAGACCATACTATACACAACTTTTCTTCTAATTATGATAGCACAGAATATAGGTACTCAGCTTAATAATTCCTCGCGCGACGTCACTCCTATCGCATTTAGAACGTACTATATGCAATTTTTCTTTTAATTTCGTCCTAATAATATCTCACGTTACACGTTACGCGTCACAGCTGATTTAGCTTTACCGTATTATATGCAACTTTTCTTCTAATTAGCATAAATTGTTACAGGGCATCCACGAGTTGGCAGGCGTCCGTTTGCCCCTGCAACCCTATCCCAGCGGCCATGCGGTCTTCATGTACAGCACGGCGTCGGACGGTAACGTCACCTTGCAGCTCAAAGAACCGGACGATCTGGATCGCAACAGCTTGGCGGCGATGTTGGCCAAATTACAGGACGACGCGACCTTCTCGATTTCCTACCAGGACACGGATATCTTGTCGGAGGGTATCGACGTGCTGCTAGGCAGCGGCACGGCGAATTCCGGTGAGTAACTTTGTTGTGTATTTAGTAGCGGAATCGAAGACAAAACGTTAAATGAAACGAGCGATTGGCTTGGCTTTCATAATCGCTCGTAATTCGAACAGGGGAGAACAATGTTGAATTGTTGACGTGCTATGTCCGGCATAACGCGGTTATATCTTTGTAGGTAATGTAATGAAACGTTTTGGGCGGGTGTAAAAGTTTCCAGCGGAGACTAATTAGGGGAGTTTCTGGTGATGGACGGGAGAATTGCGAGAGGAAAATCGATGATGGATAAGTATGGCTCTTGTATATAAGGAGTGCTTTATCTCCTGCTCTCGTTATCCAAATAAAGGGCGACGAAAAAGATTAAAAGAGAGCACTTGGTGTTGCACTATTTTTAGACGGCATTCGAGTGTATAAATGTCGCCTTTGTTAAGATAACATTTTCACGCAAATTTCAGGAGAGGCCATTGAAAAGACGTGCTCAACTGGTAATGCAAAAGTTAACTTTATCTACTTATCTTTGAAGAGTTTTTTTCTTTCTTCCGCTATTCTTTTCACCGGAGTAGATACTTTGCGCTGTTTGTTAGTAATAATGATCTTCCATGGCAGCTGTTTAATTTCAACATTTTTCACAAAAACCGTTTCGATACAAATCATATTATTGCATTGTACGTGAACAAATCCTCGGAAACAAATCGGCGCCGAAGGAAATATTGTCGCTTTTCTTCATTTAAACTAACGATATTTGCGTTTCGAGACGTCTGTTCAGACGATTTCATTTCGATTGAAAGACTACGTGTCTCGCTTATTTCATTTCCTCCTTAGTTCAACCTCGATTTTTCAAATTTTCCGAAAATACGTTCGCCGCAAATGGAGAAATGCATCAATTCCAAAACGTCTGTTTAAAATCAGTTTTCTTTATTGAGAAAGAAATAGAAGCCTTTTGGTTTGTTGGAATAGTTGGATTAGGATTAATTCACATAATGGAGAAGACCACAATGTGAGATATGCGGATTTCGGCAAAAGATACGATTAGAAATGATTTATTAGAGCTCAAAACCGTTTTCAGTTGCTCAAAATGTGTTATAACTAAAAAGTTATAGCCCTTCGAAATTTAAAAATTTCGGGTTTTGACTCATACCTTATCAACCAATCATAAACCACTCACGTCTTGTTGTATAGTAAATAGTATGAATCTTCGAACGCAGTAACAAAGAATACACAAACGAACAAAAATCAAACTGTCATTTGTCAGATTTTTCTGAAAAATGCACAAAACAAATTACACGAATTGCAGTTCGGCACAAAACACTTTACTGGTAATATTGACGTTGCCAAGAATGTTGCCAAATGAATTTTTCAGGACCATTATTTGTGTTTTTAAGTTAACAAGAAAATCGGTTAAAATTTATACAGATGAAGATGTTACTTCTATATTAATATATCGAATTATCCATTAGGCAATGAAAGAAATGGATAAATCAGAAAATGTTTATTGCAATAAATATACAAAAAACGCACATTTTGCGGAACAAAGAAGAGTAATAGGAAACGTGGCAAACTTGCTAAATATGACCTCTTTGAAACTCTCGCTTTGATTGGAGCAGAGTGTATGACGATTGTGTGACGTTTTTCAAACTTTAAAAATTAATTGCGGCCTTATTTGGCCACAGAAAAAAATAAAAATTTCATTAGGCGCCTTCTTAGAACACACGGTTTTGAAAAAAAAAAATTAAAAAAAGTCGTGGTCTTCTCCATTTTAATCTCCCCTACATGGCATGAAACATCCTGTATATTGGTTCAATTTCCTGTATAATTACCAATTTTTGGTGAAGTTAACAGACCGTGTCCTGTTCCACGAAAAACTTGTTGGCAGTATGGCCGTTTAAGTAGGAAAATCCAATATAAGTTTCGCCATTCGCCGAATGCAATTTCTATTTTAGTCTTCCTGCTAAACGAGATTTCGAAGCACAAATTTAAAACAGCAGTAATGCGATTTCTGATGGCGTTTTCCGTTCTCATAAAGAGAAACGCAATAAAATTTCCCCGGCTCCTTTTTATTCCGCTCCTAATGAGATACGTCCTATTGAAGACACTATTAGCGTTCAAACAAAAAATACAAAAATACCACGGGGGGTTGAAAACATAATTGGGTCGCACGGGCGTTCCGCAAAAGGGGGAAAGACGGATTTCCGTTTCGAATTCGCGAATTCGAGAAGAATTACCTTTGTAAATCAGCTAAGCATTGAATCGGCTTAGGGCTTAAGCCATGAAATAAAGCATTAACTTATTCCTTTCCTTTAAAGATTAATAATATTAATTATGCCAATAAATTGATTACAATATTAGAAGAGAGTATAGAAAGAGTATAGGAAGAGTATTATAAGAAGAGATTAGAAAGAATATAGGAAGAGTTTAGGAAGATAATAGGAAGAGTATAGGAAGAGTAATAGGAAGAGTATAGGAAGAGTATAATAGGAAGAGTATAGGAAGAGTATAGGAAGAGTATAATAGGAAGAGTATATAGGAAGAGTATATAGGAAGAGTATATAGGAAGAGTATATAGGAAGAGTATAATAGGAAGAGTATAGATTATAGGAAGAGTATATAGGAAGAGTATATAGGAAGAGTATATAGGAAGAGTATATAGGAAGAGTATATAGGAAGAGTATAATAGGAAGAGTATAGGAAGAGTATAGGAAGAGTATATAGGAAGAGTATATAGGAAGAGTATATAGGAAGAGTATATAGGAAGAGTATAATAGGAAGAGTATAGATTATAGGAAGAGTATATAGGAAGAGTATATAGGAAGAGTATATAGGAAGAGTATATAGGAAGAGTATAATAGGAAGAGTATAGGAAGAGTATAGGAAGAGTATATAGGAAGAGTATATAGGAAGAGTATATAGGAAGAGTATATAGGAAGAGTATAATAGGAAGAGTATAGATTATAGGAAGAGTATATAGGAAGAGTATATAGGAAGAGTATATAGGAAGAGCATGTAGGAAGAGTATATAAGAAGAGTATTCTTTATTTCTTATGGTATTTATAAACAACTCCGAGAAACCAACATTTTTTTATTATGAACTGAAATTCCTGCCTAATTTTCGGTACCGATAAATTAATAATTAGAGTCCCGAAATTAAAACCATAACTCCGGAACTACATCTTCCCTTATGTTAGCTGTACGGCCGGAGATTAATTAGGGAGTCGTTTATTGTTTTTCGTGCAACATTTGCGAATATCCGCCGTAAATAACGGCGTTGTTTTAGCGGCAGCGGGTCGGTTTCGAGAGAGTAACGGGCGCAAGGGCGTAATGGCGTCGCGGCGCTGGCTGGAAGACGCGCGAGGCGCTCCGAATCGCATTAGTACAGCGTGCCGCCAACACTTGATAAAGCCGCACGATTACAAAACGCGTAAATTTTGACGAGTGCGAACCAGAACCGGACTCTATAGTAATGCAACTCAATTATTGGGGTTTGAAATCGGTTGAAATGCAGGGTCGGTCTGAGCCGATGTGGAAATAGGAAATATGTACCTATTTGCATAGTAAAATTGAGGATAAAAGTGGGGATTTTCTTAGTAAAAATTAGATACTAAATTAGACAATTTTTCAGATGATATTAAACTAATTTAACGATTTTTTGGAATATTTTTATTTGACTAAATTAGTCGATTCTTCAGATGATATTAAAACTAAATATATTAGAACATTTAACTAAATCTGGAGATTATTCAGATGATTTTTTATAAAATTATTTTTTTACATGTAAATTTAACGATTTTGTGGAATATTTTACTAAATTAGTTAATTTTTCAGATGATTTTATGAGTTAAATTAACGAGCTTTAAGAATAATTCACTAAATTAATCGATTCTTAAGTTGAAAAATTTCAGTTGAGAATTATATCTACTAAATAATCATTCAAAATTATTCTAAATGGTTTTGAACTGTCCTAAATGGTTCTAAAAGTGTCCTGAACTGTTCCAAGAGTGGTCCGGCCTAGTCAGTTCAAAAATGGTTTTAAATGATTCTGGATAATTCTGCGTGGTTCCTAATTGACTAAATTTGATGATTATTCAGATGATTTTCGGAGTATATTTTACTAATTTTGATGATTTTCCGGAATACTTGTCAATTTTTGAGATGATTTTACAAAATTTTACATATATGAATTTGACAATTTTATTAGAATATTTGATTAAATTAGTAGATTTTTGAGAATTTGGAGGATATTGGAGGATATTTGGATGAAATTTTTAGCAGATTTTTATGTGTAAATTTGGTAATTTCTATAAATTAATAAATTTTATCATATCATTAATTATATCATTAAATTTGTCGAATTAGTCACTTTTTCAGATGAAAAATATTACTTGGTCTTCTAAAAGTTCTGAAACAATCCAAATAACCCTGAAAGCATTCTAAAAAGTTCTGGACTTTCATAGTTTAGTCTAGGCCATTCTGAAACTGTTCCAAATAGTTTCGGATATTTCTTGTTTACCCTGAACCGTTCCAAATAATTCCGGATGGTCCTAGTCTGTTCCAAAATGATTCTGGGCAATTCTTGATCATTTTAAACAATGCTCGTTTCAGCACAAACTCGACTTATTCGCTACATTTTGTTTTGAAAACTAATCTTGATGGCTTCGCAAGCTTGAATAACGTAATAACGATCCCGCTCACTTGGCAAGCTCGACAATAGTAACATCTTGTATCTCTATTTGCTACACATTAATTTACTATACTCTATTTAAAATAATAACCTACCCGAGGTCTTATTTCCTCCGCAAGCTCGACTTCTTTGTTGCTATTCTCGTTATCTTCCTACACTTTTCCATGTAAAATTATAGGTAACTTTCCTAAGGGAATTTAACCACTTCAGCTACTCTATAGGTGTAGAGTTTACGCTGCTTTTATGACAGAAACGCGTATTCACATCAAATTCAATATTTCACGAGCACCCGTAAAAATTAGATCAATGCAGCCGACAATGGAGGAAAGCGAAACTGCACCAAGGGAACGTATTAATTCGATAAAATTGATTGTAGTCGCTAACGGTGATTTATGAGACGTTCTCGTTAAGTATTCCATTTTCCTTTGAGGCGGAGGGAGCCCGGGGCCCTCGTCAAAAAAATGAAATTGTAATAAGGAGCGACTTCCGAAATCCTTCAATCTCGACAAAAACCCAATAACCCGAAACTAGATAAATGGCGGTGCCATATTAAAGTCACACGCCATCAATATGGTTTATTGGAACCGCAGGGTACTCGCCACCGAAGCGCATCGACCAAGGACAACGGTGACCCTTTTAAATCCTTTCTCGACTTGCTCCCTCGAACTCGAACTCACCCGTCGCGATTATTTTATTTCAAATCGCTCTAGCTCGAGCCGTTTCTTTTTCGATTTCCTGTTTTATTAAACGCTCTCCTATACTAATGGGAATCGCTCCGTAATTCCCGATATTCCGTTTTATTCTTTATGCCAGATGTATCTGCGTCAGAAAGACGAGTACGTATCGGCCCGTAAACGCTTTTCTCGTCTCTATTGAAATGAATTCTTGCCGTGTTATCCATTTCAAATGCATAAATTATTTCACCGGAGCACATTAAACTGTATAATTTATCTTAAATGGAAGACATAGGCCAAGGGATGCACCAGAAATTTCTGCTTACACACAATCATGCGTCTATTACAATTTCTTAATTAATAGCAATAGAGCATTATAGTGCATTGAAATGTTACATTTTTTAGGCTATTTGAGACACTTTTTGTTGCAAATTGAATTCTCTACAACCTCAGTTATGTAACTTTTGGTCGTAGAATTGAAACTAAACAAGTTATTAATGAAAATAGAAAAAAATTGGAGACAAATTTTCTTTTTTTCGTTATAACTTTTTTTCTGGTCATTTTACAAAAAAATAACATCGGAGCATTTTGATAGAGGAGTTTTCAAGGAGTAATTGTCGTTGCTCAGTTTTTAAAATTAGTTAATTTATAGTTTTACAGTGCTGCAAATATAACACTACTCTGCAGTACATACTTGATACAGAGTGTCGCAAAAAAGTTTCGGACTTTAACTAAAGACTTCTGAGACGAAACTAAGATGATTGAAACTAATTTGCCTGCATCCAAAAGTGTTTAGTTAAGAAGTTACAGGTTGTTAAAGTTATAACGAATAGAAAAGAGATTTTTTGATATTGGGCCAGAAATGACTAGAAATATTTCAAAATGGACTATTAATTCATAACATTGCACAAGAAATTAGCAATCTTAAGTTTTTCTGCATATTTTTTTAGTGGACACTTGTTGTACCAATTAATTGTACCTACTATTGTAATAATTAATATGCAGATTGAGAGTTATTAAATCTTGTAATGGTGTGGTTGTGTAAATTTCTTTGTACCTCGTGTACTAGAAATTTCCCGCAGAC
The DNA here is from genome assembly GCA_917563865.1 of Phyllotreta cruciferae. NCBI lineage: Eukaryota > Metazoa > Arthropoda > Insecta > Coleoptera > Chrysomelidae > Phyllotreta > Phyllotreta cruciferae. The sequence goes on along the minus strand of OU830609.1, from coordinate 3,223,540 downwards.
TGTGGATGGAAGAATGAAGTCGGTAAAGTTTAATTTCCTTTTCATAAATATGAGGCATTAACCAAACGCCGCACTTTGCATGCATATTGGGGATTCCTTGCACCTTTATAAATATATATTAGCATAGAAGGCCCATCCTCTCTATAAGTAACCTTAAAATGGCAATTTGAGAAGAAAAATGCCTCACTAGAATGTCTAGATTGCCCGGCTTATTTACGGACAACGCTTTAGAGGATTTTTTTGGTCGACAGAAGAAAAAGAACGCCGTCGTTATCAAGGCGTCGGCGGAAACTTTTTGTCGTTAATTAAAATTAGAAGTCTAATTACTTCGGAATGTACTATGTGTTGATTCGTTTTCGTTGCGGAAAAGCTGTAAAGAATTCGCAGCGATTTTTCTAATCGCATTGCACGAAAATGAAGATTAAAAGGAAGTAATTACTTCGAAAATTGTCGCAACCGTTCGAGCCCCAATAGTTCTTAAAAACTTTTCCCAACGCGACGCTTTTTATTGAAAATCCTATTGGAAATATAAGATTTTCTTCGGCGAATGAAAATTACCGGGGATTTCCCGTGCGCGTTTTAAAAGAACACGTGGTAATCGAAACGTAACGAGCGATTTGTATTCATTGAAGAAATCGATTACGCCTGTTCGTAAACATTCCTTTCATAACTCACAACAGTGTTTACCCATTAATTTCACCGAGTTAAAAATAGTTAGCAATTAGTTACCGTCCCAATTGCCGTCCGAATATTGAAAAAAAAACAAGGCACCAAAGTACGCCGGAGCATTGGAATAATTTTACATTGTCGAAGATGATTACCATCAATAAATAATGAATTTATTTTTCGATCGGTTATGAACGGCCGCGTGTCATTGATTGATTAGAATTCCAGAAGGAGAGCATTCGTCGGGATTTATGGACGGGAATAGGTAGTAAAAGAGCGAGGTAAATAAACAAAATATTGATTCGATCCGAATATCATTCTGGGTTATTAGGTTTAATGAAAAATGAAGGCGAAATCCGCGATACCGTATTTTTCATTAGTCTTATCGTCCCGAACAATTTATAACTATACTAACTCAATTTGGAAGCTGACGTTTTTCATTAACAACCTCATTCGAGGAAGGGTATCCGCATTGATATTTTTAACAAATATTTACTCCGCACACTTCCAAACTTATTAAAATGGATTTCGTTAATGATGTATGATGCCGTACAAAAAGGGTCTACCTTCAAATAAACTATAGATACTTGATAAATGGAGTTCTACGCTGTAGTTTTTGCGAGGCACACATCGTCGTTCCGCAATAAAGATCGGATTACGTTATGCAAAAGTTCGACGGGAAAACATGCAAGACTCCACATGGAGTTCCAAACGTTAGCCCGAAACTGGTACACGAGACTTAGTTGCCAACTCGGGTCGCAATTATGTAAATTTTCGTTAAACGGCGCACGAGTTTTCGAAGCAGATAATAGAATTGAGAATACGCCCGTAGTTTAGTTTCCATCGTCTTGTTTTAATTCATTCATTGTCGAATAAGTACACGGCAATTGTATACGGGCTAATTTCGTTAAAGATACTTCGCGAAAGTTGAACCATTCTTCGCTTTTGTACTTACTTTACGGAATATTGATGAATTCCGAAGAAATGTATCGATTTAATAAGATATACTCTCCAACAATGTTTCCATAACTTTTGAAATAAAAATGTATACATTTACATTAAAATAACTATTACAATACTATTAGTTAATTTCATGCGAAGTAATTAATAAAGCATAAATTATATTACTGATAAATAGATAATAGGGAAGCATTTATAAAAATTATTCACTTTCCAATGCGCCATGATTTAATCATATTTTGTGTACATTAGTCAGGTTGATTAATAATGAATGCATTTAATGGAGTTGCAATGCGTAAAATTACTTTTCTACTGCATACATGTACCATCGGAGGTAATTTCATACGATTAGAGTACACATTAATTAATTCTATATCTATTGAATTTCGCTTTTGTACAAACTATAATAGAAATATCGTACGTACTTGTTCCGTATTTCAATATTTCAACTAGACTTTTTTATATTAATTATTGTAAGTAGGTACATATTGCATATTTTATGTTACAACGAGCAAATATTTGCTCTAACAAAATATTAAATTTCATTTGCTCAGTCGAGCCGTTCTGTAGATACACTTGAAAAGCGACGATAGTAAATATTAGAAGAAATGAAGTAGATGGATGAAAATAAATCTCATGACCGGGGGATATTAGATATTACCTTATACATTATACGATGTGAGTAGTATTCTATATTTTACTGATATAAACTCCAAAATCGAGGGAATAAGTATACCTACATTATTAGTGATAAAAATATTGCAATCCTATCCAGTAAAACCGTCTAAGCTTCGTATGTCAGCTTCGCGTTCCGTCTCTACAGACGGTAGATAATATTAAGAAATATCTGGAGCATTATATACAATTTCTCAGATCGATGCATATTTTATATCTAGTGCATTCCCTTGAGACACACAGTCAGCATAAAGTTATAAGACCATCACACGATTTGATGCTCGACTAAATCTTTCAAAAATCAAAATATCGCATTTCCCAATCCCCCGGGGCAATAATATCAGCGTCAGAATCGAACGGAACTATTCCCCAGCAAAATGGGAAACCTTTATTAAAAGTTTCGCTTATATGCGAGCACGGAAAATTTCCAACTGTAAAAATTGTAAATTCGGTAGAATTGTTTTTAACATGCCCACTCTTTGCATTTTTGGATATCTTTAAAGAGTGCTTTTAAAATAAAGTATTATTGTGCTCAATTTGATTCCCCTCAATTGGGATACAGGAAACAAAAGGTCCTTTTCATTTTTACATGCCCACTCATTGCATTTTTGATATGTTTAAAGAGTGCATTTATAATATAGTAGATTTTATTGTGCTCAATTTGATTCCCCACATTGGGGATACAAGAAACAGAAGGTCCTTTTCCTTTTTACATGCCCACTCAATGCATTTTTGCATATCTTTAAATAGTGTATTTAAGATTATAGTAGATATTATTGTGTTCAATTTGATTCCCCTCAGTTGGGATACAACAAACAAAAGGTCCTTTTCATTATTACATGCCCAATTTTTGCATTTTTGGATATCTTTAAAGAAAGTATTTAAAATAAAGTTTTATAATGTGCTCAATTTTTGATTCCCCTCAGCTGGGATATAAGAACAAAAAAGTCCTTTTCATTTTTACATGCCCATCACTTTTTACATTTATGGATATCTTTAAAGAGTGTCTTTAAAGAGATATAGGAAATAAAAGGTCCTTTTCATTTTTACATGCCCACTCATTGCATTTTTGATATGTTTAAAGAGTGCATTTAAAATATAGTAGATTTTATTGTGCTCAATTTGATTCCCCACATTGGGGATACAAGAAACAGGAGGTCCTTTTCCTTTTTACATGCCCACTCAATGCATTTTTGCATATTTTTAAATAGTGTATTTAAGATTATAGTAGATATTATTGTGTTCAATTTGATTCCCCTCAGTTGGGATACAACAAACAAAAGGTCCTTTTCATTATTACATGCCCAATTTTTGCATTTTTGGATATCTTTAAAGAAAGTATTTAAAGTAAAGTTTTATAATGTGCTCAATTTTTGATTCCCCTCAGCTGGGATATAAGAACAAAAAAGTCCTTTTCATTTTTACATGCCCATCACTTTTTACATTTATGGATATCTTTAAAGAGTGCCTTTAAAGAGATATAGGAAATAAAAGGTCCTTTTCATTTTTACATGCCCACTCATTGCATTTTTGATATGTTTAAAGAGTGCATTTAAAATATAGTAGATTTTATTGTGCTCAATTTGATTCCCCACATTGGGGATACAAGAAACAGGAGGTCCTTTTCCTTTTTACATGCCCACTCAATGCATTTTTGCATATTTTTAAATAGTGTATTTAAGATTATAGTAGATATTATTGTGTTCAATTTGATTCCCCTCAGTTGGGATACAACAAACAAAAGGTCCTTTTCATTATTACATGCCCAATTTTTGCATTTTTGGATATCTTTAAAGAAAGTATTTAAAATAAAGTTTTATAATGTGCTCAATTTTTGATTCCCCTCAGCTGGGATATAAGAACAAAAAAGTCCTTTTCATTTTTACATGCCCACTCATTGCATTTTTTATATGTTTAAAGAGTGCGTTTAAAATATAGTAGATTTTATTGTGCTCAATTTGATTCCCCTCAATTGGGATACAGGAAACAAAAGGTCCTTTTCATTTTTACATGCCCACTTATTGCATTTTTGGATATCTTTAAAGAGTGTACCTATTTAAAAATTATAGTTATAGATACTATTGATTACAATTTGATTCCCCCCAGTTGGGATACAAGGAACAAAAAGTCGTTTTTATAATTGTTTCAAATGTATTTGTCGTGCTCGACTCGGCACGACAACGGAGCTATTTTCGATTTACGCATCTACGCACGCCGTAATCGATTAGCACAAAAGGCGCATAGAAGCCGGGAAGAAAGACGGGCCCGAAACTAAATATTCCGCGCGACCGAGCGCGAACTTAAATGGTCGAAAGTGAGCCCGTGAGCGGCGTTAAAATGTTATTTTATAACTATCGCCCGGCGATGCCGCGCAAGCGGGAAATTTACGGGTTTCGGGGATGTGCTTCTGCGGGAAACGTATTGTTTTGGGCGATCGAGCACCGTCTGGAAGGTGCATCGAATCATTCACGTCTCTCGGTTTCTTTGTTCGCAATCGAAATACCGAATGATCGCGCCAGCTCCAGAATCTATTATCGAAAGAGATAAAATTTCATTTCGATCCGGCGCGAAAACGGACCGGTTTTAAAGTTTACGGGGGGATTTAATTTACAACTAACTAGTTTCGATCATAGAGGACAATGGAGTGGAAATTGAAAGAAGGAGGTGGAGATAAAATAGATGTTTTTCGGTACGATTGTTAAAAGTAATATAGAAAAGAGTCGTTGGTAACGTAATACGAGAGTTATGCCCGTATTCAAAAAGTTTCGATAATAAATTAAATAAATATAACGGTTGGTTTTATGAAGTTATATGGAATTTAACATGGAATAATCATGGCAACTTATTATAACCAACCGGTTATATTATAATCGAAACTTCTGAATACGGCCATCAGTGTATCGAACCTTTCTCTATATTATAATTGCAAATATTACCAAATCCTAGAAATCTATTAAAATGAAATGTAGTTCAAAATGTAGCTTAATTTAATAGTTATGATACTATAAATACCTACATAATATTGAAACATCACAAACTTAGGATTAAAAAATTGTTATTCTTGAAAAGTTATAATCCAAAAAGCTTCTCCTAAAAAACACCTTATTTACAAAAAATGCACAAAAATTAGGAAATTATCATTTATATTACTCTTTAAACTTAATCTGCGGTGTTGGTCAATTGGTCCCCACGGTCATTTTTGTCAGCGGGGTTCCATAATCCTACAGGTCGATTGGTCCCGTTTCAAAATTTAATGGGCTAATTGGTCCCCGCGGTCAAAATATTCCTAATCCGATTAGATAAGATTTTACATTGCATGAATAACTATCATTTGGCTAACATCTTCTGGTGTACTTACATAGCTGAGAGAATTTGGACAAAATGCAACTTTTAGTGTTAAAAAATATTTAATATCTAAGAATTAGTAATTTAAAATATATACAATTGGTACAATATACAGGGTGTTTCCGAACTTGGGAGACAATTTTCTAGGGGTGATAGTTCGCATAATTTGAAACCGATTCGCAGATTTCGTTTTTCTTAAAAATGTATTATAAACAAAATAGAGCCATTACAAAAAAAATCAAAGAGCGAATACAACCCTGGCGCGATAGTCAGCTGATCGGTTTCAAAAACCGATGCTAGGACGAGCAAATTTCACCCTCCGCGCGCCTCATTTCGAAAAACGTAGCCTATTGCTTTCTAGTGCGTATTGTTTTGTAGGGTTGTTAACCTCACGGTCAAATAGATTTTTTATACTGTTTTTTTAGTGATTTATTTGATATTATTAGGTGTTCTTCTAAGTTTAGTTTGTTCTTCGTGCTCTTCACAGTTTAACAAGTTGGTGTGTACTTACAATAAGACGGTGAAAAGTTTGAATAATTACTATGAATTTCAAGCCATTTTTCTACAACAAAATAGGTGAGCTAATATTTCTTTTGAGTAGAATGTTTTTTCTATTATTATTTGGAAAACCCGCGGGTTAATTTTATAATTTATCCATGATTCTAAAAATTCAGAGACCATATGGATTAAATAAAGGTCCTAATAAATAAATTTGAATGAGATATTAATTAATCAATCATTATTTTGTTGTGATTTTGTCGATTCTAATTTTACGGTGAGTTCGATCGTACCGCGCGAGTCGAGAGCGACTGCAATTGCTATGCAGGTCGGTATTTCTTAGATTTTTTTTTACGTTTTTAATTAATTTTTGATAAATATTTTTCTTGACGGTTTTGAATAAATAATCACATAATTCGCTAAGATGACCCGTTGTCACTTCATCATTAAAAATTGTACCCCAAGTTCGGAAACACCCTGTATATTAAAAGAAAAATTCTGTACAAAAAAAGAATTATTTTAGTTTTAATATACTTACGAATGGATTTCAAACAATAGTTGGCAACATATGGGTAACTTTATTATTAATTTTACGAAATAGTTATTCTTCACAAAAAGTTCTGCATGATCTAAAATCCAAGATGCAACCATCAAAAATCAAATTTTATCAATCTTACACGAGGTATGTGAAAAAATGTGAATTTTGCTCAAGAGTAAAGTACCTTAATATTTTACAATATCGAAATTTGTTATTATGAAAAGTACACCTAATTTTCTAGAAGTATACTGGAAGGGATGGGATTTTCCCTATATTGAAATGGAAAAAAAGACAGAAGTCAAAAAATTTCCACTAATCATAAAATCCTCATTAAATTGTATAACGAAATGAAAATACATAATCGAAATTTGCCAGAGAATTTTGAAATTATAAATATTCCCATCGGTCCTTCCTAGAAACCCTTAATCCGGTATTGGGGACCAATGGACTGATAGCTTTCGAGTCGAAAAAGGATTATATTTGGGTAAATTTGACCGCGGGGACCAATTGAACTCCACCTGTAATCTGTTAAGATTAATACCTATAACACTAATATTTGAGAAAGTCTTTAGAAATCGTTTATAGCAATTAAAAAAAATGTGTATCTCCTGCGCTTGGTTTCAATCCATAGATTTTCATCATCTTTTTTTTCAATTCTAGAAATAAAGCCTCGGAATCAGCCTGGAATCAATTCATCTCTCAATTAGTTAATCTTGATTTTTATGTCTCTTAAGAAAGAAGAAAAATGAATAGCAATACAGCCAAAAATCATTCTTTTTTCATTACATTTATGAATATACATATTTTATATGTAGTTACTTATCATTTGGTAGAAATATCGTAGTGGTTCAATTTATAGACGAGTTCAATATACCTCTGACTCTTCTCTTACAAGCTGGGAATCTGGATTGGTTCATTAAAGTTTGCTTAAGTATAAGAGGTTTTGTTAAAAAAAGTTTATATGAAAACAAGCCGGAATGGAAGGTAAATACAACAAAAAAAGCGTACCGAAAACCTCCTAAACCGCGAAAAGTTGTTTATGATATCTTCCATTTCATTCCAAGCATGTTGTCGGGGGTAGTTTAAGGTGTTTTCGAGCCGGTTTTCTCGGCTACCGGCTATATAAACAAGTCAAAGTTTGCTGAAGCGCAATATAACTCCTCGAGAGAAATTGCCGGGATAAAAAAGGAAATAAACTTAGTAGTCCGCTGAAGTGTTCTATATAAATAAGGACTTGGTTTTGCTACTGCTTACTTTTCTCCAGCGTAGTCCTGACAATCCACCGAGTCGTAAGCGGTCATCTTTTTACTTTATGTCCGACAGTTCCGCTTGATCCAAAAACAAGCGGAACAAACGGAGAAAAACTTGATAAACTTTTCTTTGTTGCGAAAGTGCTTCCATATTGTTACAACCGCACTCGTTGTTGCGGGTTTTGTTACTTCAACTTGAAGGCAACGTTTAGTTCCACTTCGAGTGAAATTTTCGCATATAATCAAACGCGGAAAAGCAAAAACTTTTGAATTTTTATCGAAGAATTAGAAAGTTGCTTAAAGAAAAGTTAAATTAGATCTGGATAAGACACACGGAATCAGAAAGTTTCCTCTCAAATTCGCAACTTTTTTCCCTCAAAAAAATTGAAAACCTTGTTATACATGGTTATACATCCGCCGAATCGAGAAAAAAAACACAAACTTTATAGACCCACCGGTCCTCTATATCAATTTCCTTCATAAAACTTCCCCCAACAACAACCAGTGGACAACATGTTGTCGCTTTTCGAGTTTTAAGAAATCTCCCGTATACTTAATAAACTCCAAGTTGTTATCAGAGCCCTCCAAGCATCCCCAACTTTCTGAAACGACAACGAAGGAAAACATTATGTACGGGTATACAGTTCCGGGGAGGATGGAAACTTTTATTTTATATCGCTGTTTTGGATACCACAGGGAATCCAACTATAGAGAGTTTCATAAAAACAAAAATTATACAGGTAAGCGCAAATTTGTTTGCAATGTGGTCAATTCTATGAGTAAACAAAGACTATAGTTTGGTGCAAAACAAAGTTACATGCACGTCACCTTTACTATACGTCGTAAATAGACAGTGTTGCCGAACTTCCGTAAAGTTAACAAAATCTAAGAATTTTCTAAAATTGTCAAGAGAGATGAAGTACATTTAAAAATATGAATTCTCGTAAACCTTAATTTAAAACTGCTTATTGAACAGTTATTTAGGTATTTAACTTAGTCTGTTTTATGTGTTATTCGAAAAAGTTGGACACAATGCTTGGCAAATATGACGACATTAGTGACGTGCATGCAATTTATTATGCACAAACTATATATTAAAATAACAGTGGTTAGAGTGAGAAAGTTGAAATCTCATAATATAATTCCTTATTTTTCCTTTATATACTGTCTTTGTTGCACCCCATATTGCTTAAATTTGTATTTGCCTGTATACACAAATCAGTACACATACAACTGTTTTATGCAGCTATAACTTCAATTTCCTAAACAAATAACAGGGCTGCTAATTTCACCCTTTTTTGGAGTAAATTATCTACAAAACATCTAGATTAGAATCTCTGTAAAGATGCATATACTATTTTATCAAAGGAACCTTGTGATTGGTTCTGTTGAAAACACTTAACGGTATATTTATTATAATTAAGAGCATTAAACTGTACTTAATGCTCTCCAAAAACTAAGCAAACGCTAAACTCCAAAGACGAACGTACTCGTAATTATGAGTTCGGTTTAAAGACAAGGTACGAAGTTTCGCTTGATGAAACTTCTGTTGGAGTTATAAATTTTACGAACACGGCTGCCGACAGGATTAACTCCACTGAAACTCTCGAACGTCGTCGAATAGATTCGCTAAACAACAATCTGAATAATTCTCGCAAAATAAACTACGAAATTGTTGAAATTCTATGGAAAGTCTGATGCGCGGCGTTCGAGTTTTGTATTGCAAGAGGAATTATTGCGAAGTCGACTTTAATGGAAACAATTTGACATGAATAAGTGTAATTAAAAGTGCTAGATAGATTGAAATAAATACCTTAAAGTTTTTCTAAATTGAAGTTTCGCTTTGTCTACGTGTGAAATTCGACGTGCTGCGTTTGATGACGACCGAAGAAAAAGAAGAAGTACCTAAACTCTCGGTTTCCTCGGTTATTTGCGATATAAAACTTAAGAGAACCATTAAAGCATTCGTCGAAATTGCTCTTATATCGCCTCCTGTAGTATACTCTTCTGGAACTAATGCGCACTCACTTCCACGTCCTAGGAGAAATGGACTTTTTATGAAAAATTGTTTCGTATAGTCGGGAGCATTATGCGAGCCGAAAGGGAATTCCTGAGTGGATATTGGAGGGTTTTCGGAGGGAAAAAAGTCTTGTTACGCGGGACGACATTTATCGACGACAGAGGTTGATGATTACATTAACAAAAAACTTCTATTGCAAGTCGCTTTCCGCAGCAGTTTTCTAATCATTTTACCGAAAATAATACCACTAGAACCTCCGGGGTTACATGAATAATTATAATCGAGCGAAATTTGGATGCGCCAAAAAAGCGTAAGAATTTATCGTTAAATAGAACTCGAGAAAGTCGGCAATTATAAGCCGGAAACGACCGCAGGACAAATAGTAACTACTTTTATGGTAATTTGTCATTTTGATGCTTGTCTACTTGCGAAGTTCAAAACCGCGAACTTAGGGTCGGGCATTATTAAGATTAATATGAGATAACATTGGATGCTTTACATTTTCCTCACTCATTACGATCCGGATGACTAATGAACCGACACTTCTCTTGAAGGATCTTCACAGACTTAATAAAGGTTAGTAAATGCTTATTAATTCATCATAACGCCGACAGGATTTGTATTAAACGATAGTTTTGAAAAAGATGAAGTTCCACAAATGGTGTATACGTCTAATGGCAAACCTCTAAATGAAGGTTATAAGATCCTATTAAATACAAATTTAAACTAGTTATAATATGCAGTAGATATTCGTATAGCGTACCGGGTCGGTATGAGGTGTATTATAGGAATAATACAAGTGCGAGAAAGAAAGTGTATCTAACAATAGTAATAGTGATTGAGACGGAGAGAGATGACATTATAAGTAAACGTGTACTTGATCGTGTTATCAAATTGCTTAGGACAGTTTGCAGAGTTTTTAGAACTGTTCAATACTATTATAAATGTCCAGAATCATTTTAGAACAGACTAGAACCATTTGAAGCAGTTTAGGACGGTCATATAACCATTGAGAAATGTCCGAAATCATTTATAGCAGATTCAGGGTTATTTGGAATAGTCCAGGATAAATAAGAAAAGTCCAGAACTTTTTAAAATATATTTAGGACTTGAATAATTTGATAAAGTGTGTCATTCCAATAAAATTGTGCACATTACTTGTAAAATTTTGTAAAATCACCTCAAAAAATCAAGTATTCCTAAAAATCGTCAAATTTTGTAAAATATTCTAATAAAATCCTTAAATATTAAAATCAACTAATTCAGTACAATATTCTAAAAATCGTGAAAATTGTGTATAATAGTAGTGCTTTATAACTAAACTATCAAATCAACTTTTTGCAAATTAACAAAATCATTTGAAAAATCATCAAATTTAGTGAAATATAATTGAATCCTGAAATTTACTATTAAAATCATCTGAAAAATCGACAATTTCAACAAAATATTCTAAAAAATTGATTAAACTATTACATACATACCTACTAGTATTACAATAATTACTATAATACATATGTTATTAAAATATTTCTATTAAAACCTTTAAATCTTGTAAAATTTTTTGATTTAAATGTGTTGTTCCCGCAGTTCACATCGCCGCTGGCCGACCTTTGCGAGTTTCTTTACCATCATCATTTTCTAATTACATTTTTCTTTTCCTTTATGAATATTTACCTAGTCGGTGAACTTTTCTATTAGAATAAAGAACTTTTATCTTTCCAGAAGTTACTTTTCACTTACTGCATGGTACATTTATTTGGGCATGGACTAGTCGATAGTTTACCGATAGTTTGATACAAACAAACTGCATTGATAGATATTGTAGAGTTATTTCTAAGGAAAAATATCGAGATGTGGCGAAGTTTACGTCCATCGCAATTGATCAATATGAATAAGTAAGCTATAAAATAAGAAATATGCCAGCCGAAAATGCTTTCATAGATAATATCCCGGTCCTGCAGTCTCTCAGACAACGACAATGTAGATTGATAGAATTTATAACACTTTTCGTCGAGATTTCAGAAACTTTTTGAAAAGCACTTCGAGATCCCTAAATCATTTTAATAGTTAGCTTCGTTCGCTATATTTTATAAACTCCATTTAACTTCCGCTGCTTTTTAAAAACCGGTTTAAGAAAAATTCAGACGTTTATATTTTGTACATATGAATCAAGAGGCTTCACAACTCGAGGAAGTTTTGGTATTAAATCGCGAAAATCGAAATAATTTTATACTTACTGAAATATCTAGTACAGTTTCTAGTACACCCCGCCACTCATAATATGTACCTAGATAGAAAAGGAAGGCGATAATCGAGTGAGCGATAGGTCTGCCGCCCATTGTACAAAGTTTAATTTAGAAAGTACGAATGAATAAGCCAGTAAAAGAAAAGTAAATAAATCGTTCTCTTTTTGAACCAAAAGTTGCTCGTATAGCGTTTTTTCATAGAACCGAATTTAATTGGCGCCGAAAAAACGAAACAAAGAGAAAAATCTTTCATTAGGGGTGCGGAAAATCGACGAAAAAACTCACCTACAGCTGCAGGAGATCGAATAAGTAGTACAGATACTTGCCTCGTTTTTTCTCCACAATTCCCAACAATACGCTCCGCTCTAATAAAAAATATTGGCTCGCAGCGAAATAGAATTCGGGGAGAAAAGGAAAAAAACGTTAAATCAACTTTTCAAAGGGTACGTGATTTAAATTCACGAAGAAAAGACAATGTTTAATTTCGAAATGGAACGTTGTTTGACTGTTTCATTATTAACAAAGGTGAAAAGGGCATTCTTGAAAATTTTCCGTTATCCAAAGTAGGTATCGAAGGTTTTGTGTTTTATACAAAAAAGTTTGTAATAAATACCTACATAAAATTTGTAATAGTTTCTAAACGTTTTAAAAGTTTAATTAGACAATAGTGTGGAACACTTTAGATACAGCTCGTTATTCTTCTTTTATGGGTATAAACATAATCTCCACTGCGTTAGTATAGCAGAATTGGCAATTAAAATTTAATTAAACTTCACAAATTTGAATTTACGTAGGAGTAAATAACGTTCGAAATAGGAAAACTAGGAATGTCTTATGTACCTGTGGAAAGTAAAGTAACGAATGCCGCCGTGAGAAGTTTCCTGCAACTGCAACAAAATAAGCAATTAGCAATGGCATATTCGGTAAGTGCAATTGTAGTTCGAATTAATGGCCTCAAAGGAAAGACACCCTTTACTCAATCATCGTAGTCGAAATGAAGTCGGATGAGGCTCAAAGGCAGAAATTCCCAAATTACCAATTCCATCGAAATTAACTTCCCGCACACGACCTGGCCATATAAACCTCAAAGGTGCTTGTTTACGAGGCCGTAAAGAATGATTACATGTTTTGCATTTTTACGGCCGAAATGAAAATATTTCAAGAATTATTGGCCGGCGTTACCCACAAACTTTCGCAAAGGCTCAATAAAATCTAATTTCGCGGCTGAAATATGTATGAGGCGCGTCTACGAGCATTAGACATATTTGACCGTTACCGATATACTCCTGGGGAATTAACTCGGATTCTTTCAATTCTGCCGGGTGAACCAGCTTTTTACTTTTTATTAACGTTATCGTTATTTATACCTTTCGGTCGATGAAAAGGTGTTTATACCTAAATACCGATCGATGTCGTAAAAACACATTTTTCCTTTTTCCCATTATAATTTTTCGTAATTAAATATTGTGTCAAAAGTTCCTGAATAGCTATGCTGAATCGGTGATGTGGACATTATTGGAATAAAACAAGGGCGAGAAAGAGAATACATCTGAGCATTTTATAATATGGCTTAGATAATATGGCACTGAGAGTGATGGCTTTATAACTGAAACTATACTTGCTTGTGTTCATGACAGTTTAAGAAATATTTAGCCTGATTTAGACGATTTAACTGATGTTTAAAACCGTCCAGAATTATTTGAATTATTTTAGAACTGACGATGACCATTTGTAAGTTTAGAACGGATCTGTATTGGATCTTATAGAACCATTTATAATTATCCAAAATCCTTTAGAACAGATTCAGGACTAATTGGAACTGTTCAGGATAAACTAGCAGTAGTCCTGAACCATTTGGAACAGTTTGAGGCTATACATATAGAACTTTTAAATTTAAATGATTAATTAGAAAATCTCACTCTCAATTTTTTGAACTGTTTTAAATGTAAAATTTTTGTCAACTGAAAATATTAATATAAGTACTATCATTCTCTACACTCTCTTTCTAAAATATCTCTACTTTCTTCGAATAATTTACTTAATTAATTACAAAATTAATTTATCACTAAATTAATGTACTAAATTAATCGATTCTTCATTAGAAATATTTTCAGTTAACGAAAATTTTTCATTTAAAAATGTTCAATGGAGAATAAATATTTCAATAAAATCATCAGTTTTTTTAAATCCTCTGAAAAATAGACAAATTTAGTAAAATATTGTAATAAAACCATCAACAATTTTTGTAAAATCATTTGACAAATCGAGTAATTTAGTAAACAATTCTTTAAAATCGTCAAATACATGTTAAAGCTTGCAAAATTTGAAATATCAATCAGTAAAATATTTAGAAAAAATATGTCATTCAGCAGAATATTCTGAAGGTTCGAATATGTATGTAGTTTCTAATAAAATCGTTAAATCTACATGTAGAATATTTTGAAAATTTTACTAATTTACTAAAATTTGCTAATAAAACAATCAAATTAACTTCACCACAGGCCGCACCTATACAGGGTGTATCATAAGTTAATACTTCTTATTTAACTATGTATATGAATCTCTCATTTCCAATCAACTTTTTCAAATAAACTTTTTGAATATTCTGAAAAACAAAGATACATTGTTTTTTAATTTTTACCTTTGTTTCGAATTTCGAATATTTCCCAATGCGTACCTGCTTCATTACCTGCTAATGTCTTTGATTTTTCGGCATTTATTTGACAGATGACTGCCATAAATAAATTTCTTATTTAATAAAGCAGGTACGTATTGGGAAATATTCGAAATTTTAAAATCTTCTTTGTTATTCATAATATTCAAAAAGTTTATTTGAAAAAGTTGCTTAGAATTAAAAGATTCATACACATTGCAGTATCAACTTATGATACACCCTGTATTATAGAAATTTACACGCCAACAGGCATTAACAATTCGATGAAATAATCCCCTTTTCCTAATTTGATCGAAAATTAATCCGCATATCTGTTGTACGCGGCTACGGAGAAATTTGTTTCTGATCGGATTTCATTTCGCAAACAAAAATACACCGCACACGATCAATTCGAAAGTCATGCAACAAGGAAATGGAATTTATTGTGTCGGCCCGAACGGTTTTTATTTTCCCCGCGTGTAAACGCCAAAGTAGAATTCAATTTGCGGCGTATTGAAACTCATTTTATTTCGCCAAGTGGGCTCCATTGTAAATAATTAATATTTTTACATTTAGTTAGAAAAATTGAGGAGTTTAAAAGGCCAGCGAAATCCGCTTAGGCCGATGTCATATCTTGTACGTACATCTATTTCAACGAGCTCGTCTCAGGACGGATTAGCATTTAATAGCATTTCCTTTCTGAGTGAAAAGCCAATATGACTGGCTATTGGATTAAGGAGAGTTTCCAGTTTTAATTTGAGTTAGGACAAAGCGTTGCGGTAAGTTCAACTATTCGATTTAACTTTAAGATTTTAACTAGACAATGTTTCAATCGAAAATTCGGAATCCTTTTGATACAAGCAGCGAATCAACAAGTATGCCGAAATAAAGTTTCACTAAATCTGGAAGTATTCCAGTTATTTATAAATTACGAATTAATCTACTTCCACAGTGGGTACAAAAATTCTTCGATACAGTTCAAAATTATTATCGTTTCGGTTTGTGTTTGCGATGTGAAATTGGAGGATATTTGTCGAGAAACAACGTTAAAAACGGACCGATGAAAAAATTTCGTTGAACAAACAAAAACCTTTCCATCCGAGTAATATTCTTCGGCGGACAAACAAGAAAAGTTTAATCCCGAATTGATTTCAGCCGTCGAGGTAATAGGCGAGGGGAAAAACTTCCCGGAGCTACGGCGATGACCAATGGAAAAATCCGGGCCGGAGACTAATTCGAGGCGTAGTTATACCATTAGTATGCGGGTTGAACGACGAGCCGTAAACCTGCGGGAAAGGGAGGCATATTTAACAAAGTAAACCCAAATTGCCCATCCCCCGAGCTGCTATAAGAAAATATTAGAATTTAATAATTTAATTCCTACAGAGTGGCACATTTGTATGGGAAATCTCAATATACAGGTAAGTGCAAATTTGCTTGCATTATGGTCAAATCACAATGAGTTGAACAGAGTTTGTTATTAAAACAGCAGAGTGAAAAAGTTGCAATCCCACAATATACTCTTTCTTTTTCCTTTATATAAGAAACTAATTGAAGTTTTCTTTGTTGTGCCAATAGACCATCTTGCGTACAAATTTGGACTTACCTGTATCTCTTACTGTACATCTCGGAAAGAATTAAATTTATACGTATAGGGAATGTTTAATAAGAATGAAAGCACTTTAAAAATGATATAAAATATAGGGCGATCTATTTAAAAATATTATTTTTGCATTTGGATCCACCCTGTAAGCAATATTATTAAGAAAAATATTCATTTTGTACATTTTCACGATATTTGCATTATTGCGGAGGCTATAATTTATTTTCAAATCAATCCATTATGATGTTTCTACAGAGTACGATTTTCATGGAAAAGTGATGGTCAGAACTTTTAAACCACTCAGTATAACATTATACAATATTATATTTTTGAAAGGCTGAAGACGAGCTAAATTCAATTTTTAAATAAAAAACAGGGTATTCGGTTTAAAAAAGTATAGTTTGCTCTACTGTCTAAATAAATACAAACAATTTTAAAATATGCAGCATGCATCAGTATCCATAACTTTTGTAATGATTTTTTTCTATTATCAACAATACCTGATATAGGTGCCACCCTGTATATACCAACATTTATTACATACTCTTGAAAATGCAGATTTGTTGACTAATTAGGAAGACTCCAATAATTCCTCCAATAATAGAGTGGTTTTTTTCTGAGGGTTTTGCGAGTATACGATCGAGAGCGTGAAATACATTTAACTTCCCCATATGCGATGAGAGCTAGGGAATCGATAATCGGAAAAGTTTTGCATGCCAAAGCAAAAGTTTTCGCTGTAAGTAAAATTATCGAATCGTTCGGTCCCTCATTACGGATTCCTGCAGGGCTTTCGGAAAGTTGGAGAAAAGTGCTGAGTAAGAACACCGTGTAGAGTCTCTTTTCAGTATCAGTGGCGTTTTTTCCTTCTTCCTATTCTCGCAATTTCATTGATAGGGTTCGTTATGTTTTTATGCTTGATTTTTCGCGATATTTTGGTGACTGTAATTTATGGTGAATTAAATCGTGTATAGGTAACACCAAAAATAAAAAAAAAATGTTTTTGTAAATTTCGTAAATAAACAGTAGTCTATGACCTTTGTGAAATTCAAAACGAAATCCCGAAACCGCTATGTGAAGATAAACCAATTAAACAGTTTATGTAAAGAGCAACACACGAATGTAGAGTACGCGCAAAAAAAGCACGGAGGTTTTTTCGAAACAGACCGAAAACTTTCACAATATTTATTCAGTATTAGCCGTACTTATCCCTATCTGCACTTTAAAATTAATAGTCGGCATTTCTCCAATAAAATTACCATTTTAATTCCATTAAAAGTTTGGCAAAGATAGGGAAATGCAAATTTCCGCTCCATCTGAATTATATTCGGTATAAAGAGTCCGGATAGATCCGGAAAAGTTAGGAATCCTTCTTTAATGCATTTTTCCGGCCGTACTCGCGAATTAAAACATCCGTGGATTTTTTTCTACTGCCAAAAACAGGCCGAAAGCCCATCGAACATCGGTGATTTGTGACTGCGATAATGGACTTTTGTTGTATTATTACGCGAGAATGGAGAAATATCGCGATTGTTTTTAAATTATCGTCCTCACGGGTGTATCGGAGCGGAAATTTCGTTTCCCTCAACGACATTTAAATAATTTATAGGTACCTTTTTTTGTCAATATTAAACAATTATTGTAGACAAATCGTTTAAAAATTCTCACTTTTACTACCTATATTATCTAATAATTATTAACCGCGCTATTGGAACAGGTATTAAATTATCTAATTTAGATGTAGTTTCCAAAGAAGCGCTATCGAAATGAGAATGTCACATCTGAGATAAGATATCAATTTCCTTGTGTGCGGATATAGGATTATACCTGGATATCTGTTTTAATTTCCGCTTTACCAGCACACGCTCTAGGAAGTTCACAAGAAAAATGGAAATTGCCACAGCGCTTTCGTTGTGTGTACCATATTATTTTCCATAGGTAATTTGAAAACCTTCTTGAGAATTGGCAAGTTGAAAACGGAGAAAGTTAGTGTTATATACAGGGTCTTTCAACGAACATTTGACCACACCTAAAACTAGAGAACCGATTTTTTTTTTCAAAATTCGCTGAGACCAGTCAATTTTTGTTCTTGGGGGAGTATTTTTGGCAGTCAAGCCAACATGATATGTTCATCCCCTAACTCCCATCCACCCTAACTTTAGAATTTGCAAAGACATTAGAATTAAGAGACCAAATGTTACAATGATAAATCTCACAAAATTGCGGACTATTATTGTTTTAAAATTGTTAGTGAGTGGGAGAGAGAAAGACATATCTCTTAGGAGTCGCTGGCAACGCTGTAACAGTGTGTCAATGAAGTGTCATTATGATCGCCAGTGGGGTAGTATTAAACTTAAAAGCATTGTAACCGAAGACCATTCAAATAACAGACCAAATTGTTTACATTTTCATGTGGCAAATCATTAATTCCCACCCGATATTCTCGCAGATTCGGGTCATTGTGCCATTGTCGGTTTGGAAAAATGGAATTTGATATATTATAACTACCCTACAACTACAATTTTATATTATATAAATAAAACATGTTCTGGGATAGTACGAAGCATGGGAAGACCAAGGAAATGATGGAGCGATATTACCATTGATGGAGATTAGGCATGGAGACGAAGAAGGAACAGGCATTGATTATACATGTATAGGAAGGAATAAGAACAAAAAGAAGAATAAGTTGATGATATTTAAAAGAAAATCCGGTACCCTACTCCACTGATTCAAACAAAAGCAATATAACTTAACCTAAAAGTACTTACCGATAAAAGGACAAATTTGGATTGAAATGATACACTTTCTGGCACACTACAGACGCATGCACCATTATTGTTTATAGTTTTGAAAAAATTTAAATAAAAAGACTAGATTATTCACGAAAATGTACATAAACACAAAATAGTTGTTAGGACTTACTGGCAACGCTGTGGTAATTTTTTGTTGCCGTATTTACGTAGATGTTTAAAATCTTAATATTTCTTTAATTGAATATTGATTTAGCATTTTTAAATTTTTACCTTGTATTCAAAATTTTAAGGAATAATTCGATCAAAAACATATTGTTTTATTTATATAATATAAAATTGTAGTTATAGAATATATCAAATTCCATTTTTTTAAAGAATTTTTTCAAATAATTATTATGGGCAGATAAAATCGACAACGACGCAAAAATCAGAACATGCGATAATATCGGGTGGAAATGAATGATTTGCCACATAAAAATGTAAACAATTCGGTCTCTTTATTCTAATGTCTTTGAACTTAACCTAAAAGTACTTACTGATAAAAGGACAAATTTGGATTGAAATGATCCACTTTTTGGCACACTACACACGCATGCACCATTATTGTTTATAGTTTTGAAAAAATTTAAATAAAAAGACTAAGATTACTCACTAAAATGTACATAAACACAAAATAGTTGTTAGGACTTACTGGCAACGTTGTGGCAATATTTTGTTGCCCTATTTACGTAGAGGTTTCCAATCTTAATATTTCTTTAATTCAATATTGATTTATTTTTAAATTTTTACCTTGTACTAAAAATTTTAAGGAATAATTTGATTACAAACGTATTGTTTTATTTATATAATATAAAATTGTAGTTATAGGATATATCAAATTTAAAAGAAATTTTCAAATAATTATTATAGGCAGATAAAAACGATGCAAAAACCAGAACATGCGATAAATCGGGTGGAAATTAATGATTTGCCACATAAAAATGTAAACAATTCGGTCTCTTAATTCTAATGTCTTTGAGAATTTGAAATGGAACTAGCCTACTACCAATACATCATTTGAAAGCCCTTTCCATTGCGAATACTCTGGTGCATCGTATTTGACAATCGGTTCAGATTTGACAAAGAACCACCCGTTTTTTCTATTTTATGAAATCAAGGGAAGACAATAAGGGAAGTTCATATTTACCTCCATATAGCTAAACCTAATAGTTTTGAAGATATTAAAAAAATACATTTTTTAATTAAATAATGTATATAGAATGTAAAAATGTAGAGGTATTAGTAAAAACTAGGGCATAGAATCTCAGCCTTCACGTGTTAACTTGCTGATGTAATACAATTCGCAATCAAAGCAACTTCCTCGCACAAGCCCCTAATTCTCACCTACTCAACCTCCCCGGTTTTCTTGGGTGCGCGTCACGCTCCGGCAGACGATCAGAGAAAACGGAATTCGGTTAACAAGTTAGCCTTAGTTTTCGCCGTCCGCAGACTTGCCAACAATATAAATTGAAATTGTTCTTGATTAGCAAATTCATCGGATGGTTCGACTTGCGCCCGCTAACGAGTCGGCTATTAATTGAGTCGGCAGACGTGAGGGCCGAACGCCCGACCAACGCCACCTGGATAATTGCGAGCCGCAGCGGCGGCGTCGCGACGCCCCCGCCTAATTATCGCTCTTTTACAATCATAGGTAACGCCATTATTTCATGCAACAGTGCTCGATTAATACGGATGTATTGTATGTAAATGTAGGTACCTACTACATTCTAATTTTTTAATGCAGATAATAATTATAAATACATGCATGGGTGGCGCCGCGACGCCTCACATACGTACTTTCTTTGTACTATTAAAATTTCAATTTTTCATATCAACAGTGCTTTATGAATACATTTGTTGACGATTAAGTACATTAAAATTTAAAGTACATAATAAATAAAAATATGTGCATGGGCGTCGTGACGCCAGCCATATCTACTTCAGTTATGCACTATTAAAATCATATAGGTACAGCCCCATTTTTTATGTAAAATCACTCGATTCATATACATTTGTTGAGTACTGATTAGTTCAAGTAATAAATAGAAATAAGAGGGGGCGTACGCGACGCCTGACACATACTTTGTGTTGTATTATTAAGATCAAATCTAGTACGATCATTTTAAGTAAATGAGCTTAATAGAGAAGG
Source organism: Phyllotreta cruciferae (assembly GCA_917563865.1). Taxonomy (NCBI): domain Eukaryota; kingdom Metazoa; phylum Arthropoda; class Insecta; order Coleoptera; family Chrysomelidae; genus Phyllotreta; species Phyllotreta cruciferae. The sequence goes on along the minus strand of OU830609.1, from coordinate 3,202,145 downwards.
CCACGACTTTTTTTTTAATTTTTTTTCAAAACCTATTGTGTTCTGAGAAGGCGCGTATTTATCCATTTCTTCCATTACCTAATGGATAATTCGATATACTTATTAATATAGAAATAACATCTTCATCTGTATAAATTGTAACCGATTTTCGTGTTAAAAACACAAATAATGGTCCTGAAAAATTTTTTGCCAACATTCTGGTCAAAGTCAATATTATATCAGTAAAATGTTTTGTGCCGAATTGCAATTCGTGTAATTTGTTTTGTGCAATTTTTAGAAAAATCTGACAAATGACAGTTTGATTTATGTTCGTTTGTGTATTCTTTGTTACTGCGTTCGAAAATTCATACTATTTACTATACAACAAGACGTGAGTGGTTTATGATTGGTTGATAAGGTATGAGTCAAAACCCGAAATTTTTAAATTTCGAAGGGCTATATCTTTTTAATTATAACACATTTTGAGCAACTGAAAACAGGTTTGAGCTCTAATAAATCATTTCTAATCGTATCTTTTGCCGAAATCCGCGTATCTCACATCGTGGTCTTCTCCATTAAAACGTAGTTGAGTATTTTTCAATGCAGATAATAAATAGAAATACCTGAAGGAGAAATTGATAAAAAAATAATTAGTCAGTGGGAGAGCCATCAAGGGTAATCGACCGGTTCTCCGCGTTCCGAATCCATTCCACCAAATGTGAACGGGGTAAAACTAGATTAAGGCGAACGGGCTAAATATAATTGCTCGTTAATCCGAACAGCCTTTCGGAATATTCCGCACTAACAGCTCGAATTACCTTATTCGAATTATTTCGAATCAACGCGTAAACATATTTAATCCTTTCAACTATCGCGCCGAAATTGATATGGGGTAGGATTTAAATTGTTGCGGAACCGTCTACTAAAATTTCCAATCTGTTGCCGAGCGTAATTAATATCTTATTTCGCGTAGGTATATAGAAAAACTGAATGATTCGAATTTTCGGACTTTGCTACTTTTTACCGCTCAGCTAATAGCTAAATTAATCTCATTAATTCGCCATCAAAAAAGTTACCTACATCACGTTGAAGTACCATCAGCTACCCCTCTACGCCATTCCTCGCTTTTCAACAACGCTACATTACATAACAGTTTAGATTGAGTTTTACCCTGTAGTAAACAAAAACGGACGGACATATCCTGTACTAATTAATAAAACAGGTGACCGGCCCCCAACCCCTTTGAATCCCATCCCCCCTTGACCGGTATCATTAGCGTGGATACGGAACGGGGATTGCGTGTTTTATTAGCAATTTAAGGGCACGGCGAAATTAATCCGCGGGGACCGAAGTGAAGGATTTCAAAGGGCTCATAGTTTGAAAATCGCTGCGTAAATAGGAAATCATTAGGATTTTAATGAAATATTAAACGGCTGTCTTGACGGTGGGTGTTGGGGAAAATCCGGAATTGATGACGCTCGCTAGTTTTAATACATTTATAGGGTTATAAATTCCGAGGAAATTGGATTAATTTTGTAACGTAATTGAATTTTTTTATCAGAATTATAAGAAAACCATGTCCAAGGTGTTACGCCAATGTTATGGAATATAAGTATTCTGCGGAGCCAGTGCGAGAGACGGTGATGTATGTGGGTAATTTGGACCGGTCCAAGGCGACTATGACGAAGTGCCCCCGCGGGACGTTACTCGCACGTCTCCTGCCAGTTTCCTTTTCCATTCAGATTTAAACTCTAGGATGACTAGGCGACTCGAACTAGGACGAATCGTGGAAAATAACGAACTAGTCGTCGGCGGTGCGGACGTGACTATAATGGCCGGCTGGTCGGGATGGGACAGCCTTTTGTTGGGAGTTTGACTGGATTTTCGGCGGGCGAAGTTCCGTGATAAATGCGGGATTTGTGATACGGTTGTGGGATTTTTAATCAAGAGATTCTCGTATTTATTTTTATATGTAGATGGAGCTATAAATGGGACTTTTGGCCTATCTTTATAGTGTCGATATTTTAATTATAATTTTAAATGCCGCAGCGTACATTTTCATTCCGGTAATAAAAATTGCCATTTCCGCAGTAATCACGAAATCGGGGAATAAAAATATTTTACTAGCTCATCCGGATATCAAATGTTTTATTTTACGATCAACTACAACACAATAAAATAATTACAATAGCCATCGTTTCATCTAAATATACACAACAATTATCCTTTTACAGCGAATCCTTTAATAATTATACAACCCAAATTTATTGTAATCCTGCAAAGATTTGCCAAACAACACGTTATAAACGGGACGCATAGGTTCCGATAAAAGCAATAATTGTCAAGCTCCCCTTGTCCCAAAGGCGCACCTATATCTCGGCAGCGGGAAACTTTGACGCACCGTCCCCGAAAGGGCGGCGTCAGCCACTCGGGGGGGCCGCGTCGTGCAGTCTCAAGAGGGCCCTCTTTGTGTTCCAGGTGGGAGCGATGCAGTCACGGCGACCTTCGATCTCTTCGACTCGTCGAGCGGCCCGGACCTCACGCTCTCCCCGCAGACCTTCACCAATTCAGCCGAGGCCTTCATCAACGATAACTCCGACAGCCTGGGCGTCCCGACGGACGGCGACGCAGGTCGGTATAGATATAAATCATTGCATGCGCTTCGGTGATATTTTCTAATAGGCCGGACGTCCATAATTTGAACAAAAAATAGCCTAAAACCTAAACCTAACCATCAGAAATGTTGGATATGATTCTGGTTAGAGATGCAGGGGGTTTTATTTGATTTTTAAACTGATTTTAATTCCCCAACTACTCTAGATTCTAGTCAATTGGAAATTACTTTTCATATATTTTTATCGACTATAAAATCTTATCTCCCTTGGGAACACTTTGGCATTTCCGGATAATGCGATATTCATGAATCAACGATTACTATTTACGTGTTCGATTTTAATATTTCTATTCGAAAATAAATTACCGCGAATCGATTTGAAATCAGTATCTGCCATTAAAAGCTTTATCCAAAGTCCATTAGTGCTGTCGTTTATTATTGTAAAATGTATTTAAATCCTCTTTTCCTTATTTTTGCTTCGACTAAGTGCATTTTTCGCTTGTAGTAATTGTTTATCCTGTACCGTTAGAGGGAATTATTTATTGAGGATTTTTCGTTTGAAATATTTATAGGCTTCATTTAATCTCAAATATATGTAATTAAAAAATTGGCAAGAGCAGCGCATATTTTTTTTATTCCAATATCAATAAATTTTTGATGTTGAAGCTATTTAACAGGGAAGTATATTTCACGAACATATAGAGTAATTCATCCATGAAAAAAAAAACACACACTAAAAAATGTTATGATTAATGAACGCTATGGTATTTTGTATAGAGAGCGTTTTGTTCGATAGGTGCATTTATATTTCGTTTTAACTAGGAATTTGATTTCGAAATACTGACAATAAATTCGAATCGTAATAATGCATTGTTTGCAACAAAATGATCGATGGAATTTCATGGAATACCCGGTAATAAAAAAACGCCGGCGAATCAAAGCGTTCGCTGAATATTTCCCAAATACATTTTTCCATATAAATCCATCGAAAATGTGTACGTGACGAAATAAAAATTCAATCAAAACAAAACTGAAAATTGAATATCAGGAAAACTCTTAGCAGGAGATGTTTCTTTGAATTTTTCACACATGAGTGCCGGAACGATTATTTCACGTTTTCATACAGTGTTTTCCTCTTACCCACGTTGCCAAATACAAAATTGAATACAGCTCAAATTTATTTTTTGTTCACTTATTTACGAAATATGAGCAAGTTTGATAATCAGACATAAGAAAGGCACTGTATGACACCCACGAAAATTAAATTTTTATTTTTCCCGGCATTTGAGCTTAACTTTTTTATTTACCTTCAATAAAATTGCTCTAAAAAAATATCTTGGTACATTCACGCGACTTGAGGATGGAAATAAATTTCCACAGAAGTCGAATTTCACGGCTCAATTATTCGCGAAAGTTATTTTTGACTTAATGACATTCGGAATGAATTTTAGAGCTGTCGCATCGAAAATTTACATCCGAAATTACACATCGCCCGGTTGAAATAGAGATGAAATAATTCCGATTTTAAAATGAAATCACGATCTGTTATAACTTTTATCAATTTGCATTAATGAAGCGAGTGGACCGTTATTAAAATTTAAATCGATATAATGCCTACCCCCGGTTTTAATATTAAATTTCGCTGCATTGCATAAAGTCGAATCGTTCTATTTCAATTTTAAACATGTTCAAAGCGATATTACAGAAGTTATGTATAATAAAACATGTATGCAATAAAAATGGTCAGATGGTTTTATTCGATTATTGTGTGTCTATCGGGCTTTTGTATAAACAAAAAGCTTTGTTTCGTATGTTCGGGGTTCACGTTACTTTTGACTTCGTTCGATATAATTTATTCTAATGTTTACATTCGCTTTGATTACATTTCAACTTTGTCGAAAATCCTGCTAACCGCAGGAATAAATTATTACGCTGTTAATTGAATTTTATTAGCTATTAACAATTTCCTCTTGCTAATGGATTTTTTTAAGGCCGGTTATTCAAGATTTTTATACGATGATTTTTCAAATTAGAACTAAACCTCTCGATCTTTGAAATGCCAGTTTCTCCGGATAAATGCAGATCGCAATTCCCATTTAGAGTTCTCTCGTTCGATCGATTCCCATAGAATAATCTTCCGCCATTAGACTGAATTCTGAATAGTCTCTTAAATCCAATACAATTAATAGGTTTTAGTGGATTTCGTCGGTATCTAACCCAATTCATTAGAAATATGAGTTCGGCTCTCGATTTCTGAGAGGATTAACGTCGCTGATGTGTAATGGAATGATTCTGGACAATATTACCCGGAATTGCTTATAGAAATGGTCGATTTATTGTAAACAAGTGGACCTAATGAAGACTCTAATTCACTAGCGATGGAAATTAATTTTATTTTATCGTCATCGTCTTGATAAAATTTGATTTCTTTTTTTGTTCTTGCTTATCGAGCTATTAAGAAGTAGATGAAACTAATACCGCATACAAATTCAGCAGAAAATTAGTGAAATATCTACTTAATTTTTTATTGATGATGCTTTGAAAGCAAACTTTGAATCTTCATTAACCGTAGGCTGTCGGTATTTTCAGAATAAATTTGCGTATATTACGAAAAAATCGCTTATTAAGCCCCGGAATGCTTGCCAAGACATGATCTCTGAACGCGTTTGATATTTTTCAAAATTAACCCTATAGATACTATTGTCGGTTCGCAAATATTGATTCAAAATTAATTAATTATAATTTACATTGAAAGGTTTATAATCATTTGATTGGAATCGTTACCGAAGGCAAAGCCTTTTTTTCATTCACCATTGTGTGGTTAAAATATTTTTTCAACATTAAAATTTAATTAGTTCTGAACTACGTAATTGAATAATTGGTTGTGCAAACACTTTTTGCATCCTGAACATTATTTTTGTAATTTTCCCGGTAAAATCGTGATTAAAATTTAAATTAAAATCCTCGACCGGGTCACTAGACAGGGGGCGCTCGTCGAAAAATATTCATCAAAGTGTGTTACTTAGCCAAATGGAACGCTAGCATCATTGAAATTGAATTTCAAGTAGCCTCATTAGTTGTATTTTTCTCCTTTAACCGTTTCTCAATTTTCTAAATAACGTCACTCCGACAAGATTGATGATTGTTCTCGAGTCTGAAAATAACCGGGAGAAAAACTTCATCCTCGAGACCTTTTTCCCGATAATCTCGCTCGAAATCCCCGAGGTAAACGAAACTGTACGAACAGCATTTGATTCGAAATTACATGGAAGATAATAAAAATACAGAGGCTCGTCAAAAGTCGATTCCGGCTCGTCGTCGACATTATTGAAAAGTTGAAAATTACTTTTTCGGAACTCGGATAATAATTCATTAAAAAAATACGAAACATCGGAGGTCGTCATGTCTTACAAGATGGAGGAGTTTAGCTAATATAATACATCAACTCCGATATTATACAGGGTGGTTCGTAATGAATAGTCAATATTTCAAGAGCAGATAGCCGAGATCGAAATAACATGATTTAGCCAAAAATACCTTAGTGAAATTGCTATTCCTTAAGGAGATGCGTGGGCCCGTATTCAGCCCCATTTTAAATTTAAAGTCATGTTTACCGAGCGCCTTTAACTTGACAGTTCTACATTGTTGTTATGGAGTAATTAAGGACATTGTTTACGTTTAAATCGTTCGCTAAACATGTATTTAACGTTAAAATGGGGCGCTGAATACGGGCCATTTGTGTTTAGTGGAAAAATTGTACTTCAACTTTCTTCTATTAAACTATAAGTATATAGTAGATTTAAAAACTCAGAATTTGGAAAGCCCAGTTTCTGCGGACAATAAATCTCAATATGACACTCAATTTTGATTTACTCCTAGGTGGTGCTAGTTATGGCACATTAGATTGATAAATTGTCTCATAACTTTTTGACCGCCAATTTTTTTGCTGTTTTGGTTGAATATTATTATGATTATGATCCCTGAAGAAAAAATGTGTGCTTGTAGTACGGACTTATTCATTACGAACCACCCTGTATCATACCAAAAATAAAAATTTTTTTTCAAAATATATTTTTGTAAACTAACCATCCACTTTAATGTCATTAATGCAGTAAAATTTTTTCATTAACTCCCTTTCACGCATACATACACACTATAGTAAATCGATACAATCTCTCGTCGTTCGTCTGATCGTTCGAAATATCAATCAAGGCGCAACCGACAAAAGTTCTATAGCCGACGAAGTTGTCCGGAATCCTGATCAGAACACCATCGGCTTTCCAATTTAATTACCGACGGGCACGAATACACACCTATACAGTAGGACGTAGCGTCCGAACGGGCCGCATATGCACACAATGCACGACAAAGCGATGAATGCGGAGTTACGCGACCGCAAATTCATCTGTTCATTAACGTTTAGGAACGTTTCTGACCATTTTGTTCGGCCGTTCATCGATAAAAGCCCCCGCAACGAGACGACATATTTCACGACCATTGTTTATCTTTTGTGCGAGCGTAAGGGCCCTTTTCCACCGACATTATGTTCGAATGGCGTTTGCGAGGATTTTTTCCAAACGACAATCATAAATTCTTCAACATAGGAATAACACAAGCGCGACAAAGAGGGAGTATTTATAATATCGCATGGGAGAGAGAGATGACATTGCAGCTCGTGTTTTTAGGTTTTGTTCAGTGCAGTTTTAGAATCATTTAGAACTGTTAAAAACTATTTAAAAGTTAACAGAGTCATTTAGAACCATTTTAAAACTGATCATAACCGTTTAGAACTGTTCAACACTATTTAGATCTGTTCAAAACCATTCATCAGAATTGTTCAAACCCATTTAGAACTATTGGGAATAATTTTGAACTGTTCAGAATCATTTAGAACCAGTTTAGAACTGACTAAGATCATTTGAAATAGTTCAGTATGATTTTGGATCCATTTTAAAACCAACTATAATAGGATCATTTGAAATAGTTTCAGTATGATTTTAGATCCATTTATAACTGTTCAAATCCATTTAGAACTGTTCAAAATAATTGAGAACTGTTCAAAATGATTTAGAACTGTTCAAAATCATTTAGAACTGTTCAAACCCATTTAGAAGTGTACAAAACCATTTAGAACCATTTTAGAATTGAAACAGTAAATCCAAAACAGTTCAAATCCATTTAGAACTGTTCAAAATCATTTAACACTGTTCAAAATGATTTAGAACTATTCAAAACGATTTAGAATTGTACAAAATCATTCAGAACTGTTCAAAATCATTTAACACTGTTCAAAATGATTTAGAACTATTCAAAACGATTTAGAATTGTACAAAATCCTTCAGAACTGTTCAAAATCATTTAACACTGTTCAAAATGATTTAGAACTGTTCAAAATCATTTAGAACTGTTCAAACCCATTTAGAAGTGTACAAAACCATTTAGAACCGTTCAAAATCATTTAACACTGTTCAAAATGATTTAGAACTATTCAAAACGATTTAGAATTGTACAAAATCATTCAGAACTGTTCAAAATCATTTAACACTGTTCAAAATGACTTAGAACTATTCAAAACGATTTTGAATTGTTCAAAATCATCAGAACTGTTCAAAATCATTTAGAACTTTTCAAAACAATTTAGAAGTGTACAAAACCATTTAGAACCATTTTAGAATTGAAACAGTAGATCCAAAACAATCCTAGAGCCATTTAGAACTGTTCAAAAATGATTAAAAACAGATTCAGTACTATTTGAAATATGTAGTCGAGAATATTATAAACTAGAAAAGTCCAGAACTTTATAGAATGTTTTCAGGACTATTTAAACTTTATTCAGGACCATTTAAACTTTATTCAGAACTTTTAGAACTACTATTTAAAATTTTTCAACTGAACAATTGACAACATTTAATCGAACTGTTTAGAAAACTGTCAAATTTAGTAAATTATTCGAATAATTATCATCAATTTTATTTACAAAATCGTCGCGGAAATGTAAATGTAAAATCGATGAAATTATAAACATAACTATGAAAATATGATTTAACAGGTAGTGAACGTGAATTCTAAGGATAGAATCCTTTCATATTAGAGCACATTAAAAATTGCAATTATAGGTACCAAAGAAAGCAAAATCACACGGAATTCAATTTCAAAAAATAATGCTCCTCAAATAACGAACCGCGACATTCGAAAGTAAACTTATATTCCGGGGAGCTTTTCAGCCGAGCTCCGGGTGCACGTCGGAACACAACACCCGGAGTTGATTTAATCATTCAATATAAAGACTTAAGAAACCGACGAATTCTTCCGTTTCCATCGAGTCGGCGCTCGCGCTTCCCTAATCCCATAATATATGCGACCCTCGGAGAGCACTTATTGATATTGACAAATGTCGTCGCCGCAGCAACGGATAATAGATCGGCGAAGTTAGCACAAACAAACTTATTTCCACCGGGAATCGCCGACTGAAGGCTTCATCTCATAACTCAATTTTTATTCGTGCGGTTATCGCATCCTAACAAACGGTAGAAACAAACTCTTCGAGAAATATTCGCAACTTATTCTCTTGTATAGAATATTCTACAAGAATCTGCAATAAAGAGCACCCGTTGTGTAACATATATTACTCCTGTAGATGATTTCAAAAACCAGACAAAAAATTCTAATTTGAAAACATCTTAACCCATCATTATGAGTTTACCTTTTTACCTCAGTGGTTCAATTTATAGACCATCAGTGCAGTATACATACCTGCCTTTCCCCTATATCTACTGGTAAATAAAACGCACAACGCAATCTGTAAAAAATTCCCTACGCGTAAATCAAATTAAATCTTTTTCCAAACTCCCTGCTCATTAAAAGCATCGACTGCGCCATGTCGAGGGCGAACCCCGAGCGAAACGTCGGATAATTAGCGAGTTTCATAAAACTACTTAAATTGGTCTAACGGGCGTCATTCAGAAAGCGGTGATTAAATTTCCGGCGAGTAAATTTAAAATTTTACACGACCGCCCGGAAAAATAATCGCGATTTACCAGAGCTTAGTTGAGAGTCTTCGGATCGTGCGAGCTTCCTGTTCGCAACAGGCGCAAAAAAAACGAACGAGCGGGGTTTATTCTGGTCAGGAAGTGACGCGGCTTGCGTTTTATTTCCGGGCAGTCCGGGTCATTAGCAATGGGCGCTGCTTCGAATCCGGAATCTCGGGAGTTATTCAATTGCGTTCCGGCTCCATACGCTCCGAAGTTGCCGGAGTTTATGCGAGAGAAAGAAACTCTATCGCGTGTGCGAGAAATTGTTTTTTTCGCAATAGCGCGACATCGGCGTGCCCGATAAAACCAATTTTCGATATGGAATGGACGAAACGTCGCGCCAGAAGAAACACAATCGATTCCACTTATTTACTTCGTTTTGTGGTCATTGAATTATAGAGTGGATGGTTTAGAAATTATATGTTAGCAATAATGATTGTTTTTCTATACATTTTTTTTCATTTCTTTAACAGCATATTTAATATCTATCATTAATAATGGTTATATGTTTGCAGTTTCAACGACAACCAGCGACGATAAGAAACCAATTAGTACATCGGAATGCGCTAAAGGATCTAATAAACGTCCCAGGCCTAAACCTACATCACCAAACAGGCAAGGTCCTCAACAATGCCAGGTAAATATATAATTACAGTATATCAAATCGAGCAACAACAAATTTTGAGCTGGGCTGTTCAACCCTTTGTGATGGTCGGCAGACCTATCGCTCACTCAATCTATAGCGTTCCTTTTCTAGTACACACCGCCATTCATATACAGGTGGAGCAAATTTGGAAATTTGGAAATTTGGAAATTTGGAAATTTGCAAATTTGGAACAAAGAAAGATTATTAAAATAACAGTGGTTAGAGTGAGAAATTTGCAATCCCAAATTGTAAGTCTCTCTTTTTCTTTTATACGAGACTAATGGAAGTTGTCTTTGTTGCACCCATAGACCATATTGTATACAAATTTGCACTTGATGCCTGTAGATATACAAAAGGATAGACGATAATAAAGTAAGCGATATCTGCCGTTCCAGCAATTACAACAATCGTCGATTGGCTTAAAATAATTTTGCACTATTATTATCTAAGCTAATTTTAATCAGTTTTCGACATTAAGAAAACTTTACTCGCCTTAATTTCGATGAAGTTCTATTTTCATATAAGTAGAGGTAATCAAGCATCGGATTGGATTCTCCCTCATTAATCGCGAAAATCTGTAATTACAGCAGTAAAACGTTAACGAACGTCGTTCGTTTTTACGTCGGAAATAAAATTGAATAAACCGAATCGGAAGTTAAGAAATTTCCCGATTACATTTTAGAAAATAATCCGCTGCCATTCGTCGTTTCTTCAATATCGAATCGTTCCCTCTCTAAATTTACGGACGGGAGCCGTCCGGAAAAATAAAATAAAAAGCGAAAAGTAAATTTCGAGTAAAATATCGTAGGCAAACAAAGGAAGCTTTGTGTCTTTGTTCTATTAATAAACTAAATGAAAATTTCCATTTTCGAGTTTGCGCCGCCATTGTTTCATTTAAATATGCAGTCGGGAGGAGGAATTTTTTTATTGGCTCCGTAATGAAGTCGGGGCTCTGCTACATTAAATGAATTTTATGTTGATGAATGGGATGGAAAAATCCCGTCAACAAAACCGCATTTTTCTCCTCTCTATATTAGTTGTTGATTTTTAAAATTAAACTGCAGTAATAGTCAATTATTATACAGTTTGTATACGGATAAGTGTTAATTTGTTTGCACTATGGTCATTTCTATAAGTTGAACAAAGATTATATTCAAATCAGTGGGTTATAGTAAGAAAGTTGTCATCCCACAATATATCCCACTTTCCTTTTCCTTTATATGAGACTAAGGGAAGTTGTCTTTGTTGCACCCATAAACCATATTGTGTACAAATTTGCATTTGCCTGTATATCATAACGATGGTAGGTTAAAAGTATCTAACTAAAATAAAACAGAGTAATCTATAGGAGTTAAGTCTGGCGATTGAGCGGGTCATTTAAATGGAAGATCCATCTGAAAAGAAATCAGTAGAGCTCTCATGGGGATGTAATTATCCAGCATTGAGATCCATACAGATCTAGCATGTGCATTCTATTCACCATAAGCATGGAAAAAATATTTCTAATTCTTCATTTTTCAGTAAGCATAACGAGTTTAAAATATTTTCATTGAGTAGTGTTTCGACAAATACTTGTACACAACTTGAGTACTAGGTACTGTACTTCTCCAGATACTTCCAATATAATATATTAGTTGGCTCTAATATTGTTGTAGTTGCACGTATGTATGTTCAATTTGAAGCTAATAAATTTATGCATAAAGGAATTATTAAAATGAAATCACACGCACGAGTAAATTCACGGAATGCTCGGAGCTCTGTGCTCTCTATACACAACATTCGGAACGTGGCATCTGGCCGTGTACAAAAGCCATGGTGAGAAGAAATTGGCCGCTCGATGCATTCTCCATGAAACAGCACTATTGTTAGCGGGGGGTTTTACAACGTTATTAAATTGTTTGTTCTCGTTCGTAAGAGGCATTATTGCGGTAGTTCCAACGAATATATTGCTTTTCTATTGTTTTGTCGGCCGGCTCCGTTCTCGCCGTTGTTCTTTTGGTTATAAACACAAACAAATAACATTTTTTTCTTTCATCGAAGCAAAGTCGACATGAAATGGGAATTTTTATTTTATTTTTTTCGCAGTAATAAAGCATTCCGCTAAATTATGATGAACAAATATAAAGCTAAAATCCAAATGTAGTATATCCCTGCAATATAATTTTGCTGTATCTACAGTATTTACAATTGTAATATATAATAATATTTCTGCTAATTATGCGATAAATTCGGCCGGTAATTAAAGCAAGCTATTTTGCTCAATTTACGTACCTACCATATGGATCAAGCTGTAGAGCAAAGTCCTGCATGTTTGGATTTTTAAAGCTTGATGCCCAAAGTAGCTCGGCAGTTGAAATTCACGTCAGATGCACAAAAGGGAAAGAAAGATGAACGATATGTCGATTAAGCTCTCATTGCCTACCCTATCCCTTCTCTAAAATTTGCTATGGCCCATCCAATCAATAAACCAACTGCCGAGCTACTTTGGACAAGCTATATGAACCACAATCATACCAGGTTGGTCCGCTGTGATGTGGAACACACGTGAAAGGCAAAGAGTGACCATTGTAATGTCGCTCGTGAGAGATGGTAGTGAACAAGTGTATTTGATAAGACAGTTTTGTAAACATTTAAAACTGTTCAAAACCATTTAGAGCGATCCAGAATAATTAAGAACCATTTTAGAACTGACCAGGATCATTTGATGAAACAGTTCAGGACGATCTTAGAACTAAAAATCACTGTCCAAACTGGTCCGGACTGTCCAAAATCTTTTGGAACAGATTCAGGACTATTTGGAATGGTCCAGGATAAACTAGAAAATATCGGAAGGATTTTTGGAAGGATTTAGAATGCTTTCAGGATTATTCAGAATTTTTTTGGAACTTTTAGAAGACTATTTACAATTTTGCAACAGAAAAGTCAACTAATTTAGTAAAATATCCAAATAATATCGTCAAATATACTTGTAAAATCATCTGAAAAATTAACGAATCTAGTAAGATATTCTATAAAGTCAACTAACGAAGTAGAATTTTCTTATTAAATTGTCAAATACACTTGCAAATACCGTGTATTTCCTACGTCCAGACATCATCGCAGACCCACCCGGTATAGTCAATACAAACTAATAGCATTGTAATAGTATCTCAGTTTCCCCATCTAAATATACCGATATTGAATCATTTGTTGTTGTAATGTGCGTACGCTCGCCGTTTTACATACATATAGCAACGCCCGTTAACGCGATCTCCCGCATTTTTCTCAGGTCTGTGCCAAAGTATTCGGAAACGCCTCTGCCTTGGCAAAACACAAACTGACTCACAGCGACGAAAGAAAATACGTGTGCAGCATGTGCGGCAAGGCGTTCAAACGACAAGACCACCTGTAAGTATTACATCTCCCAGCAAATCGTCAACGTTTACGCTCGGCGTAACCCGAGTCGCGAAAATGAAAGATGACCCGGTAACGCATCAATCAAACCGTATATTGGGATAATTGGGGCATTGAAAGATAAAGTGGATCATCAACTCTATACGTTATGGTCTTCAGCCAATCAAGGCTAAAGTTTGTTATACATTTTAGCCTAGTAGAAAAGGGGTAGTAGAAAATACTAGGGCATAAAGGGCAATAAAGGGTAGGGTAGTAAATGATTGGGGTAGTGAAAGGTAGGGTAGTGATGGTTAAGGTATAAAGGGTAGGTTGATAACACTAAACTGATATTTGCTTAGAGTAGGATATCCATGGATTCATTGGACCATATGAATATGTTTCCAGAAACGGCCACATGCTGACCCATCGCAACAAAAAACCGTACGAATGCAAGGCGGACGGGTGCGGGAAGAGCTACTGCGACGCCAGGTCGTTGAGGAGGCACACGGAGAACCACCACAGCTCGCCGTCGACGGGCGTCACGACGACCACGACGACGCTGTCGCCGGCGCAGGGCGCCGCGTCCGGAGACGCGGCGTCGCCGCACGGCGGCAAGCTCGAGAGTTGCATTCAATACGCGCCGGCTCCGACGACGTCATCCGTGACGGACGTCGCGACGAATAGCACCGGTGCCAGTAGTAACAATCACGGGAAGAGTCAGTTGCAGCAACTGTTGGCGTCGGAACCGGCCAAGGCAAGTGTTTACTCACTTTATACAAGGTGTCCCGTGATTCGATGGCCATGTAGAGCTTAAAAGATAATAGTCCAGAGGTGTTAGATCTGGTGGCCTCAGAGGCCAAAGAACAGCACCTCATCTTCCAATCCACCGGTTAGGAAATCTTATGCCCGGTTGCACCAATATATCCTAGGCTACATTTTATCTAAGTTTGACTTAAATGTGTGATCGACTTAAGATAGGAATGTGTTGCACTAAGTTTAAAAAGGCTATTTTACCTAGGATCCATTTTAAGATAAATAACAACTGGCAACGTAGGAATATTGTTGAAAAACATTATAAAAAACGGAGATAGTTGTTATTTTAAGCGTCCAAATAACCTATTAGTTGCTGAGGCCAGTTACAAAAGAAGAAGAAGTTGTGGTTTTAGCCTCACCATATAATCTATAAATAGTAGATATAAATTAGCACCTACATTCATAATTAAATTTTGGTATTATTTTATATAGTGTTATAGGTACTATGGTGGACAGTAAGATCGTGCGGTCGTAAAACGCGCTCCTCGTTTAACTCGCCCTACCACCCATTTAGATGGCGAGCGTTTTGAGAGCGCATTGTAAAGCTGGCAACATTGCTATTGCCTGGGCCAGTTGAAATCGGATGTCGTACTGTTCGTTTCGGGTCCCGTCTCCGAATATCGAGTATCCATTTGTTTATACATTCGATGCAATATCGATAATGATAATATCCTTTATGGTGGTCATATAGTATGTCAACTTGCCTTGGATATTAAAATAGTTATATATATTTTTATAAATAAAGGAAAATCTGATTACATGTCATTCATTAAAAAAAATTAGCATACACAACAAGTTTTTCAAAAGAAAAAAACATTAAATTCATTAGGAAAAGTAAAAAATCGACCTACCTATTCGTGGATTATTGTGAAAAAGCAAATCCCAGGGATTTGCGTATATTGTATGTGATAATCCTGCGAAGTATTTGCCTTTGATGAACCCGAATTAGTTTTTGAATCATTCGTTTTGATCATTTATGTTAATGAAATGTTTTATGAAACATATTTTTTAAAAAATTTTATAAAGGCCTGCCTTTTTTTACCTATTTCTTATGAATAAAAAGTTCCTAAAATGAGATCAAATAATTTTTATTTTAGACTTCTAACAACGGAAAATTCTTCGAATTTTTCGAAAACGAAGTCTTATGATCTGGCTTTGTCGTCCGTCCGTCCGTCCGTCCGTCTGTCGCGAGTTTCAGCGGCTAAACGGTTATAGATAGAGACAAACGGACAACGGCATTCGATTCAGCATAGTCTCAAACCTCTCCCGTTTCAAAAAAAAAAAAAAAAAAAAAAAAAAAAAAAAAAAAAAAAAAAAAAAAAAAAAAAAAAAAAAAAAAAAAAAAAAAACTTAACGTTACATTAGTTAGAAGTCTCTCTACGGCGCACTGGGCCGTTCGTCCCACTTGTTTTTATTATAACTTGGGTTTTAATGTAATGTTAATTCATTAACATAAATGATCAAAACGAATGATTCAAAAACTAATTCGGGTTCATGAAAGGCATATACTTCGCACGATTATCACATACAATATACGCAAATACCTAGGATTTGCTTTTTCACAATAATCCACGAATAGGTAGGTCGATTTTTTATTTTTTCCTAATGAATTTAATGTTTTTTTTCTTTTGAAAAACTTGTTGTCTATGCTAATTTTTTTTAATAAATGACATGTAATCAGATTTTCCTTTATTTATAAAAATATATATAACTATTTTAATATCCAAGGCAAGTTGACATACTATAGGACCACCATAAAGGATATTATCATTATCGATATTGCATCGAATGTATAAACAAATGGATACTCGGTATTCGGAGACGGGACCCGAAACGAACAGTACGACATCCGATTTCAACTGGCCCAGGCAATAGCAATGTTGCCAGCTTTACAATGCGCTCTCAAAACGCTCGCCATCTAAATAGGGGGTAGGGCGAGTTAAACGAGGAGTGCGTTTTACGACCGCACGATCTTACTGTCCACCATAGTACGTGTTTATTAATAAATTAAGATGGAAGATAAACAAAAACGTGTTAATTACACAAGTGCTCCCACAACACGAGGAACAGCAGCTACATCAAAAATTACTTTGCTCAGCTGCAATTTGAAATTTCAACAGCATTTCTTGGGATATGTTATATGACCATGTCTTTTAAACCACCAATTACTCGCGACACTTTAGCAACAATTCTTGATATCGCGGATCTATCAGCTCCTATAAAATCTCCAGTAGCTATTAGATATCCACCAGTCGCAAATGTCCTTAGAGTCTATAATATCTATTATATCTACATTATCCACAATATTTATATCTGCATGCACATCTATAATTTTACTAGTATCCTCAATTTTTTAATTTTTGAGGTTAGAATTCTCGTCTCAAGTCGTAGAAATCGACGACCTAGGATCTGTTATTAATCCGTATCACAGGAAGGAGATTTTTAGTTGGTGCAACAGTATAAAATTGATTTTAGACTTAAGTCTGACTTAGGATAGGAATTCGTCCTAGGATGCTTTGGTGCAACTGGGCATTAGTTAGCTATCGTTAGATAAGTTTATGTCCATCATGTCATGGGACACTCTGTATATATGGAGTTTAGTCTACCGACATGGGGTGATTGGTTAATTGAAGGTGATAAATCCTTCGTGATAATTATTACAAGACAATTTATTCTTAATTTTAATGACTGTTTCAGTACTTTAAAGGGCGTTCATGATGACTTTGTAATCTCGTTTTTATTGGTTTTTACATTTCAAAATACAAGTATACATACATCAAATCCGATTTACTTATACTTAGACGTAGAAAGTTTAGCCTGACGCTCAAACAAACGTCGATTGGATTAATCCAGAATTCAATATTTACTCTTAGTGGCTCCGCTAATGGAACATCCCTGGTAAATCCCAATATGCAAAGCGTACAAAGGGCTTGTTTGATTACGTAACGTTTTCGCCGCTACACGACTTCGACAAATAGTCTTTACAGCGTATGTAGGAGCTTTAATTCCGCCCTTCTTAGAGATCCTATTGATTATTTAGTAATATAAATGTTGATCCAATGCAAAGAAAATAACAAATAAATTTTCTACAAGGGAATGCTAATGCGCCTTTGTAAACACAACGTTGACTATACAGGGTGTTCATTAAACATGCGGCAAAAATTTAAGAGTTTGCTGCTTGGACTCTTCTAAGAATATTTTTGTCGTTTGGTTATTTTGGAAAAACCTCTTGGTTTCGAAGATACAGGGCGAACCACATTTTCGTGAAAACCATTTTTGATATTTATAAAATTATTAATAGTCTAAATAAAAATAATAAGTACACTGTGTTTACCAAGTACCTTCAAATGCTACCTCAGTTTCTGGAGGATATACCACTGGCAATAAGACATACAATGTTGTTTATGCACGATGGTGCACCAGCTCATTTCAGTTTGGTTACTCGTGAGTTTTTAACACTGACATAAGGAGATTGCTGGATTGGTCAAGGTCGACCACATTTATGGCCTGCTCGTTCCCCCGACTTAAACCCCTTGGATTATTACACCCACAGACCAGTCACTATATAGACGTTTCACGTAAATGGCTCAAGGTGGAGTAAAAATTTTATTTTTGGACCAGATCCCCAGATGGAGCTTTTCTTACTCCTTAAAATAACATTGTCGTGACACGTCTATATGTATAAGTGACTCGTTTGTGATATGACAACCTAAAATCATTAGTTTATACTAAATATATTAGTTACATTAGGTATACCTACATTAGTTTATACAGAGAAAATGTGGAAAATTTGCGAATTCAGATAATTGTTGGATGCAACTCAATAAGAAAAGATCTGGTGTTTCGGAAAGAGTTCGGCAGTCAATGAGGAGAAGAATGATCCATTTATTTTAACTGGAGGATATACAACCGTTCTTGTAGGTTATATTTAGGTACCTTATGTATTTTTTGGAAATAACATGTTATTATCTAAAATTTTGATCTCCCTGTATAACGGATTTTCATAAATCATCAAAGACAAAATATTCTTAGAATAGTCCAAAGTACAACCACTTAAATTTTTGCCACATTTTTAATAAACACACTGTATAGAACAGTTGTTAAAATTTATGCAAACGAACTTTCACAATTAATAAATAAATAAAATAAAGTATCAAAATTAGCTTCAACTTTTCCAACTAACTACCAACCGCTGATACCAAATAACTTTATCAAGCAAAAGTTGTGTGGTAAACTGAGAGCTATGCGTTTATAACATAAAATCAATATACAGGACGTCCCGCATGCCAACTAACTTTATAACGAATAATTTTTTACAACATAAAAATCTCCCCCGAATTCATCCGAAATTCACGGCCGTCGCTGACACCATTTCCTTAAGCATTACAAATGCCGACCTCCGCGAGTGATCCGGACTCAGGTGCATTTGTCTTCGGGAAAAAGTTATCTCTGAGAAAACACAGATAAATGTCCTCGGTATTTTTCTCCCGACGAGGGATGCTCGCACTCACTCATCCATCTACTTTTCGTTTTAATTTCGCAGTTGATCGACGACGGGGATATTTCAGGCTCTCCGTCATTTTCCCGACGAATTTTGATTCGACGCGACAGGTACACTTACCAGCAGAAAATTTTATGCAACCAGCTTCTAATGATAGCCATATAGTACACAGTTAAACACACGCAATAAAATCAATACATCATTAATTGGTTCTTTCCATTATTGCAATAAACACCTCATTGTTAAACAGTATAATGAAATTAATAGCGGATGTGAATTTAAAACGCCAACCAAATTGCCGGGTTATTAAAACCTTCAGCTAGGTATTCCTAGCGCCCCCATTCATCCCTTTGTTACATTGCAGAGCGTCAACAGCGGCAACAATGACGGGTTAACTAAACAACAGCTGGATCTGATACATCAAATAATGGAACAGACCCAAAGACAATCGCAAGCCGTGGCGGCGGCAGCGGCGGCGGCGAACAAATCCGCCGCCTCCAAATCGGCCGTCAAGTCGCCGGGTGGCGGGAAATCATCGTCGAAATCGCATCAAAATAAATCATCGGCTTGGTTGGCCACGGTAAGTTGTAACCAAAACGTGTGAATTTTTGTACCTAAATCCTAAGATTTTTTGTGCGTATTGGCAACGTCGCTTCATTTTGTGTTACAGAATACTGTAATTTAACAAGCCATCTTTTATCCATTAATATAACCAAATTAATTGTGGAAAAGAAGCGCAAAAAAAGATTTTTCTTTGCTATAAAATTACAATTGTATTATAATTAAACAACTTCGAATCCTTCGACATACATACTCCTATATTTTTTTATTAAATTACAAATGTTGATTATCTTCGGGGTTAGTTAAGGCTTTAAGCATTCGCCCTAAATATTATACCCGATCCATTCCTTCGAAGGCTTTATCGAAAAACCGAATTCGAGACAAGCAAAAGGAAAATAAATTTAATTTTTTAACGCCGCCCTCGCTGCGCTAATCCCGGCCGAAATTGGCCTGGATTTTATTCGAATTAAAATATAAATTACGCACAAGGTTTTTTCGAAGGCGCACCCGCTGATAGTACATAAAGATTACAACATTTCGAGTTCGGTATTAACGAGGAAATCTGGCAAAGAATCAACATGAACGGGGATATGTGAAGCATATTCATCGACAAACAACTAGGAAAAGTTTCTTACTAACAATATCCGCTCGAAGGCTCAAAATGTACTTATACTCTAACATACTCCTATAGGAAAATTTACTGCTAGTTATAAAGGAAACAACGGGGGTAATTCTTAACTAAGAACAGATGTTAATTTAGTAAAGCACGATAGAGCCTCGGGAGGATTTGGAGAAGAGGCGCAGCTTTCGAACATCTCCAGCTTTTTCTGTCGAACTGTAGATGATTGTAACTACAAAAAAGCCGTATTGTTTGCTACACCACTGCCCTTAAAAGGGCTCTCGTATGCAAGTTTCAATTACAGCTTGATTAATTATTTAGTCTCATTTAATTTTCTTAGGCGGATAGCAGACAGCAAACCGTTCCGTGTCCTATCGACTGAAAATGTTTGCCGAGAAAATAAGAGGATGCAATATACACAGCAATTTCTCGAAATTTGTTTCTTGGGCTTTTATCCTTCTTTGTAACTTTTAAAGTTACAAAATAACGATGTTGACTGAAGAGCTTCAGTAAATAAGTGGATATTTATGGATGTATTTAGAATTAATTTAAAATGTATGCGCTTTATTAGAGAGATTTTTTAATTTTTTTGCCTCTTTTTATGCTATAATAATAATAAGTTCACTTTTAAAGGGCTCTTCTTATAATTAGGTATAATAATAATTGCAACAAATATTAACGTACCTTCACTACATTCCCATAAGATAATCTCCATTAAAATAAGAAAAAAAACACCCTGTATATTTTCATATTCGCGTTTTCCACCCCTTCGAAACGACGCTCACGATACGCCTTTGGGTGAACTTGTCTATTAAGGGTGGCTCTGATATAATATGAAGGGTGCAAAAGAAAAAGCGCCCGGAATGAATTGAGGTCGAAGGTCACTCGGTTCTCACAGGATCCCTTCATTAGGACTCATTCGAAGATTACACCATAAATACACGTTACAAATGCGCGCCAATTTCGGCCATTTTTCGCCACCCTGGCAGGTGACATATCACAGAAATATCCACAGAATTTGAATTAATTTTAAACATTATACATTTAAAATTTGAATTAAATATCTCTTTAAATCTCGGCTCAAAATTAAACCCTTGATTTAGAAAACCTTAATTGCACTCTGGCTTTAGGTATACCTAATTGAGAAACGCATGATGTGCTTTATTTTTCTTGTAATAAAAATCCAGTCAGCTTCCAATAAGAAAGGCACCAAATTGTGTGAACTAGGTATTAATTTTTTCATTTCATCCCCCAAAATCGTAAGTCAACGAACTTCTTAGGGATATTGTCGAGGCGTTCAATCACCTCGACTTTCCCCTTTATATTAATTTTCTACGCACAATCTGCACCACTGGTCAAGAAGATCCGGTTTTCTGGACCGCTGACGTCACGGGATCTCTCGATTCGGTTCCCTTTTAATCTTAGATTCGCTATCAAAAGTTTAGTGAGTGTTTAAAAACAGCTGAGATGATCCACGGAATTTTTAAGTGCACAGTCGTGTTTTAGCGTGGAATTTTCCGATAAAATGAACTACTGGAATTACGATTACTATTATGGATATCTTCAGCAGCAGGTACTGGATGTTTTTCTACGTGGAAGTGAAGCGTTTAGCATTTTTAAGGGGGTTAATTGATCGCCTGTTCTGCTTTGAGTGTGTTTAAATTTGTGTTACTATAGGGCACTAGCTGGCTCAAAGTGAGCGGCGATAAAAGCCGAGCGAAACAACCATAGAACCTCGACTTGTAAGCCGCATGAAGGCAAACAGGCTGTATCAACAAGGCTCGTGATATGCTGTAAAAAGGTCACATGAGTTTCTACTCTCTTTCGCCAGCGAAAATTTTTCTTTCGTCATGCTCTGTTTGTACACCAAACGAGCAGGGATTGTTTCGAAATACTGCGGGCTTACATCGCTTTTCCATTCATCCATAACTTTTTCGTTCCAGACGAATCATCAGCAGCAAACGTCGAGCAAAAGTTCGAATGCGTCGGGAGCGAGCGCGAGTTTGTCGAACAAGGTGACGACGAGTTCGACGCCCGCCTCGCCGGTGAATTCGACAGTCGGGAAAACCGAGCCGAAACCGGTCGAATGCAACCTGTGCCATAGAAAGTTCAAGAACATACCGGCGCTCAACGGCCATATGAGACTTCATGGGGGATACTTCAAGAAGGTTCGTATTGTTTTACCGGAGCATGTGTATTAATTCGTTCGGGAAACTCTGAAAAGGGAGTTTCCTAGATTAAAAGGACTCGGTAATGAAGTTTCCCTGCTGGCTGGTGGCGATGTTGTGGATGAAATTATCAATTATCAATTTCAGTTGAAGATTGACAATTTCTCGATTAAATGAAATCATATCACAACTCGTTTTTACCAAAAATCTTCAATCCAATTAGCAATTTCAAAATATTGCAATTATTTCTGCATTATGATTATTGCCAATATATCCTAAATCAGGACAGACGTAGAATGACTGTCTAATTATTTGCATTAAGGCACCCGCCGGCCATTATAATCATGTAATCGTAATTATCTGCATGATGCATATAGCACAATTTCACTTTAGCCATTGTTTAAACTGCCATTTCAAGTTCAGTTAATTTAGTTTAACTGACGTTATTTGTGATCTAGTTGTACATAAGCTTTGCTATAGTAACTATATTACCTAATAATACATCCCTATGTGTATATATACGTACCTATATAGTACATTTGTAAGTTCTTGTTTGTCGATCCGAAAGGGACTTGATAAATTAACAAATATTGCTTCCTCACTGTGTTACCTGGTCGGTTCGCTACGATACGAACATAGGGATAATACAAGTGCAAGAAAAAGAGTGTATGTGATCATCATTGTATATCGCTCGAGAGATATAGAACTATAACTGAACGTGTACTTGCTCGTATTTTCAAATAGTTCCGGTCAATTTTAGAATTATAAGCGACTGTTCAGAACCATTTAGAACTGTTCAAAATTATTTAGAACTGCTCAAAATCATTTAGAACTGTTCAAAACCATTTAGAAGTGTACAGAATCATTTGGAGAGAACTTGCTAGAATCATTTGACAGTTCAGAACAGTTCAGAACTCGAGAGGGAGAGGGATGGAATTATAACTGAACGTGTACTTGCTCGTATTTTCAAATAGTTCCGGCCAATTTTAGAATTATAAACGACTGTTTAGAACCATTTAGAACTGTTCAAAATTATTTAGAACTGTTCAAAATCATTTTGAACTGTTCAAAACCATTTAGAAGTGTACGGAATCATTTAGAGCCATTTTAGAACTTGCTAGAATCATATTGACAGTTCAGAAGAGTTCAGAACTCGAGAGGGAGATGGATAGAATTATAACTGAACGTGTTTTGTTCGTGTTTCAAACTTTCCAGGGCAGTTTTAGAATTACAAAGAACCGTTCGGAATCCTTTGGTACGGTTCAAAACCTGTTCAGAAGTGTACAGAATCATTTAGAGCCATTTATTTAGAATCTTTTGAAACAGTTCAGAACTTTTCCTCGTGTTTTCTAATGGTTCATGATAGTTTAACTGTTTACAGCACCAACTTAGTTCATAGAACACCATTTAGATTCATTTTGAACCATATTAGTACTAGGACAATTAGGAACAGTTAGGACAATCTTAGAACTATGTAGAACCGTCCATAATAAATTAGAACTAATTCCAGGATAAACTAACATTTAGAGATTAACAGAAACTAGAATGTTAAATTTCTGGCCTATTTAGAACTTATCAAAAATGGATAGAATTTTTAATCTGTTAAATCGATTAATTTAGAAGTCTACTGTAATTTAATGTAGACTTCTAAAGTAGATTTCTAGAAGACAATAAGAAATTTAGTGAAATATTCCTAAAAATCGTTAAGTTTGCATCTTAAAAATCAGTAAAATGCAAAATCTGAAATATTTTCTAATTCAGTAAATTAGTCTAAAAAACCGAATAATTTCGCCAAATTTTCTAATGAAATCGTCTAATTCCCTTGTAAAATCATTTGAAAGATCGATCTGGAAAATTGGATTTGGAAAATCTAAAAAAACAGTCAAATTTGCTTGCAAAATGAAAATATGTTCCGAAAAATGCAATTTTTTTTTGAGGAAGCTTTGCCCAATTTTGTAACCAACAATTTAGGCAGCATTTCAGATCAAGTAGAGACTCAGCTGTGGCTCCTTGAGCCATATTTTTCGAAAAAAAAGTAATAAAAATTTTAACCAAAACACTTTAACAATGCCCTCAACAAATACTTTACTTCACAAACATATTCCAAGACAAAATCACATAAGATAACGTTATCATATTCTTCGTTTTTTTTTTCATCAAATATCAAATAATCGTTTGCGGTGTCCTAAAATTCTGAACGCATCCTGAATTTTATTGCGCATACGTCAAGTTCAGGATTATACTCGGTATATGTTCGGGATGTATTCAGGATGTGTTCAGGATTTGCTCCGCGAAAACAGCTATTCAACGCGTTTTCCCTATGTTCACATCCACATAGACCGACACTATATGTACCTAGTACTAATATTTCGGATATTCAATTACAGGAAACTGATAACAAAAAGAACGACAAGAAAGAAGTCCCAGCGCCTCCTCTGCAAACGGCGAGTTTCAGCGTTCGAGCGCTGATAGAAGAGAAAATCATCAACAAAAGGATAACCAACACCCCGCAATCCACCGACGAACAGAAACCCAACGCTCCGCCGCTATTCCCCATAAACGTGCATTCCTCGCCATCGACGCCGGACGTCGAAACGAAAATTTCCTCGTTCGTGGTGCCGGCGCCGCCGACGCAATCCGCCGAAAAATCCCGAAGACATTCCGACGCGGACGCGTTCCGCAGCGCCGCGCAGCAGGAGGCCCAGGCGCTGGCCGACCTGATACTCAAGCAGGACAAGGCCGCCGTCAAGAGGACCACCTCCGATCCGGGCCAATCGCCCGCCATCATCCAGTTCCAATCCAACGAGTCCTTCCCGCTGGCCAACATCACCTACGAGTCCGAGGAAGCGGAGTTCATATCGTCGAGCCTGCAGGAGGGGGTGTTCACGCAGGTGCCGGAGAGCATGCTCCTGCAGGGCGTCGACGCCTCGCAGTTGGCGTCGATACAGACGCTGCTGCGCGACCAAAACGACCAGCAGATACAGGAGATCAAAATCGAGGACATCGATCTGGAGGAACCGGTCATGCAGCAATCGCCATCTTCCTATCAATCGAACCATACGGTTAACCACGAGTTGCAGGCGGTTTTGGATTCACCATTGCCGGAGAGTTTGGCCGAGTTCAGCACGTTTCATTCTAGCTTACCTTCGCCCAATTACCAGACGCACTCTCCTGCTCAATACGCCAAGAGTCCTCATACTATCACGGCGCAATCGCCGCTGCAGAGTCCTTTGATCAGGCACGATTCGCCCGGTTTCGCCTACCCAACGCCGCCGGCCAGTCACGAAGGACAAAGTCCTGGATTCGGCCAGAATACTATACTTCCTATGGTGTCGCCCAATGCGCAGGAATTTGGACAAATCGTGGAAAGAGGTACAATCTTCATTCCTTCATTTGCTAATTTGGTAAATATTGTCTTTTTTAGGAATGTATGAAGAACCACCACAAGCATCATCCCCTTTATCAGCAGCGTTTTACACATCCACAATGTCGAGCTCAGCGGCTGTAGAAGAGGCTTTAGAAGAAGTTTTACCCGACGAGCCTATTTATCCTCTAACAAATTCTCCTTCGTCTCCGTCCCCTTTAGGTTTAACTCCTGTACCATCTCCGATTTCCAATATAGTATCGACTTCTGATCATTCTCAACCTTCTACAACGTTCACGACCTCTCCCAATGCCTCCGCGTATCCTATGTCGGGAAACTGGTGTAACGGTGTTATGTTACCCAATTCGGATGATCCTTTGCTGTCGAGTAATCCCAAGGATTTCGTCCCGAAGAAGAAGATTGAGCTCAATGGCGTCCCTCTCAGGCTGATAAGCAGCAACGGTCTAATAGAGCTGAACAGTGCGAATTTCGCGGGAATTTTAGTAGACGCTAACGGAGAGATCAAGCTCATCCAAACCAGCGGCAACGCCTTCCAATCGAAGAATATTTTATTAACGAATACACCTCTAATCACTCACGACAATGGTGGTGATAAAAAAGTGATAAAAACAGTACAATGTACGATTCCAACGAAACAAATCATCAACAGGCCTAAACAAGTTACTGAAATTATTAAGAAAGAAGAAAACAACGACGTTTTTTTAAGTCCTACTTCGTGAGTAGCTCGTTGGTAATTTAGTTGAATGTCGGTTTGAGTAATGCGTTTTTAGGATACCTGCTAGCCCGATAAAAATATCAAGGAAAAGGCCTAGAACAGAACCCCTACAATTGCCCGTTTTACATCAATCTAAACTTAGAGCGACGAGAAGTAAACCGCCGGGGACGGCTAGGTACACTCCGCAGCCCATACTCAATCCCCAAAGGCCCGGCACGGGGCTTTACGGCAATTTAAAATTAATCAAAAGTGAGTTAAATATACTATTACAAATACGATGTATCATTGTAGGTTGTTACAATCTCCAGTCGGCTTGACCAAGTTAGTAATTGCCTCCAACGGGAATAATCATCTAAACCTACTGTAACAAACTAAAATCATTCATCATTTTGGGGGGACCGTTGGTTATTATAGTGGTGATTTTAACTGTTTCTAGCCGAAGATGGAATTTGGAACAACGAACCGATACCAGAGAGCGATTCCACGCCGCACGTCAACGTTGGACCCCAGTATCAATGTACAATCTCGAATTTTTTCTCCAATCCTGACCGGACCAGCCCAGAACCTACTCACGAAGATCTTCTGTGGGATCCGGGCATAAATAATTGCACGGATAGTGAAGGTAGTTAATCCTTATACATAACAAATAATAAACCTGAATAAGAGTAGAAGTTTCAAGCTGTACACTGTGTCCCATTTTGGTCGCGACTGGGGGGTATCTCGGTTATTAGACTTGATAGGACATTGCGGTTTTCGCGAACCTGTACTACTTTTTTTGTCAAACTTACAATGGCACAAACAGATTTTTTAAATCTCTTTTCATTTTTGAGTTACAGGGCGATAATGAAAATTCTGACTTATTCAGCCACACCCGTATCTCGTTTGCTATTGAAGATATTTTAAATCTGTAAACTGATTATTATAGATAATTTTACGCAGAATTCAGTGACGTCCTTAGTTTTTTTTATGGGGGTTACCATTTCTGAAATATGATACCAACTTGCAATTTTTTAAATGGGACACCCTATATTTTTATTGCCTATTAAATTTGTAATTTTTTTCTCTTTTTAATGATATGGTACATTCTATATTTTGAATTTTCTTAAAATGATCAAAAAAGAGAAAATCTGTTTTGTTATAAAAATGGTTAGGGGCTATGCGGAGAAACAAAAAAATCATAGAAGTGTTTTATTTAATATTCTCAACAACTATTTTTGTTCCAAAAGTATTTTATTTTGGTTTTTCTGCATAGCCACCTAAACATTTTTCGAATAAAATAGTTATTCTCTTTTTTGAGCGTTCTAATGAAATTCAAAATATAGAATGCGCTATATCATTAAAAAGAGAAAAAAATTACAAATTTAATGGCCAATAAAAATACAGGGTGTTCCATTAAAAAAGTACAAGTTAGTGTCATATTTCAAAAATCGTAACCCCTATAAAAAAACTAAGGACGTCACTGAATTCTATGTAAAATTATCTATAATAATCAGTTTACACATTTAAAATGTCTTCAATAGCAAACGAGATACGGGGGTGGCTGAATAAGTCAGAATTTTCATTATCGCCCTGTAACTCAAAAATGAAAAGAGATTTAAAAAATCTGTTTGTGCCATTGTAAGTTTGACATAAAAGTAGTACAGGTTCGCGAAAACCGCAATGTCCTATCAAGTCTAAAAACCGAGATACCCCCCAGTCGCGACCAAAATGGGACACAGTGTACTCTAATCCAGTACTCTAATCTCTGTACTCTAATCCAATATTGGCCAATTTCTTTGGCTCAGTTTTGGTTTGAGTTGATTGCAGTTTATCAAATTTATACCTTACCTTCTCCTTTTTTTAGTCGATATGTACTTGGATTTTGCGTGTTGCGCTGCAGTACCAGGCGGTGGAAGGAACAAAGAGTACGCAATGCATCTGCTGCATTTGTGCGGGGGAAACATTCACGTGAGAGATCCCTTTTAGAAACTGGTTACGTTATTTTGAATTAATTCTGGTATTTTAGGACGCCATGTTGCGACTGATGCAACCCTCGCCGAATCTTCCGCCGGATCATCCCTTGTTAGCTTACCAATATTGCGAAAGTGACAAATGGTCAACGACAGAAACGGATATCTTCCACAAGTCACTGCTCAAATACGATAAGGACTTTCGGAGTATTGCTCAAGAGGTAAAGAAAAACGCAGTTTAATGTACGATTTGTTGTTAATAATGCCGTTGTAGATTCGAACGAAGAACATAAAGCAATGCGTGCAATTCTATTACGTGTGGAAAAAGGTCTGCGCGGACGAGTACCGCAGGTTGAAGCATCTGCGAGAGCGGCGACACACCTATTACAAAAACGGAGAATACGACGTGGATGAAAAACTATTCGCTGACGCCAAACTGTTAGGGGTGAGAGATTCTAGCAAATTTACCAATCGATTTCTTCTATATACAAGGGTTCTTTTTTTTAGATCGCTGATAGTGGATCGCCCATGCAAATACCGGACACCAGGAGTTTCGTATGCGAATTTCACGATTGTTCTGCAGTAAGTACACAAAATTTGTCTAAAATGAAGTCCTGACAATTGTTTTTAACAATTCTAATTCTTCCGGAGGCTATCTAAATCGTTCTGGGTATTCTGGATAATTTTCCTGACTTATTCTTAGGTGTTATTAACAGTTCTATTTCGTCATGAAGCGTACTTACCAATTGTTCTTACTAATTGTTCTGGGTCGTCCCAATTCGTCCTAATATTCTTAACTGTTCTAATTCTTCCTAAAACATTCTAAATTGAGCAGTTCTAACTCGTAAAGCCTTCTAAATTGTTCTAGGCCGTCCCAATTCGCCCTGAAGTTTTCTTAACTGTTCTAATTTTTCCTGAAGCATTCTAAATTGTCCTTGATAATCTTACTTCGTCCTGTGTACTTAAAACTTCTAACTCTTCCCAAATTTTTCTTAATAGTACTGAACAGTTTTAAATTGTCCGCATAACTGATGGTCCACAACAATTCTTGTTCTTCCGGAGGCTCTCTAAATTATCCTGGGTATTCTGGATAATTTTCTTGGCTAGGCTCTTCTAGGTATTATTAACAGTTCTATTTCGTCTAGTTACCAATAATTGTTCTTACTAATTGTTCTGAATCGTCCTAATTCGTCCTAAACTATTCTTAACCGTTTTTAACCTAATCCTTCCTACAACGTACTAAATTGAGCAGTTCTTACTCTTCTAGCTCTTCTAACTCGTAAAGCGTTCTAAATTGCTCTGAACAGTTTTAATTAATCCTGAAGCATTCTTAAATGTTCTAGACTGTCCTAATTCGCCCTGAAGTTTTCTAAATAGTCCTTGATAATCTTACTTCGCCCTGTGTACTTCTAAAATTCTAACTCTACCCAAATCGTTCTTAATAGTTCTGTACAGTTTTAAATCGTCCGCATTGTTGATGGTTCACAACAATTCTCATTCTTCCGGAGGCTCTCTAAATTGTCCTGGGTATTCTGGATAATTTTCTTGGCTAATTCATAGGTGTTATTAACAATGTGTAGTTACCAATAATTGTTCTTACTAATTGTTCTGAATCGTCCTAATTCGTCCTAAACTATTCTTAACCTTTTTAACCTAATCCTTCCTACAACGTACTAAATTGAGCAGGTCTAACTCTTCTAGCTCTTCTAACTCGTAAAGCGTTCTAAATTGCTCTGAACAGTTTTAATTAATCCTGAAGCATTCTTAAATGTTCTAGACTGTCCTAATTCGCCCTGAAGTTTTCTAAATAGTCCTTGATAATCTTACTTCGCCCTGTGTACTTCTAAAATTCTAACTCTACCCAAATCGTTCTTAATAGTTCTGAACAGTTTTAAATCGTCCGCATTGTTGATGGTTCACAACAATTCTCATTCTTCCGGAGGCTCTCTAAATTGTCCTGGGTATTCTGGATAATTTTCTTGGCTAATTCATAGGTGTTATTAACAATGTGTAGTTACCAATAATTGTTCTTACTAATTGTTCTGAATCGTCCTAATTCGTCCTAAATTATTCTTAACCTTTTTAACCTAATCCTTCCTACAACGTACTAAATTGAGCAGTTTTCTGGATCCTAAAGCGTCCTGGAGAATTCTTAATTGTTCAGAACAGTTCTAATTTTTTTCTAATTGTTGTAGAACGTCCTAATTCGCTCAGAAGTTTTCTTAACTGTTCTAATTTTTCCTGAAGCATTCTAAATTGTCCTTGACAATCTTAACTCTTGTGTATTTAAGAATTCCCATCTTCCCAAAGCGTTCTTGATAGTTCCCAACAATTCCCATTCTTTCTGAAGCTTACTAAATTGTTCTAGACAGGTCTAAACCTTCCTGAAGGCTTCTAAATAATTCTGAACAGTTTTATAATTAATCCTGAAACGGTAAACCTAATGCTTTGTACCTACTACTGTACATAAGTACATAGAAGTTGTAGCGAGAGAATGCGGGCGCTTCATTAGCACGCGATCACGTTGGTATTAAAAAAATCTCAATTTTTTTAGAGTTTCAATTCGCGCGCGGCGCTCAACGGCCACATCCGCATACACGGCGGTACGGCGAGAAATTCCCCGACGCCATCGGCGTCGTCGACGTCGGCGGAACGGCGGTCGTCGCTGGTGACGTCGTCGTCGAGCGCCTGCCATCCAGATTCCACCGAAGAGTACCCATGCAAGATATGCGGGAAGTAAGTGTACACCCATCATTCGTCATAAAATCAACCGAAAGGTAATTAGATCGGTGTGTTGCGTCCTCTGCTTACGTGCTAATATACTATTTGTTTTATACATTACTGTTATTATACTCTTAAATTATTATTACACAACATCCAGTGTGCGGAATAAGGTATTTTGTTTTTCGTTTGAGGGAAGAATAGTTGAAAGATTAATTATTGTTTATATTATTGGCTTTTTATTTGACATTCTGTTGGTACATATTTCATTTTCAAAAGTGTATGTATTATTAACTATTCTTTCCTACATTTAGTATTTTTCCTGGCATTTTAAGGAAAAATACCACATTTCGTTTATTTTGCATGCAACTCTTGTTTACCTAGTGCAAGGACTTCCTTCACCTACTGGAGTTTTGTTATTTTAATATTCTGTGTAAATGAGTATTTTTCTAATTTCACACAATTAATAGTTGTTATTCGACAACGAGCAAATATTATTTGAAAAAATTAACTAACCATAAAGTGAATTTAGAAAAACAACCAACCATTTAATTTTAAGCAAATATTTTTGATTCATATATTTCCTTTAGTAGAAATGCACGTGGGCAAGTCACAACATTCTCACTGCCGATCTTAATGCCGAAATTTTAAATGATGATAGACATCAATTTTGGTGTTATTCGGCATCCCATGCAGAGGTAAAATAAAATAAATAAAAATAATTAAAAATATTTAAGGTGCAAATTTTCAGTTGTATAGTTAACGTCC
This sequence comes from Phyllotreta cruciferae, assembly GCA_917563865.1. Lineage (NCBI taxonomy): Eukaryota > Metazoa > Arthropoda > Insecta > Coleoptera > Chrysomelidae > Phyllotreta > Phyllotreta cruciferae. Next base: position 3,170,303 of record OU830609.1, on the reverse strand, counting down.
AGATAACTCGAGACTTGATTTTAACTGTAACATTAAGAAAGAATGTTAAAACATGAATAATAAAGAAAAGATAGACATGGAGCATAAAGAAGCTTGTGAAAAAGTGATAGATTAAGGGAGAATTATCTGGCTTTTATTTAAAGATGAATAAAGTGCGGGTTTTATAAATTTTACCTCTGTATATTATATCAGTCAAATTCTGTACCTAACAAAAAACTCATGTTTCGACCTCTTGCTGCTTGATATTTTAAGTTTGAGTTTCTTAATTATCCTTTTACTGCGAATCTTTCTACAATTTGCTATATTTTATTCAAGAGTGGTCCAATTTTAATTAACATTTATCACAAGTTAATTAGTACCATCTATTCATTCAGATTCATTTCAGATGCTTCTAATGAACACTACCAACCAATTATTATTAAAAAAGGATTATTTTATTTTAATTTAATTTATTAATTTTATTATTTTATTCAAAAGAAACATTAATCTATTCCAAGTTAATGTTAAATAAACTTTTAATTTTAAATTTATTTGAACTACCTTATATGTATATCAATAAAAAAATAGAAATATACATAAAATGGAAGACTTTGGACCACTCTTCGTTGAAGGAAATAATTAACGTGCATGTTGTTGTTATACAGAGTGTTCACAAAAATCAAAAGTCGTAGTGCCCATATGAAATCCCATCGACCCCCCGACGCCGAGCCGGTGAAAAGGAAAGAGAAAGAACCGCCTCCGACGACGAGCTACGAACTCTCCGTGCCAAGCCCCTTTAGTACTTAGTGTTAGCGGAAAATTATTTATATATTATAAATATTAACTAATTTTTAAAAATAAACAAAAATTAAAATAATCAAAAACAGGTAAAGGGCAATCAAAAAAAAAAACAAATAATAAGAGTCAGATCGAACAAACCGAAACATTACAAGAGCAACTCGCATCGTTTTTTGGAAAATGGGATAAATAGATATTTGTTATTCAGAAATTTTTAGGAGAAAAAAGAAGCGATAGGTAAAAGAATTATAGATAGAATTAGTAGTGTACAAATTACAAAACCACATATTACAGAGATTTATATTTAATATTATAAAATAGGGGTTGTGTTGCGTTACGTTTAGTAACGTTAGTGCCTTTTCGAATGTCGAGTGAGACACTATTAAAAAAAAAGAATCATTGCCATTCATCATTAACATCACGCCATTAAATCTGGTATATAGGAAATACGCTCAAAATACAAAGGACACGAAAAACATTGTCACTCATCATTAGATAATGTAATTTTAGACGTCTATTAAACTGCCACATTCTCTAAAGTAAAAAAAATATGTAATTATGCGCTATTTTTTAAAAGTACCACTTGAATATTGAGTTTGTTAATACAAAAATTAGTAAATTAGTTCTCAACAAAGAAATGATAGATTTTTCATTACGGGCAATATTTTATTCGAATAGCGAGGGCATAATTTCATATTTTTTATCAACTCTAGCGAAAGTCAGGGGGAGAGCTAAACAGACGTTAATTTTAGATAATTAGCTACCTAATTAAAGTTGAATGTTAAATAAATGTATAAATTAAAATTTAGTTCATTAGGGCATGTAGATAATTAATTAATGTAGAACCTTGTTATGATTTTTAGATTTATTTCTTGTTTTACGTTGATCCTATTAAATTAAATTCCAAACATAGTATATTCTTGTTAATGTAGTAATGACGTAATACGTTGAAAAAATCGAATGAATATGTATAAAAAAATCAATTGAAAACAATAATATGTAAGGCTTGACGTCATCGCTGTATTAAATTGAATATACTCAAATTCCTATTATTCCAATATGTTATTGTTGTAATTTATATTTTTCTAAATAATTTGAAATCGATAATATTTAGTAGTATTGCTGATATTCGTCGAGCGACAATAATTTCCGTGTTCTTTTCAAATAATAATATCATTTCGAACATTTTTGAGCACTAGATCTGAACTCAAAAACGTTAATCAAATATCAAAGAAAACTAACGGCCATAAATAGTATATTGTAATGAAGATACGTATTATATAACTTCGAAGAATAAATGTGAAGGCCTCGCACTTGTCTCCCATTTTGCTTGCAACAAACGATGACCTATTTCTAGTGGATTTGCTCAAAAAATCGTTGAGTGTGTCTGTTATTTTCTTATTAACAATGATTTTAGTTAGTATTTAGGTGAATTTATGTACTAATATTAGTCAAATTATATGTATTATTATCATTACAGGTTTTTAAAATTGCTTAATAAACGTTCTTATTTTGTAGTCCTTCCAAAATTAGTTGGTACTATTATTTAATGTAAGGAAAATCCAATTGTTTCAAAAATTAGGATAATTTAAAGTTAAAAATATTCCCTATGTATGTTATAATGAAGTTTGTGTTTTAGTTTTAAAAGATAATCTTTCTTAAGAGTTTTCTTTAGAAAATGCCTAATTTCTATCATAACTCGTTTTTGAGTTAGAAGAGCAAATTGACTTCAGAAAGACCAAAAATCATTTCAATAAAAAGCAAAAACAAGATTATTTTTAAATATCTTCCTTATAAATAATCTAATAAGAAAAATGACAATACTCATACACGATCCTATTGATCATTTCGGAGACGTTTTTCGAAAGTTTGTTAAGAATTTTGAATAACCCTGTAAGTTTCTAGTAGTTTAGTACGAATAAAATGTGCCATAAAAAGAAAATCCGAGACAAGTCTGAGGTTTTGTAAATTTTTTTAAAAACTCAAAATAACCGGCGCCGAGGGCGCTCAAAGCGCTCTATAGGCGCCATTAACTCTGTGTTGTGATCTTTTTAAAAGTCTATTACTATGAATCTATCTATATTATTATTACTTGATATATAATAAATTGATATTTGTACATGTTACTGAATGTATGATATTAGATTTAAATTTTTTAGAGGTCCGCAGCGATTCGGAACGCACCGCGGTTTTTCCATTTCGAACATAAAAAAGAAAAGAAAAAATGACAATCCACGTTATTTTGTGTACTTCGAATGTCCTCGGAGACATTAAAAATTATCTAGGTTAAGCGCTTATCTTAGAAATATCACTGTTAAATGTTTTTCGAACAAGCTGTATGTTTTTCTCGGGCTCTTTATATGGTGTTAGAATGTGTAGGTTAAGTATTTATACGAATTCGGTCCGATCCGAATTGCCGGCGGATCGCTCAGACTGGGCCAGAATTTTGGTAGTCTAAGTATCAGGTGCTCAGATCTATCAATTAATTGTTGTTATATTGAATGTACCTCTTCTGAACTGACTGACATTTTTTTATCACTCTTATAGCTACACTCTCTAGTATATTATCCAGAGTCTCCAGAGAGTCTCTTATCTAGAGTCTATTATCTAGCGCCTTTAGTCTAGGTCTAGCCTACAGCCTCTAGAGCCTCTAGTCTAGTCTCTAGAGACTTCAGTATATTATCTAGAGCCTCTAGTATGTTGACTGGAGCCTCTAGTATAGTCTCTAGAGCTTCTAGTCTGGTCTGTGTGAGTCTCCTGAGTCTCTAGCCTTTTTTCTAGATACTCTAGGGAATTCTATATTGATTTTTACTAATAAATTTATTTGCCTAATTTAAAGGTAAGCTCAAATTAAAAACTTCGCAATAATTTTGTTTATTGTAATGGAAAAATGTCGGTTAGTTCCATTAGTTTTCATTCATCTCTGTTTTTGTTATTTGATATGTAACTTGACACTAAATGTTTTGATATTTCTAGTGATATATAATGTAATTATTAGATGTTTTATGTGTATTTGATTGTTTTCTACAAAAAATATGAAAATAATGCAATATTATTTGACGGAGTATTTTCTTCTATTGCCAATCTACGACGTTTTAGACAACTATTCTAACGAACACGATCTGTTAAGTATATGTTGAAGAAAATAAAATGTTGAGAATTTTCAAAGGTTTTTTCTTCGAAGTTTCATCCTTTTAGTTTCGATTATTTTCGTAGTTAATTTCCAGTTAATAATGCAATAGTGAGTCATTTCGTATTAGCTTATCAGTAAATATTCAATTAAAGCCTTATCTCGTTTTTATTATCATTAATTATAATTAGAAACAATTTTTTACGAATGCACGTGAACTTGGAAAATTCTTAGCATTAGCCATTATTTAAAAATAAACTTTTTACGTTACAATGATAATTATCAGAAATCGCATTTTTCACTTTATACTGATTAAAAAACCCAAACCAAAATGTTGTGCCAAGTTTTAGATAAAGTGTCACGTGACATATTTAGTTAAGCGTATGTATATTTGTAAATAGGCTAAAAAAAACTAAATGCATATATATTATACATGGTCTTGGCGATCGTTATATTTTCATAATGATCGTCAACTGAGATTTTTTTAAGTGTTTCAAGTTTTACGGTTAGATTTTGCCAAAAAAAGAAAATACGTTTTAACCCCTTATACATCGCCATTGCGTTGAATTAGAATGGGGACGTGTAACCTGCAATAAATGTCTGTATATGGAATGTAATCTGAACAAATTACACAAATGTGTTGTTTTTCCTTCCACAGTTCTAGCAAAACAAAATTTTCTAATTTTCGTCTAATGTTCTTAGACCCACAATAAAAATAAAAACAATTATTCGAATTTTATTGAACGTGGGTTGTAGCGATCTTTTTCTTCTTCTATTCGCCAAATAAGTGTTAAATGTTGCTAAAAAAACTATGAAAAATCGCTCATAATCCGCGAAAAACAACCACCAACGTTCAATTAAGTAACTAATCGAATTTTTCGACTCAGAGTTGTGGAAAGGCATTTGATCCCTGCTACAGGTTGTTTTAATAACAATGATTATTTCGTTAAAATTATGCTTCCTACCTCCTCTTACTGCCAACCGTTAGAATAAAGAACTACCAACAGGATTTCGACAGACAAGAAACGTTATTAAAACAAACCAGGCATTTCGAAATCGTTCCCTACCTGTACCTGATATGCAAAATTAAAATTCCACCTAATGAATCAATGCGGCTGTGACCCTTTCTATCCCGTAGATTAATCACAAATTAGCTTTAAGATCAGATATTACGTTCCCTGGTCGAAAAATAAGTAAGTGGAATTCATTAAAAAAGTTAATTTCGAAATTCGCTTACAACCGCTTTGATTTCTCTAGTAGGTATATCTACTGATGTAATAAATCCTCAACATTCAAATGAAACGTGCTCATTTTGTATCGGTATTACAAAGTTTTAATCATGTCAATAAACGTAGCTCAAACTTAACTATATTTTTTCCACAAATAAATTATATTGAAAATTACGGCTGTCATAAACACAGTGTGTTCATCGAATGTGTATTTATTGCAATTGTATTGTTTTGTGTTTTATGGAAAATATCGCAATACTGGCAACATCGCTGACAATCTATAATTAATAAAAAGGATGAGAATAAAAATTCAATACTATTTTACAAAAAATATTAAATGAATTAAATAATTTACAACAAGAAGGGCAAAATACACGCGACTGTTTTCTTAGTATAACGAAGAAAACTATTTTAAGATCATACAAATATTAATTCAATTACCTATAGCTTATTATTGGTATATTTTCGTTGTTAAAACTGATATTTCTTGCATTAAATTTATAATATTCTCCAATACCAAGTGCCTATTTGGGGATACACTACAAAAAAATACAGAGTAACAATACATATCCATCTACTAATAAATACTAAGATGTTATTATGATAGTTGAATGAGAAAAACACTTTCTCATCGCGTGAATTTTTTTTTCTCATCCCACCCGTCGATATATATAAATGCAATAAAAAATTCGAATCAGCAAAACAGTTTTCAAATACACTGAGTTTATTTATATTTCTAAAGAGTTGTTTTAAAAATATTCGTTGTTGAATTCTGTCCAATAAATCTTTTCAAAAGTATGTTCAAAAAAATGTATGTATATACCTGTATCATTGTATGCACAATAAAATATGGCGTTGTAATTCGTACTCGTTTTTCTTGCCCTCAATTATCGGCAATTAGTACCAAATGCCAAATGATTAATTTTTAAACGCAATTTACATTAGCAGATAAAATTAAATCGATTGATTGTTTTCGTTAATCTTCCAAAAATATCTTATTTCGAATTAACAACGTACTTCCTAAGTACCGCAACGGAACCATTTAGAAACCAATAATAAATACGAATTAAGATTTAATTATCGAAGGTTGCTCAAACTTGTGTCGCGTAATGTATTTTTACAGGTATGGGTACTGTTTGATGAGTTGAAGTACCAACTGCACACATTTCTTAAAAAATCTTATGTAAATGGTTCTAAAAAAAGATTGTTCTGCTAAAATGAAGTATACAAAACTATTATTGAATTTTTTTTCACCGTTCAAATTTTGTGTGAAAATTTTTCCTTAATTTATTAGGTACGCCCTATACGTAGGTAAATATGCTTCTTCGATTAACAATTTAATCTTTCTAAGTGTTTAGTGCAGTTGAAAATGTCCCTTACTAGTACCCCACTATAGAAATACCTTCAGCGACGCACTAAACGAAAACCACCTGTAAAACCACCGAGATTACGGTACCGAATCGCGTACTTTCCACTCCGTGACTCACCCAGGTAAAACGTAGCAAAGTCAGATAGTCATGGAAAGAATCGTTGTACAATGCTACACCTGTTGCGTGGGTTACACCTATCTACTAGCACTAATATGTGATCATCGACTTGTGCGAAAGGCGCTTTCTTCGTAGCGAAACATCACGAATTTCATATACATCACGATAGAAATATGTTGTGCACCTATCTCTTTGTAGTTTTCCTCTGTTCTTTGGTAAAAAGTGACGGTTTGAGTGCGAGTTCGAGTGTCAAGTGCGGCGACAGGAACTGCTCCATCGATCAGTACTGCTCAGAGTTCGGGTCGTTTTGCGAGCCCTGCGCAGGAATTTGCGATCCTAAAGGGAACAATTTCAATAAAATTACATGCGAAAAGTCCTGTCAAAGTAAGTGTATAGAATACTTAAATGTAGGTCGAATTTGCTGGTACTACTTAATTGCTTCGGGTGCAATTAAAAGTTGCAAATGTGCAACAGGATGTTGTATTTTTGCTAATAAAAGAAGATCTAATAGATGAAAATTCATGGAAAATGTAGAGTTCAATTCAATTATAGTTTAATGAGTTAAAGATATTTAAAGATGGCGCTACAACATTGGTTTAATTAAAACATCTTCTAAACGATTTCCTTTTTTCTGATAAATTCATTAACATTCTGTATATTGTATTAATGAGTTCGTTGGCATTATTAGTAGATACTTGATAATACTATAAATTCTATCTAATCTAAAGAATCTAATGATGCAATAATACGTTATTCATGTTCTCATTATCTTCTGTTGTAAAACAAGTAGGCATTTATTTAACTCGAATCAAATTTAATGTTGTTATTAACAACCCTTTACTATTAATTGAATGCATGAAATACTTAAGCCAAAGCTACTTATTACTGTTCAATTTTTCGTTTAAATTTGAGGTGCAAATATTTATAATAAACGGAAATATACATACACAGGTAAGTGCAAATATGTTTGCAATGTGGTCCATTCTATGAGTTGAACAATGATTATCTATTATTAAAACAGTTGTTAGAGTGAGAAAGTTGCAATTCCACAATATCACTCTTTCTTTTTCCTTTATAATGAGATTAATGGCGGTTGTCTTTATTGCACCCATAGACAATATTACATTGAAATTTGCACTTGCCTGTAGATGTCCAAATTCAAAAAAATTGTAATTTCATTATAACTTCCATCTTCCATGAAGAAATCGAACAAATTTCATTATTTACGCTCCAATAGGAATTATCCCGAATAATAACATCAATTAACGTTGTCAAACTACAATTATTTTCCATTCATTAGGTACATTGTATGGAAATTTTCAAGAGATTATGTGTAAATACACTGCATTTCAATGATATTTAACTTTCTCTGAATCTAATAAAAATCATCCTGTATATATTTTTTTAATTTAATCCTTTAATGCACGCGATTTGAAAAATATCACGTACTCGAAATCGTGTGAATAATGTTGAGGTTAGCAATGTTTCGGGTTTTTGGATAATTATTGTGTCGTAATTTTTTTATGTCGATTTGTATTCGCACTGATTAGCAGAGGCATTTGCATTTTGCGCTTATCAGCGTTGGCGCATAATTCATTCAAGTACAATTTCGAAAATAGAATGGTTATTAATGGTAAAATTTGCGGTAACGTAACAAAAATACTGCACCGTAAAACGTAAAACTGATGAATGTATCCCAGCGGATGCCACATTTAAATATTGGTTTTATTAGCACATTTATCAAGTGTTTTTTGAATAATTAAATTTTAATTGCTGCAATATTTAGGCCACTTTGTTAAAGAATAAATGCATTTAATTGAGTACTTTTACTTAGCTCTATAATTTAATCTCTTGAATATTATTTATCACAAGTACGAAATAAGACATAACAACCTGCATTAATAAATTAAATGATATCAAAGCGCTTGATTTAATGTTGCATTGTCTTCGGATGATAACAATAGCACCTGATGTTTTGCGCATGTTTTGCAATTCGATAAAAATTTGTTTTGGCATCTTCACGTGTTCAAAATCATGTACAGATACATGTTGATCTTATCGCATGTTTACCTTTGACAAACTCACATAACAATATGTAAATATGCATGTTTTATGAACGAGTTCCTTTGATCATAAAAACTGATTAATTTTTGGTAATGTCAAATTTAATTTATTTCAAATCTAATTTTTTCAAATGTAATTTTTTCCAGCCTATCTTCACGACATCAGATACGAGAGCAAAAATGGGGGAGGATCAGGAAGCAACGACCTCAAAAGTACGTATGCACATAGAACTCATTGAATATTATTCTAATCAATTTTATTAATTACTTTCAGGTCGTGTGGATAAATTATCCCAATTGGTCACCGTCAGTTTATCTCTGACAATTCTAATGCTGCTAGTCTTGATATGCTTCTTGTGTTTCCAATTTTACAGATGGAAGGACAAAAAGAACATCACAATTGCTTCGCTGAAGCAAAAAATCTTTGGCAAAAGAGTAAGCAATCATACACATCCTATACATTATCTATACATCATCAACACATTATTTACACATTAAATATACATTGGCCCATATTCAGCGCGTCTCTTTAAAGTTAATCAATCGTTTAGAAAGTCTTTTGAAGTCGTTGATAAACGTAGACAATGTCCATAATTACTCCATGATAACAATGTACAAATGTCAAGTCAGTATCGTCTCTTTAACTTTAAAAGAAAGCGCTGAATACGGATGTATGTCTATACATATTCTATACATTATTTATGCATTGTCTATTGCAAATGATTAATAAATTTTATATTTTTAGAGTGATGAATCACAAAGGCCGAACAACGTTTCGGAACTGGATGTGAGAAAAGGAGATTTGAAGTTAGACATGCCATCGTCCAACATGTCTCATTCTGAGCACAGTCCTGTGACAGTGACAACGTCTATCAGTAGACGTCCGGCGGAAGATAGTACTTTGGACTATGCTTACGACAATCCAGCTTTAACAAATTCACGGTAGATTTCGGTATTTTGTTGCTCGGGACAAAATATGCTTGGAAATTGCGCTGAGTGCTTTATCGAATCGAAGCGAATCAAATTCGTTTTTAAAATCCGAATCCGAAAATTATGCAATAGAAATCATACCTGATTTATTTAAAAAAAATGTACAAGTAGTAGTTGAAAAATTTCAAACATGTTTTTCAAGCTAAATTATTTTAAGTATGATAAAATTAGTATTTTTATACCATTTTATACCATACAATTGAATATTTCATTTCGAAAATGTAGGTACAAATTTTCTTAATAATTCCACTGGCGTAGTTACTTAAATAATAATTCGCGGCGAATTATGTTGTTAAAATTCATTATTTGTTTCAATTAATTTATATGTTTTTCTCATAAAATACAAGTACTTAATTTTATTTTTCGTATATATTATATTAGCGATATATTCATACATTTTGTACATATACTTACTATAGATAGTAGATTGTATCTACTGAGCGGCTCAAGGAAAAATTGTATCTAAATTTCTTAAACTGTAGATAAATGTGGCAAATGGCAAATCGTACTGCAATAATATAGGGAACCTTAATAATTCAAGCAGGTTTTAGAATTAATTGAAATATCTGTATAAAAAATGCAATTCTTCCAAATTGTAAGAAAACTTTGAACTTTTGAATTCGTATTAATTTTACCTACTAACAAACACATACTAGTTCTAAAATTAATTAATAATAAATTCTATATTCTTTAAATGAATGCTATTCGTGATAGAAATGCCCTTATAGACAGCTTTTGCAAATGTGAGTAGGTAGATAATGCCTAAATTTGTATTTTATTATTAATCACATTTACATAATATTATATTCGAATATGTAGGTATTAATGATATATCTACTAACAAATACTAGTTATAAAATCAATTCACAATTTAATTTATATTTTCTTCAAACGAATATTATTCATGATAGAAATGCCCTTATAGACAGCTATTTCAAATATGGGTAATACCCAAATAGATATGTATTTTAATATTAATCATATTTATTATTATAGGTACATATTTAAATATGTAGAGGTATGTATTAATGTTAACTATTAACAAACATGTTCTAGTTCTAAGATTAATTCACTATTTAATTTATATTTTCTTCAATTGAATATTATTCAAGATAGAAATGCTGTTATAGACAGTTATTTCGAATATGGGTAATACCCAAATATGTAGTAGTATTTTATTATTAATTAAATTTATTGTTATATTTGAATATGTATGTAGGTATTAATGATATATACTAACAAACATTTACTAGTTCTAAGATTAACTCACTATTTAATTTATATTTTCTTCAAATGAATATTATTCATGATAGAAATGCCCCATAGACAGCTATTTCAAATATGGGTAATACCCAATATGTATTTTATTATTAATCACATCATTCATCATTATTACGAAGAAACAATAGAAGTACAGTTATTACTATTCATATATTCAAAATATATGAATTATACAATGATTTTTATTTTATGTTATTTTGATATAGGTCCATTTTTCATGAACAGCTTTCGCATAGAAATAGGTAGGTATAAACATTCGATTGGATTAAAGCAACACAAAAACTCAATTCAATTTAATTCATGAGAAATGCTTCTAAATAAGTAAAATAATTTGTTTTATCCATACGGTACATTCCATTTTAATTACTATAATTAAGATTAGTATTACACTATAAGATTAGTATTACACTATGATATTAGTATAAGTACTGATAGTTTTATCTTAATTGTGATATAAAAATTAGATAAGGTTGCAGGTCACCTTTAGGGTACCAATTTGTTTTTGTTATTAGATAGTTAAAGATGTATCTAAGTGTATTAGCCTGTTATTGTTAAATGTCTGCTTGGTAAGTCTATAATAATATTAGATACTTGTCTGTCCTTTATCGCATCCGTCCACTAAATGTGCAATTTTTAGTATAAAGAAAAGTAAGTTTTTTAAACGCTTTTTATTGTCACATATATTTTAAAAAACGTGTTTTAAATTGTTTAAATATAACTATTTCTAAAGATTCATATAGTTTTTGTTTATTTCAATAGACAAACATGGAAATACCTTACAGAACTAACAAAAAAATAGTTATTAAATAACAAGTATATAATGTACTGTGTGTAAATATATCCTTAATGGTTGTAAACAAAAATTGTTCCTTACAGAATATTAGTCCAAGGATAAAGAACATCGCATGCGAATAAATATATCTATTATTAGATGCTATAAGTATTAGAGTAATATCTAATTGACAAGTAATTATGTTTCTTTGTTCGAAAAAATACCTAGAGAAAACTAAGAAAAATAGATTCATTTTTATATTAAAAAAATTGGCTATTTCGATTGGCTATCTCGTTCAGCAGATATTCCATATCTTACATTATGATAAATGGAATAAAAAGTTACATTTTAGGTAAAAATTTATTTCCAAAAGTTTTAACAAAATATCTTACAATTTATTATTGTCCTTATTTAAATAATATCTTATAAATTGTTAACAAACGTCACTTTGTCATGCATTTTCTTTGATACTTTTTGTTATAATTCATGGCGTATTTCATTTGTAGTTCGCTGCATAAAATATTGTTTGTAGATGACCAAACTTCTGGAGGAAATAAAGCATCTTAATCGATATAATTGAATCATTCAATGACTGCAGGCACATGAATTTTTGCAACATTAAAATTATATTGCGTTAGGGCGAAGTCACCTAGTCCTTAATCCCTGACCCTTCGTCCGAAAGGATTAGAGCGAATTGGCAACAAATAGTTGGTTGATTAAAAGTTGCTGTTGTGTGACCGGCCTTATTACGCCGAATATTTTCAGTGTTTGTTATTATTATTATTCCTTTATAAAACGAAATAGTTTGAAAATAATTGAACAAATAAACAAATAATGTTGTTAAATGATTATAAAAAATGCATTAAGAAACTGGTTATAATTAAATGTTCATGACATAATGTCAAATATATTCCATAGAAAATTCCACAATAAAGATTAATTAATTTAATTAATCAAATAATTAATGTATCACTAATTGCACTAAACGCACAATTAGTGACAAAAAAAGAGGTTCCGAAGGGAACAACCAATCATAAAATAATGTTAACTAATTGCATGGCTTTTAGTTCAAAATTATTGCCGATTATGTTTATGACAGAGTGAGAATATTATAATGTTTTCTAAACAATCCTAACCTGTTTGATATATAAATGCTGGTATTGTACATATTTAAACGAGAATTATTTGTGTTTCTAAACGAACTGCACGACTATCTGAGTGTATTTTTCACAGTGTATTTTTCAATCCCACAGAATTTAAGTCATGCCTGCTACAAATGAAGTAATAGTTGAAACAGTCGAAGGTAAACTACAAGGATGCACAAAGAAAAATGCAGATGGCGACGATTTTTTTTGTTTTCTGGGAGTTTCTTACGCACAAAGCCCTGTAGGAAATCTTCGCTTCAAAGTAAGTTTTTATAATTTAGTTAGATATTAATTTGATACAGTATGCATTGTAATTATTTTGAAATTATTACCTTAACTATATATTGTGAGCAAAAAAGAAATTAGTTAGCAGATTATTAGTATTGTGGATTTATCTTACTGCTTATGAAGTTCTTTCCAAATTTTCATAGAACCCTCAACCTCTTCAAAAGTGGTCTGGTATCAAAGATGCCACTAAAGAAGGTGAACCGTTTATACAAAGGGACACATTAATTACAATGACAAATCTCGATTTTGGCAGTGAAGATGGTCTTCATCTAAACGTTTTCACCAAAAAGGTTAGCACTCAAAATAATAATTTTACACCTTATATAACGCCAACAATTTTAGCTTAATTCCCAAGAATCCAAACTGAATCCTGTAATGGTTTGGATTCACGGTGGAGGTTTTAGAGAAGGGAGAAACAACACAGACATTCATGGACCAGAATTGCTTATGTTAGAAGACATTGTGTTAGTTTGCATTAATTACCGATTAGGAATTTTAGGTATTGTATTAAGTTATGATGTTCCCAATGAATAACTCAATCTTTAACTTGTTTATATGTATATAAACATTGGGCTGTAGCCCAAGACAAATTGGGACTAATAATTTATACTTTACAAGACTTCGAATATCTCTAGGTTCACTACAATTAGAAGACCCATCCCTTGAAGTGCCCGGAAACGCTTGTCTAAAGGATCAAATCGAAGCTTTGAAATGGGTCCAAAGGAACATCAGAAACTTCGGAGGTGATCCAAATAATGTTACAATTTTTGGAGAAAGCGCTGGAGCTGCATCAGTACACTTTTTGGTACTATCGCCCCTTGCTAAAGGTCTTTTCCACCGAGCGATTCTCCAAAGCGGCTCGGCCATAGATAATTGGGCTGTCGGGCCCAATTTATTGGATAAAGTTTTAGCAACGGCAAACAAGAAAAATTTGAGCGAAAGAGAAGCTCTAGATTACTTGAGGAGTTTAAGCTTGATGGAATTGTTGCATTTACAAGTCAAGAATACCGATGTACGTATTTATGTTAAGGCCATCTTAACATATTTTTTTAACTAAAAATAGCATTAGGTACTGGGTTGAAAGGTAAATAAGATTTTCTGAATGTGATTTATTCTAGACGTTCGGTGGTTCATTTTCACCAATGATTGAAAAAGAAAGCCCTACTGCTTGCATTACGAGGCAACCAATCGAATATATAACATCCGGAGAGTATAATAAAGTTCCGATGATGATGGGATTTTGCTCGTTTGAAATGCTTTTTATCAAAGCTCTGTTTCCTGAAGAATTGAAACATTACAATCTCGAAATGATATTTTCCAAATCGTTGAAAATAGATAAAACCCACAGTTTGGTTCGAAATTATCTGCCTAAATTGAAGGAGCATTATGAAGAAAACGAAAAGGGTGTATTAGAGGTTTGTTGATGTGTGTAATTTAATATTATTTTATTGCACCAACTTCTATTATAGCTGGCATCAGATGCATTCTTTTCTATGGGGGTAATAGGAGCTGCGGTTAATCATGCCAAAACATCCAACCATCCCGTATACTTATACCAATTTTCCCTTGACACAGAAAGAAATTATGTAAAAACTAGAAAAAATGTAAAGGATCCAGGTAAAATTCGCCAAAGAAAATATCACTTGTGTCAACAAATTTACTATTTTAGGCTGCAGCCACTTAGACGATATCGGTTACCTGTTTAAAACGACGCTTCCGCTACCGAAAAAAGGATCAGAGGCAGATAAACATGTCAGGCGTATCGTAAAATTGTGGACTAGTTTCGCAAAATACGGAAAACCAATTTTAGAAACGGACTACGGGATTGTTGATTGGAAGCCAGTGGAAAGGGATGTCACTTACTACGTTGATATCGATAAAAAACCGGAACTAAAAATCAATCCCAAAACGGAGAAGATCGAATTTTGGAAGCGAGTTTACCGAGAGAATTCTTCGACTGCCGATTATTTGTAAGCGAAGTAGTTTACCAAATTTTATTTATTACAAATGTATATTTTGTGTTTTAAACCAAAATAAACTATTAAGATTTTTGTGTGATTAAGTGTGGTGATACAAACAATAAATATTTACAAATGCAACTGTCTAATTACTACTTAGAACTGTTTACGCGCGGAAATTGCAATTGATCTACAAAAATGTATCTAAATTTTTCCTACAATTCGACACATAATTTGCTTATTCTCTATTATAAAAAAAATCCTCAACCTCAAGACCTTATGATAAAATTACTTATAAACTAGAAACAAATATTAGATATGAAAACTTACATGCACAATTTGTTATTATAAATATTTGCGTAATTTCAATCGGGTTATCAAGTTCAATCTGCAATATAAAGCCTAAGGATATCGTAAAATCGTTCACAATATACCAGAAACCATGAATCTCGCAACCATCCTAACTCTAACGTTCAGCTTGGTGATTTTACAGACCTGCGTATGTATAAATTTACATCGTTTAAATCATTTTAATGGCTATTTTGTACTCATTTCTAGGCGTCAGAGGAGCTACTACAAGATCAATTACGCGAATGCCAAACCCATTCGGACTTCAAATTACCAGACGATGTATTACTCAAAATTCTACAAGGCGAATACGCTGATCATCCAAACATGGGAGGTCATCTCTTCTGCATGTACAAAAAACTGAACATCATGAAAGAAAACGGGGAAATTGTGAAAGACGAAGTCAAAAAGAACCTCAAAGTAGCGTTCCACGACGATTTCCACAACGTAAAATTAGTCTCGGATTACTGCACAAGGAATTCAGCAACAGAAACTAGTGTTAAGACCGCCTTGAACCTCTACCGTTGCCTCTACAAGTACACGAAAATGATCAAGCAAGTGTGGAAACGCAGCGAGCAGCTACAAAAAGCGGAAAACGAGTGCCAAGATAACTCTGCAACAGCTATGAGGACTGACCGATTTATCAGCGAATTGCACGCAGATACGCCTGAACTCAGCACAACCTTCACTAATCACATATTGTGCTTCGGCAAGAAGAGCAAAATGATGAATGATAAGGGAAAATTGAACATGTCGATGATCAAAGAAGACCTCAAACTTTTCGGTTATCCTGATGATGAAATCGACAACATTGATATTAAATGTTCGCTAGAGCACATGGAGGATTCCGAAGATACTGTTAATTTTAAATTGTTCAAGTGCTTCAGTAAGTACTGGCACGATTTGTATATTCCATCATCATAAATTTATTGTTTATTGTAGGTACTTATTGTTAATAAATTAATTGCGTTTAGTTTTATTCTGAACTTTCTGATTTGTGTTTAACGGAAGCGTATTATCCACTGGTTTATTTTTAAAATATATGAATTTCAATAAAACTCTTGCAAGTTATAAACAGGGGTGGTAATTGAAAAAAATCAGTTAATTTCAAATTCAGGTGTACCTACATGTACAATTAATCGATTATTCGCGGGTAATCGATATGATGAGTATTCGCTCGATTATTGAAAACATCCGATTATACCGTTCAGAAAATACTCTATTCTAATTTTATCGAAATTGTTTTCGCACTAAAATTGCAATTTATTTACAAAAATGTTCGTTAATTTTTCCTACAATTCGACACATAACTTATTTTTCCCAATTATAAAAAATATCCTCAACCTCAAGACCTTGTGATAAAATCACATAACCTAGCAACAAATACATAATATGAAAACTTACATGCACATTTTGTTATTATCTATAAATAATTGCATAATTTCAATAGGATCATCAAGTTCAATCTGCAATATAAAGCTAAGGGTCTCGTAAAATTGTACACAGTATACCAGAAACCATGAATCTCACAACCATCCTAACTCTGTCTTTCACCTTGGTGAGTTTGCAGACCTGCGTAGGTATAAATTTCATCGTTTAATCACATCGTCTAAATTACATCGTTTAATCATTTTAATGGCTATTTTGTACTCATTTCTAGGCGTCGAAGGAGCTACTACAAGATGAAATACACGAATGCCAATCCCATTCGGACAGCAAATTACCAGAAGATGTATTACTCAAAGTTCTACAAGGCGAATACGCTGACCATCCAAACATGGGCGGTCACATCTTCTGCATGTACAAAAAACTGAACATCATGAAAGAAAATGGCGAAATCGTGAAAGACGAAGTCAAAAAAAACCTCAAAGAAACGTTCCACGACGATTTCAACAACATACAATTAGTCACCGATTACTGCACAAGGAATGCAACAACAGAAACTAGTGTTAAAACCGCCCTGAACCTGTACCGTTGCCTCTACAAGTACACGAAAATGGCCGAGCAATTGTGGAAACGCGGCGTGGAGCTACGAAAATCGGAAAACGAATGCCAAGCTAACCCTTCAACAGCTATGAGGCTCGACCTATTTATCAACGAATTGCGCTCAGATACGTCTGAACTCAGCGCACCGTTCACTAATCACACATTGTGCTTCGGAAAGAAGAGCAAAATGATGAATGATAAGGGAAAATTGGACATGTCGATGATTAAAAAAGACCTCAAACTTTTCGGTTATCCTGATGATGAAATCGACAACATTGCTATTAAATGTTCACTAGAACACACGGATGATTCCGAAGATACTGTTAATTTTAAATTGTTCAAGTGCTTCAGTAAGTATTGGCACGAAGTGTATATTCCATCATCATAAATTTATTGTTTACTCTAGAGGTACTTATTGTTAATAAATTAATTGCGTTTAGTTGTATTCTGAACTTTTTGATTTGTGTTTAACAGAATCGTATCCACTGGTTTATTTTTAAAACACATGAGTTTCAATAAAACTCTTGCAAGTTATACGAGTACACAGGGGTGGGTAATTGAAAAAAATAAGTTATTTTTAAATTCAGGTGTACATACATGTACAATTAATCGATTATTCGCGGGTAATCGAAATGATGAGTATTCGCTCGATTATTGACAACATCCGATTATACCGTTCAGAAAATACACTATTCTATTTTTATCGTCACTTAGAGGAACGAGAGACTGGCTTGAAATAACTCTCTAATATGCCGTCACTGTGTTGTAAAGACGGTGGTGTTAGTTAGTCGAAATGTACGGTAATTTAGTAACAAAATGAACAATACAATCGGCTAGATAAATATTAATTATGTGAGTTTTTTTTGTTAATTACAAAGTGCGAACCGTACGTGCGCGTATGATGGGATAATATTCCGATATAAGGATGAATCTGAGATCCAAAAAGTAAGAAATCTATTATTTTCTATACACATATAAATAATGTAATTATTAATTGTACAAATAGCGTTAAAATATTAATTAATAACATAACAAACATATAGATTACCGTTATCAATTTATTGAGTAGTACATAACCGATAATTTATATTGAAGTATTAATTTTATGATAACTCGCGACAATTTTCGCCATTTTTATGACTTGTAACGAGCAACAAAGAGAAATTGGCAAATCATAAGATAATCATATAACAGTAATTAACTAAATACAAATAAGGGTTCTAGTATATGGTGCCGGAATCGAACCTACAGGCCTGATAGCAGGAGCTCCTGCCGTCTTCACCGTCGAAACGTTCACCAGGAATTCGAGCGACGTCGAAGTCGTCGTGAAAAACCCCAAAGGAGAGAAAGAACACGTAGACGTAAAATACAATGACGATCGTAACTCAACGTACACTGTCTGTTACACCCCCAAGTACGAAGGTTCGCACACAATACACGTCAAAGTCGCCGGCAAGCCGACGATAAATAGCCCTTATAAAGTGAACGTTGAAGGTCATGTGGGGAGCGCCTCGAAAGTTACGGCCTATGGACCGGGATTGAAATTTACAGGAGTCGAGGCGAATGCCCCGACTTTTTTTGAAATTTGTACCAAAAGTAAGAATTTATGCATTAATATTTATGTAGTTTCTATTTAATAACTGTTACTTTTTAAAAACACCACCTCTAATCCCTGTTACTAACAACCATTAGATAGGGAAAATTGTATTGTAATAGAGGAGGGCATTTGTACAAATAACTGTTACCTACAGTCAATTTAATTGTTAGTATTAGGACTTGTTCCTGGTGTTTTTAGGTTTCTAATTACATTTATTCTTCCATTTCATTATTAAATCGTATTTCACCATTTTCTCATTTGCTTTGTTAATTTGTTACCAATAGATATACACAACATTTTGGCGACAGTTAAAAATTTGAAACTTTTCAGAAAGACGGAAAAATATTTTTCCACAAATTTTTTCAGTTGTTTCTACTTCGAATAAACTATGAATAACTTATGTAGTATTAATGTCGCTCGGAAAATGCTATCTCAGGAATTTTCCTATAGTAAATTGAAAATAACCTACCATACAAGTTATTTATGACGAGTTATGAACATTGCTTTCCGTGTTTGTTTCACATCTTCAACCTCAAATGAATTCTGACCAGTTATTCTACAATGTTAATAACCAGTACAGGGTGTTTTAAACAAAGATGGCCTTTTTGCTAGGATAGGTAGAACATGACATAGTATTGAAAAATAAATGGTACTATTAGTGGAACTAGCGCCCTCTATGAGAAGCAGATATATAAACAAATTTATACGATGCTTTAGCGTCCAAAATATATTTGTACAAAATTTCATTACAATATTGCTAGTAGTTTTGGCATTATCGTAAAAAATGTGTATATATTTTTTTATTTCAATACCCTTTATTTTTAAAACAGATGCCGTTACGAAAATTCTTTACCGAGCAAACCCAACTCATTTTGTCACGTTCTACCTATCCTAGCAAGAAGGTCACATTTGTTTGAAACACCCTGTATAAGCCAGCATAAGAGAACCTCAAGCTCAATTATTTATTTTCCCAGACGCCGGCCGAGGAGTACCAGAAGCCACAATCGTAGATCCTACAAAGAACAAAACCTCCATCCCCATCAAGCTGCAGCAAATATCACCCGGTATTTGGCGTTGCGAGTACATTACCCCTTTCATCGGCTTACATTCCATTAACGTTTTATTCGCCGGCAAACCCATTCCAAACAGCCCCTTCGAAGTGATCGCTGCGCTCGGTTCCTCTTCGAGTAAACTCAAGACCAGCGGTCGCGGTTTACAGCAAACCGGCATCAAAGTCAACGAAGAAGTGGATTTCACCTTGAAAGGGAGTACCATACGCGAAGGTACCCTCGACGTGCAGATAATAGGCCCAAATGGGATATCGCAGAGTTACAGTTTGAAGAAAATCGATGAGAACATCTACCGCGTAACTTACCAGCCGCGTAAGCAGGGAAAGTATGTGGTTATTATTAAACAAGACGGTGCAGAGATCAGTAAATCGCCTTTCGAAGTTAACGTGGAGTCGTCTAGTAAGGAAACGCTCATTTCTGCTTATGGTTCAGGTTTGAATAGCGGTGTAGTGAATTTTCCGGCTCAGTTCACCGTCGAAACCAACGGGGAAACTGGAGATTTGGGCTTCAGGATCGAAGGACCGTCGCAAGCCCGCATCGAGTGCCATGATAACGGTGATGGATCCGCTACTATTAGGTACATAAATAAAATTGCTTTAAATCCTCAAAGTTTTCAACACTTTATATGCAACATTTTTAAAGGGCCATTAAAAAGTTTTCCCTCTTATCCAACTATGTATTTGTAGGTATTACCCGACGGCTCCGGGCGAATACATTATCCACATTTTGTGCGACTGTGTAGACATTCCTGGCAGTCCTTTCGCCGCGAAAATTGTACCCTATTACGAATACTTCCGCGATCAAATAGAAGTTTGCGAGGCTGCGATTCAAGATAACAATGCAGAAGTTAATAATAACACTGCCAAGTTTACAGTCGAAACCGACGGGCCGGGTTTAGCCCCTATAGATATTAAAGTTAGTATAAAATTAATATTTTTTATTACACCAATTATACCGAGTTTGTTTTAGGTTTGTAATTCTTTTACGGATAATTTGCAAATACACTGGGAAGAAAGGGGTAATGTTGACGGTGATTTTAATCCCATGTTGACTGATACAGTTCATGTTAATTACAACGGTGCCACAGTAAAAAATTCTCTAGATGAATTAGATGATAATTCTAAAATACGTTGTTTTGGACCGGGAATTCAAAGCGGAGTCAAATCGAATATAAGCAATACTTTTTATATAGACGCAAGGTAATGAATAATAATAGAAGGAACTTTATTTATTTGGCTACAAGATACATAAAAAATACAAAATACGAATCATAAACTAACAAAAAATGCAAATGCCTACTTAAAATACTACAAAAACACAGAAATGCTTAGAAATCTGCCATACGATTTGTTGATTTCTGCCATGTTACAAAGTAACATATAAAAATATAATTGTTTCAATTCTTTATTGATTGCTCTTTCTAATCTCCTCAAGTAACAAAGAATTATAAGAATTTACTGCCTTATGAAATACTGAATTTTGTCCATATTTCATGTTTTTCTGTTCCAATATGAAACAATTTTTCCCCTCGTTTCATAATTATGCATATCTTCAAAAGTTACAATTTTCGCAATAAAGTAGTCTGGTACCAATTTTCAATTTATCATATGTATAAATTGTAAAGTATTTATTTCTATAAATTTTTTCCAATTTTACCCATTCAAGTCTATTTAACATTACATTTATACTAGTATGTCTATCACATTTCGTTAGTATTCTCACATTGCCCTATCTTGCAGTAATTGTATCCTCTTTATCTGTTCTTTATTCACCACATTTAATATAGAGCTCAGACACTGAAAATGTGGTAAAATTATTGCATTTTGTATAGTTTTTCTAGTCCATATTGACAAACTCTTACAACATCAATACTTAATGTCAAGGAGGTTCTGTAGTACAAATTTATTAGCTCCGGTATCTCACAGATAATACATTTATCAGAGCTTTACATGCCAGTTAACTAATGCGGTAATAAAACTAGTTCGAATTGCAGGAAAGCCAGTATAGGAGAGTTAAACCTACGTTTAACCAACGAAGATACTTTCGAGCAAATACCTCTAAAATTAGTCGATACCGACGATCGATTTTTCACTGTGGAATATTTAACCCCCCATTCTGGAATACACAAATTATCTCTTCACATTGACGGTGAAGAAATCCCTATTAGATTCAACGTGGAATCTCACGATGTCATTCAGAATGTCAAGGTGGATGGACTCCAGGCCAGTAAGTTTATTATTCTTAACATGTAAATTCATTATTGGATAATTATTGCAAGTATTCAAGTTGTACGTGTGTGTTATTCTTCTAAGATTAGGCGATAGATAACAGTGATTACTGAAAAATCCCAAACATTCCCTCTATAAATAGCCGGAATAGCATGCAGCCATTGCGTTAGATACAATTTTTATTTCGATTCGAAACGCATCGACATGTTAATGAGCGGTCTTTAACATGCGGAAGTTAACATAAAATCGATAGTACAGTGCACACATGTGTTAGGACCCGTTTCGAAAATGATTTAAGAGTTTCGGCGGACATTCCACTACAGCTATCGGAAATGCAAATTCTAACTAAATTACAATTTAGCGATATTAATTAGTAAACTGCACAGCTACCTATCAGCATCTCTGTGCAATATGTGTGGTTGATTAGAGTGTAATAAATTACAATCATGTTGACAGGTATGTACTAAAAGAAGTTTTTAAATTTTTCGTAAAAATTAAAAAAACTCTATTAGATTCCAGAGTCTCGTATGTTTCTATTGTAAATCCAAACGAGTTAAAGAGTTAGATTTCAAGTTTAGTAATGTATATGTTTACGCTCTCGGTTAATAGATGAGGAAACAGTTTCCATTGTGGAAAACCTCCATTTTAGATCCAGAATAACGCGGCAAAGGAGCGATCAATACGCGGCAAATGTCCAAAGGACTCTAAAGGACTCTAAACCAAACTCTAATAGAATAGATTCTACTGCACGCTCGCTTGTGATATTTCGAAAATTACATTCCCATTCGAGAGTCTATTATTATTAAGCATAATTAATTAGCATTTATCACATATTAAATTAACTCAAATGATTAAAGGGTTTTACTAAGATTGGTTTAGTGTAATGCCTTTATTTAATATTATGAAGATTTGTTCCTTTAATTTATTTCAAAAGTATTTTGTAAAAAACCGTTTGATGTAGAAAGTTTTAATACGTATAAAAATTCCATTTTTATTCATGAACTTTCCGAGAGGAGAATGCGAAAAATTATTCCAAAAAATATGAGAAATATTAAAATGTATTACTTAAAAAATTTACAAACTTACTTTCTAGTAGTATCTATTAGGTCGTACTACTTTAAAAGCCCATTAAACTTTTTCAATTCCTCCATATTACTTTTTAGTAGAAGTACAAGTACATTATAGTCAGCTAACTTTGTAAAAAAGAGATATTAAATTCACACAAACGCTAATAAGTTTCGAGAATTCCGTTAATACTTACGTTAATATGCAAGTACAACAATGAAATTCTTAATTAAATCGAGTCAATTTATTAAACGAATTACCGTGTAATTTATTAAACGGTTTCATTAGCGAATAAATTCCACCCGGCCCAAAAATCCGGCAAACCCTTTAAAGACACACGCCACCATCGAAAGGCGTTAATACCGCCAAGTTTCGATCCCCGCCGAGGAAAGTGCAAGATGGTTAATTAATAAGTTAATAAGAAAGTGAAAGATGGGCAATAAATATCGCTGGCTATCAGCACTCGCTATCGATCGAAACACTCCCGACGTAACGGGGACACCCTAATTCCGCTTTTAAGCAATAATATACTGGGCCCTAATCGCGATGATTAGGGTTATAAAAGACAGACCGGCCAGTAAATTAACTTCTGATTCGGGATTCTTCGAGCGTTCGACGTGCCCCGGAGCACGGCCGGATTTTTTTGCATCACAATCCGGCAGAGTTTATACTTTAATTGGAATATACTCCCACGAAAATCCTATTAATTATTGTTTATTACAAGCCACTAAAATGATTTACACTACATACCATGATGCTTGAAGATGGCTATATAGACCAAAACTAGGCTTTTATACAAATGTAAAATCTGCTTGTATGTGTTTTACACTTTTTATCAACAGTCTTGAGGCTTGTTAGGAAACTTACAACTCTGTCTTCTATTGAATCACTGCATTCAAACTTTAAATAAAATCATTTTACTCATAAATTCATTATTGGCTTTACAATTATATCTCAAACTAGGTCCGTTAAAGCAAGAATAGCAATTCATATGGGCATGATAAATGCATTCATATGGGCATGATAAATGCACCTAGAATGTGCAATGGAGAAGACCACGACTTTTTTTTAATTTTTTTTTTTTTTCAAAACCGTGTGTTCTAAGAAGGTGCGTAATGAAATTTTTATTTTTTTCTGTGGCCAAATAAGGGCGCAATTAATTTTTAAAGTTTGAAAAACGTCACACAATCATCATACACTCTGCTCCAATCAAAGCGAGAGTTTCAAAGAGAAGTCACATTTAGCAAGTTTGCCACGTTTCCTATTACTCTTCTTTAGTCCGCAAAATGTGCGTTTTTTGTATATTTATTGCAATAAACATTTTTTGATTTATCCATTTCTTCCATTACCTAATGGATAATTCGATATATTAATATAAAAATAACATCTTCATCTGTATAAATTGTAACCGATTTTCGTGTTAAAAACACAAATAATGGTCCTGAAAAATTTATTTGGCAACATTCTTGTCAACTTCAATATTATCAGTAAAGTGTTTTGTGCCGAACTGCAATTCGTGTAATTTGTTTTGTGTATTTTTCAGAAAAATCTGACAAATGACAGTTTGATTTTTGTTCGTTTGTGTATTCTTTGTTACTGCGTTCGAAAATTCATACTATTTACTATACAACAAGACGTGAGTGGTTTATGATTGGTTGATAAGGTACGAGTCAAAACCCGAAATTTTTAAATTTCAAAGGCCTATATCTTTTTAATTATAACACATTTTGAGCAACTGAAAACGGTTTTGAGCTCTAATAAATCATTTCTAATCGTATCTTTTGCCGAAATCTGCGTATCTCTCATCGTGGTCTTCTCCATTCTGTTAGATAAAACTCTCAACTGTCCTTTCGCAACAAAACAAGATTTCACAAAGGTTGTCTTCTCACATCCATCCTTGACCTGAAGTTAATACTGGTCATTTTTACAAAAATTTGTTTGCTTCCAGGTGTGTTTATGGACGCTCCGACGGACTTCCTGGTGGATACGAGGGAAGTCCAGAAGATCGTCGATATCAGCCGAGTAACTTGCGTCATAACGAGTCCATCCGGCACTCTGGAAGAGCACCTGATAACCGCCCTTCCCGATGGAACCTTCAAAGTTAGCTACACGCCTTTCGAAGAAGGCCGGCATAAAATCCACATCTACTACGACAACTACGACATATCGGGATCGCCGTTCGTGGTGAACGTTAGGAAAGTGTACGACGCCCAAAAATGCTACGCCTTCGGGCAGGGACTCCAGAAAGGTTCGATAAACAAAGTGAACACGTTCACGGTGGCGACAAAAGAAGCCGGAACGGGCGGGCTTTCCCTCGAAATAGAAGGCCCATCGGAATCGAAAATAATATGTAAAGACAACAACGACGGTACGTGCGTGATAGAATACACACCTACGGAGCCCGGCGAGTACATTCTTTCGATTAAATTCAAAGACATGGACATCCCCGGTTCGCCGTTTAAAGTGCTAATAGAGCCGGAGCTGAACGGCCACGTTCGCCACGCGGAAGACGCCTCGAGTTCGCCGAAAAATTCGTTCAAACACCAATCGAAAGCGAAGTCTGACGTCGTTCTGTCGGACAAGCAAAGCTCGAAAACCAACATTCCCAAATTGGCCCACAAGCGCTCCGACGACGGCTCGAAGCCGCGCTACAATTTGAACAACAAACTGCGCGAAAACTACAACAAAGACGAGAAGCAGCGGGCGAACAATTACAAGCGATCTTCGGAAATGGGCGCGGATAAGAGTTCGACGGGGCAAAACGAGATGAAAAAAGCCGGTGACAAACGGACGGGTCCTGCGACGGGTACCGTGAGCCCGACGGACATCGAAGGGGATGCCGAGGAAACGCCTCTTCCGACGGGTCGCCCGGACAAATGCAGGAAGAAATCCGACGAACAGGAATTTACGACTTGTAAAACATTTCAAACTGTTACTTCCGAGGAGGTGAGTTGGTACTTTTGTTTTTTGATTGTGTGCTGAGAGAAGTGTTTTAATTAAGTTGGGTTGAGATTATGAGACACTTTTTATTCAATTCTTACAGGAGAGGTATATCGAACAATTATTGTTATAATTGTATACTTGCAACCTGTCAAAATGAAACATGGCACTCAATATAGTTTGATTCAATAGCTGAATTCAATAGGATAATTTAAATCTCATAATTGTAGCAACTGGTAGCAACTAGTAAAAATTTGGGTACTATTCCAATGTACCTCCGCAATCCTAACAAATATCCTAAAGAAATAGCATGTTTCTTGCGGATTTCTTGGGGGGAAGCGAAAAGTAGAGTATAGTAGTAGTAATATAGTATTTTGCTATTTCTTTAGAATATTTGTTAAGATTGCGGTGGTAAAATGGAATAGTACCTACCAAAAATTGTTTGAAGAATACTTCATCGGAGCAATTTATCAAACTAGTACCTGCTATAAATTGAACCACCTGGTCAATAAATTTAACATTTTATAACATAAATTAACATAAAATGCACATATTTTAAGCTCATTATCAATTTATATACACTAAGGCCAAGTCGTAGCGGTACATTTTAGTGAGCGGTACAGTTGATTATTTTGCAATGTATCGAACAAAGAGCGCATGTGATACTATGACGCGCTGAAGCCACGCCTGCTCTTTGTTGTAGTATTGAAAGTATTTTCTATTCTCACTATTTTACATTTTAATAGAGAGTCTCCTTTCTATAGAGTGTATTGACAAGAATTTGCCACTCTGTATATTTACTCTTTAAACGTAATCTGCTTTTCGATTAGAAACACTTTAGTAGTCTTTAGAAATCTAAACATAATGTATAATATCTATCTTCTATAAGCTGTAATTTGAGACATAGATTTTCATCATTTCCTTTTTCTATCAATCAGTCATCATCATTTATCATTTTTTATTGTTATTTAGGACATATGCTGCTTCAAACATGTGTATTCAAAGGCTTCTCCGGACAATCTTGCAATTTATTATTGAGTAACTTACGATCTGGGGATTGTCCGAAGTAATTTCTAGACTTTTTGTATACATAAAAGTTGCTCAATGGCTTAAAAAATACATAAATTGTACCTACCGGATCAATTTAGAGACTCAGAAGTGGTTCGGTATACAGACCATCGTAGATTTACAATTTATACAATTTACACAAAACAAAAATATAATATGTAAGGATCTGTATTCGTGTATTGGTACTTAAAACAGTATAAACCATTCTCTAAGCTCTTACCTTACTTATTTTTTTATTCTCACTGTAGTAATATTTTTTAAAAGTCAATACAAAATGATGGAGTGTCTTATAAAGGCTGTAGTTGCATATTTTGGTAGAAATTTGGTAGAAATGCCCGTAGTGGTCCAATTATTAGACCTCATAACTCTCCCCTGCTACTTAATTTTCACTATAGATACATTTAATTATTTGTACTTCATTCAGCATTTCAGCATTATATATAGATAGATTATTTACAGAAATAGTAAGAATATTGAAGCAATAATAATAATTTTGATTACTATACTTGTGCATTGTTCTGATGAGTTTGTTCTACATTTTTTGAAGGCAATTTAATATAAACAATTTTAATATTAACTAAGTAAATTATTTGTATGTAGATATACATTTGTATGAAGATATATATGTATATTTCGATAATATCAAAGGGATTACATCAACAACCAAAATTGCTTTATAGTCACATGCATAGATATTTAATGTAGTCGGAGCCAATTCAAACTTTTAATTAAGTTATTACTGTTTACCTATAACGACAATTTCTTGTGAAACATCTATTTATATTCTCGCGTTATTTTTAACGCAATAGTGTAGTAACTAATTATACTTACCTCTACCTAAATGTTTACTTAAATAAAATTGTATTTTTCAAAATTTTTAATTAAAAATAGGGGTTTTTTCAAAGTTCAATCTGTACTCAAATTGGAGAAAAATAATTAAACCATAATTTCAATCACGAATATTTGTAAGGGCGGAGGATGGAGGATTTTTTTTTATATCAAAGATTCGTCTTTATTTCATCCATAAATTTAAACATCCTGTGTTATTACGTACAATTACATGGAATTTAATAAAGTATTTACACAATAAAATTCCAAAAATAAATAATACGAAACGAATTGCTTCGTATTTGTTGCAGGCATTAATTTAAAGCGGTTTGTTTGACAAAAAAAACTTGGCGAAAATTCAACTATTGTGAAGACACCACCTTCCGAGCCTATTAGTTTTATTTTCAGTATTTCACCGGATCCAATTTCATTCCAGCACACCACTGCATCGCCTTCGCTTCCCTTACCTTGCCTTCACCCTAATCACTCGTCTTCATCCGCAACCCGGCTTTAAAACACCTGTCTTATAATTTCGATTTGTAACAATTTTCCTCTTCAAATACCATCCCCTTGTCCCGGGATTCTTTCCCTGATTATTATATCAAGCTGCCTTATTATATGTACCTACACAGCAAATATTTTTTACTATACTTATACATACATATTTGTAATAGGAAATTATAGTGGTATCGTCGGCTTTGCCTTTTTTAAATTAATACGTGTAGTATTGTTTAAATTCCCTCAAACTAAAATCCGGTTGTTTGGTGTTTGGTATTTTCCATGTCGCTTGTAAATATGTTCGTCGGTTTTTCCGGCGGGCCCCCGAGCTCGATTTCCCGATTCCTTTTCCGAACTGGAAAGTGAGCTAAGCGATATGATTTCGGGCGTATTTGAATTTCGCCTTATTATTGATTATGAACAAAGATGTCAATCCCGCGGGTATTATGTTGCGGGTTTTGCGGGTTTTTCGCAGTTTCCCAACTTCTGTTTGGAGCCGGCAAGTCATGCGGAGGTGCCTTCGAGCGCTACGGCAAACAATGCGTTGTAGATCAAGCCGAAAGGATTAAAAGGAATATGTGTAACGTCGGGGTTTCGGGCTGAGAGCGGGTAAAAAATTCCAAAATTTCAGGGTAATAAAAATTTCTTCACCTAGTGTGGATTGCGTTGTAATTTGCCAAGAAAATGTCCTTGGTACAACACGAACATTGTAGTTTATGATAAACGTTTTTATTCTTAGTCTTTTTTCGCGAATATTTCTACATTATTGGCGTATTATCCTCTTGTTATTGCTTTGCTTTTGGCAAAATCCGTGAATAATAACGCGCACTTTATCACTGTAAATTTCGATTCAATTGATCTCGATATTTAATGAAAACTTATTTACTCTATGAAAATAAATCTCAAAAAAACATGTAAAATATTTTTACGTTGCCTCTTTCAGCACATAACAAAATAAAATCGTCCATTAGTTCTTGCGCTCATTAAACGTCGAATAAGTTTAGTTTTATGGCCGTTGGAAACTCCGAAATAAATTTGTTTTGCAGAAAATGCCTCGGTGTTCCAATATTAAAATATTAAATAGCATTGGCGCTACGTTTTGTTTCGTTTGGCTCAATTATCAATTTTATTTATCACACTAAATACGACTAGCGGTAATTATGTACTTGCAATAATGCAAAGGTTTTAGTTGAGTTTAGAGAAGATCGATTTGTAGTCTAGTATAAAGAGTGTCCGGTGTGAAAAAATTTATTAACATTATCTAGAGCTGGAGGGGTTTAGGAAGATGCGAGAGAAAACCGCTCAAAGTTGCCTTGTTGAAATATTAATCATCGTCTAATCCCTCATTCAAATTAATGCAAATATCTCGACACGTAATTAACCAAAAAATTACAAGAGCGGCGTAATTAATTCGTTTTTTTAAGTCGATTTTTGGGTTTTGATTTATTTTTTGCGTTACTTTCACTTTATCGTATAAAAATAATCGTAAAAATAAACACGTACGAACTATTATTAGACTCTGTGTCGATAAACTAGAATATTTCTTAAAATTATTAGTATACTCGATGAGTAATTAATATAAATAGAGTTATTGGTGTGAGAGATTTTTAATGTTGATTCGTGCTCGTTCGGGAGGAGTTTGCGGATTTCAGGATTATCGCACAAAACACAAAACGTTCAATTTTCATAATAAAATTAATCACGCGCCAAATGAAGAGAACAAAAATAATAAACGGGCGATATTTTCCGAAAACTTCCAGTTTTATTCGCTTAAATTCGTGAATTACAGCCAACATTAAATGAGTACAAAGAAGTATAAATTAAATTCCAAGGGGGAATTCCCTTGCTTCGGAAGCTCTTTTTAATATGTGCCCGATTATGGGATGGTTATTTAATATGGAATACCTGGTTTTTGGGTCCTATATATGCGCTGTTATCTAGCAGCAAGGTCAGAAATTTGTAGAAATAAGTAAAGCCTCTGTAAATAACCTTTCTATTTTGGAGAAACAACGCAATATCAATTTGTTCTCTTCAGTGCAAATTTATATTTGTGTTTCTCCAACATCAATTTCTTCCTCTTTTAAAAGTAATTATAAGTTAATTAAACACTTTAAATACCATATTTAGTACAAACTCTAAAATATCTTTAGCTTTGTTTTCGTTTTAATGACATGTGTTTGGCATAAAAGTTTAAAAATAAGTTGTCTAAAGTCTGAATTCCTAAAATGGATACCATGCATAGCATAATAAAATCTAAATACATTTATATACAACATACATATATTTTATATCTATACATTAATTCTTTACATGCATATGTATATTACATAATTTAAATATAGATTTATTCACAACATATCTAATATTTTATTAACCATTTTTAAAATAAATCATCGTTTTAAAAATTCAATATCCGATTTTAATACATCTTTAATGCATCATAATAATATCCCATTTTATACATATTTTTTACATTGTAAGAAGTAGACCTTTGCATTACTAATGGTAGTACCTAATTCCTTAGTTGAAATGTTTTTATTAATAGAACTATCACAACAGGTTTAGATATTTAATTTAAAAATCAAAATTCCAAAGATAGATATGATTTAAGCGTATTAATTACAAAACTACAAGTTGATTCTTTATAAGGGAAAGTTATGGTAAAGTAAGAGAAAATTTGAAATGAGTTGATAGTAGAAACCTGAACAGGACACACCAGTAAACGCGCTATTTTAGTTACCAGATCCCGTCTCCGAATATTCAGCAAGATTCCGTGATTACAAATCGAGATTATTTTCGTCTAGCCAGATTATTAAAAAGAGACACTGTTTGGTATCTAGATGACGATACCGTTCCCTCTCCAATTTTCTAATTTCACCGGCGGAGCTCCACCCCCAAGAGCTAAATTTTCCCAACATCTTGGTGAATTTATTAATCACATGAATGCATATTTCGGCGTAAAAATAGTTTTCTACATAGCCGAGGCTCGGAAGTATCTTGTCGCATTCAATCATGATTTCGTTTAAAATGTCGATTGTCCGTTGAAAAGCTAAGATCGAAGACGACCGAATGACCGGTTCTTCGCACGTCGGGCACCCACCAAACTCGAAATTTTCCGGTACATTTTCATAAAATTGTCTCAGTCTTGTGAACACGATCACGAAAGGTACGTTTCGGCGACGGATTCGCACGTCCAAGAGCGCAAGAAAACCGCTGTTGTTTGTATAAATAACTCCAAATACTCGTATTTGGTGGTAATATTTTTATAGTTTTGGTCTAGTTTATTTATACAAGCGAACTCTGCTGAAATATATTTGAGTGTAGGTAATATTACAACTACTAATAAAATCTTAAAATATCGCTAATGCTTGCTGCTTCCTCTTTCGTTTCCAACGCAATTTATCCGAAAAATATCTGATATTAAATATTTATCATTAAATTGAATGGGAAATAGAATTTATATTCGCTTATTCGGCTCAATAATAAAAGATTATGGATGTTCTTCGTATTTATATGTATGAATGTGTATCTAATATTGTACCGCGGGTGGGTTGAAAGGGGGTGCAGCCCCCTTTCCCAGCCCCTAGCCAGTATTTAATATATTCTAATATTTACTTAGAAAGTAAAACTAAAACTATTCGAATTTTTAATTTTCTTAAATTAAATTCTTTAATATACAGATAAGTGCACATTTTTTTGGAACATGATTAATTGATAAAGTTGCAATCCCACAATATTACTCTTTCTTTTTCCTTTATGTGAGACTAACAGAAGTTTTCTTTGTTACATCCACAAGCCATATTGTGCAAATTTGCAACATATTGCAACCATTTAATTTGCACTTGCCTGTATACAAATCAATGTATATCCCAGATAAAAAGTTTTGCTAGTGCAATATAAATCCCAAGATTTCAATTGCAATCTAGCCATTTTTTATACTTTTTTTATTATAAACAGCTAGTTTTAAACTGTATTATAATGAAAATGAATAGAGATATATTTAAAGGGGATCAAGTGGTCAAGACCGCTTGTCTTGTTAAAAACATCAAATTTTTGTAAGCTTGTAGATCGATAAAAATTATCAAACTGTGAAACTTATGGGGGGCATTTGCCCCCTTTACGAGCTCCTAAGCGAATTTTCGCGATCTAAAACAGCGATAAAAGCACGGTTACGATACCATAATAAATTGTTCCCTTTAAACTCCTCTCTAGCGTAATTATTTATTCAACAGCTCCAATATCAATATCGTAAAATGTGCATCGGGATTCGCGTAAATAAAATTAAATAAGGCGAGATAAAAATAACGGATCGTCCTGCGAGATTAATATTGTAAAAACGCCAGTAAATATTAAGGATTAGTAATAATAGATAGGATGCGAACCTGTTACTAATGGATTAATCAGTTGAGTGGCAAAGCGTTTGTGTACGATGACAGATGAAGATAATCTTGGGTGATACATTCAAAAAATAAGCGAATTCGATGTTTAGTTTGGCAACAGCTGCTATACAGCTCGCAGCTGAAACCGATGAAAACTCGAAGCAAATCGAACTATTTCGATAATCTTAGAAATTATTCGAAGGAAAACTGGTTATTCGTAAGGTGTAATAATCATAATAAATGGCCTTTCGGCCCGTAGAACGTGCTACATCTCAGGCAATTTAATTGAAAAATCTATTTTTAAGCAAAGTAACAGGTGATGGAGACATGTGCTGTTTGGAGTGATAAGGAATTTTGGCACCATCGAACAATTAAAATATCTCGAGAACGTAGTATACAAGTCAACTATCAACAATACTAATTTTTTGATGAAATCTTTGGGAACCGAACGGGAATAGTACTTATGTAGCAACATTAATGATTCGCTTTTAATTATTAGCAATTTGCGTTGGACAAAAATAAAAATAGATTTAGTCGGTATAATAAATCAAAATTCGTGTGTTTTTGTATAATTTTTATAATATAAATATAGGATATTTCGACCTATTATTAGATATTAAGTCAAACAATTTAATGTTTAATTATGCAGTGTAATAAAAAAAATGAATTCCCTAATACATATTTGTTTGGTTAATAAGTTTATGCAGTTTTCGATAATTCTCGAATCGATATTAAAACTAACAACATGTCATTTCCATATCAAAATATTGACATACATAAAATTAATTTTACAAACCGAACGATTAATTTCAAAAAATTTGACACGATAAATAACAAACGGGCATATTATTCCAACAATCGGTTATTTATGATATTTAAATATTATATGGAAACACAATTAGTTCTTTTCGATTTCGAACGATGTTTATAAAAAATACCCGATTTTGTTCAGATCCGTTACCATGCGAATAATACATATTCCCGACAAAGCCTATATATACATGTTTAATTCCACAATATTACATTCTTTTGAACCAGTTGTTATTTGTGTTTTCAATTAAAATATTTTCGTTCAATGTAGGTACTGTTTACATTTATGTTTTACTGCATATAAGAATTAGTGGTAATTTCACGAATTATTTTACCTGAAATATTTAATTAGTCACTACAATCATTTATAAAATAACAATGTTTTAATTTAGCGTTGTCGAATCCTTCGGCATACACCACACTCTGCGTACACATCTCTCTAGATATTATAGTTGCCAGCAAACAACTAAGTATTAATGATTCAAAAAGCAAGTGTTTCTTATACAACGTATATTTTAATGTTACTGGATCGAAACGAATGCGACAAGCTATATTACTGACACGCTATTTTAGAGCAAATAATTAATATTTGTGATTAAAATGCAGCGAGCGTTTCCGCTGTAAAATCGCGCTAACATTAAAGGTGAAATAAATCGGATTGTTAAGTGAGAATAAAATCCCTACGCCTGCCAAAAACGCATTCACTATTTTCGAAATTACAATCGATAAAAACAGTTATTCAAACGAAACGAAATTTTTTAGTTTAAAAAAAGCTAATTAGATATTTTTAAATATAATTAATTTTCCTAATGTGCTTGTTGCGCTTAATAAAACCGCCGATATATTTAAATTAAATTAATTGGCGCCAAATCAAGAGAAATGGATGGTTAGCAAGTGCAAGTACAATATCTCATAAGTAAATGTATACAAGCATTGTTGCGCGGCACACGTATGTTAATTATATTCGCGTGAAAATAGTTTTAAGAACGCTAATGCGTGCGAAATCTTGATTGGATCGTAAATTTCGTTTATAATCTCCGTTTCAATGTACATTTTACATTACGTATAATTATATGATTAATAGTCGTTAAATTAAACGCTCCCCAATTCACTTTGCTACCGAAATCAATCTGTGACTGTCCAATAAATGTTAATTTATGTCGATTAGATTTCATGTTATGTAGGACGTAAATCCCCGTTCATTTTATGGCATATCTACCTATATTTTTGAATATTAATTTGCGTTGTTATTGTTATGCAGTGCCTTCATAAGGTCTTCTTATATATACACGTGACTCCTATGTAGTTAGGGAACTTAATAAAGCGCAATATAAAATATTTATTTTCTTTTAATGGAGATGATTTTGTTGCAGGAAGAAGAATCAAGTAAATTAAAATATCACCCGCAAGCCGATGAAAAAGTAACCAAACAGTTATTTCGTACAATTCAATTGCGCAATCTCCCGCTTCATTGTAACGAGGGTGATATTTCCGGTTGGTAATTTCATTTATTTATTATGAAAATATTGCTAAATAACAAATTTTAGTAGATTTGAATTATTTCCTTAGCATTCTAACGAAGGCTTCTAACGTATTACAGCGCTCATCTTAAAGTTGAGTAGATTATTATCGTTGCTCTTTTAGTGAAATTTTGTTTACTTAACTTTAAGTTGCACTATACAGGGTATATAACATGTATGTAACGATGAGTTGAAACTATCTGTATATTGGAAAATACTTATCCGATTTAAATAAAATTTAATGTGCTTTATGCAATAAGGTATATTTAAAAAAATATAAAAAATATAATTTTTTTAATATTTTAAAAAATATTTTGAAAGTCGTAGGTACTACTTTAATGTTAATTAATTCATTTATGAAAGGAAAAATTTTTTAATATCTTCAAAACTATATTCGGTAAATGGAAGTAAAGGTGAAATTCACTTATTTTTAACTCCTGGTTTTAATAAAATATACAAAAATGGATGGTTCCACTTAAAAAAAATTATATTCTTGAAGTTTCACACTTTTTTTACGCACCCTGTATACAATAAAGAGATTTTCATCACATGTTCAAATATCTTTGATCTCCCTATAGCCACCTTTCAAAAACTTTTTCCAATTCTTTAAGGGGATATTCGGATATAACTTATAATTTATAAGGGTCGGCAACGATAAAAATTTTTATTAAAGAATTGATAACTAAAAAAATACGTAGATTTCAAAGTATATTAATACATATATAGGCTGTTCTATTTAAAATAACAAAGTTGTAGTTCACTTTCGGAACTACCAGAAATGGTACGATTGTCAAAATATTTTTAGAATATGCATCTTATCGCACAATTTATGTATACCAATTTTTATTTAAATCGGGTTAGTTTCCAAGAGGTATACAAGTTTAGGCTCGTTTTGACATACCCTGTATATTACTTAGGTATTTTCAAATTTTATTGTTTTCTATGGAGTTACATGAATTAACTTTTCAGCAACCATAACAATGCCCAACGGTAAAATCGACAAGCCGGTAATCGAGGACAACTGCGATGGAACGGTTACCGTGAAATACGATCCACGCGAAGAAGGTGTTCACGAGCTCTCCGTGAAATACAATGGGGAGCACATACAGGGATCCCCCTACAAGATACACGTGGACTCCATCAGTTCCGGCTACGTCACCGCTTACGGTCCGGGACTGACGCACGGTGTATCAGGGGAGCCCAGCAATTTTACCATATCCACTAAAGGTAATAAACATCGTTATCAATCGTCTCGCAATTAATCGAGATTGCATCGGCCAGCCAACAGATAAGCGTATTTTTGCCGTTCGATGACTTATAGGAAATTTCTTGCATACGTGCATTACTAATTCGAAGCTAATCTAATCTCCGCTTTAATTAATGCGCTCGATTCAGAGCCTGCAAATTCTGGCGTTGTTGCAGGAGTGGGAGCAGGAGGTTTGTCAATGGCAGTTGAAGGACCAAGTAAAGCCGAAATTAGTTGCCATGACAACAAAGATGGAACTGTTTCCGTCTCCTATCTGCCTACTGCTCCGGGTGAATACAAAATTTCTGTTAGATTCGGAGACAAACACATTAAAGGTATGTTAATTTATTATTTTAATTATTTTGTTCATTTATTTAGACGGGTTCTTAATGCGTTTTGTAAAAATTTCTTAAAATACCAAAAAAATATTGGATGAAAAATTATTGAAGAAAATCTTGTTAAAAATGTACTAGATGAAGCGCAGGGTAAGAAAATATTATGCAGGTTCACCATTTATTAAGAAAATAACCAGCATAGGTACAGAGGGTACGATGGGGTAGGTTAGTATAGGTCGGGATAGTTCAAGATAACTCGGGATAACTCAAGAGAGCTCAGAGGGTAGGTCAAGAAAGCTCAGGTTAGGTCAATTCAGGTACAGAATCAATTCATAAATTAAAATATCTCGAAAAGTAATAAATTAGGTATAGACAATGTTAAAATGGAATGGTAAAATATAGGATCCATTTGAAATAACAGAGAAAATGTTTGGACCCACTCTGTAAGCAGTATGATCAAAATTTACGAAAAATATTCATTTTGTACATTTTTACGATATTTGCAATGTCGTAAAGGCTATAAATTATACGTATTCAATTCAATCCATATACTTATCTATTTCTACAGAGAGGTAAAGTTAGTTCCATTTTCATAGAAAAGTGGTCATAACTTTTGAATCACACACAGTACATTATACAATATTATATGTATTTTTAGAAAGCTGAAGACGAGCTAAATTCAGCTCAAATTTTAAAATATTAAAGAATATTCAAAGAATATGCAGAAGAATCTACAACTTTAATGAAAAAGTTGATATTATCTGCAGGAAAAAGTTATATTGAGCATTTCTATACTAACGGGCTACCGTCTATGTGTCAGATGTAGGTCAGGGTGCGTTAGAATAGGTCAAAGTAGAACATGGTATGGTAGAAGAGCTTAGGGCAGGGTAGCAAAGGATTAGGAAGAGTGGAGATTGTTGGGTCTGGGTAGGGTTAAAACGCACTGTCTTAGAAAAGTACTAGATAAAAATCACAGTTTTGAATTGCGCCAGGTTCACCGTTCAACGCTAAAATAACGGGAGAGGGTAGGAAACGCAACCAAATCTCAGTAGGTTCCTGCAGCGAGGTGTCCCTGCCGGGCAAGATATCCGACGCCGACATTCGTTCGCTGAACGCTTCCATCCAGGCGCCGAGCGGCTTGGAGGAGCCCTGCTTCCTGAAGCGGCTGCCCACCGGCAACATCGGCATCTCGTTCACGCCGCGCGAGATCGGCGAGCACGTAGTCAGCGTGAAGAAAATGGGCACGCACATCACGAACTCGCCTTTCAAAATTAACGTGTGCGAACGCGAAGTGGGCGACGCCAAGAAGGTCAAAGTGTCCGGGGCGGCGCTGAAAGACGGCAAGACGCACGTTAATAACACCTTTAACGTCGATACTAGAAACGCCGGTTTCGGCGGTTTGTCCTTGTCCATTGAAGGACCCAGCAAAGCGGAAATACAATACAATGACAACTCCGATGGGACGTTGGATGTGTCTTACAAACCATCAGAACCCGGATATTACATCGTTAATCTTAAGTTTGCTGATCACCACATCGATGGATCCCCGTTTACTGTTAAAGTACGTTTCCTCAACTCAATTAACTTCTAAATTACTTTTAATTATCACATCTAACAGGTAATAGGTGAAGGTACTAACAGGCAACGGGAAAAAATACAAAAACAAAGAGACGCCGTTCCCATCACGGAAGTTGGTAGTCAATGTAAACTCACGTTTAAAATGCCAGGTAAACCACACGTGTAGAAGTTATCTGGATCATCCGATTGTTTATTAATTAATTCTATAGGAATTACGTCGTTTGATCTCAGCGCTTCGGTGACATCTCCCGGAGGCGTAACGGAAGACGCGGAAATTAAAGAAGTTAAAGATGGACTTTACGCTGTGAATTTCGTGCCTAAGGAACTGGGAGTCCACACGGTTTCTGTTAGATACAAGGAGATTCATATTCCTGGTAAGTTCAAGCACAATCTCCATCAATTATTATTGATAAATACGGCTATTTCAGGCTCGCCATTCCAGTTCACGGTCGGTCCTTACAAGGACCACGGAGCTCACTTGGTGAAGGCCGGCGGGGCCGGTTTGGAGCGGGGCGAGCAAGGAGAAATTAATGAATTCAACGTGTGGACCAGAGAGGCCGGCAGCGGAGAACTGGCCATATCTGTCGAA
The DNA here is from genome assembly GCA_917563865.1 of Phyllotreta cruciferae. Classification (NCBI taxonomy): domain Eukaryota; kingdom Metazoa; phylum Arthropoda; class Insecta; order Coleoptera; family Chrysomelidae; genus Phyllotreta; species Phyllotreta cruciferae. Next base: position 3,131,098 of record OU830609.1, on the reverse strand, counting down.
GGACCTAGCAAAGCGGAAATTATATTTACGGATCGCAAGGATGGGTCTTGCGATGTTTCGTACAAAGTTTCCGAACCTGGTGAGCCAAAACGCCTTTAATAACCATATTTATGCTTAACCTAGTGGGTATGTTTGTGGAATTTTGTATCTAGGTACATACTTTGGTCTGGTAAAGGTAATTTCCTGATGGAGCTTTGGGTCATTTTAAGGGATCAACAGGTCACCAAAGTACTCTTTATTTCAACTAGAAAATACGATTGTTGTTGTTATTGTTATCTGCTGCCAGATCTTTTAAAATCTTAGATCCTAGAATCTTCTGTGGTTCCCCAGCTGCTGCATAAGGTCATTCTTTCTGCCAGGTGTCACCAATATTTGTGAACCTTATGAGTACTTTATATAGATTGTCACAGTCCATAGACCATCTCAGAGTTCTGTTGCCAGTTTTTGCGAAAATATGATTAATAAACTCTAAAAATTCTCAACCTGTCGATTTTCCTAGTTAATTCCATCCTTTGTTTTGGCTATACTAATAATTTAGCATAATTGACGTTTTCGCTAAATTACTTTTAAATCCCCCAATAAACCTCGCTATTTTTAAGTTATGTAATTCGTGAAATTGACAATCAACTTGTCGCTGAAGTTTTAATTAATGGATTTTCGGTGATAGCCGTGTCGGTATCGATCGCGTTAAATTCGCCAGAAGAAAAACGTATGATATGAATACAGAGACCAAGACTACTCTGGGGGGCCTCTCGGGGTTGATTTCCCGTTCTCATTGGAATTGGCGTTTCGGAGAAACCGACAGTATTAAGTATTCTAATGTGTTCGTTAACCGTCGAAAGCGGATATCTCCCGAATCGGAGAAATCGATGCGAATCCTTCGGGCGCTAAGAAGAACTTTTATCTTATGTAAAGCTAGTAATCGCTGTTTTTAAATTCGGTTCCATTATCTGTTATTATTTGATCCGGAATTTCGCGTCGCTCGTAGCTGGGAGCGCGTTAAAGGGTGCGATTTGTATGATTTGTAATTTCACTCGAATTTCCACGCCGTTACGACGCGAATGAGATCTAAACTTATGTTTCTAATGAAAATCATTTGAATTTCATGAATTTGTAAAAGCGCCTATCCCGACATCCCAATTCCTTGTACTATTAAAAGTAGAAGATACTTTCCACTAAGGTCCATATACGTACATTTGCAAGTCCATATTTATCTCCTTTTAGATCCATACCTATACACAGATTTGATTACATGTAAATAGATCTGTTAAAGGTCTATTAATAAAGTCCATATTTAGGTCCATTCATAGGGTTCATATAGACCCATTTAAAGATCCATATAGTTTCATTTATACAGTGTGTCCACTTAAGTTCGCACCATATGGGAAACTTTTTTATTATTAATATTAGGAAAAAAAGTTATACTTCATAAAAATGTGTAAAACTAAAATAATACCATCAGATATTAAAAATTTTCAGTCGTATATGAGGTTTGTCAAAAAATGTGATTTTTGCTCAAGAGTAAAGTACCTTTATTTTTGACGATATCGAAAATTATTATAAAGAAAAAATGTTTATAATTAAAAATAACTTTCAAATATTCAATATTGCTTATTTAAAAAAATATTATTTTCGACATTTTTTCTTGAAAAAATTTCGTGAAAATGTTGAAGATTTAAGTTTGCACTTTTTTGCATATTTAATTTAGGATGCACCGGCGTTTTTTTAAAGTAGTACCGGATTTCACATTTAATTTTCCAAAGTTTTCACAGAGAAAATGTAAAAAAAATATTTTTATAAATAAACAATATTGAATATTTGAAAGTTATTTTAAATTCTAAACATTTTTTCTTTATAATAATTTTCGATATTGTCAAAAATAAAGGTACTTTACACTTGAGCAAAAATCACATTTTTTGACAAACCTCGTACTTATACGACTGAAAATTTTTAATATCTGATGGTTGTATTTTAGTTTTTACAAAATGCAGAACTTTTTATGAAGAATAACTTTTTTTCCTAATATTAATAATAAAAAAGTTTCCCATATGGTGCGAACTTAAGTGGACACACTGTGGATCAATTTTGGTCCATAAAGGTCAATATGAGTCCATTATAGGTCGAATGAATGTAGGTCTGTTATAGGTCTATTTAGGTCCATTTATAAGTACATATTTAAGTCAGTTATAGGTCCACTATAGGTCGATTATTTGTGTACCCATTATAGCTCTGTGTAGGTCCATTTATAAGTCCATATTTAGGCCCATTTTAGTTCTACATAGATCCATTTAAAGGTCCAGTAATGTCCATTATAGTTCAATATATTTCAATGTAGTTCCCCTAAACCTGAAACTCCGTGTATACCTAGTTAAACTCTATTAATTGAACAAATACAAAAAAGTTCACTGGCATAAATTTAACGTTAATTTCCAGGCGAATACCGAATAGGTTTAAAGTTCAACGATCAGCACGTTCCGGACTCCCCGTTTAAGGTGTACATATCCCCGGCCGTCGGCGACGCCCACCTCCTAGAAGTAGTCCAATTTCCTGAAGGATACATCCAAGCTGACAAGCCGTCCTTCTTCATTGTGAAAAGAAACGGGGCCAAAGGAGATTTATTAGACGCGAAGGTGAGATTGAAGTTAATTAACCGATAGATTAATTAGCGGGTTAATTGGGGCTGCGTGGTTCCAGATCATCGGTCCCTCGAGCCACGAAGACGATTGCTTCGTGCAAATCATCGACATGGAGGAGTATTCGGTTCGGTTCATGCCCCGCGAGAACGGGGTCCACAAAATCCACGTGAAATTCAACGGGGTCCACATACCTGGATCTCCCCTCAGCGTTAAAGTCGGGAAGGACACGGCCGATCCGGCCGCCGTGCATGCCACCGGGAAGGGCTTGAACGACATCAAAACCGGTGAGCAAACTTTTCAAAATACCTACACTCTTTTTAATTAATAGATAACTATTGGAAAGTTGTATTCCTTACGAAACTCAATCCTTGTGTGATGGGGGTGGTTTCAGCGGTTTACTAAAAAATTAATCTTCTTCGCTCGTCGGGATTGATTATATTCATTCCCTTTTTTTTGCAGGAGAGAAAACTGATTTTATAGTTGACACTACCAACGCCGGTACGGGAACTTTGGCCGTTAATATTGATGGACCGAGCAAAGTTTCGATGGACTGTACCGAAGTTGAAGAAGGTTATAAAGTTCGGTATACGCCGCTAGCGCCGGGAGACTATTACATTAGTATAAAATACAATAACCACCACATCGTCGGATCGCCCTTCAAAGTGATAAGCAAAGGTATAATAATTGTCTAATAAAATGAATTGGTGAAGTTATAAATGGAGATGTATTCGTGCAGGTGATAAAAAAGTAGCGGATATCGGCGGTCAGGAATCCTCATCGGTTGTCGTAGAAACTGTAGCGAAAGTAGGCAGTGCTAGTAACAACAACAAAGGGCCAGCGATGCCAAAGTTCAAAAGCGACGCTTCCAAAGTACTATCGAAGGGCATGGGCTTGAAGAAGGCTTATATAGGAAAGCAGAATCAATTTACTATTTCCGCAAACACTGCAGGTATGCATGAATTTAATACTTACATACCTATTTAAAAAGCACTCATAAAGTTCCAGGGACTTGAATGTTTCTTTAAAGTATCTACATCCATAGTTCTCCTGTCACTTCTTTAGTGCTTTGATTAATGAGTAGTACTTACATACCATTAGTGCTCCATATACAGGGTGTGCATTAAGCATAAAAACAAATTTTAAAGGGTAAATAATTTTGAGATTAAAAGTTCATATAGGTATGTATAATTCCGCTCTCCTTAAAGTCGCAGGGCAATAAACGCTTTCTTGTTTAACCCGCCCTACCACCTATTTAGATGGCCAGCGTCTTGAGAGCGCATTGTAAAGCTGGCAACATTGCTATGGCCAGGCCAGTCGAACTCGGACTTGGTACTGTTCGTTTCGGGTCCCGTCTCCGTATATATCATTAGGTGGACCTTCGATGCAACTCCGAGTTCGACTGGCCTGTGCCATAGCAATGTTGCCAGCTTTACAATGCACTCTCAAGACGCTGGCCATCTAAATACGTGGTAGGGCGCGTTAAACAAGGATGCTTTTATTGGCTGGGGGATTATGAAGAGCGAAGTTATACGTACCTACATGTGTCCGTAAATATTTCGTTTCGGAGATACAGGGTGTTGAAGATGAAATTTTATTTTCAATTATTATGTTCTCAAAGATGTACCCATCTCTAAAATTTACCCTTTTCATTTTGTACAACTGTACTTAATAAACGCCCAGTATAGTAGTGAATAAATCGAAATGTTCTTAGGTGAAAATATCCTCTTTGTCGGTATACACGGACCCAAAGGACCCTGCGAGGAGGTTTTCATAAAACATCAAGGCCATAATCAATATGCTGTTAATTACATTATTCGGGATAGGGGTACGTACTTAATTGTGGCGAAATGGGGCGACGATCACATTCCCGGTTCCCCTTTCAAAGTGGAAGTCTAAGGATCCGTTTTATTGTTTTGTATATAGGATGGACACTTATCGATTACCAAGTACCTAACCCGATTTTTTCTATTACATATCTATTATAACCATATTGGTACTGTTAGTAACTAGTATCTTATAGTATTACATTTTTTTGGTAAGTAAGTTCATTGTATATAATGTTTTCGTTTGAATTGTTCTATTCGCATTTTTTATTGTTATATTGTTATTAATTATCAGTATAAATTTGTATCGATAAATCGACATTAAAGTTTTTTTGAAAGTATTCGGAGGAAAGTTTTTTTTCGACGAGATTCTCGCGAAATTTCAGACGCATCGGAAAATGTAATAAAAGCCGCGTTAAAGCGAGAAACTAAAAACTTATGAAAATCAATGAGGAAATTTCGACGTTAGAAATGCACAGCGCTAGGAAAATTCGAGTTAATAACGACTAAATGGAGGTATCGATCGAATTTAATCGATATTTCAAAAACCCGAGCGCTCGCCAAGAATACCAATTGAGTGAAAATACAGGATGAAATTCATACCAACTATTTTCGATATTTTTTTACTTCCTTTTAATTATTAAAACTCGATTTTTATGCTGTACGTTTCGCTCGATTAATTCTCTTCCAGAAAAATTGTAATTACTAAATTACATTTTTATACAGCACAACCTTCGCATACTTCTAGAAGATAATTACACTCTTGAGGGTATTTTTTACTTTTACTACATACGCGGAATATTTCACGGTGCATTTCGCCCGCCCCTCGTATCATTATAATTCTCGAGTTCTCGCATGAAGTTGACGTGTGTGCGTTGGAAACTGGAAGCGGGGATTTTTCAGCTTGACTAGCGGCGCGCATAGGGGCTCGGGTACCTTGAATGTCGGCATTAAATCAGTATTTAGTTTTATGGCGAATCTTCATCTGATGCCGGGGCATTTTTACAGGGGCCCGTCGACAAATACTCTCTTTAAAAAAATATTTACATAGGAAATACAATTAAAAATATTTAAAAATGCACTAAAAAACTTACTACACAGCTGGGCAAATCCTTGTAGTTTCATTATAATTATACAATTAGGTACAAATTACTTTTATAAAAAAAGGAATTACTTGCAATTACAGAGTAGATTTAAAGAAAGTAATTAGTTACAATTACAATTATTACTTTGTTGAAATAAATGTAATTAGTAATTTTATGCAATTACAAATTACATTATGCGACTATACCATGCAATGAGGAAAGCTTGGACAAAACCCATGAAAAACTACGCCAGTTAAAGAAAACGGATGATTTTTCCCAATCTTGTAATATGTTAATCAAGAATAATCATTAGACTATTAAAATATGTATATGTTTAACATTAAAAAAATGAACTTTAAATAAAAATTGAGTTTTAAAAATTAATAATTTACATATTAAAATTTGTCATTTCAAGTTACTATCAAGTTCTAATGAAAATTGAACAATATTTAAACACATAGATATTAATTAAGGAAACTAGAATACTATTTTATACGTCTTGTTATTTAGAAAGCTTTTCTATTTATTAAATTAAACAAAAGGACAACTCACAGTAGGCTTTAATGATAAATAAACGAGTCTATGTTGTTTTTGGTGGTGTAATTAATATTAAAAGTAATTGTAATTGGAAAACGTCAATATACAATTACAAATTACAATTCCTCCAAGAAATTTGCCATTCATTAGGTACAATTCCAAATTACTTTTAGAAAATAACAGAATAATTAATTAAAATTACATAAAAATATGAGTAATTGTAGTTGCTAATAATTACTTTTTTAAATTATTTCATCCAGCTCTGCTAATAATCGCTTGAAAATAGTGTAAAGTGCTTAGAAGAGAAATTTGAAATTACACTAAAATTAGATATTAAAAAAATCTTAAAAAGACCAACATTTATAGCTAGTAATAAATAAATAAATAATACAAACTACTGCGCATAGCATGCTCTCATGTTTACGGCTATGCCTATCGGTCTGTAGACAATTTATTTTGTAAGACTTCTAGAGAAGAGTTTTTTTTTTCTTTTTGAAATTAATATCGAAATCCAATGTAGGTGTGACATTTTTCCGTTGATAAAGCAAGCGTAAATTGGCCAAATGAGTAAAGGCCGTTATAAGCACATTATAGAGCATTTGAGATATTTTTCATGGGAGGGTGTATCTAGATGAACAGTTAACTGAAAGAAGCAACAGGGTTTGGGGGTCGAGAGGGGTCAGATAAAGCGCACGCTTCCCGAAAAGGCAGCACGCGACTGTGCGACGGGTTAAGCTATAACGGCCACATTTATAGACAAGTTCGCCGAGAGAAAACTCGTGCCGTTTCTGTGCGTCTGGGGTGCCTTTTCACTATTGTTTGGCTGTGCTTTTGAGGTAGGCTTTTCGCATTTTCTCATCTTATTATTATTACCGCTCGGTGTATGCTCGCCGACCGGGCCGCTTTTTTATTGTTTCGCCTGCTATTTAAATACTTTTCCGGCCAACTTTTCCGGTTATTACGCTGTCTAATTTATGGTGCGCTTTTTAAAGCCGTAAACAATTTGTTTTAGAACGCGCGGTTTACGTAACTATTTTTAATTAAACGCGGCCAGGACAATGAAAACCGGAAAATGAATCGTACATGCACTTGGCCATTTGCGTGCATACACAGTCGGAAAAACTGCATTGCTCCGCAATATTGACTCTCGTTTCGTTTTAAAATTCATATCAAATAAACGTTCCTCTCTAATAGTTTCCTTTTATCTCAATTTTCGAGACTTTTATTATCTCCCGTCGAGTTGAAACAGGCGTGCTTGCGAAAATTAGTTTTTCAGTGGCCCGACGTTTCGTTTATTAAGCGCGACTTCTTCAGAAATGTAGAAGGATAATATGCAATTTCGAATAACTAAGTAGAGACGATGGTAAACAGTTTTGAGGACGTTTAATCGCGGATTTAATAAAGAAATTAGACATCGTTTCGACTGCATATTCTCGCCGATGATGCAACTATTCTGCAAATGCAACTTTATTTGTAACTCGCCGAATTAATAATGCTTGTGATATCGAATAAAATTGCATCGTAATTTCATCAAATAAGCCTCTCATTATAAAAGAATAAAGGGAATTTAAAATGCAAATGAAGCTTCTTCAATTTAATAGAAATAAATTCGTATTAAATGTATTTTAATACGGGGAAAGGGATGAAAGTGTACCTACTTACTCAACCCTCCCTCTGTTTTGCAAGCTCGACTTTACTTTATATCTTACATAAAATTAGTCGACGTGACACAACGATATTTTCCGACTAATCGCATTTTCCACGACCCCTTTTGATATGCAGATCGGCGATTTTTCAATAAATAACAATTTGATTAACAACGCCCCGCTTAAAATTCCTAAATTACTCAATTTATTATAATAATAGGTTTATTTCCCTTTTATTTGGTCGAGTATAATAATCCCCCAAACAGCGAGTTTTTCTAATTAACATCAACGCTTTTCGAATTGGATTTCCGAAAAGGATCTCCGAGTTTCTGGACCACTTCCACCATTTATCTATAATCCGCAGGCAATAATACTTCAATATCGTATTTAATTCTCTGTGAGGCATTCTCTTAAGCCTTGCAGGGATTATGTTTGGCAGCGGCAAGAGAGACCTTTTCATTTTTCTCATTGGAAAGCCACCTTTCCAACAGATCAATATTTAATACAATTCGAGTAAATCCTGGAAAATGTACGAGAGGAAAATTCCCTTTTAGTCCTTTTTAAGATTCGGCTACCCGCTCAAACTAACACCAGCTATTTATTTAATAATATATTACGGAAGAATCTGTAATGATAAATTCACATTATGTTGGGTCTTTTACTAATGAGGCTATTCAGTCCAGTGAGCATTTCGTTTGAGCCCTGTGAACTGTTAATTTTTCATTGTTTAAGTAGATTAGCGCACTCGATCAATTAATTAGCAACAGTTCAAATATGATTGGTCCGGTAATTAAGCAGTAAATTGTGTTTCGTACACGTGAAATGTTAATTATAATTGACAGTTCGGTTTGGCAATACTATTAATCGTTTTCCTTTCTAATAGTTTTCGGACGTTCCTGTAGCTATTATCGAAGGAAGTGGAAATTCGCCGGCTCCGCTTCGGGGCCCCCTTTGTGCGGCCCCGCTTTCTTAATGGATTGCGTAATAGGTAGGGTTAATTGCGCGGGTCTAGTTCGTAAAAGAGCCCCATCTGAAAAACCTACTTTCCACTTCTCTACTTCTAACCCTTTTTAATGAAGTTTTGTTTGTTGCCGAAGCGGTTCTATAATTTCCTACATTAGCCTTCCTTGTTCGCGTAATATAGTGTTTTAATAAAATCTTTGAGGTTACTTCAAGTTTCATTAAAATCTAATAGAAAAATGGTTTTATTAAAAACTAGTTATCCGGTTTATTACATTAAATCCGGGAGATTCGGCGAATCGCTGTGTGGAATATTTCGAGTTTACAAATAACAAAAAAAATGTACACGAGAATTATAAATCTCTATTTCATTTTTACCGGTAAACACAGAAATTGCCGACGGTGTTACGAGCATTTGAATGATCACCCTTGCACATTTTGTACAACAATCAATCAGTTATAACTCTGTTTCGAAAGAGAGAAGTTACTTCCTTTGCAGTACAATTTATCAAGTTTAATATTACTTCGCCATCGGGGAATAAGGGAAGTAATAAAAGTCAAACTTGGATATTTAGCCAAAAGAAAAAAAAACCGTAATTCATTTTGTAATTCTTCTGTTAGTAAACGTCACGTGTAGCGATTTTTCCTTCATTTAATTTTATTTTCCATTTTTTGGTCCATTAAGCGACTTGATCGCTTGATCTTTATAAATTGTTAGCCGGATCCCTTGTCGAGCGCGGAGTGGAGTATCGTTTGCAATTGTATTAATGGTGTTTCCTTTTTTCCCTCTTACAAGATATATCACTCATACAGGTAGAGCGCAGAGCGTGCCGTTGAGTTTACATCTGTTTTTATACCGTGAGGATACAGAAAAATATGTGTGCCTAATAAATTTGGACCGTTTTTCAACAGTTTCCTTTCCCTTCCAATCCTAATATACTTTTCTATATAATCTTTTATTGTTGAAAAAAAAGCGTTTGTATTGTTCTCTCCATTACATACATTTTAAAATTAAATTAAATATCTTTCACGTTAGATTTGCTTAAGGGTTATACTAAAATGTATTATTTAGTTACGTATAATAGGGATGATACATCTGAACCGGTGTGTTCGTAAAGAACCGAGGAGATAATGAAAAAGCTTATGGTCAGGTGTTTTTCGCGGCAAAAGGATTATATGGTAACATACAACGAACAATTTGTGTGCATATTCTTGCGAAAAATTCCTAATATTTATTAACGGCGTAAGTTTCGGAATAAAAAGTTTTATATACGTCCGTACGCCGTACGTAAAGGAATTTCCTTTGTTTTATGCGAAACAATTCCTCTAATTTCTTTACCAAACAACTGCATTCATTCCTTCATTCATTCCGATATTAGTTAGTATCTAATAATATAAGTTATTCGGTGGAATAGAGGACCCCGGTTCGACTATATATGGAATATTTGGCGAGCCCTGAATCGCAAGATAATATGTAAACACCGCTTTTGTCGAGAATGTCGATAGGGTCTTTTACTCGGACATTTTCCGACGATTTATAAGCTATTTTAATATCTTTATTGAGGGAATTGAGGGTATTGTTCGCTTGTACGGAAGCAGAGGATAAAAAAAACCGGAGTCGATGGTTCATGGTATGTTCCATTTTCGGTTGAAGTATGCTAATAAAGTCTCTTCAAATTTCAATATAAAAGAATCAAAAGGGAACAAAATGCTTCTATAATTGCATAGAATATGATCTAGTATGTAGGAGATTTAATGGTTTACAGCAGTATATAACATTTTGTGGAGATTTTTTCGTGGCAAAAATGAAATTTGTAGTCATCCGCGTAACTTGTCAGTCGCTTAAAATTCAACGTTTATCGAAAACCGTCTTGTACAGGCGCAATTACACACGCCAGTTGTTTCGGGGTCTTGGAAAACAAAATTATCAAGTTTCTGCAGTGTATCAAATCGTCTATAACTGTTTCCAGTGGATGAATAAAAATACTATCAACGGATTAAATTTGCTTTCCTACCCTTCAATACGCCCTATAGGCGCTTATATAGCCACATTTTCAACATGTAGTATATTATTTTTTACCAAAAATTCAAGAAAAATGTACACAAACGTATTCAGCTCTTCTCTTTAAAGTTAGACAACAACTTGAAATTTGTACATTGGAGTAACTATGGGCATTGTTACGACTTTGAGACTCGATTGATTAGTGTTAAAGAGAGGCTTTCTTTTTCCTTTATATTAGACTAAATGCCAGTTGTCTTTGTTACACCCATAGACCATATGCATGACAAAATTCATTGGTCCCCGCGGTCAAATTTACCCAAATATAATCCTTTTTCGACTCGAAAGCTATCAGTCAATTGGTCCCCATTACCCGGATTAAGGGTTTCTAGGAAGGACAGATGGGAATATTTATAATTTCAAAATACTCTGGCAAATTTCGATTATGTATTTTCATTTCGTAGTACAATTTAATGAGGATTTTATGATTAGGGGAAATTTTTTGACTTCTGTCTTTTTTTTCTATTTCAATATAGGGAAAATCCCATCCCTTCCAGTATACTTCTAGAAAATTAGGTGTACTTTTCATAATAACAAATTTCGATATTGTAAAATATGAAGGTACTTTACTCTTGAGCAAAATTCACATTTTTTTGACATACCTCGTGTAAGATTGATAAAATTTGATTTTTGATGGTTGCATCTTGGATTTTAGATCATGCAGAACTTTTTGTGAAGAATAACAACTATTTCGTAAAATTAATAATAATGTTTCCCATATGTTGCCTACTATTTTATGAAATCCGTTCGTAATATATTAAAACTAAAATAATTCTTTTTTGTACAGAATTTTTCTTTTAATATATATATATATATATATATATATATATATATATATATATATATATATATTGTACCAATTGTATATTTTAAATTACTAATGCTTAGATATTAAATATTTTTTAACACTAAAAGCTGCATTTTGTCCAAATTCTCTCAGCTATGTAAGTACACCAGAAGATGTTAGCCAAATGATAGTTATTCATGCAATGTAAAATCTTATCTAATTAGACCGTTAAATTTTGAAACTGGGGACCAATCGACCTGTAGGATTATGGAAGCCCGCTGACAAAAATGACCGTGGGGACCAATTGACCAACACCGCATACGCCTTATAACGAAAAAAATGTGGTCAAATTGTTATGAAATTCTTCAAAAAGTGCAACGAGATGTATGTTTATATTTTGCAATTTTCTAATTTTCTAATTCAAACCTGGCATGTTTTTAGAAGCTAGTATTTAAACAAAAAGCATTTTTAACAAAATCGGTTATTCTGCGTATTTAACAATTTTTCAATAGCGCATATTTGCAACATCCGTACTCCATTAAAAGCATAATTACATCGGTGGTTCGGGATAATGCGTGAAATTGTAACGACCGTATTACTCGTCGAAATAAATACGCCGTCGTGTTCTCTAAGATACATAATTCATGGGAATGTTGAATAATTATTTGATGCAGAACCGACGTATAAATTCAACCGGAATGACGGTAACCGGTCACCCGGTCTGCTCGCTCTAACTGTAATCCATTTTCGTTGTATCGTGTTCTATCTCGGTGCCATCTCCAGACAATAGTCAGCGAAACGGCGCGAAAAAACCCATATGTAGCTTTTAAATTAATGATCCTAGCGTTGGCCCCCCTTTCTCTGTTTGAGCCCGAAACTAATATTCACCGCCCGCACATTCCGGCCCGTTTATATTTATTTTGATATTCGCTGCTTTTTAACTGACAATGCCACAATAAAATACACTGTCGGTGTCAAATCGTCGCTTCGGGACACTTTTCCTGTTTCACCAGAAGTTTCCCTTTCGCTCGGAGAAAAGACAATGAAATTCCCTACACAAAATATTGGATTATCTGCTCCTGTAATAACTTTTCCAAGACTTTTTCTAGATTCTTTTACTACCTACTATTGAATTTATAATACATTGTGCAGAATACTATCACTATCACTATCCATAAATTGTCTAAACACGCGTTCTCACAAGTTAAGTTTAGTTGAAAACGAGTATGATTGATCAACAAAAGTTGAATGAAATCTCTAGTGAGAACGTCTGTTTCAATATATTTGAACAAATCTTCCGTCTGCCATCAAAACTGAATTGAAATTAACCGAATTGAAAATGAAATTAACTGAAATGTGCGAACAAAAACTGATTCAAGTCATATTCCACGTTTGTTGATCAATCATACTCGTTCAACTAAACTTGACTTGTGAGGAAGCGCCTTAAAGGTATCACTAATATTTTCATCAAGAGTCATTTTTCTATTAGATTAGATAATTATTGTTTTTGATATGTATAAGGGTATAAGTATTTGTTAAGGAAATATTGAGATATGAAAATCAAAAGCCGTATCTAAAATACAACCGTCCCCTAGCGTTCCCCCTTTACCGTGTCCCTTTCAGTAGCATTTCATTAGGAAAGTTTTAGCAGTCATTATTCACAGTAATTTTACGATTTGGCGCAATGGTGTTTTCATCACAATAAGAATGAGGACGATTGCCAGTGAAAATGTGAGTTTAAATGACGTCGGGAAAAGGGGGAGCCCCGACCAACCAGCTGCCAATGTGTACTTTTATTGGGCTGTTAATAAATTATAGCAACAGGCGAAGCAAGCCAGGATGCCTATTGTTCATGCATTAACTCAAGTAGCATCTTGGCTTGACATAATAATGAGATTCGGGCTGATATGGCAATGGGATTTAGCTAAATAGAGGTGATCAATCACCGAACTTCGTGTCACTGTGTATACGAGGGCGGGTTTACGCCCGTAAAAGATTTTCCCTCTGTTTGGAAATCTCGACTGGCACCTGAGTCTCGAGGACTATACACTAGGATCGTCTAAAACGGGCCGATACAGGCCTTCCTGCATATACATTAGAAAAGATATCGAGACGCGGAGATACGACGCACACACTCCGCATACAACACGCAAATTTATTATCGGATTAATTTATCACAAGCATGATGGAAAATGAACTCCAAAGGGAATGGAACATGAGCAAAGTCGAGATTTTGGTGGTACATTTAGCCGGTATTACCATTATTAAAATAACTATAAGATAAAAAAAGTATTAGAATTGTTTGAGATGTTGTTTTATATTCATTCCGAAGTCAATTCGAAATATAGATATAATTTTTTCCATTTCGGAAAATGTGGAAAAATCCAAATTAACAAACTGTTTCTTCTAGAAAACGAGCCAATAAGTAAATAGTCCTGAAAGCGTTCTAAATGGTTCTGGTCTTTTCTAATATATCCTGGACCATTCCAAATAGTCCCGATTCTATTTTAAATGAATTTCAACAATTCTATACAGTTCTAAGATCGTCCTGAACTGTTTCAAATGGTCCTAGTCAGCCCTAAAATGGTTATAAATGATTTTGAACAGTTCTATATATTTCTAAGATCGCCAGCTATAGAATAGAGTCAGCTCTAGATTACTTCTAAATGATTTTAGACAGTTATAAATGACTTTGAACAGTGCATTGTAGTTCTAAGACCGTTCTGAATTGTTTCAATGGTCCTAGTCGGCTCTAAAATGGTTCTAAATGATGCTGGACAATCATAAATGATTTTAAATAGTTCCATGAAATTCTAAGATAGACCTTAGATCGCCCTAAGATCGTCTAAGATCAAATTCAAATGGTCCTAGTCAGTTCTAAATGGTCTAAAGTTATTCTGGACAGTTATAAATTATTTGGACCTAGTCGGCTCTAAAATGGTTCAAAATGATTCTGGACAGTCATAAATGATTTTGAATAATTCTATGAAAATCAAAGATCGCCCTAAGATCATCTAATATCAAATGGTCCTAATCAGTTATAAATGGTCCTAAATGATTCTGGGCAGTTACAAATGATTTTGTAACAGTTCTACATATTTCTAGATCGTCATCATGAACTACTCGAAATTGTTCTCGTCAGCTCTAGAATAGAGTCAGCTCTGAATACTTTCTAAATGATTTTGGATAGTTACAAATGATTTTCAACAGTACCTACGCAGTTCTAAAATCGTCCTGAAATGTTTCAATGGCCCTAGTCGGCTCTAAAATGGTTCTAAATGATTCTGGACAGTCATTAACGATTTTGAATGGTTCTATGACATCCTAAGATCGCCCTAAGATTGTCTAAGATCGTATTCAAATGGTCCTAGTCAGTTCCAAATGGCTCTAAATGATTCTGGATCTGGACAGTTCTAAATGGTTTTGGACAGTTCAATATAATTCTAAAACAGTATTGAACCATTTCAGTAATTATGCAATTTCTTTTCCTCTCAAGCGATATTACAATTGTCAGATGCACTCTTCCTGGCTCTTTTTTTATTCACAAAGTCCATATACCAGCCGATCGGCACCGGTAAACTTAACTTTTTATAGTATACTATGACATTTTTGAGGTATAAAGGAAAAGCAACAAATATTTACATTGACTTTAGAAGAACTATACATTCAGAAATCGGAAAATTTCACCGATAAACTACATATTTGCGGTTTCAAATCGCACATGCACGCTCAAAGTGGCGGCGAGTCGCGTCGAATGAAACGAAAGTAAACACAATGCCGGCCCGCCGCGAGTTTTATTTGAAATTTCAAACAAAAGTTATTTCGCCAACTAGTTTTCGAACCCGCTGTATGCACGTATAACGGGCCGTGTCTCAACTACCGGCGTCGGGCCCCTCTTTCATCTTTCCCTTTTGCACAAACGGAAGCCCGACAACAAACCGCTGCCGGTCCGAAAAAAATGCAGCTCTGTCCGAATGCCTCCATAATTTCAAACCGAAAACTGAAAATTCTATGCGAGAGGAATTTTAACTTTGTACTTCAGATGTAACTCCAAAAGCCTATGACATCAAGATATGTTTAAAATAAATTGAGACTAAAATAAAGCCTTAAAAAGATTCCATAATATGCGCGATAATAGTAGCAAAAATAAAATTCTCCTTAATCCCCAAATTTATTTAAGTAGGTATTCTCTTATTAAAAGAAATAAATCCTTTTCAGGAACTGAATCGGGTGATATTTAGAAAATGAATCGCAACATTTTTTACCTCTAACCGAGCCCTTAACCGAGTCGATATATCCAAAGGTATAGGAGGTTCTGTAGATAGAGCAAACAGTTGTGGTGAAATTTCTCTTTATTTGAAACCGGCCGTGTTTACCGTGGGGGTTTTAATATAGCCAAAAATTCGCGAACACTTTCTTTTACTTCTATTTTTATTAAAGACAATTCAAATACCAGTAAGCGTCGGGATGTGGAACAAAAAGAAAGGGAAAAATATAGAGTGTAATCAATAACGTTAACTTATAAAGCGGGGTGGAATCTTTATAAAAATGTCGTGTTATCTGCTACGATGCTTTTCGTTTTGAAATTTATTGGATATTTTTATTTTCTTGTAGCGGCTTCTGAATTATTGCTGTTATCAGCACTATTTTAACTTTTTCAATTACTCTTTAAGGATTCATTGTTACTTATTATTCGGGTCACTATTGCCCGATTTCACCAACCAATTCTTAAAGTTAGATAATATAATAAACCGGGTTTAGCAAGTCCGAAGTACAATTTACCTTTCACAATACTCTAAGTAATACTAAATAGAAACACCTAAAGTTAGGATAGCTCACTGGGCTTGCCTAAAGCTTTGTGTATACTTGACCATACTTAATGGCCGGTATTCAGCACCCCATTTTAACGTTAAAAACGGTTTTAAGGTAACTAATATAAGTCCTAACAAAGTCCACAGTTACTCCATAACAAAAATGTAACTTTTGTTAGCGTTACTCTAACTTTAAATGGGGCGCTGAATACCGGCCTTATCTTTAGCAGGCTTTATATGAAAATCTCACTTGAGATTAGTAGATTTTATTGTATGTATTATTTGTTGATAGTTTAAAGAATTTTTGTTTTTGTTAATTAAATAACATGCAGAAATCTGTCAAAATCGAATTTTTATCTAGGTATTTCTTAGTATGGGATTTCTAATGTTGGTGAAACTCGAATTAGTTAAGTAATCGATTTAAGTACATACTTACTTCCTACCTTAGGATTTACTTAGGTAAGAAATAACTAAAGATAGGTAGGAAACCGGGCATAAGTGTAAATCATAATAACTTAAAATAAAATGCATTAGATATAATTTAATTAAGCTTAATTAATAGGTAGCGAAGAAACAAGTCCATTAAAATACTCGCGTGAATTCCGTAAATTTCATTCTCAATTAATGTGCACGTAACGGATATTTTATCCAGATTTGGAAAATTTTGGCTGCAATCCAGAAGAGAAATTGAACTTCTCTAAAAAGATTTTCCTAACAAAATTATTCGAATAAAATGCAAACCGTATTTACAAAAACTAAAAATTTATATTCCATGAAAATTAGTGGATAGATACTAAATTGCATTAGTAACAAATAATATTTAGAATTCGTGAATTTTACTAGCTAGATAACACTAGTATAACATCTCTCTTTGAATATTAATGTAGATTTTAGCAAAACGTACGATCTCCTTCATCATTCCCATATCTCGCGCTCGCTCTTTCTTTCTGCTGGAGCCGCCTTATTATATCGGGCTCGCTCTATTGTTGTAAGGAAACCCACATATACAATACTTTATGGAAACTAGTCGAGCCGTTTCCACCAGATTTTATCGCATTTCCAAACTTTACCGGGCGCACTGTGTATATATCAGCCGGTACGGCGTTAATATTTATCGTCCGCGTCTGCAAACGGCAAAAGGTACTCGACTCGCCGAATATTTAGTTGAATACATGCGACGCGAAATATTAACAACACGTACGAATACGAATATCGGTCGAGTAATCCGCATTTTGTTTTGTTGTGCGGTTGTCAACATTTCAATGTGCCGGTGTGTGACGTACTAATCAATAACTTAGATGCTCCGTTCGTTCTATTATCTCACGCAATGGCTTCAGGATTCGGCGACAATGGGGATTTATTACCAAAAATTCCATTACAAATGGTGCCTATTTAGATGGGAGATATTAGAAGTGAAATTTAACAATTTATTATTTTAACAATTATTTCATAACAGTTATTTAAGAACGCCCACCTCTAGTACAACACGATTTTACCTATCCACTAAATACTAGTAACAAGTATTGGAGGTAGATGTTTCATAATAACATTCAAAAAATATACTCTCGAATTAATAACTAACGCCCGCTTTCACCAACCTGTCTTTAGGTATTTCCTACCTATGTAGGTAATTCATAAGGTAGGAAGTAGTTACATCGAATATCTACCAAAATTGAATTTCGCCAACATATAAGAAATCCCGTACTAAGAAATACCTACCGATTAAGTGGAGATCTGAAATAAGTTTTCGAGTAAATTTAAGAAGAGGAATGATGTAAATAAAATAGGTAACCCCAAATTTTGTAATCTATATTTAGTCAATACTTCAAAACTAATTTGCAATCTTTTTTAACTTGTTACTTCCACTGGTGGTATAGAAAATATGTAACAAAAATTACCTCTCATAACAGAACCCCCAGTATAAAACCTACATAAAATAAAATAATTTTATCAACTCCCACTATTTTCAAATATTAAAAATACTATTTACAATTAATTCTCGAGCTGAAAAATGTCTATCATTATTTTAATATGATTAATATCAATTTGACCCTCCTCAATCAAATTGGTACAACTTGCATATTTCTTAATTAACAACAATAAAAATACATATATTATAGTCTATTATACAACTATAAAACCTACTAATCTCAAGTAAGATTTTCATCTAAAGCCTGCTAAAGATGAAATGTATGGTTAAGTATTTCCTAAATGCTTTAGACAAGCCCAGTGAGCTGTCCTAATTTTAGGTATTTCCTGGCACCTTTATATATTACTTAAAGCATGGTGAAACACAAATTGTACTTAGGACTTCCTAAATCCGGTTTAAGTTTTACCTAACTTTAAGAATTGGTTGGTGAAATCGGGCATAAGTATATTCTATTAAAATTTAAATCAGAATTTCATCCACTTTGTTAATAGTGTTTCGAAACCATCTAGTATTTGATTTTTTATTAAGCAATAATTATATTAAATAACAGTTATTTAAGAACGCCCACCTCTAGTACCACTCGATTTTCCCTATCTAATAGATATCTACTATGTAGTAACAGGTATTGGAGGTGGATGTTTTATCATAACACTCAAAAAATATACATACATTGGATTTAATAACTAAGTAGATATTCTATTACAATTTAAATCAAAATTTCATCCACATTGTTGTTATTAGCGTTTCTAAACCATCTAGTTTGATTGTTTATTAAGCACTAATTACGTACTAAACACATATGTATTTATTGGTATAATTTATTGATTTGCTGCATATGTAAATTACCACGCTCCAAATTTTATCGTAGGTATAATAACAACACGATAATAATTTATACGCGCTTTCGAAATTAACAAGTTTCATAAAATTCTGGCTAACTAATCGCGTGCACTTGTATATGTTCACAGATCCCATAATGGTCAAGATCCATGCTGTTCGCAAAGCTGATGGTGCCATTCTTAAGTAGGCATGGTGCTGCACGTCAGTTTCATATTATGGCAGCAACGCAAGCTACATTCCTGGTTTATACTTTGTTGCAAACAGTTTTTACCGAAGGTAAGAATTTATTAAGCTTCTCTATCCCATATATCCTAACCAAAACTGATAAAAGTGTCTACAAGAATTTGATTCAATCTTGAAATATCCCAGAAGATAAGTATCCAAGACTATAAGTATCCAGAACGGTATTAATTAGTCCTACAAGTAACCAGAAGGTCCTATATGGATCCATAAATGCCCTCACCTCTTTATTCCAATCTGGAATTGTTTTCACGAAACTAATAGAATCAAGTAGTGTCCAAGAAGAATCTTGTTGAATACAAAAATACTATCCATAATTAAATCAGGTTTATAAGTGTTCAGAAGGAACTACAAGAGGCAAAATAGGCCCAGAAGTGCCCAAAACAATTTAATTCAATCTGGAAGTATCCAGATTAATAGCAGATTAATAGTTCCAAAATAATCTTATTTAATCTAAAAATCTATCACTAATTAAATCAGAACTCAAGTGTCGAGGGTCCAGTGTTTATTGGGCCTATAAGTAACCACAAGAGACTTAATGGGACCAGAAACCGGACCAGAAATACCCACGATAATTTGATACATTCTGCAAATATTCTCAAGAGTCTAACATAATAGAGTCTAGTAGTGTTCACAAGAGTTTCAATAATTCTTAAATAAGTGTTTCAAACGATTCTTATTGAATCTTAAAGTATTATACATAGTTAAATATAGGTATTCAAAATAATAAATAATGAATTCAGAAATGTGCCCAGCAATTTAATTCAATAGTTACACAATTTCAATAGTTCACAATAGTTTTAATAATTAATTCTAGGAGTGCTCCAAATGAATCTTATTAAATCTAAAATGTGTCCGGTGTTTATTGTGCCTGTAAGTAACCCCAAGAGATTAAATGGGACTAGAAATACCTACAACAATTTGATTCAATCTAGAAGTGTTCTCGAGAGTCTAATATAATCCAGCAGTGTTCACAAAAGTTTTAATCAGTCCAGTAGGAAACTAATCAAGTCTAAAAGAGTGCCAATAAGAATTTAATCGAATGTAGAAGTGTTAAGGAAAAGAATTATTAAATTTAGAGATACACTGTTAAGAAACTTAAGTTTTGATCTAATTTTTTGAAGAATCTCAAGAATGTACGATTAAAATGGAAATTTGACTTCGTGGTAAAGAGGAGTTTGTGAAGATCCTGTATATTAATCAAGAGGAGAAAGTTCCCGTGGAATTGTCGCTGAAGCGACTAGCGATAAACAACAGGAATAGCAGTAATTCGTTACTGACTAAAAAATAGATGGAAAATTTTTCATAAAAACATTCATCTCGAATTCCGTGTGATGCGAGATTCACAGCAATGTAAAAATGTAGCTTTACAAATTGAATTGATTCAAAAGAATAAAATTCTCGAATATCAATCCGCTTTGGATATAGGTATTTGTGACGCGACTTTGAAAAATATTTTATATCTTACGTGCATTATTTTCCGGAATTTTATTTGGAATAAATTCGTGTTGTCGTTTGACGTAACTTATGCATATATCTTTTATAGAAAAATAGGGTTTTTCTAAAGAATTTATTTTATTTTCGCCTAGTAAATTTAATGAAAAATCGAGTACATTTACAATGTAACAGGGAAAATTGCAACCGATGTCATGGCTATTTAATAAACAGATTCCTGGCGTAATTGTGATCCTAAGATTTTGCCTCGTGGAATTAAATGATAGGAATTCTAAAGACCGGACTAAAATGCAACGGCGAACATTCTTAAGATTTGCAAGCAAATAGACCCACATAATTCTAAATGAGTGAAGGCCCCTGGTTTCCGTCGTTATTTCAGGAATTTCACCGTTGCTCAAACAAAATATGTAGCAAGACCTACCGACAGATATTCCACACTAAATACGTTATGTTTAATTAAAATGCCATCATATGGCGAACGCGAGAATTTTATTCAAAAATCCATTTTCTTTTTAACCATCACCCCTTTACTAAACGAAATAAACCGGTTTTTTTATTATTTCTTCTTCTTCAGAAGTAGGAATACTTTCGCAGGAATACTTTTTAGTATTGATTATAGAAGAATTCATTTCTGGAATTCTGTCATAACGCCCCATTGTCGGTTCCGGTTTTTATTCCCGGAAAACTCTCTTTCCCTTAAAAAAATAAACCAACAAGAGTTTCGCGGAGGTAAAAAGAGTGTAAAAACGTTTCTACTTTATTATACGAGTAACACAAATTTCATTTTAAAGCTCGCGTTCGGACATTTTCGCCATTCTTTCACTTTGTACTTTCCCGTTATGTCTCAAATCGGTTTGACTGAAACTGCCTTGGGAACAATACAGTTTTACTTAAAACGAATCTGTTGCTCCGCAAAGTGGATATTAACGTTAATTAAGGTCATTGATAAGGCATGATCATTTCTTTCAGTTTCAGTCACCCTCTTTATGAGAAATACAAACATTCTTGGAGTAGAGAAAGATTTAAAGCACTTCTTATACCTGTAGGTTTATGTATAGAAAATTCCTCTTATTAGTGAGCAGGAAAAGCCTGGCATATGTGTGATGTATGATGCTACGTGGAAAAGAAAACGTCGGAAGTTTGATGCACGTATACCGTGCACAAAGAAGTTAGTTAGGCACAAAAAACAATAGGAAAAATATATATCGTGCGCCGGATAATGGCGTGGTTTCTACGGCTAAACAAACAATCTGAAAAGTGAACGAAGCGCGAGTTTTATGTAAATGCGCGGTATTCAAATATTAGCTCCTCTAATTAACTCAGACCTAAAGGCTATAAAAATTCTAATTCCATATGTAAGGCAATTAAAAACCCCTCTATGACGCCAACGAGAAGGCCTCGCATTATCTTTCAAATAAAAAAAAACGCGGTAAAAATCAGGAGTTTCCTACACCGCGTGAGCAAAAAAAATGATTCAACAAAAAGTTAAAAGTTACGTTTTTAGTCGTTATTTTTAATATTTCAGTAAAACACGGTACTATTCTATTATGGCCCACGATCTTAACACATACAGTGGTGACCCAAACTGGAGACATTTCAGTGAGGAAGCTTCAAAGGTTTAGTTTTTAAAAATTTAAGTTTTTAAAAAAACGCTTGATTCGATTTTTATAAAATTTGGTATGTAGCTATTTTAATTGAAGTGTCATTGTTCGAAAAAAAATTGTACCAGCTAAAATCATGGAAGGGTAAAAATCACCGTAATCGTGACATCGTATTTTACTTTGAGGGCCGCTCCTGGTCCCCCAATTTTCTCTTTTTTTCCCCCTAATCTTTTATGGTATTTGAGTAAAAATAATTTTATGGACTGACGGTTAGTGCTTTAAAATTTTCAAGAATACTATAGTTGGTGTTTACAACTATACCGCATCCCGAATACAGGTATCGACTGAAAAATAACAATTCAGATGGTTAGAGACATATTATATTATGAAAAATTATCCTTCTACTACTACTTTACTACCTTTACCTACTGCTACTCTACTGCTATTCTACTTCTACTCTACTGCTATTCTACTTCTACTCTACTGCTATTCTTCTACTACTGTGACTAACCTACTCTATTATACTCTATTTTCGCTTCTCAAGGATAATGTATTCTCAAGGAATTCTCAAGGAAATTCTCAACTACTCTACTACTACTCTTCTACTTCTCTACTGCTATTCTACTACCTACTACTCTACTGCTATTCTTCTACTACTGTGACTAACCCCTATGACCTACTCTATTATACTCTACTTTCGCTTCTTAAGGAAAATGCAGTTTCTTTAAGATACATTTTGTATTTGTTAAGATTGCGGGTAGTAATGGAATATTATACCTTTCTACCTAAAATAATTACAACTCTACTATCAGAATCCGTGTTTTTTTTACAAATATAGAGGGTGATTTAAGTAAGTACCTGCTTAATTTGGTGCCTATTAAAATCACATAAATTAAAAATATAATCGGTAATAATTCGAAATATATAGCGATATAAGTAACCGTTTGTGACGATATTTAAGGGGAAAATTTGGTGAAATTTATTATATCCCTGCCGTTATTTCTGAAATATGGGGGAAAGACGGTTAATGCACTGACCGGCCACCTCGATAAATCTACGGCCTGTCCGAATCGATTCGACCGTATGTAATTATGTAATTGGTTCCGGTTGTAAAATATGTCAGAACAATATCTGTGATTTTTCTTGAAAATTCAATTTAAAAAAAAGGAAAATGTAGTGCAAGTTTAATTATCCTAATTTATTATAACAATGCAATTAAATATGTAGTAGGTACAAGTACAAAAGTTGATAACATATTGCATTCTGTTCGGGTGTATTTTATTAAATTAATAGCAACCGAAATGAATAAATACCGCTTTTAATCATAACGAAATATTTAGCCGGCTAAATTCCGCGTAATTTCAAACATTCGGTTGTATCTAGGATAGAATCTGGAAATCAAATTCCAGCACTTTATAAGCAGTTTAACTGCAGAATGAATAGTAATTTCCGCGTACCTGTGGAGCAATGTAAGCATTTGTGTGAACCTAGAAACGTTTCGCAAATAGTTCCATATTTCCTCTGTGCTTTGTCGAATTTACGCATTGTTATGTTGAAGAAAGATTAGCTAGTAGAAGAAGAAGCTTCTTCGGGTATTGTAACATAGTAAAATCGATTCGTACTTTATATAAACCTAACATATTGATTACCGGAGTAAACTGTACTTTTCTAGTTTAAAATTATTCAGAGAAGTCGATGAGTTTTCTTTATCCCTAGCCGGGCGAACGCTATAGCTGTTTTTAATATTCTCCACATTCCTCTATCTGCTTTGAGGTTTTTATTATTAGTATGAAAATTTCTCTGGGGATGAATCGATGTGAATTTAGTTTAGATTTGATTTATTCCTGAATTGAATTTTACCCGAAGGGTATATATCAACAAAATATGAAAAACTCAATATTAAATAAAAATATTTTTGATTTCTGAGTTAGGTATACAGGTAAGAGCAAATTTGTTCGCAATATGGTCAATTCAATGAGTTGAACAAAGATTAGTATAGATATATTCTACATTAAATATGAAATTTATTTATTTTTCGGCATTTATTTGACAGATGATTGCTATAAATAAATTTATTATTTAATAGATAATATTCAATAGGTATACGTATTAGAAAATAATCGAAATTTTAAAATTTTTCATCTTCTCTATTTTTCAGAATATTCTATAAGTTTACTTGAGAAAGTTGCTTAGAATTAAGAGATTCTTATATACACAGTTGAAAAAGAAGTATCAACTTATGAAACACCCTATATAAGACTAATGGAAGTTGCCTTTGTTGCACCCATCCTGTATATTGCAATTTATTTAGTGATCAAATTATAGACAATTTTCAATCGCTAATAGATACTAATGGTACTATTTATCTATAACAAATATTGATTTTAGTTTAATAATTTTTGCGGGTTTGTATAGTTTTCGGCTAAGAAATGTTTGCCATTTGCAGAATATTGTTTCCTTCTTCCGTCGTCTCCGGTTATATTCCGGGCATTAGTCGGTTAGCACATCGGATGGGAATCCTGCAATGAACTCTTTGCATTAGCAACACATTCTGCAGGAACGCGTCAAATACCGTAACAAGAATCTAATATTCCGTAGTTCAAACTTATTGCCTCGAATACCCCGAATACCGCACTATTTTATACTTATTTGGCTTTCTTTATTCCTATTCACTCTGACATAACATGTAAATTTGAGGATTTATATTACCGAGAAATCATGACTTGAATGTGTGCATGTTTGGGATGGTGAACGCCGAGGAAAAGGAGTTTAAAAGAAAATAGAATGTACACACTATATACGAGGGGTTGTTCAATAGTTACAAGCTACAACCTACATATTTGAAATATTCAACAGTGGTATGTAGATAATAATTGTATTATATACATATATAATATAATTATGACAGATAATTATGTAGATAATAGTTGTTGATATGGGTAAATATGCAGAAGAATCACTTTGTTAAAAAAAATAGAATGTACACACTATACGAGGGGTTGTTCAATAGTTTCAACTTACATGAAATATTCAACAATGGTATAGTATAGGTAATAATGATTGGTTAGTTATTGGGTTATTGGATATGATGGGTTAGTTATTAATGCTATGAGTGAATATGTAGAAGATCCACTTTGTTTTTTACGAGAAGAACATGGACAACGGTCCCTCCATTGGGTTACAAAATTATATAATGTACACAATATACGTGGGTTTGTTCAATAGTTTCAATCTACATGAAATAGTCAACAATAGTAGATAATAATGGTTAAATTAGTAAACGTTCTGGGTTAATCAGTAGAAGACTCTCTGTTTACTTAAGGATAGATATCAGAAAAAAATTAGAAATACTGGACAGTTCTAATTAATTAAATTGATAGATAAGTACCTAAAGTAGATATAATAAAAACGGTAGCAGTTTCGCTCGGAGGACAAAGCATCGAGTATTCGAGCATTGTCTTCAAATAAGTGTACCTAATGTAATTGGAGTTAGAATAATCCTTGTAGATTTTGTACAACGTGCACCGCTAGTCATCGATGGCACACACACAGTCGGAAACGCTGCCGCTGGACGGAATTAACCCGAGATTCAATTTACTAACAGATTAAGATACTCGGCAGTAATTTAGTAACCCCCTTTCGAACAAGCGGAGCAACGGTTCTTAATAAACGATGACTGTGTCATTGTTTCGAGTCATTAAACTTCAAATGTTCAACGTTTCGAGACTAGAAAGAGCTTAGGTAAATAGCTGTGTGCCGAATAACTCGAATTGTTTGACAAATATCTTTCTATTAAATTAAACAAAGTCAACGGAAAGATACCCTCTCGATTTACCTTTCGAATAAGTGCGTTCGTTTTGGCTACAATTTATGGGGAACAATAGATAGTTTTTGTCTTTCTAAAACGGTACAAAAAAGTTCACGATCTACATCTACAAACTCATTTAATCTCGTGAATAATTTGACACTGAGTGCACTCAATTTACTCAACATAATTTCTATAACAATATTCCAAAAAGTACTTAGAAATGCTTTTAATAGAAATACACATTGCATACCTACGTTAAGTAATTAATGCTGAATTTATTTCAAAGCATAGGTATGTGTCCTTTGCGGGTCCTAATAGTTTATGTCATAAACGTAACCTGGCTTTAACCCTTCTCCAAACATGCGGCTAGATTTATTTTGAATAATAGATGACCGTACATTCTCCTCTATTTTAATATGCCCGTTGATGTATTAAACGTATTCATGCTTTTACGGTTCCGGTCGTTTCGCATTCGTACGCACACAAACACCTATGAAATTAATTAAAAATTTATGAAGCTCCGAAAATGAGCCAGAAAATGCGAACTTTATTTGTAAAATGTTGCCGTTTCATTCACCATAATTCGATAGGTATCTATGCGCGATAATTCCATAATTCGAAACGAATTTAATTAAGTATTATCAGGTGGGCCAGTACCTACGCGTTGTGACGTCAGAGGTTAACTTTTGTAAGCATACTATAGCCGATTTTTAAAAATTAGTCGTAATTTTTCGTATAATTTTCGTTTTTTTTTTTCTCTCTTTGTAGGTATGGGTGAATTACGCTCAA
The DNA here is from genome assembly GCA_917563865.1 of Phyllotreta cruciferae. Classification (NCBI taxonomy): domain Eukaryota; kingdom Metazoa; phylum Arthropoda; class Insecta; order Coleoptera; family Chrysomelidae; genus Phyllotreta; species Phyllotreta cruciferae. Next base: position 3,104,091 of record OU830609.1, on the reverse strand, counting down.
CGGGACGGAGTATTGTAGGCAAACAGAAAGAGGTTTTAAAAATTCCTTCGGGTCAAATATGTATGTGTATAGTGGCTACAATTTACAATTATTTAGACATATACAGGTTGTCCCAATTTTGAGAAAATATAGGTACAAAGTTATGTTTTTTTTAGAACCCCAAAAAGGGGTCACTCTTGGTAGGTATTTTGGTCTCATAATAAGCCACTGAAAATTCACAAAATTTTGAATTGAGGCGGCTTTGATAGCCCAAACAGTTGAGAATCGAGAAAACCGGCTTACATGGTCCTATCCTAACTTTTCAACTTTTGACCACCCTGTATACATTTTATATCATGTCACTAGATAGTAGGTATTTGAAAAGTTAGGATAGGACCAAGTAAGCCGTTTTTCTCGATTTTCAACTATTTGGCCTTCAAATCCACCAAAAATCAAAATTTTGTTATTTTTGTGTCTCTTATTACCTATGAGACCAAAATACCAAGCATGACTCCTTTTTGGAGCCCATCAAGTAGAATCCAAAAATGTTATAATATACGGGGTGGTCCGTTTAAAAAAACATAACTTTGTATATTTTCTCAAAATTGGGACAACCTGTATATGTCTAAATAATTTTAAATTGTAACCACCATACATATACATATTTAACCCGAAGAAATTTTTGAAATCTCTTTCCGTTTGCCTACAATACTCCGTCCTGTTGAGAGTAACTCACCTTGTATAAATTTTTACACAGTTTATAGGAAAAAAATAGTGATATGGAATTACAAAGAAATTAGAAAACACCCTGTACAACTTCATAATTTAGAGAATCACGCTGTAGAAGATATAATTCTGCATAGTTTTAATAGTTGATAGTAGATGATGCTTGAAAATGCAGTAAAAAGTTAGACGCATATGGCACCCCTTTCAGATGAAGCTCGAAGGAAAGTTTTGGCTTGGCTTGTTCCGCCATTTGCTCCTTCCCTTTTTTTAGAATTTTCGCCCTCCTCCGTCTGACCGTCAAATAATTAAATGCGGCGCATTTTTCGATTTCGAATACAATTTTTTCGTTCGCCCGATGCCCGGGGAATGAAGTAGCACTTTCTAAAACTTAATCAACATAAATTCAAACTTCTCTATTGCCTTTCGAAAGGGAATTTGATGAATAAGTGCCCGTACCTACAAATCAGTTTTATATTTCGAGTTGAAATAAATTCGAAGAAATCCCGCAAATAAAGATTAATGGTTTAAGGAAGATTGATAAATGAAGTCGAGTTTGATAGATCGCTTTAATTCGGCGCGAGATATGGAAATATATTTCTCGAAACATAAACTTAATTCGTTTAATTAATTTGTATTTTGTTTACTAGTCGAAAGAGTGACGGGCTATAAATTTAAGTTTTGCTAAGTTATACGGTTTAATTCGAAAAAATATTTAATTCTTATCTAATGGGAAAAAAAAGATAAAATTTATTAAATTCCAATTAGTCATTGTCACATTTCATCCTCCCTTGAGGGCATTTGGAGGGCCCTTGGAGAGAAATATTGTTCCGAGCGAAACATTTTAATGGCTATCGAATTTTCAGAATATGGTAAATTCTAGGACACCCACTTTCCTTATTTATGGATCTACATTGAGTTCTTTTGAACAGGAATGATTCTAATGGGCTTCATTTTTACTACTTTTTTTTAATCGACTGAACATTTTAAAAAAATGGTGATAAATCTATAAACGGTGTTGCACCTCCACCAAAAATTGCAGAGAACGATTCTCGAATATTTTGACATTTTTAAATCACAAATGCGCTAAAAAAACTAAGCAAAATCCTAGTCAAAATCTAATCACACAATAATTCATATTAAATATTTTCGGAGAACAATGAGCCGCCCTCCGTTGACAACAACTAAACATGTCTCGAGTTAAATCGGATTAAATTAGTTGAATTCAAATTGAAATGTAGGAGTCAAAGCCAAAGCCAAATAATTTTCTAAACAAGGTAATTTAGAGTTTATCTTTCGACAAACACATTCCCTTCATACAAAGATTTCTTAGTCGGTGCACAGAAGCTCATTCCATTATTATACGCTAACAATGTCAATTGTATCAGACAGATACTTCATCTCTATACACTCTTTACAGCGAATTAATTCGCAAGATTAGTAATTTCTGCATGTATACAGGGTGCTTTATTTGTGTGTACTTGTTCCATAATTTTCAAATTACCTAGTCAAAAGGTTTTCTAAATGGGCCACCCTGCGCTTTTACCACAAATTATTTAATTTGGTTTTTAAATAAGCATAAATTTTGGTGAATGGTGTTTATTTGAGATGAGAAATCAAAATTTGGTACTATGCATGTAATTAGTATATTTTAAACACCCAGTTAAATACCCTGTATAATTTAAAAATAATTAAAAAAATATCTTATGGAAATATTTTAATATTTTAATAAATCACACTGTATAGTAATTCCTTAATAAATTCAAGGTTGCAAATTAAGTAGGAATTTAGTTAGTTGGATTGTATTTTGGGATTTTTCTAGTAGGTATTATTATTTCTAATTATTCGGCGTTAGTTCGGATTGCATTCTGCTGTAATTTGAAATTGAAAAGTAATCCCTTTCTTTAATGAAAACTCTCCAGGTGAATGGGAAAACTAACGAATAATTCCGAGAATTTTCAAGTTCGTATTCTAGACTTTAAAGAATCGAATCCGTGTCGGAAGTAATTTTTAATAAAAGCTTGGAATTTTATTTCGGGTAATCGATTTATTTATAATTTCCAATTTTCGATTAATAATTTCGAGTAAATATTTTCAGTCGCCTTGCGTCACGGAAGAAACAATTTCAAATGGTTACTACTACTTAAAAAATGGTTCTAAATAATTCTGGACAGTTATAAATGATTCTGAACAGTTCTAAATGGTTTTAAAATGATCCTGAATAGTTTCGGAAGCATTTGCACGTCGCGTCTATTTTTGAGTTATAAAACAGTTTTGTAATAGCTCTATTTTGTATATTATAAAAATTTTAGAAAAATGTAATCTGCGAATCGGTTTCAAATTATGCGAACTATAAATTTGAACCCCATGCTCGAGAACACCCTGTATACTTAAGTTAATAGTATAATAAAAGGAATTTCATTTAGGCAATAAATTATTTACAATTTCCAAATTTGATCGATAATATCGAGTAAATAATTTTCGTCACCTACCGTCGCGGATAGTTGAAATTTTTCAGAAATGCCGTGCATGCCCTTCTTTAGTTAGAATCTTACAGAAAAATTTCTCCCTCGCAATAAAAACCCATTCACGAACCGAACGTACAAATTTCTCTTCCCCTTTCGACGGCGAGATAACTTATCAAGGCCCGGCTTTTTCTAGCCGGGCGCTTTTTTGTCCCTGGAATTTCCTAGTAGCTGATTTAATAAATTCGGAAATAAAGCGGCAGTTAAAAGAGTAAAAATAAAACCGAAAGAAAAAATCCGAATGGCATGTATTAGAGCCGTAACTGAAATTTTCTGCGCTCCGCTCACGCGCGCTTCTGATATATACTAACCGAATCCATTGCAGATTTTCAGCTTGTCGGCTATAGAGAATGGAAAAGCTTGAGTGCTGCACCATTCCCTAGGAATGATGATAGAGTTAGAGAAATGATAGGGATTTTCCTCTTTGCCCAATTCCAAAATCAATACGACTAAAGTAAATTTATATATCCTCTACTACATAAAGTACATTCTTAGCTCGCAAGTTTTTTCCTCGCGACGTACTTGTTTATCACATTATCCTATAACAATATACGTTTTAGTGCTTTCCATGGACAATGGAAAATCTTTATCGAACGGTAGGTAGACCGCTCTTTCTTTAAAAGGAAAATACTTACAATGTTTTCTATATACTGGAGGAAAAAAAAAATGTTTGTTGGTGTATACATATTGTTAATAAATTAAGACGAATTATTTCTTATATAAGAAAATAGTTACTTTAACTACCTACTTATAGAAATCAATATCTTACCAAGACCAAGAAGTCTATCTAATCAGAGTTTCGATCGATTAGATTGAATTAGATTAGATTAGATTACATTACATTACATTACCTATGAGATTCGATTATTCTACATAATTGTGTATGTAAGTATGTAGGTATATCTAAGAGAGTCAACTATATTTACCGATTAATTTGCAGGAGTCGATATCTTCCTTATCTAAGTAAAAATTTTACAGGGTGTTCCTTAATGATTTGCTAATATTTAAGGGGATGATTAGATTATTCTTCGTAGATTATGTAAATTGTCTAAGAGAGTCAACTATCTACCGATTTTCATATTTGCAGGAGTCAATATCTACATTAAAGAAATTATCTATATATAAGAAAGACACTTATCTACCAATTTATCTGCTTAATATCAGACAATATTTACTAATCATTTAGTAAATTTGAGTCAATTATCTTCCCAAGCTTCCTATAAAATTCCTATTCCAAACTATAATATTACAAAAATATCATAAAATAGAAGCGACTGCTTGAAATGCAATACAATAGCAAAAACTCAGTTTGGTCACGTCAAGTGAACCGCTTTTTCCTTAGCTCTCGGCGCGCTGCAATTTAAATTGCACATAAATTAGACAGTCAACTCTAGGTTAAAGTCAATTACATCTAGCCCCGTTCGCGAGAACTATTGCGAAATTATTTAATCAATTTTTTCGCCCTTAGATTATTTGATAGACTCCAGAAAGGGACGAGGATAATTCGCTAACTGGACTGATACGTTTGCCACTACAACTACCCCGTATAACTAATTTCCTAAAATTTTCGGGCGCATCACGTTAAACCTTGGCGTTGCCGAAGAGACGGGAAAGGCAAACCAACTTTCTGTTAAAGTATTAATCTTCGTCCGCTCACTATTTCGAATTTAGATGAGGCGTTCAACGTCATGATCAATACCGTTGTTTTCAATTCCGTACGGCCTCTTGTACCAGTTACAGTCTATTATTAATTAACGTTGTGATGAATTGTAATTTGCTCAAAATTGGCTCGAATGACGCATTTTGGTTCTCAAAATCTTGTGTAAAATTTTGGTCAGGAACTAAAGTGGATCCTCCAGAATATTTCAGTAAATTAGTTTAGATTTTTCAGATGAATTTGACGATTTTATTAGAAAATTTCACTCAGATTTATCAGATGCTTTTACAAGATTTTATCTAAGTACTTATAAGTATGTAAACTTTTTAAGAAAATTTTACTAAATTAGTCGGGTTATTAGAATTATAGTCGATTTTTTAGATCATTTTGCAAACACTGGTTATGCACTTGTCTAGTTCATCCTGGACTGTTCCAAATAGTACTGATCTGTTCTAAACAATTTTGGACTAAATGGTTCTAAAAACATCCTGAATAATTTCAAATGGTTCTAGTCAGTTCTAAAATGGTTATAAATGATGTTGAACAGTTCTAAATGAGTCTGACAAGCTATAAATGGTTTTGAACAGTTCTAAATGATTCTGAACAGCTCTAAATGGTTTTCAACAGTTGTAAATGGCATTGAACAGTTCTTAATGGTTTTGAACAGTTCTAAATGGTTTCGAACTGTTCTAAATAGTTTTGAACAGTTCTAAATGATTCTGAACAGCTCTAAATGGTTTTCAACAGTTCTAAATGGTTTTGAACAGTTCTAAATGATTCTGAACAGCTCTAAATGGTTTTCAACAGTTCTAAATGGTTTTGAACAGTTCTAAATGGTTTCGAACAGTTCTAAATGGTTTTGAACAGTTGTAAATAGTTTTGAACAGTTCTAAATGGCTTTGAACAGTTCTAAATGGTTTTGAACAGTTCTAAATGGTTTTGAACAGTTCTAAATGGTTTTGAACAGTTCTAAACGGTTTTGAACAGCTCTAAATGATTTTGAACAGTTCTAAATGGTTTTGAACAGTTCTAAATTGTTTCGAACAGTTCTAAATGGTTTTGAACAGTTGTAAATAGTTTTGAACAGTTCTAAATGGCTTTGAACAGTTCTAAATGGTTTTGAACAGTTCTAAATGGTTTTGAACAGTTCTAAATGGTTTTGAACAGTTCTAAATGGCTTTGAACAGTTCTAAATCATTCTTAAAATATCTCGGACAATTTGAAAACACGAGCTAATAACTTCTTTAAATTATAATCCCATTTCTCTCACTCTCGAACAACATTACAATGACCAGATAGGCACACTCTCTTTCTCGCACTTGTCTAAATATCTAAACAATATAAATATAATTATCTGCTTAAATCAATTGACTATATCAAAACAGTCAGTACTAAAACTAACTAAAACAGTCAATATTCAAAAGAGTCAATTGCATACCTTAAAATTCAATTACCTATTTAGGAAAATCAATTACCAATTATGTAAGAATGTCATGTATCTATTGAAGAAACTCAATTATCTACCAACAGGATCAATTATCTAACTTAGAAATTTATTAATCTCATCTTGCCAATATTTTTCCTCCAATATTTTCACATTGGCAAAATGCTTTCTTAAATAAAAAAATTACTTCAGTAACACCTATAATTGCTGGATAATTTCGTTCGGTCTTTTTCGCTAATGAAAAAAAAAATCACCTAGGGCGACGGGTCGTGCGAACAAAAAAAAAAGGGAAAATATTTCACGGTGATGATTCGGATTCGAATTTGAAAATTTCCGGGCGTCACCGGTGACAGCAGGTCAGGTGGTTACTGTCAGTTGCGGGATGAAAAATGATCATTAACGGTCGGGCTGTTGTGCGGGCGTCGTTTGTTTGAATAAAGTGTTGTTGTGTATTTATTAGAGCTTTAACTATTATTTCGCGGTAATTTTTCGCTGCTGCAACGTGTCCGTTTCAAATCGGCTTTTTAATATGACCGACTGAAAATGGTGGAATTTTATACATATGTACAGGTTATGCCACCACATACTGTATATTAGAAACTGTAGCTTACCCGATATAAATAAAATTCCGATTGTACCAGAAATGAATAACAATATTATTATTTTAACTGGAACACCCTATATATTAATGAATTTTTGAAATCTACGTAAAATTAGAGTAAAATTATAAAGTAAAAATGTAGTATTGGATAGTTATGGGGAACAGCATTCAACTTTTATAGTAAAAATCTACCGGGGAAGTATAAAAAAATTATATTTTCAAATAACGTAGATAAAGAAAATCATAAAAATTGCTAACTGATGGGTATTTTTAAAATTAAAATTATTAGCAGGAATTTGAATTATCAAGTTTCCAGAAACGTTAAATATAACGAAAATATGACATTTGAAATTCAACCAAATCATTTTTTGGAATTTATACACTCACACTTTTAAAAAAACCAAAATTAATTATTTTTATCTTTCTTTACTAGCAAACTTTCTTATACAATTAAATCAAACATTTTTATCAAAATGTATTAACAGTATCATTTCTTAAATTATTCTTTCTTCATATTTTAGTTTCCAGTAAAAAATGAATTAAAAAAAACCGGATATTAATTAACACCCTGTATTATAATAGGTGTTAATTTGCCCAGTTTTGAACGCCTAATTTAATTCGAAAATAAAATTTACTCTATCTAGGTCTTATCAACATGTTGACGTATTCATAAATAAATTTGTTAGATAATTACACCAAACAGGAGAATTTTAAGAAATATTACTGCGCAATGCATAATTAATCCCTAAAATTTAACTACCTAATTAATGTTAAACCTATAAAAACCTGAAAAAAATATACACAAACTTATTGTGATCAGTACAGCCATTATTAAAATGAAACTCGCCGTTTGTGTCCTATTCCTAGCTTTCGGTAAGTACCTACCTAATATTAACAGCACTAAAATTTATTATACGAATTTTTAATCCACAGCTGTAGCCGCCTCCTGGGGGGCAACTGCAGCAACATGTACCGACTGTCCCACAACAATCTCCGGTAAAATTACATTTATAACCTTCCAACATCCGCTCAACTGTTCACATTTACAGGTGCTATTAGCAATACACAATCAAAACTAGCCCCTATTCTCAGCCAAATCCCCTTTGGTGTTGGAAAAGTCATTAACGGTTTACTAAGCCTCATCGTCGATTTCTTCAAGGGTGTAGAAGGCACGGTGTCTGATCTTCAAAAATTCGTCAACAATTTCGACCTGGGTAGAATTCTGAAACCGCTGGGGGACACTTTGAAAAAAATCCTGGGTTTCGAGAATAGATAAATAATTATTTTGTAATACATAATTACGTTTTGGTTTAATTGTAGTGAATACTTACAGGTGCAATATAAAAATGTTTATGTTAATGATTAATTTAATTTTTTTATTACCTACAGTTGTTTGGACAGCATCTGCCAAGATAAACAGCCATGATTATTTTGAAGAAAAATATTTATGTTATTCTATTTTTTGGTATAATATTTGCATTAATTTTGTTAGAAAATTTTCTCAATTGTGGGAATGTGCTACTTGAATTTCGATTTAAATTCCACCTCCTTATACGCACAAAAACATTACAAATCCTATTTCATATGACAAGTCATAAAACAAGTTGTAGTTAGTTTGGGATTTAATTTGGCATTTAAAAAGTTTTGTTAGGTAACAAATAAATTATCCGTAATAACTCGAAAAGAAGGTATTCCTACATTTTTGGAATAAAGTAATTTTGACAAAAGTATGTAGGTAGGTACCGGAATTGGTACGACTATCAAAATATTTTTAGAAGATGCACCTTATTGCATACCAAATTTTATCTAAATCTGGTAGATATAAGTTATAGTTTCCAATATTATAGATACTTTAAGCTCGTCGTTATATAGTGTGTCCATGGCTAGGCAACCCCATCCGTGGACACACTGTATATACAGGGTGTATTGTAAGTTGATACTTCTTTTTCAACTGTGTATGAATCTCTTAATTCTAAGCAACTTTTTCAAATAAACTTTTTGAATATTATGAATAACAAAGAAGATAGAAAATTTTAAAATTTCGAATATTTTTCAATACGTACTTACCTGCTTTATTAAATAAGAAATATGTTTATGGCAGTCATCTGTCAAATAAATGCCGAAAAATAAATAAATTTCATATTTAATGAAGCTGGTACGTATTGGGAAATATTCGAAATTCAAAAAAAAGGTAAAAATTATTAAAAATTTTTATCTTTGTTTTTCAGAATATTCAAAAAGTTTATTTGAAAAAGTTGCTTAGAATTAAGAGATTCATACACAGTTGAAAAACAATACGCCCTGTAAACTGTACATGTATACATGCATGGAACAATATGATAACAATAATACATACAATAATAAATATCTAATATCTAATAATTTAAACAATATCTACGTTTTAATTCGATCGAATTTTTGATACACTTCGATCCACTTATAATGAAAATGGAAGCTTTAAAAAGAGGAAAAAATCGAAATTTCTTGGCAGGAAATTCGGTAAGCGAATTGCAGGTTCCGCAATATCTCGAAAACCGTGGACTTTAGGTGTCGGTATAAAATATGACTTTCTCTGGACGGCATTTAACAGTGCACTCAAGCCTAGTAATCGCTTTTCTCTCTAGGGCGTATCACACCTTCACCTTCGCCAATTAAATTAGTACACTTCTATTTCTCGTTTGTACTCAATTCCGACGTTCGTTCGAGACGGGAAATTACATTTTGATGTATAATTTAACATGAATTATATCTGCAAAAAGTACCTATACAACTTTAAATTACACTATCATTAGCACTAGTAGTGTATAACTTTAACTACAACTATCTTAAATTTTTTTTTATAAAGCTGCGTTTAGACACGTTTCCCAATAGAAAATCGCTCTGTATAAACGCAGTTTTAGATAAAAAATATTACCCCGTTATAAAATGGCAGTGAGTGCGACCATGTATAATATAGAAAGGCTTTCTCGGCTCATCGAGAAGTCGCTTCTACACCCCGATTATACCAAGTCGCGAATATCTTGAGTTATCTTTATCTAGTTTGGCGAGCGAATGCAAGTTATCTTTCCGTTTTGTTACAGGTCAAATACCCGAGCCCGAACCGGAGTTTCTGGCCGCTTTAGAGAATCACACAGTCACTCAGGGACGTGATGTCTATTTCACGTGCGTTGTTAATCACTTGGGCTCTTACAAGGTAAATCTCGCACGATAAATCTCGTTCCTTTGCCTAGAAATAATTACAATTTACGCGGTCTGTCGTTGATAAATATTGTTAGGACTAGGAGAGAGGGCTCGCGCCGCACCGCACCATTAATTAATGATTCAATTTGTACTTTTTTCGGATTACCTACGGTTTCTCGCTTGTTGTTTCCAATTAACTGCCATCTCAATTAATTGCAAAGAACAACTAAGCAAACAATGATAAAGCGAAGGACTCCCGGCCCGCCTGACTTTCGATTCGATTCGAAAATTTGCACACTTTACAAATTACATCTTACTGGAAATAGCGTTCAAGTGATCTCCAAATAAAGCTGATTATTAATTATTATTTCTATTACATTTTCATACACAGTGTGAGCAATACATAATGAATAAATTCGTTTTCTCAGTTAATATTTGTGTAATTAAAAACCCTAAAATAGGTCAATTTTAAATTGAATTTACTAACTTCAAAATGTTACCCCTTACTGAAACACTCTCAGTATGAGACTAACTACCCCCAATTTTTCAAATTAGAAGGTTATAAGGCTTTTGACACCTCGTTCATCCGCATTTTCAATCTCCATTTAGGAGTGTAATTTTTATTCTTTATACTTAGTTACGGAATAGGTAGTTCTTTCCTTATAGTTACGGATATAATATTACTTGAATCATTTATTTTTGTTAACAGAATAATTAATAAAGTAAGTCCGAGGGGGTTTCAGTTAGGGGTGAAAATTTGAAGACACTAAATTCAATTTAAAAAACAAAAATTGACCTATTTTAGAGTTTTTTAATGATACAAATATGAGAAATTGAATTTATTCAATACATATTTATGGTTTACATATTAAATAATCTTTATTTCTTCCAAATAGTGATGCTTATAGTCGATTATACACAATAAAAAATTGATTTCTATTGAATTAAATTTTCCACGCTTTTTTCAAATTTGAAATTCAATTTAAAAAAATTCAATGTATGTACAGTGGGTTGTTTTGGAGTTTCTACAATCTTAATCACTTTTGTCAATCCGGACCTACATTTTATATTTTTAAAGGGTCGATAAATTGTCCTAAAGGGGTAGATTGCCCATGCCAAATGTCAAAAAAATATACAGAGTGATTCAAAAATTATGAGCTACGAAAGAAATTAACCAATTTCAAAAAACACCCTGTAACTTGGCTACCAAGGATGCAAGACCCATACTATATGTTTTTTGTGATCCCCTGGGTGACCCTTTAACACCCTTTATATGTATGTTTGACATAATAATATGGCATTTTTGGGAGAAACGAAATTTTGGTATAGATACTTGAAAAAGTTTTCGAATAATAAAGTCAACAGAGGCTCGGTAAAAGCGGAAAACTTCCAAGAAATCATTTAGTAGGCGGTTATTAAGTGGACAACCTTGTTTGTATTGAATGTCCCGCGACGAATAAAAGTTTTTCAGTGCGGCCTGGGAAAATATTGGTGTAGAAACGAAGTCAAATAACAAAGCGAATCATTAAAGAAGTCTAAAACAAAATCCGTCATATCTGAAAGGAAAATTTTTAATAGAAACTCGAAACTGAAATGAAGTATTACGGGAAAAATGGACGAATTGAATGAGTTCATAGAAGTGGAAGTTTTTTTTTTATTATTTATAGCGTGTGTTTGCAGAGAGATAAAGTTTGAAAAACGATGGTGAATGTTTTTCGACACGTTTAATGCGGATTATTAAAAGCCCTTCGCAATTTTGTAATTAATGATTAGTTATCAACTTTACAATGCGAATATGTGGATAGTAAAATTATTTTCCTCAGTGTTATAAAATTCTATTTAATCAAAATTATTTTATTTCGAAATTCACAAGTAATTTGATGTTTTTTTATACAAGGTGGCACTTTAGAGAAAAGCTTAAATAATACATTTGTTAATGTAATCTATTTAAAAAACTTCTTCGCAAAAGTTATAACTACTTTTATGCAGCAAATTGGTTACATTTATACAGAGTGTTCCACGAACTCTATGTTTGGTCTACGACGATCGAAACACTCTTTGTAAATCTAACCAATTTTTAAATATGCCATGCAGTATAAAAATATTTAGAATTTTTATGAAGAAGTTTTTTTAAGTAACAGATATATTGAGCTTTTCCATTCTAATGTGTCATTTGGGTCTACTCGATATAAGTAAAACAAAACTTACACTGTATTTTTTTTGAATATCCTATTTTACCAGACGATTTGTGAGTTGAAATGCGGCACACACGAAATCAGATTGCCTATAAAAGAGAAAAAAAGTAGATATATTTTTGCTCTATTCGACTATTCACTCACACTTTTCAATTTATGGTCCGTTGGCGAAATTATCTTTTCAATTCAGCTCGGATCGGATCTTTTATAGTAGAAATACACGAACTAGAGAAAGAACGTCCAAAAATGATTCCCCGACCTACTTACCAGTTTTATTTTAACCGAAAAAAAAGGGGGGACGTGTACGTTTTTGATTGCATTGTAAAAATGTGCCGGAGGTGACAAAAATACCCAATCAAACGTGCAACAAACGCTTATTGAATTCGCACTTCTCTCAGACATCCCAACTTTTTCTCGAATAAAATCAGCGGCCCTATTTATGTTCTACCTTTTCAACGAAAACCGGAGAATCGACCGCGGCGCCGAATTAAATTATACCTACTCCCTGTTCCGGCGTGAGTTTAATCAAAAGTCTATTTATTCGCACAAAAATAAAAACTATTTGTAACGCCTAATACCTACAGTGTGTGTCACGACGATGGCCCTTTAAAATTATCTGAAAGAGTAGTGGTAATTAAACACTAACAAGTTATACTAAGTTGTATGTTAATATTTGTCAATCAATTGTCATTCAATGAAAATATTTTCAACTATTTGTCACTTCTTGTTGTACCGGAAGTAGACAGCTACTTTGTTATTTTAAACGGAACACCCTATATATTTATATATTTTTGAAATCTAGAGGTCTAGAGGCCACCTTACAAAAACATTTTCTAATTATTTAAGGGGATTCTCTCGTAAAATGATTATTTATAAGGATCTACATCGGTCAAATGTTTTATAAAAAAATTAATAACTCGAAAAGTATGCATTTTTTGAAAGAAGTTTTTCCACAGAAGTACCCTAATATTTGACATAGATTAAAAAATATAAAAGTACCCTAATATTTGACAGTAGATTTCAAAAATAAAAAATATATAGGGTGTTCCATTTAAAATAACAAAGTTGCTGTCCATTTCCGGTATAACCGGAAATAGGAAAATTTTGAAAGTATTTTCATTGAATAGCATCGACAAATATTGGTACACAACTTTTCAAATTTTTATTACAACTACTTTTTCAGATACTTGTAATGGGCCATCGTCGTGACACACTGTATGCAGTACTACCCTCAAGTTTATACAGAAACAAAGCTTTGGCTTATTAACGAAATTATTTCGAGTAGCTCAAAAATATTTACACGCTACAAAGTTCCTATAGAAATTCCAAAACAATTTAATACCCCCTCAAAAAGGGCACAGGTATATCCGAATTCACCCTCAAAACCAACCCCCACGTTCAGTTTAGTTGAATATTAAATAACTGAGATTACTAAACTATTTTCACAATGCCGTTTCGTATACAATAAATACCGTACGAGCAACAAAGACTCGGTTAATTTCGCGCGTGAGGCGATGAGTAATTAATATTGTTCCGTGCTAATTCCAGGTCGCATGGATCAAGTCGGACACAAAGGCGATTCTGGCCATTCATACGCACATGGTGGCTCAGAATCCGCGGCTCTCAGTCACCCACAACGGCCACAACACGTGGAAGCTGCACGTCGCCAACGTACAAAAGAATGATACGGGCACATACATGTGCCAGATAAACACCGATCCCATGCGGAGCCAGGTAAACACGAAACCGACGTTATAAGTTACGTTTGTGTGCGCGATATTTTCCAGAGCTTCGAGGAAACATCATTAATAAGACGGGACGCTTTGATATTTCATAGAATTTTAACCCCCCCGCTAGTGGAGTTATTTCCTTTTACTCTATTCAAGTTGCCGTAGTTGAGTTTTGTATTTAATTAGGTATCGATATGAAGCAGCTGGAGCGTGGAGGAATTGGGAGGAAAATGAAAATTTTCCTTCGATTTATGTACCTATATCTTAATTAAATTATTATATAGTCTTTCTGAAGTCAATTTAAATTGTTGCTTATTATTGCACAAAGGAAGTTAATCAAACTTTATAAGTAACACTGGGAAAACTAGCGGCGATTTGGGCATAAGAATAGTTAGACTACATGCGGGAAAGAGAGTGTATATATGGCCATTGCAAAGTCGCTCAAGAGGAAAAAAGATCGTCTTATATCTGAGTATAAACTTGTTCGTGTTTTCATATGTATTTGAACAGTTTCACAAAAAAATGTTCAAAACAATTTAGAAATGTTCAAAATGATTTCGAACTGTCCAAAATAATTTAGAACCATTTTAGATCTGACGAGGATCATTTGAAATGGTTCAGAATTTGATTCAGATTTAGGTTATCAAAAATCATTAGAATAGATTCAGGACTGTTTGAAAGGGGTTAATTGACTAATTTAATAAAATATTCTTAAAAAGTTATTTATAAAATCTTGTATCGTAAAATCATCTGAAAATTTCCACTAATTTAGTATTTCTTAACTATTTCTAAAAATCATCAAATTTACATTCAGAATTTAGTGAAATTATTTGAGAACCAGACCAATTTACTAAAATATTAATAAAAATCGTTATATTTCCATTAAAGAAAACTCCGAAAATCATTCGAAAAATCATCAAAATGAAGTAAAAAATCTAATAAAATCGTCAAATGTAACCTACTTGTAAAGTCACCCTAAAAATCTAAATTTTTAGAAAAATTTTCCAAAAAATTATCAAATTTAGGTACATGTAAATCTTACAAATGAATTTGAAAAATCGACTAATTTAAAAGTTATTCCTTCAAATCGTCTAATTTCCATGCAAAATCTTATAAAATTTTATCTGAAAAATCATCAAATTTAATAAAAAAATCTAATAATTCGTCAAATGTACCTACTAGAAAAGTCATGTGAAAAATCCATATTTTCAGGAAAATATTCCAAAAAATTATGAAATTTACAAGTAGTCTTAAAAATTCATTTGAAAAATCGGCTAATTTATGTTGTTAACGACAAACTATTCCTAAAAATTGTCTAATTTTCATGTAAAACCATGTGAAAAATTAACCAATTTAGTAAAATATTACCCAAAAAATAGTCAAATTTTCATGTAAAATCTTGTAAAATCATCTAGCAAATCACTAGATAGGTATAAATATTCTAAAAAATTTTAGTAAAGCATTCGAATAAAATCGTCAAATTTACTTTTAAAATAATCTGATAAAATGACTATTTTGTAAAATATTCCTATAAATCGTCAAATATTCATGTAAAATCCTCATCTGAAAAAATTTTACTAATTTAGTAAAATGTTCTAAAAAAATTGTTAAATTAACTTACAAAATCTTGTAAAGTAGATCAATTTGATCTTCCTCTATCCTCATCGCCGCAGGCTAACCCGGTATAGGTATCTAGCTACACACAAATGCAACTTTTTAAAATTTTACATTTTTTCCTAGTATCGACCATTCATTGATTGATTTCAGATGGGAAATCTAGAAGTAGTACTTTCACCAGACATATTAACAGACAACGAAGCTAACGAAGTGAACGAGGCCTTTGAAGGAGGAACAATTAATCTAAAATGTAAAGCCATCGGAGTGCCGGAACCGACTATTACTTGGCGAAGGGAAGACGGGAATAATATTATCATTCGGCACGAGAATAGAGAAAAACAAGGTAAATGAATTTTGTTACATTCATTTTTTTCAATCGGCTTAATTAATTTGGTGTGAGGAATAGCAACATAAATCCAGTTGTACCTACTTACCAGATTTTATAGCATTTATTGCTAATTAAAAGTTTATGTATAATCTCCTCATATTAAGTTGGTACGTACTGTTAAATTGCTAATCAAATATTTCAAGAAATATTCCCGATAGGTTTGGCCAATTCCAAAGGTAACGTAACGTTAAAAATGCCGTTTACGGCTAACGTACACGTATAGCGGAAAACTAAAAATTGACGATAATGACATCGGATAAAAACAAACCGAAAAAAAAAACTAAAATGGGATGTTGAGTGAGCGTGTCGTGAAGCAGTCGAACAGGAACGGGTCCCGGAAAACTTTACTATCCCCCCACGAATACTTCGAAATCAATAGCGATAACCCCTTAATAGAAGGCCTAGGGCCGGATCGGAGAGATTCCTCCCGGTAAATCCTTAACGGCGGAAGTTCATCGGAATAATAAGTATTTCCTGATCTCGGTGCGTGTTCGGATTGATGGTATTGTTACTATACAATGTGCCTAAGTTAACTTTCTTGTGCTATACACATTTTTTTGGATTTGAATAAAGTTGGGTGTATAGTCTTTGCAAAGGCAATTGAATACAAAAATGTGTGTTGAATTTAGTGCCATCTTCCCAGCATTGTGTTTTTTAAAAAGCTCTAAGAGCTTTACTTATTTTCTCGAAATTTTCCTTCTTATTCTATAATTTATTCCTCATGCTTGACCTACTTCTCGAGCGGTAATGTACTAGCCGTTGGAAATAAATAGAATAATAAGCAATTATTACGTTCATTCAAATTGTGGTTTATTTTGTTGAATAAACATATTTTCACCAATTTGTATCTATCTATTAATTCACTTCGTGCTGATTTATTCAAAATTTATTCAAACATCGCATATATTTTTTATATCAATAACTAGTAGAAATTAAATGTAAATCGCGGTGTTATCAATAAAATTGTTTAAAACTCAGAATATAAAGCACAAAATATGTTAATTCCGAATGTGGTAGATCTACCGAAAAATACGTCTATTGGGCAACGTTGCAAAATGATTATTTCAAGTTCGTTATTTACGCCTATTTGTAGAATTTGTAATACGTTCGTTTCAATGGAATTATTACTTCGAAAACACAATTACATTTTGTTTCGTTTCGTTTCGAACGAAGCTGAAACAGAGCACCTACGATTTTTATTTAAAACATTTTGAGAGAGTCGAAGCCGCACAAAGACATTTCGTGGAGTTTTCTTTTTCATTAAAACTGGATGAAAATTCTCCCTTGATGGATATTTAAAATCAGGTTCTTCGTGACAGCATAATAATCTCTCTATTTACTTTGAAGGACATTTTATTACCGATGATCTTGTTTTTTTCTCTGGAATAATCTTTGATGGCCAGAAAATTTACTTGGCTGCAAAAATACTCGAGCAATTAGAGAAAGCCCGTTCATTTACTGTCGAACGGGAATGATAAATTGACTATTGTTTGTGATTGGATTTTGAAAAGTATTTACACCGCACAAGCCGGCGAAAATATATATTGTTATAAAATTTTCCGGGATAATGCAAGCCGAAAGCGCCTTCTCCCCGAAGAAGGCACGAAAACATATTTGCTGACGATTCTGATTCCGTTCCCTTCGAAAATAAATCTGCCAATATCAGACGTATCAGGCTATTTAGAAAAACAAACAACCTTTGATTTATCTGGATTAATTTGGTCGTTTGTCGATGCGGTTTTGGTCTGGCCACCACACAATTCCACGTTTATTATACCTAAATAAATACCTATAAATAATACACCGATAATAATATGCCCTTTTCCAGTTTGGATGATTTTACAGATGAGTTACAGAACTTTTTTCTGATATGATTTGGGCATGTTCAGAAAATTATAAAAGGTGCCAATTTTTAGGGAAAACCAATTATCATAAATTTAATTCAATTCAATTCAATTGAGTGCATACTTACTGTGTTTTTTAAAACACTCTTAATAATGTAATAAATTGTGTACCTTATTTAGAACAGTCCAATTAGACCAATTTACTTACTACAATTAACTTTGAAGAGAATATAAGGTAATTTTTCGGCATAGGTACATATAGTTTGTGAAAAACAAAGTTAGATGCACGTCACTAATGTCGTCATATTTGCCTAGAATTTTGCTCAACTTTAAAAATAAACACATAAGTTTAATACCTACATAAATTAAATTTAATATTGACAAGGGATGATAGAAAATGGTTAAAAGCAGTATTAATTCATCCAAGAAAAATATAAGTATATAAAAATTCAACGTTTGTAAATATTATAATTATTTTTTCTTATAGTAAGTAGTTGAATAGTTTCTTAATAGTAGAGTTTGTGATTGTTGCTTTATTCGTTCTTTCTTTTAAATAATTCGAGTTATTAAACAAAAATGTTCTATAAACAGGGTTAAATAAAGGTTTACGACAATTATTATATTTAAATATACTTCATCTCCAGAGATCTTTCTTGACGATTTTATAAAATTCTTAGATTTTGTAAACTTTATAAAAGTTCGGCAACATTGTCTATTTGTGACGTAGTAAATTTATGTAACTTTGTTCTGTACAAAGTATAGTTAGTTTTAAAACTAATTTAATTAGGTATAAGACAGAAAAGCTTTGAATTGTTTCGTAAGAATATAAAGTCCTGGCCTGTGTCGTTTCGGCCCCGAGGCCACGACTACTTCATCCAATTGGAAGAATAAAGACAAATGTTTAGTTGGGTTTTGAAGTGGTGGCGGGTATAAATGCCAGTCGCAATGGGTTGTTCCGTTTGATGGAACGAGTGCCCATACTGCAGAAAAATCATTCCTGTCGAAAATTAATAATGTCTAACATGGGCGCAAATTGAAATTTTTACACGCGACTGCAATACGAAATAAAACTGTTAGCGGCAGTTCCGTCGAGCAGAGAACCGGCTTCCAAAAAAATAAAAGAACTTAAAAAGTGGCGATGTGTGTTTCACGTTTTATGTTTACGGGAAAGTTGAAACGGTAGAGAAAATCTGCCGTTTTCTCCAAATTATTTTTATGTTATTTTCGAAACGTTACGTATATTTTTAAAAAGAATAGAGCGTAATAAGTGGGATTTATTATTACAAAGAAAAATATGCATATACGGTACAGTATCATTACTGAATACAACGCAATCCTGTATCAGTTACTGCACTTAGAAAGAGACCTGCACGACTAGTAGGGGATTAGGTTGCCATTAATAATAAAAATGGTCTATAAATTGAACCACTATGGCAGTTCACTTTATTCATATGGAACCAATTTTCTCTATTTTTCATAATAGTAGGTAACAAAAAATGTGCCTACAGTACATTATCATGTATTATTGAAAGCAACTCAATCCTGTAGCAGTTACAGTTACTTACACAGAGACCAGATTTGCCTAATAGGGGATTAGGTTGCCATTAATAATATAAAAATAATTATGTGAGAGTCAGGAAAATTGAACTGGTAAAGTGAACCATTGTCGTTTTTCTACCAATTCGCTCCATTTTTTCATAATGGTATCTAAGTAAATGTGCTTACAGTATCATGTAATTTTGAAAGCAACACAATCCTGTGGCAGTTACAGCACTTAGAAAGAAACCTGCTCGCCTAGTAGGGGATTAGGTTGCCATCGATAATACAAAATTAATTGAAGGAGAATCAGGTACATATATTGAACATGTCTATAAATTGAACCTCTACGATATTTCTACCAAATTATACTTATTTATCATAATGGTAAAAATATGCACCTACAGCCCCTTTAACACTATTGTATCAACTGTAATAGAAAAAAAATGTTTTCGGGTTGTATTGATACTAATTTTCCTTATATTATCTAAAACGGTTATTAATTCTAATGGATAGGTCCTAATAATGGTAGGATTCTGATTGGTAAGGGCCTAGTAAGACCCTTCCTCAAAGGTAAGAATCGTAAAAGAACATGTTTTATACTGTTTTAAATACCAATTACGTATAGATACGAACCACTCTTCCCTGACGGGTTCGAGTTGTTTCCCAATTTTCAAAATCTTACCTGTACGAAAAAAGGTCGTGTCCGAGTTGTTTCCAGTCTATTGTTAACAGTTATTTGTAGCTTATCTTATAAGGGTCTAATTACCTGATAAGGAGGATTGGGCACTGTTCCTTCCGTGAACTTAAGAATGTTTCGGGTTCGCGACATTTTCAATTGGAGCTGTTTTTGATTAATTGTTAAATGAGAATTTTTACACTTATACCTAAAAGATAGAGTAGGATGTTTTTATTACTCCTACACCTATTGAAAATTTTAAATCGCATTTTAATGATCGTATTTCAAGGTATAGTTCCAGTGAAATAAGGCAATCGTTTCTTTAATAATGGAGAATTTACGCTACACCCCCCCACCCCCCTTCCCTACCCTGCTGCGAAATAGTATTTGCTTTTTATCATATTAAATAAATTGTACATCCTACATATGTATGTAAAAGGTAATTTTAGTTTTGTCTAAATTGTAATACTTTATGTAGGTACGTACATATTTAAAGTGAAGTTATAGGTACTACAAAAAATATCTAAAATTTAAAAAAGTTTGAAATAATAAAAATTAAAAGTTGCTTAGTTTTAATAAATATTTAGGGTTTTTCAACAAAGAAAGATTAATCGGAAATTAATTGCCGTATCTACGTAGATACCTGCCATACCTACTGGAAACAACTCGGACACCCTCGGGAAACAACTCCGCCTATAAGAATTTACCTGCTCGAATACGAGAAACAACTCGAACACTCCGCTCTTCCCTACGTACAAAACATTAAAAAACAATTTAGTTTTAAATGAAACACTCTGTAAATAATGCTTAATAAGATTGCATATTAATTAGGTATATTAAAGTACATAAGAAAAGTAGATTGCTATATTTGCGGAAAGTCTTCTCAAGCTATCTTAGGCTCCCTATCTAGTTGTATATAAAAAATAAGAAAAAACTATAATCCGGTTTCAAATGAAACACCCTGTAACACATTTTAATTGAAACACACTCTAAATGAAACAATATGTTAATTAAACACCCTGCAGTTGAAATACTATGTAATTGAAACACTCTGTAAATTAAACACCCTACCCTATACACTGTAAGTGAAACACTCTGTAAATGAAACAGCCTTTGAATGAAAAACCCTGTACATGAAGTACCATTTAAATGAAAGACTCTGTAAGTGAAACACCCCGTAAACAGAGCTTAAGGTTGCATAATAATTAATAAAGTAGGTACATCAGAAAGGTATATTGCTTTATTTGCGAAAATTCCCCGTACACGCCCGAACGAACGTCAGCCTTTCACCGCACCGCCATTTCGGCGGAGTTAAATTTTCCGAAAATTCGCACCGAGTTTCGGGAGTCTTTGACGTCGGGGAAAACATTTTCCCGCCGGAATCCGTCGGTGCGCCGGAGGGCGGGCGACGAGCGAAACCGGGATCACCATAAGAAGTCTCGTAAATGACAAGAACGTGGACAACGTCGCTATCCTGATCCCCCATCCCGACCGGCTCCCGGCTCGTCTAAATGAAAACGCAATGGCACGGAAACGGGAATTAGACTAGAACTAGAGTTTTATTATTATCTTCGAAGATAAGATAATAAAACCGGAACCGGACTTAATTAATTGCTCTAATTAATCGATCGAAAGGAGCAAACAATTCGAATGTGTGCCCGTATGTGATGTAACTCTGGAAAATCCGGCAGATGTGGAAAATCTGACGGGGCTTAATGTATAGAGGTTTTATATCAAAAATATTGTGGAATGGATAAATTTCCCGATGGTTTGACGTTAAATCCTTGGTCCGACAGGGATGTCCATTAGCTCTAATCCTCTTTAAATTGTCGCTAGGACCTTTCCAGGATCGGAAAGACTTCCTACTTCCAGGACTATGCCGAATTAGATCGCTTCAAGGAAATGTTTATGCTGTAAGGAATCGTGTACTCGATCATTCAAGATCCGATTCCGGCTTCAGTTTAATTATACAGGATGTCCGGAAATAATATAGAGGAGCGATAATTTACGTATTAATACAACCGATAAATTATTGTCTAATCCCCGCTCGATTGAACTCTATTCACAATTGCTCGTTTTCCTGTCTCTTCCGATCGTAATAATTATCTCAATTTTGGCTCTATAGGTGACATCTCCAACGTTGCCAATGGAGGAATTTTCCGCGTTTTGGGGGAATTTTCGACACCAAAAAAATTATTGTAGGTAATTTCAACACTGAGAAATTTGGGTGTATTTAATCTTATGGGTATTTTCGCGACACTGAATATGAACACAACTAGATGATAGAACCAAAAAAATAATACGAGTAGATAATATTTAAAATAATACTTTGCGATAGAAAATTCATATCTACTATTGTACTATTAACTATTTATTTATTGATGTACCTACTAGATTGATGTAAAGCACATTTTCAATACATAAGGGTTTAGGTACTTATACGGAATTTTTAAATATTTTTGTTTGCAATTTGCAAATTAAAAACGAATGGGATTTTGGTACGCAATTAAAAGGGAAAAAGAATGCCCAAAGGCAGGCAACACTGCTAATGGAATAACTAAAGGAAGAATTAAACGGGCGCCTATTTAATTCGCACATTTGGAACATATTAAAACTTTCGATAACGTTTCTGCGTAACAAATTGGGGAGGCCAGTACATTTACCGGAGAGCGAATAAGTCAAACAAATTAATCTACTATCAACATTCATTTCAAGTTGATGTTAATGCTCCGGGGCGGCCACTTTGAACAATCGATTTATCGGTTTGCGTTTACCTATGCGAATTTCGGATTCGAATGTTAATGTGGAACTGAACACTCGTTCGAATTATAACTAGTATGTTAAATTCGCCGGGCATTCTGGCTTCAAAGAATAACTTACTTCTAATTTGTGTACATCGTTGCCAAATCGAGTGAAAAATTGTTAAAAAATGGAAAAAAGTAAATATATTAGAAACACATTGAATGATATACTATACGATACTATAATAAATAACCTGCTGTAGTCTTGAACAAAAATTTATACGACCATTTAAAAATACCCGGATCCGGTGCGGTGGCTAAGTTATGACTTGGTTTACGTTACTCTATCCTGGAGTTTAGTTTTGTAGCTGTAGCAATAATAATTTCCTGGTCCATTTTTCAGGATGCAATAGCACTATTTCTATTCCTTAAATAACGTTAAATTAAACGCAAAATTTGCCAAACATATATTTTTATTGCCATTCATATAGACGGCGCAGCTGTGTAAAGAAACTTTTCAATCCGGGAAACTCTTATATAGTACGTATTTGATACTGTTAGGATTCGATTTGCATGATATTATGGAATCGAATACCCTCCAATGTTCGATATAAAATAGAGGGAGAAAATTTGCGGATATTTTTCCTAAGGTATACAAGGTGTTTGGAAAAATTACCGTGAAATAACTATGAAAAACTAATAAGAAAATGTTAATGTAGCTTCAAATATTTTTTAAGAGTAGCTTTTATGAAGAAATTCTAAACAAACACCCTGTATTTTTGGAATGAAATAATAAATACAGGTATAGTGTATGCAAAACAAAGTTAGATGCACGTCACCATAAATTTACTTCGTCACAAATATACAGTGTAGCCGAACTTTTATAAAGTGTACAAAATCTAAGAAGTTTCTAAAATTGTCAAGAAAGTTGAAGTACGTTTAAAAATAATAATTCTCACAAACCATCATTTTAAACTTCTTATAGAATTGTTTTGTTTAATATATAATCAACTCATTGAATTAACCATATTGCAAAATTTGAACTTACTATAAGTAATTTATGCTCTTCATTAGACACTCTGTATATACAAATATAACTCATGCATATTAACTGGTGGTTTGTTTAATTATCGCTGAAAAAAAATCGTTATTTCACCCTTCCGAAATTTGCATAATAAATTACCGAACGTGCGTATAGGACAGATAAAATCCAACCTACCGCACTTCCAAAATTTGTTTCAATCGAAAACCCAAACGGATGATAATAAGACGACGGCCGGCCATCATTCGCGTTAAAAATTATTTCAGATCGCGCGTCACGCTCGTTTTTGTACTTCAATCACCGTCATCGGCCGTCAAAAAGATTAAAAAAGCCACGTGGAAATCATTTAACCCGCTTTTTTTACTCTCTCCCGTTTTCAGCGGTGCGATCCTTCGACGGTGATTCGCTAACCTTAATGAATATTCAGCGCAGCGATATGGGTTCCTATCTGTGTATAGCAAGTAATGGAGTGCCCCCATCGGTCAGCAAAAGGTTCAACGTTATTGTTCAATGTAAGTATTTATAATTATTTTTCCCCTGGTATATAGTGTGCTTATGTTAATGTCGCCGTGACGTTTACACAGGGTGTCCAAGGGTTTACTACTACTCACGTAATTCTGTAGTAAAATCTGGGACAGCCCGTATAAATAGATATAGTATATTCACCATAATTAGGAGATGACATCACGAACTATATTTTACAGGGTTTTCCACGGTAGCCGTGCATTAGAACTTTTAGAAGTTCCTGATGAGTTATGATAACATGATTTGTTGTGAATTTTTCTAAAAATGTTTTGAACCATCATATTTGACTCCCGGTTATAGCCGAAGTAGGTGTCAACTTCGTTATTTCAAATGGAAAGTGCAATTTTTGACTTCGTTTTTGGATTTTGTGGTCCTTTTGTGGCTAGACTTTGTTTATGCCAAATTTAATATTTTTCAATACTTTTTGGAAAAACGGTCTAATGTAAATATTTTCTATCATATTCCTGTTAATAATGCACCTGGAAGTTTGAAATTTGTAATCGATAATGTTCAGACGCAGTACTAAATGGTACTAAAGTGGGTTTTCAAGGTCCATTTATAGGGCATTTAAAATTGTCTGTCTAACTTGGACAACTTAAAGCAGCCATAACTTTGTTATTTCAAGTGGATCACCCTGTATATATTTTAGGGAATTGAGGAGTGAGTATTTTTAACTTGGTATTTAATACTTTACTCCTAAATTTTCTGATTCTGACTTTATGATTCGACTAACGTGAAAAACCCTGTATAGTAGTTTTAGAAGGAATGAATCATTTTTTAAAAATTCTTAAAAAATCTGAACGTACTTTAGTAAGGTTTTTTTTTAAAGTGTGCTAATTTTCCTATGTGTAAGCCGGATTTTAAAATTCATAAGGTTCCGGGATATTCGATTCCGGCGAAGAATTTTTCATCGGCGTTGTAAAAATTAGCTGCGCGAAAAGGTCTTAATTTAATGAAATTTTCGCCGGACAAGGGCAGGAAGCGGCGTTTTCCGGATGATTTTTACACCTGGAAAGGCAGTCGGTCCCGGACGGAAGCGCAAAAAGAAATTCGGGATCCCTTCGAGACTCTTTCGGAAGCTAATAAGTGTGAATGTACACGTCGTTTTGCGTAATTACATTCCCTTTTTTCTGTTTTATGCCTTTTTCGAAGCCGATTTTCGTTGTGTTTTTTTTTAATAAGTTGCGAATTAAACACGTGCCTAAAATACTTTTGACTTAATAGATAAAAAAAATATGTCCCTTGCAGAAAATATTCATTATTTGGAAGACCGCCAGTATTCTACTGATATGCAAAAATATATTCTACCTACCCCAAAAGAAAAAACTAATAGAAATAAACCCTTGAATCGAAATTGGCAATATCGGAGAACCTCCGCCCCTGGCCGGTTTTTCATCACTCCTGATGGACACGATGCTGATTCAGGAAATCCGCATTTATCTCCGATATTAAATCGGAAGCGTGCCGAATATTCTCGGCATTATCAATTTACCCGTTTGTTTTCGTTCTTAAAAAAAATAACGCTTCGAAATAAAATTTTCCGCAATAACGGTGCGATTTCCACGGTCCGGCTATTCGGAAAACCGAAAATTCGTATCCGTTTGTCTCGAAATTCCGTATAAATATATAGCGGAGCCCGATGAATAGGTAAGTCCCGGTCGACTGGAACCGCGTCAATCCGGGCCCCGAGTCCGGTTATTCATTCGCATTCTAAATGCATCGACGCCCCGGCGAAAACGCCGACAGCATATTTCCACTGTTTGTCGCATATAATTTCATTTATTGCACAGCGCCGGGGCGCTTTCTTTGGCGGGATGCACGCGGTCCGAGCGAGGGAGGGCATTGTTAGCGAAAATTTTATTTTGCATCCGTTCTAATTGATTTCGACAAAGTCCGGCGGAGCTTTCGAGAGAAGTTTTGTGCCGTTCGCACGACCGACCGAGAAAAATATTATGTTGGGATTTTTTTTTTATTTTAATTTTCTCCATTCGTTATTTTCCACGACAATAACGATTTTTGAAGAGGCATTTCGTTTCTCTATTTAGTTTTACTTTTTTGAGTACAATAATTTACCCTTATAGTATCAAAATACCCTTTTAATCTCTCAGTTATTAGATAATTATAATATTTGCGTCCAAATTACCATCAGCCGGCATCTTATGCCCGATTTCACCAACCTGTCTACAGGTATTTCTTACCTAATTAATTCCCAAGGTAGGATAAGTACCTAACTCACCTAAATTCAAAAATTAATGGTGTAAATCGCTATCTGAATCAAATTTCACCAAAATAAAAAATCCCGTACTAAGAAATACCTAGATAAAAATTTAAATTTGAATATTTTTTGCATGTTATTGAGCACTGCCTAATTTTGAAGGGTAAATCGAATAAGTGGAGATCATAACGGAAATAAGTTGAGCTAGAAGAAGAGAACTGTGGTAAATATACCCTCAAATTTTATGAAATTATACAGGGTGTATTGTAAGTTGATTCTTCTTTTTCAACTGTGTATGAATCTCTTAATTCTAAACTACTTTTTCAAATAAACTTTTTGAATATTATGATTAACAAAGAAGATAGAAAATGTTAAAATTTCGAATATTTTCCAATACGTGCCTGCTTTATTAAATAAAAAATTTATTTATGGCAGTCATATGTCAAATAAATGTGGAAAAATAAATAAATTTCATATTTAATGAAGCAGGTATACGTATTGGGAAATATTCGAAATTCAAAAAAAAGGTAAAAATTATTAAAAATTTTTATTATCTTTGTTTTTCAGAATTTTCAAAAAGTTTATTTGAATAAGTTGCTTGGAATTAAGAGATTCATACGCAGTTAAAAAAGAAGTATCAACTTACGATACATCCTGTATTTAATAAATACTTCAAAACTTTAACTTATTAGCAATCCCTTTTGTTATAGAGAGATTCTGGTATAGAAATGTAACAAGGTCTCACAAAAGAACAGTATACCTACTCGTATATCGTACATATAATATAAAATAATACTTCCACTACAATATTCAAATATTAAAAAAATATATTTACAATTAATTCTCGAGCTGAAAAATGTTTTAATGTGAATAATATTAATTTGACCCTCCTCAATTAAATTATCTATATTTATAACTTCATTTGCTACAGCCCGCATATTTTTTAATTAACAACAACAAAAATTCTTTAAACTATCAACAAATAATACAATAAAATCTAGTAATCTCGAGTGAGATTTTCATCTAACTTTAGGCAAGCCCAGTGAGCTGTCCTAACTTTAGGTATTTCCTATCATCTTTAAGTATTATTTATAGCATGGTGAAACGCAAATTGTTCTTAGGACTTCCTAAATCTGGTTTAAGTATTACCTAACTTTAACAATTAGTTGGTGAAATCGGGAATTAGTAACTTACATTAACAAAATCTTTATCATTTAGCTTAATAACAATAGTTATTAAAATATATATTAATACCATAATCTTAAACATTCTAGTTCATCCTTTGATCAGAGTATCAAATCAGCTGGTAGCAGCACCCGTGGCCAGCGATGTACACGTGCAATGTTACGTAGAAGCCTCACCTAAAGCTATGAACCATTGGATGAAAGATAACGGTAATAAAATTTACTAGTAGTTTAATTGTGATAAAGTCCAATTACCCGCGAGTACAATTTCAACGTCAAATGCACACTTTGAATTCGTTAATTGGTAATACTACTCACCCTAATATTATTCTCACAGCCTTTATCTCATGCCTGATACCGCGTTATTTAATTTGTGATGAATGAAACTATAGTGCACAATTAATAAATCATCGAGTCGTAAAAAAAAAGAGGATTTTTTGTCATTATGAAATGACCGCAGAGTTTGAGCGGGTTGGGGAGCGTGGGCGTGCCGGGAACGTGTTGTCGTATTCCCCCTATAATTCAGGGGGACGTTGGTAAGCACTTTTCCCCGGTGACAGAGCCGAGCTTAACCGACGTAAGGCCCATATATATTGTACTATCCACCGCAGGCCGATACCTACATTTCAAATTACTGGCTGCGTCGCCCCGAAAAACGGTCTTTCCGATTCTTTTTCGTATATATAACGCCGCAGCTAAATCATGTCGCGTCTGTCACATAATTCTAGCGTTTTACCACGTATAGGGGCATTCAACAGAAGTAATGATGAGGGAATATTTCACTTACGGGAAGGCCTCCCATTCTTTTTTTGCCGCGTTTTGTAAAGTACCTAAAGTGTGCATTTCATCATCGATTTATTTTATATTGATTGTAAATTGATTCACGAAACTTGTATCAAACAGGGGTGAAGAGATTCAATTTTTTAAAATGTTTTTAAAGGGGAGAAGTTGCTGCCGAACTCGAAGTATCTAATACAGGAATCGGTTATCAACGAATATTCACTGCAAATGAATTTGACAATCCTAAATTTGGAAAAAAACGACTTTGGTGGATACATCTGCACTTCGTCTAATGCAATAGGCAAAGCTGAAGGCGTCGTTAGATTACAAGGTAAGATTTTTCAATTTGAAAATATGTATTAGAAAACTTTCTTGTAATTTCACCAGTAAATAGAGTAGAATTATTTGTAAGTTTGTTGTTGTGGGCGGACTGGTCTTTTCAGCCCTACAACCATCACCTGGATCATGACCCTCTGTAGTTCCCGAACTAATGAAAGGTCATTGTTTCTGCCAGAGGTCACCTATATTTGTGAACCTTTGAGAATTCTAATGCCCTTGTTGCTTCTAGATATTTTGGGATCTAAGAAGATTTTTCCCAGATTTTGTACCTGCGTATATGAATAGTGCTGGATAGTATAACATAATACAAGGTAGAGACTTTAATTGGAATAAATTATTGGGGAAGAGAAAAATTTTTCTAGAATTTTCCGAGACACATCAGCGTTTTAACAAATTTACCTACATTCTTGCAAGCAATATGAAAAATGTGGCCCCCCGGGGCCACCCTCAACATGTTTCTTCAAATGAGACTCTATAGCTTATGACCCCTCATTGGAAAACTGGTAGAGAGAAGAGTCCAGCGTACTGATACAATTTTTAGTACGTTTGTGAGTTGCATAAAATCTAAAGGAAATTTAAAAGTTTAATTTTTTTAAAACTAATAAAAATTGCAGAAGATGTTTTTATTTAGTTTTAGAATGTCAACCTTAGATGTCTTCACAAAAAATTCCATACAATTTTTTGCCACGACTGATATTTGCTATTTTTTTCGTTCGTCAATATTTGTCAATATCTGGATAGAATTTTTTCCAGTAGGTGGATTGGAAGTCGAGGTAGTATACCAGCAAGGTCTCCAGATCTTACACCACTGGATTTCTTTTTATTTAGACATCTCGAAAATAAGATTTACATTCAAAAACCCAACAACATAGCAGGCCTCTGCAGGAAAGGATAAGAGAGGAAATCAATAAAACTACAACGGAAATGTTGCATAATATAAGTGACGAAACATACCACAGACGGGGATGTTGCCAACAAGCGAATGGTGAAAATTTTGAGCAATTGTTACGTTTAAAATAAAATAAGCTTTAAAATTACGTTTTGATTTTATGCAACCCTCTAACGTACTAGAAACTAAAAGTTTGATGGGTAGGTATGCTGGATTCCTCGTTCCACCAGCTTTGCAATGAAGGGTCCCAACCCATAGGGTTTCATTTGAAAAAACATTAAGGGTTAAGGGTGGCTTCAGCTACCCTGGAAGGGCTATATTTTTCATATTGCTTGCAAAACGTAGGAAAATACATTAAAACATTGACGTGTATGAGGAATTTTTAGAAAAACTATTCACTTCCTGATTTAGCGAATTTATTCCAGTTAAAATCTTCATCCAGTATATGTACAAAGCTGTCCTCTGCAGCCTCCTCGCATAGAGAGATTATTTTTTGCGCTACTATTTTGAATGTTATCTGTCCTGTTAGTAGTCTTAGTACTTCGCACAGATTGTAATGGTTCATAGTCCATAGACCAGAATTCAGTTGCCCCTTTTATATGATGCTTGAATACCCTGTAGCCGGTTTCTTCTCTTCATCAAATGAGGTATCCTCTTTCTAGAAGTTGGATTATGTGAACTTTTCATTCGGCAAATGGCATTCCAACGACCTGCCTTTTTAGTTGCCTACTGACTCCCTTTCTGGCTACTTCGTCAGCTATCTCGTTGCCTTCCATTCCCTCGTGTCCAGGGATCCATATTAAAATTACATTCATAGTCCCTAACTCTGTGGCAAAAAATTATTTTTGCCTGGACCTATAGACCTGTAGAGAAAACATATTTTCTGTGGGTTAGATTTAACCGAAATATACTTTTTTTAGAGAGGATAGTGAAATCGACGAGTACGGCTAGCACTCCGCCTAAGTACATTGAAACGAAGCCGCGAAAGCCGGTGTTGAAGGACAAAACGAAGAAGTGGAAGCAGATGCGCAAGAAGGAAAACGACGATAACAAAAACGAAGAAGAATCGATCGTACCGACTCTGTTTTTACCCATATCCCAGACGAATCCGGCTTCTACGACGGGAGCCACGACCACCGCCCGACCGTCGTGGATACTCTTGAGGAATTACGGCAATTGCGCAACCATATCAGTGGATCAACATTATTTTTATTTGACCGTTTTGCTCGTTTTCAGGATTTTCCCGCGTTTCGTTTATTAACACGAATTTCGAGGTATTCGAGGCAGCAAAATTGAAAGCCTGCACGTTTATGTAAGTAAATTCATATTTTTATTACGGTTTTTTCTAGAATTCGTCTTCCTTGTGTAACATATAAGAACTCCATCTGAGTTCCATATCAATAAGTCTTCCCATTTTGAAAAATAAAAAGTAAATTTTTTACTCCGCCTATAAGCCGAAAGATCAGGCGTTTGTCAAGCTGGTTAAAGCTCTTTCCCAAAAAATATTAACTCTTTAATTAACTCTTTTGTAGCTAATTAATTATTTTTTATAATTAACGATAAACTCAATACACTTTTATTTATTTTTCTACCAACTAAATCAACTTGATGCACGTTTGGTCTCTTCAGCGTTGGGCAGTTTTATAGATAATCAAAATATCAAAAACATCAAAAACTCTGTACATATTCAAATTCGAAAATCGACCAGTGAAGATGTGTATACGTGAAATGAAAATAGCGCGAACGCATTTTTGATTGCCAAATAAATTACGCCGCAAATCCACAAATAAAATTAAAGTCTCGTTTTTATCGCAATCCCCGTTTGAGTGATGTGCGATCTCGTGTCACTCAACGGCTTTATGGACTATAATCTTTTTTTATGATTTACTTCGGCTGGCATTTCTACAAGAATGTTAATAATAAATCTGTTAGGTTGACTGACTGTTGGTTTTTACATAAATACCTTAAAAAGGTAGAAACTGGACCAACAAGTAATGTCATTTATGATGAATTTGAATTTCAAGCAAGCCTAACTGGTCAGTTTTCTGATTTACAAAAAAATAAGAAATCCCGTTTCCTTATATAAAAATCACAGGGTTTTCTCATAGTATCTTATTAATCGAGATATTCTTTTTTACAACGATTTGTTTCAAATAATATAACGGCTGCGATTTTCTGTTTGTTTCAATCTTATGCATGTTATGAATGCAATACTATTTACAAAACATTTTACAATATACTCGTATTTTTAATAGATATTCTATAGTATTTTATCGCCACGTATTGAACATTAGACAAACTCAAATATTGAATTTTTCATTGTATTTTGCGCAATCTACATGATATATTGAAAATTTGATTTACCTAAATATTACAACAATATTATTAGTTTTTTATACATGTTTATTACTTTAAATACTATTAAATTTAATTTATAAGGCAAATATTTATCTAGCTAAATTGAACTTTTGTTGTGATACGTACTTACATATAATGTTGTTATTACTTATATCTAATATTAAACAACAAATAAGAAAACCAAAAATTACTTAGTAATGTGATAAATTTTACTTTTCTATCTGCATTTGAAAATATTATTTGCCTTAATCAATTCGAGTAACGGGTAAAAGTATAAGATAATTACTTTATTGCACTTTGCAATAATAATGTTGTTTGCCTCAATCTAAAATCTTTTCGAGAAACTTACCAACACTTTCCTAATAAACAAAATCATTGTAATATATTAATATTATTAATAAAAAAATGCTACAATTGTATGATTATACATTATTCTAGCATAATATTGCATTAGATGGCCGTACATCGGGATATATTTCTGAAACCAAAGATATTAAACTACCGAGGATTGTTCAAACCTATTCAGATTGATGTTACAAAAGAGTTTACATTAGCTTTCTATAGGATTGAGCAATTCCAGTTAGTTATACTTCGAAACTAAGTGCCAAAAATTAATAACATTTGCGACAATAACGAATCACAATAATCAAATTTAAACAAACAGAAAGTGGTAGCATTAATTAATGTGTATATATATAATCGATAGATAATTTAGAATGACAATAATGTTTGTTAATAATAATCACCCGTTAAACTGGTACAAAAGAGTATTTAAAGAAAAATAGCTTGTTATTTTATTCAACGAGCTGTGTGTATTTACAAGTATTTGTATGGTTATTGGATTTAAATGTAGTCTAATCGAATCAAACAGGGTGACTTAGGATGGTTTGAAGGTTTTTTTTTTCGGTAGATAAACCAGATCATTGGATTTTTTAGCTATTAAAATAAATTGTTAATAAAATTGGAGCGCTAATTATAAACTCACTGGTTTATCTACTTGATCTTGGTTGATGTTAAAACGTTTATTCAAAATTATAAGGTGATAAATATATTGAGTAATAATTTTTACATTTCTGTAAGAAACTTTTTTCAATAAAATCTAACGCATGTTTATCACCCTGTAAATATAATTTTATTACCTATATATTGTAGTATATTTACTTAAAAACAGTAAATGTAAAGTGATTAGTCAAATGTTAACAACTATCATGATATATTAAAATATTAATAGGTGTTTAAAAATACTACAAACGAAAATTTACCCTTGTTTCCCCAATTCACAATGTAAACATATAAAAGAATATTAAAATTGTGAGATTGTTTTTATTTCACTTACCGCCCGTTTGTACCCAATTAATCCCACTCCCGGATTCCCAAAAATCGAATATATTTTCTACTTTATAGACCTTAGCTAAGCTACAGCAGCTATTCGGCCAATATAAAAATTCTTTGGTAACCAAATAACGTTCATATACAAGTCCCAATTTTGACATTTTGACTATTGACAATCGTTGACAGGCGTTTAAAAAATAAAAATTTAATTTGTAAACAAACAAGTGCAAGTAATACAAAAATTCTTTTAGATAATTTAAGAAGAGATAAATATAATGGATCAAGCCAAACAATTTGCGGTCAACTGGAGCAATCATATGACTCACATAAAACAAGCGTTTGATAATTTATTGAACAATAACGATTTCACCGATGTAACTTTGTATGTAGAAGGAAGAAAAATAGGGGCTCATAAAATGTTGCTTTCAGCGTGCAGTACTTACTTCAATGATCTGTTTCACGAGTTCCCCGAAGAGCATCCGATAATAGTTCTCAAAGGAGTCAGGTGTTGCGTTTTGAAGGATATTTTGAAATTTATATACAACGGAGAAGTTAGTGTAGATAGCAATCACTTTAATAACTTTCTACAAACCGCCGAATTCCTGCAAATAAGCGGATTTACAGATACCAAAAATTACCCCTTGGAATACGAATCGGATGTTGTTAATGGTACCTCTCAAACCAATTCTAGCCGGGTTAAATCGAAGAAAAGGAAAAGAAGTCCGAATATTAACGAAGAAAAAGATTTTGACACAATTTTTGCTAATGATATTTGCGACATTCAATTAGAATCGCAAGGTTAGCAGCAATAAGTTTCATTACATTTTCATTCAATAATACGATTAATTTCTAGATTTAACAGATTGTGTAGCAGACGAGATGTTAGTTAAAAGTAAGAAAATTAAATCGCTTAACTGTAATTACTAAAAGTTATATACTTTCAGGAGAAGAAATATCCGAAGAGGATCCTCCGGAAGACATACCCGTTGATAACTTAACTTGCCCAATATGCTTCAAAGTTTTCACCCATCCATATAGTTTACATCACCATAAACCCGTACATTTAGGACGAACGAAATGTCCCATTTGCAACGTGGTGCTCTCTAGAAAATATAATTTAAAAATGCATTTAAAATCGAAGCACAATGTCGCATAAACGCGATTTTTCTCGCTTTAATATTGCCTGATATGTGATATATTTTGGTGTGTTCCAAGGTGTTATTTATTGTGATTATCTTGTTTCTTTAAATGATTCATAAACGTGTTCTAGTCATAAATAAGATTTGAAATTTGTCTTATATGTGGTATATAAATGTTACATTTGATTTATGGTTATTTCGAGAAATTTACCTAGTTAATGAGTAAATATAAATCCTGAAATCAGTGGTAAAATTACTTTCTAATATGTAATTAATTACAATTACTTGGGCAAAGTGTAATTAATTAATATGCTCGCTTTGGTGTAATTTCAAATAATCAATTAGGTTGATATTATCCAGCTTTGGAGTATCCATATTATCAAAAATAGGGCAATTAGATTGTAGAGGTGATTAGGGAGGAATTTGGTTATCATTTGAAGGAAAAAACGTTTTTGAACTTCAAAATGAAGAGTTCTGTAACTGTTACATTAATGTCTGTATCTTTGTCAGAATTCATCCAGTTTAGTTTAAACTATGGTAAGGAAGAAGCTGCTAAAATATATGGTCTGCTGAATAATTGTTTAAAATCTGAAAAATGTGAAAATCGTTGAAAATTTTCATTTTTTCTTCGTTATGGATTAATTAAAAAATAGTTGGCAACACATATCCCAGATACAACAGATTTTCTCCCTTCTGAGTATCAATTGCTGCAGCCAATGATTTCATAACTACAGATTACTCTTCTAAAGAAATAGTCTTATTACCGCCTCAATTACAATAAAAGTAATTCAATTTTTTTTCAAGTAACTGTAATTAATTACTTAATAACACTGCCTGAAATATTAGGAGCGGTAAACAGAAATCAAAATATAAACAGTATGAGAAAACTTTATTTAGTATATGTACAGAACTATATTAAAATAATCCAAATATACAGAGCTGGGAAAGTCTTTAACATTATCATGTAATGCCGAGTAATGTAATAAACGTAATAAGCAAAAACTGTGCAGTAGAAACAAATCATCCCAGCTCTATTAAATCGAAAGCGAAAAACACGAGTAGTTCTAATAAAATTATTTTTTTTGGTATACTTACATTGCCAAGTAATTGCAAATAAATTTCCCTAATTGTCAATGTCATACTTATTTTCGGACCAAACGAAGAACCTTCTTCGGCGAAAAGAAACAGTTTGATTAAACAGAAATTCAATCTATATCGATGACATACAAACACAGCTCATGCAAACACTTACTATTGTATGATAAATTTTCGGATATTACTAACGATAAGGCTTAGGGATTACAACAAATTGCTTCTACTTTGATTTCTGCGTTGGGTGGGCATGTATACGACGAAAAAGTTGGCAAAAATCGTTGTCGAAAATCCACGATTAATCAGACTTTTTCCTTGTTATACAGAATAGTTGTGATGCATTTTTATTACACGTGGAGGTTATAAAAATTAGTACGTTTAGCATTATTTATAACGCTCATTTGTCGGCTCAAATATACGCATAAATTAAAAAAAGTTAATGGTCCACACGGTTCAATTCCCTATTCAAACTTCATAGGAATATTTTGCTACATTCGAACCTACTATACCCACGAATGCCCAATAAATAGTTACAGGTAGGCACATCCCAATCCAATTTCGGGCCCCTTTTAAATAATCAACTCCAGAAACTTCGCCAAACGAAATAACTCCGTACTTATATATTACATTAATCAAGTATCAAACAAAAATGATGTGTAAATTAACTACAAAACAGCGACAATAATAAAAAAACATAATAAAAAGGATAAATATCCAATATCAATTTAAAAGTCCTATATATCTGTGATCTGCTGTACAAATATTACAATCCTGGAAAGGATAACATCGTAATTATCCAGACATTTAATATCAGCCTTACGAATACACACCTCAAGTACGATGAAATACACTTAAACATTACATACACACTTTTTACAGGCCTTTATGATATTAATTAAAACTCGATAAATACGGACATTGAAATCAATTAATTACGAGTCGTAAAAAGTGTGCTAGAATCATCCGAAAGGTGTTTTGAAAAATACGAATTGACATTAATAGGCCTGGTGTGTGAATATAATTTTGTGATATATAAACAAGTCAAAAATTAGTCTGTATCTATAATACAGGGTGAGTCTTCTTATATAACTCAAAAATTACAACCTCAAATTTATATTGCCTAAACAAAATTTGTAGAGAATCTATAAAATGATGTAGAAAAGAATAATTAATTAATTAGAGAATCCATTGAGGAGCAACACTTCAGGGACTCACCCTGCAAAACGCTTGCATTTTATATTCAAAATGTTTTATACATGACATAAAATCGTACAATTTATTTAATCGTAAATTGTTTGTTTCGATTTTTCTACAATCAGTCCGATATAAGAAATATCACAAAACAGAAGCGACATTGAATAGTTAAAAGGTAAACGTCATTTTATTCCGTGTATATCTCGCCTATTCAGTGGAAATGTGTGGAAATTTGTGGAAAATGATCAGTCAATATACCTACGACTTACTTAGAACTAATTCTCATACAGACCATTCAAATTAAATACGTTCAAAATGAAAACTGAGAGCAATGATTCACCCTGTATATTGGCAGTAAATTTAAATTAGCCTAATGATATAAACGTTGGTCACTTTAATCTAACGATGACGTATTAGTGGCGTCATTGTCCAATTATCGCGAATACACTATAAAAATTTACAAACTAGTTATTTTGATTCGGACTTTGAATGGTCTGCGTGTAACAATAAATAGTGATATCTAAATCGGGTACTCCCCTAAGACAGACTTTTATTTAAATGAAAAAAATGTGTATCCTATAAGCATTTATTGGAAATTCGAGTTTATTCGGGATACACAGTTTTTTAATTGTATAGCGAAGAGCACCCGCTCGTATGTACAAAAGTTTTTCAAACCTCCGTGTAACTTCACCTATCGTTAAATTTAACTGACTGTTTTGCTTTGTGATAATCCACCGTTAAATTAAATTCGAAAAGTAATTGGCCACATTATCAGTTAATCTAATTATTACTTTTTTTCATTACCCTCTTTTGGACCCTTAAGATAGAATAAGCGGTGGTCTATTAAATATTGCATATTCGAATTAATATAATATGTACTTAATAATAACCAACAGTACTTTCATGATCGATTTCTCGTACACAACTCGCGAACACCGATGGTATTTTTTCAATAAATACTGAATTACGGAAGCTTATCACTAGGAGGGGTGGACATTAAGGGCACTAACTTCCGTTAATTGATTGTCCTAATTGTTCTGTGAGGAAAGTTTGCCTATAAACAACTAAAAATATAAACAGATCGGTCAAAATAATAAAGAAATGTCTTTTCAAATAAATAAGTAACATTTCGAAAGATTTCTTTTTAATCAATTAATTGACATTTGTGATAAAATACTAAAACTATCTACAGAGTGCTTGGAGATTCACTGCAAACATTTCAAGCACGAAATACAAATATTTTAATTTTTTGATTTTTTTCACAACAATTTCCCAAATTTAACCAATGTTTCTTCTCCAGTAGGAGAATATTATTAAACAATTTATATTTATTTGTCAATTACATATTAATAACTAGGTTGAAATTTGTTTAGTTTATCTATAACTAACATAAGACTTTTTACTCAAAATAAACAACATATTATTATTAAAAAATATCTGCTATGATATCCCAAACACCCTGTATAACGAATATTTTGTTCATCGATATCCAATCCAATCACTAGCTTATCCATTCGGAAAAAAATCGAAAGCGTTCTCTTCCAATTATTGCTCGTAAATTGTAATGCCCTCGAGTTTTATTGTCTTTTATAAATTCTACAATTTACAAAACGATTTGAACGAATAAATTCGAGCTAATGAATTCCCGCGGACTGGCCAAGAAATAATACAAAAAAATAAACAAAAAATCACAAAGAAAAACACTATTCAGTCTTTCAGAGTTTAAAAACGAAATACCGGACTAGGTTCAAAATAGGGATGTGGATTTATCGGACAAATCGAATCTACATCCCAATTCGAAAAGCTTCGCACGAAGAACCGATGAGGTTATACAGAAACGAGAAAAAAACAGCGAGAAAATAACCAAATACAATGCGCCCCTCTCGTCTACAAATTCAATTAATCTATTTCCACGTCTCCGTCTCCTCTTCATTGTTCGACGAACACATTGTCACGGTATTCTCCGGCGTTTCCTCCCCATCCTCGCATCCTTCCTCTGTCCAAGGCGTTTCGCCTAGTTGCTTCAGCTTCTTCTTGGCCAACGCCTCTTTCTCTTCTTTGGTGCGCTCTTTGCGAAACTCGTACACTAGAGGGAATATGTATTCGATGGCTGCTTGCACATCTGCCACGCTCGGGGCTGGAATTTAAACAAAAAAGTTTGTTTGACAATCCTGAATTTAGATATACGCTGCTCGTCGAAATTAGTGAGCGATTAATTTTTAAGCCCTGTAAAAATTAACTTCTAAGCGTGAAATTTTCAGCAGATTCGGCCTGAAGGAAGATTTTGAATGTAGACGTTGAGTAA
The DNA here is from genome assembly GCA_917563865.1 of Phyllotreta cruciferae. Lineage (NCBI taxonomy): Eukaryota > Metazoa > Arthropoda > Insecta > Coleoptera > Chrysomelidae > Phyllotreta > Phyllotreta cruciferae. The sequence continues at coordinate 3,064,858 of OU830609.1, read as the reverse complement.
ATAGGTCTATAGAAAATTTCATCATTGTCTGTTATATTTGACATTTGTTCTATCTACGTTGGAGGTACAAAACTTGGAAATGCAGCTACTGGTTCAAAAAGGATACAAAAATCGTCCTGTAGATTAGAAGCACCTACAGATTGGATTTTTAATAGGATATTTTGAATTGTAGAGCCCTCCTTAACCCACCCCTACTTAGAATAATCTGCTACCACGTCCATCATGAGTAATGAAGAGATGGTAGATACATGCGAAGGTTTAACCCACTGAATCCCAAACTTTTAGGCGTACTTTCCTTACCCTTAAGAAAACAACTGTTTCTTACGAAATTTCAATGGGGTCGATATTTCCCAAAAAGTTGCATTTTTGAACATGGTCTCATTCAAAGGGGTGGTTTGATCCCCTGGAGTTTAGTGGGTCAATGCTACTTACAAAGTTGATGCGTAAACAAGAATTGATGCTATTCTTGCTGAAAATTTCAAGTCTCTACCCGCCAATTTTACGGGGATTTTAAAATGTGAATCGCTAATTTGGACAAACAGTGCGTAATGCTTTTTATTTTGATATGAAGCACCCTACACAGGGTGTTCCGTAATTAATAGACGATATTTCAACAGCAAATAGCCGAGGCTGAAATAACATGCTTTAGTGAAATTGTTACTCCTTAAGAAGATTCCACCGGAAATAGTAGATGGATAATTCAAAATTTGGTTAACCCAGTTTCTGCGGACAATAAATCTCAATATGGCACTCAATTTTGAATTATGTACTCCTAGAAGCCGCTAGTTATGCCACATTACATTGATAAATTGTCTCATAACTTTTTGACCGGCAATTTTTTTGCTGTTTTGGTTGTAGATATGGTTTCTGAAGAAAAAAGTGTACTGGTCAAAGCACCCAAAATCAACAGTTTTCTATAAAAATGCAAAGAAAGTTGTGAGTGTAGGGCCAATGACAAACATCAAACTTCAAAATATGGGACCCTAAGTCCAAGCAACATTTATTTCAACACATTTTCAAAATGTCCACCTTTCAGCTCTGCACATTTTCTCAAACGTTTTGTTAGAGACCCTCTAACTTTGAACAAAATTCTACCTTGCTCGTTTTTGATAGTATCAGCAGCACGTTGAATTTTCATCTGTAGTAAATGAAACCGATTCTGGAAAGTCTGCAAAAAAATGCTCCAACAATAGATCTGCACTCACAGCTTTATTTGCATTTTTCTCGAAAACTATTAACTTTGGGCACTTTCAACAAGTGCACCTTTTTTCTTCAGAAACATGTCTACATCATAATCTTGGAAACAAAACAGCAAAAAATTGCCAGTCAAAAAATTATGAGACAATTTAACAAACTACAAACGTAACTAGTGGCAGCTATGTAGGATTTATTCAAAATTGAGTATCATATTGAGATTTATTGTTCGCAGAAACTAGGTTTTCCAAATTTCGAGTTTGTATTCAATCTACTTCTTCCGGTGTAACAGCAGAAACTTGAAATTAAATTTTTCTACTAAACACCCTGTATATCCTTAAGGAGTAACAATTTCACTAAATTATGTTTGGCTAAATCATGTTATTTCTACCTCGGCTATCTGCTGTTGAAATATTGACTATTAATTGAGTGCCTGAGTAAGAGAAAGGGCTGTGCCACACAAGTTGTTTTTTTTTTATTTTAATGGCTCCGGATAGTACTGCTACTTGTGGACCATAATATGAACTCCTTGTGGATATCCCTTGTCTGTCTAAAATGCTACTGAAATTCGCGCAGTCCTAGCAGTCCTTCATTTTCTCAAAAAGTTAATTTTGTGGCATAGCCCCTTCTCTCTCAGGCACTCAATTATAGTCCACCCTATATATTAGAGATTCGAAAAATCCAACATTGCTTACCAGTTACTGTTACGCTGCCTGTGGAAAATATCTTTAAAGTCGCTTTGGGAGTCTTCAATTTATATGTGACTCCTGGATGTAATTCCGGTTCGTAGCTAAAAAATGGAAAATTACAAACCTCAATAAACACTCCCTCAATCCTACTATAACATCTACTTGAAGCTGTAATTAAACAGGAGACTTACTCGGCTTCTCGATGCCTCTCGGAGAACGAACTGATCCTTATAGAGAACGGCATAGAACAAGTACCTAGCACGTTAACCACTCTATAGTTTCTGAATCGAACGTTGAAGCCGAGCTTCTGCAAGCAACGGGCGAATCTCCTAGCCGCCTGTTTGGCGGCTATTTCGCTGGTGGCCCCCGTGCAAGTGATTTTCCCCGACGACCATATACTGGCCGTGGTGTAGGGTCTGCGCAGCTTCATCGTGACCATGCCGTTTTCCTTGCGGTACTCCACGTTCGCCCCCGATAGGGCTATTTCGCGCAGGTTCAGGTGACACCGAACACTAAAACTACAAACTACATTGTTTATTACTATGTCTATTTCGGGTTCTTCGATGGTCTGTTCCGGTTCTCCGCACGATTCCTGCTTGTTCGGTTCTCGGCATATTTCTTCGATTTCGGTGTTTTCTGGGACTTGTTCGAAGCCGTTGATATTTTGCACCAGGCCATTGCCGTTCGATAATGGTTTCATACCATTCTTTTGCAGAACTGTAGCCATAATACGATGTATTTCGTATTAATCGAGCATTATTTAATCAAGTTTTATCGTGAAATGCTAGCCTAAAAAGTTCACTATACCACACAGGAAGGATATTCGAATTTGTTGAAAGAGAAGTGCAATGGGAAATACGGCTGACTTAAATGTATATCCGATACTTGCGACGAATACTATACGAATATCCGAGGGAATTTTGCGATAGTTTAAACACTAGCCTTTGTAAGAAGCCATGACACACCAATGTAAGAAAATTCACTATTTCAGTCGATCTTCAATCTACGAAATTGACCATAGAATAACTAGTAAATTGACGGATGAAGGATGATGGAAGATGAAATGTGGAATGGAACACAACCTGAGAACACAACACAAATACGAAAATATGAAACAGTCAGTTGTCACAACACTTCTTCTTATTTTTGTAAAATTTTTCAATCTATAACTTAGTACGTTTTTTAGCTAACTTTTATTAAACTCAGCAAAAACTACAACGAGAAAGAAAAGTAGAGAGTGTTCCATTCCTTCACTAACAATTGGCACAATGTTGATGGCAGACAAAATATAAGAGACTGTTTAAATTAAAATACCATAGGAATTACCCTACCATGTGCTTTAGTTCTTGGTTCCGAGTTAGTGGCGCTGCTATCGAAAAATGAATTTCAAATACCCCGTTTACATGCGGGATCGAAGCCGGCTTGGATCCCAGATCGACTCTCTGTAAACAATAAACACGGATCGAGTTGATTACTCGACGAAGAAAGAAGATACCGGATTGAGTTGACTCGACGAAGAAAAGATATCTCGATCACTGGATCCCGCATGTAAACGGGGTAAAAGGTTTTGATTGGAATATTACATTTACCCTGTAATCCTAGATTGACTCGATCGACTCTTCTGTAAACACGGATCGAATTAACTCGACGAAGAAAAAGATATCTCAAGTCAATCTCGATCCGATCTCTCAAGCCTGCATGTAAACGCGGTAAGATATCTATAATTCAATCAGATGACTTGAAGAATTAAAATACTTATTACCATTACGCTTATCAACGGGATCATAACTATTAAACAAATGTTCGCAAAACCATATGTGTGCAAAATTATGCAAATTAAATTAACATAATTTAAAAGGGAAAAAGATGTAAAAGTTAATTTTAGTTAATTTTGTCATCTAAATTGATATTCAAGATAATTACTAGTTTAAAAAGGAAATGTTTCCTTAAATATTTTAAATAGTGGAATATATTAAAAAAGGGTCATCTATCAATAGGATAGGGGTGTATTTTAATTACAATTTTGCGATAAAACCGTTACAAAATTTTATTCAAGCATTCCTCTCGCGCGTGTGGCTATCGTGCATATTGAACCCTAGATCGACTCTCATGTGAACACGGATCGAGTTGAAATCGTATATTGACTCGCTGCAATTTCTGACTGAGTCGAGTCGAAATGATGTCTTATAAACGCTTATACCGTTCAACCCCCAGTCCGTACACATACGGAAAAACACGAGTCGAACACTCAAGTCAATCTCGATTCGATCTTTCAACTCTGCATGTAAACGGGGTTGTTGGCGTGGGCTACTAATCTAGTACATACATCTTTTTTACTTTTACACAAGTACAATAGATTACTCATCCGGCAACATTGCTCTCATTTTAAGAACTGTCAAAAATATTAGCCTGTCGACAGTTAAATTGTCAAAATTGGCATTTTCGGCATTTTATAATTTCATTCGTGAAGGAAATTGTGAACTGCGTTGTTTTTTCGGTGTTCGAATTATTTAATAATTGTAGGATTTAAAATATCACTCGTCCGATATGCGAAAGTCATTCCAATCAACCGGCTTTTGAAATTTTTGTAGAATCTGTTTATGATGTGAAATCAAGCTATGGCGAAAATTCAACATGTATTCGATCTTATTAGAAATTTCTTTAATCCCACTTCCAATTTCCATACAGATAGACCCCGAAAAAGGAGGTAAACTCGTTTATTTACATACATTCTTATTTAATTTTATATGCATTTTCCTTCGTAGAGCCTCTAATTCATTCGATAACGATGAACATACTAAATACAGGAGAACAACACAATTTCCAAGATTAACTTTGGAGAATAGTGACAGTGAGTTTCTCCATAAATTTACTTTATAACTAAATTTTGACGACTATATTTTAGGAGAGAATTACTTTGTTAGCCCTGTTTGTCGAGCTAGAAGCACAGATTACAAGTTTCAAACCAAAAGAGGCATGGAAACCATAGTTTTAGATGATGATGATGATAATAATCTTAAGAAATATGAAAATAATAGTTACGCAAACAAATCAGTTTCAAGATACACCTCTACTCCACATGAAACTCGCAAGAAGTACGAAGATCTAGATGGATACCTGCAAGGGAATACAGCCACAAACACTAAGAAGAAATACGAAGATCAAGATGATGATGTAACATTCATAGGGGAATTGAAATCTCCTACATTAAAGCGCCATGAAGCTACAAAATTAGGATTTCATTACATACAGCCTTTTTCAAGTACGTAAAAGTTAAACATTGAATTGTTACTTATTCAAAATGTTTTAGGCTTATTAAATTTGAATCGAAGGACTATTGAAGATTCTAAAAACCGAATGAAGAAGACGAGTTGCTCTAATACAGCTCAAAGCTCTAGCTCTTCTAATAATAATTCGAATTACTCCGTTCGATTGGACGACAAAAAATGGTATAGAGAACTCTTAGAATCGTCTTCAGAATATTCCTCAGCTCTAAACACTCCTTTTAACTTCGATATGTCCAGTAGAAAAGGTAGATTACTGAAATTAGCCATGGATGTCCCTCCGAGAGAAAAAATGTCTACAAAGGATACCATTAGAAAAGTTTTAGGGGACTTAGAAAACGAGCCTGTGGTTATTAAGGATTCAGATTCCGATTCTGATGTTGTCTTTCTGAATCCTCCATCTCCGAAGCCCGATTTTAAAGTAGAGCCCGTGAACAGTTTTAGGACAGTGGTTGATACCGCTCAAAGGGCAAAACCCGAATGGTTAGAAAACTCGTAAGTTTTTTTATTTGCTTAATGGGAACTTTGACTGAAATTCATGGAAGTTAATAGTTAAACACTCAGTTTTGTCAATATTTTGACATTATATTTTATATTTATACAGTTGTAGTAATGGGTAATTTTTTACGAAAATTAACTAGTGTTTTCACATATTACAAAATTAGGTTTGTGCATAATTATCCACTGTAATAAAATGTAATGCGTTTCCAATTATCTTTTAGGGTACAACAACATCGAAAAGCCCTCGAAGACCGCAAAAAAGAGGTCGAACAGCTCCAAACATACGCAGATAAGCACAAAAGCATTAACAAACTTCTACGTGTCGATCTACTCGCAGACAAAGTCGACAGATCTCTCAGAATCAAAGAAGCCATTCTGCCGGTCATCGAGCTCGAAGAATCGATCGAACTACCAGAACTGACTGAAGCCCAACTAAAAATGGTCCATCGGGCGTTCAAAGGCGACCAAAACGAAGTCCTAACGAAAAAATTCAACCTCAATATAACCCGAAGGGACATCCTAACTCTAGCCGGCTTGAACTGGCTTAACGACGAAGTGATCAATTTCTACATGAACATGATAATCGAACGAGGGAAGGATTCGAAATATCCCAAATCGTTTGCATTTAACACGTTTTTCTATCTCAAATTGACGAAAGACGGGCCGCAGTCGTTGAGAAGGTGGACCAAGCGAGTGGATTTGTTCGAGCACGACTTGATCTGCGTTCCAATTCATCTAGGAATGCACTGGTGTATGGCTATTGTCGATTTTAGGAACAAATCCATTAGGTAATTTCCTTAATCTAGCTCTTTGTAAGCAATAGAAGTGCTGAAAAAGTAGGGGAAAGTTTAGAATTATTCACTGTACACATTCATAAGATCACTGGGGTTCCTAAAGAATTGGAAATATATCTACAGTGTGTCCCAAAATTCCGTGTACATAAAGCGATTGATAAAGCTTCCTCATAGGCAAAAGAAGCACTTATGATATAGATAACAAACAGTCGCTCTACGTGCACGGAATTTTGGGACACCCTGTATATTAAACTAATGTTTAATGTTCTTTAGGTATTACGACAGTATGGGTAGCAAGAATGACAAGTGCTTGGAAGCATTGAGAAATTATTTAGAAGCCGAACACATGGACAAAAAGAAATCTCATTACGATACGTCGGAGTTTACATTGGAAAATGTTTCGGACATTCCCCAGCAGATGAACGGCAGCGACTGTGGCATGTTCTCTTGCACGTTCGCCGAATTTATCACGAGAAACGCGAAAATTAACTTCAGCCAGGAGCACATGCCGTACTTCAGGCAAAAAATGGTCGTGGAAATACTGACTGGCGAATTATTGATAAAGTGAAACAATTAGAGTAAGTTTAAATTCATTTTTACAGTGCTGCTTCTCATGTTTTATTTAAATGTTTTTTCTTTGAGAAGCTCTATGAGCAAGTTTGATTTTTTGTCAGTCGGGGATTTTCTAGTAAATTGAAAGAAAATGATTTATTATAATTTATACTATTTGCAGTATTTCGTCTTTTGAATAGTGGAATTTATGTGTGGGATATTTGATCGAGGTTAAAAATTTTTTAATAGATCATTTAATTATCCTACAACAAAATTTCGCTATGGAAACTCCAACTTAATTTTTATACTTACATGTTCAAAGCAGATATCAATGTGATTTGTGTCTAATTTAATTAAATATCATTAGCATTAAAGATGTAAATTTTTATAAGGCTTTATAATTTTCAAAATAATTACCTCGTTTAAAATTTCCGTAGAATATTTCAATTACATTGTGATTGTTTCGAAAATGTATTCATTTATGATAATAAATCAACAATTTTATTGTATCATTATATTTAACAGTAAAACCTTGCTAATTATCGAAATAATACTAATAATTAAAAATTTATTTAAATACACTATATATACAGGGTGAATTTATATAAATTAATCTCTTAGATAATAACTATTATGCTGTACAAATTTGTCTTTTTCTTCATCTTATAGACAATGCGTTCACTTGAGCAATATTAATTTCATCTTGAGTAAGTACAAATTAGATTCATTAATCACTATCTTCAGATAAACCAGCATCTTCTTTGGGTGCTACTGTTGTTTTTGACCTCTTTGGGACATATCCGGGTCCCTTTTTCGATTTCCTATAAGTCTCTATTGCTTTCAATTTGTTCTTCAAGCTATCCGATTTATCCTTCAGTTTTTGATGAATAATTTCCTTTGTATGCAAACTGGGACTGCTGGGTTTCAAAATCTTTTTTTCTAAGGTTTGGGTGATTTCTTTTTGTATTTCATGAATTCGTTTGTTCGATTGCGAAGTTGTAGCTTCCAATAATCGAACCTCTTCATCTTGTTTTAGCTCGTTTGGTATGGTTTCAGAGGTTTTTGCTGGAATTTTCTTCTTTTTCTTAGCAAGATCTGTTGCACTTTGAGCTATTTGTGTCCGTTTTCTTCTTTCTCTCAATTCCTCTGCTATGGTTTGGTAATCTTTCAAATCCTTCATTTCTTCTAACGGTTTTGATTTGGTTTTGCTCCTTCTACGTTTCTTAGGCTGTGTTTCTTTATCTGTTTCATTACTAGTTTCTGAATTGTTATCAACATTTTTTTTGCTACTCTTTCGTTTGGTTTTCTTTACATCTGCCATTTCTTCTTCTGCAAGTTCTTGAGGATTCTTCCCTATTCTATCAACAGCGGTTTTTACCCTTTTACTGACTCTACCTTCCAAGCTCACCGGTTTGTGCACAAATTTAGTTTTGAAATAGTCTTTGATGGATTTCTGGGCTTTATTTTCATCAATTTTTTTCATAACAGGCGTGAGTATTTCTTCTGCCTTCAACGAAGTCCAACCGAACTTTTCTCTTGCAAATACCGTCAAACCGGTTACATCTGGCCTACTCCAAGAAAACGCATCACGATTGGTATCAACTTTGGGCTCCAAGTAAGCCTCAACCACTTGCGAACTTGGGAAATTATCCGAAAACGTTACATTTTTCAACTTGTTCTTCAGCCCCACACGGCCACCTCTACCTTTCGTAAGCCACGCTTTAAACTCTCTCAAACCGGTTACTAACTCATGGTGAGTTTCGCATTTCGAATAAGGAAAACTGGACAGGATTTCTAAACCAGTAACCGGCCCGACTCCTTGCACACCGGTAGTGTAATCGCTGCCAACTAATAGAGCCAACAAAATCATTTGATACCTGCTCAACTTGAAATCATGCTCTATATTCTCCGATTTAAACTCCATTACGTATTTGTTCTGGTTGAAGAAATTCTTGTAAACGGTTCGCCCTCCGAACAACCATATATCGCTATCATCAGTTATCGTACCATCGGTGAGTTCAATTGCGTCTAAGAAGGCACATTGAGCCTCAGCTTCCATCGGGGCTACGACGTATGGTACCCCAAATAACTCTAGGAGCTCCTGAGCTTCCTGATACATTTGATCAGTTATGTTACCGGCTATTCTCTCCTTGGAGCTCTTCGATTTCAGCAGATCGATTTGTTCAGTTTGAAGATCATCTTGTAGCTGTTTCAATTCTTCATTGGTTAATGTTGGTGCTTGTGTTGCTGGTGGATTGATGATTTGTGTTTGCTGATTAAGTGGGGACTTAATGATGGCTAATTTACTGTTATTTGCTTGTTGAACGGGATTTTTTTCGCTACTTTCATTTAATTCGTTCGCTAAGTTTTGCTTGACTGGTTGTTTTTCTTCAATTAAGTGCCGATCAGTTGACGGTTTGCTGATAGGTGCTTGTTCGATAGATGTTTTGTTGCTTATATTAGTCGAATTATTGCTTAACTTTTCTTTAGTTTTGTTCATTGTTTCTTTGCTGACGAATTCTGTTGATTTATTATTATTATTATTAATTGCTGATTTAATGGGACCATTTTCGACATTTTCTTCAGCTGATTTTTCTTCTATTACATTTTTACCAATTATTTCCGCTGATTCTTCGGCAAATTTTTCTCTCATACCAATTTTTTGACTTACTTCGGTTGATTGTTCTACTAATTTTTCTTCCATGATAATAGTTTGCTCTTTTTTAGTGGGTTCATCATCTAATTTTTCCTCTGAAGTGAATATATCACTGAATAAATTATCAATTTCACCTGTCTGATTAGGATCTATAACTATTTCTAGACTACTTTTCGGTGTGGGCATTTCATCCTCCGATGAGCTACATTCTGATATAAATTCGACTTCATTTTCATCTACCGAACAAGCAGAATCTGGAACTTCGGGTAGAATAATTTCTTCTATGCTTTCGTTTATCGTAGGAAGCTTCTTGACATTACTATTAATTATTTTATTAACCTCATTACGACTCAACCCGCTGTATTCAAGCATGTAACTTTGCGCAGAGGATAATGTCTTAGCTTTATTAGTCTCAACTGCTTCAACTAGCTCTTCATCAGAATCCTCATCAATATCCAAATGTTTAGATGTTTCGTTATTAGTAGAAGTTGAAGGGGTGTCTTCAAGGCTCATTTGAATTGCTCTCCTCAAATCTTCCTCTTCTTCCAAATCCGCTCGAGTTTGTTTCTTATCTTCTTCACCGTTGTTACTGCTCGATTTATTTTTTTCTTTTTCGGCTCGCTTAATTTCCTCTTGCAAATTCTTGATGTACAAGTACCTCGTATGTTCATCAGATGCTATTTTTTTACCAGTGGTTATTTCTACGCCTTGATCTTTCAATAGCGACTCTAGTTCGGCTAGAGACAAAGACATTCCTCCCATTTCTTTTGATACATCGTCTAGTGCTGCCTGAACCTCCTTTCGTTTTAACAATCTGTTCATTTGATAGGAAGAGAAATCGTCGCTTTGTTTAGGGAACTGGTGGAGTTTACCCCAAGAATTTTGCTTTCTCGTTTCTATTAGATCTGTGAGAACTTCGTGTTTTACATCCAGAGGTAACGATTTGAAATAACTGCTGGTTGTATCTATTGTATGTAGATCGTAATGTTTCGTAGGGCTTGTATCAGAGTCTGTCGTACTGTCGGGTAAATCTTTGTTATCTTTATTATCATCCTCATCAGATGAAGAATCTTCGACTGTTGCAATAGAAGGAAGCTCGTAGAGGTTATCATGTTTATTTGCTGATTTTTTCAGTAACGGTAACGATGCTTTAGTTGTTTCTGATAACACTCTAGAAATTGCTGTGTGTTTTAAAAGTGTGCTTATTAATTGCCTTTGAATGTCGTCGGCTTCGGAAACATTTTTAGACTTGAGGTGATTTCTTTTCGCCTGAAAAAATTGTGATAAAATACGCAAGTATTTTACACTTCGACTTACTATAGTTTGTCTTTTCAACGCTGGTACGCCCCCATCGAATATAAACACCGGTTTTATTTTGAAATAGAGCAGCTTGCACACCCGATGGTATATTCCCAATAGATGAGCATTTGATACAGATGCACCCTTGCTGTCTCGAAATCCCTTAATCGCTTGATGGAGCCAAATCGAAACATCTAATATGTACAACATTCATTAGTTTTCAGTATTTTAAAACACAAAATAAACTTTACCTACTGCAAGAACTTTGTTTTCGAGCGTTTCGACTGGTATTGGTTTACCTGAGGGTTCTATGAGCTTCCAAAGACCGTGAACACCCATAATTATCGTTCCTGAAACATTGGAAGAAGTTAAAAACGATAATCATTTATCGGTAGAAGAAAAAATTACATAAAATATGAAAATTAACAAAAACGTAAACTGGAACCAACCATTTCAAAATATTGCAAAAATTCTTCTTTTATAAATTAAGTGTCAAAAATGACTGGCCTCTGTTTATTAAGATTAGTAGCTCCTAATTTTTTCAATTACTTCTTTACTAACGATATTTTATTTAAAAAAATAGAAATTTTGTGCCTGTACAAAATACAACTACTAATTTTTTTAACATTCTCTGGTAAATATGCTTTTTATTATCAATATTTATGATCTTTGATAACTTGTTTACTTCTTCTTCTTCATCATCTTGAGGCCTCAGCTGCATAGGCTATTCGGCCTGATAACTTGTTTATTTAGTTCTCATTTGACACATTTGACACTAAACCTCAATTGAAGGTTATCTTGTCAAAACAGCATATGTAGGTGGAAGGTGGTTTTTTAATAATATATGTATTTGTTTTTATAGTTATTTAAGCCTAACGTAATTATTTTTAATATAATGTAGTAAGTATTAATTCATTTAATTGAGTGCGAGTCCATACAAAGAAAGTAAGTATCAATTGAAATATTTATTATCTTTATTTAATCTTTGACAAAATCTCCTATCCAATTACACCCAATTTAAAAACGCATTTCCTTTAATTCTCCCACGTTTGTTTCAGAATGATCATGTCGAAGAAAGCTCTGTTTTGCTTCGTTCTTTTAAGCTTCATTCATCGATCAATTAATAACACAAACATCACTATAACATCAAGATCTCTCACATCTCCCTTAGAACAGTTTCAATATTACAAAGATGTCGATATGATTCACTTGCATATACCTCAGGATACGATATTTGCTTCATTCAAGTTTATGGCCTACGAAAATCGATTGTCTATTTTTCGTAAGTACAATATAATTAGAAAATTTGCTACTTACGCTTTTAATAATGTGTTTTGTAGGTTGTACGATAAGAAACGTTTCTGTGTATATGAAACACGGAGCCGCTCCGGTTATTAATCCTGACGGGGCTCCGTTTCCGAAATTATTTAAAAACATAACTCGGAGCCCTGTGTATAACTTAGACATACCCACTAAGAAGAAGGAAGCATTTATTAACATTACTTCTCCTAGTCCGGGTTCTTATATTGTTGTTGCGTTTTTATCCTACCAGGACCCCAAGTATAATGCCATTAGTCAGGAAGGTAAGATATTTTTTCTTATACAGGGTGTCCCAGCGAAAGGTAGCCCATTTAATCAGCTTGTAACTTTTAAATGCCTAATCATAAAAGCATGCGGTTTTCTCAGATATGTTTTATTTTGCTATAAGTTTTGTTTCAGTGACATAGAAATTTTGTATCAGCTGTACAGGGTGTATTATCAAAATCCCCTCTTTTCAATTCACATTAACCAAATTTTTTCAAATGAAACTCTATATATATTGACGCCATCTGAAAGATACACCCTCCTACTTTTTAAAAATGTATAATTTCCACATGTTATTTTACAAAACAAAGAAGTTATTTAACTTTGAACAACATAATGCAAATCGCCTTAATTAGCATAAAATTTACAACAAATCTTAAATTTTCCATTTTAAAGGATGCTTTATCAGGATTTTTGAATGGTTTTTCGTTAGGAAACACATTTAATAATCGTACACATTAACATTCTCTTTTTCAATTAAACATGTTTTATACTTTTCACTAATGTTATGTTTAACAAAGTTATAAGTTGATTCAATGGACTACCTTTCGCTGGGACACCCTGTATAGTATCTCCAAAGTTAATTTAACATAGCGCTTTGAATACTTCAGTTCAATTAAAGTTGCTACAATTGGTGTTTTAGAGTATTTCATTTTAAATATTACTTGTTATTTTAATGCCAAATTATTAGTGTGTATTGAAGAACATGACATGTTAATAACAAGTTTAAATGTAATAATTTGATAATATTATTGAGCTATTCGGAAATAATATGAATAATTTTCAACTGCTAGTCAATTAGTAGAATTTGAACTATTTCTTAAGAGTCTTGAAAACAGAATGTTTAATTTTTTTAAGTTAATTATAATGAGTAATCTTAGCAAAAGTCACGAGTTGAGTGTACATTTTTTAAATATCTCAACAAATATTTAAGTTAATAAAATCAGAAATTTTGGACTCGAGTCCTTTTAAGTCAAAAAAACACCACAAATCCCTTTCTCCAAACTTTTTAAAATTCCATCAAAATTTGAAATTTATTTTAGGTTTACGAGCAGACTGCGACGCCTATTTAGAAGCCTCGCTATTCATAAGCAAAATCGACAATCCTCTACTCATAACCGACGAGAATCTATTCCAAATGAACAGCCCGCCGGACGAAAGCCGCTATTACAAATTCTTCGTACCGAGTTCCTACGATCAAGCAGTCCTATTCGTCAACTCCATTACATTCCCGGAGAATTCCAATCTTCTAACAGTGAGAATCGAAGCGAACAAACCACCCTCCCCCGAAGTACATCACAAGCAAGAATTCATCTACTCGAATTCGAGCTCTTCTGTTATATTTTTCTCGACCAATCCGGAGTGCTGGCATTACATCGAATTCAAATTCAACGAAGGGATCATCGACAACACGACCAGCGGGAATCTAACGTTCGAACTCAAGTTCATCTCCAACGAATTGCCAGAAAGTTCCAACTACTATGGGCTGCTCCAAAACGAAACTTTATTCAACAACTCTGTGTCCAAGACATTCCACGATTACAAATTGACGAATTTGATACCTTACAAGCAGTATGATTTGATACGGGAAGCCACCTCGGAGACGTTTTTCTTCTCCTTCGAGCTGGAAAAAGAGCTGGATTCTCGAGTACCGATCGCCATGAACATGACCGATTCCCATTTTTCCCTGCTCAAATTCAAGCTGAGGGAAGGAACCGATGTAGGAGGGACTTTGCAGTTTATTTTGGCTTTCAAACCGCGTGTGGAAAAATCGGAGACCACCGGGAAATTCGTCATTCAATCCGAGCCATCCAGCCACGTTTTAATCGCTTGCATAAGACGGGGCGCCATGGAAATACCCACGTGGCCTAATAAGTGCACTTACAATGGCGTTGAAAGAGATTCGCAGTTGATATTGAATGCTACTAGTGAGAATTCTACAGTGCTTATTCCTTATCCGGAAAGTGGTACTTGGTACGCGACGTTTAAGCTGTTTTGCAGGTAATTTGTGGATGAATTTATTGGTTTTTTTCTTATAAAAAGATTGAGAATAGGATAGGAAGTAGGGAGAAAATGTTGATATTTTGAAGCAATTTATTTAGTGGGTGAAGTAATTATAAGGAATTATAAAAGTGAGAAAAGATTTTGTGATGTTTTGTAGAAATTTAATTAGTGGGTGAATGATTTGAATTTTTTCTCAGAAATGTGGGAAAATATTTTTTGATGTCTTGCAGGTATTTAATTAATGGGTGCATTAATTGAATTTTTTTCTTATAAAAGTGAAAAAAAATTTTGCGATGTTTCGCGGGTATTTAATTAGATGAATTGATTGAATTTTTTTCTTATAAATGTGGAAAGTTTCTGTGATGCTTTGCAATATTTAATTAGTGGGTGAATTAATGGAATTTTTTTCTTAAAAAATTATAAAAATGATTTTATGATATTTTGCAGGAATTTAGTTAGTGGGTGAATTTTGATTAATTTATTTTAAATAAAAGGGAAAAGAATGGGAAAAGTTTTTATGACATTTTGCATGAATAATTTAATTAGTGAGTGAATTTATTGATTTTTTTTCTTTTATAAAGTAGGGAGAAAGGAAAAGCTGAAAGCAGAGTGAAAGGGAAAAGATAAAAGTTGAAAGAGAAGAGATAAAAGTAGGGAGAAAATTGTGATACTGTTGATAATTTTGAAGAAGGATGAGATTTTAGTGGGAATTTATTAAATTTTTTGCTTTTTAAAAGTAGAAAAAAAGAGAAAATATGATAGCAGGGTGAACATTTTATGAGGTTTTATTGGAGAAGTACTTATTAATGTATTCTATTAATTTTCTCCCTATTGATCTATGTACAAATTCTTCAAATTCTAAGTTAAATAAGACCCATATTTTTATCCGTTTAGCTTAATTATAATATACCAGTCACTTGTTAATTAATAAGAAAAAATAGGAAGAAAATTTTGAGATGTTATACATGAACAAATAATTCAAAGCATTCTATTAATTCTTCTTAATATAGCCTCATTTTAATTTATCGTTCACCTGATTCAATAAGTAAAAGTAGGGAGAAAATCAACGACTTGAATCGCATTCACCGAGCTCTGTTTTCCAGCGACTGCGAGCCTTGCACCTGCTCGAATTACTGTCAAGATCAGTATAAACAATGCGTTATCGATTGCGAATTGAACTGCAACGTGCCGTGGGACTGCCAGTCGTGCACGACGAATTGCAGCACCCAAACCATCGCCTCGGAGGAGTGCAAAGGATGCGATTGCGACGGGCCCTGTGCGAAGAACACCAACACCAGTTGCTCCACCAGCATTCTGTTCGACATCGGATCTCACCCTTGCATTTTCGGACAGTGCTCGAGGAACGGCAGATGCATGTTCTTGGTCTCCGATGGCGTGGTGTTCTCTACGTGCGTTTGTATGAACAAATATCGAGGTAAGTGCATGCTGGAGGAAATATAGACGAGGATTGCTCGATCGCAAACTCAGCGAGAACTCTCTTGTTGACTAGTATTGGGATTGAATGAAAATTGAGTACTGTGAGTCTGTGATAATGAGTACTATACAGGGTGGAGAAGTTAAGTGGAATAAATTCGCTAGCGGGGAGGGGAATAATTTTTCTAGAATTTCCCGAGACACGTCAAAGTTTTAATGTATTTACCTACATTTGCAATATGAAAAATGTGGCCCTTCAGCTGAAACCACCCTCAACATGTTTTTTTTTCAAATGAAATCCTACTATGGCTTATGACCCCTCATTGGAAAGCTGGTAGATAGAGGAGTCAATTTTCTTAGTACGTTTGTGGGCTGCATAAAAACAAAACGTAATATAAAAGTTTAATTTATTTTCAAAGCTATAACAATTACTGAAATATTTGTTATTTAGTTTTGGAATGTCTATCTTACTTTTTAGATGTCCTCGCAAAAAATTCCAAACAATTTTTTGCCATTTTTTTCGTTCGTCAATATTCGGCAATATCTGGATAGAATTTTTCCTGGTAAGTATTGGAAGGCGAGGTACTGTTAAATGGCCAGCAAGGTCTCCAGATCTTACACCGCTGGATTTCTTTTTATGGGGATATCTTAAAAGTAAGGTTTACATTCAAAAACCCAACAACATAACAGACCTACAGGAAAGGACAAGAGAGGAAATCAATAAAATAACACCGGAAATGTTGCATAATGTAAGGGACGAAACATACCACAGGCAGGGATGTTGCCAATAAGTGAGTGGAGCAAAATTTGAGTAATTGTTACGTTGAAAATAAAATAAACATTAAAATTACGTTTTGATTTTAAGCAACCCTTAACGTACTATAGTTTATTTCACAGGCATGCGAACCAAAACAAAATGAGTTACAGAGGCGTGCGACTTCAATCTACATAAATGGATGAGAAAACAAAAATTTCTCTAGGCAACTATCTATGAATATGTTTTAACCATTTCCCATACAGGGAAGGTCACTGATGCGTTTTTCCAAAAAAATCGGTTTTGTTTTCTCTGAAAATATAATATATTATGCAAATATATAAATATTAAATATTTTATTCACTCCGCTAGTGAAAATAAATCATTTATAGCTTATCAGATATCGAGTACGACTCGCAAAAATGCCACAGTCGACCAGAAAAATAGTAGTTTCATGATATTGCTGGTATATTCTTAATATACATGGTCCACATTTATACTAATTTATAGGGTTAGTTGATAATTTATTTTACTTTTTTAGCTCATAGAACTAGCGAGACTTTTATTTACGGCCATTTTCATAATAAAATCCTTAAAGTCACTTTAGCTAAAGTCACTTTAAGAACTTAATAGTCATCCTTTTTCATAATCAACTTGTTTGGTTACTTTAAGTAAAGTTCGGTTTTTACTTTTTGTGATACATGATGGCAAACCTGATTGTCAAAATTTTGATAAAATTTTAAGAAAGAGAAGAAATTTGTTTTGAATATGGGTCAATACTGTTAAAGCCGCTTCCTTACTTAAAGGAAATCTATAATAAACCAAGTGTTTAAAATTTCAATCCGCCCCTACTGATATTCATACATAGGTATAGATATAATTACATTGTGGAGCTTTGCCATCTGAGTAAGGGTTATCAGGGTTTCGATATTTACGTTGAAATTAAGGAATAAATTAATTTTTCGATGCTAAAAGTATGCTTCAAGCTGTTTATAAAAATTTTGTGTAGACCAAGCGTCGAAAGTATTTATTCTTAACTTGTAAGTTTTTGGACGACGAATTCTAAAGACTATGTTTTCTTCATCGACCGAGCTTGTTGCCATCATGGAGTCAGTTGAAATATCCGAATCTGTCGTGTCCATTATACTTTTTTAAATATTTTAATATTTATGTTGTTCCGAAAAACATGGATGGCAAAACATCAAAATTTTATAGGTTAAAGTAGTTTAAAATACCTTAAAGTGATGTGAAACCTCACTTTATAATTAAAGTGACTTTAACGGCTAAAGTGGTTTTATGAAACTCATTGGACGGCTTTAAAATCTTAAAGTGCTAAAGTAATTTTAAAGTGGATTATGAAAATGGCCGTTAATCCTTACATTTTATTTCAACTACATTTTCTTTGTTAAAAGATCGCAACATTTTTTGTCGAAGTTCGCATGTCTGTGAAATAAACTATAGAAACTAAAATTTGATGGGTAAGCTGGATTCCTCGTTCCACCAGCTTTGCATTGAAGGGCCACAAGCCATAGGGTTTCATTTGAAAAAACATTAAGGTTGGCTTCAGCTACTCTCAAAGGGCTACATTTTTCATATTGACATAGGAAATTTACTTTTAAACATTGACGTATATCAGGAATTTTTAGAAAAATTATTCACTCCCTCGTTAGCGAATTTATTCCAGTTTAAGTTTCCATCCAGTATACAGAGTGGTCCACGCTCAACGCGACGAAGTATTATGGGCAAACCGTAAGAGATTTTAAAAATTCCTTCGGGTGAAATTTGTATGTGTATAGTGACTACAATTTAAAATTATTTAGACATATACAGGTTGTCCCAATTTTGAGAAAATATACAAAGTTATGTTTTTTTAAATGGAACACCCCATATATTATTATATTTTTGGATTCTACTCGATGAGCTGATTCCAAAAAGGGGTCACACTTGGTATCTTGGTCTCATAATAAAGGACTCAAAAATCACAAAATTTTGAATTGAGGCGGCTCTGAAAGCCAAAGAGTTGAAAATCGAGAAAAACGACTTACATGGTCCTATCCTAACTTTTCAAGTACATATATACTATCTAATGGTACAAAAATTTTAGACCAAGGTACCAAGTGTGACCCCTTTTTGGAATCAGCTCATCGAGTAGAATCCAAAAAAGCAAATATATAGGGGGTGTTCCATTTAAAAAAACATAACTTTGTATATTTTCTCAGAATTGAGACAACCGATATATGTTTAAATAATTTTAAATTGTAGCCACTATACACATACATATTTAACCCGAAGGAATTTTTAAAATCTCCTATCGTTTGCCCATAATACTCCGTCGCGTTGAGAGTGGACCACCCTGTAGATGATTGGGGAATCCTCCTATTAAACTATAATGATCTGAATTCCGATTCAAGACGATCCGATTTGGCTTTTTCAGGTTGGGACTGTTCGGATAACTCCCAAGCCACCCCCTACGCGATGGTAGTACTCGAGTTTCTCTTTCTCGTTTTGAGCAACTTGCTCTTCCTGCCGTCGGTTTACGTGGCTTACAAGCGAAAGTACTACGTGGAGGCGGTTTCCTACCTGAGCATATGCTTTTTCTCGGTGTTCTACCACTGTTGCGACGCCGGCGAGAATTTGATAAACATGTGCATAGTAAATTTGTCTGCGTTGCAATTCGGAGATTTCTTTTGCGCCATATTGGCCATATGGGTCACGCTGGTGGCCATAGCGGATTTGCCGGGTTTGTGGACGAATATCTGCCACATGGTCGGGGCTATAATCTTGGCTTTCTTTACGACTATAAACAAAACGTCCTTGTGGGTGTTCGTCGTGCCGGCTATAACTGGTGTTGTTTTGATAGCGGCCAGTTGGACGGTTAAATATAGGAAAATTAAGCAAAGATTCGCTAACAGGAATTATTTGTTCTATCGATTGCCGTTTGGTTTCGCGATCGTGGCGATTAGCTTGACTTGCTACGCTTTTTTGCAAACCGAAAATAATTATTGGTACCTCCATAGCATTTGGCATATTATGATGGCTGTGTCGTTGATTTTGATATTGCCTAAACCTAATACGTTCGTGCCGGAAGTGATCTTGTAGATACGGGTAAATAATATATTTCTATTCCAATTTACGTACCTAAAGTGATTTTAAACAATAATAGTAAGAGGCAGAGTCGATATTTTTCGAATTGCATTAACCAGTTTATTCGAAATTAATAGTTTTGCTAAAACCTTTAAGAATTTTTAGCTCTTGTTTAATGTTGACTTGTAATTTTTGCTCTTTTATTTGAATACAAATGAACAACTTTTTTCGGTATTCATGCCTTCGTAAACGAATTGATTCAGAGCCGATAATATCGGTATAATTTTCAGGGATAGCCAGATAACCAATTTAAAATTACAACTGCCATGTCATAATTAACAATTTATAATAAGTTTTTCCTGTAGACGGTTTAATTCACTTGTATGTAGTTTTTTATACTATTTTATTTATATTCTTTATTTAGTTGTTTTTTATTTATTAATAATTTAAGAAAAAAGCCATATATATTTAAAGAGAGCCCTTAAAATGTATCAAGATATTTTCAGAACAAACCTTGTGTTATCGAAATTCAATATTTCAAGAATATAATTTAATTTTATTAAGAAGACTTTTGGTAACTAAGAATCCTACTACTCGTTTTAAGCATTAAAAAACCTTTAATTAAGACTAATTTTTAAAGCTGTTAGCGTGATTTATTTCTTTTGATTCTTTTTATATTTGGAGAATGTGTAATTTTCTATATATTTATTCATATATTAAAAATGAAACCGCCTTGAATGAAATTATTGTATGTAGTTGAATTTTATTCGAAACGAATTGTGAATTTAAGTGTTACTAAACCAGTAGTTTGCTAGAAGAGCTACTTAGTTTAAGTTGATGCTATTTTTTTGGTAAGGCCTAATTTATCTTGTGCCTCAATGACACTATGATTTAATTGACCTTTTATCAGCTAAATGTAAAAGACTAAATTGGAAGCGTAGTTTAATTTTTCCTAGTATATTCGGCTTTGCTGGTGATTACCATTAAGTTTTTTTTTCTTTTTTGTCATTATTTTTAAGACTTTTAAGAAATTGCCATAGTTTTACTTTTCATTCCAAAATGTGTTCTTGATTTAAAATATTTTTTACAATAATAAGTACATTTTATAGCTGTGATAGTAAAACAACTGTAATAAAATACCAAATGATGTAACATGTATAAACTGTCTATTAATCGATTAAAAAAAAGGCAAATGCTATAATGTTATTAGATAATTCTTTAGAGCTGTTACATACTCGAGTGTAAAATAAACGAACCATCTGTTATTTTTTAGATATTTTATAGAATAATCTGCATTTGTTTATAAATAAAAATAGTAAAATACACATGATATTTTGCCTCCAATTTTCTACCATGGAATAATCAAATTTGCTTTCAAAAATAGCAAAAAAATGGACTAAACATTGAAAAATCAACAGATGGTTAATGTGTTTTTCAACAGAGTATATTTTTCTATATATTTAGGGTGTACCGTGAATCGTGATACAATTAATTATTACTAGTGTGTTTCATATATTAATCACGAGATTGTTGTAATATTTATAGCATTTTTATAATACAAGGTGTCCTAAATAAGAGTGATGAATTTAAATTGTTAATCGCTTTGTTTTAAGTGAGGTGAAAACTGTTGCTTCTATACATTATCTTTGTTCTTACTTAGGACACCCTGCCAATAATTATGATATAGTGGACTGGTAATAAGCACTGACGTTAAGCACTTACCAATAAGCATAATATAAAAATATCTTCTATATTCGTTTAGACTTATTTAAATGATTACTATAAAAATATGTATTTAGTAGTAACTTGTTCTGTACTGTGATATGCCTTTTTGCACACATTTGTTTCAGCTGCATCAATTCCTATTTTACTTTACCATAGTTTAATAAATTATTTTACGTTTCTAACGCATCTAAAATTTATTAGATGCGCAAGTAATCATTGTAAGACACTATATATTTGTGATAGTATAATTTGTTGGCATTAAAATTATACAGCTTCTCCCAATATTGAAGTTTTTTTACTGTGATTTACATTATACTTAAGCCAGTAAGTACATTTGATAAACTAAAAAAAGGCATTTATTTCCCAAATACAGATCTCAATTGGCCTTAATACTAATAGAGAGTCACAAAGAGTAAAAAGAAAATACTATTTTACATTGTAACGTACGTCGGGGTCGTCATGACACCGCAATTATTATTTTTAGCAGACATTAAAACGTACCCGTCGTTACCCCAATAATTCGACCAACTGTTTTTGACCAGCCAATAGTCTTGTCCTCCTAGGGTTCCATAACCCACGGCCAACACCGCATGATCGAGCTCGTCTTCTTTATTGCCGCTGAAAACAAAGAAAATTCGTAAGCAAAGTACTTATTTTATTGAAACGCCACTAGTTACCATTTAGGTTCGTAGTAAACTCCGTTAGAATAGAAACTGAAGGTTCTGTGGCCGGCGTCTATAGCAACACTAATAGGTCCGTGCTTGAAGATAGCCAATCTCAAGGCGTTTTCATTGTTACTTGTTACGTTTACCCAGCCGTTGATTTTAGCAACTTTCGGTACTTTACCGGCGTGGCAATATCCGTCCTGTAGTAAAAATATAAAAATTAGCCACTTTGCTAAGGCTTTCTTCAAGATTTACACTAGTTTTAGCAGTTAAAATTATTATTACCTGGCCTAAATAAGGCCCATAATCCTCTTCTGTTGGTATACCTCCGTGTTTGAGCATCCATTGATACGCTCTGAAGTCTTCACCACCGTCGCATCCGTTATTTCCGTACCTAAACAAGAAATGAATGCATAATAATATAGAAATCATTTATTACAAATTGTAAACTCACCCCCAAGAGCAATCGATAAGAGCCTGTTGAGATAATCTCACGAGTTGTCCTGTTTTCAGGAAATACGCTCCCTCTATAGTTCCGATTGTACCAAAGGACCAACAGGAACCGCACACAGACTGATCTGCAATAATAATCATCTTAAAAACTGTATATAGTTTGTTCAAAACAAAGTCACATGCACGTCATTAATGTCGTCGTATTTGCCAAGGATTATGCCCAACTTTTAGAAATAAACATATAAAATAGTTTAAGTTTAATAAGTACCAACAGAATTTGATTTAATATTAAACAAGGGATATTAAACAAAAATATATATTATAAAAATTCAACGTTTCAATATTTCGAGTTGTTAAACAAAACATTTCTATATAAGCAGAGTTAAATAAAGGTTTACGAGAATTATTTTTTTAAATATTCATCTTTAGAAATCTTTCTTGACAATTTTAGAAAATTCTTAACATTAATAGGGCCATTTTCCACATGCAATAGAGGTGGACGTTTCGATAAAACTAACAGTTACAAACCTTTGACCGGCGTAACAGCGCCGTAAATTCTCCAATCCCATTGATCGGGCACCTTATCACTGAAGCTATCAATATCCTTGTAGGGGAAAGGTTTACCGCCATTGTAAACTCCAGAATAGGTTTTACCGCGGAGAGCCTTGAGCTCTAACGGCGACTTGTCGGCCAAATGATTCACCGTTAACGTGTAACCTTTAAATAAATTTCAATGAACGTTAATTTGCTGGGTATCGTACGAACGGAAAGTACCTTTATTTTGCCTGTTGTGCGCGTGGATGAACCTGATGTTTTGCCGGAAGAGTCCTTTGCGAAAATCGTGCTCCTTGTCGTTCTCGTATTGCTTTCGGTGCTTGTTGATGAACTTGTCGAATTCGAAATCTAGGTGACCGGTGTACTCCGGTTTGATGAATTCCGCCATGGGATTGAAGGTGTAAATGTGCTTGTCGCCCGGTCCGGGGAATGAACTGCACTGCATCTCTGTAAAATTAGTTGTAAAATAACTAATGTTAAATTAACTGAACTAAGACTTACTAGGATCAATCTTGAAGGCTTCTTCCGGAATGGAATCTACATCATAAGAAATGTATTCTAGGTAATAGTGATCATAATGGCTTCCCAGTAAGGAATTGAAACCTCTCATTTCGTATCTAAAAATAAAGGAATAGAGGAGAGTAAATACTAAATTATAAATTAATACCTCAATGGGACGGCTATTTGGGCATCGAGCTTGTCAGGATTCGGTTTGTAAAATATCCAAATGCTGTATTTATTCAGTTTGAATCCGATGGTTTGGTTTAACGTCCATTTTTCGGTCTCTTGACCGTCAATCACTTCTTTACCTAACAAAGTAATTAACAAATTAATAATTATTACAAAAATCAGCCATTTCTTGTCAACTTTACCGGCTAGAGTGAATCCAGTGAGATCAGGTAATACGGTTTGAGGAGCGATAGGATTTTCTTTCGAGCCGTTAACTTGCAGGCAAGTTCTTACATTATCCTCCGATTCAGTTGTGATTGGGGCTATTTTTAAACTTGTACCGTAATTATCACCTGCTAATTGGTACGTTTTTACCATGTCTCCATAGTAGTCAATTCGGGATCGATGCGAAGGACCATCGTACCTGTAAATTGCATTTTTTTTTGATAAATGTGTCTTATGTTATATTGCAGAATAAATGCATATGAGAGAGTAATGTTATTTTTATTGTATAATAAGGTTTACTATTTTCCTCAAATAAATTTCAATGTTATTTCCAGTACAAATTTTAATGAAACGATTATCCTTTAAATAAATAAAAACATCTAATTAATTCAACCGAGACGAATGTTCATATTGATTGATGATAAACAGGCCAGAGTTTAGTTAAATTTGACCTCATAAATGTGTAAATATGTTATGCTAAAAAAATTTCATAGGCTGTGATTTCAAAGTATTTTGCTTATAAATTATCATTCAATAATTATAATAAATGTAAAGTTAGCTAAAATTTTCTTATTGTAATAATAATGGCCCCGTTTAACAATGAAACAAACCAAGCAATAAATTGAAATTGCAAACTATTGGAATTTGTAAATAAGGCTGACTTGTTACAACTGCAAGACAATAAAAATTACACTATTTGTAAATTTTGTCATCGTTTTATCATAGAAAGTTTTGTCTTCGTGGAAAAAATCAATGATTTTCTGATTTCTGCAGGGCCAGTTTTTTTAAATAAAACCAATCAGACCACTCTTTTCTTGCGAAATTACTTCTTGAATGGAATAATAATGCATTTTTACTATTTACTATCTAAACGTGTACTAACTAAATTTGTGCTTATAAATGCCTAAATAAAAATGCATGGCTCCATTAAAGAGGCAATATCACAAGGAAAAAGTGGTTTGAACGGTTCAATATTTTCAAGAATTTTGCAGACGTATCAATGAGTCATTAGGGAACATTAGCATTTAATATGTTCATAGTTATTTGGACATAGTTATTTGACTTCTGTGGTAACTAGGTTGAAGATAAGAGGCTTGAAAACCAAAGCAGGTATATAGTTTGAAAGTGAACTAAAATCCCCTGGAGCTTGGTTGTGTTCTGTTTGGATTTTAAATCTAATATTCTGAGTCAAAGATTCCTTCTCAATCACACAGAATAACCCGCTACCACAACCTGCTCTTGAGCAGTGAAGAGGTGGTGGATGTAGGCGGAGATGTTAGCCCCTGAGTCCCAAACGTTTAAGCATTCTTCTCTAACATCAGGGGATGATACTCAGAAATAAATTAGTTTCTTAGGATATCTCAAAAAAGTGGAATGTGTCCCAAAAAGTTGCGTTTTTTAAAGTAACTTGACTGTAGCTAATTTTACAAAAATATGATTAGCTAAATTTTGATAAACTGTAAGCAATTAATTAGACAAAATATTTCTGCTCTAAAATAGTCAATTTTAAGATATTTATTTAACTGATAGATCGGTCCAGAAATCTCTATCTACATTTTTTTTGGTGTAGAAAAATCATTCTTGTATGGGAAAAGTAATGAAAGAAACAAAAGGAGAATATAAATTTCTTACCAAGCAGAAAAGGGCTCTACAATTTCAGCATAAGGAATCGACAAAACTCCTTTGACGGAATACGTAGAACTCCAAACGGGCAATTCAGCAGTCAAACCTATGGGTAAATATAAAATACCATTTAAGTTGCAGTTAATTATGGAATATATAAAATACAATACATATTTAGTAAATTACCTGCAGAAATTATGGAAGTCAAAAATAACAAGTTTACAAAACTCATTTTAATGGACTCTCCTCTTCCAAATAAACTTGAACAATGACCAACTATTAACAATAAAACTTCTTATTGCCTGGCCATAAATCGGTATGTGCTGAGCAAGTGATTTCACAACAATGTATGTTTACATAATAAAAGCGATTCGATAAAATGAAATTATCATAAACCGTATTAAAAATTAAATTTAATTACAATTATAAACAGCTGATTGTTTGTAAATGGAATTTGAATTAATTCTTCTTCTTCCTAATTCCTATTGATGCCTCAGCAGCTTGGTCTATTCGGTCCATTTGATCACGTCTTCTGTTTTATTATCATACTTATGACTGGTACTACTTGGTTATTTGTACTATACTGTGTTAATTTGAATTGTAATTAAATTACGCCTTTTTTGTCTAAATTACACAAAACACAGACAAAATATAACAACTTTTCTTTCTATAATATGTCGATTTGTCGATTGATACTTCAAAACTACTTTTTTATATTATTGACATCTGTCATTGACAAATTGACGTTGACAGTGCATTTAGCCGATTTGATTTTTGTTTATTCATCGTGCATTAAATACCAATAGTAATTTCTGTATTTAATAATAAAAATTCAAGTTTAAATCATGAGTTTAGAAGCGTTATCGGGCATTACAAGCTACAATTCCGAGGATTACGAGCGACTCGCCTACGACGAGAGTCTGCAGAAGTATTGCACCAATTTCAAGAATGGCATGAACTTGGCCGTTCCGCCTTTTCCTGATGTAAGTATCCCATTTCATCGACTATTTATCGTTAATTCACATCATTTTGTAGCCCAGCAATAACTTTGCAAGATTCACCAAAGATGATAATGGCCGTGAGATCAAAATTAAGTTCGACCACGGTACCACCACATTGGGATTCATGTACAAGGGAGGCGTAGTACTCGCAGTGGATTCCCGAGCCACTGGAGGCCAATTCATTGGATCACAAACTGTAGAAAAAATCATAAAAATCAACAGTTTTTTGCTAGGTATTCTATTATTAATTTGCTACGTTGCATACAATAACTAGGTAATGAATTTCAGCTACAATGGCAGGAGGCGCGGCTGATTGTACGTACTGGGACCGAGTATTAGCTAAACAATGTAGGCTGTACGAACTGAGAAACAGGGAACGTATTTCGGTGGCTGCGGCTTCCAAGTTAATGGCCAATATGGTTTATAATTACAAAGGAATGGGTTTGTCCATGGGAATGATGTTGGCTGGATGGGACAAAAGGGTATTTAAAATTTATACAATCCTTACAAAATTTACCACAAGAACTATAAGTTGTACTGGCATGAAATGCTAAACATATGCAATAATTCTAAGAAAAGAAAACTAATATTCTTGTACGTATTACAGGGTCCTCAACTCTACTACGTCGATTCAGAAGGTCTAAGGACAGCCGGGAAAGTGTTCAGCGTAGGTTCAGGTTCCATTTACGCTTTCGGGGTGCTTGATTCTGGATACAAATGGGACTTATCCGATGAGGAAGCTTATGATTTAGGTCGTAGATCGATTTACCACGCTACTCATAGAGACGCCTATTCAGGAGGTATTGTTAGAGTGTACCACATGAAAGAGACTGGTTGGGTGCACATCGATGATAATGATTGCATGGACTTGCATTACAAGTTTGTGGAGGAAAAGGAGAAAATGGGTGGCGCTTGATTAAATTAATTTGTGAATTTATATTTTTTAAGAATAATAAATTTCTTGCATTAATTTGTATACTTTTTAATAAATGCTTGATAAAGAAATTTGTGGAAATTATATGCTAATTTTAAGAGAAACTTTTCATAAATTTTTATTCGAGTTTTTTCATTTAATCTTGGGATAGTTTCTTCCAAGATTTTAAGTATTTTCTTTAGTTATTTATAATATGAATGTACAGTTCGTGCAAAACAAAGTTGCTACAAATTTACTACGTCACAAATAGACAGTGTTGCCGAACTTTTATAAAGTTTACAAAATCTAAGAATTTTCTGAAATTGTCAAGATTTCTAGAGATAAGTACATTTAAAGATAAAAGTTCTCGTAAACTTTCATTTAAAATTGCTTATATAACTGTTTTGTTTTATGAATCGAAATATTTCAAAGAAAGAATGAATAAAGCAACAACCACAAGGGAAAATTAAAAGTACTGCTTGGATGACAACGGCAACTATGCGACTTGACTGTCAGTGCCTGCCAATCTACTATAAGAAAAAATGAATTATTTTATATATTTACAAACGTTGAATTTTAACATTTTAACAATATTATGCTTTTTAACATTATCTATCATCCCATTAATATTAAATTAAATTCTGTTGGGGTCTGCCCTCTGCCCCCATAATAGAATTATGGGGGTGAAAATAATAGTAAATGTCAAGCTGAATCGATTGAGACCATTTTCAATCGCAGGAAACGTCGGGGCCAAAGTTCGCCGCTTTTAAATTTCAATTTTACCACTTCAAAAATTCGATTTTTTAAAATAAAAAATAATCAAGATAAAAATCGTATTTTCGAAGTGATAAAATTTAAATTCAAAAGAGGCGTAACTTTGGCCCCCGTCGTCTCCTGCGATTGAAAATGGTCTCAATCGACTCAGCTCGACATTTTCTATTGAGACATAAAAACACTAGACACAAAAAACACAAAAAACTTCCACAAATTCTCGCCGAACTGCGACGAGGAGCGCCTCCATGGGACCAACGGATCAACGCCATTTTTCCTGGCATCGCGTTGCCATAGCTACTCACACAAGTATTCTGCAAAACTTTCATCCATCGGCGGTTTGCCGAGTCTAAACCAGTCTTTGATGGGGCGCCAGGTCGCTTCTATGCGCTGGGTGTGACCACCATCTGGAGCTGCAATTTAACAAGATATTACATATACATCGTTGACGAAAATAAGTAGTTACTCACCAACAAACGGATTCCAAGTCAACGCATTCGTTCCTCACCATCTCGTGCAGCCAGCAGTGCGCAAATCCGTACATAAGCCACGCGACCTCATGAAGAGTAAGCCGGCTGTTCTCAAACCAAGTGTCCGAAGCATCAACAGCTGTACACTTGTTACAACCATCCTTCGGACACACTGGAAGCGACCACAGCTGTTCTGTCCCCCTGCATAAAACCGCATGGCTTTACGGTGGCGGTAGCACTGAGGCCCAACCGCCTTCGGCTTGCGTTGGAAGGCGCTTCGTGTTCCAAAAGCGAACGATTGGTGGGAAGAAGCCATAACTAGAAAACCAAACCATGTTAAAACAAAAGTTTTGAAGAGTATAAAACTACAAATTCATGATACTTACTTGTAAAACTTGTAAAACAAAAACTAACAATTCAAAACGATATAAAAAATAAAAAGAACAATAAAAAACCCACTTAATAAAAATAATAAACCAAGGCAAAATTCAAAATTCAATTCCTAAAATTCAATTGAATTATCAATAGCAACGGGTTTCAATTATTTTCACAGAAAAATGATTACGAATACGATTAAGGGCAAGTATACCAATATCAAAAAAACATGACGATATCAATGACGCGCATCTAACTTTGATTTGCACAAATTGTAGATAGATATTTCTTATCGTATTTAATTGACTTTGGAATGACTATAAGTCTTGTCTATGGCTTGTTTTAAAAAATTCCTGTCATTTTTTATCTAAAATAATGACATTAACAAATTAGTACTAACATGTCATACGAGAATTGTTACATACGTTATTAATTTAAAATAAATTAACCATGAGTTTAGAGGAAATGTGTGGTTTACCATTCATTAATGAAAGTTTAGTATATGATAAGAGTTTAAATAAATATTGCAGAAATTTTGAGAACAATTTGAGCTTGGAAGTTCCCCCTATTTCTATTGTAAGTAAATCAAATTAGTTGGTTATTGAAGAGCGAAATATCGCGAATTTAGTCTCCAAAAAATAGATAATCGTCAAATCAACAAGCTTTGGGTAACACAAAAAATATTCTAAAAATTCATTATTCAAAAAAATTCATGCTAAAAATTCATTATTTTATAAAAAATATGTGTATGGTCTTCCTTGCTTTACGGTTGTGTACATTTCACTTTCAGGAAAGCCATAATTTCGCCAAATTCACCAAAGACGATCACGGTGCAGATGTCAAAATCAACTTCGACCACGGTACAACTACTTTGGGGTTCATGTACAGAGGGGGCGTAGTCCTGGCAGTGGATTCCCGCGCCACTGGCGGCCAATTCATCGGCTCCCAATCCATGAAGAAAATCGTCGAAATCAACAACTTTCTGTTAGGTTCGCTTCCGGTGCGATAATCGTGAAAACTTACCCGGAAAACTATTCTTGTCTATTTAAAGGTACTCTGGCCGGAGGGGCGGCCGATTGTGTGTACTGGGATAGAGTTTTGTCGAAGCATTGCAGGATGTACGAGCTGAAGAACAAGGAGCGCATCTCGGTGGCTGCGGCTTCCAAGTTAATGGCCAATATGGTTTATAATTACAAAGGAATGGGTTTGTCCATGGGAATGATGCTGGCTGGATGGGACAAAAGGGTATTCAAAATTTAACACAATCCTTAAAAACCTTATCATAAGAACTATATGTTGTACTGACATAAAATGCCAATCTTATTATTCGAAAGTTCCATGAATAATCTAATATTCTTATACAGGGTGGCCCATTAGTATGGAAATCCCAATATCTCAGTTACTGAGGATAATATCAAAAAAACTTCTTTACAAAAGTTGAATATTGGTTTTAAAATAGGTTATATTTGTACAGAGTGCTTCGTTTTGCCGTGATAGACCAAACCTATACTTTTTTAAATAGAACAACCTATTTTTATTAAAAAAATAATTTAGCTCGTCTTCAGCTTTCCAAAAATATAATATTGTATAATGTTATACTGAGTGGTTTAAAAGTTAAAACTACTTTTCCATGAAAATCGTACTAAGTTACCACTCTGTACAAACTAAATGGAATGAATTGAAAATAATTTATAGCCTTTACATATTGCAAATACCTTGAAAAGGTACAAAATGAATATTTTCTTAAGTTTCAATCATACTTTTTACAAGGTGGGTCTAAAAGCAAAAGTATAATTTTTTCTGTTACTTTAAATGGAACAACCTATATTTTGTATCATAATTCATATATTATTAAAAGTCATAAATAATGATCAAATAATTGTTTTAAATGTGCACCCATAACATCAATGCAGTATTGTAGTATTAAACTGCAATATTAAACACTGCAGTATACTGCAGTATTAATTTTTCTCCTAACATCCAAATTATCTCGAAATTATCTCCAAATTCATTCTAACTTATATCGAAATTTTTACAAATTATAGAGGCAATACAGATCAATAATAGGTAATTTTTACCAGCTAATGTCTGATGGATGTTTCTTTCTTATTTGTTTAACGTATACATAAATTATAAAAAAAGAAAGCTTAAAATTCTTTTTTTTGTAATTGAAAAAGCTTGTTAAAAATGGTTGAAATATAGCGTGTTCCTTTTAAATAACAGAGAAAATGTTATTTTTGCTTTTGAACCCACCCTATACATTATTGAAATTTACGAAAAATATTCATTTTGTATATTTTCACAAATATTTGCAACGTTATGAAAGGCTATATATAACTTATTTTCAAATCAATCCGTTTATAGTTTTTACAGAGTGGTAAACTAACAATTAGTGCGATTTTCATGGAAAAGTGGTCATAACTTTTTAACCACACTGTATAACATTATACAATATTATATTTTTGGGAAGCTGAAGACGAACTAAATTCAATTTTTGAATAAAAAACAGGATGCTCCATTCAAAAAAGTATAGGTTTGGTCTCAAACGGAACACTCGGTATAAGAATAACCTGCAAATTTAAAATATATAGCATAAAAGTATCTACAACTTTTGTAAAATAGTTTTTTTGATATTATTCTCAGTAACTGAGATATTTGGCTTTTCCATACTAATGGACTACCCTGTATGTATTACAGGGTCCTCAACTCTACTATGTCGATTCGGAAGGGCTCAGGACGCCGGGGCAAGTGTTCAGCGTAGGTTCTGGTTCCATTTATGCCATAGGGGTGCTGGATTCGGGTTACAAATGGGACTTATCCGATGAGGAAGCCTATGATTTAGGCCGTAGGTCGATTTATCACGCTACTCATAGAGATGCCTATTCAGGTGGTATTGTTAGAGTTTATCATGTTAAAGATACCGGTTGGAGTCATATCGACAACAACGATTGTAATGATTTGCATTACAAGTTTATGGAAGAGAAGGAGAAGATTGGAGAAGGTGTTCAGTATTATTGATACATTATTGATTTTCATTTAGTTATGAAAGTATTTGTGGTATTATGAATGAATTGTATTATGTTCATTTTTCCATTATTTCTGGAGTCGAAATTTCATATTAATTTAGGAATAGGAAGTTGTTTGTTTTTTGCTTTTTTTGGATTTTTTGTTTTCTAGATTGGGGTGGAGTTCAATTGGTCCCCGCGGTCAAATTTACCCAAATATAATCCTTTTTCGAGTCGAAAGCTATCAGTCAATTGGTCCCCAATACCGGATTAAGGGTTTCTAGGAAGGACCGATGGGAATATTTATAATTTCAAAATTCTCTGGCAAATTTCGATTATGTATTTTCATTTCGTAGTACAATTTAATGAGGATTTTATGATTAAGGGAAATTTTTTGACTTCTGTCTTTTTTTTCTATTTCAATATAGGGAAAATCCCATCCCTTCCAGTATACTTCTAGAAAATTAGGTGTACTTTTCATAATAACAAATTTCGATATTGTAAAATATGAAGGTACTTTACTCTTGAGCAAAATTCACATTTTTTGACATACCTCGTATAAGATTGATAAAATTTGATTTTTGATGGTTGCATCTTGGATTTTAGATCATACAGAACTGTTTGTGAAGAATTACTATTTCGTAAAATTAATAATAAAGTTTCCCATATGTTGCCAACTATTTTTTGAAATCCGTTCGTATATTAAAATTAAAATAATTCTTTTTTTGTACAGAATTTTTCTTTTAATATATATTGTACTAATTGTATATATTTTAAATTACTAATGCTTAGATATTAAATATTTTTTAACACTAAAAGCTGCATTTTGTCCAAATTCTCTCAACTATGTAAGTACACCAGACGATGTTATAGCCAAATGATACTTATTCATGCAATGTAAAATCGTATCTAATCGGATTAGGAATATTTTGAACGCGGGGACCAATTAGCCCATTAAATTTTGAAACTGGGGACCAATCGACCTGTAGGATTATGGAACCCCGCTGACAAAAATGACCGTGGGGACCAATTGGCCAATACCGCTAGATTGAGTGTAATCTTCATTCTAATTATTTATAAAATAAACTAATTATTTATGTTGAGACACCACCCTGTTTGAGGAAACAAAATAAATACATTTAATGCATTCTTTTCATTCAGTTGATATCTGGTTTATTATAATTAGTAGTACATTATTATCTTGGAAAATGCTGGTGAACTGGGTTTTACGCAAAACGGTTAGTCATTACTTATACTTTACTACGATAAATAATAAAAAATACGTGTACATTTCCGCTGGTAATTACCATAATTACGACAGCGAATCCCACTATTAATAAAATCTTGGTATGTAAATAATACGTTAAGGAACATATATGTGATTATAAAAAAAAGTGTTTCCAACCCTTTTCATTTCGATAATATGGAAGATTTGAACGAATTTTCGAGGAAGTTTCGAAAAGTTTCGAGGAATTTAAATATATTGATACTGTTAATGGCATTGCAGTAATGAGTAACTTTGTAAACTGTAACTCTTATAAAATAACCTCTTTAGGAATCATGCATAATTTTTACTTTGCAATGGGATTTAAACGTATAGATTTCAGGCCTTTCATTGCAGGCTTTCTTTCCTAGGATCCAGGATATTACCTATACTCCTAAGAAATAAACCAGTTTCTTAACAACATCCCAAAGAGGTGGAATTGTCCCCTAAAAAGTCGTGTTTTTGAATATGGTCTCATTCAAAACGGTTAATTATGACTATCTAATGATAACGAACAAATCATTCGGATTATTTCCAAGTAATTCGCCAAAATTCGTATAAAAATTAAAATGATGCGAAATAAAAAATATAAAATTGAGAAACCATATACTTACTTAGTTTAGATTATCAATCACGGATTTCACGTTGTAAATACATGTATATTTGTTTTATTCCAAAGAAAATAAATTGATTAGTGTTAAGTGTTTGCAAACAAACCAAGGCAATTGCCCCGAGTCATTAGAGATTAAAAACATATTAAGAATAAATAGTCTAGTGTCTAGTTTCTCAGAAAAATCGACTGAAATCATGAAAATATTTCGTACAAATCTAAAAATTCTACCCCGTAAAAATGATGTTGAAATTGTGAAAGAATTTAAAAAACTATAAAAGAGACAAGAATTATTAAAATTAACAAAAAACGCCAAGAAGTATAAGGAAAATACTGTAAAAAATTATGAATATTTGAAGAGCAAAAAATATCTATAAGTTATTCATAAAAATCTACTGAAACCAAAAAATTACCTTAAAATTTTTACTAAAACTTTTCAGCACATTCTTTAATTATGAAATTATTGAAATGATCAAAAAACCAACTATAGTCTATTCAAAAATGAGGTGAAGTAATCCGGCGACGTGTTCCTTGCAAAACCAATACACGGTGAACCGTCAAAGAAATATTAAAATATTATCATGAACATTATTTTTTTTCCTATTTCTGTGTTGGGCAGGTAGCTTCTGTGTAGTTTCTGTATAGGCTGGAATTTAGCCAAATGATTTATTACTCCGCTTCATTTATGAATAGACTCTAGTATAAAATCATAAGAAAAATACTACAAAAAATTATTAATTATTTGAAAGGAAACAGTACCTATATTTTACTCAAAAAATCTGCTGAAATCAAAAGAGTGCCTTAATATTTTTACTCAAAATTTTCAAAACTTCGATCCTCTTAAGAATAATGAATAAAGTTCTTTAAACGAACCAAAAAACGCCAAAGAGTAAAAAAAAATTACTGAAAAAATTTAAGAGTGTCTGAAAAGGAACAACTAAAAAATATAAAGTACTCAAAAAACCTAATCAACTGAAAAAAATTACTTCAAATTTTCTCCAGATTCTCCAAAGAACCAACTCAAGCAATGATAAATTTGCTAATTTAACGAAATTTATTATTCTTAGGTTCATCCTAATTATAGAACAAAAACACATTCCTCTACCCGAATAACAGTAAACCAAGAATTATTAATTTATTTGTTCATTGGCCAATGGGGCATTATCAAACACACAAACCCATTTACGCATTTACATGCATTAAAGAAATCATCAATTCGAATGGAACTTATCGCCTTCACGCTGTAAATACATACACTGGTTTCCTGCTAAGCCAGTCCATTTTTATTATTAACTATTTCGCCGTCATTCGGTATTTCCAAGGCTGGTTTGGTATTGACGACCGACCGAAAGATCAACATGGGTCATCAGTAAATCGACTTTAAAACTCGTTCGGTGATTTCTTCAATTTCAAATCGATTTCGAACCGACCAGTCTGTGATTTAGCGTTAATTTTAAAGTGTATTGGTGCCAGATAAACAATATCGAAATGGCAAGAAATTTGGCTGTTTCTTCGGGACTTTTAGTGATTATATTAGAGTTGTTTGTAGTTTCTTATGCACGTAAGTTAAATTTCTAATCTTTGGGTTTTTTTGTGATTTATTAGAGAAAGGTTAAGAAGTGAATATTTTGAGTAATGTTGTATTTATAATACGCAATACGCTTAATATGTTATTTATACCTAAATTATAGAGAATATTATTGTTATAAATTAGTAGAAATATGACAATAACAAAACAGGTTCTAATTAAATTACAATTATTGATGAATTTTTTAATGACCTACAAATATTGTAAGACTTGTGAATATGTTTATTCAGTAAAATAAACGCGGATTTTGATTTCATTTTACATCATGTGAAATTTAAATGGAATTCCCAGTATAAATAATTGTGTTGTATCTATACTAATTGTGTATAGATATCCCATGCATAATTATTTTAATAAACTCATAACAAACAAGGATATACACGCATATCTACATCTTTTATAAACCCCATTAAAACTTCAAAGAAATCTGTTCGATGCAATAAATAAATTGAGCAGCAACTTTTTTTAATTTTTTTTTTACTAAAAATTGTTAATTTTCAGAAAACGGCAATAACTGCAAAACGCCTTATAGAGAAGAAGGTGAGTGTAAGTTGATAACGAAATGCCAAAGCCTATTTTCTATATTACAACACAGGCCGATCAAGTCAGAGGACGCGGATTTCCTGAGGCAATCGCAATGCGGATTCGAGGGCGCTTTGCCCAAGGTCTGTTGCCCCTTGAAAACCGCCAGCAGCACCACTCAGGGCCCCACCGTCGATTACGGCACTGGTAAGTTATAATATATTTAATTCAGGGGTGTCCCAATTATTGATAAGAATTCACAGAGTTAATACCACAAGTTTCTAAAATGTTCACTTGCAGCTCAGAAATAAATTGAGTTATGGAAATGAAAATAGCATAATTTAGTAGTGGAAAATTCATTCAAGACTTGTTCAAAAATTACATTCATTTCATAGAAAAACGTTTATTAATTCATTCAGTTTAGTTTAAACTGTGGTAAGGAAGAATAAGTTGCTAAAACGTTTGGTCTGCTGGATAATTGATTAAAATCTAAAATTTTTCAACTGTTACAAATTGAATCCTTCAACACAAAATTTCAAATTCATTTAGTTCTTCATTAATTTAGAAATTTAAAGATTTTTTTGGTAAAAAATTTAATTTAATTCCAGCCCGACCTGCTGATAGTCCTCTCCTGCCATCCACAGAAGAATGTGGAATAGGAAACACTCCAGATAGAATATACGGGGGAAATGCCACTGATCTGGACGAATTTCCCTGGATGGTTCTCATCGAATACCAAAAAGGTATGTATATTACAGACGATTTCAAAACAAAAATAGGGCTTATTTTGAGACAGGAAAAGTTAGTATTTTATTAATAAATTTCATCCGAACAAAATTAAAAGTGATCAAACCTCAAAATCAGCGCAATTTTTAAAACATATACAGGTAAAAATATACATTTTGGTTTGCATTATGGTCAATTTATGAGTTCAACAAAGATTATTAAAATAACAGAGGGTTAGAATAACCTTTTCCTTTATATGAGACTAATGGCAGTTGTCTTTGTTACACCCATAGACAGTGATGTTAAAATTACTTTGCAATAATTAATCACCATTACAATTACTTTGGACCATTTTTGTAATTGGAGTATCCATGTCAAAAATTGGACAATTAGATTGTAGAGGTGATTCGGGAGGAATAATTTGGTTATCATTTGAAGGAAAAAAATGTTTTTCAACTTTATTCATGAAGAGTTCTCTAACTGTGACATAAATGACTGTATTTTCGTCAGAATTCGTTCAGTTTAGTTTAAACTGTGGTAAGGAAGAATAAGTTGCAAAAACGTTTGGTCTGCTGGATAATTGATTAAAATCTAAAATATGTGAAAATCGTTTTTCAATAACTGCTACAAATTGAATCCTTCAACACAAAATTTCAAATTTGCAATTATTTGTTTATGAATTAATTGAAAAATAGTTGCCAACACATATCCTTTACAACTGATTTTCTTGCTGGCCCTGAATTGCTGCAGCCAATGGCTTCATAACTATAGAATATTCGTAAAAAAAATAATTCTTACAAAATATGCTTGGGTCCAAGCAGGACCTCGACTACCTCTGCCCACTGATTTGCTATTGGAGTTAAATTTTTCTCGTATTGAAAATACTTCATAATCAAGTACTTCATGTACTTCAAGTACTTCAAGCAATTAATTACATATAAAAAACACTGCCCAGTGCATAGACCATATTGCATACAAATTTGCTCTTATAAAATTACCCTGTATCTATACAAAATGGACCTTTTTTATGACAACATGTTTTTAGAACGCGGTGGCAGCGGATTTTACTGTGGAGGTGTTTTGATAAATAAACGATACGTTTTGACGGCCGCTCATTGCGTGAAAGGGAAAGATTTGCCGAAATCCTGGAAACTGTAAGTGGAAATTTTACACTCGTACGCTTGCACATCAGTCGTTTAAAAACTGCTGTGCGCAGACACCGAACGCCGGTTCTGTATAATTTTTGAGGGTTCTTTTTTTATAGTTCGAGCGTACGATTGGGAGAATACAACACTGACACTGATACTGATTGCGTACCAACGGGAAACGGCAAGCAAAAATGCGCCCCTGTTCCTGTTAATGTGCTTGTAGAAGAGAGAATTGCGCACGAGCAATACAATCCGTACGATGCTAACCAATATAATGATATTGCTCTTCTCAGACTGGCTAGGGAAGTTAAATATACAGGTACGATATCTTATTGATAAATTACTTTTAACTCTCCTAATTACAACAGTTTCTGCTGAAAATACTTTTCGAGAAACTTTAATAATTGATGTATTTTACATTTTCTCTTGTACCTCTATACCTCATTCTTCAAATAATGTATTTTCTTTAGGATTTATTCGACCCATTTGTTTGCCCAAAACCGCCTTAGACCAAAGCAGAGATTTTACCGGCACCAAGTTGACTGTAGCTGGTTGGGGAAAAACCGAAAAAAGATCCGAAAGTAACATCAAATTAAAATTGGATGTGAGTAAAAACGAGCTAATTTCATATACAGGGTTGTCCGTAATTAATAGTCAATATTTCAACAGCTGATAGACGTGGTCGAAATAATCGTTAATCTGCTGTTGAAATATTGACTATTCATTACGAAACACCCTGTAGACTCTCAATTATACAGTGTGTTAATTAATGCAATGTACTTATTTTAATGGGTGATTCTTCGACTAATTTTGAGTTGAAAAGTTCATATAAAGTTATGTCTTCCGAAGCTCCTATATCTACCATAAGACCTACCCATATCTACGCCACTGATTAAAATAAAAAAATATTCTCTTTTTAAAAAATGTGTATTTATACCATAATATGTCGTCCTAGAATTCAATGTAATATCGCAAACGGTTTTACAAATTTTTGAAAAAACCTTAATAAAATTTAAACTTAACAACCCTGTATATCGAAAACCGAGCTTCGGAGGACTTACATGAACTTTTCGACTCAAAATTAGCTCAGGAATCACCCATTAAAATAAGTACATTGCATTAATTAACACCCTGGTATATCTCAATTTACATAACTTCCTCCTACTTCAGAAGTTACTATATTATTCTTTACTACATTATTCTTTACTACATTATTCTTTTGAAAGAATCTCTCAACTTTTATTTTTGGTTTTAGGTGCCGGTTAAAACGCTCTTGGATTGCTCGAAAAATTACCGTCAGGCCGGTGTGACCCTTAATAATGGCCAGTTGTGCGCGGGGGGCGAAAAGGGCAAGGACTCCTGCAGAGGAGACAGCGGTGGGCCTTTGATGAAATTTTCAGCCGATGCGGATTATCAGCTGAATTGGTTCGTGATCGGCGTGGTATCGTTCGGGCCTTCCCCTTGCGGTATGGAAGGCTGGCCTGGAGTTTATACGAAAGTAGCCAATTATGTGCCTTGGATTGTATCGAAATTGAGACCGTAATTTAGGAAATATAAATGTTTGTAATGTGCAGCGATTAATTTTAAGAAGAAAACTGTTTTAATTTTTTGTGTATATAGTATAAACTCTGTTTAGTTCCTCTAATATTTTAGATTTTGTAATTTTGTATTTATTGTGCGAAACATAACAGAGAAAGATGAAGTTTTGACAAATTATGAAAATCATTACATTATTACATTACATTCAAATCACACCATCAATTAAAAATAATATTAATTTTGACTTAATACCAGAAACTTTTAAATAAAATTATTAATAAATATAGCATATTTTATTTGAATAGGAGTGCAACCATTTTTACAAAAAAAAGACACGGATTCCCTAAATTAATAATAATTAAAAAAAGAAGAACTAAATTCAATTGACAATGACAGTGACACGTTTGACAGATGTCGGATTTAATTTTGTTTGTTTATGTTTGTATTTTTCCATCATGTTTTTGCAGATATGTAAGTGTTTTAAATGAAATAAACTTAATTATTCATTAACATTTATCTTATTTCAGTAAGTTTACTAGGCACCGGCATTTTATGGGGAACGACGAATCCTTTAATAAAGAAAAACTCCAAAGACATCCTGAAAATAAAGGGGAATTCCAGAGTGTCTCAATTCGCATTAGAAATAAAATATCTAGCCACTAATTTACAGGTACGTTTTTTAATAACCAGCTTCGTTGGTTTTATGTAACAAGTATTTTCAGTATTTATTTCCTATGTTAATCAATCAATCAGGATCGGTATTATATTATTTAACCCTAACTAATACCGATATAACATTGGCAGTGCCCGTAGCAAATTCCCTAGCGTTCGTATTCACAGCTATATCCGGTTGGTTTATCGAGAAAGAATTACCCAAAATAAGTAAGAAGGCTTTCTTTATTTAACTTTCTTATTGAACCATTCAGCCATTCTGTTTATATGTCTTGCTATACAGGCAAATGCAAATTTCAATGTAATATGGTCTATGAGAGCAACAAAGACAACTTCCATTAGTCTCATATAAAGGAAAGAGAAAGAGTGATAGTGTGGGATTACAACTTTCTTTCTCTAACCCACTGTTACTTTAATAATCTTTGTTCAACTCATAGATTTGACCTTATTACAAACAAATTTGCAACTACCTGTATACGGAAAATACTGTGTGTCCACGGATGGGGTTGCCTATAGGAGAAAAATTGTTATTATTCATTTTACGACAAAATGCCATTCTGTATAAAAATTTCTGCTTTTTTTGAAAATGAGAATAACATAGAAAAATGTTAAATTGGATCTACAGGGTGTTGGCAAATTATGAAAACATGAAAATACTTCAATAGAGAAGTACCATTTTTTTTATTTTACACAAAATTTTTATAAGATAAAGTTATTTATAATCTAAAATAAAACCTGAATTCATATTTTCGAAATAAAATTCGAATTTTGTATGTCCACAATGATGAGGTTGGTTAGAGGAGAAAAATGATTATTCATTTTACGACAAAAAGTCATTTATAAAAAAAAATACTTTTCGACAAAATGAGATTCACATATCAAAACATTAGATAAGATTTATAGGGCGTTAGTAAATTAAGAAAACGCGAAAAAATTTCACACAAAATTGGAATTTTAATTTGAAAATTTGAATTCAGGCTTTATTTTAGATTATAAATAACTTTCTCTTGTAAAAATTTTGTGTAAAATAAAAGATAATGGTACTTCTCTCTTGAAGTATTTTCATGCGTTCTTAATTTTCCAACACCCTGTAGATCCAATCTAATATTATTCAATGATATTCTCAAATAAGAAGGAGAAATTTTTATAAAGAGTGGCTTTTTGTCGTAAATTGAATAAAAAATTTTTTTCTTCTATATGCAACCCCATCTGTGGACACACTGTATAATGGGACAATTGATATAATTATTATGGTTTTAGGAGCAATATTGGGAGCAGTATTAGTGATAACAGGTACCATACTTTGTTGTATAGGAAAATACAAGTACGAATAAAAAAATCTGCGTTTTAATTAAACTATTTTATTTATACATTTAAACCGTTTGATAATATAAAATACATTTGATC
Organism: Phyllotreta cruciferae; assembly: GCA_917563865.1. Classification (NCBI taxonomy): domain Eukaryota; kingdom Metazoa; phylum Arthropoda; class Insecta; order Coleoptera; family Chrysomelidae; genus Phyllotreta; species Phyllotreta cruciferae. Next base: position 3,023,103 of record OU830609.1, on the reverse strand, counting down.
TAATTGTAAGAATTGTCTACGATCTAGAAAAAGCTGCGTCGAGTTAGTTAAACATATATACAAAATAACTAAACATACAATATTAAATAAACGTAAATAATTTGTAAAAATATGGCACTATCTTGTTATAACGTTTAAATTCGTCTAAAATATCACATTAATCTTAATATGCTTTCATTTCTTTGATGGGTCACTAAGAATGACTTGTTAATTATTAGATAATTCTTAATTCTAACGATCGTGATATTTTTATTAATTATATACATTGAACAGGTACTTTTTCAAATTTCAATAATCGAGCTGATCAAATAACATCTATTAATTACTTATTGTTTTTTTTTTCTAATTTCTGGAATGGTTATTACATTAATTTATTCGTAAATGCATTTGCTGTGCACAGAATTAAGTGAGTGAAGTACCGCGTTTTAATTGAAAAATGAATTAAAAGGTATAAAAGTATATTGGATTCGTTTGATAAGTAGCGTTTTTATTTTTTAATGACTAGTAACATCTCGACTACCATGAGCCTTGCAAACGCGGCGTTAAAAGTACATTTCCCCATTGAAATTTAGCGTATCCCCAAAAACTACGTTTCTGCTTACTTAGTGACAAACTACTTACCTACTCGATACGACTACACGGCGGTCAAGCGAGCCGCTTCCTCTCAGGGCTTCTGCAACTCGGACAACTTCTCGTCCTTGCCGAATTTCGTGCTCAACAGCATCTGGTTCTGGTTCGACAGCTGGTCGATTCGGGTCCGCAACTCCTCGATCTCCGAGGCGAGCTTGTCGATCTGCCGGCCCTGCTTCACCGGGTCGAAGGCCCCGCCGGGGGGCGGCTTGCTGCCGCCGGTGTCGTTCCCCGCCGCCGTCGTATCGTTGCCGCTTGCAATAATGACTTGCTTGGTGTTGTTGGAGTGGTCCTCGACGAGGGTGGGGTCGTTGTTGTGGATTTCGTAGCGCAATTCGGGACTTCCCGCAGAATGGGGTTCGACTTTCTGCACTAGGTGGGTTTGGTTATCGGCGTGCAGCGCCTCTTGTTCGTTTTGGTAGTCTACTGGTCGGTTGTTGATGGGTTTCGATGTCTTGGTGTCGGGAACGTAGCCCAAAAAGGCGTTCGGTTTGGATGTGGTCGGTTGTTCGTTCAACGGGGGGCAGTGGGACACTCCGTATATTCTAGTGTGGTTTGTTTCCATGATTGATGTTATGTCCGGTAAAGCGGCGTCGCAAAGTATCGGATTTTCTAAAAGCAGATTTAAATGTTATTAATACACTCATCGACTTAAAATTCGATCAAAATAATGATTTATTTAAAAATGCTCTAACTTTCAAATGCGGAGGCTGATTTATTTGAATTTTTTAGCAACTTTTAGATAAAATACTGTAGTTTTAAGATTATTATTCGAACATCTAAAAGTAATTTAGTACTCGCCGCATATACGGGGGGAAGAGAAAACAATTTTTTCTCTACTTTTGACACACCCTGTAGGTTAATTCTGCCAGTAGATCTGCACACAATTAACTTTATCAATAAGACTGATTTGTTTCCACCATTTTGCTTTTTTATTTACCCTGATATCTTAATTTGTTTGTGAAATGTGACGATTTAAAGAAAATGCTACATTTTAGAAACGGTCATAATTTAAATGAGAGAGAATAAACTACAAAATAAGTAGAGTGCTGTGGCCAACTCACAATATGACAACTGTCAAATATTCGTTACTTGGCAATTGCAGTTTAATAAAAAAATTCAAATAAATCAGCCTCCGCATTTGAAAGTTACAGCATTTTTACATAAATCATTATTTTGAATGGATCGAATTTTAAGTCGGGGAGTGTAGTTATTAAGTAATTAACTGTTACTTTGTAACGTAAGTTACGGCACCTCTATAATCGATAATTCGGTCTCACCTTTACACTAATGCCCGATTTCACCAACCAATTCTTAAAGTTGGGTAATACTTAAGCTGGATTTAGGGAGTCTTAGGTACAATTTGCATTTCACCATGCTCAAGTAATATGCTTAAAGGTGATAGGATATACCTGAAGTTAGGACAGCTCACTAGGCTTGCCTAAAGCCTTCATAGGAAACACTTGACCATACTTTTCATCTTTAGCAAGCTTTAGATGAAAATCTCACCTGAGATTAGTAGATTTTATAGTTCATATTAATATTTGTTGATAGTTTAAAGAATTTTTGTTAATGTTAATTAAAAAATATGCGATCTGTACCAGATGAAGTTGAAAATATAGATAATTTAATTGAGGGTCAAATTGATATTAATCGTATTAAAACAATGACAGACATTTTTCAGCTCGAGAATTAATTGTAAATAATTTTTGTAATATTTGAATATAGTGGAAGTTGATAAAATTATTTTATTTTATGTGGGTTATATACCTACTGGATGTTATGTTACGAGAGGTAACTTGTTACATTTCTATACCAATGAAAGTAACAAGTTAAAAAAGATTGCAAATAAGTTTTGAAGTTATTAAGTTATAATATTTGGGGGTATATTTACCTCATTTCTCTTCTTTTCTCTCTACTTATTTCATTCATGATCTCCACTTATTCGGTTTACACGTCAAAATTAGGCAGTGCTACCAAATAACATGCATAAAACTGCCAAAATCAAATTTTTATCTAGGTAATTCTTAGTACTACGGGATTTCTTATATTGGTGAAATTCTATTTAGGTATATGTATTCAATTTAGAAGTACATTCTTCCTACCTTTTCAATTACTTAGGTAAGACATACCTAAAAATATGGTGAAATCGGGCATAAACATTTGATTAAAACTTAATTCTAATGGCCCGCATTCAGCGCCCCATTTTAAAGTTAAAGTCATGTTTACCGAGCGCCTTTTCTACATTGTTGTTATGGAGTAACTAAGGACATTGTTTACATTTAAGTCGCTCTCTAAACATGCATTTAACGTTAAAATGGAGCGCTGAATACGGGCCAGAGTCTTTGATTTAGATTAGAACATTATTTGGGAATGGCTAATCAACCAAAAAATTTGGCAGTGTCTCCTTAGGTGTTTTTGCTCATTACCTTGAAGGTATATTTTCAAGATGTCCCAAGTGCCTTCGTGTACTCCATGCTCTATAGTACATCGAGTTTTCGCCACCAAATCCCTCCCCAGAGCGACGATTTGATTATTGGACAAATCGGCGTGACACAACACAGGTAAACCGTGGAAATCCTTGTCTAATATCGTCAACAAATTGTGGCTGGCCTTCAATTCCGACAACCTCGGCAGATACGTCTGTAAATTGAACGTTATTGCTCTCGAAATCGATTATTACCGAGCCAATATACCTTGCTGGTCTCCTCTAAGGTGGTCAACAAATTGTAGGATATGTCGAGCAATCGCAGCTCTTCCAAACCGATGAAGTCTTCGGGCGAGATTTTCCTCAACTTGTTGAAGCTCAGATTCAACCGAAGTAACTCAGTAAGGCCCGATAGGGCACCGTTTAGCGTCTGGAGATCGTTGTGGTCGAGCTTCAGCTCCGTCAATTTGATATTCCAATCGACCAAATTCTATTAAAAAAAATAGATGCGAATAGGAGAGAATCGATTAATCGATTTTGCATACTTACAGGCGGTGGTCCCTTCAACGTGGAGATGCGATTGTAGGACAAATCGATGCTGCGCAACTCCTTCAAATCGACGATCTCCTCCAAGGAGAACTCCGTCAGGCGGTTGAACGTCAAATTCAGGAAGTTCAGATTGGTCAATTTGGCCAGGGAATTGTTCAAAGACGTGAGCTCGTTGAAGCCCAGGAATAAGGATTTCAAGGACGAGGGAACGGCGAAATCTTCTTCGCTCAACTAAAAACACAACAAGCATTTAAACGAATAATTTTAATGAATTCTATTCGGTTACCTTTCCTAATTGATTGTGCTCCAACTCCGCTAATTGGAGATGCGTGGATTTGGACAGCGCCCCATCCAGAGACCGCAGCTTGTTGTTGTGGAAGAAAATCGATTCTAAATTCGGAAAATTCTTGAGTTGCTGCGGCAGTTTTTCCAGAAGATTATCCGAAGCGTGAATTAATCTTAAAATCGAGATTAATTTAATCAATCATAGATACTAGAAGAACCTGAATAACTTTGTTTTAGGTGTGATGTATAGTATAATTCGATTTAAAAAAGCGACAAAATGAAGAAAAAAAGATGTTTTCTAGAATATTTACCTACTAAATCGATAAATAATACTGTAATTTGCTTTACTAGAATGTTCTAATAATTTCAACTTTAACAGTGAAGAATCTAGCACAAACTGAAGAAAAATGTTCATGTTTTCTTGAAAATCGATTAATTTACCTCGTAAAACGTTAAATAATTTATAAATACTTGAAAATTCGAGAAAACCAGCACAGTTTCCATCAAATTTCATTTCAATAGAGGCTCTCTTTTGAACAAAAATGACACGTATTTACTAGAATACTTTACTGGAATATTCTAATAATTTCAACTTTAACAGTGAAGAATCTAGCACAAACTGAAGAAAAATGTTCATGTTTTCTTGAAAATCAACTAATTTACCTCGTAAAACGTTAAATAATTTATAAATACTTGAAAATTCGAGAAAACCAGCACAGTTTCCATCAAATTTCATTTCAACAGAGGCTCTCTTTTGAACAAAAATGACACGTATTTACTAGAATACTTTACTGGAATATTCTAATAATTTCAACTTTAACAGTGAAGAATCTAGCACAAACTGAAGAAAAATGCTCATGTTTTCTTGAAAATCAACTAATTTACCTCGTAAAACGTTAAATAATTTATAAATACTTGAAAATTCGAGAAAACCAGCACAGTTTCCATCTAATTTCATTTCAACAGAGGCTCCCTTTTGAACAAAAATGACACGTATTTACTAGAATACTTTACTGGAATATTCTAATAATTTCAACTTTAACAGTGAAGAATCTAGCACAAACTGAAGAAAAATGCTCATGTTTTCTTGAAAATCAACTAATTTACCTCGTAAAACGTTAAATAATTTATAAATACTTGAAAATCCGAGAAAACCAGCACAGTTTCCATCAAATTTCATTTCAATAGAGGCTCTCTTTTGAACAAAAATGACACGTATTTCGGTCATAAGAATTTCTAAAACCAAAAGCCTTTAATTACATTAACTTAGGCGCGAATTTGGGCAACTGGCTTTCGATATCCTCCAATTCGTTGCCGTTAATAAACAACCACTTCAACTCCGAGAGGTTCCTCAACGTGTTGTTCAATCGCTTGATGTGGTTCCTGCCGATGTGTAGCTGCTCGATTTGCGGCGGTATCGACTTAGGATCCATCTCGGATATCTGATTGCCGGCCAACACCAAGCACTGGATGCGCTTCAAATTCTGCAAATCGCCACGTTATCACTTCGTAACCGTTACACAATCGAAACGCCCACCTCTAATACCTGCCGATTTCTTTAAGTACATAGGGAAAGTAGCGTTGGACTAGAGATGGGCGTCAATAAAAATAACGTAACAGTTACTTGTGGAACTGTTAGTGGATGCTTACCGAAAAGCTGTTCTCCGATAGGGTTTTGATCTTGGTGCGGCCCAGGTCCAAGGTCTTGACGTTGGGCATCTGCTTCCAGAGGTTCTCGGGCACCTCCCGCAGATCGTTGTCGGCCAAGCTGAGGTAGTAGACGTGCGTGAGGCTCCGGAAGGTTTCCGGATCTAAAAAACTGAACACACCGGTTTACTTCCATTATGTTCCTCGAGTAAAATTAGCTTTCGAGCGATGGAAATTCGGCCTCGTACGCGAGGAATGCGGCGCAGTTTCGCGTACAGATAGATATAAATCGCGCTCATCAATTAAAGAAGAGTCGGATGACAAAACGGAAAAAAAGAGAAGAAGTAGCACCTATCGAGCGAACGGGCGCCACCGTCTCGGGCGCCACGCCAGTACGCCGCGCCGTGCCCGTTTGGAACGTTGACCCTTTGTTCGATTTACTCCTTCGGACTAATGTTAGAAAAATTCACGATCGTAATATCATTTATACGGGGCGTTCAGTAAATGTTGGTCACGAATTCGGCAGGGATTCCCCGCTTCTCGTGGATTTTCTACTTCAATTTAGTCACCCCTGTCACTTTAAGGTGACGTTACTGATCTATTTTAATCGGTGATAAAGGAAGGAAATTGGGAGGCGTCGCATGAGAAATCTCGCGGCCCGGGGAATACCAGCACAAAGATTATATAAAAATTAATAAACACCTATTATATGTTTAATTTACAAAAGAGATACTTTTGCAATATATTGGTCGAGTTTTGGTCGATTTTTTTGTTGTTGTTAAGGACGATTGCAAAGGATGAGCCGTGAAAATTTCCGAGAGATTAATTCGTCCCGAGATAAGCCTAATTAATTTCAAAATGTGTACAATATCGCTCTAAACAAATCGTTGGCGCCCGCTTCGTTTATCGGCGAACGAAAGAAATAATAAAAATAGTCGAAACGCGATAATTGGATAGATATTAGTTCGAATTGACCCGTGGGACAAATCAAAGCGACGATCCGATTTTACGGGTTTTATTAAACATTAATTTATTAACATCGTAAAATCCCCATTTATCAATTTCGTGTGTCATCAAAACTTATCGATAACGCCGTTTATTAAACATGGCTTTAATGGATAAAAAAACCATAAAATTCGGGGGAAAACACTAATTAATCCTTATCAACGCCTGAATTGAACAGTACACTATTTCTACTACTAATTCGAGATAAAAGGGAAGTACAAACTGCAAGGTCTTTGGGATTTAAAGATGCGAGATAGGTCACGAAAATAAGGAAAATCCGCGGATAGCGCCGAGTCCCAAAGGTAAAAGTTATCGAAGATTGATTGATTAAAATTGATATAACATGTATCGAATTGAATTTTCGTCCGTGCTTACGTTTCGTCTTGGAACGACTATCGAACGACGATAATTAACCTTGATTACAAACGAATAATAAGGTTAAATAGGGTAAATTGACTACGGTTACTCGGAAAGGCCTATTTATCGACGGCGCGAAATTTATCGGTTATCAGGTAAAGAGTTTGCTCGATGGAAAAACTGCTGGTATTTGGAAAACACGTCGGTTGGATGGAAAACTCCGTGTAAATGCTAAATAAATACTAAAGTATAACACGCATTTTAATTTTTAAGCATTTTATTATTATTAGATTGCAAAATAAAATGGACATTTTCAAGACTGGCGAGATTTCTAAATCTGGACATTTTTATACTGGAAAATAATTTATGGACAAATTTCTAAATCTGGATATTTTTGTATTAATTTTGAGTACAATCATCCTGAATTTTGGACGCATTTTTTCGAAGAAAAATGTTATTTATTTTGTAGAATATTCGCAATCCTTTACCGATTATTATTTTGAATTTTGTATATTCCCTAGTTGGCCTAGTTCTATTTAAGTCAAGTAAGTTCTAATACCCTAACTGAATAGAGAGATTCTTATAAATTGTTTTTTTTTAAGATTTTGAGTTTTAAATAGATATAATTTAAACTTATTTTCTTTAATTCACTTTAATTGGGTACTCTAATTTTTGTTAGTTGATGCATTAATTAATTTGTTGAAATTAACTTTCTCAAAAATTGGGTATGCATTAAATTGTATATAATTTAACAAGCAAAAACGTCACAGAGTTAGTTATTTTGAATCAACTATAGCTAACTATCTGGATCAACTAGGTATAGCTAACAAAATAGTTGTGACCCCCTAATACATTTTTTATGAATATATTTAAGAAGAATTAATTAACTGCATTAATGTAATTTTTATATTACTAGGTACATGTATTCAATAAAATTTGTAGAAACTGCAAGTTAGATAATTAGAAAATAAAATTAAACGTTCATTACAGCATATAAAAAAGTGACTGTATAACAATTTATGCACTTTATGCCAAAAATGTGAAACTGTTATCAAGCTTTTAAATTTATCTCCTATAGATATCTATCCAGTAATTCCTCTATAACGATGAAGATCTCCTACAAAACATGACAGTGTTTCTATTATATCATTAGTGCACCTTCATTTCTCTGGTTTCAAATGAAAAATAATGGCAAAAAGGATGGTTTTATTTGCGCTCACGTGCCCGTTACTATCGAGAACGGCGCCTGTGGGTCGGTCTCTCCTCGCTCTGTACACACGCGCATTTCGTTAAGATGGCGTTAACGCGATTAATTTCTAGTCGCTAATTGGCGAGATTAATTCCATTCGATTTATATAAACAATTTGGTAATTTAATGTCCGATACGGATGTAATCTTCTTTGGCTACGTTGCTCGCGCTTCGACCGCCTCGTTTGATCCCTCTTCGCAACGCGAAACCTAAATGGTCTATTATCGTTGGTAGTTTTCGGTGTACACCCCGTAGAGGGTAAATAAAAATTATGGAGATTTTTTAAGATGTTGACGATATTATCTAAACGTAATTGGTTTGTAATTGGTACATCTTTGATAAGATAAAAGCTAATCATCTTCACGACGAGAGGTTTATAAATCTATATCTAACGATCGTTTACCCTATACGTAATAGTACAAGTACATATAGTTATATCGTTTACGAAAAATTTGAATCTCTTAAAAAATAGTAAATTATTTATCTGTAATTCGTTAAATAAACTAAGAGTTATTTGGTAAGAGTCATTCGTCTCTATTAATCTAATCGTTCATGCACTCAACAGGCATAATTATTTACCCGAAGAGTCAATTACCTCCCCAAATTATATTTAATTGTATTTAAAAACTTAATTAAAGAGTAGGTATCTAGTGAATTAAAAAAAATCATTCGTTTTTATAAACTTTTTAAAAACAAACTAAGAATCATATGAAAAAGAATTATTCGTCTCTATTAATTTAATCATTTTGATGCGTTCAAATACCTCCCTAAGAACCATTTATATAAGGATCCTAAAGAATCAATTATTTTTAAAGAAGATAATTAATTCTCGAAGAAAGAAGAATCTTCCGAATACCAGATCTATAGAAATATCATTCAATAGCAAAATAAGTAAAGTGGTCATTGAATCTCTTAAAAAAGAGTCATTCAATTTCTTAAAAAAAAGTCATTCATTTATCTAAAGCTCATTATACTAAATGAGAATCATACATCAAAAAGAGTCATTCATCCCTAATTATCTAAACATTGACGCGTTCAACAGGGAATTTAAGGAATTTAAGGAACCTAAAGTTATTTATTTTTAACCAAGAAAATAATTCTCGAAGAAAGAATCCCCCAAACTTTACAAATAACATAGAAAATAGAGAACGTGGTTATTTAATCAAATAAAAAGAGTCATTCGTATATCTAATTTTTCTTAAACTAACTTTAAGAGTCCTGTATACCTACATTCCTAAAAGAATCATTTGTCTTCATACATTTAATCATTTATCCACTTTAAAGGGATGAATTTACCTCCCCATCAATTACCTCCCTAAAAGCCTTTAATGTATCCAATTTTCCCAGAGAGTCAATTATATTTAACTAAATAAAATTAATTCTTAAAGAAAGAAGCATAATTCAAATAATTTCTAGATAATACCGACCGAAAGAAATGGCATTGAAAAATAAAGAAAGTGGTTATTTAATCTCTTAAAAGCGAATCATTCGTTTATCTAAAACCCATTAAACTATCTAAGAGTCATTTATACCTTCCTAAAAGTCATTTGCCTCCCTAGTTTGATCAGATTTATGCTCAGAAATGAGATCAATTTAGAGTTAAATACGTCTTTAATCTATCTAAAAATTCTCAAAGAGTCAATGTTATACCTATACAAAGCAAAATAATACTCTTAAAAAGAAACCACGTCATTCGCACAACCTCCAGCACACAGACCGATAGAAATAGCTGTAGAAAACCATTATCTCACTATCCCTTACGATCCGTAGGTAAAATTTCCACAACTCACCCTATGACGTCGTGATTGAGCTTCAAGTTCTCGATGGTCATGTTGAGCTCGTGGAAGCTGCGCTTGTAGAGATCGCCCAACGTGGAGAAGGCCAGCCGCAGGGAGACCCGGTCCTCGGGGCCGAAGTGGCCTCTCAGTTTCTCCACCACGTGCTCGAAGGAGGTCATCTTGTCGCAGGAGATGGTGGTCAGCTTTTCGGCGTAGTCCGTCTTGCAGGAGCACGGCACGATTTGCTTCCACATGGGGCAGTGCTGCATGCTGGTGCAGTGCAGCATGGCGAGCATCGCCAGCGTGGACATGCCCAAACGGTACAGGAGCATTGTTTGCTCGGTGGTTTACATTTAATTCAACGGATGGCTGTCGGAGGGACGAAAGTTAATACACTAAATTTTGATGTACTGTTGTTAAAATGGGATATTTGGTTAAGGAATATTTGATGTTTTTTTTATTTTTTTGTGAATTTACATGAGTGGTTTTTAAAAGGATTTCTTGTTTGGTTTTAGATTGGTTTTGATTATTTAGTTCTGATAGGTTGGTTAAGTTATTGATTATTTAGAACATTTTGGGGGTCTTTTTGTTGAATTTTTCTGAATTACTTGAGTGAATGAAGAATTAATTACCTGCAATTTTTTCAAAAATTCAGAGGATTTTTTCTTTGCCAATTTAAATTGGTTCGAGCGAATTTTTATATGTAATTTTTTAATTGCTGTTTAAATTTAAATTTATTATTAATGATAATTTAGAGGATTTTTTAAAATATTTGTGGTATTATATGTTTTTCTAATTTTGACTGTTTATAAATGATATTAAATAATTTTTCGGAAAATGTATTAATAATCGATTATAAAAATTGATGTAGTTTTCTAAAGAGGCCGAAAATTTTATAAAAAATGGACAAATAGAACGAAAAATAAACGCAGTTAAATGGAAAATATTATCAAAAAAATACCGTTTCCCAAAAAAAAAATCAATAAAAATAGAATAAAAGCAGCACCTACCTTAGCAAAAATTGCGGAAATACACAACAACAAAACCGAAAAAATACCAAAAAATAAAAAACAAAACTGCCAAAAATGCGGGGGGCAAATGAGCAGTATGAACTCGAATTTCTCGCCAGCAGGAGGGTTTATTTTCTCGATATTCCGAATCGAATCGAATCGAAAGTAAATCGACTAATGATGTTAGATACCGGACGGTCACTAACTAACTAACAAGTCGATTTGATACTAAAATTTTCTTTAGCTTGAGCGTTGGGATTGGATTCCTGCGATACGAGTGCGAGAGAGCGCCGCCTTTCGAAATCATCACACCGTTTGCTCGGTGTCTCATCGATATACAGGGTGTCTCCGAGCTTTGATTATCACGTGATCTGGTCATGCGGAAAATGACTGGTATTGGTATGATTTCGACTAGTTAATAGGTAATCCATTTATGAATGGATTTTCTTATATGGTAGCAAAGTAAATTCAAATGAAGGTGAAATAGGTATGGGTACAAAAATTCCAACTGTCATTTTTATCGATAAAATTGACAGTTATATATTGATATTTAAATATTGGTCGAAAAAGTAGATTGCAATGTTTCACAAGAAATATCTCAGAATAAAAGAAATGCATATTTCAATTTACAAAAATGTACATGTAATTATACCATTACAGTCTAACAATTTGTTTGTGATTAAAAATGATTTTATTATTTATTTTAAATAAATAATTCTACCTGTCACTTTTATCAATAATAACAAAATAACAGATACTGACAGGTTGACAGGTGGTCGTTGAAACAGGTTACAATATTATAAATTCCACATTAAATAAATAAAACCGAATAAATAAAAAAGTACTATTAAGCACCAAAAATTGTTTGTGATTAAACGTGATTTTAAATTTAACTGAAAAATTCCACCTGTTACTTGTAACAATTATAACAAAATAACAGATACAGACAGATACCAGATAGATTGACAGGAGGTCGAAAAATTTACCGTTCTGTTGAAAAATTTCATTTTGTGAATGATTTACCGATAGCTAGTGCTTTTTTTAATTAAAACAGTTACGCGAAATAAGTTAACATTAACAGGTGAGTTTCGTGTGAATATCCTACAGAGTGTTTCATAAATTAATGCATTATTTTAGTTAGAAATAAACTTGGGACACTCTGTATGTAGTATTTGTGATAATTTCTGTTAAAAGCATAAACATGGCTGATGTTTATATAGTATAGGGATGAAATGAAAGGCAGACAGGAATGGATTTAGTTACTGGAAGAAAAAGTTTTTCTTCACTCTATGAATAAGTATCACAAACTGAATAAAAGGTGAATTGAAATACTCTGCAGTACCTACTAGCATTCAAATTTTAGATTGAAGTTGACCAAGTTGGCAAATTTAACCCTTTATTCTATACCCCTATTATAGATATATTCAGAGCTTGAGTAAATTCTTAAAATTCAAAGAAGCTTTCCTTTCCGTTACCATTACATAACGATTAATATTATTTATATTATAATAGTAGGTGTGTTTTTATGTAGGCCGCAACAGTTTTATTTCGGTTTGATAATTTCTCAATATTTTTCTACAAACCGATAATTTCCTATACGACTACTTTTATAGAAACGCACATTTATCGCCCACATTTTTGCGAACAAAATAAACGAAAATAACGCGCAGAGTGTTCAACTGAAATTTATTGCAAAATAATGTATGATGTGAGAGAAAAACGTGGAGTTGAGAATGTTTCAAAACTTTTCATCACGCCGGGTTCACCTTAGAAATAACGCGAAATTGAAAAAATAACGGTTATTGAGTCACGTTATTTGCAGACGTCTCTATACTATAAAATCGATTGCCAACTCTATCAAATGTATGTCAAACAAAACGTCACTATTGACAATTTATTACAATTTATGCTACTGTATGTATCATCGTACGCAACTTAAAATCCTTCAATTTAATATCATATTTTCGAAAAAAAAAGCAATAAAGGTAATCGAAAGTTACAAAAATGACCAAGAAGTTTCGATAATTCTAGAAATTTATTAATACAATTTTTTAAGCAATTAAATTCGCGAATTTTTCGACCTACAAAAACAACCTAATAACTTATCGTTATTAAAAAATAAATAGTTGTTTTGCAACTAGTTTGACGTACCGGCAAGGCGATCTTACAAGTATGTAGTGGTTTCTTTTTACAATTATCATCGCGAAAATTTGCTTGTTTATTCTTGAATCTCAAATCGAACATAAACTTTTATCCGGACGCACGTCAAGCGAAATGAATAAGAGAGCAAAAGCGTCAGCGGATCGTCCTTAACCCCATCCATTAACGAAATAAATCTCGTCTAATTGTGATGTAGAATGTGGAATATCTCTCGGCATTCGTGGGATTCCTCCGGGCGGAGCGCCGGCCAGTGTTTTCTTGAATATTTTGGCATCGAGCACTCGCGTAAATCACGCGGGCGCTCGACTAAAGGCGGACGGTATGCCAAGTATTTTATGAATAATCGCGTACGGGTATTTTTTCATTCAGCTGAATCGCGAATTTAACGCGAATTTCGATTGGATTTTCGGCAAACTACAGCTAAGAATAGACGTCACCCCCTCACGAATTTTTTCGCGCTGTTTCAATTATTATTTTGCGCACGTTATTATGCTAAATGTAGGAATTCATTTCTAGGTAGGTATTTCGAATGTGCATGTTCATCTCGAGGAGCACTTTGTTATTTATGATTTATCTCGGAGCTTAATTGAGATTTTATTTGCAATATTACTCGCTATACTTACTAAATTCGAAATGATTAGAAGATTATTTTTATTTTTGTACGCACCATTGAGCGAGTGTTAAACGAAAATATTTTCGGCAAATTGATTGATAGTAGAAGAATTTATGAATGATATTTTATCGGCTAAATAATTCAGATTTTTTCATTAATAGTTCCTTGAATAGTTCAATTTTATACAGGGTCTTTCAACGAAAACGACCCCCCTGCAACTAGAGACCCGTTAAGTTTTGCTCTTGAGAGAGCAACTTGATATGTTCATCCCCCTAACCCCCATAGCAACTCTAACTTTAGTTTTTCAAATGGAACTACTCTACTTTCAATACACCATTTAAAAGCCATTTCCGTTGCGAATATTCTGGCGCATCGTATTTGAAATTCGGGTTAAATTCGACAGTTTTTAAATAAAATCGAAAAATTGACGAACCGATACTTGCGTTATAACAGAATTGAAAACCAATGAAATGCTTTTCATATAGGGGAAAGGAAGGCAAAACGGACGATTTAACAAATAAAAAATATAATAATTTTATTGAACTTTTTCAAAGTAAACAATAATCAAAATGGTTAACTCAATATTACGTTCAAATCAGACTGATAAAATCACAGACAATAATAAATATATTGGATGATTTTTAATACCTTCAAAAAATCCGTTTTACCTTCATAGTCGAGGCAAAACGGACCTACACAATTAATTAATCAGTCAAGAAATTATTCACGGTCTAAACCAAACTTAAAAAAATTAATATAATATTAAAACATATATCTTTCCCTAATTTTAGTAATATCATATTAATTAGATTTATATTAACATTCCAGTTAATCGAAGGTAAAACAGACCTAGTCAAGCAAAACGGTATCTTTACCAATATCTTTAATAATGTCTGTGATTTTTTCAAAGTTTCTGATTTGAACGTAATATTGATGAGTTAACCATGTTGATTATTTTTAATTTGAAGAAGTAAGAAAATTTCAATATTTTTTCTATACTTGTTATATGTTAAGTGACCCGTTTTGCCTTTTTGGCATTAAAAATTTTGAGGTAATAAGTTGAGATAGCGTGATTATTTACTTAATCATGTGCCAGTTCACAGACAGTTAAGTCGCATTTACATGATGCCAATTGGTGAGACAATTGTCTTGGCCAATTGGCCAAAATATCTTGCGGGATCAATCAGATTGCAGATCAATCGTCACTTGCACAATTGGCCAAGACAATTGTCTCACCAATTGGTATCATGTAAAAGCGACTTTATCATGAGAATATTCTATCACTATCACAAACCAAACCAAACTGTAGGCTTATTAAAAATTGCAAATTTTTTAACCAAATCTAAAAAAATTACTTTTGATGGAATTGAGTACACTGACCGAGAGCAGGAATAAGGAGGCTCTAATTTTGACGTAACAAATTTACACATTTCAAAATTATCAAGGTGGTCCGTTTTGCCTTCCTTTTCCCTACTACACAACCACATTTCATTTTTCGGTCAGTACACCAAGTATCGGTTTGCCAATTTTTCGATTTAAAAACTTTGTCAAATCTTAACCGATTTTCAAATATGATGCTCCAGAGAGTATTCGCAACGGAAAGGGTTTTAAAATGATGGTGTATTGGAAGTAGGATTAGCTCCATTTGAAATTCTAAAGTAAGAGTTGCTAGGGGTTAAGGGGATGAACATATAAACTTGGCTTGACTTTCAAAAACGCTCCCCCCAAGAACAAAATTGGACGAATCTCAGCGAATTCAGACAAAACTTTTGGTTCTCTAGTTATGGGGGGATCAAGTTTTCGTTGAAAGACCTTTATACTATTAACTGAATCTAATTTCACAGTAATTAAGTTTACTTCATTACATTAGAATATAGGGTGTCAATTTGAAAACTTCCCACCCGTTCATATCTTTCTTGCAGTTGAAAATATTAAAAGTCGGAAAGACACGTCGATTTTATTTTCAAGGGGGACGCTTTCAGCGAATATTTTAAGCCCTCTTGTTTCAACCCCATAGAAGGGGTAGATGTCACCCTTATATTAAATAGGAACGAGGGTCAAGTGGCACATTATTTTAAAGGGCGTTTAATTCTTTTTTCAGTGGCATCCTACTTTATTATTTTTGTCTAGCAGTTTCCGAATAATCGCATTTCAAAGTTGCCTTCATTGAAATATATAGCTTTCAGGTTAGTATTTAAAACAAGTTACTGCATTGAGTCTCCTTGTAGAATAAAGATTAGAAGATTAGGTGAAACCGTTTCAATCCATTTTTTTTTATATTTTTAACTACAAGAAAGATATGAAGGGTGGGAAGTTTTCAAATTGTCACCCTGTATAACAATTTATAAATTTTAGGATGGATTAGTGTACAGGGAGTGAAATGAATGCAATTTACAATATTCATATACTATATTTTATTAAACACAAATTCCAGTTAGCAAACAAACCTACAACTACATATTATATTCAGATCAGTCACAGTCTAATAATATAAATTAAACCAACGGTAATTTCAATTTCAAAATTTAACGATAACACGATAGAAGATATATTATTTATCACAAAAATAGATTTCTAGATTTTGAAAAACACGTTGTTTTTGTAGAGCCAAATCGATATCGACACCCATAAGAACGTGCCCCAAAGGTTCATAAACAAGTAGGTTCCGTGCGTTTGCACGGTGGGCACCCAACCAAATGGAAATGTCTTCTTGAACAATTCGTGGCCCACATACAACAAGATGGAATTCATGCCGGGGTAGAAGAGCGGTCGACCGCCCCATTTCTTCGTAATATCCACAAAGATGTATAAGAAAGCTTCGATAATAAAGGCCATGCCGCTGGTAACTAGAGCAAACGAAAGCGACCACAGCTTCTTGTTGATAGGTATTGGGCCATCGTTTTTAGAAAAACCGCACAATGATGTGCCGATAAGACCCTAAAAACATAAAAATATTTCATTCAATTTTAGCCAAATATCTGCATGTTTCGGGTGTGTAAAATTAACACCGCAACTGTAGTTTTCAATAGTTCTGATTAGAGTTCTGGATTACTTTTACATAGGAGTTCTATTGTACAAAACATAATAGTTCTGGTATATTATTTTTTCAATTAAAACATGCGGTGCTGACTTCGAACCTAAATTTACAATGGAATAGTTCTGACTAGTTTATTAAATGTATTTTGATGAGTTATACAGTTCTTGATTATTAAAAAAATATATAGTATAAAAATTTCATCAAAAAACAAGTAAAAACAGTTGTCAATTAAAACTATTATTATAATAGGAAAATACCATTCGAGTTTCTTATAGAACTTACCGAATACTATTCAAAACCCCTATCAGAACTCTTAAGAACTCTCAAAAAAATTTCAAATTAGGACTTTCTTTTTCAAAGTTATTTTTGAGAATTTGAAATGTGAGAGTTCTCAGGAGTTCTGTGTAGTATTCGGTGAGTTCTATAAGAATTTCTAATGGTATTTTGCTATTAAAATAATAGTTTAGGAGATATTCTCAAAAAGCACTTTGATAAAAAATACAAGTCCTAGTTTCAAATTTTTAGGAGAGTTCTCAAGAGTGCTGAATAATATTCAGTGAGCTCTATAAGAAACTCTAACGGTATTTTGCTATTAAAATAATAGTTAAGAAGATATTCTCAAAAATCACAACCAACGATAAAAAAATACAAGTCCTAGTTTGAAATATTATGTGTTGTCAGGTATGTATGTATTAACTGTTTATAATTGTTTTTTGCTACAACTCATCAAAATACATTAAAAAAACTAATCAGAACTATTCCAATGTAAATTTAGGTTTGAAGTCAGCACTGCATGTTTTAATTAAAAAAATAATGTACCAGAACTATTATGTTTTGTACAAAAGAACTCCTATGTAAAAGTAATCCAGAACTCTAATTAGAACTATTGAAAACTACATTGTCAACTTCACACTTCCGCAAGTTCCAACCTTTTTTAAGAAACATTTCAAAGAATAATTAGGATACTAAAAATTTTTAATACTTACAATAACAACGCCCCAAATAATCCATCTAACAACTTTAGCTTTGACGCTTTGATAAGTGTTCAAAGTTCTGCCGGCTTGGGCGCCGAAATAAGCGCTGAGAATCGCAGTCAACATACCCAAAACGCCTAATAAAATAAAACGTAAAAATCTCCTTTAAACTACAATAATGTCACCCACCTTCCGGATCCATTCTAACTACGATTTCGTATACTTTCTCCAAAGCGTGATCTTTGTACATGTGTCCTCTGAAAATGGCCCTATCGATATAACCGGCCGCACCACCGGAGCAGTTATAGAACATTCCGTTCTCCTCCAAACCTCCGGGGCCCAAATAACCCGTACCGCATCCTGGTACGTTGATTAAGAACGTCAAACTGGCGTGAATTATAACTAAACTGTATACTATTAGCCACTGAGGCCAAGCTGCTGCCACGTCGTGTATCCAAGATGCCATCTAAAACGAGATTTTATAAGATTGGATATTATCATAAAGTGGCTTTTGCTTTAATAGATGGAAGACCAGATTTTGGCAGCTTTTTTTGTAAGAGCTTATTATAAGTGTATATATTTGACAAGCATTGTACCCAAGCATCTTTTACTTTGTTTTGCAAAAACTACACATACAAAATCTTTGATTAATTTACACATACCTCAACATCGGTTCTTTTGGTAAAAACAACTTCGAGTATCCCGACTACAAAATAAACTATGCCGATTCTTTGGAGTACGCCGGGTATTCTCAACTCTGCAATCGTAGACAAATTCGCATTGGAATTTATGACGATTCCTAATAACATGAGTATCAAGGAGCGTCTGATCACTTGGAATATCATCAATCGTTTGGGTACCAACATTCGAATTTTCCTTTGCAGAGATACGCTCAGAGAAAAGCCCATCAACCAAACAAACCTGAATAGATAAAACATTGTAATACAGAATTCATTAACGCGTCATTTGATGGTTATTGTTATTGTCTTTTTAATCCTTACCAAGGAAAAACTAAATCAGCTATGGTTAGCCCATTCCATACGGAGTGCTTGAAAAACCAATACTGCCCGCCTCCATAATTAACGAATATCATCACTGCAATGCACAAACCTCTAAACGTATCGATGGATTTCAATCGGTCAGAATGCTTAGCTAGTGCAGTTGGTGGTCTTTCATAAACAAGAGGAGTTCCAGATGATGACCCAATTAAATCCTAAACGTGAATAAAAAGTCTTTTTAGTCGTCTAATATGGTGAAGGTTTTTTAATTCAGTGAATAAAGTATACAGTATTGGAAATAAAATCACGCATTAAAATAGGGAAATCAATGTTAAAATCTTAACATTGATTCTTAACAAATCATAACAAGCTGGCTGAAATCCAGTCTACCAGTGTAAATTTCAATAGAACGTTGCGATAAATTATAATAAATTTAACTGTTCCACTGTTAATCGCACTCCGCTTTGGTTCGGTTAGATCCAAAATCAAATAGCTACAAAAATGTCAAATATTAATAAAGAATTTTGCATGTCTTTTTGCCACAATGCTTGACAATAAAGTGAATTCTAAAAAATAAATAAAAAGGAAATTTCAAAAATAAACAAAATGACAATTTTAACAAAAAATAAAAGAATTCTAAAAAACTAAATTCTAATAAAGAAATTACTTTTTTCAAGCCATTGTGGCAGAAAGACATGCAGAATTCTTTATTAATATTTGCGACATTTTTGTAGCTATTTGATTTTGGATCTAACCGAACCAAAGCGCGGAGTGCGATTAACAGTGGAACAGTTAAATTTATTATAATTTATCGCAACGTTTTATTGAAATTTACACTAGTCGACTGGATTTCAGCCGGCTAAGAATTTAACATTGATTTCCCTATTATGCATGATTTTATTTCCAATACTGTATATTGAACCTACTTCCTCTAATTCCGTGCTTAGGGCGAGTAACTGACGGAGTCTACCGCTGTTTTTGTATATGCATTTAACCATGTACCAGATGGTTCCGAATGAGAAAAGCACAACGAACGCCATGAGAATAGCTGGAATAACAGATTAAATTAACTGTTTATTAGCGGACGTGTGCAGAATCTTACGCAAATAGGCGTCATCCGCAGGTTCCTTAATGAAAATCGGAGGGCACTTTTCAGAGATATTGAATCCATATCTGTAATGCTCGTAGAGTAGTTGTTGATAGCTGCAATGTAGATATTAATGTAAGCTTGCATGTTATGTGATATTATTGTTGCTTACTGGCACTTGGTATTGCTTATGGAGTATTCTATCTGCATAGGTGAGCTGGTTTTGACGACAACCGAAGTGGTGGCGTTCGGCTTGAGGGTCGTTAAATTTTGAAAATTGCATTTGTAGCATTCATCGTACTGATAGACTAGAGTAATGGTTTCCTTGTAAACGTTGAAAATATCCAAACAAGCCTCATCGTAAGTCAAATTCGGTTGTTGATGTAGACACTTTTTCAAATTGTCGAACAGCATCTTGAGAGGGTCGTATTCGAATGAATTTACGCTGGATGAATGACTCACTTCCACAAGAGATAATTTTTATCAGATTACTCTTTGTAATTCTATTTATTTATAAATTCACGAAAAACATTCGTCATTTCCACTGCATTGACAATCAAATATTTTATTTATCTGGCACCTGTCAATAGTGTCGATAAACAAGTATTCTTTTCTTCCACAGTGGACTTTTACAACATCAATATTTAGTAACCTTTCCTATTGTAAATCGGGCTTGTAATGCGACTGACAACTGTCAACGAAAAGTCAAAACATTAATGTAGGTTAAAAACAATAATAGATTTTAAACATTTAAAAGGAAAATCGCAAATTCTAACGAAAATTGACATTAACATGGTCACTTATTGCATATTATGCTACCGAAAAGATGAAGACATTCAAATGAACCCGTTCTTTAAACCGTTCTTCGAAGGCCAGAGTTTATTACAAATATTTAATTCAGTATCTTCTCTAAAGGTATTGTCTAACTTTTATCGAGTGCCGCCGTTATATTTCTATGATTTTTCAGATAGAAGAAACTGTTCCTACTTCAAGTAACGTTTGTCAAGACTGTACTCATGTTATTATAAGCTTCCAGCGTTTAATCAAAACCTACAAAGATAGGGAATCCAGTAATAATACCGTCATTAATATCAACAAAAAGGAAGACGAGTTTTTCTTGGACGAACAAGATTATGATAATTACGTAGAATGCGAAGCAGAGTCGTTCGATGAATTAGATGAATCAGCTGGTATTCCCGTTAAACTGGTACCCCAATGGAAAGAAGAATACTCAGAAGCACCTTCGGACATCAAAATAAAACCAAACAAAGTGTACGACGAGTTCGGTAACGAGGAAATAATCTCGCGGAAATACACCTGCGAAGAATGTGGAGATTCCTTTTTGTACAAAGTCGGGTTCAGTTCCCACATGGTCCAAAAACACAGCACTTACATAGAGAATCAGGATTACGAACAATACAGTACGGAAATTACAGTTAAAATACCACCGGCTTCGATCGAGACAAAGTTTTCCAGAAAACAATTACCTAAAAGGATTAGTGCAACTAACAAAACATTAGCCTGTCACATATGTAAAAAGCAATTGCTGTCGATCGACGAGCTCAAAGAGCACCAAAAAACCCACAAAACCCACGTGTGTGAACATTGCGGTGCGGCTTTCACCAAAAACTCTTACCTCAGAGACCACTTACTAGTGCACACTTCAGTAAAAAGGTACTCGTGCAACGTTTGCGGTAAAAAATTCAAGTACAGAAACGGCCTGGCCGTGCACCGGAACATCCACATAAACTTTCGGGGGTTCATGTGCGACACCTGCGGGCAGGGCTTCAATGCGAAAAGTACCTTAAAAACCCACATGAAGTTGAAACACAGCGATGAGAGAAACTGGCTGTGTCCGGAGTGTCCTCTTACTTTTAAGGTGAAGTCCTGGTTAGACAAGCATTATTCGAGAAAGCACACGTTAAATAGGACTAAAGATTTCGTGTGCAGCATGTGCGGTATCGCTTATTTGAATAAAACTACTCTAACTAGGCATATTTCGGAGAAACATACGGGAACACCGGTCAGACATTATTGTACGGTGTGCGAGAAGAGTTATAGCATGAAAACCAAATTGAACATTCACATGCAAAAAAAGCATAATATTATTCTTAACAACAGTTCGTCGCAGTTGTTATTATAACGCTTTTGTTCTATGTTAAATTGACATTTATTTTTATTAGACTAGACACGTCTTAATTTATTACACTATTAAAAATAGACGGGTCTTGTTCAATGAGTGTATTTTTAGAAAAGTAAAAATACAATGCATGAGAGTATTCTTCAAAAACGAATCTATGTCTAACAATAAGTGTTGTAGATATACAGTGCTTCAGAAAAGTAACTAATAAATTCATTGGCCAGTATTCAGCGCCCCATTTTAAAGTTAGACTGACGCTAACAAAATTGTTATGGAATAACTATGGTCTTCGTTAGGACTTAAAATTACTTTAAAACCGTTTTTAACGTTAAAACGGGGCGCTGAATATGGGCTATTTTCTTTGAAATTAACAGTTTTTCGAAAATATTATCTGACATGTCGATTTTGTTTTAAACTTTTAAACGTAAGCCGATTTTCTTGATTTTTAACTGTTTACCTTTCAGAGCCACTAAATTAAAAATTTGGTGATTCTTGAGTGGCTGTGTAGTCTTTATATTATAAGACCAAGATACCAACTATGAACCCTTTTCGTAATCAGCTCATCGAATAGAATCCAAAAATACACGAACATACAGGGTCTTATTAAATAAAATTGTCGATGACGTAATTTCTCGAATAACGATTACGTCACAAATATGGGTTTTACTTCAAAAAGTTCCTTTTACAAAATCGACGTGTCAGAGGAAATTTTCGAAAAACTCTCAATTTCAGAAATAATGAATTTATTTGTTACTTTTTGAAAGCACTGTATGTATCTAATGAGAACCGTTTGAAACTGAAAAATGGAATAAAACACGTCCTTTTTTCTAAGAAATTTATTTAATTTAAATTTCTAAGTTTTTGTTCCTTTACACATAATTAACGAGAATACCTGTATGATAAAATTTTTAAAATCCATTTCAAGACATTTCTAAAAACATTTGATAAATATGTTAAAAGTACATTTTGATATGTTGTTTAGAGAAAAAACTTATTTCTAGATAAACAGAGCGGTGAGAGGGAGATTATTGAGCAAATTTTAGCAATACACAATAATTTTAATAAATAACTGTACGACAAAAGTACTTATATTAATAGAATGTATATTTTGCACTGCTCTGTTTAAGTTATAAAAAATATATTCAATAGTTTGAGTTTGAGAGAAAAAAATACATACTGTACAAAATAATGACCATTGACTAGAAGTTACAACAATAATAACATGGTAAGTATATGTTTTTGTGATTCAATCAAATTGATAACTTTTGAATCTACACACTATCGCAAATCGTGTAAACGTGAAATGTGATATATTGGACACAATTTTTTGGTAACATCCGAGTTCTACATAAAAACAATTGTACCTATATATATTCAAGTAGAAACGCCTGATATTTTAATAAGATAAATCGTCTAACAATTAAACTAACGACATCCAGAGGGAAATTGGTATTAATTATCACAGATAAGGTAAATATCAGACTAGATATACATTAATAATGGTCGTTTTTACGTAATTAACTGTGATATAGGTATATAAATATATAATTATGAAAAAATATACTAAGGACACTTAACATTTGGTCACTTCTATGAGTATAGGATAATGGATATTATCATCGAAATCACAATTATTCAACAACGTCAACCGCTTCTCCCAAACGACTTTGTTATATTTCAACAGCTTCTTGCATTTGAAGCCCCTTTCCTCCGACTGCTTCACAAACATATCGAGCGTGTTGCCCCTTCGCGGGGCCATTACGTAAGCCGAACCCTCATCGCTCAAACAACGCCAAATGCAATTGATCAAATCCAATCGAGCCTCGTCAAAGAACAGGCAATCCGCACAAAGTACAACATCGTACTGATCTTCGAATTTGTACTTCGACCATTCTAGCACGCAGCACGAAACTGGTACGGAGAAATCGTTGCATTTGAGCGTAGCTTGCACGTTTTCTACGGATAATTTATTACCATCCGTTACCAACACCCTGTTAGGGTTACCGTATTTGGCTGCAAACAAACCGGCCAAGCAGGACATCCCTCCGCCTAATTCGATAACGTTTCTATTTTTGAATATCTCCAGGTTCGAGCAAACGAAGTAGCTCAAAGTCTCCTCCGAAGGCCACACGCAAATGTTGCCGGTGTTGTTGAACCCCATCAGATCTTCGGCCGAGAAGGTGCGGTTCCGGTGGCCTACGTTTATGCAGTACTCCGCGCATTCGTCGGTGCATATGCTGTATTTGTACCACGTGTATTTCTCGATTTGAGGTATTTGAGGTAGCGAGCGCGGCGATGAGGCGAGTTCTTGCGTTTTTAGGAGCATGAACGAGGAGATTCGACGCACTGAGTATTCGTTGGTGGGGCTCGATGGTTGGCTTTCCATCGGGCTCTACAAGCAATTCAATATCGGTAAAGCGGTAGATGCGAAAGCATGTGGAAGTTCTTGTGTAGGGTGTAAACATGCATAATTTCGGTTAAAAAACGATTTATAGTTTGTCGGTTTTAGGGGTAAATTTGGTGTCATTCGAAGCACCTTGACGAGCTGAATCGAATGGTACCACTCTTAGAGCGAGGGAATGCAAATTAACCCCTAAAAACGGGGAAAAGGGTGTCTAAAAGCGCTGAAAATGGACAAAAATGCATATAAACTTTTAGAAATAATTCAGATGACGAAATTTCTTTTCCTTACTCATTACCATACCACTCTTCTACCCAACACCCTATCCTTATCCTATCCTTTACCTCAACCCTACCCGCTTTTTTTAATGGACACATGTTTTTAAGCACACCCCTCTAGTTAATCGCCACTAACCCTAACCCTACCCTACGCCGATACTACTCCTACCTTTTACCACTACCCTTTGCTGATCCTACTCTTACCCTACCACAACCCTCCGCCCAATTACATCCCCGCAGAGGGGTATAGTAATGAGTAAGGGAAAAAAGTGCGTCATCTGAATATCTGAATTATTTCTAAAAGTTCTAATGCATTTTTGTCTATTTTGAGCACTTTTTAGAACCATTTTTCCCTGTTTTTGAGGGTTAATTTTCATTTACTCGTTCTAAGAATGGTACCATTCGATTCAGCTTGTCGAGACGCTTCAAATGATACCAAATTTACCCCTTAAATCGTATCCTATAAAACGAATTTCAGCCATAATTTCATACTTTTAAATATCTTGGAAACGTAAACGTACCTCCTACTGTAATAAAATTAAATCATGCCGCACTCCAAATTAAACAGAAGAGAAAAACCGGGAACGAAACAAGCTATAAAAAAACACAATTCCTCTACTAAATAAGTAGCTCAAATTAAAAAGACATGCAAAAAACAGGGAAAACCAAACAAAACTCAATTTTCGATTTTTTTTTTTCGAAAAACCGTATACCTTTAAGGCCTTGGCCAAAATAGCCCAACGACGTCGAGCTACGACCCTCTTTTCGCTCGGGTAATTCGGGTAATTAGGGTAAATCGGGTACCGCAAACCATCATTGTCGCATTTAGAACTTATTCCAAATATGTCTTTGCTTTGATCCATAGGAAGGGCATGTTAATTGGGGACTCGGAGCGTAAATGACCGGGCTGTAAGGTAGTTTACAAAGCGAAATCAATAACTCGAACCTTGGTGCTTTCGAATCGAATCGAATCTGACATAATTTTATTTTACGTTGACGATAAACATTATAATTGTATATGCAGCAAGCAGGAAACTTACCTAAGCACTCGCAGAGTTTTTATTTGTTGCGAAGTTGAGACACTACGGTACCGGTTCATTCATTTACTGCCATTTTTAACAGAATGGAAATAATCAAATTAAAAATTTAAGCGAGCAACCTTGCTTTTAATTTTGACAATTGTGACGTAAACTAATAATAATGACATCATATGTCATTCTAGACTATTACGATTTGGAAAGCCTGATTTACAATCAAGAAAGATACTAGACTAGTAGATATAAAAAAGTATTGGATTGTATAAAGAATAAAAGTAAAAAATAATAATTCTCAATTGAATTTTGATTATCACAAATTACAAATTTGTATCAAAATTTCAAAATTATAAATTAAGTACTAGATTGGGAACACTGAATTCGTATTTGTTGTTGGTAACAATTAACACTAACTTCACGCCGTTCAAACTCCATCATTCAGTGACAGTGACAGTGACAAATACAAGTATATTTTTGTTATATCCAAAATTTTATCAAATTGACATTATATACATTCTCATCAATGTTTCGTACTTAGGCCTAAAAAATTTCCAATTTAAATATATCACCTATTAATAAACAACGCTTACGGAATGAAACTATAATTTCAAAATGGCAGGAATGTCACCATCAGAGGTATCTATTATTTTAATTGCTATATTTTTATTGTTCTTTTAATTAGGCGTGTTTTTTACGCTTCTCTGCGTCAATTAAAGCTTTATAATGTGTTACACGATTTTCTTTACAAACCCGTTATTATTGTAGAGAAGATTACAGAAAGAGCTCATGTCTCTAATAAAAGATCCACCTCCGGGTGTTTCTGTCGATGCTAGTATTGCCGAACAAAACCTACTGCAGTAAGTAAATACGATTACCATCGATACTTATCTAAGTACAAATCTATATGCGCAAACTACTAACCCTGTTCTACGATGTTTCAGTTGGATCATAAACATGGAAGGAGCCGCAGGAACTCTGTACGAAGGAGAAAGATTTCAACTACAATTCAAGTTTAGTAATAAATACCCGTTCGATTCTCCTGAGGTAACTCGAATTCTTTGGCGAATTAACGCGAAATAATAATTCTTTTACACATTTTTAGGTAACATTTGTAGGACCCAACATTCCAACACACCCTCATGTATATAGTAACGGCCACATTTGTTTATCCATTTTAACAGACGATTGGTCCCCGGCCTTATCAGTTCAATCCGTTTGTCTTTCGATAGTTTCTATGTTAAGTAGTTGTAAAGAAAAAGTAAGATATTTGAGCGGTTGCGATAGTTTGTTTAATTAATAGAGTATTTTGCGAATTGTGTTTCAGCAACGACCTCCGGATAATGCTTTTTACGTGAAAACTTGCAATAAGAATCCCAAGAAAACCAAATGGTGGTATCACGGTTAGTACAATTGATTAAAAACGCCGTGCTTGATTGTATTATTTCCACTATATTGAAGGGAAAATGTAAATAAATTATTGTCTAAAGAGTCCTTATCGAAATGTTCTTTGTTAGTGAAAATAATAATAATCGAGAGACGATGTGAATTCAATCACTATTAATTATATTTTATGTTTCAGACGATTCTGTATAAAAAAAGTGGTTAAAAAAAAGGAAACTTAAAGTTATGTGATTATAATATTGTTTATGATTAGAATTGAAATTTTATAATAAAAATATAGTTTCATCTGACTTATTGAAATGATTGTGTGTTCGACTCTAAATAATAATTTTATTTAGTGCCTTGCACATTAGTATATGCTTTAAATTTGTCTATATTATATATTTAAATTGTTGCTAATAAATATCTTAAATGCCTAATATCGAATTATATATTATTCATTGAAAACCTTATCATTATACAGGGGATCCCCTAACTTTTTAGTCATGAAATAAAACGGATTATTGTGACATGAAAAATATACATTTATTGCTCATTTTTAGTACTACTACAATTTTTAATAATCAGCTCAAAATGAATAAAACGTAAAATAATCAATAGATGTAAAGTCTAGTATATTAAATTTTATTACAATATAAAAATGAATGAATCTCCTGAAATATTACGAAACTGAAATTAGAATTTTACTTTTCACATTGAGCCAGATCTACAATACACATTCAGAACATATAAATGTTACGATATCCAAAAAGTGGCACTACAAGTTTTATTTTGAAAATGTACAACCATTTGTGTGTACTTCAAAGGGCATATATCTCAGTATCTGTCGAGAAACGAAGAAATATATTCTCTTATCGTAGGTGTACTGGAAATGCGGCTTTTTGAATAAATAACTAAACTATCAAGTATCCATTAAATTTAGAAACTAGTCTGTTTTCCAGTACATTCTCTAGATTTAGTACTATTTACCTTATTCAGTTGTCGTAATCATCATCAATATACAGATTATTCTCTGAGCTCTGAGTGAATCGAGTAATGGGCACCAAAGGGGGCACAGTGTCACTAGAATGAACTCTCGGTGGTAAACTATTTGAAGGCGGTTTTCCCGGCGGTACTTTAGATATTTGTAATTCTTCAGATGCTATGGTAATGTGCAATTTCGGTTCATCAGTCTTCAGAAGACTACTCACGGAGAAATTCAATTTGCTACTCTCTGTGCTAATTCTCGGCGAGTACTGAATAACAGGCGTTCTGCTGGTACTTTGCTCGCTGTAATTAACGTTTATAGTCGGTAGTGGGTGTACTTCGGTGTGAGGAACATTAACATTTCTTCTAGGCTGTTTCGATTTACTCGAATGCGGTTCCTTTACCGGATTTTCAATGGGTTCTTTTAAAGGTTCGTCTTCCTGTTTTACGGTGCTTTCATCGAACATGGCGTTGTTTTCATTATCTTCTTGTACGCTGGCGTCCGGGATATCTTTCACTAAGTCTTTTAGGAAATCGAAACGGCTTTCAGCCAATATGCACTGCTTCATGTGGGACGGAGTCAGAGTTTTGGCGTTCCTCGATTGAGTTATTTGCATTGATTTCGTAAGTAACGATTCTACGAACAATTCCAATGTTCTAGGTGGGTCTTATTAAGGAAGTTGTACATGAAACGAAATTTTTATATAACTGCATTGGCCGGGTGGTAAGAGGCCTAAATGCAAAGTCTACACATGCATAAAATTACTCACTTGCATGATTTAATAGTTAAATATAGCACAATATGAAATATCTAGAGTATTCATAGTTTAATAAACACTAGATAGTATTTACTAAATACAAATACAACTGACACACTGTTAGCATAAAGGATTCATTGAAGGCGTGTGTTCAAAGAATAGAAAATAATGCAATAAAAGTAAATAATAAAAAAATAAACGTTTAGAAAAAAGGATATAAATTATAACTGGTACTGCTTGTGCCACTTTTCCTACCTCCTCATCTGTTTGCATGATTTTTTTTATTCTACCCTAAAATCAAATGAAATTTAGTAGAGTATCAAATTAAAAACAAGTCGCACTCACAGCCGGAAATCGTGCATTGTATTTTTTCTTCTTCGATGGCATATTTGTGTTAAAGTGGATTGTATTAATTAAAAATTGAATGTCAACAAAAGTATCTACGCTAGGTTATATCAAATGACAGACACTCAATGACAAGACAATTGACTGCTATCATCCTTCGTTCTTGTATCTCTTATTTAAAGGCATTCAACCACATATTTATAAAAATATAAAAATTATTGGAACTAGTTCCAGTTATGTTAAATTACGTTAAAAGTAATTATTTTATTGGAAACTAATAAAATTGTTCGTATTATTCTCTTTTTAAGAAAAAAAGGGTCAAAGTTGTCGTCGATCCTAGCAGTAAAAGACACTTAAACGTCAAAATCAATTAGAAAGTAAGGTTATGTTTTGAAAAATAAAATTGCCAGATAATTAAAAAACGTAATTGCAAACGTTTCATAAACGAAAAATAAGCGAAAATGTAAGGCAAACCAATTCGAACGGAAAGATGAATCTGGGCGGAACGATACGTTTGAATAAATACGGTTTAATCGCGATACTCTGCTTATTCCTCATTTATTCCCTTCACTTATTATCCAAGAAGACGAATAAATCTACAGAGAGCGACTTAAATGACATAAATAGCATAAATATTCGCACTATATTAAGCGTGGCGATAAAAGCAGCCGAAAATGGCGGTAAGAAAGTCGTGGAGAACAAAGATAATATGAATATCAAAAGCAAAGGGAAAACCAAAGAAGGCCTACGTGATAGTATAACTAATGCGGATGTAGCGTCTCATTGTTCCATGACACAAACTATGAAACATTTCTTTCCCGATATAAAATTAATATCCGAAGAATCTATTGCCAAATGCAAGGACGAGTCTCCTGAATATGATACTGTTGATTATGTTCCGATTAATAAGGAAGGATACGTTAATAAAGATGACGTTACTGTTTGGATAGATCCTTTAGATGCTACGTATGAATACACAGGTAATATAAATTATAAGTACAAAATTTAATAGGAATATTAGAGATACTTGAGAATCTCTCTATTCTATGTTTTACTGTTTTTTTTTATTATGCGTTTATTTTTAGAGAAATTATATCAATATGTTACTACCATGGTTTGTGTGGCTATTAAAGGTAAACCGGTTATCGGAGTTATATATAAACCTTTCGAAAAAGTTACGTCTTGGGCTTGGGTCGGGGTTGGTCATTCAAAAGACTTGTCTACTCAAGTACGTTTATATCTCTTTTTTTAAATACATAATTAACTGCTTTTTTTTTAATTTTAACTTTGTTCTTTTAGGAAAAACACACCGATAACGTTCCTAAAGTAATAGTGTCCCTATCGCATAAGGGGGATGTTGAAAAGGCGCTTGAAAAGAAATTCGGAAATAACATTAACGTTATATCTGCAGCTGGGGCTGGTAAAACTTTAAAATATACTACATAATTGGCCCCAAAAGTTTCAGTAAATTTACACACTTTTATCAATTTATTCAACCGAAACTTTAGGGACATACCCTGTGTAGATATTCTAGTGAATATATGAATTCATAAGTACTTTTGTTTCAGGGTACAAAGCCTTGGAAGTGGCTAAAAAGCACGTGGATGCGTATTTGCACGTTACAGCTATTAAAAAATGGGATATTTGTGCGGGAGATGCGGTATTGAATGCCTTGGGTGGTAAAATGTTAGATAAATTCGGAGAAGAATTGAATTACAGCAGTGATACTGAAGTTGTTAACGAGAACGGTCTTGTGGCAGCGCTAGCAAAGCATACTGATTTCTTAGATGTTTTAAAATGATTACGTACAGTGTTTTATTTAGTTGTTAATGTTATTAAGAAAGTTATACTTGCCAGTATACTAAAAGAAATGCTGCGATATGTAAATTATTATTTATTTGAATTAAAAATTACAAGGAGGTCAGCTGGAGGGTTGTTTTACAATAAATTCAACAGGCCTCAATTTTTCGATGTAACTGTGCGCTGTATGGCAACTTGGTCAAAGTCAACCAGTTGACATAAGTGACAGTAAAAGTGAACATAACCTTATCAATTCTTGTAATTTGTTTTAAATTTAGTCTAATAATATTTATTCATTGGTAAAATTATTATAAATTTATGACAGAATAATCTTTAAGAAAATGTCTATCTTACTATTTACTCGTCGACATTCGTTCGTTAAGCCCATAATTGCATTTACTTGTAAGCCAAAGTATTCTACGAAGAAACCTGTTAGTAGAAAGAAAGTCGAGTCCCTTGGTTGGTTTTTATTGGTAAGTAAAACTCACTGTTACTCTAATTTAATCGTTAATACTCAAATGTATATATTGCAGGTAATACCGATATCTACATTTTCTTTAGGCGTGTGGCAGGTTCAAAGGAAGAAATGGAAGGAAGAACTAATAGCAGAATTAATGAAAAAAACTAATAGTGATCCCGTAAAACTACCAGAGAAGTATGAACAGCCTCATAAAAAATGTATAACATGTTTTAAGAAACATTTTGCAGTTTAGAAGATGTGCAAAACTTAGAATATCAACCAGTTCATGCAAGAGGTACATTTTTGCATGATAAAGAACTCTACATTGGACCCAGGTCTTTGTTAGTGGAAGGAGATGCTTCTTCGAAGAGTTCCTTAATGTCAACGAGCGGCTCTAGAAGTCAAGGTTATTTAGTAATTACTCCGTTTAAGCTGGAGAACAGAGAGTTAGTTTGAAAATAGCGTATATGCCACTGTTTAATTCGAGTATTTTAGCGATATTATATTGGTGAATAGAGGCTGGGTATCGTATAAGAATAAAAATCCCGTTTCGAGGCAGGAAGGTCAAGTGAAAGATGTTGTAGACGTAATCGGTATCGTAAGGAATAATGAAAATCGACCAGTATTTTCTATGAAGAATAGAGAAGGAAGTAACGTTTATTTTTATAGGTAAGATTTTCTTTATCCGTTCTTTTCGATGATTAATTTGTTTTTTATGTTTTTAGAGATTTAAAGAATATGGCTGCAGTCACAGGAGCTGCTCCGATATTTCTGGATGCTACCAAAGATTTTGATGTTCCCAAAGGTCCTATAGGTGGCCAAACGAGAGTTTCCCTAAGAAACGAGCACATGTCTTATATTTTGACGTGGTTTTCCTTAAGTGCTGCTACCAGTTATATGTGGTATAAAATGTTTGTTAAATAAGAAAAAGGTAAGATTTATTATGTATTTTTGATAGAAGGATAGAATTTTAATAAGTTTCACTAATTTTATACTGTAACACAAGTACCTTTTGATTAGATAATATAAAACGATCTTGTAAGCAATAAAACGAATTTTTAATATATAAGATATTAATTTGGCACTAACATCAACAATACATCTTTTTATTTAAAAATTAAAAACCCAGTACTTACTAAATATAATATACTAACGTTCATTTATAAGAATAAAAAATATATAAATAATATTTTTTAACTATTTTTATAATATTTAAATTTAATTTCAAACAATATCAATTAGTTGAATATATATATTTTGTTCGTTTTCTTATAGAAATAATTTTTACAATTACAAATTATTTCTTTTTGTTAAAGTCTTTAGTAATTTGATAAAAATTGTTGTTTAAAAACGAACAAACAGTTAAATAGATTTTTTGGCAGTATTATTTACATTAAATTAATAAGTACATAATATACTCAAAAGAAAATATGTCAACTTACCATTCGCTTTGAAATGTTTTAACAAAATCTAAAACTCCAAGAAATTTCGTTCACATATTTTTGTACTAAAAGTCGAATACGCATAAAGTTACATTTAAAATCATATAAATATAAAAATTACCTCAAGAGAGCTCTATGCTAATGTTACAATAAGCCTATGAAATATATCCTAAAAAATTAAAATATTCACGTTTTTAATAGTTAAAGATATTTTTCATCGCTCATATTTAATTCTAAAGGTTATTGCAACAAAAAATCCTAAAATAAATATAAGTATATTTATGCTTTAGAAACACTACCAGTATCTCAAGATGTCGAAAAATTCATATAAAAATCGTAAAATTTGAAACGCTAATACTATTATTGTATGAAATACTAGCAAATTTATCTTTATGCAAATTGTCAATAAATTATTGGCGAAGAAACAACCTTTACTCTCAATGGACGTTCATCTTTAAAATGGATTTATGAAGGTCTAAAAATATCTTATTAACGTTCAAAATATATTGCGAATCAATCAATCTAAGCTGAATTTAAAATAAGTAATACTTATTTATATATTCGTTAAGTATGAATTATGAACGGTTTTTACACCTAAGAAAATATCAATAAGTAATTAACTTCATTGAGAGGAGATATTTTGAAGATCATTAAGAGGAGATATACTCTAATATAATAGAAAAAAGGGAATAGTTTGCAATCGCCATTTTAAAAATTCAGTCCCAACAATAGCCAACATTTCTCGTCCAATTATTTCTAGTTACCCTATCTAAACGAAGGGAGTTTACATTATTTTTTCTTTTTACTGGAGGAGCTTCTAGGGTTGTTATTAACGACATCCGGCGGATGCGGTACGCTTCCATTGCCCATTCTAAAACAAAACAAAAGTAATAAATAAAACCATTCACCAACAGTTATTAGAATCAATTTGCTCCAATCCACGAAGGAGATGTAACACTTTACTATCTACTACTAAAATTACAGAGCAAACGAGACAAAATACTCGTATTCAGCGCCCGTCTTTAACGTTAAAGACGCGTTTAGAGTGACTCTATGTCCTAACAAAGCTCATAGTTACTCCATAACAACAACGTAAAAATGTCAAATTGTTAGCGTGACTCTAACTTTAAAGAGAGGCGCTGAACATGGGCCAAATGTATCTCCCAAAGAAGCAAAATACCAACTCACCCGACTTCCCTATTGGGCACCGACGCCCTCTGATCGTCCATTCTGCCTGACTGGAATCTCATGATCAACGAGAAGAAATCCTCATCGGGCACGGTGGCCCCGCTCTTCCTACCGTTACCCGAAGGCGGTTGATCGGTCTCGGCGTCGACGGCTGCAGCCACCGGTAACGGGGACCGTTGATCCTCCAATCGGCTGCTCTGACATCGAACCAATTGGTCCAGAAATCGATCGTCCGGCAGATTGATGTTGTTCGATCTGGCTTCGGAGAGCCGCTGACGGGAATTGGATTGTAAACCTACAAATACCGGTACTGATTAGAACCATGCTATTTGTAATAAGAATCGTTCAAACGGTAAGCATGATATCCAGAGGATAACCAGAGGTAAAGTTGAGAATGATGTGGAAAGATGAGGAAAAACTGGTGCTGTTTTGGAGGTTATACTAAAGGGTAAAAGGTCAGAGGTAAAAACCACCATTGATATACATAGTTCCATGTAGGATTTACCAGGTAGATGGGGTAAAGACACCCTCTGTTCGTCCATTCGTTTGCTTTGCATGCCCGCTATCATGTCGATTAAATCGTCTGGTGTATCGTTGTTGTATGGAATATTGACGACGTTCGTGTTCTCTTTGTTGTCGATGGTTAAGGAGCACCTTTGGTCGTCCATGCGTTTGGATTGGAAACGGGAAAGCAGCTCGAAGAAGGAATCGTCGTCGGTTTTGGCCGGTTGCGCGGTTTTCTGTGGAATGCTCGAACCGGAACGTTTGCCGTCCGGCGTTAGCTGCGAAAATTGTATTAGAGGATTAGATTCGACAATAATGTTTATTTTATATTACGTTAATGCGCAGGGTTATTCATGGTAGCCGCTCATTAGAACTTTTAGAAGTTTCTGAATAATTATGAATCTGAATTTAGTAGTAAGGTATAATCGATGTTGTGAAATTTTCTAAAATATTTTCAAGGCGACTTTCGGTTATACAGGAAGTAGAGGTCAACTCCGTTATTTTAAATGGAAAGTACTATTTTTGGCTTCATTTTTGAATTCTGTGAACCTTTTTAACTAGGCTTTGGTAATCCATAGGCCAAAAATGCACCATTTGTAAGTTATTTAATTTTCTTCGTAATTTTTGGGGAAAATGGTAAGTGTTTTTTGTATGATATCTCTATTAATAGTGCAGCTAGAAGTTTGAAATTTGTTATTGATAATGTCCAGACATAGTACTAAATGGTACTAAACTGGGTTTACATCGTCCCTTTAGAGGGTGTTTAAAATTGTCTTACTAACTTGGGCAACTTAAAATGGCCATAACTTTGTTATTTCAAATGGATCTCCCTCCATTTTATAGCAGCAGTGTTATTATCATAGTAAAAAAGGGTCACAGAATCCAATAATTAAGAAAAGTAAGTACTTTCCATTTAAAATAACGAAGTTGACTTCTACTTCCTGTATAACCGAAAGTCATATATGGTTGAAAATATTTTAGAAAAACTTACAACATCTATTAAACACACCTAAATTTTCAGATTCATACCTATTCAGGAACTCTTAAAAGTTCTAATGCACGGCTACTGTGAATAACACTGTACTACAGTGATAGGTCTTTTGCATGTCGACAAGAAAACTGAAAAGACAAATTACAAAATACAATTAAATAATTCATAATAATCAGAAAATTCACACCCTTATGATTAATATCATGCAATGCACAGTC
Organism: Phyllotreta cruciferae; assembly: GCA_917563865.1. NCBI lineage: Eukaryota > Metazoa > Arthropoda > Insecta > Coleoptera > Chrysomelidae > Phyllotreta > Phyllotreta cruciferae. Next base: position 2,987,370 of record OU830609.1, on the reverse strand, counting down.
AGCACAGTGGAAAATTCGATGCAATTTGTGTCAAACATAAAGTTACATGAACATTTAAAAACACTGTTAAAACACGTAAAGTCCAGCCAATAATTCAAATTCTAAAAATTGTAAAACTTCTCATAATCATAGGTAAATTGAATCGTAACACTAATAAATCCCCTTACAAAGGAAATTGACTTCCTTTAATTCCAATATTGTATATACAGCTTAAATAAAAAAATATTAATTGCATCGTTAAATTCTTTTTCGACAAAATATAGATTAGAAAATAGATTAAATTATTTATAACTTATAACAATCAGAAAATTCACACCCTTACGATTAATTTCATGCAATGCACTGTGGAAAGTTTGATGCAAGTTGTGTGAAACATAAAGTATATGAACATTTAAAAACACAGTTAAAACATGTAAAGTCCAGCCAATAATTCGAATTCTAAAGATAGTAAAACTTCTCATAGTCCGAGGTAATTATTATTAAATCGTAATACTAATAAATCCCCTTATAAAAGAACTTGACTTCCATTAGCTTCAATATTTTATACATAGCTTTAATAAAAAATTATTAATAGCATCGCTAAATTAATTTTTTTTGACAAATTTCCAAATAGGCCGTAAATGCCGAGGATTTCTGGAACTATATTTAGAACTAGTATAAGTTTTACTATATTTAAATAAAAAGAAAACAGTTCAGGCAAAGCGCTACCTTTATAAGACTAAGCTGTTCCATGCTTTCACGTCTCACCCTTTGTACATGGGTTTCACCTACATTAGAGGAATTGTCCGATTTAATCGAATCTGCGTCGTCGTTGGGACTCTCTGGAATGTCCAAAATTTTCTTCAAATCCGATATGTTCATTTTCGCAGTCGCCTCGCCCATGGAATCATTCAACTAAAAAATGGACAACTAGGTATAAATTTTGAACCAAAAAACAAATTGTGAAAAATTAGGGATGTACAAATGCATCTTAATAAATCACCTGTTTGCTAATGTCCAGATGTTTCTTGGCGAAACTGAGTGCTTTCTCGTGGTTCCCCAAAGAGGCGTAGGCGTTTCCTAAAGACCAGCAGGCCCTCCCTTCGCCCACTTTATCGGAGAGATTCTGCGCTATCAACAAATGCCTCAAGTGGTATTCGATAGCGGCATCGTAGTTTCTAAGTAAAGTATAAGTGTTACCCAAGCTGTAGCATGCTTGGGCTTCTATGGCTTGATCTGAGAGCTCTTGGGCCAACGACAATGTTCGCCTACATATAAAAATTAATTATTTAATAATGCAAAGTTTGTGCTGACGATTTACTGACTTGTAATGATGCGCAGCTTCTTCGAATTGTCCCATGAAAATGTGCGAATTGCCCAAATTGCTGTGAGCCCTTCTTTCGGCCGCTTTATCACCGAACTGCCTGGCTATCGATAGCCTCTCTTCGTGATAACGAATGGCCTGCGCGAAGTCGCCCAGGAGGTAAAACGTGTTACCTAGATTCCCGCAGGCTCTTCCTTGCGCCGCTACGTCGTTCAAATCTTGCATCAAAACTAAATTCTCTCTGAAAAACAATACATTATTTAGAACATTTATCGAGCTTAATTGTCCTTCGAGAACAGATTGTGTACTTACTTGTAGTACATTACAGCTTGTAATAAACAACCTTTTACATCTTCGGGGAAATCGCCGGGGTCCTTGTTGCCCACTCGCCCGATGTGCTTCCCTTTAGCGTGATAAACGTTACCTAAATTGTACAAAGCCCTGCCTTCGCTGAGTTTGTCATCCAGTTCTCTGGACAACTCCAAATGGCGTTTGCAACATATTACAGCCTCGTCGAATTTGCCCATTACTTTCAGCGTGTTGCCCAGGTTTCCAGATGATTTGGCTTCGCCCAGTTTATCTCCCATTGTTCTGTAACATAATCAGTATGTATTCGGTTATGCCTTTCCTAGGAAGACTTCTTCTTACCTTGCCAGAGTTAGGTCATGTTTGTGGTACTGTTTGGCTTTCTCGTAATCGCCCAAATAGAAATAGGCATTCCCCAGTTGGCTGTAAATCGCGCTGAGCGTTCGCAAATCGTCCGTTCCTGCTTGAATAGCCGCTTGGAAAAAGGCGACACCCGCTTTGCAATCGCCTGCTTTGCACAATCGTTCACCTTCCAGGGCCAGTTCCAAGCACATATTGCCAGAACAATCATACTCCTTTAAACATTTGAAGTTAACGTAATTAAACAGGAGGTTAATTAACTAAATTCTAATTACCTGTACGTCTTCCGTGTCGTTTTCTACGCTGGTATTCGACATGTTTTTCCTCTCTAAAATATTAATTACTGAGTGATTCACCTACTTTACCTCGAATTCGCTGTTGTGTTTGTTTAATTATTCGAATGGTTCGAATTTGTGTGTGCATTAGATTCGAGTTCGTTGATAAAGGTGCGCGAAATGAAATTTATCACATAATTAAAATCACAAACAAAATATAAGACCCTGTTTATAAATCATATAGGTGTTATCGGAGTATACGTTTAAGTTAAATATATTGCCGTCCTAGCGCCCCGAGCGCTAGTGTCGGAAAAACCAAATGCAATTCGGCCCATTTGATTGGTCAGTTTTATATGCGCTGGGAATACCTGGATAAGTACACGATAAGAGACCGTTTGAGTGACATTTGACAAAATCACGCCCTCTGCTTGGCTGGTGTATGAACTAAATTCTATAGCGGGAAACTTGAATGTAGCGTAAAATACAAAGAGAAAGAAATATGCCTAATAAGCGATATATTAGGTGTCAAAGTAGCATGTGTCAAAGCATTTTATTGCTTGTACAATCAAAACAAAAACGGTCTGATAACAATTAACTCATTAAGGGGCCTATTCTGTAACTCTTTCGCTAAAATTTAGAGGCCGTTAAAATTTTAACGGGTGCTAAAATAAAATCGGTATTCGGTAACTACATTTCCGTTAAAATTTTAAACGATTCCTTTAAAGTGGCCTGTTAAAACTATTGTTTTTAAAGGGATGTTAAAATGTGCCTTTAAATAATTAGTAGCAAAATGGCGTTTATAAATGTTGTTGGTGAAGTTTTGATCGAGGAATTAATTGAAAACGAAGAAAAGTAAGAGAAATTTTTATGTAGATAATATTTCAGATAGTTTAATTTAACCATGTTTATATATTATTTTAGGGCTGAATTTAGATTACACCAAAGAAGTATTAGGGACTTAAGTGATCCCTTTCAAATACCAACCAATTTATTTAAGTCTTTTTCTTTTTCGAAAGAAGTGTAATAATTAATTACACACATTTTTAATAATTAAAATAATTAATTTCACAAATCAAAAAGTAAAGCAAAAAGTCATGCAGGTTAAATTTCAAATCAAGAATTCCTAAACAAATTATTGTTATTAGCTCTGTTTACATGAGGGATCCAAACCGACTTCAAGTCGGCTTGAAGCCAAGGTCAACTCTCCGTATAAACACGGATCGAGTGATGACGAAGAAAAAAGATACCGGATCGAGTTGACTCGACAAAAAAAAACATATCTCGAGTCAATCTCGAGTCGATTCCTGATACCTTCATGTAAACGCGGTAATTATTTACAGTTCGCCATTTTACATTTTAACGTTCATAGACATATGTCATGTGTATATATTATACATATTATTATCCTTTATTTATGTAATTATATATTATTTTGCAGCAGTTTAATATAAATATACAAAAAAAAATTTGTATTTTTTATTCTTAAATCACTATCCCACCTGCTATATTTGAATATGTGAGAATTCCCGCCAATAATTGGAAAATCTGATAGATTCCTGTAATAGGTTTTGTTCACCGTCAAGAGATGGCATCACATTCAAGCGGACCACTTTTTTGACAGAGTCTCCAGTCTATTCGCGAAAACGAGCAAAGGGTGCGACACCTACCGTCAAAATTCTATATCATTTGAATGGGGAAAACAAACCAAGACTAAATACATTAGAATTATTATAGAATTATATTATATTAATTATATTATAGAATTAGAATATTAGAATACGTACGTCCAGTATTACTTTATGGTAATGCAGTCTTTTACACCCGTAAGAGTGCGCATCCTCTTCGCGCATATTCCATTTCCTGCCGTTTTGAACGATTTTGACAGGCGTTATTGCCGAGTATTTATTGTTTTATTTGATTTAGGGAATAATTCTGTTAACTTAAAATGAGAATTTGGTGATATTCCTTTCTTTTCCACGCAGATCAAAATGTCCCTAGTGTCAATGTTAATCCTCCCAGTCGACTAGGGGAATTTTACGGCGCGCGGTTGAAATTTTAGATTTTGAAGATACGCTGTTGCCATATGCCTTTGCAAATTTCAGTCACAAAATCTCAATGTATCTAGATATTTAAAAAATCGTATAATATTCAACTAATATAATACTCGCAAGCTCTATTGTCATGCTAATCCTCTTTTTATTGTTTAAATTCCTCTATTTACAACTTTTTTCATTTGTAAACATTGAAAGTAAACATAACCTTCAAATAACCATATAACCTGAAAATCAGTAATAGACAGAATTTCAATTGCAAACCGGCAACGTTGGGATCGTAACCTCGTTTTAAATTTGTCATTATAGCTGGAATAGAGTTTAACACCCTGTATAGACAACATATTTCTTTATCTATGCAGTTAATAAAGCTCTGTTTACATGAAGGATCCAAGTCGGCTTGAAGCCAAGGTCGATTCTCTCTATAAACACGTGATCGACTTATGACGAAGAAAAAAGATACCGGATCGAGTTGACTAGACGAAGAAAAAGATATCTCGAGTCAAGGTCAAGTCGATTTCTGATACCTTCATGTAAACGCGGTATATAATGCAAATATCGATTTGCGTTAATTTTGCGGCGCAGATTCCGTGTATCCTTGATTTATAAAAGCAATATGTCGCTTTCGATATTTTGTATTCCGTTCATCGTTCCCTTCAAGGCGACTCTCCGATATTGATTTTGTCTAATCAACACGACTTGGTGACGGTTCTGCTTTGTTTTTATTAATATTTTTGGTTAGTGTTTCTTGATAATTGTTTTTTTGTTTGTAATTTGTATTTAAAGAAAAAATAATCCAAGGATCCAATACTTTTTAAAGACTACCTAAATAAAGGTAAGTGTAATTGGTGCAACTATACAGGGTGTTCCTAAACATCGTGTTCATGTACATACAGAAGGGGAAGTTCAAAATGTCATCCGTCCAAAATAGCGGCCCATCGTACTCCTAGTGACGCTAGTGACGCTATAGTGACTCCTAGTAGTCCCTATTGGTCGCTGACGCCTATATAGTAAACGAGATACGAGTCGCGTGTCACTAGGAGTAGGTACGCGTCACTAGGAGTAGGTACGCGTCACTAGGAGTAGGTACGCGTCACTAGGAGTCATCGAATTTCAATAAAGAATTGGAAGGGACCCGTCAACGCGCGAAGGAAGGCAAAAGTGAGGCTGAGCGAGAGGATCCGATTGACGTATCCCCATTGCACTCATACGCACAGTAGTTAATGGCGGAATTCAGTGTTTACTAGATTTGTGGAGAATTTTTAAGCGTTTAATTTTCGCATTGCTCGCCGTGCGTGTAAGTGCAATGGGGATACGTCAATCGGATCCTCTCGCTCACCATCACTTTTGCAGCGTTACGAGCCCGTCCCAATTCTTTATTGAGTTCGATGCTAGGAGTACGATGGGCTGCCATTTTGGAAGGATGACATTTTGAACAGTTGCTTTAATGAGATAAGAGGGGCCTTGAGCTCTTGTTCAGTCGTACCAATGGACCCTAGAATCTAGTAATTTTTTGCAGTTCCGTTGGTCCAACTAGATGGTGTTAGTAGTATCGAATTTAATTTTTAGCTAGGTTTTTAACCAATAATGCTTACGATAAATTTGTAACAGGTGGCGCAACTGCAGTGGATCTAAAGAGAAAGTTTTCAAAGTTTTCAAATTTAATGAGTACATATTTCCATGAAATTTGTATAAAAATGGTATTTTTTAAATAAAATTACCTGGATTTACTTATATATTCGAACATTATTAGGACAATTATTTCAACTTCATTTTGAGATTTTTAATAATTCTTAAATTAGTTTTTAACTTAAAAAAATGCACCACCAATCACTCAATAGAAAAGTTTTCAAACTTTATTGATTCAAAATTAATTTTTAAATACGAGGGCAACCTGAATAGTTTCCGGAATTGGTAAGAAAAATACGGTATTGGTTTATGGTTTTTGATTATTTTTCAATCTAGTCGATGTACATGTTACGAATGACATGAAGAAATCCCTTGGATTGGCTTAAAGGCTGGCCAGACACTCCTTCGAAACGATCACACGACTTCGATTTTGCTCCGGTATGAGCAAACGCGGTACCCATCGAGCCGAAAGCTTCTTCATGCCTAAAATTTCGTGTAGGCTATGGCTAAACGCGTTCTTCTGAGATGACTATGGCCTCTGCTGAGTAAAATTTGACTGGTATTATGAAAAAGATTGCCCTTTCCGGACAATAAATTCACTTCATCCTTCTTACCGATTTCGGAAACTATTCAGGTTGCTCTCGTTGTCAAATTAAACAAACAACTATCCCTACGGGAAGTTCGATTCAACAAAATGTTTGCGTAGTAGTTTGTATTTATTTCCACATTTTCATAATATACATGTACTAATGAATTAATATAGCATGGGTATAGCTATATGTGTATTGTTCGTTTCGAGAGAAGTTTATTACTTCCTAGTTCTCTACCAACCTTCGATTATTTGGGTCACGAAACAATTTATACTTACATGAAATACAAATATAATATCATGTCTTACGTAAAACGTAGTATTTAATGAATGTTAATCTCCAAACGATTAATAAGCAATAAATAATGTTGCATTGAACAATTTTCCAAGTAGAATATGTTTCAAGAACATTTCTTCGCCTTCTAGTACTCAACTAATCTTTTCATATGATTATGCAATTTAATTTTCAATTTAAAGATATCCCTAAAAGCATTTATTGTTTTTATTTCTTCTTCAATTGCAAATATTAACTAAACATTTTGAAAAACAGTAAAACAGTACACAGGTTAATATAAACATAACCTAAAAATCACATTGACATCTTGTCATATGTCATGTCATTCACGTCAATTTCTTTATTTTGTTGGCAACAATGACAATAAATGACAATTTTCGCATGAATTTTCTCATATCTTGAAAATGAATCTATTGGCCCGTATTCAGCGCCCCATTTTAAGTTAAACCACCTTTAGTTAAAGCGCCTTTAACTTGACAGTTCTACATTGTTGTTATGGAGTAACTAAGGACGTTGTTTACCTTTAAGCCGCTCGCTAAAACCGATTTTAACGTTAAAATGGGGCGCTGAATACCGACCATTATAAATAAAAAAATGGCCTATGTGAGATGCATGTATATCGTATATTCATAATTAAACCTTATTTCATGCTTCTAGAGCTCATATTTACTTGAGCGTATGCAACCCATTTTACATAGATATATCATGCTTCAATTTTCGCTATTCCCTAGCGGCAATTCGCTGAAGTTTTTTCCAAAATTCAGATTTTACTGCATACAAATCTCAAAAAATATAAAGAATTTCGTTACCAAATTTTCACAATACGTTTCTATTACCCATAGCTAGGCCATAAAGGAGTTTGGTATTCGTCCGTTAGAAAAAAAACTGAAAAATGTCTACCTTCAAATGCTTGTAATTTCGTTATTTATGCATGGTTCTTCAAAAAAATCCTTTATGGCCTAGAGGAAGGTTCAATCTATCAGTTGCGATTCAGAATATATCTCAAAATTAAGTAAAAATTGAGATTTGTATGCAGTAAAATCATGCTTATTTTCATTGCTGCCAACTGAAATTGGGTTACCAAAACTCAACGCCTCTCTTAATTGTTATCAGACCGTTTTTGTTTTGATTGTACAAGCAATAAAATGCTTTAACCATATACATATTATAATATACTGCTAACTTTACCTATTATTCCAATGAGCGCAAGGCGTAGCCATGAAAGAGAGAGGTCCGACTACACCATGGCTGCCTATCTATTTATGCGCATGCGCGGCGTGGCACTTACCGCCATTTTTAAAATTTGAATTAATCGTATTTTACGTACAGGATAATATTGAAGTAGAGAAATATGTATGTAAATGTTTAAAAAACATTAAAGAATTGCAGTTTTTTTCATTATGCAGTAGGTAGGTACTCACTTTAAAAAAAAAGATGCTATTGAAATGTTTGAATCGGAATTTAAGACAGTAGAAATAATGGTTATCATAGAGAAAGAAATATATTCTTATATTTTGTCTATGGTTATTATTTTTATTTAACTATTTTATTTATATAAATAACAACTTACTTATGTAAAGTAACATTAGCTCTGTTTACATGAGGGATCCAACCCGACTTCAAGTCGGCTTGATGCCAAGGTCGACTCTCAGTATAAACACGGATCGAGTTATGACGAAGAAAAAAGATACCGGATCGAGTTGACTCGACGAAGAAAAATATATCACGAGTCAATCTCGAGTCGATAAACGCGGTAAATAGGATTTGTCTTCTTACATAAAAAAAACGGGTAGAGGCCTATTTCACCGGGCCATGTAATAATCTTCGAATTTTACGACTATTTAAACTCTATTCCAACTAAAATGACAAATTTAAAACGAGGTTACGATCCCAACGTTGCCGGTTTGCAATTGAAATCCTGTCTATTACTGATTTTCAGGTTATATGGTTATTTGAAGGTTATGTTTACTTTCAATGTTTACAAATGAAAAAAGTTGTAAATAGAGGAATTTAAACAATAAAAAGAGGATTAGGATGACAATATGAGCTTGCGAGTATTATATTAGTTGAATATTATAGGTTAACGAGTTAACTACAACGAGCTAGATTTTGTGACTGAAATTTGCGAAGGCATATGGCAACAGCATATCTTCAAAATCTAAGATTTCAACCGCGCGCCGTAAAATTCCCCTAGTCGAATGGGAGAATTAACATTGACACTAGGGAAATTTTGATCTGCGTGGAAAAGACAGGAATATCACCAAATTCTCATTTTAGTTGGAATAGAGTTTAACGACTCTCCTAGCGGGCGGTCGGCTCGCCCGGTGTTGGTCAATTGGTCCCCACGGTCATTTTTGTCAGCGGGGTTCCATAATCCTACAGGTCGATTGGTCCCCAGTTTCAAAATTTAATGGGCTAATTGGTCCCCGCGGTCAAAATATTCCTAATCTGATTAGATAAGATTTTACATTGCATGAATAACTATCATTTGGCTAACATCTTCTGGTGTACTTACATAGCTGAGAGAATTTGGACAAAATGCAGCTTTTAGTGTTAAAAAATATTTAATATCTAAGCATTAGTAATTTAAAATATATACAATTGGTACAATATATATTAAAAGAAAAATTATGTACAAAAAAAGAATTTTCAACGGAACGGATTTCAAAAAATAGTTGGCAAAACATGTGGGAAACTTTATTATTAATTTTACGAAATAGTTATTCTTCACAAAAAGTTCTGCATGATCTAAAATCCAAGATGCAACCATCAAAAATCAAATTTTATGAATCTTATACGAGGTATGTCAAAAAATGTGAATTTTGCTCAAGAGTAAAGTACCTTCATATTTTACAATATCGAAATTTGTTATTATGAAAAGTACACCTAATTTTCAAGAAGTATACTGGAAGGGATGGGATTTTCTCTATATTGAAATAGAATAAAAAGACAGAAGTCAAAAAATTTCCCCTAATCATAAAATCCTCATTAAATTGTACTGCGAAATGAAAATACATAAACGAAATTTGCTAGAGAATTTTGAAATTATAAATATTCCCATCGGTCCTTCCTAGAAACCCTTAATCTATTTTTATAGAATAATACTTAGATAGTATTTGTGTTTTATATTAAATAAATTGTTTATCATGTAAAAGGAAATTTTAGTTTTATTTAAATTGTAATAAAAATGTACAATGTGTAAAAAATTTTACTTAAAATGTAGGTATAGGTAGGTACTTACATAAAGTGAAGTTATAACTACAAAAAATATCTCAAATTTAAAAAAGTTTGAAATAATAAAAATTAAATGTTGGTTACTTTTAATAAGTATTTAGGGTTTCAACGAAGAAGGATTAATCGGAAATTAACTGCTACCTGCCGTACCGGGGAGAACTCGGACACCCTCGGGGGAGAACTCGACCCATAAGAATTTACCTGCTCGAATACGGGGGAGAACTCGGATACTCCGGAATCGGGTTGCACGGAACATTTTTATCTCTTGTTAATTATTCATCATATGATTGTAGTTTAATTGAAGAAAGATATGGCAACATTGTAAAATTTTACGGTTTTTTGTCATAATTGGCAGAAATTGGGCAGTAAATAGTAAATATTTACGACGAAACTTAAACATATAAAAGTAACTAAATACATAGGTACGTTTTGTAGTAAGGAAAATTGTATAACACCCAGAAACGATTGGAAAAACCCATAATAAGGGTAAAACCGACAAGGGATTAAAATGAAGGAAATATCAGATATAAATTTGCCATTGCGTACGCACGAGAAATGATTTTGGTCCACGAAAAATAGTTTTTAAAAAAATTTTATTTTACACAAAAGTTCTAGTGGAATACAAAAGATGTTATTAAGTTGAAAATTACTAACTGACTGCTGAAAAATAATAAAAAATGCAAGAAAGTAAATTAGATAAAAAAATGAAAGATTAGCAGAGTTCCCACGAAGCTTCTGGAACTTGGAATAGGATCCGCTGAATCTGCATGGGAGCCGACTGATAGTATATGATACTCCTGGTATAACACACGGGAACAGTTTGCTATTATGAAAATTTTATTAAGTGGTTATGAATTTTTTTGTTTAATAGTTGTGTTTATGGTTAAACCTGCGTTCTTGAGTCGATTGATTGACTTCTTCTCCTTACTGGTTGTAATTGTCCTCCAAATAAATCAACCACATTGATTGACTGTATTTTTAATTAAACGAAATCTTTGTTTAAATTCAACCTCTTCGTACATTTCAAAGGGGTTTGACCTCTCTCGAAATACGCGCCTTGGAATAGGATATCTGGGTTCCTTTTCAAAATCGTAAATGTTTGATAAATCAGAATTCATATTGTAAATTTTCAAATTGATTGTCGAATAATTGCCGATGCATCTTCTATTACAATGATGAATGTTTGAAGGATTGTTAACGGTTCATCAACAGATAATTATTGCTCGTGCAACCCAAATTGTTGATAATTGTCAATTAATTGTTCATCATTGAAGGTTTCCGTTACATTTTGATAAGTGAATGATAGTTGATTAATGAACAATTATTGACACATTATTTCATTGATGAGTCAATGATCGTTAATCTTTAATCATTTTTAATAAGCGTTCTTGCAACCGGGCATAAGATTACTCACGAAAATATACATAAACACAAAATAGTCGTTAGGACCTACTGGCAACGCTGTGGTAATTTTTTGTTGCCGTATTTACGTAGATGTTTACAATCTTAATATTTCTTTAATTGAATATTGATTTATTTTTAAATTTTTACCTTGTATTAAAAATTTTAAGGAATAATTTGATTAAAAACGTGTTGTTTTATTTATGTAATTTAAAATTGTAGTTATAGGATATATCAAATTCCATTTTTTTAAAGAATTTTTTCAAATTATTATTATAGGCAGATAAAATCGACAACGACGTAAAAACCAGAACATGCGATAATATCGGATGGAAATGAATGATTTGCCACATAAAAATGTAAACAATTCGGTCTCTTAATTCTAATGTCTTTGTAAATCCTGGATTAACAGTCGCAGCTGATTTTGACAGCTTTTGTTAACCATTAATGTGAAAAGGACATAGAATCTTTCAATAATGTCAAATTAGTGTATAGCTAATTTACGTCATTTTCGCATATGTGAACTGCTACTGGGATTGGTGGATTTTAAATCTCTTTATTTACCAAAGGAATCACTTTTTCATGTCTTCGGCTGCAGTTTTGGCATCTCCATTGTCGTTTCCATAAGGCCTTTTCCGGTGGGGCGTGAGTTCTGGGCCACCCTGTATATGTACCACCCTATACGATAAAATAAAGGATAAGATGGAAATATAATACCCAGACATTATAAATAAGTTTCAATCTTTCGACAAACCAGTATAGGTACTAAACTATAACTTCCTGTCTGTTCTATTCTACTTATTAGTCTCAACTACTAATGACTATTCGGATGAATGATAAAAGATAAATGAGAATTAGAAATGGCGCAATTTGAGTACTAAATATTTCATATTTTACGAAAGTTTTCTCTGAAATTTCGTGTTGTGCAAAAAATTCGTACAAAATTCGTTTGAGTCTATAGAAAATTTTCAAATTTTTATCATTTAGAGCAACGTTTTCTCTACAAAACAAAACAAACAGCGCGTCCCTATCTCGATTAATATACGAGATAATAAGAAGATAATAGCATGATAATTATAAAAGCCATCAAAAATTCATATAACAATTTGAATAGTCAATAGAAAATTTCCCAATTTTTATCATATGATAAATAAAAAATTGTTAATTGTTAACCTATAGGATTTTTTCGCGTATGAACGCTTCGCTCGATCGATCTCAAGAATACGGTACCTGGTGTTAGTGCTCAAAAGCATCTAATAAGTAGCCGATAACCGTACAGATAGATGTTAGTTGAACGGAACCTAATAACTTACATAAAGCGGCCCATATTCACAGTCGTATATGAATTTATTAAATCCTCAAGTAACATTCAACCAAATTCTTTTATTAAATATTGGAATCTTCTTATGTAAAAATGTAGAAATTTAATTAATAATTCATGATTAGGTAATTCTCGAATGAATTTTAATTAATAATTTTAATTGTCTTTAAAGGTACGCAACTGAAAGAACTATTACCAACGCGGTGCGACTTCAATGGACAAGAATAATTCAAAACAAAACAATATCCCCTCTGAAAAAGAGTTCTTCGCGGAGGACGATCGATTAGAGGAAATGGAAAGCAGTCCTCAAACGATGAAGAAAATAAAAAAGAGAAAAGATGAACCAGAAAGGCAACGCATCCAAAATGAGAAGAAGCGCCTACGTTTGGCCAATGCCCAGGGCGATTGCTCACGAGAAGTGGTGGCAGGAACGCCAAGCGGTAACATTGTGGAGGTTAAATGCCCTACTCCGAAATTAAGTGCGCCCAGCACCTCTACCATCCAAATGGGCAATACTCCTCCGGTACCGGTAACCGACCAAACGTCGACTGGGGCGCAGGTGGCAATAAACCCTATCCGAGTAGCTGTTATTCCAGGTAACCATCCGCTTAGAATGTTCTCGGGACCGGAGGATGTCAAAAAAGTGTGGCGGTTCGTGACAGACGGCATTTTGCAGCTTCCCGAAACCATGAGCGCTCCGACCTTCGAAGGTTATGGAGAATGGAACGGTGCAGTCGTGGTCGACTGTACAAACGAAGAAGCGGCAAATTGGCTGGAAAATCTAGTTGTTAAAAGCAAACTCGAAGGCCAAACAATTCGTGTGGTACCGGTAAATGATTTGCCTCAAAGGTACCCCATCGTGGTCAGAGTGCAGAATCTTATGACAGCCGAGGAGTGCTTTAAGCTCCTCGAGAGGCAAAACCCAGAACTGCATACAAAGGAATGGTCCAATAAGCAGAAAAAAATAGGCAGTGATGCTAATAGCCTCTGTTTCTCTGCCATGATTCGAGATGTTGACTTGACCAACCTCAACTTTCGGCCTTACTGCGGGCTTCAACGAGCAATCATTCAATTGAAGCCAACCAGATTTATAGGGGTACCTAGCAAATAAACACTAGAAGAAAAGAAGAAAGAAAAGCTCCATGACTTTTAGAACTTAACGTAACTCCAATGGAACTCAAGTAGCACAAATATACATTGGCCCAATAGGAATACATATTGGCTGGAGATTTATAAAATACTTTTCATATTGGTACTATGTATATTGGAATCCCTGGGTTAATCCATTATTGTAATATTCTTAAATTTATATTAATGCTATATTTTGCTATTACAATGTTTATAATGTATGTACCATATTTATAACATATTGCTATTTCTATGCATTGTACCTAATTATTTTTATTTACATTGCTCGCATTTTAATGGCATTCTTAAAAAGAAGTAGATGTGTTTTCGATGATCTGCATAATACATAATCGAAAAATGATGCAATGTTTAGATCAATTCATTGTTGTAGAAGATGATGATTGAAAACAATTAACGATATTATTAAATAAATGCAAAAATATACAGCGGACTTAAAACTATCTGTATACTACCCGATTTTAATAAAATTTGATGTGCGTATATTAGTTAATAAGGTGAATCTTATAAAAATATTTTCAGTCAGCACTTCCGCTTATACCGGAAGTGGAGAACACAAATGTTTTCAACGATTTACCCTAAAGGTAAATATTTCAAAAACAAATCGAGAGATTTTTATATTTTTTTTTGTTACAAAACGTAAGGATCTGATTAATAAAATACAGGGTGATCTTTTTAATTTCACAAGATCTTTTTGGTTTATGTTTTGATAATGGTCAATTTCTTTTGTTTATTTTTTAGAGAGTAAATAATTATCTGAGTGGGTGGAGTTCAATTGGTCCCCGCAGTCAAATTTACCCAAATATAATCCTTTTTCGACTCGAAAGCTATCAGTCAATTGGTCCCCAATACCGGATTAAGGGTTTCTAGGATGGACCGATGTGAATATTTATAATTTCAAAATTCTCTGGCAAATTTCGATTATGTATTTTCATTTCGTAGTACAATTTAATAAGAATTTTATGATTAGGGGAAATTTTTTGACTTCTGCCTTTTTTTTAATATAGGGAAAATCCCATCCCTTCCAGTATACTTCTTGAAAATTAGGTGTACTTTTCAAAATATGAAGGTACTTTACTCTCGAGCAAAATTCACATTTTTTGACATACCTCGTATAAGATTGAGAAAATTTGATTTTTGATGGTTGCATCTTGGATTTTAGATCATACAGAACTTTTTGTGAAGAATAACTATTTCGTAAAATTAATAATAAAGTTTCCCATATGTTGCCAACTATTTTTTGAAATCCGTTCGTATATTAAAACTAAAATAATTCTTTTTTTGTACAGAATTTGTCTTTTAATATATATTGTACCAATTGTATATATTTTAAATTACTAATGCTTAGATATTAAATATTTTTTAACACTAAAAGCTGCATTTTGTCCAAATTCTCTCAGCTATGTAAGTACACCAGAATATGTTAGCCAAATGATAGTTATTCATGCAATGTAAAATCTTATCTAATCGGATTAGGAATATTTTGACCGCGGGGACCAATTAGCCCATTAAATTTTGAAACTGGGGACCAATCGACCTGTAGGATTATGGAACCCCGCTGACAAAAATGACCGTGGGGACCAATTGACCAACACCGATTCAAATTGATATTACCTATTGCGCTCAATTCTTCTAATGGCACGTTAAATAATAAAAGGGACGATCTCAAATATTTCATCCTTCGTATTTCCAAAACATTCTCCGTTTAGTATGCCCAATAGAACATCCTTATTCGCTTCATTTCTACTACAACTAGACCCGAACTGCCCGTCTAGTCTAGAGCGTAGCACTACAGCAAGAAATGCGTCTAAAAATACCCGGGCTAGAGCGTTGTCACACTTTAGCATGCCAATAAAATAATGTCGAAAAGAAGGCCTGATTCAGATTTAGACTCGGTAGATTATAATTCCCTAGAGATCAGCGGGTTTTAAAAATAATTCGCGCACGTTAAAGGGAAAGTCCCGTGTGTCTTTCGCGAATTTTTTCCTGCAATTGGTGTTTATTTTATTATAAACTGTGATTCGAAATTGATTAAGGTGAGTTTTTATTTTGTTTGGTCTGGTGTGGTGTAGTGGAATGTAGGTATTGTTATAAAATAAGCATTGAAACATGCAATTTTTCTTATACAAAGTCAATTGAATGTATTTAAAAAGTGCTTCGGTAACGCCGGTCGGATTTGTCTATTTTTAGTTTCAGACAGTTTTAATTTACTCTCGCAAATAAATGTATTTTACATCGTAACAAAAGACTGAGAAAAATTCGTTTTGATTAGAATTTGATAATTTTTTTAGTATTTATTGTTGTTTTGAAGGAATGAGCCGCGAGTTATGGGGAGCTTGTTGAAGCAGTCACTCAATGGAAATATTCACAAAATTCGGGAATTCGAACTTGAAAAGGTGAGTTATTTTATTATTATATTAGTATCATGTAATCATGTAAAATTCTCAAAAAATTATTACTAAAAATTAAACCTTTCCAATTCAAAGAAAAAACCTCAAAAAATTGATAAAACAATTAACTATACTCTGTTCGCTATCAAGAAATATAGTAATAAATCCCTCCTGAAGCAGTAAACCATAGGTGGCGCATCTATCCTCAAACAATTCTGCTCTACAGCTCAAAAAAAAACTTTGAAATTCATAAGAAAAAACCTTCAAAAATACCCTTTCAACTCGAAGAAAAATCATCGAAATTTGATAAAACAATAACTAAGTATATACCCTGTTTGCTATCAAGAGATAGTAGTACAGTAGTTTTTTTCCTTCTTGAAGCAGTAAACTATTGTTAAACACCCGGGATACAAAGTGGCACTACTAAAGTAAAGTGTTTTGCGTACAAAATTAGATTTTATTACAATCGCCTAATAGCGAACAGAGTATAATAAACAAAATTTTTAGGTAAATTTAGCAGATGAATTCGACATCCTGCAAATAGTGGGAGAAGGGTGGTTCGGAAAAATCCTCCTGGTAGAACACAAAGCCACCGATACGGAAATGGTGCTCAAAGCCCTGCCCAAACCCTACACGGCCATCAAGGACTTCTACAGGGAATTCCATTATGGTCTACATTTAGGTGTTCACAAAAACATTATTACTGCCTACGACGTGTCCTTCGAAACAGCAGGATTCTACGTGTTCTCGCAGGAATACGCTCCGTTAGGTGAGAAAATTGCACTTACACTTTTACAACAATCAATTAAAATGGTGTTCTATGCACAACGTCCTTGCTAAGTTAGTTAAAAAAGGTAAATAAAACAGTTTCAAGAGGTGATCCCACAAATAGAGTCTTTTTAAAGAGGATTATGCAAAGTCATTTTAAAAGGAATTCAACACTTGAGCTTTCCCGAAGTCAATTTAAAAGATGAAAATGCATACAGTCATTACAAAGTCATTACAAAGTCAGTTTAAAAGGTAAACCAGGTTCATATACAGTCTTTCAAAAATCAGTAAAAGGTTTTTTCTATTTACATGTACCTAAAGACTTTTTAAAGTCATTTTTAATTGTCAATTCAACACGAGAGATCAGAGATAATACGAAGTAAATTTAAAAGTTGAATTATGTGCATCGAGAATTTGCAAACTCAATTTAAAAGGCGAATTCAACACTGAGCTTTTCAGAAGTCCACCTAAATGATGAATTCTATGCATATTAGGGTCTAAAATTTAGGGTAAGATAACATTATAAAGAGAGCTGAATGTGGTTTTAAGGCTAAATTCATTGAAATAAGAAAGCGAATACAACCATTTTAAAGTCGATTTAAAATAAAAAAATGTATCTAAAAGTATTTCTAATAAAAGTCAGTTAAAATAGGCTATCATCAAAAGTTGGCTTGGGTATATTTCTAAAGGAGTTCTCGTGCTATCCCTTTAACAATAAAAGAATAGTTGATGTTCTCACACAGTTCCTTTCCCCTTTTGCAGGCGATTTGACATCGAACGTATCCGAAATCGGCATAGGCGAGCTCCACACCAAAAGAGTGGCCAAGCAATTGGCCGCGGCCTTGGACCACATCCACGCCAGGGACCTGGTGCACCGCGACGTCAAACTGGACAACATCCTCGTCTTCAAATCCGACTTTTCCCGCATAAAGCTCTGCGATTTCGGCGAGACCCGGCGAACCGGCACCATCGTGCTCAGGAGGAACGAATGGCTCCCCTACGCCGCCCCCGAAGTACTCACCGTAACCACTGACGGTACTTACGTGTACGTACTCATTAACCAATAGATCTTTTACTCTATAGGTTGCACAGTAAAGCTCAAAGCTTGTATCTATTAATTGTTTTGTAGGGCTCAAACGTCGCACGACGTGTGGCAGTTCGGCATAGTGATCTTCGTGTGCTTGACGGGGTGTTTGCCTTGGCAAAAGGCGGCCATGGACGATCCCAGGTACGTCAGGTACCTGTCTTGGCAGAATTCCAACATACCGCTGAAGCGCCAGCCGAAGCTGTTCAAATTGGTGTCGTCCAAAGCCCAAAGGCTGTTCAAGAAGTACTTGGAACCGCGGCCGGAGAAACGGCCCGCCGGCTTGGCCGAGGTTTCCAGGTTTCTGGAAGACCGGTGGATGTCTAAAGGTTAGAATAATACAAATAATTTAGGTTTCACTCAATAAATTCCTCAATGAGAAACATCCAAAAGCTCTCTTTATCTCCATTGAACTCCTTTTAAATCAACCTTTACCACCTTATGGATCACAATTACAAAACACCAACACCTCTACACCATTTCTTCACATATGAAAAAGTTTACAACCCCAATATAGTTAACAGATTAACCAATGCAATTAACCTTCCAAATTACCCCGCAGGTATGGAAAAAACCAACGAAACCCTCAAGGAAGACGAGGGCCTGTGCCCATCCATGTACAGTTTCCACAGCAGCCCCGAGGAGAAGAACAAGCTCCTCTTCACCTTGACCCAATACGGGCTGGAGACGACCGTGGACAGGGCCCTGAAGAAGAACAGGATCAGAGAGTGGATACAGAACAGCGTGATAGAAGAGGAGGCGGACGAGGAGGTGGAGGCCGAAGAGGACGAGGAGAATATCAGGATACACGATAGCCAAAATGGGCCGCTGGGGGAGAGAGGATCGAGCTCGGCGAGGAGAATTAGGGAAATAAAACATCACAATAGTCATAGAAAAAGTCGAAGGCGCGGCGCTACGGCTAAGGCGGAAGCGCCGTACAAGCCGCCAGTGGATCCTAGGATTCCGTTGGAGAGCCAGAGGAGCGCGAGGAGCCTCAGGGACTCCGTTCTGATCAAATCCAGCGTTCAAAATAGCAATGATTATAAAACTGTTAGTGATAATAAAACGTCTGATTCTTGGTATAAAATACCGAATTCTCTGACGTCGTCCGAAAGCGCTTTCAGTAGCGATTCCAGTTTGACTGTCAAGCATAAAATCAACATTCAGTTACCCCAAACCTGACTGAAAGGGCTAGGCGTGTAGGGAGACACTCGAAAAGGTCAAGTTTCCAAGACTGACTGGTATTGTTTTCGAACGATATCCTTACAAGTGGATTTATCAATGTACTGATATTAATTATAACTGTATATATTTAATGAGCTAATTCTATACCAGTTGTTAGATCTTATGGATTAATTATATTGTGGTTTGGCAGTGATAAATCCACACGAAAAGGCCATATTACGAAGTGAGAGGCACGATAAGAATAGCTAATAATAGAATAATACCAACTGCAGCCTTTCCAAAGTCAACTGAAACAGATTATTATTATTAGATTTTATTCGTTAGAAATCTTATTCGAAAGTTTATCTGTCGGTTAGTAATAATAATATGCCCTATTTACAGTTAAATGTGTGATAAAGTATATGAAATTTTACGGATTGTTGCATGTAGCTGTACTTTATTCAGTATTGGTATTTTTGTATTTACATTAAGGGAATATAAAATGATATTTTAATAAATTTAGAGCAGGATAAAAATGAAAAATCGTAAGTAAACTAATGAATTTTCTTATGTCCTTCATAAACCTAGATCACCATAGGCTGCAATAAAGTTGTGCCTTTATTTGATTCTTCTCCTCTTTTATAGTTTTTTATAATTAATATTCTCCTCTCGAAAGTGACTCTCCAGGAGTACTATACAGGGTGTTATTTAATAACATGCTAATACTTAAGGGGGTGATTCTTGGACCCATTTTAAGAAAAAAACTTCATACAAACCTATGTCCTAAACTTCTTAACTTTTGAGATACGGGGTATTAAAGTTTTAAGAAAAAAAACAATTTTTTACTGTCATTTTCATACCACTTTCGGCGGACATTTCCAACACCTGATTTAAATTATTTCTTTATTTTACTTTAATTTCTTAATTTCAATGTTTAAAAGTTATCCGCTTAAATAAATTGTTCAGAGTTAGATAAATCGTTTTTGGTCGTCATTCGTCCAGGCGGGAGATGCAAATGAATGAATTTAATTTTTTTTAGCGAAACGGTGAGTTGTACGAAAAAAAGTCAAGAAATCGAATTTGTTCTAAATTGAACGAGAATTCGAAAAATAATTTTGATTTTAAGAGATAGCAGTGGCGTGTCACTTTTTTATTCAAAAATACCTAGTCTGAGTCCAGTAGGGACACGCCACTGTTAGAAATAAAAAAAAGATTTTTGGGTCAAAAAATCCTCTTTAATGCATAAACGCCGTACACAAAATTACATAAAAATATTTAAAGTGGTATGAACATGACAGTAAAAAATTGTTTTTTTTTTCTTAAAACTTTAATACCCCGTATCTCAAAAGTTAAGAAGTTTAGGACATAGGTTTATATGAAGTTTTTTTCTTAAAATGGGTCCAAGAATCACCCCCTTAAGTATTAGCATGTTATTAAATAACACCCTGTATAGTTCTCGCGTTCTCGCCAGTGGACTGTGTTGTGAGAGAAACTATCTGAGAGTTGGTGGTTATACTCTCTAGAAGTCGTGTTTTTTATTAAGTGTTACATGGTCTATTATCTTCATTTGTACAGTAATATATATGGATCCGGCTTGGATCCCAGATCGATCCTGTGGAAACACTAAAGACGGATCCAGTTGACTACTCGATTAAACTTAAAGCAGGTAAACACTAACTAATAGACAACTTTGATATTTTAAATGGGACACCCTGTATATTTTTGCAATTTTAGATTCTACTCGATGAGCTGATTATTACAAAAAGGGGTCATACGTTGTTCTTGGTCCCATAATAAAGGCTACACAGCCGCTCAAAAACAACAACATTTTGAATTTAGTGTAGAAGACACATATGAAAGCCAAAAACAGTTGAAAATCGAGAAAAACGACTTCCATCATGTTCCTATCCTAAACTTTTCAAGTTCTATCTAGTGGCATGATATAAAATGTACACAGGGTGATCAAAAATTTCAATTTTTTCAAAATTTTGATAAAAAAATTATTGTACCATTGCTTAGTGTAAGAGAGAGACGAAACGTGCTTATTGTAGTACCCCCGTCTTTCTCTTTAGCGGAGTAAATATTAAAATATGGCGGTATTTGGTATTCTATTCGGTGATTTGCTGTGTTTACTGTTTACTTCATTTAGAACATCATAAAGTTAGATTATTTTACAATATGGTTATAAACTGTGTCGCCTATAACTGCAAGAATGTGCAAGACAAAAATAAGGACATTTCTTATCACACGTAAATCTGGTTTTGATATTTTTTGCCACAAATTTCCCTAACCTTAAAAATGTTTTTGTAGTTTTCCTTTTAAACGTCCAGAAATTTTAAAACTTTGGATAAAGGCCATACGCAGGGATAAATGGAACCCGTCGAAAACAAGTAGACTATGTGGGGCACATTTCTTACCATCGGATTACCAAAATATACCAGGCAGCAAAAGAAAAGTGTTAAAACTCGATGCCATACCGAGTGTGTTTAATTTTCCAAAACATCTCATAAACGTCATAAAACCTCGAAAGGAACCAACACGACATGTAAGATTTCAAAGAGTTTTCAAAAAAAATATTTATTGCATTTTTTTAGGCAACCATAGGAGATTCAAAGCCACCACAGATTCAGAGCCCCACAATGGTCGTAGATCTTAATTTGTCATCCACATCTTCAACAGTGCCGAAAACTTTCGTTAATAGGGAAGTCCAAACTGTTGAAACTCATTCAACAGTTTCTGAAAGACAGGAAAAAGTCAGGAGAGAGTTAAAGACATTGCGACAAAAAATTAAGAGGAAGGATATAGTAATTTCAAATATGAAAGCTATAATCAGAGAAATTTCCAAAAGTGGCTACAGAAATGCAAAATTGGACATGGTTTTAAAGAAATTAAAAGGTTAAATTTATAGGTTTACAGTTTTTATATCTTTTAGTATTAATTTTCTTTATAATTGTAGGCCTACCTTCAATAGAACTAGTGTATCTCAAAAAAGACGATATTACAGTAACACATTCTGGACAAAGACGTTAATCATCCATTAAGGAGGTTGTTCATACATTGTATTTTCACTCACCCAAAGCACGGCTGCAAAGGAAAATGGCTGAGTAGTCTTAATTTGGTCTATTACATGGTGTTCTAGAATATCTTAAAATTGAAGTGCCCAAAAATGGACATTTAAAGAATTGTAACCTATGGTATGTACATTCGCAAGCGAGTTATTTGGGATGAGTCCAAAGGAAAATTTATAGGAAATGTGGACTATATGGGGGCTTAGTAGATGTTCATTTTGAAATGCCAGCATCTGAGGCATTATATTTTCAAACTCAAGTTATTTTTTTATGTAACTTATTTTTTTATTAATAAAACTATCACCAAACATTCAAGCTCAGCTTAACAAAACTATCCTTCGAAATTTACATGAATGTGTTATAATAGAATCGATAACTAATATTGCAACTTTTAGAAATTTGGGCTGTGATTTATGTCCAGACAATTTAAAGTCATTTTTATTCATCCTTGTGATCCTCCTTTTGCTGAGAAAAATCTAAATTCTATGGACAACATTTCATTTAACTGTAATTATAAAAGACAACAAAAAGAAGGACTAAGATTGGCAAATTATATTTCTTCCCATTGAGGCTTATTTGATAAAATTTAGAAATTGATCAAACTTCAGGTAAATGAAATATTTATGAATTAAACATAAAGATAGTTTTACCAATAAATGCAACGATTTTATATTATATTCTTACGCTCTTATACTATACTATCATACTATACTAGTAATATCATCCTTATTGGCTTTTTGCAGAATTTGCAACAATAATAAAAACATTGGTTGGCGGTAATAGTAAAATCGTTCACGTCAATGAAGTGGAAGACGATCCACAAAGAAGGAAGCCCGACATCACACGGGCTAAGACATTTTTAAATTGGGAACCAAAAGTGATACTAGATTTATTTCCAAACAGTGTTGTTAAAACTACTTGTTATGATGTAGTTAACTACAATTACAACTACTTTTCACACTACTTTAACTACAAAATTTACTCCAAAGTATTTAACTACATTGGAATTGTAGTTAAAAGTATTTAATTACATTCATTCCACGAATTGAGGCATTTAACTATAATTAAAAACATCTGCGGCGCAAATATTTTTCTATTGTGATTTTGTCGCGCAAATATGCTTTATTGAATCAAAATTGACCAAATTTAAAACATTTTTTTTTCCAGATTGACCTCAATGAGTGTCTCAAAAAGACTGTGGAATATTTTAGACAGGAATTAAAGATATTGAAATACACTCCTAGAAGCAACCGCCATCACTAACAGATGTGACGAATTAAATGTGAGTATATTTATGTTTGTGGTCTTTCGAAGGTTCTCAAGTATTCGGCTTTTTCTTAAAGGCCACAACGGTAAATTTACTATTAGATTTACAGTATATGTGTGATGTTATTACTGTTTTGTATATTATTTTGTTAAATATATGTAATTTTTCCATAGTTATATAATTGGAAATGTAGATAGACAATACTGCATACAACCAAATATAATAGAAAAAAATCACTGCAAATCACTGCACAGACAGTATCAAAGGCGATAATTATTATCATTTGATTATGTAATGTACTTGAACTATTGTATATCAAAATGTAAAGGAAATAGGTACATATTTGAATTGGGAACAAAGAAGAAGGTAAACTAGGGAAGAACTAAATGTTTTTATTAGAATTACTTTTCCTAGATAAAATTTACATTATTTCACTTTGTTATATAAGAACCAATATATCGCATACATAAAACTAGGAGGACTTTTAATGTAATTCTGGCATACATATTTTTTTACTTCCTCCACACTCATTTCAACAACATCAATTATCTCATCCCCTACTCCACCTCCTGCAGAGACTTTCATATCATCAGTAACTTCACAGTAATAAGCTGTTTGTAGGCTGGCAGATGTTCCTACGCCTGAACGGTACGAACCGATTTTTTCAAATTTGGATATAGGTACTTCGTAGCCACATTCTTCTATGACTTCCTCTTTAGCAATTTCTACGATTGTTTTATTTTTATCTATTATCCCAGCACACAGTTCAATGGTAACGCCGATTTCTGCTGGATATTTTGTAGTATCAATTTCTTCACCTATTTTCCTATCATGGTCTGGAATGGCTGCGAAATATACAACTGGCCGAAATTGTTTAACGAGAACTAACACTTTCCTGGTTACATTGTAAATAATTATGACTACACTATCATGCACTGTGAGTAAATCCCAGGTTCTTTTTGTACCGTTTTGTACAAAATGCATCGTTTGTGGCTTTAGATAAATAGATTTTTCTAAGGGTTTAACCACCACGTTACTTATGTTTTCCATTTTTAATGATTGACTACAAACAGTACAAATTGTTCTGACGTGGGCTAAAAATTTATAATAGCTTAAAACATTTCAATTTAAATCTAAAATAAATAGAGTTAAATCTGCTTATCAAATGCAAATGTACGAATCTGCTATTTTTAATTTTTTAATATTCAATTAGAAGTTTTAACACCTGTCAAAGTCTTCTTTATTCTTAAGAAATTTGGTTTATCCGGCCACTTTTAGTTCTAGAATTTTACATTTCGTAAGTGAATATATCATTACTAACGTATGAATTGCTCAATTCATTTGTTATTCAATTTTAAAATATTGCTATCATCAACTAAATCACAAATTAGAAAAATTCACGTGTGACCTATAACTTAAAAAGAGATAGAATGTGTTTGATTTTTGATTGCCCTAGTCACTAGTGAAAAAAAGAGAAAGCAATGTTAACTTCTCCTTCCACCGCAGAAATATTCATTTCGGCCAATGAGAGCAACCCAGCTGAAGAAACCCACCATAAGCTCTGTTTACATGAGGGATCCAGGCCGACTTCAAGTCGGCTTGAAGCCAAGGTCGACTCTCCGTATAAACACGGATCGAGTTATGACGAAGAAAAAAGATACCGGATCGAGTAGACTCGACGAAGAAAAGAGTCAATCTCGAGTCGATTCCTGATACCTTCATGTAAACGCGATAATTGAGAAAGAAAAATATTTTGTCTATGAAACCCACCTTTAACTGCGACTGTACCTTATGAGTATTCAGTTCTGAGAGCGATAATGATTCCTGATACACATATAGTAAAAGGCCATTTCACATTTTTATTCTAAAGTGTCAAAATTTTTGTAACCTCACTTTTCGTCTTACTTTAACTTTAACTTTAATTTCATTAAAACATTGATTACCTGCGATTTAAACGAAATGTTAAATTTACAAAGAAGCCTTACGTGCTTAATATGCCGGAGAAGATCCGTCCACACGTCGCCCGTTTTGACGACATTCTGGGAGAAAGACGACAAGGGGGGCTACAGGAACTGGAAGAACCTGCCGCCGCTCAAGGACCAGCTGCGGGAAGGCCTGCAAGACCTGAAAGCCGAAATACGCCTGTGGACCAAAGAAATGCAAGAAAGGTTTGAAAGCGACCCCATACTAATATTTAGGCCGGGCGAGGTGGACGTTCAATGGCGCTTTGGAACGAGCGAGTCGTTGAAAAAATGGATGCCCACCAGCGATGCTGATAATAACGAAGGCTTCAGCAAATGCTCCTTGACCCTAACTAAAGAAGGCAAAGGCCTATTCTCGGGCACTTTGGATAAGAGAGTGCCCAAAGATGGAAAAATCAAACGGGCCGGTTATTGCAATATAAAAACTCTTAGAGCTAGGGTAAGTTTAAACGCTACCTCATGAGCTGTGAGACTGTAAAATCCGTATTTTAGAAATCGTTTAAAAGAGACGCCCACTTGGATTGGACTCCGTACAATATGCTAGTAATGAGAGTCAGAGGAGACGGAAGGTCCTATTTGTTAAATATCCATGCGAAAGGTTACCATGATTTAACGTGGAATGATATGTATCATTTCGTTCTGTTTACCAGAGGCGGGCCTTATTGGCAAGTAGCCAGGGTATGTACCTGTTTAATTAAAGTTTAAGTTTGGATTTCAATTAATTTTTTTGCAGATTCCTTTTTCAAAGTTTTACTTTGGCTCTAAAGGCCGGATACAGGACAGACAAGTGTCTGTGCCTTTGGATAGAATAGCCAGTTTTGGGATAACGGCAGCCGAAAGATGGGGAGGAGATTTCCATTTAGAGATCGACTATATTGGCGTTGAATTCGATCCGAATCATAGAGAAGAATTCGCTTACGAAATGTATAAAACGGAAAGTGGTATCGCTTCTACGTAATTCAAGTTTTCCATAGAGGTGAGCGGTTTGTTAAAGGAATGATTTAATTTACACCTAGTTTGTGTCTAAATAGGGAACAATTTGATATGCAATTACTAGGTACTACAAAGATGAATTAATTGTCGGTTTTTCGTCATGCAATCCGAAAACAATTTGAACTGACAGGTTTTAGGAGTTACTAAAAATTTTAAATAAATTGTTATATATTATAAATTTGGTATTTATTAAAAATACGATTTATAATTACAAAGTAAATATATGAAATAATATAATTATACAAAATATAGATCAAAGTTTTGATTGGTACAATAACAATACTGATAATAATAACGTAAAATCAACAAAAAATTACAAAAAAAAACCGTGTAGAGATTCAAAATTATCTTCAACCTGAGGTAGCATATTTATCTATTTTTTTTTCGAAGATTTTTTATTCCCTTTAGCTCCGTCGCCGAAATCATATTTATATTTAGCTTTCATTCGTTCTCTTAATAACAAGCCTCTAATCAATTTCTTCCAGTTGGTATAGACTCGTTTCTCTATTTTTTCATTCTCTTTTCTTTCAATCTCTTCTTGTTCCTGGCAAAAATTAACAATTAGAAGAGCCGATACCATCAAAATTTAAAACATATCAATTTATATATAGAAGACTTATAGAATTCGCAATTGTAGTCCTTTTTAGCTAGATAACCCTGTTTTTACCTCGCATTATTATTGATTCCCGTAGGAACAGACGTTTAATATTACTTACTTGTTGCCAGGCAGTGATACAAGTCTCTTCGTGTTCTTTACAAACCACAAATCCATCGTAAACAGGATGACTCCAACCTCCGTGAAAATCGAATCCTGTTATAGCTGTAGCGCAATCTATGTTCAATTTTCTGCATACCTTGTTCAAACCAGGCACTAGAACGTCGTTACTTGGATTAGCGAGAAATGCTCGATATTATACAATTTTTGAGATGTGACTCAGTGATTCTAAGCCTTTCGAAGGATTACTTACATTGCAAATGCACAGTCCCTTTAGGCAACATGCAAGGTTTGAAAAGTTCCACGTTGCCATAAGCGTTTCTCGGCACTACGCCATTTTTCGCCTCGGGCGGTTCGTAATCGTCCGTCTGCCAGATACCGTATAGCTCTAAAAGTTGCCCCGTTACCATTTGATTAGACATCTAAAAAAGTTACATTATACAGAACGTTTATTAAACATGCGGCATTAATTTAAGGGGCTATTCTAAGAATATTTTGCCCATTGATGATTTTTGAAAATCCGTTTTGTTTAGGAGAACAGTCCAAGAACCAAGCTCTTGAATTTATGACTTATAACGCATGTTTAATGAATAATGTTTGATGATGTATAGCGAAGTTAGATCACTTAAACGGCCGAAAATATTACATTCTAATTTTTGGACGGCTAAAATAACATTTACGAGTGCGTAAAACTTGCGAAACTTTCATCTAACTTCGCTTATTATTTACAAATTAAATTACTTTATCGTATTTAGGCCTGCCTTTGACGATTTTGTAAGGTTTTTCTCCCGGTTTCACCACCCTGGCGTCCTTCAACCAGATATCCCGGGATTTGCAAACGTACACGGAATTTCTGGGATAGACCGGTTCCTTGCGAACGTACCCCAATGGGACGATGTTTTCCGGATAAATCGCTTCGAATTTGAGCAAATGCCTACTGAGCGCGTACAACGGATGGTTTTTGTACCTAAAAAATACAAAACGTACCTAAAGAGTACAAAATAATATATATTTAGTGTCGATTAATTGCGTGTGTACGTTTTATTTAAACAAAACCTGTTTAAAATTCAAAACTGTTACTTTGTAACGTAAGTCTACATTCGATAATTTGTTCCCACCTCTATACTACACGTCAAAAATGCGCATATTTGACAGTACTTGGATATAGCTAGTCAACCAAAATTTGAGTGTGTCTACGCAACCACGCTATACCGACGTATTTATTTTTTTTACAAAAAAAAACTACTCACTCGGTTATGCTGGTAGGTAACGGCTGGTCCATTTGCTGCCTACTCAAATCGTAATCTTCCTCTCGGCTCCTCGGCGTGTCGCCTTCTTTAAAGCCCCTCAACGATTCCTCCCACCATTTGACTTCCACTCGGAGTTTACGGGTGACCGTGTTGAAGTTCTTGCAGTATCTCATCGTTACGTCTTTCAGCGTGTTGTCGTTATTCCAAGCGACCACGTAGCTTACTGGATGAGAAGCTCTCGCCTAACAAAAAAAATCTATAACTGTCTACAATGGAGAATGAGGGGTTGCATTAGAATTTAGTCGAATGTAGAAGAACGGTACCAGTAGAATTTAATTGGACATAGAAGTGTCTAAAAATGTTCGAATCAATCTAGAAGTGTCCTCAAAGGTTTGATGAGATTCAGTAAATATTAATGAGTCTAAAAGTGGACCAGTAGTATTTAATCGAGTCCAGATGTTTCCATAAGATATTCAACAGGTCTAGGAAGGTACTACTGGAATTTAATTGCGCATACCAGCATCCACAATTATTCGAATTAATCTAGAAGTATCCTCCAATGTTTCATGACATCTACTTCATTTTAATGAGTTAATAAGTGTAACAGAAGAAATTAATAGAATCTAGAAGTGTCCATGAGACATGTAACGGGTCTAGGAGAGTGCCAGTACAATTTAATCGGGCATAGAAGTATTCAAATTAATCCAAAAGTATCCTGAATGGTTTGATAAGATCCAGTATATTTTAATGGGTCTATAAGCATTCCAGTAGAATTTAGACAAGTCTAGATGTGTCCACAAGATATTTAACAGAGCTATTAAAGTGCTAGTAGAATTTAATCAGACATAGAAGTGTCCACAAGTATTCGAATTAATCTAGTCCTCAAAGGTTTCATAAGATCCAGGATATTTGAATAGTTTTATAAGTATCCCAGTAGAATTCAATCGAGTCTAGATGTGTCTGTAAGACATTCAACGGATCTAGGAGAGTTCTAGTAGAATTAAATCGAGCAAAGAAGTATCCAGAATTATTAGAATTAATCTAGAAGTGTCTTCACACAGTTTGATAAAATCCAGGACATTTAAATGGTTTTATAAGTATCCCAGTAGAATTTAATCGAGTCTAGATGTGTCCATAAGACATTCAACGGATCTAGGAGAGTTCCAGTAGAATTTAATCGGGCATAGAAATATCCAGAAGAATTCAAATTAATCTTATAGACAAAAGATTCAGTAACTTTCAAAATAAGCCTATAATGACATACTTACGAATAATTCGTTGACGCAATGGACCTGTCCTTTAATCAGATCCACAGTTATCCATTTTTCCTCGGCTTCTAAAAACACTTCCAGCCAAACGTCGTTGCCTTTCCTCTTGGGTTTCGCTTCATCGTCCGACAACACCTTCAATTTATCGCCGACTTTCTTCACTTTTATCCGTTTCTTCACCTTCGTTTTGGGCAGGAAGTGCTCGATTTCACTGTCGCTGTCATGGTGTTTCTTTTTGACCGGTTCCGGCAGGTAATCGCTATCGGAGGAGTCGTCGGGTTGGTGTTTTCTCTTGTTGATCGCCAGTTTTCTGTTATCAGCCGCTTTTTGTTCGGCTATGCGCCCTTTGATCAGTTGTATGATGTCGTTTTTGACGTCCAAACGGGGCGAAATCGTGGGTTTTGGAGGGGATTTTGAGGAAAATTCGTATTCGGAATCGGCTCCAGAGGATTTATTGTGGTTTTTCGCAGCGCATACTTTTTTAGTGGGTTGTTTTCTCAGGTTAGTTAAGTTGATTTTGCCTTTTTTCGGGTTCTTCTCGTCGTTTGCCCCGTCTAATTGAGGAACTGGTTTCGTTTTTGTGGTTTTCTTAGGTTTAGTTTTAGTATCTTTCACCGGTTTGGTTGAGTTTCTTGTTGAAGATTGCTTAGAAGGTTGCGATTCTTCGGATTCTTGCTTATCCTTTGTTGGTTTTTGGTTTGAATTTTTGCCATTTTTTACCGTACGTTGTGGTCTACTTTTGACAATTTTAGGTTCTTCTTCAGCTTGTTGTGCATCTGATTTTGTTGTGCTTCCCTTACTTGAATCTTCTTTTAATACCTCTTTGGACTCGCCTTTATTTGAAGCCTTCTTGTTTACATTTTTAACAATTTTAGATTCTTCCACTCGTTTTGCATCTGATTTTGTTGTGCTTCCTTTACTTGATTCTACTTTTAATACCTCTTTGGACTCATCTTTATTTGATGCCTTTTTCTTTATATTTTTAGCAATTTTTACTGTAGAACCTTTTGCCTTTTTTCCATTTTCTTCTACTAGTTTTTCAGTTGGTTTTGCTCTCTTTTCCTTCCTAGAATCCTCTTTTTTATCATCTTTCTCAACTACCTTTTTACTCTTAGCAGACATAGAACTTTTTTTAACATCATCTACATTTTTTAAACTACTCAAATTAATCTTAAGGCTGGTGTTCTTAATATCGCTACTAGTATTGCCAATTTTCGAAGTAGTTCTACTCTTAGTTGGTACAGATATTTTGCCTTTACTGACATTCAAATTTTTCTTTTCTTCATCTTTGTTAGATAACGAATGTAATTCGGAGCTACTAGGATGTAAAGGTTCGACTTGAAAGGACAAAACCAACCTACATTGGAGCCCTATAGATCTAAGAATTGCTATGAAAATCAACACGAAATCCTTCTTATCGTAAGCCAGCTTTTCATCGATTTGGAATTGCAAACGTTTGAGCTGTTCTAGGAAAGGTGATTTCGGATTCTCAGCCAATTTGAGGCGTTTTTTGTACCACTGAACGATCCTTTCCAAATACCCCAAATCCGGTCGGTCCGGGGGATAAGAATTCTCCGATGGCAGGAGAGACAGCGCCGGGGCGAGTAACTCCGGATCGTTTATGATGGTATTCAGAAAATTTCCGTGGGCTATCCAGCAGAGTAAGTGCACTTTGTGCACAAGTACTTGATTCGATTTTCTGATTCTATTAAGGCGCCTTTTCATAGCTGCTAATAAGTCTAGGCCTTTCTTTTTCTTGACGTGATCCGGCATGCCTCCCAATCTGATTTCGATGTTCTTCTGAGGTACTAGAGGTTTTTCTTCATTTACTTTCACTTCTTCCCATTCATCATCAGTAGTTTCGAAATCGCTGGAATGCAGGTCTTCTGCCGTGATGTTTTCCAGACTGAGATTGTTTTCGCGTTCTTCTGCTGCCAGTAAATTCGATATGTCTAGTTTCTTTTCGATTAGTTTATTTTTAGTTCTGGCTTTGTACTTTTCCACTTGGACTTTCGCTTCTTCGAGTTTTCTCGTAAATTCGTTAAGCTGTTGAAAGCTTTGCTTAGATGTAGACGGGACGTCTTGAGCACTAATTTTAGGAGGTTCATGTTCTTCCTTTTCTTCATCAGAATCTGAGCTGCTTAATGTCGAAACACCTTCAAGGATGTTCTGTTCAATTCGATCGAATTGCTCCTGAACAGGAACCTTCTTTGGGGGATTGAAAAATGACGATGAGAAATCTAGCTTATCTATAGGTTGTAAGTAATTTTCTATATCACTGTCGCTAGACGAAGAATCTCCCGCAACTTTGGGTAAATTTTCTGGAGATTTCAGTTTTTTGTTAGGACTTTCATCAATTTCGCTATCACTGCTTTCTATCGTGGGGATATTACGAGTTCGCCTTCTACGAGACATTGTTAATCTACAAATATATATTTTATTACAATAGAAAAACGATATATTTTAAATTTTTAAATAATTGTTGCGCCATATTACACTAACCTCTAATAACTTACATTTGTTTCTTCTTTTCTGCTAATAAATTTCTGTCTATACTAGTGTGAAGTTAGGTGCAGGTACAGGATTGCGGCCTCAGCTAATACGGCTATTTAGTATTAGTTACTCACCTGTTTGGAATGACAAATCAACATAACCCAACTTTACAATTTTGTTTGGTTTCAAGTTTCAAATGGCCCAGAAATACGAGTTGAAACAGTTAGCAATATTCAGCCGATTAGCAGTATGTTTCTTACAATTCCTGAGCAACGTAATTATTCCAGATCATGATGCACATGCATTTCGATACACAAGAACCTATAACAAGGAAAATGAATTGAGCAGCTTAGTGAATTACACCTTGGGAGGATTTATTAGATGGGACGCCGAATATTTCATGCACATTGCAAAGTATGGGTACACTTACGAAAACTCGTTGGCGTTTTTTCCTCTTTTACCGTCTATAGTGAGACTTGTAGCCGATTTTTTAATGTACGTATTCGCTCTACTGAACTTAGACGAGACGTTGTTGCTAGTGTTTGTTGTTTTTAATATCCTGGTTTTTGTGTTAACAATGGAATCGTTTTACAAACTCAGTCGTTTACTTTTCCACGATTCGATCGCATATAAATCCGCTGTTCTATTCTGCTTCAATCCGGCTTCGATATTCTTTACAGCACCATATACAGAGTGTTTGTTCTGTTATTTGACTTTTGAATCGATTTATTGCTGTGTGATTTTGTTGAGGAAATATTCCAATGAATCCAGTCGGTTTAGTTTCGAAGATACCAAAGTTTTACTATTTATTAGTTTGAGTACAATAACACGATCAAACGGTTTATTAAACACCGGTTTTATTGTTTATACTATTTTATGTTTATTTGTTACTTATTTTCCTAAAACTGGCGTTTCTCCACATTTGTTCAAGTACTCTTTAATTATAGTTAGTTCTTGTGTTGTTTGTTGTGTGCCATTTGCAATATATCAAATTTATTGTTTCGTAAAATTCTGTTTATCGTTTAAAGCAGTTTTACCAGATGAAGTGACAAATTTCGCGCGGAGCTCGCATTTGGTTTTACCGGGACAATTCGACAAGTTCAATCAATCCTGGTGTTACCAAACCCTCCCTTTAGCTTACTCATACGTTCAGAACAAATATTGGAATGTAGGATTCCTGCGTTATTATGAATTGAAGAAGATTCCGAATTTCCTGCTGGCGTCGCCTTGCCTGTACATCATGCTCAAAAATTGCTGGACACATTTGAGCGTCAATCGCAAAAGCTTGTTAGGAGTGTTCGATTTGAAGCGTTTGCGTTATAACAGCGAAGTAAAAACCGTCAATGATTTACGTTTAACCGTGTTCGTTTTGCACGGTTCATTCCTATCGGTGTTCTGCCTGCTGTGCGTCCACGTAGAAGTCACCACTAGGATGATTTGCTCCTCTACGCCGTTGTTTTATTGGTATTGCACTTTTCACTATGCGAAGAACAATGATCGATTGATTTCGGTGTACTTTTTCGGATACTTTTTAGTCGGTACAGTGATGTTTTGTAATAATTTACCTTGGACTTGATAAAATGTTTCGATTGAACGTTTGATTTATTTTGTTTGAAGCCTTATTGTTGTGAAGCCGAGTTGTGGACTTGTACGTACTATTTGTAAGTCCGATTTGAAGCGGAAAACGTGTAGCTCTTGAATAATTGACAATTATCTCTAAATTTCTCAAACGGTCAGTTTCTTAGCACTCTGCACGTGCATCCAATCTTTAATTTGCGGCGCCACTAACCCGCCTAAAATTATCTGCATAGGATGATATACTAACAAAGGCAGACTGATTTGGCTCAAGTGCGAATAGCCATGAAACATTATGCGAAGAATAGGTATGCCTGCAACATTAAAAATAAAATTTAAATTGCAGAATAGCCAATCTAATTCTAATATTCACCCAAAGTAAGCGATTTGTGCGTCGAACAAAACACTATAGCAATCACATCGGGAGGACTGTAGTACTTATCGAATTTTTTAGCTACGTTGAAGCAGATCAACACCAACGATATTTGCATAAGGAGAACTAAAAACAAAAAAAATGAACCGAATTAATACAAAACACCCTTAGATAATACTAATATGGTAGTACCTGAAAAAATTGTATAAAGTACATCTACAGCCGATAATCCTGTTTCGGTTACGAGAAACGTATCACAGAATGTAGTATATATCACAAATAACAAAGCGCATTGACTGAGGGTATTCAAAGCCACATGTCGAAATTGAACGTTCAACCACATCTTTAATATTTGACCAATCAGTAAAGGCAGTACAACTGTTACCACAAGTTGAAACACGGTATCCAAGAAAGGTACTATGGTTGTAGAACCTAACTGTAAAAAAATAATGATTATGTAGTGAGAAAAGTCAGGCATTTGAGCTTAGTTCGAATATAGTAATATAACTAATAACTTACATGAAATAGAAGTAAAATTGGAGTCAATACGATTCCCAAGAAACTCCCCAATACTGAATTGAATATAGCTGCAGCTTCGTTTCCTTGGGCTGCTCTAGTTAAAATAACAGCACTAGAAACTGGTGGAGGCATACTTGCTACAGTAAATATTCTAGAAAAAGACTTAATGGGTAATAACGAATAATAAATAAATTTATGTGATATACCCTTTAAGAACCCAAGGATGTACATTGATTATAGAAAGGCATTTCACGAACATCACAGCAAAGACAGGTACGAATAGGAATGTAAAAAGCTGGATAAAGCCGTGTAATTTGTACTGTCGCATCGCCCTGTATATGTTTTCGGTTTTTAATGAGACACCGCTGGAGAAAAAAATTATGAATATAGCGCCGTATCTAACTGTATATTGCGTCCATAGAGGTCCTTAAAAATAAAAAAAGTTCATGTATTAATTCATAACATTATTAAAATCTGAGGTACCTTCTTTAGAGCCCAATTTAGGATAAACACCGGCTGCAAATATACAACATAATATGCCAATAAGGAGCCAATTTTTATGCATGAATTTTAAAGGTGTTATACGATATGCCATTGTGCCTTATTGTCTATTTTTTTAGAAATACATGGAATTTTTAAAACATTGTTTACAAATACAAAATTAAAACATATTCTTCTCTTTGTTAATCATAATTATAGGTTAGTTAATAGATGCAAGAGTTATTCAGTCAACTCATTGTTCCAAAATATTACATTTATCTACCAAAATATCGAACCTAAAACCCTGCATATAAAAAAGTAATTTAAAAAAATGTTTAGATATAAAAAATAGTCCTTAAAAATCCTTAAAAAAAGGAAACCTCAAAGTAGCTGTATAAATCATACAAAAGAGTACATGCTTTTTCAATAATTTTGACATTGACATTATTGACCCAAGACAAGACCGAAACAAACGTCACTTTATAAAATAGGTTTGTTTATGTACTATTGTAAATTTAAATCAAGAACTTTAATTAATTAATCTCATTAAAAAAGTAATCAGTTTATGATTAATTAATCCTGTACGGATACATCTACTTATATAAATCAAAGGAACTTCCCTGTATTTTATAATTATATTGATATTGTAAAAAAAACTATGGCAGATGAGAGTTTATTCGATTTCCTGCACAATGAAATAGTAAATTATATATTAGATAAGGATGATAATAAATCTAACGAAGGAAAGGTAAAAGTTTATAAAGTTTCTTGAATGCTTCCTTACTCATTTTTAATTATTTAAGGATGAGGATTTATCAATTTTGGAGTACATAGGCTTCTCTACAGGCTACAGGATAATCGAAAGGTAATATTAAAAAGAATTATTAACTATAACTAAGTGAATTATTTACAAATTGCAGGTTAACGAAAGAAATGCCTAGATTCAAAGATGAGCTGGACACGATGAAATTTTTATGTACCGATTTCTGGTGTGCTCTATATAAAAAACAAATAGATAATCTCCGAACAAATCATCACGGGATTTACGTACTGCAGGATAACAATTTCAGGTTTTTAACAAACCTTTCAAATGGGAAACAGTATTTGGAAGTGGCTCCGAGATATGTAGCCTTTACATGTGGGATTATTCGAGGATGTTTGGCCAATTTGAATATTATGTGTCTGGTAACGGCGGAGGTTCAGAATATGCCATCATGTAAATTCCATATACAAGTACAAAGAACATAGACATCATATATTTATTCTAATTGCCTAAAGGTTAATATAAATTTTCTTACTATATCAATAAAAAACCCGTTAATTAGTCACAAAAAAAAAATAGTCTCAATTCGATAATATTACGATTTGTATACAGGGTAGGGTAGGGTAGAGTCAAAACTCAAAAATAAACCATAACTCGTGAAGTATACCAAATTTATAAAATTTGTAACTCCACTTTGAAGGCCTATAACTTCTCAGGGATCTAACTTAATTATTAACTACTATTATTAACTAATCTTATTAAGTTAAGTTGGGTTAACAACATATTTTGGGCTCCTCTACACGCCCCTGTTCTGTGTCGGTTCTTTTGCGGGACACCCTGTATGGTGTAATTACTTTCAATAGAAATCAAATAAAACAAAAAATACACGGCAACAGCGCTTTCGAATTCGTTCAAAACGGCTTTATTACATACGTGTGCAGAAGAACTGCAACAAACTACAACATTACCGAAGATTTTCTCTTAAAATTACACTTGTATCAATTTCTATGAACTTAGGCCTTATTTACAAACTAGCCTTTTCGCTGCGAGATATCCATGCACTCCTGGTCGATTTTCAACAGTCTCTTGATGCATTTTATCAGCTCTTCGGGGCTGAATGTCCACATCATACAGCCACTGTTTGTGGCTAGGAGCATACAAAATCAACATAGCGCAAATGTATATGTTCCACATGCCATACACTCCCATGTGGATAACGGACGATAATTCCAAATCCACAGTTACATCCCATTTATTTTGTCTTTTGTCCAATTGGGAAAGTAAAATAAAAACTACAGTGGCGGCGGCGCAAATTAATGTAGCCAACATCAAGAAGTTGAAACGGTAGATTAATCCTTCATAATGTAATCGTCTGGCTTGGGACACGCTTGGCGAAACGTTTCTCTTGATACTGATGTTTTTAAACACCCGCCAGACCATACAACACAAGAAGAAAAAGTACAACCCTGTTGATATCCCAACGAGTATGATGAAGGCACAAGCTGGATTAGTACCAAAGGGAGTCGCCCAAATAGTATAAAATGGATTTATTAAGGGAGTACCTCGTTCCCACAAAGAGAAAACGAGCGAGCAAAAGCAGCCGATAATAATTGTACTTAGATGCTTCCAGTATTTTCTTAAAGTGTTCCTTTCTGCAGTGTCTTGAATCTGCATGTGCTCTCCTGCAAATATTAACCAAAAAGACAACAATGCAGCGTAAAATACGCCCTGCCGAATGTCGTTTAACAACAGCATGTAGGGCATTTCGAATAACAAACTGAGAAATTCTATGGGTAGATTGAGAAGCGTAAGAGTACCCGCTACAGAAATGAGCATGTATTCTAATAAAACAGGAGTTCGATTCAATTTGTGAACTCTATGCCAAAACCATGTCATTATTGTTACCAGTAGAGGAAAGAATACCGTTTTTAAGCTGACCCAAACTTTAGTAAAACCACCATTCATGTAAATGGTATGCAAGTAAACATCATTTACTTTCCCTAATCCAGAATTCTTATTGGTGGTAGGATTATATGGCAAACGTAAATTCAGTAAATAATAATCATGGAACAATGATCCTAATTCAAATAAAGGAACCATGTTGCACTCATACGGATAACCATTATCTCCTTTGTTGTCTTGTTCAGGGAATGAGCAACTCATGAATCGTTTTTCCTCTGCATGAGAAATATATTTCCAATGCGTTCTACTTCCATTGGCAGTTTTATCGCTGTATGCCAGACGGGTCTCAAGCGTTAATTTAATTAACGGATTAGAAATTAGTTGCTCGTAGTGATAAATCATTTTAATTTGTAAAATACCAACTAGGTTTTTTTGCCAACGGGAATAATCCAAATTATGCAGCGGCATTTCGACAACAAATACCTGCAAAATGTAGAATAGTTTGTGACAGAGTACACTGTGCCCCATTTTGGTCGCGACTGGGGGGTATCTCGGTTATTAGACTTGATAGGACATTGCGGTTTTCGCGAACCTGTACTACTTTTTTGTCAAACTTGCAATGACACAAACAGATTTTTTAAATCTCTTCATTTTTGAGTTACAAGGCGATAATGAAAATTCTGATTTATTCAGCCACCTCCGTATCTCGTTTGCTATTGAAGGTATATTTAAATTTGTAAACTGATTATTATAGATAATTTTACGTTTACAGTGACGTCCTTAGTTTTTTTTGGGGGTTACCATTTCTGAAATATGACACCAACTTGAATTTTTTTTAATGGAATACCCTGTATTTTTATTGGCCATTAAATTTGTAATTTTTTTCTCTTTTTAATGAATATGGCGCATTTTATATTTTGAATTTCATTAGAACACTCAAAAAATAGAATAACTATTTTATTCGAAAAATGGTTAGGGGGCTATGCAGAAAAACCAAAATAAAATACTTTTAGAACAAAAATAGTTGTTGAGAATATTAAATAATACATTTCTACGATTTTTTTTTTGTTTTTCCGCATAGCTCCCTAACCATTTTTATAATAAAATAATTTTTCTCTTTTTTGATAGTTTTAAGAAAGTTCAAAATATAGAATGTGCCATATTATTAAAAAGAGAAAAAAATTACAAATTTAATAGGCAATTAAAATATAGGGTGTCCCATTAAAAAAATTACAAGTTGGTGTCATATTTCAGAAATGGTAACCCCCATAAAAAATTAAGGACGTCACTGAAATCTACATAAAATTATCTATAACAATCAGTTTACACATATAAAATGTCTTCAATAGCAAGCGAGATACGGGGGTGGCTGAATAAGTCAGAATTTTCATTATCGCCCTGTAACTCAAAAATGAAAAGAGATTTAAAAAATCTGTTTGTGCCATTGTAAGTTTGACAAAAAAAGTAATACAGGTTCGCGAAAACCGCAATGTCCTTCTAATAACCGAGATACCCCCCAATCTCGACCAAAATGGGACACAGGTACATTGAAGAGGTTCAGCAAGTACAGATTCTTACCAAATTGTTGGCATCTAAACCAATAGTCGATTTTGGATCTTCCAAATTTACACTTTTGGAGCATTGTCTTGTGAACCATTGCTCTGTATAGTCCCGGGAATATAAATGATCCTCATCTACACAAACAGTAGTCAACAATGTTTGAGAACTCGCAGGCCTCGGCGCTAATAAACCTAACATGTAGCATGCTAGCTGGATTAATAAGAAAACGCTAATTAAAACACTCAACTTTTTGGTACTTAAATTTTCCAAAAGTGTACCGAACATTGTACAAATTTAAAAACTTAACAAAAAATTGATAAGTTAATGCAAGACGCGCACTGGATCAACTGGGTGCGGTCGGATATAGAAATAGAACCTTCAGACGATTCTCTTGTTAAACGCTTTCCTTTTCAAAATTTTGTTTGAAAGACTGAGAAATCGAAAACTATTGATTTTTCACTGATTAATATTTTTAATGTTTATGAAAGAATTTTTAATGTTTTATGGAATAATGATATCCTAGTACGATTATCATTCTAATGATAATGAGCAAGTTCATGAAACTGCACTATAGGCATTCAAAAATATTTACGAAATTATGAAATAGGCGAAAGAACCCCAAAAAAGAGAATGGCCTGTATTCAGCGCCCCATTTTAAAGTTAAAGCCACGTTTACCGAGCGCCTTTAACTTGACAGTTCTACATTGTTATGGAGTAACTATAAGGACAGGTCGGTATTCAGCGTCCCATTTTAACGTTAAAGTCATATTTAGCGAGCGACTTAAACGTAAACACTGTCCTTAGTTACTCCATAACAACAATGTACAACTGTCATGTTTAAGGCGTTCTGTAAACATGACTTTAAATTTAAAATGGAGCGCTGATACGGGTCATTGTTTACGTTTAAGTCGCTCTCTAAACATGCATTTAACGTTAAAATGGGGCGCTGAATACGGGCCAATATATCTTTCTGGGAATATAGACTTTGGCTTTCTCTATCTAGTTCTTCACATGCTAAGGCAAACGGAAAATCATAGACAAAATATAACTTTTTTTCTCTAATATGCAGAACATCTTCAGACTTTTTTGAACTCATTTTTTCAAATTTTGAATACCAAAACTCCACGATCCTTGCCCATCTGGTTTTCGACTGAATGATTGTCAAAAAACGTAAATGAAATTACGCTAAATTGCTAAATTTCAAATTTTTTGTAAATTATATTTTTTACATTTTTATAGCTGTTTGTCTTAATACGTCAGAATGTCTGAATAAAAAAGAGAAGAATTTTTTGACAGTACTGACTGACAGTGACAGTTGGCGTTTGTTAGACAGACGTTCGTTCCAAAATAAAGCATTTCTAATAGTTTTCGTAAAATAAAAGTAATAATTATTAATAAATTCAATAAGATAAGTCTATTCAAGCATGACTACAGCTGCACGACCGACATTCGAACCTGCGAGAGGCGGAGGAGGACGAAATGAAAAAGACCTAAGCGCCATTTCAAGACAATACTCCAGCAGAGATCTTCCAGGACATACTAAACTAAAATACAGGTAAAACATTATCAAAAAACACTCTAAACATTGTTATAATAGAATCGAGTCCGTTATTCGGCGTTTTTCTTACAAACCACAGTTTCCGTAAGATTCAAATTTTAGAGGTTACTCTATGTATTTCAATCCTGTAAAATTACACTATTTAATAGAAATCACCACTTCTTTATACGTATGCACGCTATATCATTAATATTTACAAATTGCATTATGTTTTAGAGAGCATGGACAAGGAACAATCGATGAAACCCGCACAAGGGACTTCCGAAAAGAACTGGAAGACCGCGAGCGAGACAAGAGATCAGGAGCAAGAGCGAGCGATCACAGTAAGAGGCTCAAATTAGACCAAGTACCCGCCGCTAGCTTGGATGCGGACGATCCTTTAGACGAAGAAGACTCAGATAGCAGCGATGAGGACGACGATACCGAGGCATTGCTGGCCGAATTGAACAAAATCAAGAAAGAACGAGCGCTGGAGATGGCCAAAAAGGAGATTGAAAGGAAGCAGGAAGAGGAGAGAATACGAATGGAAAATATTCTGAGCGGTAATCCGTTGTTAACGCACTATTCAGCCGGAACGAACAAAGCCGATCACAAGGTGAAGAGGAGATGGGACGATGACGTGGTGTTTAAAAATTG
This sequence comes from Phyllotreta cruciferae, assembly GCA_917563865.1. Taxonomy (NCBI): domain Eukaryota; kingdom Metazoa; phylum Arthropoda; class Insecta; order Coleoptera; family Chrysomelidae; genus Phyllotreta; species Phyllotreta cruciferae. Next base: position 2,945,652 of record OU830609.1, on the reverse strand, counting down.
CGCGAAATCCGAACCGGAAAAAAAGACGAATGTTTTCATAAACGACTCGCTACGGTCCGATTTCCATAAGAAATTCATGGAAAAATATGTTAAATGATGTTTACATGTGTTCGTTAGAATGACATTTTCCTCATAATCCACTATACATAAATTTAAATACTTAATAATTGAATGTTTATAATGTTATATAAATTGCCATATGTATTACCTGCTTGCAATTGGTGAACTTTGGTGTTTTGCTAAATTTACATTAAATGATTGTAAGATAAAATTCTTCTAAAAGTTTCATGTAATAAAAGGGTATAAATATGGTAAATGCAATTGTATAATTAAACATTTCTAGGTATAAATACATGTAAAATATCCAAATAAGATTATTTTTATTGCATTCTATATTTTCCCTAGAGAAGATATGTGAATCTCTAGGAATAATCAAAAATTCGCTCTATTAGATATAAAATTATAAAAGAAACTTATCTAAAAATATCAAAACGAAATTAATTATAGTCTATTCATAAATGAGTAATAAATTATTCAATTTGGCAAATTCCAGTCTACACAGAAGCTACCTACCCAACACAGAAATTAAAAAAAATTATATTTTAATATTATTTGGATGGTTGACCCTGTATTGTTTTTGCAAGGATCAGGATGACTGATTACTCCGTCTCATTTATGAATAGACTATAAACAAATAAATGAATGAATAACCGGAAAAATGCATTAAAACCCCCTCATTAGCGAAGCAAGAAGCAAGGTCATTTTACAATTAACCAATAATAGAAAACTCAACCAAATTAGGAATTTGTAAACACTCCAACAATGCGTATCTAATCGACCATCTCAGGTGCAAATTATTCATCTTCGGACCCCCTACTGAGCGTACCAACAACTGCGATTCACCTATACAAGACCATCATCGAGAACCCGAAAGAAGAAGGGGAACATACTCGAGACGCTCTCCACTCTCGACTCGTTTCTATCATCTAAACAACCTGTTTAAATTCTACCTGCCCACACACTTTCAAGAAACCCAGTTTCACGTCGCTCAGTTACTCTTAATCCGCCTTAACAAACGCACCAGACACTCCGTCACTGGCGATTCCTCCATGAATTTTAAACGCGTAGGAAGGCGTGTTTCGGCGTGTTTCGTTCGTGCTCACTAACATGCAGTCTGCGATCGCGGTTTCTTTGTTACTATCCGGGCTCCTGTGCGTCTGCGGGGCCTCCAGGTCGGGCGTTTACGTCGACAACGGGTTCGATCAGACGGTCATCGACAGGACGTTCTCGAACGACGACCAGAAGGACCTGGGGCTGGAGATCCTCAGCCTGCTGGGGCTGCCCAAGCGGCCCAGGCGGTTCGACAAGGGACCGCTCAGGCGCTCGGCCCCGCGGTTTCTGCTCGACGTCTATAGGACTCTGATGGACGAGGAGAACGACTCCGGCAGGTCTAAGAGGAGCTCGGAAGTTTATTTGAGCGGCGAGGAGCAGCATCAAATCGACGAGAGCGATGTTATTATGACTTTCGAGAGCGTTAGTGAGTATATGGGGAGGTATATTACATATATACGGGGTGTTTCGTATTAATGTGTCACCTCTTTATAACTTAAAAATTCTTTCTTTATTCATAAATACTAATGTAAAGTTAGTGAGCCTTGTTAAGGAAGCGCTGAATACGGCCCGTATATACAGAATGGCCCGTATTCAGCGCCCCATTTAACTCTAAGTCCTAGTAAATTCCATAGTTACTCCATAACAACAATGTAAAAATATGTCTCTTTTGTTAGCGTTACTCTAACTTTAAAATGAGGCGCTGAAAACGGGTCAGTGTCTGTATGTGTATATGTAAAGTTATGTTATAATGATGTATGCTTTTTCATCTACCACACTCTCATCAGGGTGGCTTAGAATGTTATATGAGCAAATATTTGGGGACACCCTGTATATACAATTGAAATGAAATCTGTATATTTTTATCAAGTCAAAAAATAGTGCGCGTTCAAAAATCTAGGAATTTTCGGGATTTATTGGAATTTAGGAACATATTTTTTGCAATTAAATGAAATGCTTACTCAACGAGCTTTATTAACTTACAATTAGTGAAATTTAAGCATAAAATAGAGGGCGATTCCAAAAAAAATCGCCAATAAATTCGATTGTTATTATTGAAAAATTTAATGACTAATGTTGTTTTATGAATGAGCTGGTATCATTTGCGGATAAATAAATTCGCAACTTTTTATCGATTCGATTTTATTATGAACAAATTAAAGTACTTAGGTAAACAGAACGGTTGTAAATTAATCGATTATCGATTGAGAGAATAAAAACAAACATTTTCGCTGAAATTTAACTAACATATATTCTTAAAATAGTTCCGGTAATAATTTACGAGCATGTAATCCAAACAATATGGCAATATTATATTGAAAACGACGTAATTAAATTACATATGCAGTGTACGAAATGAAATCTACACCGAGAAAAAAAGTAAATAATAAACAATAGTCGAAGCGTGGACGATCAAAATTAATACAGAGTGTCCCCCTTATTAATAGAGGATTAAGCAAATTGGAAATTGTATATGTTAGTGCAAAATATTATAAAAATAAATAATATGGGAAAGGGACATTTACCATGTTGGCCATGGAAGTCATATGTCATTGTCATGTCGATTAACGCCGAATTTTTAAATGTAAGCAAGGATAAATTAATAGAATAATTATTGATAATGAAGAGATTACATGTTGAAGTTATCTACAGTTGTTAATATTTAATAATTATTTAAGAAACTACACACAAAGCACTTTTTTTTTAAATTCGGTAATTAACAGAGATTAAAAATTTTAAACATGGCCGCCACAGCCGCGCGCGTTCGCCTCTTTATAGTTTTTTGGAGTCCCTTGTGAACAGATGTAATAATTGTTATTAATTACGTTCCTCCGCAGGCAATCACGTATCCAGCGTGAGACACGAGAGAGGCAAAAGACTGTGGTTCAACGTCAGCGACGTGCCCGTTGCTGAAGATGTCGTGGGTGCCGAGCTCAGATTGTACAAGAACAAAAAAAGGGGTGGCAACAAAAACCACGGGGGCATCTACACGATAACGGTGTTCCAATTGGTCAAGACCAACGAAGGGTAAATACACAACAATTTTAATTACTGTAATAATCAAAATTTATAAGTTCGTTAACTTCATCTTGTCGGACATTCGGCCACTAATTGCCATAATTACCCGTTTACATGCGGGAATCCTAGGTCGACACTCTGTAAATCGGATCGAATTGACTCGACGAAGAAAAAAATCTCAAGTCAATCTCGATCTGATCTCTCAAGCCTGCATGTAAACGCGGTTTATCTTTCTTGATTATTTACCGATTTAATTGCTTCAGGGAAAAGGACTTGGAATACGTTTCTGCCATCAATACGACGTCCGACTCGACGGGATGGATAATTCTGAATATAACCCAATGCCTGACCACTTGGGTGGCGTTTCCGAATTCCAACAAGGGTCTCTACCTGTCGGTACATCCGGTCAATAGGCCAGGTATCTATAAAAACTCAACTAAAGACAATCATATACAGGGTGGTCGAAAAGTGCTTCAAAGTGGAGTAACTTCGTTGTTATTGGGAGTAGAAAAATAAGTATATAGTCATTTACATGGGGAGTATTTAAAAAAATGTTTATTATACTGGGTGACTCGAGACACAAAATTTTAATTAATATTAATGATTTTTTAAATGGAATATTTGTAGGACACGAGATCAGACCGGAAGACATAGGACTGGTGACCATAAAAGGCTTGGATGAGATTCAACCCTTTATGGTGGCCTTTTTGAAGGCTGTTAATCACGTCAAACCGAGAGTAACCAGGGAAGCCAGGACTAAAAAGGACACTTTCAATAGCGTAATGACCGGATATCACAAAGCGAAAGGTAAGGAAAAATTATAAACATCGTAAAAGCGTGCTCATAAGCTACCCTGTATACTATAATCATACGTACCCTGTATACTAAAGCTTATGTACACAGGGTGAGTGGTGGAAAATATTAAATGAAATTTATGGGGTGCATTTTGCAAAATGGTTTGGTCTGATTTTAAGATCTGATGCAAGTATTAAATGAATGTAGTTTGATATACATACTGTTAATTATTTACCCTGTATATTACTTGAATTTTGGTCAGTTCTTCATGACTCGCCCTGTACATATATATATATATATATTATATATTATATATACATAATATATATTATACTATATAACGAAGATATAACATATATAACAAAACTTTTATTTACACTTGATATTTTCAGTGGAACAAGATAGGCCTGATCAGCGAAGGAGCTGTCGAATCGAAACATTGTATATCAGCTTCAAGGATTTATCATGGGAGGTTTGTAATTTTAATTTAAGATATACAGGGTGTCCCAAAATTCCGTATACATAGCGAGCTACTGTGGTATGTTGGTGAGATCAAAATAAGTCGATTGAGCCAAAATTACCTAGGTTTGGTCTATGAGTAGCTCTATATACACGGAATTTTTGGGACATCTTGTATTTGTTGCAGTTTTCTATCCTTTTTCTTTTCTATTTTTTTTTTCATGAAAAAATTGAAAGTTGATTTTGGATACATTTTTACTGAATTGATTTATTGAAAAAACTTTTCGAAACAATTCATAAACCGAATCTCCAGTCAAAAATAAAACTGCCTAATATTTTCCAGGATTGGATAATAGCACCCGACGGTTACGCGGCCTACTATTGCGCGGGGGAATGCAATTTCCCCCTGAACGCCCACATGAACGCCACCAACCACGCGATCGTCCAGACTTTGGTCCACTTGATGACCCCTTGGAGATTCCCCAAGCCCTGTTGTGCGCCGACGAAACTTAGCCCCATATCCGTTTTATATTATCTCGACGATCAGAATGTTGTTTTGAAAAAATTCAAAAAGATGGCCGTCAAAAGTTGCGGGTGCCATTAAAAGTATGCTCAGGTTAACGTGGCTGTGACGTAACGAGATGAATTGTTGAATGAACTATATGAAGAATATTTACTTAAAATATTGCCCTTTTACTCTATTAGACATTAGTTTTGAATTAGAGCTAAGAAGATTTTACGACAAGAAAAAAATATGTTTTTTCAATAGTTTATTAAATAATTCAGATCGTTATGTCATTGTGATATTAACGTGAATATACTATATCTTATTATTTGTATTTAAATTGTATATATGTATATGTGCCTTATTATTATTTAACATGTACCTTTTCTTACGGTTTATACGGGGTGAGTCCACGATGTAATCAGAAATTAGTTGTTTTCCAATATAACTCGAAAACTATGGAATTTACGAATAATATTGAAGATTAAAAAATGGTAGGAAAGAGTTTCATGCGACATTGATGAAGTAGTAATTTGTATCTAGAATATTTTTCAAGTTATAAGGAAAAAGCTGATTACAGATTATGCATTGGGATATGACACTTTGTTGACTCATCCTGTAGGGAATATAGGTCGTAGAATAAGCATTTCAATCAATATATTTTTGACGAAATTACCATTTATCTAGTATAGCTTTCGACATTTGTTTTGTGCAATTATTTACATTTATATTTTTTGTACATAAATATTTAAGTGAATATTTTTAATTCTAAAAAATTAATGTCAACAAGAGGTCTGTAAAGAAATCGTAATTATAAATAAATATATAAATTTTATTACCGATATCGAGAAAAAAGTTAAATCTAAGGCATTGTAGGTATTTAGTCATATTTTTGAAATTTACGTCTGATTATGCCCAGTAGAAAAAGGCCACAATCTGTCATAAATAAAAATAGAAGATTATTATAACCTAACTTTTTATAAGCATTGGCAAGTACACACATTGCATTGTAAAATTAATTTACATTTTTATTGATAAATATAAAATAATGGCTGTAGAAGTGGGAAAAACCAAGAAAAAGAACAAACGTAACAAGAGCAAAGTAAAATTCCAAGAAGAATCAGTTGATAAACAAAAGGCGGTCGAAGTTTTATCCCATGCTAATGGAAATACAAGTAAGGAAGAACATGTAAATGAAGATATGGATATAATGGAAGAAACTAATAATGTTAAAAGGCAAAAGAAATCAAAGAAACGAAAAACATTGGAACAAGAACCCGAAGAAACCAATATTGGTACGAATGATAGAAAAGAAGATAGTGAATCTAACAAAGGGACAGATAAAAATGGAAATGAAGGTGTTTCAAAGAAAAAGAAACGTAAATCAATCAGTGATAATAATAGCAATGAAATTACTGAAGCGGAAAATAATGTAACGAAAAAGAAGAAACGCAAATCTCTATCCGACGAAAATCAGAGTACCAACAACGAAGAGCTTAAAGAAGATAATCCGGGAAAACCTGGTGAAACGAAAGAATCAATAAGAGCTCAAAGACGCCGAAAACATCTACAACTCCAAGAGGAGAAGAAGAAAAAAGCCCAAATGATCACCCAGAGCAACGTGTTGAATTACTTGTCTAAGTGGAAACACGCTCGAAGTGAATGGAAGTTCGAGAAATTGAAGCAAATTTGGCTGGCCCAGAATTTGTACGAGTCCGCTAAAGTGCCCGACGATTTCTGGGCGACGGCCCTGGAATACTTCGATGCCTCCAAGGGGTTCATCAGGAACTTGGTACTTCGAGAGTCCATCAAAATTATCGAAGCTGAAGACCAGGCTGAGGAAGAGAATCCGGACGAGGACTATCAGAATAAAGTGAAGAGGGCTAGAGATGTTGTACAAACTCTGCAGTAAAATGTTTTGTAATATTATAAGTATATTAAAAAATAGTTATTTCTAAGTGCTTGTTATTTGATATGCAATCAAATAATTCTTCCCGAAATCTGGAATCTCCTGTTCGGGAATAGTTTCTTATCCATGTTGAGGTAATTTATGGTTTTCTCCTCCTTTACAGGTTCTCAAATTATGTTATTATCAAGTCACTGTTATTAAGCTAATAGGATTTACTTATTTACTGTTTAAAGAATGGTTTCACGTAAAAGTACTTGGGGCCGTTTTTTGGCTGTGTACATAAGAGGATAAAGAATACATAAGAAGGTGAAGAGTGTACTAGAAGATAGAGAGTGAAAATTCCCTTAATCAGCACCTGGAGTTGGTAAATCATATTTTCCAGAAAAGAATAGTCCAATCAGATTAATTTTTTCAGGTGTTCTACATAAAAGATCTGCCCTCAGGATCGTTTGTTTTGTTTAAAACGACCCAATTTTGGTCTTTCTAAATGCTCCTGTTCTGTGTCTGATCTCAAGCAAATAATCCTGTATAGGTAATTTAAAAATAATTATTCTAGAATAAAAAAATTGACGTGCAATTCAGTCATTTTCGGCAAGCCTAAAATACAATATAATTTTCCATTGTTGTATAACAGTCGAATTTCCATGACATCGAATAGTCGGGGAATTTTACACGCGATTACGAAATTAATTTTTAATATTTCGAATATTTCTATTTATCACACAGGAACGTATTTGCACTAATTTTTACATTAAGCCTATTTTTGCACTAAGCTGTTTTTTGCCACGAAATTGATTTATGTTCCTTGAGCCCCCAAACATTATTTCTGGTTCTATGTGCATCTTTACAATAATAATTTTTGGACATAATAATCTTGAAAATTATCAAAATCTTTTACCTTTGACTTGGTCAAATAATCCCTCTGGCAAAAAAGTTGCCCTTCCTTCGTCGAATCCTCGATCATTTTCCAGGATTTTAACGGTTGTGGGGAGCCTAATAAATAATTAAAAAAATATAACAAATTTATACTGGATTTATTTTTACATTTATCATAATTATTATCTGGTGTTTTGAGTCGCTTTTTCTCTAGTAAATTTTAGTAAATTAAAAGTGCTATTATATTCGGATTTTTTGTTAATTAATAATTATTATACTATTATACATAAAGAGAGTACATTTTTTATTTTTTCTTTCGTTGTTGCTTTAGTCAGAATTAGCTATAATATATACATACATAGAATTTGTTTAATTTACGAACGTAATAATTGGTTTATTAGAATTCTATTAGTACGTAGTAGTTAATAATAAAATTTTAAAAATCAATTAGATTTTTTTCTATTTTTAACGCAGTTAAAATTGTTAAAATAATTTTTGTATTGTTAGCTAATTTTGATTATTTAATTAAAGAATTTTCAGTGTTTTTAGGCGGATTTTGTTTGTATCTTTTGAAGAGTTTTTTAGATTTTTCAGTACTTTTAGAGTAAAATTTATATAAGTGGATTTTTGCATTTTCTTCATAAATAAAACAGATTTTTCAGTGCTCCTTTATGGATTTTTAGACAATCTTTCAATAATTTCTCGACTCTTCCCACCGTTTTTTAGTAATATTCTTTTTCAGTGACTCATTTTTTTATTAAGAAACAACGCATATTATTTATTTTTCAAGCCTCGCTTAGTTCATTTCACACTCCAACAAATCTTTACAAAAGAAAATAATATAATGCCCAATTTCTGCCTGCCCACTCCGCACCTGATAGTTCCGAATCCATATAAATAAATCGATCGAATGACAGCAATCACATTAATTAAATACCGATAGAGTGAAAGTGAATCCAGCGAAATTTTTCATTTTTACAGTGATTTTCACGTGAAAAGTACATACATATACAGGGTGACCCACCCTATGCACATCGTGTACAGATAAGTGCTTAAGGGCGCATTTTCAATTATTTTAAAATTCGTTTCAATCCGACAAGTGAAAGATTTATCCAGAGCATCCAGTATTCAACATTATTTTACGAAATACACCCAGGATTAAAAATCATGTCGAATTTACCGACGCTCTACGAACACTACACGGCAGGCGGCATAACCGAAGGGTTATCAGTCAACCAGCCCTATTTCACGTTGAACAACCGAAATATATCGTTGTACAGCGGCTCAATGCACTATTTCCGCGTGCATCCCCAATATTGGAGAGACAGGCTGAGGAAAATGAGAGCTGCAGGATTAAATGCGGTCCAGACTTATGTGCCATGGAACCTCCACGAACCCCAACCAGGTATTTCTTATGCGTATTCTACAGAGTGTCTTAAGGCTGTTTTATCGGTTATGACGACAGATTGTTATGATTTTTGTTGTGCGTCGGCACTGTTTACCGAATATTTTTCGCTTCATGTCAGCACTGACATTATTTCACTCTATCGTTCAAAGAGATAGGTCGCCTATTTCACTCGTACATTTCACCGATTTAATGCTATTCAATACAGATTTTTTTCTTCGTAGAAATATACCTAACAATTTTATTTTATTATTTTCGTAACTTATTATGCAATACTGTCGGTTATTACAATTTTTAATTTAATTACAATCTAGTAGAGTTAGTAAGAAAAGAGGAAAATAAAAAGTCGGGGGCTCTAAATAATATGAATACATTTCTGTACACTAATAGTTTGCGAAACACGCTGTAGAAATAAGAGCGAAAGCGATATAGTTTCAAAAATTCGTAAAATTTGAAATGGGTTTCCCATTTCTTATGCTTATTTTTTATTTTAACAGAAAATTTTATATAGAAAAAAGTTTACAAAAAACTATGGTCTACAATCTGTTGGAATTACATTTTTAATATTTTATATTTCAGGTGGATTTTTATTTATATTTCCAAAAGTACGAGGTAAAGTGAAAATATATTCCAACAATTTCTTCGCAAGTTCGCAATTGACTTCTCACAAAAATTTCAACAAAATATGACGATAAATAACGGAGATACATATTTGGGAAACCGTTTTTATATGTAACGAATATAGGGCGATAGAACAGCCTTAATGGTCAATTCGTTATTTTTTAATTATTACATTAATTCACCCTGTATAATAATGAGTGAAGTTCCGTGTTACCTGCAGGTAAATACGATTTCGGACAGGGCGGTACGGATATGGAGGAGTTCCTCGACGTGGAGAAGTTCATGAAAACAGCACAAGAGGAAGATTTAATGGTGATTATGCGACCGGGGCCGTTCATTTGCGCCGAATTCGACTTCGGCGGCATGCCCAGTTGGTTGTTAAGAGAACCCGATATAAAATTCCGGACCTCCGACGAGGTTTTCATGAAATACGTAACCAGTTATTTCATGGTGTTGCTCAGTTTACTAGCACCGTTTCAGTTCACCAGAGGAGGGCCCATCATAGCCTTTCAGGTGCCACGTTTGTACTTCTATATAACAAGCTTTATTATACATATATTAAATCGTAGGTTGAAAACGAGTACGGGTCCACCCAAGATCCCTCTTTCAAACCGGACACGGTTTACATGGAGCAACTCCGCCAGCTGTTCCTGACCAACAACATCACCGAGCTCCTCTTCACCTCCGACTCCCCCGTCACCTCGGGGAGCAACGGCTCCCTTCCCGCTCTGTTCCAAACGGCCAACTTCGGCCCGGGCGACCCCGCTCCCGAATTCGACCAGCTCAAGGAGTTGCAAGGCGACAAACCCGCCATGGCGGCGGAGTTCTGGTCCGGCTGGTTCGACCACTGGTCGGAGGACAAGTACAACGGTAGCGTGTACGAGTTCGCCGACACCTTGGGCAAGATCCTGGACTATCCCGCTTCGGTGAATTTCTACATGTTCCACGGCGGCACCACCTGGGGCTTCCTCAACGGCGCCAACATGGACTCCCTCTCGCCCTTGAGCTACTACCCGGACATCACTAGTTACGATTACGACGCTCCTCTGACCGAGTCCGGGGATTACCACAAGAAGTATAAAGTGGTTAAAAAACGGCTGGGGGATGGCAACCCTGTCAAGACCAGACTCCCGGAGATGCCTGCGTTGAAGAAACGCGTCGCCTACGATTCCATCAGTATAAAAAGGTACATAAACTATGAGAAAATGCTGCAAACAACGCACTTGGACGTGGTGCAAAGCCAAAAAATCGTACCCATGGAGATGCTGCCCATAAACAACAACTCTGGTCAGCAATTCGGGTATATAATTTACCGCAAAACCGATGTAACCTTATTAGAAGGTACAAAACTAATCGTAACCGATTACGTATACGACACCATTAACGTATACGTTAACGGTAACCTAATAACGAACAACGTAAAAGATTTAAACAATTTCGGTTATTGGAGACAAAATAACGGTTCTATAACATTTACAATGACCTATAAAAACGCCGTGTTAGATCTAATTGTTTGCAACATGGGCAGAAATAATTTCGGCTCTTTAGATCAATTTTACCAATTTAAAGGACTCAAAAATCCCGTTTTATTGGACGATACAGAGCTCACCGATTGGCACATAATCCCGTTGGAATTCAAGCGAAACTGGACAGAAAATCTGTCTGGTTGGGATGAATTTGATAACGTGACCAAATCAGGAGCGGGATTATACGAGGCCGAGTTAGTAATTAACGATAATGGTAGCGACGTGGCGGATACTTATGTGGATATGAGAAAATGGAAGAAAGGCATTGTCGTGGTTAATGGTTTCGTGTTGGGGAGGTATTGGACGATTGGGCCGCAGCAGAGCCTGTACTTACCCGGACCGTTTTTGAAAGTGGGCCTGAATAAGATCGTAATTTTCGAAGAGTTTTCTGCCGAGAAGCAAGTAGACTTCTTGGCCGATCCGGTATATTTTATTAACTTGAGTTGAGTGAAAATTAGCATATGCTTTTTATTATTTACAAATTATGTACAATGGTAAAAAAATGTCAGACAAAGACATACATAAATATTTTAAGTTATTATTCAATATTCCAATATTTTTCAATGTTTATATAGGATTATTTTTTTAGTGTCATGTGTTTTGTATTATCGAAGATTCTAAGAATATTTTTAAGATTACACGTGCTTTTTCCGATTTTTATATATCACATAAGTCTTTTTAACGATAGATTTGATTAAACAGTCTTAAGAGATCTTCGTCAAAAAATAAATTGCAAAAAACCCATTAGATTAGAAGTTATTACCAAGTTATCACGAAATCATTCCGTTTAAGAAATCACCAAATCTAGTGAAATTTCACTCGACTCGGCAACGTTGCCTTTCACTTCAAATTGCCATATCAACAATTTCAAGCAGGCTTCGGTCGGATCTTCTCGTACATGACTATCTGCCCTTTATTCTTGTTAAAAACCTTCCTAACGAAATGAAATTGTTCGAGAGCGAACTCGTAGAATTCGTTTTCCATCTGCCACACTTGGCTGCTCCTGATTTTCTCCAACGTGGCGTTTTTAGGGGCATCTTTTTGCACGGTTCGCCTTAAATGCGATTTGTTGCTGAGCCGAAAATGGTCCGTTGCGCCTTCGAAAATACCCGGAAGAGATTTTTCTAATATTCGTACAAAATCCTCCAATTCCTCGGTGACCCCTACTAGGAAGTAATTCGTTATAAGATTCTTCTTTGCTTCGTTTAACGCCCACTTGTTGCCCGGTTTCCTTGAATGTACAAAAAACCAACATCAACAATTCTTACTACGTAAATTGAATATTCAATTTACCAACAGTTTGCCGCATGGCCGCAGAAGAAAGGGATTTGCAGCCACATGTGGTTCGGATCGCATTCCGGTACTTGTTGCATGACGCACTCATCAAATGTCTACAAAACACTTTGATATAAAAATAATAGATACAAGGCAACATATGTCAAGTCCTCACCATTGTATTGCCGTGCTTTTTCCTCACAAGGTATGGTCTAAAATTGTCCCCATATCTGAGAAAGTAATAGTAAGATATGAACCTATCCAATGGACGACGAATGAGATTGATATACAACGGTTTGGGCGCGCCGAATCTAAAAATTAAATTGAACATTACTTGTTGGGGAAAGAAAAAGGGCTATTTCCTACTTTGAGAAATCTATGAACGCGAAATGGCCGTGATAAAGGGCGGGTTTCATGTTCTTCCAGTTGGTGACATTCTGTATGAACTTGAGTTGATTGTCTAATGTAACTGTGTGGCTGTTAGACGTAATGTTGACGTGCAGTACGTGGAATTTGTTCTTTTTGCATAGATCGTATGCTACTCCTACGAAACTGGTCGATCCAGTCTTGGGTACTCGATTGTATATTAAAACTAAATCTTCTATTTCTAAGACAGGTTTCTCTCTTAACAAACCATCGAAATGGTCCTGATGCTTCTCTGGAATTTTATCTAATGATTAATGACTGCTATAAAAATAGAAATTATTTATATTTACCGATAGCATGAATGTTTTCTTGAATTTTTGCGATTTGTGATTGATACAATATCGCCAAGAATCCAAAAACCACGAGAAGTAACAATAGGTAAGTTAATCTCGGTATTTTCTTGATTATTAACATGATTTTAGCGACATAAATTCAAATTTATTGTTTTTGATAACATTTTCTTTATTTATCAGCTGTCACTTGTCATTACTCATTACATTTTATAGGTTAGACTTGTCTTCTAATTTTGTTATTTTAATTAGTATAGCATGTTATTCAGTTATTAAATAAATAAAAGAATAGTTGTCTTTTTGTAATTATCAAACTATCAAGAATTGGAAATTTTACGTTCCATTTTTATAATATATCTAATAAACTAGTAAAATTATTGTTTTAACAAAAAATAAGAAGAAATTATAATCTTATATGTCAATTATATCGCGTTTCTGTCAAACGTCAAACGCATTAAGTCAATATCAAACGATGGGCTCGTGAAAACGAATATTATGTTGTTGAAGTAGCATAAAATGGAAGCTTTATATTTATAATAGAACTTTATTTTTTACAAGTACATTCGCCCAGCGTTTAGTATTAGTCCGCGAAGTGATATTATCCTGTTATCGAAACCCGTGAAAAAAGTGCGATAATTGTGGTACAGTGAGTGACGAAAATATGTCGTATCCAGGCCGCCCACCGATGATGCAGGGCCTTCCGATGGCCTACATGCCGATGGGCGCACCTACGACGCCCCTAATGCCCGCGGTGATGCCCATACAACACGTAAGAACGCTCCTAAACGCCGATACTCTGGCGTAAACAAATTCTTTTTTTCAGATGGTCCCCATCCAGGTCTCCAGCGCGCCCCAAATCCGGGCCTTTCCCAAACTCAACCCCAACAGGGATCAACAGAAGCAGCTGCAGGGACCCGCCGTTACGGTTTTCGTAGGTTCGTCTACCCCTAATCGATTAATATCAGTTACTTATTATGCGATGTAAATTGCAGGTAATATCACGGAAAGGGCTCCGGATACGATGATAAGGCAAATACTGGGCGCCTGCGGTCCCGTCATCAGCTGGAAGAAGGTGAAGGCGTTCGGTTTTTGCGAACTGGCCGGCCCCGATGCCGGCTTGAGGGCAGTAAGACTTTTACACGATCTCATGATCGGCGATAAGCGGTTAGTCGCGAAAGTCGATGCTAAAACAAAAACGGTCCTAGACGAATACAAAGGTAAAACGATCAATTTATTCATCTTATTCGTATTTGATTTAAAAGCAGGATTATCCATGGTTTATCCAGTTACCCGTGACCAATCTTGAATTGTATTGTGATAAGATTTAAATGTAAAATGCACGTAGCCTTAGTATTTTTAATTTAATGTGTATATAAGAATTTTTTATTTCTTTAAAATGTGGGTTGAGAAAATTTGAGCTAATTGATGGTTTTGTACGATTTTAAGCCGAGCGAAGGAAAAAGCAGAAGGGCTCGATGTCGCCCCTGCAGGACGAGCCCGAAGAGGAGGAGCTCGACGAAGAGACGCAAGTTATGGACGTCGCCGCAATGGAAAGGATCAGGCAGATAATCAAGGATCATGAGGAGGAAATGAAAAATTTCGAATCGAAAAAAGAAGGTACGTATGACTATGTATGTACAGTATATATCATTCTAAAGACTATTGAATATTGCACTGAAGGGTACCAACAGCGTTGTTAAGTAATTAATTACAATTACATGAAAAAGTAATTCAATTACTGTTTTATAACAATTACATTTGACATAAGTACTTTTAACTTTAACAAGCATAACAAAAGCATTCTATATAAGAATTACTTTTATAAAAGAATATTCTGCAGTTATGAAACTATTGGCTACAGTAATTGATACTGTACAGGGAGAAAAACAGTTGTATCTAGGATATATGTGTTGCCAACTATTTTTCAATAAATTCATAAGGAACAAAAAAATGAAAATTTGAAATTTTATGCTAAACTCCGGGATTGAATTGTAACAAATGTTAAAGATCGATTTTCACATATTTTAGATTTTAATCAATTATCCAGCAGACCATACATTTTAGCAACTTGTTCCTTACCACAGTTTTGACTAAACTGGATGAATTCTGACAAAAATACAGGCATTTATGTCACAGCTAGAGATCTCTTCATGAATAAAGTAGAAAAACACTTTTTTCCTTCAAATAATAACCAAATTCCTCCAGAATCTCCTCTACAATTTAGGTCCAATATTTCATTACATGGATACTCCAAAGCTAGGTGCTAATATCAACCTAATTGATTATTTGAAACTACACCAAAACGTGTAATTGTAAATAATTTCAGTCGCAAATTTTGTCAAAATTTGCCCAAAGTAATTGTAATTAATTAAGTATTAAAAAGTAATTATAAAATGAACTAGATACCAACAAAATTAATTGTAAATGAGTACCTTGTGCTTATTTTAGTTTTTGAAATGTACCAAATGATAAAGAAAAAGGTTTTATTGATTAGTGTATATTTGTTAGTGTATAGCCATGGGAAGTATACCAAATTAGAGATTTACATTACTGCTATTGTAAGAAATGTGTGCCAAAGCCGGATACTGTATTTTTGTATTTGTACTAATAATTACCTGTATTTTTTAGAGGAAGTAATCGAAAAGTGGAACAAAGTTCTGGCCGAGGCCGAAGTGGAAGAGGAGAAAAGAGACTTGATTACGAGGGAAATCGGCAAATTTCGCGAAATAATGAAAGTAAGTAAAAAGTAGCAATCATTCGAGTAAATCTTTCAAGTTACAAAAAAAAGCAATCTTCGAATAAATAAGTCCGTGTAAATGTTCACGTGCAATTGGCGTGACGTTAGAGTTTATACGTGGGAATGGGGAGGGGTATGGGGTTTGGGGTTTTTTTTTTCTCTATATATTTATTTATTTTGGGATTAGAAATAAGTTTGCGCTTATATTGGTGCTTGAAACCGAACAGGCAAATGGAGACGGCGCAGTCCCTCCTAGGTTCGGCCCGAGGCGCCGCTGGTGAGTAATGCGATAATTGTTCAAATATAATTTTGTATATCCATTTTCAACTCTCCCTAACAGTAGATTCGTCAAGAATGACCTTTATTTTAACCGTTGTTTAGTTTATTTTATAGAAGATTTCGCAAAACTCAATACTAGTAACTTTTGTGAAATCTTCGCTTCAAACGTTCTTATGCAAATTTATTGTGTATATTTATAATAAGATTGATCCTAATTTGTTCAATCACGTATGTTGTATTGAATATTTCTATTTGTTACCTCCTAATTTTAAAGGGGTTTCCAACCGATTGGTATATCTATATTCGAGAGTTGAAAATGTTCTTTTTTAATTTAGTTTTAATCACGTTTTTATATATAATTATATTAATTAAATTGTAACAAATTGCGGGCAGTGTTGTTAAACATTGAAAACTTGTTTTCTATTTATATAAAATATTTTACACTGGTTGTGCTAAAGTTCTTGTTTGTAAAGGCGTCTTTAAGCAATTTTATTGGGAAATTATCGGGTTTTTGTGAATTAGATACCATAAACCATAGTTTAAATTGTATTAATTTTCATCAATTATCATTTTCCGTTTGCACTTAAAAATCGCACCGAAAACCCGAAATTTCTCGCCATTTGGCAACACTGTCACGACGAAAGTTGCAGAATCGCCGACCGAAATTCGATTTGTTACAATTTGCCATTGCAAATTGAACTACTACTTGTATCGATATTTTTTTAATATATTATTATTAGATAGAACATTAGATATATTCTCTCGTGTCTACACAAACGCACGTTTCAGGATTTCTCCCCTAGTGATCTACGAGTGTAAGTCAATTGATATTAATCTGTAGAATTACGTTATTTATTTATTTTAACCATTGTTTAGTTTATTTTTTTAGAAGATTTTGCAAAACTTTTTAAACTTAATACTAGTAAGTTTTGCGAATTCTTCGCTTCAAACGTTCTCATACAAATTTATTGTGTATATTTATAACAAGAATGATCCTAATTTGTTCAATTTCTAGCAAGAAAACAGTATTTCCTGACAATTTAAAGAACTTCTTATTCAAGAAATACTGTTTAAGTTGCTCTTATAATCCAGAACAATAATTATATTCTAAACCATTACAGCGCAAATAATAAAAGCCTTATGAGCAAATTGTCCGATGGGTAATGGTATGATAACATTTTTTTTATTTATACTTCTTACTTACACTTGTTACGCGCAGATTAATGCTCCGCTAAACGAACTTTTGTCTTTATTTTTAGAAGCAAGAGGAAGAGAAGGAAGTGCGCAAGAAACGCGAGGAGAAAGTGAAAGAGAAGTCGCGGGATCGTGACCGTTCCATCACCCGCTCGCCGAGTCCGCAACGGAAGAAGGATGACAGGAACAAGAGGCGGAGATTGTCCAGATCTAGGTAAAGAACATCCGAAAATATTCCTTACCCTTACACAAATACAATAGGTTGAATATTGTACCATTAAAACGTCATATTACTTCCTCAAAAAGGCCTTTCGCTATCTCTAAGAACCGGTTTAAGAACCAAACCGGTTCGTACAGTCAGTTGACTCAGTTCAGTCAATGAATGGTCATGTTAGTTCAATCAGCACTGGTTCAGTTGAATAATATCCATCAGTTCAATCAATTCATCGAGTTTAGTTAATGCAATCGGTTCAATTAGTTCAACTTCAACACAATCAAACCCCCCCAATTCATTCAGTTTCTATCAGTTCAGTCAGTACAGTTAATTCAACATGATCAGTTCAACGAGTTTACTCAGTACGATATATTTCAATCAGTTCAATTAGCTCTAGTTCAGTTCAATAAAATCATTCTGTTAGTTCATTTCAATTAGTTCAGTTCAATCAGATCCCTCCTTTCATTCATTTTAATCAGTTGATTCAATTCAATCAGTCAATCAGTATAGTCAATTCAACGAGTTTAGTCAGTGCAATTTATTCATCATTTCAATTAGTTCTTCAATCAAATCCCTCCGTTTATTTCAATCAGCTCAATTAGCTCTAGTTCAGTTCAATCAAATCCTTCTGTTAGTTCAGGTCAATCAATTCATTCAATTAAACGAGTTTAGTCAGTACATTCAGTGCATTGTCTTCAATCACTCAATCATTTCAATTAGCTCTAGTTCAATCAAATTCTTCCGTTTATTTCAATCAGTTCAATTAGCTCTAGTTCAGTTCAATCAAAACCTTCTGTTAGTTAATTTCAATCAATTTGATCAGTTGATTCAGTTCAATCAATTCAATTGAACGAGTTTACTCAGTACGATATATTTCAATCAGTTCTATTTCATTTACCTCTGGTTCAGTTCAATCAGTATAATCAATTCAAAGAGTTTAGTCAGTACAATTTATTCATCATTTCAATTAGCTCTAATTCAATCAAACCCCTACGTTTATTTCAATCAGTTCAATTAGCTCTAATCAGTTCAATCAAATCCTCCTATTATTCATTTCAATCAATTCAATCAGTTGATTCAGTTCAATCAATTCAGTCAATTAAACGAGTTTAGTCAGTTCGTTCAGTGTAATCTCTTCAATCAGTCAATCAGTTCAATCAATTCAGTCAATTAAACGAGTTTAGTCAGTTCGTTCAGTGTAATCTCTTCAATCAGTCAATCAGTTCAATTAGCTCAAGTTCGGTTCAATTAAATCCGTCATTTCGTTGATTTCAATCAACTCATTTAGCCAGTTCAATCACTGTGGTATTAGTAAATATAATCCCATCATATCTCAAGTTTTCTTTCTACCGTAATTGTAAACCACAACATTTATTAATGTTATGTTCTACTTTTTCTCTCCCGCAGGTCGCACGAGAAGAGCTGGGAGCGCGACAGAGAGCAACGCGATAGAGGGGAACGCGACAGAGGGGAACGCGATAGAGGAGAGCGCGACAGAGAGCAACGCGAACGAGACAGAGAGCAGCGCGAGCGCGAAAGAGAGAAGGAGAAGGAGCGCGAGCGGGAGCGAGAGAGAGAACGAGCCGAGCGCGAGCGCGAAAGAGAACGCGAACGGGACAGGGACAGAGAGAGGGAGCGCGAACGCGAGCGGGACAAGGACCGCGACAGGGAGGAGCGCAGGAACGGGCGCGATCTTCTCAAGGAGAAGGAAATGGAGGAGGAGGCCAAGGAGAAGAAGAAGGCCGAGAGACGGGCCAGGGAGAAGGAGGCCGCCTATCAGGAGAGGCTCAGGTAACTGTTACTTGTAGAAACGGCCACCTCTAATTCGACTTCTTTGTTGATGTTAGATAGGGAAAATTGTATTGTAAAGGAGGTGGAGGTTGATAAAAATAACGTTACGGTTACATGAGTTTTTGCGTTTTGTAGGGCGTGGGAGACGAGAGAGAGGCGCAAAGCGAAGGAGTACGAGAAAGAACGGGAAAAGGAGCGAATAAAGGAGGAGGAAAGGGAGCGCGAGGCCAAAGAGTTGAAGGAATTTCTGGAAGATTACGATGACGAACGGGACGATATCAAATATTACAAGTAAATGAGCGGTTTATGTTTCGATTCTGTTGGTTTATTTGGTTTTGTAAAATTTTTTAGGGGTAGGGAATTACAGAAAAGGGTGACCGAGCGATTGAAAGAAGCCGAAACGGACAATCGCGATCGACTGAAGGAAAAAGAGGAGATTGAAGAATTGAAGAATAGGATATTCGCCGGAGAGCACGAGGATCCCAACGCGGAATTCGAAAAAGTCGGTTTTAATTCTGTTTTATTGTTTCCATTCATAATTTGCGTTTTGTTTTTAGGCCAAAAAAGAACGCGAAGAACTCTACAAACCTAAGCTACTAATCGACGTCAACCTGGAGCATTGGAAGCAAAAGGAGAGGGAGAAAGAACGGGAAATGGAGAGACAGAAAGCGCGCGAGCGCGAAAGAATGAGAGAATTGGATAGAGAGAGGGATCGACAACGAAAACGCGAGGAAAGAGAAAAGTAAAAAAATACTATAAATATCACTTCATTATTCATAGGCATTCACAATAACCCTTCATAGAATCACTACATTCAATCTCATGAGCAGAAACTATCCAGTTTCTAGTTTTTAGTCTCTAGTTCCATAGTTTTTGCAAGGAATCTAATACAGGATGATTTTATGAATAGTTTCCACCTCCGATATTTCTGTGCACAATTTTTTTCTGCAAAAAATCCAAAACTCGGCAATTTTGTTTTTGAGGGGTACATACTTTAAATACTTTAAATGGGACTAGGGATCAAATTATACATTGTTTTGAGGGCCATTCTCTTCAATTCTCTTTATACTGATGCAGGGGATATTAGGGAGAGGAGCATTTTTTGAACGATTAATGAGATTGTGTACCTATCATCGATTCAACGATTATTTAGAAGCATTATTCAGGAAGCATTTTTTATTCAAATAAACTTCTTTTATTCCGAAATTGCAAAAGTTTGGATAGAGACAAGTGGAACTGAAAGAAGTCAGTAGTCAACTTTTTTGGAATCTGAAATTTTTCTTAATTAAATCTTATTCCTACAATCTTCTGAGCAAAAAGGTATAAACTTTTCATCTGAAAATTATTCAAAATTTTCCCCTTAAAAGTTTGTACAAGTACTTAATAAACCCCAGTATACATATAGAGTTTTTCCAAAGTCAGTCAAATATAGCAATAAAACTATTACGTAGAGTTACTCTAAAGCCAGTAGAATATATTCCTGCAAAGGGTACAAAACAGTTAATTATTTTGCAATGTATTGAACAAAGAGAGCGTATGATACTATGACGCTCTGAAGCCTCGCCTGCTTTATTTTGTAGTATCGAAAGTATTTTCTTTTCTTTGCTAGCTTACATTTTATTGAGAGAGTGTTTCGATAGTGTGTATACCGGTAAAAATTTGTCACTGTATAATACATTTCGCTTCGTATTTAAGGTACGTAATGGAGCAAGCGGCCCAAGAGCTGGCGGCCGTGAAAGCTGAGCCCATAGACAGCGACAGTGACATCGAAGCGGAGAGCCGCTACAGCCCGGCCCCTCCCGAACCGGCCGAGGCCGACGACGATTCGTCGTCGGCGCAGTGGACGCAGGTGCGGGCGCCCGACGACGATTCCGAGCACTCGTTGGCGTCGAACGGCGACGAGCGCGGCCAGCCGCCCCCGCCGCCGGCCGGCACTGGCATGAAGATCACCCTGGCCAAGCCGATTACGCTGCAATCGCCCACGGGGGACACCAAACGGAGGAGGTCCGATCTGAGGGAGGTTTTCAATCCGGACGAGGACGATAGTAGTACTCAGATTAAGAAGCGGAAATTAGTGCCGTTAGGTTGGTATTGTTGGTTTTAAGAGGGTTTTGAAGGGGTATGGTAATATAGGGAAGAAAATTAGTACTATTAGATTGGTATACAGTGCGTCCATAAAGTGAAACACCCCCTTTTTTTGGATTTCCCTTGCTGATCCGAGTCCAAAAATGTATCACAAAATTAACATTATATCTAAAACGCTTGCAAAAGATATTTGTGACATTTTTAACGTCAAATTAAAAAACAAATGTAAAGATTTTCTGTAGACTAGGCTAGCCAGCTACTAGGATCACTTTTGAAAGTGGACAGATACTACGTTAATTTATAAAAACTTTTGTGTTTTTGTCCACTCTGTACCAATTTCAATCAACTTGTGATACATTATTGGAATCTGATCAGCAAGAGAAATCCATAAATTGAAAATAAGGGGGGTATTTCATTATAAAAAACTGGTGCTGTCATTATTCATAGGTTATTCACCCTGTATGATAGATCATTGTTTACAATTTTTTTTCATATTACTGTTTATTTAGGTAATAATGAATTTATGCCTTACTTTATGGATGCACTGTATATGAATAATATTAGTTTTTTATGGGGGTTTAGAGGGATAGAGAAGAGTAGTCAAATTAAAAAAAAAAAACAAAATTATTGGTATGTGAGATTCATAATAGTTTTAATTGGATTTTGAGAAATTAGAAAAGGGTATGACAGAGTACTCAAATTAGAAAATCAAAATTACTACCTCTGGGTTGGTATTTATTATTTTTGTATGAGGGTTTTGGAAAATGGGGTAGAATGGAAAATTACTGTTGTAAAGTACTGTTATGTTATTTTCTTTCTATAATCAGTTATCTGTGGTACAATTAAATTAGAGGGTAAAGAATAGAGTGCTCAAATTAAAATAACGAAAATTAGTAGAGTAGAAAGTATCATTAGGAGGTATTTTGAAAGGTTTTTTGAAGACTTTGCAAAGGGCACGGTAAAATACTCGAACTAGAAATAACAGGATTAGGTAAATGCAATTACTAACCTACCGTAAAACAACCATAAAGTATAACTACTTTTTCTGTACGATTCATGGTACTATTCGGATATTTTGTAACCTATTGAGACTTCTTTTAGAAATGTAACAATGTATATAGTTCCTTCCTTATACCATAAGATAGCCTCAACTACCTTTCGGTAAACATAATTTCAATACCCCCACTGATCATTTTCGTCTGTTTCCAGACTATAACGAAGATAAGAAAACGAAAAAGGACGGCAAAGAGAACGGCGAGAAGAAGCCGGACGATTCGAAGTCGCAGGAGGAGAAGCGCAAGAATATAAAATCGTTGATCGAGAAGATACCGACGGACAAAGAGGCGCTGTTCGACTACAATTTGGATTGGAGCGCCATCGACAACGTGCTGATGGAGAAGAAGATTCGACCGTGGATCAACAAGAAGATCATCGAGTACATCGGGGAGCCGGAGCCGACGCTCGTCGATTTCATATGTTCCAAAGTATTGGCGGGATCCCAACCGCAGATTATCCTGGAGGACGTTCAAATGGTATTGTTTCACGATTGTTTGCTATTGGGTCGGTTTGATTTGATTTTGGTGCGTTTGTTTGATTTTGCAGGTTTTGGACGAAGAAGCCGAAGTATTTGTGGTGAAAATGTGGAGGTTGCTGATTTACGAAGTGGAAGCGAAAAAATTAGGTTTAGGCAAATAATACGAGGGACGTTATTTTTTACTTATGTATATAAGAAATTCGTTTTCTATTGTTAAGTTCTCAAATTTTGTCATTGTATAAAAAATAATTAAAATTTTAATTTCGACTATTTTATGCCTACAAGCGTGCGGGTAGCGTTCGATTATCATCGTCATTTTTTTTACAGAGTTTGAACTGATTCGTCTACGAAATTCTCGGACCTCTCATATAGGATTTTAGTTTGAATAATTTTGTTTTTACATCTTTAGGACTAGTATTTTCACCTCTTATCCTTTAGATAAATTTCCCCATTTCAAGGTGAAAATACTGGATTCTCCAACGATCGACAAAAAAAAATAACAAACAATTTCTGTTTATAATGCAAGTATTTTTTAAATAATAACAAACCTATTAGTTATCAATTATTAACAACGAATATTCAACTATAGCAACGGGGTAAGGTAATATCATTAAATAACTATTTTGTTCTTATCTATAGCCAAATATGCGTTACTAATGTGTATATACAACATTTACAATCACAAAAGACAGTCAATATAAACGCAACAGACTAGATTTTTTTTACATGCACAATCGATTTCACTGTAAAGGATTAAGCAGAATTGAATTTAGGCCAAACAAATACTTCAGTACTTTCATCTCGAGTGTTTGATAAAAAATTTAAAAACGTCGGCAGTGTATATAAATGCACATAAAAATAAGGCAAGTAGCCAAATTATTCGTCAAATTTCCGCTATACAGGGCTAAATTTAACATTAATGCGTAATTCATCCATACCAAAATTCCAAACTTACATTTGAAAACACTGGGCCCCCTGTATATTACAAGTAATTTTCAATCGAACTACTAATAAAATTCCTCCATCAACCGAATCTCACTCGATCGATATTGTTCCATAGCTTTGCAAAACTTAAAAAATCACCTGATACAAGACACTATTTAAAGTCAAATTGGCACAATTGTATATGTAAAAATATCCAAATTTTAGACGAAACCAACCAATAAATCAACGTCACCGACAACAACATATCGTACAATGTTTTTTTTACAAGTCCTTTACCTTTAGTTAAGAACTGGCTATTAGAGCGGCGTGGTGGAGCCTTCGGAGCACGTCGAATCCCGCCTGCAGCTGATCGAATGCTGCAATGCCATCGGCATCAGCCACTCCTTGGGCAGGCACCTCTCCAAAAACGGCACCCAACTGCTGAAATACGCCAATCTGTTGATCCACGGCGGGATGTCGTTTCCGCATAAAATCTACATATTACAATTATAATGCAATATTAGTGTTGATAGTGTATTGAGTGTCCGAATGAAGACTTTCAATGGACACATTTCTATTGCTTTTAATGATTGTGATTATACAGGGTGTTCGAAAAATAGACGGAGATATCTTAGAGGGTGATTCCTTGTTAGAAAATATGAAAAGTTTCTATAAACATGGTTCTGAAAATGCAGTTTTCAAGATACAGGATGTTCAAATTAAAAAAGAAAAATATTAATATATTAAAAAATATTTACTTGATTCTGTTGAAATTTGGTATTGGAAAAGTTGCAAAAACACTCTTTTTTTAGAATTTTTTTTCATTTGTTTTCCTGGGCTTTTATGATTTTTTAAGCAAAAATTTGATAAACCAATTTTGTCCAGTCACATGCAATAAAACGATTTTTATTTTTTTTTCTCTCCAAAAACGAAGTGATATACGAAAAAAATACAAGAGGTAAAGAAGTTGTATTTTCAGATGCTTAATAAAACAAAAAATATTAAAGTTACAAAAAAGGGAATGGCGTACATTTTTTTGTCAATAATATTCGCTAAGGTGCCCCGGGACGCCACTGGAATTATGGCCGATTGCACCACATTCACTTAAATCTTAAGTGAAGCTTAACTGTTTAAGTGACGGATATTTGCAAGAATATTTCCATCCGAGGTTTTTTGAAACATGAAATTATGAAAAAAAGAAAAAAAATGTTTTTATACAGAGGGAGTGTAACAAATTGGAAAAAATCAATAAGAAATTCCCATTTAAAATTTTCATGTCTCCTAGCCCTAGACCATTTTGATGAGCGTATTTAGGGCTAAATTAGCCTCTTAATACAACAAAAAACATTGTCAAATTTCAATAGAATCAAATAAATATTTTTCAATATATTAATATTTTTCCTTTTTAATTGAACATCCTGTATCTTGAAAACTGCATTTTCAGAACCATGTTTATAGAAACTTTTTTTCATATTTTTTAACAATTAATAACCCTCTAAAATATCTCCGTCTATTTTTCAAACACTCTGTATGTGATTAGCTTAGCAAAATCCCCTTTGAAAGGGAACGGCCTTTTACTTTTATGGTTTTGGTAGGGTACCCCCGATGCCCGATGTATATTAATACAGTTAATTCATAATGAATTGAAGGGTTTGCTTACTTTACAGAAAGCTCCGGAAAAGTGATTACAATTGTTGTTCATCAAATGGTATCGGTTACCCCTAAATTCCTTGCCCAATTCGTTTATGATCCTTTTGACGTCTTCTTCGGTAAAATCCGTGTAACCTATATGGATGGTTTGCCTATCAAACAATTTACATTAAATTTAACTGTAACACGACAACAACATATTTTACCTAAATTTAAACTGTTCTCCTAATTCATTCTCGTCTCGGGGTATGTTTTCGAAGATGCCTGTAAACGAATATTGGTGGCCTCCGTACGCGTATTCCGTTCCGTAAATCTCAACGCCTGAAACACTTAGCGTTATTTCCAACAAAAAAAATGGTAACGTTTATAAATAACTCACCGGAGTGGAACACCCCCAAGCCGATGTTGCTGGTGAATTCGTTGATTTTGTACATGTCGTAGACGTTGAGCAGCACTGGTTCTCTGTTCGTCTTGGTGGGAAGCAATTCGTCCGAGCCGGAGTCTCTAATGTTCATGCAAAAAGGCAGGTTGCAGGTCAGACCGTTCGAAAACATGATAAAACCGATCAAAATGGTATTGTTTATTCGCGCGCGACGGTGGATATTTTATCTCATGGACGTTCGTTCACATAGGAATTTTGTAACTGTTCAGCTAATTGTCCTTTAACAGGTTATATTATCATTATTATCGTTTAATAATAACAATGAGAACGGGAATAATCACATACGGACGGTGACAATGGTGACATTTAAAATAAATGTCAATGTCACTTGTCACTAGAGTTTTATGAAAAAGAAGAAAAAGGTTTAAAAAAGAAGAAGCTACATGGCAACATCGCTTTCCTTAGAACAAAAAATAAGGTTTTTGACAAGAATGACAGTTACTTAAAATGTTGTATTCCGTGAGTGTGGACCCCAAAAGGCCCTTTTTTTTGGAGATAAATATTTGAATTTTGTAAAATTTGTTTAAAACCGGCATTGAAATTGTAGTATTTCTCTGTAATAGGATATAAAGCAATAAAGACTAAATTATATTCAGTTGTTTTATTGACAATATATATTTTATAGACAACTGCATTTTAAAATTCAGCAATAATTAACGAAAATATTCTAAAATTGTACCATAAAATATATCCATAACTTTAGAATAAATTTTTATCATATTTGGCATTTTTAAATGTACATTTTCTTAATTAAAAATACAGTTTTGCTAAACGACGATAAAATAAAGTGCATTTTAAGCGAAATGGATAATTTCGAATGCAATTGCATGTAATTAATTCATGTAAAGTACGGCAAATAAATCGTTCAGAACGATTTTGAGCAAATCTTTTACTATACAACGATTTTGTTTAGTTTTTAACACTTATAACAGTCGGGAACTTTAGTTAAATATTGCCTATTTATAGACATACATATACGTGGTCATATAATCTGTCTCAAATAGTAAAAATGTAGAAATAGAATTATATATTCAACGTTTAGAAATTTTAGAGAGTTTGCAAAACTCTTATAAGGACACATATAGGTATATTTTTTACCCTGTGGACAGTAAGTATACATGGTTTTGAGCCAATTTTAGTAGTAATAGTAATCCTACAGGATGATCGTAATTTAAATAATTCGGAAATTTTAAATGTAAAATAAAAACTCACCGAAATTCTGGGAAAACTTGAGGGAGACATACCAATAAGGTAAGAGAAGAAGAATTCAGGAACATCAATGGAACATCAACAACATGGAACAGTAGGGATCAATTCATCTATTCTACCAGGTTTTATCTAAATGGTTTAGGTAAAGGAATAGGAAAAATATTAGTACAATTTCGAATTATTAAAATAAATTCTCATCGCCATATTCTTTTAAATTTTTAAGGCGCATTCGAAACATTAATTCAAATCATTTTGTAAAAGGTTCGCAATTTTGGCTGTCTCACAGCTAAATATATCATCTTTAAACTTCAATACAGTACGCCTCTAATCGTATATAATAGGATCAAACGTTTCCCTATTGACATAAAATTCAATTAGAAATATAACTATTTAGGTCGAACATTTTATTAAAGGCGATTCCGGAATAAACTCGTTTGCGTAACAATTCATCAAAAACAAAGTTTAGTACTCGCATTAATAGGAAAACGTTCGTAAATACAAAACGAAAATAGTAAATGCACGAGTTCTCCTTACAGCGTCACATCTAACTCTAAATAGAACATGTAAATGGACCTCTCGGTTAATACAATATTGTGCAATAATTTTGGCATACTTCACTATATAACATTTAATTTGCGTCGCCTAAACAACAGGTCATTCCGATTCCTCCCTCCACGTGTACATCTCATTTGCCCTTGATCTCCTCCAGGTCTTTTTGAAGATAATGCAGCACGTAGTGAAGAACAACGTCGTAACAATATTTATATTCCGTCTACAACAATAAACATATATGTATAATTATTGGAACAAAATTATATTGTTCATTGGGAACATATTTGAATCAAAATTCAAAATATGGGACCCTAAGTCCAAGTAACGTTTATTTCAACCCATGCATTTTCAAAATGTCCACGTTTCAGCTCTTCACATTTTCTCAAACGTTTTTTAGAGACCCT
The DNA here is from genome assembly GCA_917563865.1 of Phyllotreta cruciferae. Taxonomy (NCBI): domain Eukaryota; kingdom Metazoa; phylum Arthropoda; class Insecta; order Coleoptera; family Chrysomelidae; genus Phyllotreta; species Phyllotreta cruciferae. Next base: position 2,917,421 of record OU830609.1, on the reverse strand, counting down.
CTAGCTAACTTTAACAAAATTCTATCTTGGTCGTTTTTGATAGTATTAGCAGCAGGTTGATTTTTCATCCATAGTTCATCACCAATGTTGATATTTACATGAAAACACGATGAACAAAATATCGAGGAACACATACAGTGAGAGTGTAAAGGTCGAAACAAATTCGTTAAATGCTTGATTTGTCTATTGGGGATAATAAGCTCAGACACGTCGATTTTTATTTTAAAAAGCGGATCAGAAAAGGTTGTGAGTGTTTATACAGGATGTCCCAAAAAAGTTACATATCAAAGTTATGTTTTTTAATTGGAACACCCCGTATATTATTACATTTTTGGATTCTACTCGATGAGCTGATTCCAAAAAGCGACCACACTTTGTATCTTGGTCTCATAATAAAGGACTCAAAAATAACAAAATTTTGAATTTAGGCGGCTCTGAAAGCCAAGCAGTTGAAAATCGAGAAAAATGGCTTACATGGTCCTATCCTATCTTTTTAAGTACAATGTAATGACATGATATAAAATGTATACAGGGTGATCAAAAATTTCATAATTTTTATCAATTTTTTTTTGTACCCTTAGATATAGTACTTGAAAAGTTAGGATAGGGCCATGTAAGCCATTTTTCTCGATTTTCAATTGCTTGGCTTTCCGAGCCGAATAAATTCAAAATTTTGTGATTTTTGAGTGGCTGCATAGCCTTTATTATGAGACCAAGATACCAAGCGTGACCCCTTTTTGGAATCAGCTCATCGAATAGAATCCAAAAATGTAATAATATATGGGGTGTTCTATTTAAAAAAACATAACTTTGATATGTAACTTTTTTTTGGGACATCCTGTATAAACACTCGTAACCTTTTCTGATCCGCTTTTTAAAATTAAAATCGACGTGTCTGAGCTTATTTTCCCCAATAGACAAATCAAGCATTTAACGAATTTGTTCCAAACTTTACACTCTCACTGTATAGTGTTAGTTATCAGTTTAAAACCGATTTTGCAAAAGTCTAATACAAAAAATGCTCCTACAATTTACATAAGCATTCACAACTTTATTTGCATTATTCTCTGTTGATTTTGGGCACTTTATATAAGTACACATTTTTTCTTCAGAAACCATGTTTACATCGTAATCTTCAACCAAAACAGCAAGGAAATTGCCGGTCAAAAAATTACGTGACAATTTATCAATTTAATGTGGCATAACTAGAGGCATCTAGGAGCAACTCAAAACTGAGTGTTATATTGAGATTTATTCTCCGCATAAACTCGGTTTTCCAAATTTTCAGTTTAATCCATCTACTACCTCCGGTGTGTAATAGCAGAAATTTGAAATAAAATTTTTCCACTATAAATCTATATCTCTATATCTCCTATAAGTATAACAATTTCACTAAGGCATGTTTAGCTAAATCACGTTATTTCGACCTCGGCTCTATCTGCTGTTGAAATATTGACTATTCATTACGTACGGACCACTCTGTAGAGTTAGGCGAAAAACTTACGATATTCTCGATTAATTGCGGCCTGTGTCTTCTAACGGTCCTTACGGCTTGGAAAACGTCCACTTCCCCGTGCTGTATAACCTGTTCAATGCAGGCATTCGCCGCACAGTATATTCCGCATCTGCTTCGACCGTCTCTAAAAAAATAATAGAGAAAAAATTGTTCATTCGAACATCTCTGTATCCATCTGTATCTTTTAGTTTCCATTGTACACTTACGGGGAAACGACGCACACGGGACCGTAGTCGCTCCTTTGCCTCCACCTTTCCACCATGTTCATCAATTCCACCAATGAATTAGTGGACGTAGGCACTTTGTGTCCCATGGGCCAACAGGTCAGCTGGAACAATTGCACCGTTTTCGGTGGGGCTTTCACGCCTGCCATCAATTCAGTTAGCGATACGATCTATATACACAAAAAAATACGTTAGGGATCAACGTGGAATTGAAAGAGGGATTTAAAATTTCATGCGATCGATGGACACATCAACTCGCTCCGTCACGCTTCAGTTAATTCAATAACGAAGTTTGTTCGGGCTTTGTTGCGTTCGAGGAAAATTTAATTAGTTTTTTTTTTCAATCACGAACTTGCCTTCTTGTTGATCCGGAATACCCAAGTTCTTATGTTGGTGTAATGGCTGTGCGATATGTGGTCTATGGTGAAGACCGGGCCGTACTTCTTCGAAGCCCTTCCTTCGGGCCAAAACGGCGGGAATTGTTGCTAAAAAAGGGGGAAAATTAGTTCGAATAACATGAAATAAGCGAATGTTTTACCGAATTGTGCGGTGGAACGCACAAAATAACTACTGCAGAACAATCGTAATCGTATACTAACGACCAAAATTCCCCGCAAGTCGATTTTATAGGCCATTCTGTCACTATGTACTCTTTAGGTTTTGTGTACCCCTAAAATAATGTTAATTATTAATAAAGTAACTGTATACATAGTGTTATTTATTGAAACCCCACCTCTAATATTGTCTAATTATACCGATAAGATAGGAGAATTTGTGTTATACTAGAGATGGGCTTTAATAAAAATAACAGTTACATTAACATATTTAATAAATCTACTAACATCAACAAATACTGCGTTAATGTAATCCGTATAATTATTGCCTTGGAATGATGTAAGGTACGGTCGAAAATTGTCAGCTGAAAAAAATTTAAAATAATAGTTATTACTTGCATACACAAGAAAAAACACATAACCAGTGCGTCTAGCGTCTAGAGAAACAAAATATGACGCTTTAATTTAAATTCGCTGCAAGAACAACCTCTAAAAGAAGTCTAGTTTATTTTACTACCAGTCGAGACATTGACACATCGCAGCTATCCTTTTTAAGGGTGGAAACCTCATTGGGAGGTTATAAAAAATTCAATTTTTTATTGCACAAATCGTTAGCTTAATTATTCAAGAATACGCTGTCGAAATTTCAAGGAGAAATTCGTATTCGTTTAGGTTTTATGAACATAGAACTGAGTGCACATCGGGTACAGCCTACAGGCAATTTTTTTCTCAACAAAGCGTTTATCTCGAAACGACTTTTTTCACATTTGTGTGCAGTTTAATTCAGAAAGTAATGAACTGATAATTATGAAAATTGATAGTTTGATTCTTTATAAAATTACGAATTATATGAACCAACTAGTAAGATGATATTACGATTTTAATGGAATTTATGGCATATTTAAGGGTATAATTAGAGAAAAAAATCGTGAAAATCGAGGTAAATTGTTCCAATGCCCGCAAAATTTTTAATTTTCATTATTTTCACCTGCATTGAGGTTTGTATTCTAAAGAAAATAAGTTATTAATGTGAAATCAAAGCCTATTTTAATTCGGATTAAAATCGGAATGGCTAAACGTCACGCAATTGGAGAAACTTACAACCTTCAACGAACATCACAGCGTAACTTTGTTATTTTTGGCTGAAATTATACAAAAAAATTCACAAAAATTGTTTGAAACATAAATAAAATGACGTCAACATTTAATTGAATTCTAATTAATTCTTCCCACCGAAAAAAAATCTGAAAAATAAGGTTCAAAAAGCCTCCTAACGTGATTTTTCCCCCTTAAAGGAGTTTAAAGGATCTTAACTTTTTAAAAGACCATAAGTACTAAGCCAAAATTTCCTAGACGTGCTCGTTATGTGACGAGTTTCTTACGCATAGAATTGCGTAGAAAAATACATAAAAATCGAATAAAATATTTACGAGGAACAATAAGGACGTCTCGATTTTTCTTCCTGTTGTCGCCGCGATGGCCGCCGGCGCAATCGCCTATCGTAAATCGCGGCGTTTGTTTGCAAATCAGCATGTATTCCCTTTGGTATTCGTTCAACTTCGTCAGCGGATTCTTCTGAGATTTCGCCTTCAGCCGTTGCGACAGCTCGTTGACGGGAAACCAGGAATTGCCGCAGGTCACGTTTTCCTCCAGCGTGTCGTACACGAATTTGTATTGCTCCTGGAAGAATGTATAAAATAAATAGATAATAATTAGTATGTACGACTGGTGTTACTACTAACCACATTGTCGACTAGTCCTTTTCTCGATTGTCGCAATTTCTTCAAATAACCAAACACGTCGAATTTGTCTTCTTCTTCTGCCAATTCCATGTTAGCATCAACTGATAAATACACACCGGATCTACCACCACCATCGCTGAATAAATAAAAAAAAAATTACCCATGGTCAAGTAAAAAAGCAATTCCTCATTCATCGAGACATCAACACTATCAAAACACTCAATACATCAAATTTAATATTGGACAAGACAAGTAAAGGTGAGTCCCAGTAATTCTAACACATCCTGTATATATTATTCGATTGTCTATTAAGGCTGTTTTATCGGTTATGACGACACAGATTGTTATGATTTTTGTTACGCGTCGGCACTGTTTACCAAATTTTTTTCGCTTCATGTCAGCACAGACATTATTTCACTCTATCCTTCAAAGAGATAGGTCGCCTATTTCACTCGCACATTTCACCGATTTAATGCTATTCAATACAGATATGCACTCAGATTTTTTCTTCGTAGAAATATACCTAACAATTTTATTTTATTATTTTCGTAACTTATTATGCAATATACTGTCAGTTATTACAATTTTTAATTTAATTACAATCTAGTAGAGTTAAGTAAGAAAAAAGGAAGATAAAAAGTCGGGGGCTCTAAATAATATGAGTACATTTCTGTACACTAATAGTTTGCGAAACACGCTGTAGAAATAAGAGAGAAAACGATATAGTTTCAAAAATTCGTAAAATTTGAAATGGGTTTCCCATTTCTTATGCTTATTTTTTATTTTAACAGAAAATTTTATATAGAAAAAAGTTTACAAAAAACTATGGTCTACAATCTGTTGGAATTACATTTTTAATATTTTATATTTCAGGTAGATTTTTATTTATATTTCCAAAAGTATGAGGTAAAGTGAAAATATAATTCCAACCATTTATTCGCAAGTTTGCAAATGACTTCTCACAAAAATTTCAACAAAATATGAAGATAAATGACGGAGATACATATGTGGGAAACCGTGTAACGAATATAGGGTGATAGAACAGCCTTAAATAGTTACCAATTTACATCGAGTTATCAACATTTACTAGTTGATAACTCTGCTAAAAAATATCAAAAAATGCATACTTGCAATGCACCACCATCGGTCCGGCCTCGTTGGATTTAATAACGTGACCTACGACAGCTCTGACTCGCCTTCGGAACTCCAGCAGAGCGTTCGTAAACGGACAGGAATGACTGTGCCACTGGGTGTAGTGGAATTGCAATATGGTGCGTTCCTCGGTGACGCTGCCCTATTAAAGATAACATCAGAAAATGCTTGTAATGCACCAAGAAATACGTTTTCGGACTTACGTTCTCGTCTTTTTTAAACAGCCTGAACGTTCTAATGTGGAAATTGGCCAGTTCCTCCTCTTCGAGGATCCGAATGTGGATACCGCCGTAGGTTTCTTCCAAATCTTTAGACGCTGGCCAATATTGCACGCACATCACCTAAAGTTTTAAATAAATTAATTATTCACTACTGATTTAATTGGGCTGTGAATTTACCCTGATAAAATCGAAAGTTTTGGTCAACATCACTATGCAACTGGCCTTCTCCAGCCACACCATTCGCCAGAAATCCGTCACGGTCTCTTCCGTCGGGCCTTGCGTTACTATGTAAGCGTTGGGCTTCAAGAGACTCTGAAATACATCATGCACGAATTAATGTTAAATGAACACAAATACATGTTCATTCAGAGAGTTAATTGAGAAGTTGCAATTACCCCATCTGGCTTGTGAACAGTTCAATTTCTAAATAACAAACATTCTATACGTACATCAACGTAGGAAGCATTTATGTAGTCGGTATCGTGTTCTCCTTCGATTGTTTCTAACACTACCCTATTGTAGTCATCTGAAATAACAAAACGGAAAAATTTAACGGCGCTATTCGGGTTGTTTTCGTGGGAAAAAAGTTTTCCTCTAGGGACGTATTGACAGTGACCCTGAGAATCCGGAGAGCAATGGGATTCGAGGCCTCTCGTTAATTCGCAAATCCGCCTCGGTGGGGAATTTCGGCGGAAAGTTCACGGCCTAGGCCGCAATTTCCCGAGTTTTCGCTCCTTTTCGAACGACTGGAACACTAAAGGGAGGTATGGAAATAAGACGAGCCCTTGTAGTCATAGTAACGCAGGTCTTATATACAGGGCGATTCGATTTGGTATTCGCTTAATGTAATAAATTATTCTACCTATTGAGGGATTTCTGAATTGGGTCGCCCTGTAACAATGGAGCTTAAAAGCTTTTTCCCGTAGGAAATGATGATAAAAGCCGAAAAAATAAAGTTAGTTCGTCGCATTTCCAACGATTACGGCACACGATAAAGCGTTTTAATAATTGCTTAATAAAGTATATACCCACATAATCTAGATAGGAAAATCAGGAAAACTCGTGCGTAGAAATTAAACGTGCGACCTTGATAGATCGTAAAACACGCCAAGTTTGCGATAATAAAAATGAAAAAAACAAAATGAAACGGCGTTTATACGTAAACAAGAAAAACTCGATTTTTGATCGATAAATTCCGATGTTTCTCGAATTTTCCTCGTTATAAACTACCCTCTATATACTCACAAGGAATGCATCTTTGGTTTTGATTTTTCTCTAAATTACTTTTCTTCGTACCGTGTCGACAGGAATGAGTTTCTACCTTGATGGCAATCTGCAACAAATAATAATTTGTTAAAAAATCAATACAATATACAGGGTGGTTTTTCTACAGAATCGCCAAAATTTTAGTTAGCAGTTACAGAATATTCCAATCTACAAGAATCACCTCCTATAAAAAACCAATTTTCACAAATCCCATTTAGAAGAAACTCCATAATAATCAAATATTAATCATCCTGTTTTTATCATCTTCAACGAACAAATCACCCTGTGTAGATTCAAATCCCTGTTCTAATTAACAGGCTTGTCAGGTGAATAAATCAAAAAATTTGAAGGGCCTTTCTCGAACATAAGACAAAGGAAAATGCCTGGGCCGAAATCGATCAATTTACTCATCAATTAACAGCAACAGCTTTTAAGCTAATTGTCTTAATCGAATTTCCCGATGAAACGGGTAAATTAATGCGCACAGATAGCCACAAAGGCATCATTAATTACGATTTTAGTTAATAAATGCCTAGTAGATTTTGCTTACAGAATCATGTAGTTTCCTCGCTACATATACATCAAATTTATTAACAAATCAGTATAGATAAAGAAAAATTCCAGCTACACAAACTATTTGATAGGAATTTAAGTTGTTTAGCTAACAAATCAGGGATCAATCATTGTGTAAATTTTCGAGTAAACATCCTTGAAATAGCGCCGAGTAGAATCCCGACATTCCTACAAGATTTTTTCAGACTTTGTTTTTGGAAAAAAGCGAAAATCATCCGAGATCTCCCCGGAGACGGGCGGAAAAGTAAAGCTCTCTTTCGAGGCATCGATTTTTCGCTTCCTTTGTCGGGTTTATTGTGCACATTAGCGAGACAACTGCCAAGTGATCGTATCATCTCGACGGGGGAGATTCGGGGGAAATAGGAAAACCTCCGCGAAATGGAGGCGAAGTGGCTTTTTTATTCTCTCCAAATTCCCGCAATCCGAATGACGATTTTCGCGGAAAAATGTGCGAAAGACGAGCAATTCGGCTTCTAATAAATTAGATAGACGCTACTTCAAAGGATTGTTTCGATGATTTTTAACATACAGTGTGTCCACAGATAGGGTTGCCTGTATAGGAGAAAAAATTTTATTATTCATTTTACGACAAAAGTCATTCTTTATAAAAATTTCTGCTTATTTTGAAAATGAGAATAACATTGAAAAATCTTAGATTGGATCTACAGGGTGTTGGCAAATTAAGAAAACATGAAAATACTTCAAGAGAGAAGTATTATTATTGTTTATTTTACACGAAATTTTTATCAGAGAAAGTTATTTATAATCTAAAATAAAGCATTATTACAAATTTTCAAATTAAAATTCCAATTTTGTGGGTCCAATAAGATGTATAAGTCGTTATTAAATTAAGAAAACATGAAGAAATTTCACTCAAAATTGTCACTCAAACACGCTGTAGATCCAATTTAACATTTTTCTATCTTATTCTCATTTTCAAAATAAGCAGAAATTTTTATAAAGAATAATTTTTTGTCGTAAAATGAATAATAAAAATTGTTCTCCTATAGACAACCCCTTCTGTCGACACACTGTATATAAATTCTACATATTGTTTTCCTTAACTCATCTGATAATAATAACAAAAGCATTATCATCGTTGAAAAACTTGAAACCATGAAAAAATTAACAAAAAATCTCTGATATAACAAAAAATACCCATCTAAATATTGTGCTGGAATATATTACTAATGGAAAACGTCCGGCCGATTTTCCATTACGACCATCCGCTGGTGAATCTGGAAAGCGACGTGGAAACCCACGAAAATCCATTAGACCGAATTATCCACGAATTTCCCGACGCAATAGAGCCCTCTAAGACGGATAAATTCGGATTTCGCCTCTATTATAACCTGTACTCTAATTCTAGTTTCTCTACCTATGTATACATGTAGAGGATTCCAATCAATTACCGCGATCAGGATTTATGGTCGCAAAAACAGCGTTGACCTAGTTAGTAAAAGTCGATTTATTATTGTAGATAACCTTTGCAGTCTTTCCAAAGTCAATTGAATATTCTATAGATTGTCCCAAAATTAACGCTTTTCGATTAGTTTTAAAACCATCAAAGAGCGAATTTTCGTTGATTATCTAATAGAAACTTTATGGTATTTAGAAACTGATTCGACATCAAAGGTAAACCGAGCTTTTTGTTAATTAATCGTGCAAGTTCAAAGGTGGAATTCCATCGACCGCGAAAGGGAAACGAGATTTTGCCCGCTTTTCCCCCGACGCGCCGTCGGAAGAGCGGTTTTGTGGCCCTTTCGTATTATAAATACAGCTAAACAAATGGAAACAAACTATATTATAGTTAGACACAGACCGGTAGGGATAGCCGGAGACGCAATAGTGCCTTGCGTAATTGATATGAATGGGTATTCTTTAACAAAAATGCTAATTTATATTTTGAGCAATAATTTAATGTATCACGCGATGAGCGTGCTTCGTTTATTGGTATTGATAACGAGATTATTATTATAGCAACATATAGAAAATTATATTTGTTTTTGATTAGGCGATATGATTTGTTTGTCTCAAATATAATTTTCCCAATAGCCTAGATAACTCAAATTAACTCAAATCTACTATACAGGATGTACCATCAATTCGTCATAAATATCAACTTGTTCTTGTACTTTTATTAAATTAAATAAATTTTGTTACGTCCAGTTCGCATTATTAATCGATTGTCGAGCGGCAGAGTCGAAAGGTTTACGTATCTTATTCAAACATTCATATACCTCGAATTCTAGCTTGTATAACACGGGAAATTTCCTCCTTTGTTCGCATATTTTCATGAAATCCTTCATGTCAATGGGATTGTCCGTAATGGTGGCGACGACGCCTCCGCCATTTTCTTCTGAAACAAAAGGAACTGTAAGCAAATTATAATTTCACAATACATTCGTGTGCATATTTGGGAGAATTTGGGAGAATATCAACGAATACAACGGTCCATGTATACGCGAGTGAATATTCGCATCTAGATGGACTCAAAATAACGTAGGTACTTTAATTTTTAAACTACGAAAAAACCGGCATTTTACTTCAAATTGACAACAAACAATTGGTAATGACAGGTGTAAATGTCAAATAATAAAAAGTCACGTGATTAACATTTATACGATCTTTGATTAGTCAAAAAGAATACCTAACGAAATGACAGTTTAATAGAGACGGAACATAATTTTGTAAAGAGTTCGTTATTTTGTAACGGGACAAGTTATAACCGATTTCGTTCCCCTAGGAAATCCTTGCTAACCGCCGTGCGGCCCTTTATGAATTGTATATGAATGTTCCATGGATTTTCCGTATCGTTCTAAGTGCTTTTTTATAAATATTTTAGCGTATGCTTGCATCCAAGTTTTCTTATTTCCCTGCAGTGTTATCTGAGAGTTTATGTGCCAGTATTTTCACGCCTTTTCCTGCAATAAATTTTAGATGCCTCCGGATGGAGCTTTTAAAAAGTCGAAATGTTTACTGATTTCTTTATATGTATTGTAAAGCTTCAAAGTTCAATATAGGACTGACTGAGTAGTGCTCATATCGTAAGCATTAAAATACGTATTCCGAAGGAAACGATGTCGCCAAACATGTCTGCAAGAGTTACAAAATAACGGGTGACTCACCGGCCGAACTGAACCGGCTGGTGGGCAGCAGGCCGCTGTTGAGCATCGACAACTTGATGGTGTTGGGTATAGAGGAAAAGGACGTCGCGGCGCTGGCGTTCCTCTTCTTCTTCGGCTTCTCGAGGTCGTCGTGGCGCGGCGTCGACCGCGACCGGTGCTTGCCCTTCTTGAGGGCGCCTCGGTGCTTGTTCGCCTCCGGCTCGCCGGACATTTCTGCGATATTAACGTGCTTAAGGGGCGTCGGCGTCGGGGCGGCAGCGTGCGGCGATCAACCGCATCGCATCTGGAAATTAATTGTTGCAGGTTAATTGCGAAATGGCGCTTTGATGTGAGGTGAAGGGTTGTTTCGCGATGGAGTTGGGAAAGTCGATGAGTTGAAGCTGTTAAGCGAGGTTTCAAGAAGCTTTGGAGTGCTTTAAAGATGACTGGAATAGTGAAAGGTAGCTTTTGGAAGTTGATGAGATGGCGAAATGAGTTCTAGGAACGGTTGTGTATGGGAATAAAAGCTGGAAAATAATGAATAAGAATTTTGTTAAATGTTGTAAAAAAGTTTTAGAAATAGTGAAAGCAACGAAAACGCTGCTACAAAAATTCTAAATATGCTGCATTTAATGGAAAAAAATGTGCTTAAAATATACTAAAATGATGATGAATTTCTCATCTACAAAAATATACCAGAATTTCATTAAAAAATAGAATATTCTTTATAGGCACTTTAGAAAACTTAAAAAATGGAAAAAGCTCTAAAATGTATTGAAACGACGAAAGAATAGCGTCAAAATTCATCTAAAAACCGCAGTTTAAAAACGAAATTTATTTTTTTAAGAAATTATTCAAATTTGTATTGAATCTGGAAAATATCTATTTCAAAAACAGTTCATAAACCAAAAATATCTGCTAGAAATCTTTAATATTAGAAAATCATGAAGAAATTTCTCCTGAAACCGCGAAAACAAAAAAACCTTAAAAAAAAGTACAAAAATCATCCAAAAATTCATTCCCCAAATGAACTTCTCCTTTTAAAAAAATCAAACAAGAGCAAACTGCTAAAATCTCACGTATAAAATAATTAATGAGCCAGCCGTTAAGCTGCTAACTTCCACAATTGGATCAGCTCATTCCATTGGGAAACGTAAAATATTCAGTGTACCTACAGGGCGGCCCAAATTCCAACGACCCAAACAGGGAATCTCTATACAACTTTACGCTCAAAAGATTCGTAATATAGACCACCCTGTAGCCGGTCCCGGTCTCTAACCGGCCGTAAGTTTAGATTATTCTCCTAGTCTAAAACGTACAGTATCTACCTAGGACCTTGGAATAGAACCGGCGCTATAATTAAACCCGTAATCTTAAGTGCAAGCGCTGATGCCAAAACACAACGATATTTTGTTATGCGGCCAATTTTCTCTCTGGAAACACGCACGAACCAGCATATACGTACAAAATTTACGTACAGGATAAATTCAAAATCGCTGAATTTCTTATCTGAATCGTTTCGTATCTGATACGCGCCATTTGGGCTTGTTTATTGGTCATAAATCTAGAGCGTTTGAGGCTGTTTGTTTTTTTTATTTTGGAAATTTCCAATTGAATTTCGTATTTCTGGATATGGGACATGTGGGTCAAGTTCGATCCCGTTCGATCATCGGTCAAGTGCACACCGGACCCGATTTTTATGTGTTTGTTGCGAAAATAATCCAAAGGTCGCCGGGAAATTTTGATTGACCTTATGGAAAGCAACGAGAAAAATTAAACGTAATATTTAGGATAATCTTGGAAACGTATACAGGGTGTTTTATTGTAGAAAAACAAGCGAATGTTGGTAGGGAACGAGATTTTTTTGGTGTCTTAATAATGAAAATTCGTTCGAAAAGTCCATCGCTGGACTTCATGAAAACTTTTTTTAATAATTCGTTAAAAAAATAAACTTTATTATAGGTAGTCTTAAAAATAACATAATATCCTATAAAAGTCTGGATGAAATTATGAAAAAAAATAATGTTCAAAAATTATTTTCGCAATTACTGTAAATTGTGAAAAGTTTCTATTTAAATTTTTAATTTTCCCATAAACCTTTTTGCGCGTCACGATGGTAATTAAATAAAATGCTATATGCACATTTTGATATTCAATCGATTGATGTAAATTTATTATTCTCTTTGTTCTGTCCGTTACCCGTAAAACGTGTATTTTATATGCAGTTCCGCTTTGATCTAATATTTTATTAGTTTTTCATTGTATCAGGCGCAATTAATGTTTTTCAATTAAATCTTTCATCCTGCTCGTATTAGGCATTTTTCTATTTTTGTTTTTAATATATAATAATACTTTATGATACCCCTCATGTATTAGGTAATTCTTAAACAAGGTATTCTGGATAGAGAGGTTAATAAGATTTATTATTAAAATTTCTGTTCAATTTATTTACTGTTTTTTTCTTTACCGGCCTTTGATGACCAATTTAACTCAATGCTAATTTGAACATTTCTCTCTAATCTTATCACCAACAAGTATTCTTTAATAGAGGAATAGATGTTGAACTCTGATCCTCTTTGCGTTTCTAATTTCGAACCGTCTAAGGAGGAGCTTTTAAATAAATTGTAAAATTAATATCCCCGGTGAATTAAAAATCTCGCAAATTTTATTAGTTCTTTTACTGTGTCAAGCGCAATTATGTTTTTCTATTAAATCATTAATCCTGATGCTTGTATTACTTTTCTAATTTTGTTTTTAATAATACTACTTTATGATTCCCCTTAATGCATGTAGCCAGTATTAATTCTTAAGCAAGACCTCTCTCAAGAGGATTTAATTATTAAATAAAGATTTATTATTAAAATTTCTGTTCAATTTACTTTAGTATTATTTCCTTTTGTCATCCGGCCTTTGATGGCCAATTCAACTCAATATAAATTTGAACATTTCTCTCTATTCTTATCACCAATAAGTAGTCTTTAATAGAGGAATAGATGGTAAACTATGACCCCCTTTGCGTTTCTAAATTCGAACCATCCCAGGAGGAGCTTAAATAAATTTAACTCATCCCTGCTGTGTTTAAAATCTCGCAATTTTATTAGATCTTTTACTGTATCAAGCGCCATTAATGTTTTTCTAATCTTTCACCCTGATTGTTTTAGTTTTTTATTTTGATTTTAATAATATCTACTTTTATGATTCCCCTAAATGCATCAAGCCAGTATTAATTCTGAAGAAAGACACACTCTCAGAATAAGATTTTTATTATTAAAATTTCTCGGCTATTGATGATCAATTTAATTCGATACAAATTATTTTTTACAAATCTTATTGTCAATAAGTAGTCTGCTTTAGGTAATAGAAGAATAGATGGTAATTTGACCCCCCAGTGTGTTTGTAAATTCGAAACATTTTAAGAGGAGCTTAAATAAATAGAAAATTTAATATTCCCGGTGTGTTAAAAATTGCATAAATTCTAAAAGCATATTAAAAAACGCCTATATTTAAAAATAAAACGCCATCATAGCTCAAACTTACCCACACACATCCTTTAAAAAAAAAAACATCTCGAATACATACTTACAATTATTTCTCGGTAGAAACGCAAAAATTTGTAAATAAACCTCACTTAAAACACTCGAAAAATCACCGAAATTAACGCGAGAAAAAATAAATAAACAATTAAATAAATAATCTTCGCATCACTGGCTTATCATCCCCCTAATACTTCGCAGAATCCACGTGTTTTCCGGGTACGTTCAAATATCGGGACCGCGATCCTCGAGCGAGTGATTGAGCGACCGAATGAGTGTGATATGTCGTGCCGTCGCGACGCTCGTACTGGCGTCGTCGGCCGGGAATCCGTCGGGTCGCCCCGACTCCGGGTTATATCGGGAAATCCCGGGTGCGCTCCTGCTCCGTGATTGCCCCGCTTTGTTGTCCGTTAAATTCGAGTTGTTTTCGTTTATTTTTTTAAGGGCGTGTTCCCGAGCGCTTTCCTGTTGAAACACAGACGAGCCGGCGTTTCGGGCGCTCGATATATACGGGGTGTTTCACCCTGTATAAAACTTGGAAGTGGCTACAGAGAGAGCCGAATAAATGAGAGAAATTTTAAGAACTTTACACACCGAGTCCAATGCTATACCGATAAATTATTACGCATCTCAACTATAAAAAATAATTTCAACTAGACATAGAGAAATAGAGAAAAAATAACAGTTGAGGAACATACCTATATTTCAATGCAAATTGAAATAATTGTTACTTTTTCAAGTTTTTATCAAAAACTGTATGTCTCGCTTCTTCTTTAACCTTATGTCTTGTAAAACTAAAATACTTGTTACCATTTTTACAAATACTGATCCTCAACTGGTAATTTTTTACATACCTAAATACACATTTAGATGCTAAATATGTTGCTTCCATTTTCCGATGTGTTTTTTTTAATTAAAAAAGATTGACCCTGTATATTACAGTATTGCTTGCGAATGCTGTTTATACTCGAAATAGAAAAAAGGTGAAAATTATAAAGATATTATTAAGACGTAAAATTGATAAAAAAAACAACAAAAATTAATAATTTTTTATTATTTAATAAGTACATAATTTTTTAATGTAGTTTTTAATTTTTTAAATAATGTAGTAAATAGTAAATAAAAATTAATTGTGTTTATGTATTTATCCCGGTGTTGGTCAATTGGTCCCCACGGTCATTTTTGTCAGCGAGGTTATATAATCCTACAGGTCGATTGGTTCCCAGTTTCAAAATTTAATGGGCTAATTGGTCCCCGCGGTCAAAATATTCCTAATCCGATTAGATAAGATTTTACATTGCATGAATAACTATCATTTGGCTAACATCTTCTGGTGTACTTACATAGCTGAGAGAATTTGGACAAAATGCAACTTTTAGTGTTAAAAAATATTTAATATCTAAGCATTAGTAATTTAAAATATATACAATTGGTACAATATATATTATAAGAAAAATTCTGTACAAAAAAAGAATTATTTTAGTTTTAATATACGAACGGATTTCAAAAAATAGTTGTCAACATATGGGAAACTTTATTATTAATTTTACGAAATAGTTATTCTTCACAAAAAGTTCTGCATGATCTAAAATCCAAGATGCAACCATCAAAAATCAAATTTTATCAATCTTATATGAGGTATATATGTCAAAAAATGTGAATTTTACTCAAGAGTAAAGTATCTTCATATTTTACAATATCAAAATTTGTTATATTATGAAAAGTACACCTAATTCTCTAGAAGTATACTGGAAGGGATGGGATTTTCCCTATATTGAAATAGAAAAAAAAGACAGAAATGAAAAAATTTCCCCTAATCATAAAATCCTCATTAAATTGTTCTGCTATGGCCCCTGGGGACATAAACAGGCATCCGCTGAAACAGATCGAGTCCTTCATCGAAGGACTCGGCTTCATGGATGCATAAGCAGCAGGAATGGCACAATGGGTCCGTCGGTGGCCTCAGTGCCGGAACCTTGGCTTGAGCATGGCTCGGCTAAAAGTCGCCTGCACGTAAGTAGTAGTAGTATCACTATTTCCAACGATTAATTATTATTCCATTCGAAATAATATGTATATTCTTCTTTGGTAACACCTGATTTGTAAAATCTCTAGTAGAGGTTTTCATTTTGGATGAATAAACTGATCTCAAATGGGTATATTTATATCAATATCCCAAGACCAATCCGGACCGTGCAGGTGTTAAACCGGTATAATATTTTTAGACGGGTTGTCCCTGGTTTGTCTTGATCGTCTTTAACCCCCTTGCAGGTCGTCCTTAACCGTCTGTAACCTTTTTATGGAGGAATTGTAAGAACTTTCTTTTTCATGTATTATAAGACATATGCTGAAGTACTGGAAAATGTGGCAACATCTGTCTCAAATTCAATTCTCAATGCTTTTTTTTGACGAGAACAATCTACATTAACTAAAGAAGCTTTATCTTTAAATTCAATAGGAGTTAAAATAGGTTGATTTTGTAGTAACTGATATCTGAAACACCCTGTATAAACAGGTGAATTCCAATTATAAGTATTTTACAAACCGAATGTATAAAAATCTGGGGTAAAAAAGACCTCATCAAAATTTTATAAAATTATATACCTTAAGAAAGTTCAGTCAGCAAAAGTCAGCGAAAGTTCAGTTCAGTCATCAGTCAGCAAAACTTGAAATATATAAACAGATGAAAATTATTTATAAGTATACAGATTGACAAATTTTTGCCAGTACAATCTATAGAAAAAAACATCAAAATGTAAGGAATAGAAAAATTTTATAATATTACAACATACAGCAGTTAGTCATCATAGTATCACATGCTCTCTTTATGCGTTTTATCGACTCGATGTACCGCGAAGAGGCATATAGTATACAATTTATGTACAAAAAGACCTTGTTCTGGGGTAAAAAAGTCCGCATTAAAATTTAATAAAACTATGCACCTTAAGGACGTTCCTCCAAAAATCGGATTTCTTACAATTAGATCGAAACTTGTCCCGGTTCCTGGAGCCCGGATCCTGGTTTTGAGTAGATAAACAGGAGGTAGACAATTATGTAGATATTGATGTGGAAGAAAACGGAGATGTAAATTGGGACGATTGATTTTGAACAAGAGCGAGGTGAAAATGCGATGAAAATGCAGTCAAGATGAGGATGAATTTGATGCAGATGTATATACAAGTAAAGGAGAATATTGGGAAGTTTGGTTTTGATGTAAACTTCTTCGTTTTGCTGCTAAAACCAACTGATGTATTTCAAGCATAGTATTATCTCTGGTATGTTCGTCCAGTTCTCTCAACTTCTTTCCCAAAAGCTCTCCAAATATGTCGCATACGTCCTTTTCCTTATTCATATTTTGTTTTAGGGTCCTTAACACAGCATAAGCCTCATCAGAACGTGTATTTAATTTCTCTTCGCGCCTCGCTCTTTTTTTTGCAGGGATTCCTGATGTAGACATTGCTGGTGAATCCCCAACAAACATATGTACTGAAATTATTTAAAAAAATTAATTGAAATATATTGAAATGTTCTATTTTACCCTCAGGGGAATGATGCTGCTCTTCGAAGTCATTATTTTCAATTAGAATGTTGTGAAGTTGTTCTGTTTCGGTATCCTGAAAAAGCAAATATCCTAGTAAAGTGTATCTAAATACCTATATAATTTGAATTATAACAAGATTTTTTAATAAATAATATAGCAACTAAAAATTATCAAATTAGCTTAGTAATTACCTTTTCTGTATCTGCTTCGCTTGTTTTTCGTTGTGTGTTTTTGTCTTTCAGAAACAGTAATAATTTGAAACCAAACCATTTGCTATTATAAACTTCATCTAAACCTGCAACAGATTTGCACTTTTTTTGTTCCCGCTGAAACTGGCCTATCAGGCAACGCATTTTTTTCTCTACTTCCTCTTTCTCCAAATTCATGCTATTAGAAATTTCCATCCACGCATCATGCCTCTTTTGTCTTATTTTAAATAAGGGACTGCGAGTGTCCCATAATTCTATATGGTCCCTATATAATTCTATTAATTTGCAAGTCTGTTCCTTGCTCCACTCCATTACAACAATAACCACATATTGTTGATAAACACCCACAAAAAATAAAGTTATTAAATAAACTTAACATCAGCTTACTACAACACGATTTTCATTTCCGTGTGGCCCTGTTGAAGTTAAAATCACAGTTAAAATATACAAATAAATATTGCATAAATATTGCAAGTCTGGGCGCCTTGTTTTATGACATGTTACAATAGCAATGTTGCCTAGCATCTTGATCTTTACCATCAACTAACTGCTAAAAGTGGATAACATCTAGCAAGCTATTTAGCGAAGAAATTTGCTAAATATGATTAAAAAAGATGTAACATGTTGTATAACTTAAAACTTTGTTATAACTTTTTATATCGCAGATCGCAGTGTTATATAGCAAGTGTAGACCCTGCTTTAGACGTACTCTAGTTTTTTGTACAATTTACTTGCTTTGTGCGCTGTGCGGCTTTCTGTCTCAAGTCCAATGGTAGTAGGAAAAGAAGAATGAAAAAAAATATGACAAATGACAGGTTTTGCTGGAGCTGTCAACCACTCAATATTTTTAATTCCATTTCAAAAATCATTTATTGGATATTTTATTATGGATGGATTATATTATTGGACTATTTATTTCTTCAATTCATACAGTTTTACATCTCGCTAAATAAAACCACGCATCGTTGCCAATGTATATATTATTTCAATGAATAGACGGAAATAATTAGGATAAAGCGAAATAATAATTATGATAATAAATAATCCGTCTATTATTTAAAAAATCCTCAAATGTGAAAAATGGGAAAAATTATAGAAATAATTAGGAATAATACGAAAATGAATGGATGAAATAGAACTGTGTGTGTGTGTGGATTCCTCCGAATATGAAACATGTCACCCCTACATAGACAACTAATATCACTCTGTAAGTTTTATTAATTATTTTTAGTCTCTTCAAAACTCGTAATACATATAATAAAAAAAGTAACCATTTAAATAAAATTTCATTATATATTATCTGGCAACAATGCGTGGTTTTAGACGCTGTCATGTCATAGCGAATTTCAAGTTTTTAGCGCATGCGCATTTCAACTGTTCTTCTTTTTTTAAAGGTTAAAATATTTTTATTTTCATTAACATTTAACCATAGATATCTATAGTATTATCTATTGCATTTACCCTATTTACCGTTACCCTACACAAACTACAACAACTTTGGTACAAATTACCAAATTGTCAGATCACATCGCCAATATATCGTCGAACAGGTAAATCACACATTCTTATACATTTCATAAAAAATCACAATTTTATAAGTTCCATAAGTATGAATAGCATCGAGCGGGATTGCACCACATACTGTAAATCCACTATACATGGTGACATAATAACCGATGCCATAACGAAACGGAGTGTATCAGACGCCGATTTGTGCTCGTTTCTAAATTACATATGCCATCGATGCGAATCTGTCTTCGATTCAACGGGCAGGACCGCCCTACACGTAGCGGCGTCTTGCGGACGCCTAGATTTGGTAAAATGGCTCGTCAGCAACAGGCACGCTGATGTCAATGTCAAAGACAAGGAATCCGGCTATACGGCCTTGCACAGGAGCATTTTCTACGGGAAATTGGACGTAGTTGTCGAGTTGATTCGATTAGGTGAATTGATTCACACTTTAAATGCTCGTTTATAAACTAATAATGTTTTTAGGTGCAAATGTGAATGACCTGGATTTGGATAGTTTAACACCTTTTGAGCATGCTATGAAAGATGGGTTGAACCCGCAGGGGACGTTCGGGGAATTGTATTGCTGGGGATCGAACAATAACAATTTGTTAGGACCGCAACCGGCGAAGCAGAGCCCTGATTTGTTGGACGCTTTTCATAAAGAATATTTGACTGAGCTCGTTCAGCAGATTTGCATTTCGCAGTTTCACAGTTCAATAGTAACCAGATCAGGTAAATCAAAATAATAACATACTTTATTGTATTGACTACTGTTAATTGTTATAAATTTTGATTTGTATGATTTGACAAATGATTAGTGATTACCTGATTACTGATTAGACACTGGTAAATATGCAGATCCAACATTGTTAAAATCCCATAAATCTTAAATAGTGTCTGACAAGTATTTGTACGTGTTTTATGACCCATAATTCTTTGGGCTGTTTTTTTTGCGATAATAGTATTATACATTACGAAAATTCGTACATTTTCGTTACAGGTAAAGCCTTAACCTGTGGTCATGGTCAAGGGGGTCGTTTAGGTTTAGGAGATGAACTATCAGCAATTTCACCTCAATTGATCGCATTTAATTCCCAATCGAAAGGAGAAACTTTAACGTGTATCCAAGCGAGTATTTCCAGGGACCACAGCATCTTCTTGTGTTCCGACACAAACGTAATAACATACCAAATTAAAACACTAAATGATTACTTTATTATCATACTTTTTAGATATATACCTGCGGTTTGAACCAGTATCGTGTATTAGGCCATGTACCTCCACCCGAACAATCCGCCATTCCCAAAGCCATTAGGGCTATTTCGAAGGAAATACGAAGCGTGTGCGCCAGCGTATACCATTCAGTAGCGTGGGGCCCGAATGCCATTTACACGTGGGGATTGAACGCCGGTCAACTAGGCGTCAAAATCAATGAGCCCTTCATTATCGGCCCTAAAAACATCAGCATAGATATGTTCATAACGAACGGAAGCAATTCCGTTCTCAACGATGTGGCTAGTAGCACTGGAGCGATAGCCGTGTGCACTAGCGATGGAGATATTTACGTACTCCACGAGTACATGTGTAAAAAAATCGCATCTAGGTAGATACACCAGCTGGTATTTGTAAGGACTCTAAAGCTCCAATTGTATTTTCTTAGGCAATTAAATGTAGTACAAATTAGCGTAGTTGGAGGTACTTTGGATACGCATTTACTGGATAAAAAAAACATCAAAGAAGTTAATACTGAACTAAAAATTGCGGCGTTGACGAATACTGGAAATGTCTCCTTATGGCAAGGATCCGATCAAAAATTATGCAGGTATTTGATCACCTTGGCCCCTATTCTACGCCTCTCTTTAATGTTAATCAATCGTTTAGATAATCTCTAATTCGTAACAATGTGCATAGTTCAACAATGTACAAATGTCAACTTGCTAGGGTTTCTCTAACTTTAAAGATAGGCGCTGAATACAGGCCATTGTATATTATATATCATGCTACATTCAATCAGTGGAATAGATTGTAATTCTTATAGTAAATTCGCTTTGTAGGTGTATTTACTCCATCAACAGAGCAATAATAATGCGGCAAGTTTCGATGAATCTCAACGAGTTATTATTAGTGTCAGACAACGGTGAAGCTTTTAAAGGTTTCGCCAGGCCTAGAAAGAAAGAAAAAAAACAATATCAAGATAAAGAACAAAAAACGAACAAGAAAAGTCCATTCCACGCGTTCCTGGACAAAAACGATTGTATCGTTGTGAATTTGCAAAAAATCCCGAAAATCCACAGGGCCCTGTCGATCGCCAGCGATTCCAAGGGGAAAGATTATTGCGTTATACAAGTTAGTTTGTTTTTACGATAATTTCATATACAGGGTGTGTCACGACGGATCTATCCTTCCATAAATCCTTCCATAAACTGTGATAATTTAAGATTTTTATTAATAATTGGTAAAAAATGTAAAATACCTTAATAACTTTAAAACTTGAAGAATTGGGTATGGGACACCGCATACAATTTGAAAGCGAAATAAATTTTCTACATGATAGAGTAGTAAAATACAGGTTGTTCCATTTAAAATAAGCACGTTATTGCACTTTGAATGTGCTAATAAAAGAACCGCTAATAAAATATACCCTACCCTACCCTGTAAATAATTTTGCAATAGTAAATTAGTAAATTCATGAATAAGTTGAAGGAATAGTCTATTATTTAGGTCCAACAGCAAATTTATATAAAATGCTTACATTTGGAGATATTTAATTTTTCACAGACCCATTTTCAGTAATATCCAAATAAATCAGAACACACTGTATATAACCTTTATGAAAATATAGCTCACTTTTCAAGGACAATTAAAAAATGTCAAATGTAGGTATTCCATAAAAAAATATAACTTTGATACACCACGCTTTTCTGAAGCACCCTGTATGTTTGAAAATATTTTTAAAATGTTGCCCTTGCAGAACTAGTCTGCTGCAGCAGAAATCGAACATTTCACTGCTACAGTTTCAATACGACAAATTACGAGTAGATTATTGTTAGTTTGAGTTAAAGTTATGTTTAAGTTAAATATGCAACAGCTTGTTAAAATAAACAGCTGTTCAAAAGTTAAGGATATTCATTAAATTCGATTGTTGAAGCTAGAGTTCCGATTTTCCAGCTAGAATTTAGTTCCGAATACAGGGAGATTTAGAAATATTCTTAACTTTTGAATAGGTGTTTATTTGCAGTGAGTATTACTATAATTAACCTAATTTTAGGCACCACCTTATAAAAACTATCATTTTCCACCGATCGAGCCATCTCAAATGAAACAAAATTTCGAAGCGTTACTACGAGAAGCCGACGAACATGATGCGATTCACGACGTCGTTTTCAAAGTGGAAGGAAAATTTTTCCCGGCGCATAAATTCATCGTCGCCAAATCCAGTCCATATTTGGAAAAACTAATGGTAAAACAAGAAACGGTGGTATTGGATGATGTAAAATGGGAAATATTCCAACAAATTTTGCTATACATTTACACGGGCGAATGCGATTTAACAAGATGTGGCGAATTGAAAAATGAAACACTAAGAAAATTATACAGCACACCGGAAAATAAGAAACCTGTAGATATAATTGAGTATAGCGAAAAACACGATAAAATGAAAACCAAACATAAAAATCCCGTTAGGGCCTTACACGAACTAGCAAAAAAATTGGAATGCGCCTCGTTACAGAAAATCCTGGCCGATTTAACAATGGATAAGCAAGTGATTTACAACAAAAGCAAAAATCCTACCAGAACATCTACCTACCTAACATTCGATCGAATGGAATCGACTCAATTCTACGATGTTACAGTTAAATGTCGCGATAATAGGAGATTAAACGCTCACAAATGCGTCCTCGCCGCTAGAATGGAATATTTCAACACCATGTTCATGCGCTGGAATGGGGTAAGTTCCATTATTGTACAGGGTGTATTAAGTTTTCGCTCATCCTGTAAGGTGTGTGAAGTTGGCAACTGTAATTCCCAGTAGTTCTGATTTTACACAGTTTAGGAGTTCTTTTGTACCAAAAAATGTAGTTCTGGTGTTTTAACCCATTATTTCTTTAATTGAAACATGCGGTGCTAATTTCAAACCTAAATTTACATTGGAATAGTTCTGATTAGCTAAGTATTTTGATGAGTTCTAAAGTTCCTGATTATTAAAAACCATTGAATACCAACATTTCGACAAAAGACTAATAGTCAATTAATACTTACATACTGGACAACCCATAGCTTTTTAATTATTGAAAAAGAACTCCTCTAATACTACAGAGAACTGCTGAGAACTCTCCAAAAAAAAAGAAAGTATAGTATTTCAAACTTTTTTTATTTTCAAAGTAGAGTTCTTACAATTAGTAGTTCTGGTAGATAGTATTCGACGAGTTCTGCAAGAAACTCTAATGGTGTTTTGCGATTTTTTTAATAATTAAACAGTTATGGATTGTCAAGTATAGTTTGTGCAAAACAAAGGTGAATGCACGTCACTAATGTCGTCATATTTGCCAAGCATTATACCCAACTTTTAAAAATAATCATATGACGTACATTAAAGTACACTTTACATTACATGATTTTTCATATGATTTATCCATATGATAAATCATATGTTTCATCACGCAGAATAGACACTGTGCTATTCCCCTGTGACTCGATACATTTCTATGATAAATCACACAGTGTAACCATATAAATATTTTAGTTCATGACAAAATCATATGATAAATCATATAATGTAAAGTGCACTTAAGTTTAATACCTACAGAATTTAATTTAATATTAACGAGGGATGATCGAAAATGTTAAAGAGCAGAATTAATAGTTAGTTGTACACCCCATCCTGTATTATGAATTTTCTTTTAGGAAAGTGCGACCGAAGTATCGTTACCGTTTTCCAAAACTACTGTTGAAGCACTGTTTGAATATCTCTACACGGATTCCCTTTCGAGACTCGACTCATTGGAAACCAATCATTTGTTCAACGTGCTGATTTTAGCGGATCAACTTTTCGTGCAGCGATTGAAAGAACAATGCGAACGACTCCTTTCCGATACCCTCACGTTGAAGAACGTTGTACAAATTTTATCTTTTGCAAACGTATACAGCGCTGCGGAACTAAAATGCTGTTGTTTGAAATTCATCGTGGAAAACGTACCGCCTCTGTTAGAATGGAGAGCCCTAAACGATTTAGATGAGGAATTGCTCAAAGAATTATCTGAGTATTATTTCGAAGAGAAGCCTCGGATACAGTGCAGAGTCATCACTCCTTACTCTACGGCCGTTAGCGATGATACTATAGAAAATTTAGCTGTAACTCACCCTGTATGCATGACTGAAGAGACCCCAGTAAAGCCGGTGGCACAGAAAAAGCGCCATCGAGTGCACAGATCATCCGAGAAGAATAATTCTGTATCCGATAACGACGCCAGTTTCGACAGTATCATCCAGTTTCCGGACGAGCCGGAAGCCTCGCACTCGACACCTGCAACAGTAAGAGAAAGTAAAGTCGATTCTTCCGATCGACTTTCGAAATCGACGTTGAAATCGATTCTTTCGGCTAGCAATGCCATTAAAGAGGAACCGAATGATGGTGATGATTTCACATCGTTAAGCGTTTCTTTCGAATTTCCCGAACTGGGCAGTCCCACTTTCCCTTCGCACAATCGATTATCGTCGCATAAAAACGAGAGCAGAATGAAGGTTGTGAAGATATCGCAGAAGCAACGAAAAAGGCTATCCGCAGAGAGTAAAGTGGTCGATACCATTCAAATTTCAGGTTCGATATA
This sequence comes from Phyllotreta cruciferae, assembly GCA_917563865.1. Classification (NCBI taxonomy): domain Eukaryota; kingdom Metazoa; phylum Arthropoda; class Insecta; order Coleoptera; family Chrysomelidae; genus Phyllotreta; species Phyllotreta cruciferae. Next base: position 2,892,443 of record OU830609.1, on the reverse strand, counting down.
CAGGGTGTTTCCAAAATTCCGTGTAGATAGAGCTACACTGTATGTTGGTGAGATCAAAGTATCAAAGTAAAGTACACTTTACATTACATGGTTTTTCATATGATTCATCACGCAGAATAGACAATAGATAAATATAGAGAATAGAATAATGAATATAGAATAGGTAAATCACACAGTGTAACCATATAAATATTTTCGTTCATGACAAAATCATATGATAAATCATATAATGTAAAGTGTAAGTCGATTGATCTAAAATTACCTATATGTCAAAGTATTTCGTTTGCCTGGAGGAAGGTCCAAAGTTGAAATAATATTTTCAAATTTTTCAAACGAAACACTTTGATGTAGGTAATTTTAGCCCAATCGACTTATTTTGATCTTACCAACATGTAGTAGCTCTATGAACACGGAATTTCGGGACATCCTGTATTTAGTAATTTATTAACACAGGGAGTTTGAAATAATGTCCATTAGCGAATAAATTTCGGATATGTATTTGTGGTGTTTTAGCATCTCCGAAGAATCCATGGAAAATAATCCCCGAAACGGCTGGTCCGGATCGATCTCCAGAATATAAACAAATAAACAATATCATATCAGATGAAAGGAAGCAAAAGGAAAACTTGGTGAAATTGACTACAAGATCTCTCGTTTACACACAGGTAACGTAACGTGCATTTCTAGTAATTCAATCGGCGAATAATCTTTTCTCCGTTTAGATCGAGGATAAAGCGATCGACGAGTTGCACAAATTTTACAACACCGAAAACGTTGTAGATGAGTTAATTGAAATAGAAAGGGTGAATTTTGGGGCGGTCGCTGTTCCTACGTGGGTACAAAAATAGGCTCGTTTTTAATTTGTTAACTATAAGTGTTTTATGAAATGTGATTTTGTTTCGTTGAAACCTATAATAAATTTTATTTCTTAACCCGTATTTGCGAATTATGAAGCATATTTACCTTTAAATTATTTACACAAATCACTATACGCATTATAAAATAAGGGGTTTAAAAATTTTTAATGCAATAATTACGATATATAGGCAAGTGCAAATTTGTATGCATGGACGCAACAAAGACAACTTTCTCACTCTAACCACTGGAATTTTTTAATAAACTTTGTTCAGCATACAAATTTGCACTTACTGTATATGGAATATTCGAATAACTCATTCTGTATTCCTATTGGACATAATAAAATATGACAACTCTGATTGACCAATAGAAACGCAGAATTTCAAATGCCAATTGTGTCCGTTTTTCTTGGGTGATTCACAAAATTAAATTAACAAGTAACAAATCAAAATAAATTGAACTAATAAATCGTATAAAACCACTAATATAAAAAACTTATTACATATTTATTATATTGCTAGATTGATAAAACATGAGGGTGTTTTGAAAGAGCCCTTATATCACCAGTCATCGCTAATTTAACATTATAAGTACCCTTGAACTTTGATATACAAATCACGAGCAATTAACACTATTGTAGGAAATAAACGGTCTTGTAAATTTCAAAACAAACGTCGAATTATCCCGTACGGAGTATTGGATTCAAAAGTTTGTCATAATAATAATAAATATTATTTTAATGCACGACGGAGGGTTATTGTACACATTAATTACCCAAAATAATAAATAATTTTTAATAAAAACAGATTACATTATTTAACTCGTCGATAATTTGTTCAAAACAATTAATAGTTATTTATGGGCAATTTAAAAATCCCACCCTCCTAAGGACACTAGATTAAACTAAAATGTCAATAAAAGGTAACGTGAAAGTGACAGACGTAATATTGGCTTTATTATTCGTAAACCTTTTAAACGATTAAAATAACAAAAAGCAATTGATCTTAATAATAATTACCTCGAGTCGTTTGTATGTAATATTAATTCTTTGAATAATTCCATTAAAAAATAAAAACCCTCTAGATACGATACAATGACATCTGTCAATATTCACGCTACCTGTTAAATATGGCCTACTACCTACTATGGTTAAGGGCCCTACGACCGTCGACAGAACGGCGCACGCGCAGCGTCGTCGCGATTCGGGAATTTAAAAACCTAACCTGCTCAGAAAAACGGAAAGTCGGTTTCGAATGTTCGTTGTGAATGTTTTTTGCTACAACAGAAATAATTCCGAAACGTTCAGTTATGTGTGACAATGAGCATTTATCGGGCTAAAACCAAACAAGAAGTTTATTTGACATCGTTACTCTACGACTCCATCGATGACAACAATATCAGGTAAACAATATATTATTGATAAATTGTAGTTTTTAAACGATTAGGAGGTTGTTGATCAAAGAATGCTGTGAGTTTTTTTATAATTTACCAGTGTTTGGAGATCAGTTAAATAATAATAGAAATTTAGTAATAATAATAATGGTTAAAAAGTGAGTACCAAGAGATAGTTTGTAAAGAAATATTTTTAAAGTTTTATCAGATACAATACAAGAAAAACTTTTTTAATAACTTAAATTAAGTTATACAGTAACTGTCATTTTGACCTATACGTAGATTAAAAAATACGCCATCTTATGATTGAAAAAATTACTTAAAAATAAAAGGCTCGGTGTAAAATAAGAAAGTTACAAATATGCGAAAAGTAAATTGAATCGGCAGGTATGCTATAAAACTTGTAACTGATTATTGGAATTTATTCATTTTCTTGATAGATTCTTGTAAATATAAGACATTTTTCAACTCTCAATTCTATTATTAATACATATTTATTTTACAATTATGTAATTCCTGTAAAAATTACACTTCGGATAAACGAACGTGCGATTTTATTCCAAACAGAAAATAGCGCAATCTACAATAACTTCAATTATACATATAATTCTTATCTACACAAATAGATTTATCAATTTTACTACTCAATACTCGCAGGATGAAAAAGCTACGAGCGCGTCGCGAATCTAAAACAAATTTCTGATTTTATTTACACTATAATGACCTTTTCGGATTTCTAAAAATAATTGCAATCCACTACAATTACAAAATTTGATTATTGTTACATTAATATATGCATCACTTTTAACATACATGATTCCTTATTGGGAGTTATTTAAGCTCTAATTAGAACTAATTAGAGTTGGTTTTATTGAAGATATTTTCAATTGAAATAACAAGATTAATTCAAATATTACTAGATCCATTAAAAATTTACTAGAACATTCTAGTGTTATTATACCATATCATCTAGTGTTATATTTCAGTTCTACACCTCTAATGCTGTTTTGTAATCGTTTTTGGTATATTTTTTTAGGGCTGTTCGATCACTGTTGTGCGAAAAAGGAGCGAATCCCAACTTCATAGTACCTACCAAAGGAATATCTCCGTTTCACCTAGCAGTAGGCATCGATGATTGCGATTTCGCTTTGAACGTAACTTGTTTGATTTTGGAATTTGGAGGAGATCCTAACGTTAGGTAAGCTCCGAACGGTAAAACTTTGTTTTACTGCATGAGAGGCGTTTTTTTTAGTATTTGAACCTTTGGCAAGCAAGGGAAAATACCCAGATTTGTCTCTAATTGACACGATTATAAAAATAGATGTATCTATGTCAAAATAAGAATATTCGATATATTTCCATCATAATAACTCGTTGAATGAACTGATTTGAAATTACTTTTTATCGATGTACTAATAATACCTAGAATTCCGTTTTATCGGTCGAAAATAGGCCGATTTTCGTACAAAGTGCCGTCTGATTTGCTTCAACATACAACGAGTTCAATTGAAATTTATCTAGATAATTAACATAATTAATTTTTATAAGTCGTGCTCTAATTAGGTTAATTGTTCTTCGATTATTTCAGGACTATTATAAAAAATCAAAGAAAAATATTTGTCGAATTTCTGTCGATAAAAATAAAATACGTTTCGAAAAAAAGAATTATTGACGCATTTTGTAATGTTTACTATTGATAATTTGTTGTTCGACAATATTTCTATAGCAGGAAATTTTTCCCACAATACAAAATCAACTCTAATACAGTGGACATTATTTTCAGAAAGTTCCACAACCTTAATATAAAAACCCAACAATCAATCTTTATTATACAGTAACAATTCTTGTCCTTTATAGGGTATACAAAATTTCAATTAATCCCAATTTAATAATAGCTTTCACGCTATAATTTCGGCCACCCTGTATACCAAATAGTATCCCTATTTATTTTATTTGTTTGCGATAAATAAAAAATTAGCAAGTGTTCGGATCAGCGCGGAAAAAGAAATTTATGAAACGCCATTATCGCTTCCCATTCATGTAAACTCGTATAATTAACCGGTTATTTCTGGATAAACGAACAAAGCCAGCAATTAAAGTGTGTCGCACATTAAATATGCAATTAAACTGAATAATTCGTTATCAAAGTATATCGTAGGTCAAGTATTGTTTTTTCTTCATTTTTTTAAACAGTCATTTTTGCCCCGGCTTTGCTGCAATAGAAAATGTGTTTCTGTCAACTTTAAGGTACTTTTTATAGCTGATTTAATTTGGTTTTTGACAAATTTTACCATATTGTTACCTATTTAACTTATTAACGTATTTGTTTATTTAGGTCCGAAGACGGTCTGACCCCCGTCCACATAGCTTCGGCATGGAATCGCCTGGACATACTGCAGCTGCTCTTGCGTTGCGGCGGCGACGCCGAGCTGAAAGACGCCAACTGGATGACGCCCGTACAGTACGCCTTGAACGAAAATCTACCGGAATGCGTCGACCTCCTTAAGGGCCACTTGCCCGACAAGTACGAGGCCATGAACGAGGATCTCCACGACGGCTACCAATTCCGTTTCGGTGAGGAAATTAGTAAATAGAGAACTTGAGAGGGTGCTGAATATAGATAGAATAGAATAGAAAGGCAATCGGTCTGTTTCTGATGGGGTTTCAGATAGGAATCTGGGAGTTTGATTGGCAATTCTGGGGAATGGAAGTAAAAGACTTGAATCGGAGAGTAGTAAAAAAAGTCTGAATGCACTGAATTTTTTCTATTATTCCTATTTTCAAATATTCCTAGATGACATGTAATCAATACTGTTCAAAAAAGGGATACCATATAAGCTGTCCCATTGAAAACAAGAGTGTTTACCTTTACCTCTTTTGAGTGGGATAATTTCGTATTGGGACACAAGTTATTTAGATATTGATTAGTTATAGAGTTATAGTAAGGAGTTATAGTAAACCATTCTAAAAATAAGCGCGCTAAAAGATAAGATAAAAGAACGACTTCTGGAACGTAAAATGAAGGAAGTACTACATATACGCATTGAAAAATCCTATTTTATTTATAGAACATTGTAGAACAATCTCCAATAAGCTGATAATCATTTTTAAATACGCAAAGACAAACAAACAAATAAGTTCTGTTGCCGTTTCAGATAAACTATTAGTGAACAACGGCAACCTAATCGGGGAATACGAAATCGACGACGAAACCGCCCGCAGTATTAACGCAGACCGGCCTTTATTGGACCTAGTCAATCAGCCCGAACCCGACCACACTAAATTAGTATTAAAATGGTTCGAAACCCACGTAGACGAGGCCAGAATCGACGAAACCTTTACTGTTAATCGCCAAAACTCCACAGACGACGACTTCGTGTCCTACGAAAGCTCCGCAGACGAATCGGACGTCATACTAAACCCAAACACACTTAATCTAACGGTTAAAAAATCGTTCAAGAAAAAGAGGAAGATCGAAAGACAGCGGAATCCTCGATCGTCCACCCCACAAACGAAATCACCGAAATCCTGCATTATCGAACAAAACACTCGTTTCTCGTCCGAATCGGGCATTCAGACACTACCCCGTTCGGGGAATTCCCTATCGTCCGTAAAACCGCCGGAAACGAGCAGCGATTACATGACTTGCAGCGGAAATAGCATACTGAACAAGAACATCCTCGCTATACACGATGCCAGTAAGAGTCTATTCACTTCGGACGAGTCCTGCGAGTCCTACGAGGCGAGTTTTGTCACGGTTTCGGAGGTGTACAAGTACGAAGATGAGCAGAAAGGGATTGTTCTGTACGAGAAGCGCTCGATCGATGTTGGTAGGTTAGTATCTTATTAAAACAAATAATATATCTATGAACATAATCGTTCATTGATTGTTCCTATTTCTTTTTTCGCTCCAATCGATGCTTATTAAATACGAATTTCCAATAAATAATTAATCAATATAAAACAAGTGTGTTTGTTGCACTATTTAATCAATAATTATAATAGAAGAATGATTATATTTTTAACCTTGTACATCTCTTATCTAATCTTATTCGCGCGCTTTAGGTGCAGTGAGAGCATCAGGACCGGCTCGGTGTCGTCCAAAATGTCCCAGCTACCCGAAACGCTATGCTACGATCTCAGCGCGCTGCGCAAGGAACTGATCCAGCTGGGCTACCAGCCGGGTCCCGTAACTTCAACGACGAGATTGGTGTATTTGAAGAAGTTACGCGAATTGAAAAGCCAAAGGAATCAAACGACGGAGGTCGTCGCGACGCCGAAGAGCAACGAAAGAGGTAATGTAACGGTGTTTTGTATTAGTAGATTCCATTTTATGAAGATTCATATTTAAAGTAAAATTAGACCGAACAGCCTAAGCAGCTGAGGCTTCAAAACAAAGAAATCTTTCGTGAATACCCTGTATATTTATTCTTGTCGAATGTGACATTTTTTAACTACATATTTGTTTTAATTTTCTTATACACCGATGCGTTTTTACAGCGATTTGATCGCTCATGCGAAGAAACTCAAATTTGACTCATTGATAAAATATCTTCCAGTGTACTCCCGTGAATTGCGGAGGACTTTGAGGAATGTCGATTGGACGTCGAATTTGGAGCCTTATAAGCAGTTGGAAATGAACATGATGAAGCAATTTAGGGATTTGGATCCGTCGAGGAAATGGAGAGAAGGGACGGAGAAGGGTTCGTTTACTTACCTGCTTTTGGATCCGAGGAAAACGAAGAATTTACCCTGTGAGGCGGAATCAACGGACGCTAAGGATGTTTGGGAGAGGTTTTTAGCATCCATTTTCTACGTTGGAAAGGGTAAATTGTACTCTTTTTTTGTATTTTATTATGAAAATTGGAATTTGTAATTTTCTTTACAAATTCATATTTAGGGTCTTAAAAAAGAAAAATTTGACCCCTTGTAACTAAAGAACCGAATTTTTTTTCAAAATTCGCTGAGACCCGCCAATTTTTTTTCCTGGGGGGAGCATTGTTGACGGTCAAGCCAACTTGATTCATCCCCCTAAGCCCCAGCCACCCTAACTTTAAAATTTAAAATGGAACTACTCTACTTCCAATATAATACTTCCAATACATTATTTGAAAGCCATTTCCGTTGCGAATACTCGAATACCCGTTGCGGCCAATGGGTGGAGTTCAATTGGTCCCCGCAGTCAAATTTACCCAAATATAATCCTTTTTCGACTCGAAAGCTATCAGTCAATTGGTCCCCAATACCGGATTAAGGGTTTCTAGGATGAACCGATGGGAATATTTAAAATTTCAAAATTCTCTGGCAAATTTCGATTTTATGATTAGGGAAAATCCCATCCCTTCCAGTATACTTCTAGAAAATTAGGTGTACTTTTCATAATAACAAATTTCGATATTGTAAAATATCAAGGTACTTTATTACTCTAGAACAAAATTCACATTTTTTAACATACCTCGTATAAGATTGATAAAACTTGATTTTTGATGGTTGCATCTTGGATTTTAGATCATGCAGAACTTTTTGTGAAGAATAACTATTTCATAAAATTGATAATAAAGTTTCCCATATGTTGCCAACTATTTTTTGAAATCCGTTCGTATTTTAAAACTAAAATAATTCTTTTTTTGTACAGAATTTGTCTTTTAATATATATTGTACCAATTGTATAAATTTTAAATTACTAATGCTTAGGTATTAAATATTTTTTAACACTAAAAGTTGCATTTTGTCCAAATTCTCTCAGCTATGTAAGTACACCAGAAAATGTTAGCCAAATGATAGTTATTCATGCAATGTACGATCTTATCTAATCGGATTAGGAATATTTTGACCGCGGGGACCAATTATCCCATTAAATTTTGAAACTGGGGACCAATCGACCTGTAGGATTATGGAACCCCGCTAACAAAAATGACCGTGGGGACCAATTGACCAACACTGGGACCAATAGATGTTATTATTTCCTTCATTTATATAGAATTAATTCGAATTTTTTCATTAAACTCCATCATTGCATTAAAATGAAAATTTATTCTTTGGCGAAATACACGCCTTTATCATTGATTCCGTAGTTGGAGTTGGTTTCCTCTTCACTATCGCTAGACCACATTTAATTTTAAATTTGTAAAAAAGTTGGATAGGATGACATAAGGAAATCAAGTTCCTGTCGCTTCAATTCAATATGCTAGGAAAATATTACAACTTTTCAATTATTTATTTTTTCCGAAACAAAAACTGGAAGTATTGTAAAACAAACTTGTAATATAAGGCTTGCCACTTGCCACTTGTCATTGTCATTAATAATTTACTCTTGTAATCTTATAAGACCACAAATTTGCCAAAACAATATTTTGCCTGGCACGTGTCCTACAGGGATTGTCAGTTATATGATACAGACTCCAGGAAAATATTTTATGGCCCAATTTGTATTATCTACAATTCTACAAACGTCCTATTCAGTGATCAAAATTCTATTAATGCCCTTACCCTACTATTTCTAAAACAATAACAACAAAAACCACAAACTTCCTTTAAAAATAAATCCACTATTTATTGATCATTTGTATAAATTATTTAAGGTAAAAGAACCCGCCCCTACGAGCACCTCTACGAAGCGGTGCCGCTATGGAGAGCATCGAACTTCTCCACCAGCACCGGCAAAGTGGGCAGGATCCTGGACATCTGGCGGGCCGGGCGCGGCGTGATATGCCTCCACGTGTTTCAGAACACCGTGGCCGTCGAGGCGTTCACCAGGGAGGCGGCTATGATAAGCGCCCTGGGCCTGGCTAACGTGTCCAATGTGAACGCAGGGAAGTATTACGGGGTCGCTTGTCAATGGAGCAACAGCGACAAGGAGAAATTGGGGACATATTTGCTGCACAAAGCGATGAATATATTTTTATTCGAAGGCGAGACTGAGGTGTATCCGCAAAATCTTAAGTGACTGGATATTGTAGTATACGAGAGGTGGAAATATAGTGAGATTTTATTTAACACGTAGCGCGATATTAAGTAGGTTTTACTTATCGACTGATTGATAACGATTATTCTTTTAAAGATAATTTAAAATTGTGTAAACGAAAGGTGCAATTAGCAACGTATAATTTATAAGATATGTTTTTATATACATATAGAAATTTTGATTGTATACATATTTTTTTAATAAAATTAATTGAAGATAACCAACGAACATTTTACCTCTAAGAGCGTTTTTACACTATGCGATAAATTGCAACAATAAAACGTTGCGATATCGCATTGCAGTCCAAATACATGTATGCGATACGATATTTATTAAACAATGCATTTTTACTGCAATACGATATCGCTACTTTTTTGTTTCAATTTAACGCTCCGTGTGAAAACGCTAAGTGCCGTTAGGCCCGTTACACAGTACCGCGGACGGTTCGCGCTACGCGCCGCTTTATTTCTATTATCCTAAATAGTACTTTACTTACACAATTGCGCGGACGGTCCGCAATGTAAAATAATTAATAGAACTTTTAGGATAATAGAACTAAATCCGCGCGCGTAGCGCGGGCCATCCCCGGTACTGTGTAACGGCACTAATATGTCCTAATTTTTCCGTTCATTATTTTCTTCCAATTCGAAAAAGTACTCGAGACAAAATTACTAGGTTTGTTTTTTCGATAGAGAAACGTATTTTCTATTACATTACAAATATCGAATTTTTCGTAGTTTAATGTCGGTTATTCAGTGCCCTGTAGAGCTACATGTAGGTTTAAGAAAATAAGAAATACATCTCGTTAAAGTGAAATTTATTAAATAATATCACAAATATCGTTGACAAAACCGAGAATGAGGCCTTTTTTCGCTAAATAAATAAATAAATAAATAACAAAAATACATTTAAACGTGATTTTGTTTGCGTTCAACAACCTTTGTTTCATAAAAATATCATTTACAAACACAAATTAACAAAAACATTATTTACAAAAACTATTCCAGCCGACTTTTATTTTAAAAACAGCTGCGCTCCCTAAATGCTATTTTATACTATTCACGTAATTACGTTACAAAAACCTTAACAGTTTACATCTAAAAATATCGAATGTACAATTCAAATTGACAAATTACAATTATTTGATACGATGCTTCCTTATTAATTAGTCTACCAAAGATGCAATTACAGCTCTACCTATATAATAATTATACAAGTTTACACCGAATGCAAGACATTTGCATTACAAGTACATTATTTAGAAATCGTATTACTACAAAGTGAGAATTTTACAAAATTGATTTAATGATTTTGATGTTTTAGGCATTTAGGACAAGTGAGTGAAGCAATCGATATGACAAAATTATATCTTTTACTGCATTGTCATAAAAACTTCCAAGTTTTAAATAAGTGTAAAGAAACACGTGTGATCCAAAGTTACAGGATGTCCCAAGAAAAAGCTCCCAGTATTTACCAACAGCAAAGAAACTTGCAAGGATATTGCTCGATCAAATTTATACGACAAACGAGTCCCGTCTACTTACTTACACATTTCTTTTGTAAAATGCTTCCAATAATCTCGAAAACAACTTACAAACGCGCCCTTAAAAACCCGATTCGCCTTAAAACGTACTTTAATTATTTCAGCTTTTGCTGCAACCGGGCAGGTTCCTTTTGTCAGTAGAAGCCCCGTCTTCGGTGGTCAGGCCTTCCAATCGACTGGACAAATCTTCGTTCGTGACCACAGCGTGCTGGCCTGCAATACAACCAAACAAACCCAAGTTAGTACGATTAGCTACACTGCTGACTTTATTATTATTATTAGACCATTTAGATGTAAAACACGTTTCGTTGAGATGCACAATGAATTTATTACACTGATTTTATATCACTAGATTCTTTTAAACGGTTTCGCTACATTCGGTTTGGATTTCGCAACGTTCGAACTGGACTCATCGGCGTCTCTAACTCTGCTGGTATTCGCTTCGCCCTCTTGATTAGGGCCGACCTCCGACCTGGAGGTGTTCCCAAAGGACATACCTGGATCTACGTAAAGTACGTCAATATGTTTCTACAGTAATAATTGCCGTACCTAGGATATCGGGGAGGGCGTTTCTCCTTCCGGTGCGACCGGACGAGAGGAACTCTTTCTCTTGCAGGGCCGCTTCCTCGGGGGTGGCGGCAGGCGCTGGATTCGTCGAGCTGCTATTGCCTGCGGCACTCCGAGATGCCTCCATCACTGCTAGCATTTTTAATACTGCAAAAAGACCGCGTTAGTACGTCGTTTCTATCTGCTGTTCGTTATACGACATGCACGATTATTGTTTACTATCGATACCTAAATGTATTAGTATTGAATGTATTTAAAGGCGTTTCAATCGCAGCCTCTTTTGCGAACAATGAGATATTAATAGAATTCCTCTTGGGCAGACAGATAGACAGACAACAATACGAAACCCTCGTGAAAGTTGGTCAAGGATACGAATTGACACAATACACGATTGTTTGCTTATCTTTCGACTCGCTACGCAAATACTTTTTGAAAAGACATGCTATGTTATTGTTAGAAAAAAAAATGGTTAATAAATACGTGGATTTGTTTAAATTGAACTCGCCACTTACATGCAAAGGTTAATAATGTTTCGTTTTAAATGCCCCGCAAAGCCACAGCAAGCTAAACGACGTTTTAATATAAAAAACCCTACCCTACCTGATTTTCTCGAAAATTTCGTTATTCGATCGCGTTTTATTTGCGAATTTACTTGGGGAACGATACATAATAGAGATTTCTCAGCTACTTGCTTCATATTTTTAGATTTGCCTTATACCAAAATCACCTACCATGTGCGAATCTTTGAAATCACCTTGTGCCGTTAACTCGAATTCAACCGAACCAATTTTGCGTAATGTTCGAAATATTTAATTTTAAATAATATTTTCTAAACAAATATAATGGTCGTCTTTTGTTCGAACATTTCAAAATGACGAATGACGTTTGTTGACTTTGACGTTTGTTAAACGTAGGAAACATTCCGCAATGTTGTCATATCGATTAATTCTACTTTTGTTTACTCAACATTTTTGTGGTTTTTGTTAATATTTGGTAATATTACTGATAAATCTATTTTTTTTGCTTTTTGATGATACGGCGTAACAAAAAAAGAACACGTGAATCGTGAATTATCGACGTTGTCATGTAAAAATTATTGGATTGTGTTTTAAAAAATCTATTCAAGTACATAGTATTTATTTTTTCATGTATTTTTTGGCATATTTTTTCATTTCAGTATTTGGAATTTTCAGTGTTTTTTAACTTCATTTTTTCAAGAATATATTTCTTGAACTAAAACTTTTACATTTACTATTTAGTATTTACTATTTTGAAACGTTATTTGATTCAGTTTTGAGTTTATTTTATTTTAATTTATTGTATATTAGTTTTTAGTAGAGTTTGATTAAAATTTTGTATATTTTATTATTTTTTAAAATTTTTTCTTAGATCTGATTTTTCTTTACATGAACAGAAATTTTTGAGACTTGGCAACGCCGCCGGAAGAATAAGTGTTACCAATTATTGTTGTCTATGGATGTCGGTAATACAGGATGCGATAAAGCGATAGATAAAAAAGAGAAAGAAATAACAATGAAAATCTAGTAATTTCCAAATTGACAACAATATGACATTGAAACGTTTCTCATAAATTTTGTTGCTCAAATTTTCGTTCATTCACATCCCCGACAAACAAAAATTCCCTTCAAATATTTCCCTTAAAAAAAAAGTTAAACCGACCAGGATTTCCCTGACTTGCGCACTCGTTGACATTCTGACATTTGCACAATCGCGTGTCGTGTGAACGTACAAGCAGAACAGAGAAATACGGCTTTTGTGATTCATTCGAAGACGCTTTTCTTGATATTTGATCTGGAAGTTTTGGCATTCGAAAACTTCTACTACACGTCCTGAATTTTCGTAATATGAGTAATGCACCCAACCAAAATGGATCAGGTCTAGAGCAGCAGGTGAGCGATTTATTTCCCAATTTCCCAACCACGTTCCGTGTCCGCGATTCTCGACAATGGAGGTCGCGGGTTCTTCCACACTATTATTGATCGTCGTGCGAAATTTTATATTCGGCTATTTCTAATCTCAACCAACAGTTCGCCTATCTCGCGATCGTCGGGAATTTTCCAATTACCCGATTAAATCGGTCCATCGCCGCCTACTAAATTCGATTCGCATCCAACAAAGATCTTCGGGAAACGGTAAATCGCATTCCGCTCGACGGCGGGATGTTATCCGATCGCTGTTACGTAAAAACGATCTTTTGCCAGACCAAACGAATTTCCTTTAATTGTATTTCGAAGTTGAGAAGAAAAAATGATTTTCTAACTGGTAATTTTCGGTTTCAGTTTGCTGGTCTGGACTTGCAGCAGAGTCGCAGCTCGAGCAGCAGCGGCCGCTACGTACCCCCCCATTTGCGCAACAAGAATTTGCAACAGCAGCCCTCCGAAGGCAGCGGAGCCAGTAACGCAGGAGGCGGCTTCGACAAGGAGCGCTACGACAGGTAAACACACAATTTCCCCTAAGCTATCATAATTCTATTTACTGCTCGAAACAAGTAAAAAATAAAGTAAGAAAGAAACAAAAACGATACTGTTACATTTGAAGGGATCGATTCGATAGTAACAGCGATAGAGGCGGTCCGGATAGCAGGGATCGAGGCGGCAGCAGAGGCGGTTCGAGGAACTTCGGACGGGAGCGCGACAATAGAGCCGGCGATTTCTCTAATTTTAATACCAGAAATCGGAGAGATCAAAACGGAGATGCTTTCGACAGGTAAATTGTACTTGGAATTATCCTTATACAATTCTAATTCGATCGACAAAACATTTGAGACCGGATTATTTTGATCGTAAACTCTTCTCTTCTCTCGTAAACTCCTCATTTTTCCTGTCGTATTTTGTGCAGGTGCATACTTCATTGTAGTCGAAAACTAAAAGTCTTGCTAATTTTATTCCCTTAGGTGCTGAATGTTCGAGGAAATGTCTGTTAGTTTTCTTTTCGACCTAATTACTTCTCTTTAACACAGTTTCCCTAGCTTTTTTGCGCATTCTTTTAGCCAACATCAGGAGAAGATTCAGTCTAAAATTGTCCTCTTAGATTCTACTAATTACAATATTTATCTTCAGAAAAGGTCTCTACTCTTTTCAATCCTTAAACATGCAAACAAAACGGTACTGTAGATATTTTTTGTAAAGTATTGGGTATACAAACAGTATGTAATATTATTGATAACCAAGCAATTAAGCTAATTGCATAATTTTTTTCTTAACTAATTCATCGTTATCGTTGTTGTAGAAATGACTGGAGCGGTGGACGCAATAACGACAGGGACAGGGACCGTCACAACGACCTTCAACCGCGCAATGATCGATGGCAGGAGCCGGACAGGTCTTCGAGGAGCAACGAAGGCGGCGGCGGCGGAGGCGGTGGCGGTAGCAGATGGAACGACAACGCAGGTTCGTAAATACTTTAATGTTATTTCTCCAGTTGTAAAATATTCGAAACATGCTTCGTAAAGGTGGCCTTTAACGTGCTGCTCCTAAACTCTATTCCAACTAAAATGACAAATTTAAAACGAGGTCACGATCCCAACGTTGAGGGTTTGCAATTGAAATCCTGTCTATGACTGATTTTCAGATTATATGGTTATTTGAAGGTTATGTTTACTTTTTACTTTCAATGTTTACAAATGAAAAAAGTTGCAAATAGAGGAATTTAAACAATAAAAAAAGGCCAAAATCGCCTTTTAAAAATCACAAAATTAGCAAATGGAGAAGACCACGACTTTTTTTTTAATTTTTTTTTCAAAACCGTGTGTTCTAAGAAGGCGCGTAATGAAATTTTTATTTTTTTCTGTTGCCAAATAAGGCCGCAATTAATTTTTAAAGTTTGAAAAACGTCACACAATCGTCATACGTTCTGCTCCAATCCAAGCGAGAGTTGCAAAGAGAAGTAATATTTAGCAAGTTTGCCACGTTTCCTATTACTCTTCTATACTCCGCAAAATGTGCGTTTTTTGTATATTTATTGCAATAAACATTTTCTGATTTATCCATTTCTTCCATTACCTAATGGATAATTCGATATATTAATATAGAAATAACATCTTCATCTGTATGAATTGTAACCGATTTTCGTGTTAAAAACACAAATAATGGTCCTGAAAAATTTATTTGGCAACATTATTGTCAACGTCAATATTATCAGTAAAGTGTTTTGTGCCGATCTGCAATTCGTGTAAGTTGTTTTGTGCATTTTTCAGAAAAATCTGACAAATGACAGTATGATTTTTGTTCGTTTGTGTATTCTTTGTTACTGCGTTCGAAAATTCATATTATTTAGTATACAACAAGACGTGAGTGGTTTATGATTGGTTGATGACTTATGAGTCAGAACCCGAAATTTTTAAATTTCGAAGGGCTATATCTTTTTAATTATAACACCTTTTGAGCAACTGAAAACGGTTTTGAGCTCTAATAAATCATTTCTAATAGTATATTTTGTCGAAATCCGCATATCTCACATCGTGGTCTTCTACATTGTAGGTTAACGAGTTAACTACAACGAGCGAGATTTTGTTACTGAAATTTGCAAAGGCATGTGGCAACAGCGTATCTTCAAAATCTAAGATTTCAACCGCGCGCCGTATAATTCCCCTAGTCGAATGGGAGAATTAACATTAACACTAGGGAAATTTTGATCTGCGTGGAAAAGACAGGAATATCACCAAATTCTCATTTTAGTTGGAATAGAGTTTACGAGACGAACTTTCTTCCAAGAGCCCTTTGGATCAGCATGTTTTGGTGGTCCATTAGCTACTAGGTCATATTCTACACTCAGGTGGAAAAAATTTGAACTAAGAATTCATATTATTCACTTTTTTTTTCGAAGAATTTTTATTTTCTGTATGGCATCAAATTATTTTGATGAATATTCAAGCTCATGTTCCCCAACTAAACAACTTAGTAGAGGTTGGTGCTGGGCCTCAAGAAAAATAGGAACAAATTGATCAGGAAGACATTAGGACTTTAATCGAATATGTCTAGACATATACAAGTAGTCATAAGGGCTCAAAGTGGTAAAACGCGTTACTAATTTTCTGATTCATTCTGATTTTCTCCTTAATTTTATGTGTAAATTGAACTGTACGATTTTTCTCCTCTTGCAAGAACTGAGTTTAACCGAATAAAATAAATTCTCATTTCTACAACTCACTTCTAAAATTGTTAATGAATCTCTTGGTCCTCTATAAAAAAATGCAAAAAAGTCCACACTAGTCAACGTGTTCATAGAAACAATATCGCTGTTACGTGAAATTCACTATTCAAAGAAAGAATTTCATTGTTATTTTGTTATATGAGATTAACTGTCCTTATTAAGTTGATGCACGACATCTTCAGAATATAATTTACGTTTGAATGGTTTGCAGGAGGACGCAGGAACGACGGTCGCAGGAACGCTTCGAACGAAAACGACTGGACCGTACCGACGGCGAGAGACGAGAGAGTGGAACTGGAGTTGTTCGGTACCGGCAACACGGGCATCAATTTCAGCAAATACGAAGATATACCGGTGGAGGCGACTGGTGACAAAGTGCCGAGTCACATTGCATCTGTGAGTCTCAATTCAAATTACAAATCCTAATCCGTTTATAATCAACATGTAGATTCAGTTTTGTGTTAACATTGTTTCGATATTGTCGATAGTTCTTTTCGATGATTATTGAGTACGTAGTACATGATGAGTACACGCATTGTGAGCATGTGTATTACTAATGTTATCACGAGCAAAGCTAATTTATTGATTCGACATTAATATATCATTTAGTTAATTTGGACATGCTTTTAAAATAGTAACATTACTCTTATTAATGACAATTTACTCATATATTAATCTCTTTCATCACGCGCTTAAGTTTCAGATCTAAATATTAATAATTACAGCAATTTGAATACAAATTGTCATATTAATGAACGTTAAAAAACGAATCATGTACTGTTGTCATTTGTTATAATTGAACAATCTACGAGCCCTATCTCACAATCAGTGAAGTTGGCCCAACCCCACAAAACATGATATTTGTGAATTTATCTAAGGGCTAATTAAAATTTTGTTTGAAATATAAAGGCCCGTATGCAGCGCCCCATTTTAAAGTTTGAGTAACGCTAACAAAACTGACATTTTTACATTGTTGTTATGGAGTAACTATGAACTTTGTTAGGACTTAGAGTTACTTTAAAACCGTTTTTAACGTTAAAATGGGGCGCTGAATACAGATCAATATTTTTGGTTAGTTTAAATGTGTATGGACATATAATAAGACCAGCGTGACTATTTTTAAAGTTTTTATGTTAAAGTATTATTTGTACGTTTCAGTTTGAGGAAGTACAGTTGACGGAACTGATTCGCCAAAACATCGCGATGGCTCGATACGATTCACCGACGCCCGTGCAAAAGTACGCCATACCGATAATCATAGGTAAGAGGGACGTGATGGCGTGCGCGCAAACCGGTTCGGGCAAGACGGCCGCCTTTCTCGTGCCCATCCTGAACCAGATGTTCGAAAACGGCCCGCCCAACATCCAATACAATCGCAGCAGGCGCAAGCAATTCCCCTTGGGCTTGGTGCTGGCGCCCACTCGCGAATTGGCCACGCAAATCTACGACGAGAGCAAGAAGTTCGCTTACAGGTCCAGAGTGAGACCGTGCGTCGTGTAAGAATCGCCTTAAATTTATCTCCTATACATAGAGGGTGTTTTATAGAGGAACCGACAGAAAACAGAGGCTTGTATGCGAGCTTAAAATATGGTGATTTAACCCAACTTTAGGCTCTACTCTACTTGCCTCTGTACTGTGTCGGGTCTTTTGCAAAATACCCTGTATATGAATGCTTCATTTACTCCACTAAATACACTATTTTGATGAATATTTGAACCTGCGTTCCCCAACCAAACAACTTGGTACAGGTTGCTGCTGCACTTCAAGAAGTGTGAGAACAAATTAATCAGGAAGATACTAGGACTTAATCGAATCTGTGCCTAGACGTTTGCAAGCAGTCAATAACATCTTTTCATTCTGATAAATTAAACAATTTGATTTTCCTCCTCTTGCAAAAAGTGATTTTAACCGAATACTGAATAAAATAAATTCTCATTTTTACAACTGCTTATTCATTGTTATTCAATGTGTTAGCTTGCTCTTAATACCAATTCAAAAGTTAAAATTGGGACATTGGAACATTATTATAAGAGAATTTTTTTTTAGTTCAACAGTTAGGAGTCAATCACTCGATCATTTGTGTTATGGAAAGTTTATTAAAATTTGACAATTGAAGCATTCATATAGCATCTTCCGTTATTTTCCAGTACTAGTTTTTAACTTGATAATTACATTGTAGATACGGAGGGGCTCACATAGGCGAGCAAATTCGTGAATTGGACCGGGGTTGTCACCTGCTGGTCGCGACGCCCGGCCGTCTGTTGGATATGATCGACAGAGGTCGCATCGGTCTCGATTATTGTCGTTATTTGGTGCTGGACGAGGCCGATAGAATGTTGGATATGGGTTTCGAAGTGCAAATTAGGCGCATCGTGGAGAAGGAGACCATGCCCAAGACTGGCGATCGGCAAACGTTGATGTTTTCGGCCACCTTTCCATCGCCCATACAGATATTGGCCAGAGATTTTTTGGATAATTACATTTTCTTGGCCGTCGGAAGGGTAGGAAGTACATCAGAGAATATCACCCAAAAGGTAATTTTTTTTATATGGTATAAAACATTTCATCTTGTCGTTATTTTATACTAATTTTGTATAGTTTGTGCAAAACAAAGCTAGATGCACGTCACTAATGTCGTCATATTAGCCAAGGACTGTGCCCAACTTTTTAAAATAAACACATTAAACAGATTAAGTTTCATACATACAGAATTTAACTTACTATTAACAAGGGATGATAGAGCACGCTAAAAAGCAGAATTAAATCATCCAAGAGAAATATATATTAGAAAAATTCAACGTTTGTATATAAAATAATTTTTTGTTCTTCTAGTATGTTGGTAGACACTGACTGTCAATTCGCACAGTTGCTGTTGTTAACCAATCAGTACTTTTAATTTTCAATTTGTTTTTTCGTTTTGCCTTGTGGTTGTTGCTTTATTCATTAACAAGAAAGAATGAATGTTTTTCAAGAAAACTGTTCTATACGCAGTTTTAGGTTTACGAGAATTATCTTTAAATGTACTTCATCACTAGAAATCTTTCTTGACAATTTAAGAAAAATCATAGATTTTTTAAACTTTGTAGAAGTTCGGCAACCCTGTCTATTTGAGACGTAGTAAACTTATGGTGATGTGCATGTCAAACTTTGTTTTGCACAAACTATAGTATTATGTTATACTAGGAGATAATTAAGCATTTTCAGACTTTTGTTTTATAAATATTGCTAGTGTTTCTTATTGTTAGTATAAATACCTCTATACCTTCTGCTCTTGTTTAGTTAATGTAATTCTTATTTCCTATTCTGTATCGAGTAATTTAAGTAGCTAGAGTTTACAATCTGTATGCATTTGCAAATACAATCTAATGTGCTTAGTTGCTATCATCAAAACTAATACATCGTTTTATCGTTTTCGCAGGTCGTGTGGGTCGAAGAGCACGATAAGCGTTCGTTCCTGTTGGATTTGCTGAACGTGTCCGATCTGCAACAACCTTCGGCCGAAAGTCTGACGTTGGTGTTCGTCGAAACTAAGAAGGGGGCCGATTCATTGGAGGAGTTCCTGCACAACGAGGGCTATCCGGTGACGTCGATACACGGCGATCGTACGCAGAGGGAGCGCGAGGACGCGCTGCGCCAATTCCGGTCCGGCAATACGCCCATTTTGGTGGCCACCGCGGTGGCGGCCAGGGGTTTGGACATACCGCACGTGAAGCATGTGATCAATTTCGATTTGCCGTCCGATATCGAGGAATACGTGCACAGGTACGTCTGAAAATATGGCGTTTATTACCACGTTTACATGCAGAGTTGAATCCGGATTGAGCCCTAGATCGACTCTCACGTAAACACGGATAGAGTTAAAAACGTATTGACTCGACTCGCTGCAATTTCTAACTGGGTCGAGTACCTCGGAAAAACACGAGTCGAAAACTCGACTCAATCTCGATTTGATTTTTCAACTGCATGTAAACGGGGTATATAATTGAGCTGTTTTTGGGGTTTGTTTAATGGTAAAATTGAACATACTAGCTGGGTGTCATTTAAACGAATTCAACATTCTGAGAGTGCTCTTGAGAGTATGTATACATTGACCCGCATTCAGCGCCCCCATTTTAATGTTAGAGTAACGCTAACAAAAGTGACATTTTTACATTGTTATGGAGTGACTATGGACTTTGTTAGGACTTAGAGTTACTTTAAAACTGTTTTTAACGTCCCTAGTTCCACCATAACAACAATGTACAACTGTCAAGTTAAAGACGCGTGTTTAATTTTTAAAAAAAGCGCTGAATACGGGTGTATTTCTATGCAGTATACAGGCAAAAATTTGACACTCTAGGTAAATAATTAAATAGTAATGTCGGGAAAGGGGTTAAAAGAAGCTGTTGAAGAGTTGATTTCCTAGTTTGAGGAAAACATGTTCTGGGATACCAAATCCGTAAGACAAATGCCCCATAATGTTGCCTTCCTTGAATCCATGTTTTCTCCCAACAATTATTTTTCACATTTTTCGCATTCTTTTTTCTCTTTTGCAATATTTGCAAAATTTTGCAAAATATCACACAAAACTCACACGGTTCTGAGATAAACTGATTTTATAAAAATCGCAACTAGCATTTTGGACACTCTCAGAGAGTAAAAATTTGCAAGTTTGCTCTTAAATGGACAAAGATATTAGAGTAACACTCTCAAACGGACACCTAGCTTTAGAAAGTGTAGAAGATTATTTCCTAAAACGCACTTGATTTTGTCAACAACAAATAACCGAGTGTGCACCAAATTGTAATTTCTGATTATAACATAATTTGAACTGTATGAGGTATGAAAGTTTTATCACTGTGCATAATTTTATGCACCTAACCCCCTAAGAATGTACTGTAATTCATCCTCTTAAAGAATGGCAAATTTGACTCATATTCGACTCATAATATCAAATCGATTTTAATAGACTTCATATCATCCTGTATTGTTTTTAGAATCGGCCGAACGGGCCGTATGGGCAATCTCGGTACGGCGACGTCCTTTTTCAACGATCGCAATCGAAACTTGGCCACCGGTCTGTTGGATCTGCTGATCGAGGCCAAGCAGGAGTTTCCCAGCTGGCTGGAGAGCGTCGCCGTAGACGGCCGGGTGCCGAGCGGCGCCAACAGGAGGAGCGGCAAGGGACGCTACGGAAGCGGCGGCGGTAATTTCGGCAGCCGCGATTACCGTCAGCAATCCGGTGGAGGCGGCGGCGGCGGTCGCGGTAACCAAAGATCTGGTAGCGGCGGTTACGGGAATAACGGTTACGGTAACGGGAGTGAGTATGATGCTTTTATGATGAATGTGTTTTTTTTATTTTATATGATTTGGTAAATATTTGAATACTTTATTTTAGGTAACCATTACGGGGGACTTGACAGAGGAAGCAACTACGGCGGCAACCACAACAATTCGAATAGTCGTGATGATTGGTGGTAAAAGTTAGAATAAAATTGTAAGGTCGACAAACCTTTTTTAGAAAATACTTACAACACGTACCTATATTACTAGTACCCGGAAATCCCCCACCCCTCCCCCAAGTCTCTTATATGTCGGTGTTTTGTCCAACGTTTCCTCTTTCTCTGATGATACATATTTATTCGAGTTACTTTATTTTCTTGAGACAATTACAATACCGAAAAGGAAAAAAAAATGATTCTACTAGCGACCCTAATACATAACTATTAATTATTTAATTATTATATACACGTATGCAATGATTGATTGATTGATTTATGAAGATTTTAAAATACCTTTTTTTTGTGTCTATTGAATAGAAAAACGTATAAAAATAATAGGAAAAGTATTGTTAAGAATAATTGTATTTTTTTTTCTCTTGTTAGGTGTGATTAATGAATGATTGAAAAAGTTTCAACTGGTATTAGGAGAAACACGTTTGGCAGTTAATTTTAATTTTGTAATTTTAAGCATACTTAATTGAAGATATTTTTTAATATACATATTTTAAAAGTACGCGCTAAAGTTGTGTTTCTCAAAAGGACTAGATTAAAAATAATCACACTATCGAAACTTGTCATAAAAGCGGTTTGAGCAATTTGTAATCTTTATTTTCTTTTGTATCTAAACAAAAAAATCGTTCAATCCCTTACCGTTTATCCGGCCACTTTATGTTACGCTAACGTTTCGAAAAAATTGTGTAAACGAAAAATCGCACGTTGCGTAACGAAAAATCGTCGAATAAAAATGCGGTAAAGAGGCGATAGAGAGGGCTCAAATAGCGTTGCAGTTACAGCTATTTAGGGCGCTAAGAATTTACATTTTGACTGTGATATTAAACGATCTAAATCGATTGTATAAGTGCGAAGATAATTCAAGTGACAACGTAGATCAAAGAAGAATACAGTCAGGTGACGACGTGACGCGTAAGCGCAGCGATAAATCTTAGCGTATTTTTAATTTACGATTAAAATAAAAAAAGGGTTAATTGAAGTTCTTTTTTGTTGTATAGAAACTCGTAGATTGTAAGGATGATATATTATGATATCGAAATGTTAGAGTGGGCACGTCTTCCTTTTTGATGAGGGGTTTTTCTTTTGTAACAATACGAAACCGCGCGTAAAGAGGTTATATAAATATTCCTTTTTGTGTCTGGACAGGACTAAAAAGAACGTCGAAGTTTCGATTTCTAATTTAATCGATGTTCGATTTAGTTTGCTGTTTACTTCTAACTGCATTCTTCCCAGGTGTTCTATTATTAATTTTTGCCTTTAATTCGTATTTATTATTTTGTACTTTTTATTTTTATTTAACTTAGTTGAATAATAGATTCGTGTGACTGAATAGAGTAACGATTGTAGATGCAACAAATTATTTGATTCATCTGAGTAAACTACGTGTGATGTGGTGAGATAGGTCCGCATGTTTGGAAGGTTTTTCACTCGCTTTGATGTAGTGGAAAAACTTTGAAATGTGTAACGCGGTAACATTGAAGAAAGAATTTAAGATTCCTTTTTCAAAAGTTAATCCGAAACGACACAAACACCACGAAGTTATTCGATTCATTCATAAATTTACCTGTGATATGGTTAGAAAATCGTTGTGCCTATTCTAACTGAATGTGCGAATATACACATATGCACATTCTAAATACAATTTTATTCGAAAACGATGACATAACGAGGAGCTGTGACTGCAACTTTTCTAAAAAAATACTTGGAGTTAATTACGCAAATTCATTGTATCTCCCGCTATGGGATTCATTTCCTCATAAGTTTTCGTCGTATTCTCCAAGATGGTTTTGTTAAAAAAAAACGAATGAAAATATTTATTCGATTTGATAGGAACGAAAATGCTCCACACAATTCTTTGTAAACGATAGAGCATTATAACTTTAATGCATTTACACGATTTGTTCTGTTAGAATGCTGCTACAGCATTAATCAATTAATAAAATATTTACAGTTCTATTTCCTGGTGCTTTTTTTTTCAATTGAACAATTAATTTCCCAGCACAATATCATGCAACAATACTTTTCTTGTGCAATGTTATGTAAACCTGACAATAAAACAAGAAACACAAATTAAAAAAATACTCGCGCCCCCTTTAATTATTTAAAAAATGAACACATACACACATATACAATGAAATCAGGAATTCGTCGCCGCTTTGATAATAGCACTCAACAAGTCGGGGTCCTCCTCCTGGGCTCCGATCCACCACATGCACAAAGCGTTCTCGTATTGCGAAGTATTCCTCGTGTGATGCAACGGATCCAATGTATGATGTTGGCCGGAGGCGGTTGCCAAAATGGGCCTGAAAGGATGCAGGCTGACGCCGTTGCAACAATCGCCGTGCAAGCTCATCTGCAACACACATTACGTTCGTTTAATCGACGTGCTATTTGCGATCGAACAAACATTTACCGATGGCGGATTTTGAGGAATGAGAGTCACCTAGTTCCTCTGGCCTATTTATTTTTAAAGGTAACAGTTTTGTTTAGGTAGATATATCAACAAAAAAGTTACCCCGGCTCTAATTCGTCGGTTACTAAATGGTGACACAATAATTCCTGTAAATATTTACTGCACATTACAATAATCAACTTATCCAATCTACCAAAAAAATACATCGAAGCATCCTTTACATATAAATAATATATCATTGCATCATTGTAAAGGATGATTCAACTATTTCAATTAGCTTATCCTACTTTACTAAAAAATAAAACGTTATAGGTTTGAAATTTCTATTTGGCTCACCTGCATATGAACTGTCGGATAAGTTTGCTCGGTGACGTTCCACACTTGAACCTTACCATCAGTCCCGCCAGACACCAACCATTTACCGTCTAAACTTAAATCTATAGCGATCTTTTGATTCGTATTCACTTCTCTAGGTACACAAAACATCGGTCTACCGGGCACCTAAAAACAAGCCACAAAAATTGTATTAAATTGCATCAATTAACGAGAGTATTACTCGTACATTAACGTTATTAAATGCGAGATGACAAGAGTGGCAAACGAGCTGGGATTACATTCTTGTAGACTCTTCCAAACGCTACTAAATAGTTTGTGTTACTTAAAAACCCACGATAATTAAAATCTTATATTATTTTCGAAGATGCTCTTATATTAAATTCTTGTGGATATTTCTAGACTAGATTATTTTTGACCCTTTTTAACCTATTAAAAAAAGAACGTTGCTGTATAAAACTAATGCAATATATCCAAATGTACAAACTGTGCATAACCGTCTGTACAAATATTCAATTGTACAAGGCGTCAGGTTTTACGAGAAGGAATTCACATCAGATTAGTTCTATAGGGTGTCCCGTAATACATGGACTATACGCTTGAGGGTAGGTCAAAATATGACCCAAATTTATCTTAGCTCAAATTTGTTTAGTTAGGAACTTGCTAAAACATGCTTAGGAACGTAATGAATAGAGGTGAGTAATGAGTAGAGACATTTCGTAGCCAGAGTTGTTTTTTGCATATTATGAAATTCATTGCCCTTTTTTTGTAAGCATACAGCGCAAATTTCAAACTCATTTATCTTGGAAACGGTGCATTTTGGCGACTAAAAACAGGTATACATTTTTTAAAGCTAAACTGTTGTAGTTTCTGTAAATTGATCCCTTTTGGTCAAATTCCTGCTTACAAAAAAGTTATGGTCGTTCAAAGGGTAAAAAAATGTGCCGAAGTGATTAAGCGCGAAACGGATAATATATTCTTAATGGGTCACCTATAAAACACCCGAAATTTGACAAAGATATCTCATCTCTTGAATTACACTGGAAGAACAAAAATAATCGATTTTCATAGTGCTATAAGTTTCTTAACTTTGGACTAAGATAAATTTGGTTAAATCGCCATATTTTCAACCTTAGGGTAAGGCCCATTCATTACGGGTCACACTGTAGACTACACAGGACTTTCCATACTGTTAGTAAAATCCAGGCCAAAATGTATCTTTAACGCCTACTATTCTACGAGTAATTAATTCAGAAACAAAAAATTATGCATACACGTAAATCCCAACAAATGATTTCCTTGTCCTTGCGAGCGCCACTATACAAACGGAAACCGTCCAAGGAAAAGGCCATCGTCGTAATGCCGCCTTTGTGGCCGCTCAACTTGCACAGATGCCGAAAAGATCCGTCACTTTGCGACACCAAATCGATCGTATTCTTCCACGTACCTAAAATAAACATTAATGAACAACGGTAACAATCCATCTATGGCGACTGACCTTTAAAATCGTCAAATAAATAAATGTCTAATTACCTACGGCCACGACTCCCGGCTGCGCCTGACTGGCCACGATGCAAGACACCTGATGCTGCACCGGATACTCGACGAAATCCCTGCCCGGCCTCGCCGTCTGGAATGTCTTCACGTTCTTCTTGTAGCCGCAGAATATGCTCTGTCCGTCCGCCGAAAACACGCAGCTGATCGCCGGCTCGATCTCGTCCTGGCTGTTGTAGCCCCTGTACGTGCACCGCAAGTCCCCCGAAAAGGCGTCCCACAGGTGCACCGGCCCGCTGTGACCGCTCGAGAGCCAACTAAAACATTCATTTATTTATTACGGGCAAGCCCATTTAAAGTATATAGCAACATTTATCAAGCTTTTGGAAGTAAGAGAGTGTTGTTGACCCTACCAAAAGCCTTAGAGAAGTCAGTGTACAAATCATTCTGGCAACCCCTCACCAAGGCTTCCGCAGGGAAGTTATTAAATAAGTTATTAAAAGACTCATTGAATGTACATTATAAGGAAACCTACCAGCAGGTAGCGGCGTTACTGCTATTCATACCGGGATACCAGCAGTAATCGTATATCAATCCGGACTCCGGAACGCTGACGGCTGGTTGTAGGGGTACGATGGTCCGGCTGGTACGGACGCTTTCGCCGGAATACAAATCGGCGGGCAGCTCCATGACGTGCGTACCGGCGCCCCTGACCACTGTGAGCAGGCAAGTACCGTCCGGGGACCACTTGCAGCCTTTCAGGTAGTGCTGATCGCCGTAGTTCGGCCATTGCGCCCTGGCCAGTTCTAGCGCGGTGTTTTCAAAGTTGTACGAGGCGTATTGGAACGGACTGGAGTTGGCGTAGGGCACGTAGGAGCCCTCCAACACCGCTTCACTCGTCTCGGTGGTCTCGCTCATGCTGGACTTTCCGCTAACATGCGCCTGAAATTCGAACGGTGAGTCGAGCGCCTTGGTCCGTCGGGCGGGTTAATTGCAAAACGAAACGGAAAATAACGTAAATCGGCGTGGAAATTGTTCAAAATTGTATTAAATGGAACGAAAATAGTTTTTTTTGAGGCCGACACTCGCTGATTACAAAATGTCAAGTAACTGTCATTCTTGTCAAAAGTCTTTCTAGTTTTTTAGAGTTGTGTTTTGTGTTGTTTCAAGGTAAGCGGTGTTGTCACGTTGTTTCTTCTTTTTTTAATATTTGATTCTTGAATTATTTATCCCGTTTACATGCAAACTTGAAGTAGGGAGCATGGAGAAAGAAAGTAAAGAGAGTTCAATTCTTTACTAAAAATTGGCCTAGCGTTGAAGGTGCTGCTCTTGGTACGGGGACCATGAACTAATATCAAGGTCGGCGATGTAGATTTCTTCTATATTCCAAAATTAAAAATAGGCGGTAAATTTAAATTTTATTTTTAGATTTCTAACTCCATATATCATGCAATTGATAATTGTGTAGTCATTTAATAGCTCATGGATGGAAAATGGCTATTAAATGACTGCACAATTACAAAATTATATTATAAATAAATGTTTAAAAATATTTAGTATTTTTAGTATTTTAGTTTAAGAATTAAAACTTTTGTTAATTTAATGAATACTTATATCTATTCAAAATTTTACACAATTTAATTAATAGGTATATCCTTAATTAATTACCCCATTTACACGCGGGATTCAGTGACCAGATCGGGATTGACTCGAGTTATCATTTTCTTCATCGAGTCAACTCGATCCGGCATCTTTTCTGTTCGTCGAGCTAATTCGATCTGTGTTTACAGAAGAGTCTAGAGTACAGAATATCTAGAGTTATAAGAAAATTATGATAAAAAAGTAATTTTTTTCCTAAAACTGTAACATCCTGTAACTCAAAAACTAAGAGATTTACGACATTATATTGATATTAACTTTTCTTGTTAAAATCACTCATGGATTCACTCACCCTTAAGAGCGGGTTAATATAGCCCAGGAGTATTCCTCGAGTTAACAAATGACCCGCTATCGAAAAACACTTTTTTCAGTATAACCCAGGGTTATCTTTAACTCGAGGGGTAACCCTCAATTGATAAATCGGCCCTAAGTATCGGTACCTACTCAATTAATAAACACCTTTTGTAAAGTACATTTCATGTTCTATAAAATTGGGTAAGAGGTACGGATTAATTTTCGTGATAAAAAAAAATTCTTTACAACTTCTTTGAAATGACAAAAACGAAATTTCAAAAAAACTAAATTTTACTTGTAGAAGGTAGAAGTTATCGGTGATTTTTAAAATTTTAGTGGAGGTATCAATTATTAAAATAATGGTCGAGGAGAAATTATAAACATTACACATTTAATAATTAGTGTAGCAATATACCCCGTTTACATACAGGTTTGAATACAGGTTTGAATACATACAGGTTTGAATACATACAGGTTTGAATACATACAGGTTTGAATTCGGCTTGAAATCGGCTTGAATCTTAGATCGACTCTCGGTAAACACGGATCGAGTTGATTCGACGAAGAAAAAGATACCTCAAGTCAATCTCGAGCCGAGCTCTCAAGCCTGCATGTAAACGGGGTAATAGATATAAGGTATGTACACATATTTAAAAATTTGGTGGAGGACCAAATGAGATTATTGGTGAACAAATGAGAATAAAATTTTGGAAGAGTATTTTTCGCAAATTCGGCCCTGATGAAGTTGAAATTTCAGAAAGTCGAAACGTTGATTTTCCGAACTACCATTTTGATTCTTCAGGACATTAGGACTCTTCAGGGATCAACAATAATTGTAAAAATAATGTAAATAAATAAAATCACCCTACTTTATTTTCTCCTCTGTATTTTTTTAAACGAATTTTGTGACTAGTATATGACAACAACGCGCGCGTCGTAAAATTCCTCTAGTAAAATGGTAAAACTAACATTGGCACTAGGGAAATGTTGAACTGCGTGAAAATAACTAAAAATGACGTAGTTGTCTTTTTTGAGTGTATGAACTTTAGCACATTTCATATTCTGTAAAATGGAGTAATATGTACCTTCATAAGATTTTATAAAAAAAATAGGAATCTTAAATACTAAGCATTCCTGTAGGTAAGTATACACAATCATTAATAAAATTATTGACATTGGAACGAAACTTAATAATCATAAAACTAATTACCTATAAATCAATAGAAAAAATGAGGCTTTTTTTATTGTTGTATGAAAAAGGAAATGGACCTCTCCGTTAATTGGGACCTTCGGAAAATAGAAAATTTAACAGGTAAGTTTTGGAAACTTTTAAATAAATTGTATATATTTGAAACCATTTTACAAGTATATATGTTTTTAGTTGATCCAATGCCGATTTTAAAATTCTTGAATTACACTTTGGCAAGAAAAATGTTAAAAATTATCATTCCAATATTATTGATAAATTATCTTTCTGTTGGATGGCAATGGCATATGTTATTCAAATTTAATTATTACGTTGTTAATATAAATCAATTTCGGTGTGCATGTCTTTTTGGCTCGGTAAGTAGTATATAATAACACCATTAAACAATGTGATAGTTTTAGTTTATAATATGCTTAGTATATCTAAATACTATGTAAAATCTTCAATTTTCAGTTTTGCTGCGGTCTAAAAAATTATCATAAATTATCAAAAAAATATTAAATATAGGCTCGTATCAAAAATTTATTTTCTAGTCAAGTGTAAATTACCACTATTTCTCGTATATGGGAATTTAAACTTAATCCTTTCCATTGTGTGAAATTATCTTTCAAAATTTTCTTTAAAATTCTATTCTCGTATCGGTACTTTATTATACATAATATAAGTAGTTTTAACAACCTTTATTTTATTTTTGCAGTACTGCACGATGTTAACTGCAATGCTAATATTAATATGTGCAAGTATTGTCATGACCGAACGTATGGAATTCTATTTCAATTCCCTTAATTTTTGCTCGGAGCAATTACAAGACAGAATTATCAGAACTTCTTACAAATTACAAAAAATTGTAATAATTGGCTTTCTATTATTATTGTGGACGCTTAAAGAAATAATCATGATGAGTTTTTCATCGCGTTTGGCTGATGAATGTTTATATCGCTACATGAATCTAATTGGAGTAATTAATAACTCTATCAAAATTGTAATATCACTCTCAATAATAAGTACTAGTTACATAGGTTTCAGTTGTATACCTTATTTTGCTATGAATTATTTTTTTCAATTAGTCATGCTAAATGAAAGAATAAAACAAATAAATGGAGGTTATCGTGCCAAAATTGATTTGGTAGACAATTTAATTTATCAAGACATGATCAAGAAGAGAATAAAATTTTGTTTAGTCTGTTTTCAGAAACTTTCAAGGTTAGTAAAAAAATATTTAAACGCACAGTTATAGGTAATAATTTGCAGTTTTTTCTCAAATATATTGTATTTTTGTCGCACAAACCATAATTTATCGAATATGAAACATTTTTTATTTTAGAGCAATATATATATTTAAATGGAATAATTCATTGCTTGCAGTGTCATGTCATGTAATTGGTATAGTTGCGGTCATAAATTTATGTATATTGTGGTACGAAGTAAGTAAATTATTAATTAAAAAGGTCTCTATTCTTTAAAAAAAATAGCTTATTGCAGATCAAAAATATTACCATTTATGCATTAAAAACATGTTAAAAATGTGTGTGTTCGATTTAATCAAATATTTATTATTTGTAGAATATTTGTAGAATATTTTTTATTAGGTATGTTATAGAGTGTGTCCACTTAAGTTCGCACCATATGGGAAACTTTTTTATTGTTAATATTACGAAAAAAAGTTATTCTTCATAAAAAGTTCTGCATTGTCCAAAACCTAAAATGCTATCATCAGATATTACAAATTTTCGGTCGTATCCGAAGTTTGTCAAAAATGTGATTTTTGTCAAAGAGTACCTAGACAGAAAAACCTACAGAAAAAATGTCGAAAAAAATATTTTTATAATATAATATAATATTGAATATTTGTAAGTTATTTTTAATTCTAAACATTTGTTCTTTATAATAATTTTTGATATTTTCAAAAATAAAGGTAAGTACTTTACTATTGGGCAAAAATCACATTTTTTGACAAACCTCGTATACGACTGAAAATGTTTAATATCTGATGGTTGTATTTTAGTTTTTACACAATGCAGAGCTTTTTATGAAGAAAATTTTTTTTTCGTAATATTAACAATAAAAAAGTTTCCCATATGGTGCGAACTTAAGTGGGCACACCGTATAATTTTTATTTTAGGAATACGAAACCAATTTTTGGCTTTCACTTTCACTAACAGTAATTGTAATATATGCTTGTGTATTATACGCTGAGGTATTACAACTCGTGGAATCAGAAGTAAGTTATTTATTTTGATTTTCAGGAAAACAATAATTATTATTTGTTATATATTTTTTAGTACAACAAAATTCATGAAAATCTTGTAAATTTACCATGGTACACATTTGGAAAAAATAACAAAAAAAATTATTATATATTTTTAATGTCAACTGTAAACGGTTTGACTGTGTCTCAATACGAAACTGTAGCTTTAAACAGAAAATTAATTACTATGGTGAGTTCAAAATAGTATTTTAATATCAATATTCAATGATTTAACTTTTTTAAATATAACATTTATGATCCTCATTTCTCCTTTGATTTAAAACGTATTGTTTTGTAGTATTTGGGATTTTCCTATAGGTTGTTTGGTCTTTTTCATCAACTTTATATGAAGCAGCAGAAGAATAAATAAGATAATTGCATTAAAATTGTTCCTTTCGTTTGTTAATATCTACACCTTAAACTATTAAAAGTTTATGTAAAAATTCGAATTTTTCAGTTTTTTTGGTATATCACACAACACATATTTTTCTAAAAAAAACATTTATCCTATATTTAATAAAATATTGTAGGTACATAAATAATATAAATTATTATCATTATTATTATTATTATTATTATTATTATTATTATTATTATTATTATTATTATTATTATTATTATTATTATTATTATTATTATTATGTCTACCCAAAAAAAGTCTACGTTTAGCCATCCTGTATAATTCGTTATGGATATCTTTAATATGTACAAAGATAAGTAACGGAAGTTGATGAACATTAATTAAGATAATTACCTATCAATAATCAATATCTGAAAAAATATATTAGAAAATATATCTATTAATTGGATAAAAATGGCATTGACTTTGATAGTTGTTCTGTTTAGAACAAAACACAATTTTTTGGTACAATTAAAGTATACACTCATATTTTTCTAAATTTATATAATTCTTATATAAATTATTCTAGAGAAAGAAGTATTCTACCGATATACTTCTTAACTTTTTGATAAACTTATATTCAAATATTTATGCAAATGTTATTTGCAAACAAACGTCCCTTTACAAAATAGAATTTAAAAACTTTATTTTTTATAAAATTAGTTTGATTTCGTGTGAATTACGTGCATGTCTTTACTTGTATAGTAAAGAGGTATTGGGGGCATATTTCGTGCATATTTTACAAACTTAACGCAGGTATGTATGTTTTTTCGAGCCACTCTGTATAAGGGTAACATAATATTGAATATTGTAGAAATGAGATAAATAAAATTTTCGAAGATTATACGTCTTGTTTTATTCAGGGTGATACTTTAGCAAAAAAGAATAAATTCGATATATATACAGAGTGTCCCAAATTTTTCGAGCACATTTTACAGAAACAAACCTGACGAGAGTACCTATATTTTTGAGCCACTCTCTATAACTATCGCATAATAAATGTTATGTTTATATAACTCAGATTAAAAATTTCAATATTCATTTAATAAAGATAAAGAAAGCATTTTGCGAATCAATAAAATTCAATCATAGAACGAACGAATTTTTCGTTATTTAATGTGAAAAACAAACAGGAATTTTCAAAAAAGATAACACAAGAAAGTTCATATAAAAATCTACATTGACATTAGGTACATTGTTTGAAATTAACAATATAAGTAATTATGCGTACTTGAAAGGTGTATGTAAACAGTAAAATTATAATGAAGTGATAAAAGCTTAAGAGAACCGAGATTATCTGACGATGAAAGGCATTTTTCTACCAAAGAGAGTCTATTATCTAAAAGGGCTACTTAAGCCTAGAGAGTCAATCATTTATTGCTCAGAGATTCGATTTATCTGTTACTATTCAGATTTATTGGTGCTTTAATCAAATATTTAAAATTAATGAAGAGTTACACTGAACACTAAGAAGACAAAATTCTTGGTAATTACAAAGTCACGACAACAAAAGGAGAAACTACGGATAAAGGGAGAGCCAGTGGAAACCTGGTGACAATAGTTGACGAAAACAAAATGAATATACGTAGGAGATAAAGTCAAGAATTGGACAAGCCAGACCCATGTTTGGCAAATTGAGAAACGTGCTTTAGTACTCCAGCGACGACACTACAGCGACGCTTGGATACTGAAGAAGAATGACATTGACAGGCTGGAAGCTTTCGAGATATGGGCTATAGGAGAATCCTCAGAATGTGCTGGGTTAGCAGAACATCGAACAAAAAGTGTTGAGGAGGTTGAAGAAGGAGACTGAAGTATGCTTTACTACAAAATATAATGCAAGGAAAGATACAGAGGGCAAGCGAAGATGCATCACCTGATGGTTCAACAATCTGAGGCAGTTGTACAGCAGGAGTTCAATTCAACTATTCAGAGTCGCATATCCAAAAATCAAAATCGACAAGTAAAGGTCAACCTTCAAGAGACAGAACGTGAAGAAGAAGGAGAAGATCTAGAGCTAATTGAGCTATAGATACCTACTAGTCGTTAATTCTTTTAATGTGAACCGACTATAAGTTTGAGGAGAGAATAGGTATTGAAGATCTTTCGCTTCCATTGCATCATCTGGTAGACAAGGTATGTCGAGGAACAAATAAAACACAATATACAACAATATTGTATACGTCTATTTCTAACTACAAATAAAATATCTAGTTTCCTTTAAACATCATCTCCAAAGAGATCTCCTAAACGACCTCGATCAACACCAACCAGGACCACCAGATTTCTGAAGGACATCACCACCATTTCCACCAATCGCCACCAGTAAACCATGGATAATCGACGAACCCTATATAGTGATTTGGAGTATAATTTGGAACTAGGTTGAACAAGAACTGCATGAAACAGTTGGGGACTGTTCATAATTTCATAACTTTTTCATAACTTCTTCATAATTCCCTTATGTACCTATTTATGCGCTATTCCATGTTTCTTCATCCTGTATCATATACTATCAACTAAATCTTCTATTTTATTTCCCTTTTTATCTGTTTATTAAAGTACACGACGATTGAACAGTAAAAAAATAGTATATTAATCAGTTAATCAATTAACGATATTGATTTATTAATAATAATAATAATTACTATTTAATAATTTAAATAAGTATTACCTTAATTAATGCTCATTAACTTCCGCCACGTATCATTATAAACAATAATGAGATCAATAACGAATTATACAGTGGTTGACCGACTTTTCTGGGTATTAGACAGAGGTTAAAAAAATAATTAACATGTGCCTCATATTTTTATTTGTTTTCGAAGTATACTATCTTATCAGTCACTGTTAGTTATTTCGGGACCGGAGTACAGGTGTTGTATACGGTGTTGGTCAATTGGTCCCCACGGTCATTTTTGTCAGCGGGGTTCCATAATCCTACAGGTCGATTGGTCCCCAGTTTCAAAATTTAATGGGCTAATTGGTCCCCGCGGTCAAAATATTCCTAATCCGATTAGATAAGATTTTACATTGCATGAATAACTATCATTTGGCTAACATTTTCTGGTGTACTTACATAGCTGAGAGAATTTGGACAAAATGCAACTTTTAGTGTTAAAAAATATTTAATATCTAAGCATTAGTAATTTAAAATATATACAATAGGTACAATATATATTAAAAGACAAATTCTGTACAAAAAAAGAATTATTTTTGTTTTAATATACGAACGGATTTCAAAAAATAGTTGGCATTATATGGGAAACTTTATTATTAATTTTACGAAATAATTATTCTTCACAAAAAGTTCTGCATGATCTAAAATCCAAGATGCAACCATCAAAAATCAAATTTTATCAATCTTATAAGAGGTATGTCAAAAAGTGTGAATTTTGCTCAAGAGTAAAGTACCTTGATATTTTATATACAATATCGAAATTTGTTATTATGAAAAGTACACCTAATTTTCTAGAAGTATACTGGAAGGGATGGGATTTTCCTCATTAAATTGTACTACGAAATGAAAATACATAATCGAAATTTGCCAGAGAATTTTGAAATTATAAATATTCCCATCGGTCCTTCCTAGAAACCCTTAATCCGGTATTGGGGACCAATTGACTGACAGCTTTCGAGTCGAAAAAGGATTATATTTGGGTAAATTTGACCGCGGGGACCAATTGAACTCCACCCGTTGTATAATCAAAAAAAATCATTGCATAAACATTTTATAGTTTAAGGTGTTAAGATATTAACAAACGAAAGGAAAAATTTAAATGTAATTATCTTATTTTTTCTTCTGTTTCCCTTAAAGTTGGTGAAAAAATCCAAACAATCTATAGAAAAATCCCAAATACTACGAAAAAAAAACAGTTTTATAGGAGAAGGAAGGAGGAATAATAAGGATCATAAAGATAGTATGTGATTTTATGCTCTTCGTTCCACTCATAGGAACGTATAGGCCTTGCGTTGGAAACTGGCGCACACTGTAGGTAAATCATTAAAACTACTTTATAGATATACCACTAAAGCTGTTATGATTCTTTTAATACCTACAATTAAGCATAAATTATAAATTTTTTTAATTATTTTTAAAGAGAAACTTGAAGATGGAACTAAATAACATTTTTATCACCATACTGTATATAATCTAATGGATTAGTGATAGATCGTTTTACCAAAATTCGAACTAATTTCCATAAAACTTTCTAATTCAAACAAACGATTACGCACTACTATACCATTACAGCACCCCCAAATAATTCCCAAAATTACACCTTTCTCCACGAACATTAGTACATACCTACCCTACATTTGTTATTTACAAAAATGAAGCCAGCTATCACAGATTGCTTCATTTGCGCCATCAGACCCTTAATTTTCTTGGGGGCTACAGTGAGTTATATCGCAACTCCGGTTTGCCCACACAAGGAAAACTCCTCTTTCAATAACATTTCGCGTAAATCGAAATTCGCATTTAGCCAATACAAAACCCTATTCGCAACGTCCTGGATCATGATCGTCATCGCTGAATTAATATTTATATGTGGGAGCTTGTACAAGACCGAAATCCCACCTGCGAAAAAAACTAATTACGTGTTCACGTTTCCTGTTTTGCTGAATACGGCTGGTTTGAGCTTGTCTTTCATCTTCTACAACAAAAATTACATCCTCTTTACGAACGGACTGTTAGAAATTATCGAACAAAGAAAATTGTACGGTATTGATACTTTGTTAACTTGTAAAATCACGGCCTACTACTCTATTTATTCCAAATATATGGGTATTTTGCATTGCTCAATGGCGGCACTTCAAGTACTAGTTTTTCTGTACAAAATGGAACGACTAGAATTGGATTACGTCAGTTTAACACTGGCCCTTTTAGTGTGTACCGTAAACAATGGAAGTTACGGAGCTTTTATCGTATCAACTATTACAGTATATTGCATTATACTGAGTAAAATACGCAAGGAAATTGAAAACGCCCTATATAGAAAAGAGGAAATGCTTTCGGAGAGATTAAAAACCTTGCAGAGGTTTTATATGTTGTGTGTTTTCAATTACAAACGTCACATTTTCGCTTACGAGACGATATTGATGCATTTCTCTCAATTTATATTCTTAGCAGCATCGCCGGGGGAATATTTGCTAAGCACTTATTTTTTTAAATACGACGGCGAATTTTACTGGATGGCAGTTTTCAGGGTGTTGCTTCTAGGTTACGGAATCGCGTATATCGTATTCTATACTTGGCTCATCAATCAACTGATTTTAATAGTAAGTAAAAATCAAAATTTGATTAACCATGCGTGAGTCCATAAGCAATTAATGCTTAGGGACTGCCCCTTTATCCTTTGCAGTAGAATGCACATTTTTATTCTTTTCATTTTTAGTTCTATTAATTCATATTGAAATTATACATTAAACTAGGAGTTCGATCTGGGAGACTGGAAATATTGAGAGTACCGAGTTTTTAGAAATGAATTTTATTATTATTTTTTTGTACTTACTTCTAACTACACAGGGCATATCAGGACGAGCATATATCTGTATATTGGAAACTATTTACTTTATTTAGGATCTTATTTACTACAAATTTAACTAAAATTTGGTATGCGTAAATTATGTAATGCTCATAAAAAAAAGAATTTATAAAGATCTGCATTGGTCTTTTTTTTTAAATACCTCAAGTTGTACATTTTTTTGGTATCAATTATCCATATTTTTGGAGAATACTCTTTTTGGGCATTCATACGATTTTTGAAATCACATTTTTAGCATGTTATTATTATCTAATAACAAATGTTCATAACACCTTTTTAACAGATTAAGTTATTTTCAACAAAAATCTATTTATTAATCATTATTGAACAGCTTTTATAAATGACATATTATGAATTCAAATTTTTAAGATTAACATGTAAAATATTAATATCTTATTGTTTTCTACAAAAGTGTTTTATGATTAATGATTACCTACTAAATAGATTAGGTATACTGTTGAAAATAAATCTGCAAAAATATGGATTTTATAGAAAATTAGTAAAAAATTATTCGATTAATCTAGTTTCTATTCAAAAATTAGGTGAATAACAAGGGTGGTACCATTAGGGCTTTGGCAGTGTAGGACCCCCCGTGAAATATGAGAAGGATCTATAATTAAAAAAAAATACACCAATATATTTCACCAAACATAGATATTCTGTACACATTTTCACAGTTAATGCATTCTTGACCCAATATTAAAAAAATCTCTTTTTTATTCTTAACTTTAACATCATCTACCTTCTTAACTAAGCACTTTTGGTAGGTTAGGTTGAATCAACTTATTTTCATTTTAAAGGTCTGTTGTTAAACCATGTGCCAACCTTTTTGCGACACCTTGTATAGGGTGTTCCACTTAAAATAACAAAGTTGCTGTCCACCTCCGGTTGTACCATGTCTATGTAAATATTTTTAAAAGGTACATCCTATTAGATAA
Organism: Phyllotreta cruciferae; assembly: GCA_917563865.1. Classification (NCBI taxonomy): domain Eukaryota; kingdom Metazoa; phylum Arthropoda; class Insecta; order Coleoptera; family Chrysomelidae; genus Phyllotreta; species Phyllotreta cruciferae. Next base: position 2,853,923 of record OU830609.1, on the reverse strand, counting down.
TTTTATTAAAATCGAGTAAGTAGTTTCCAATAAACAGATCGATTGTCGTTAATTAGGACACGTTTATATGAACTTTTCTTCATAAAATATGACAAGGAATCACCACCTGAAATTAATGACATCATTTAAGTTACACCCTGTGTACAAGATATACAATTTATTCTTGATATACAAATTTCAATATTATCTAAATATTACCACCATTAGTGTTATTGTTCATATAGACATAAATCCAATCAATGTTTATTTTTGCTAAAAAAATACGATGTCATTTATGGTAAGTTAAGGGCGGTTTTTACCCTTCCACGATTTCAGTAGGTGTAATTTTTGGTTTGAACAGTGGATCTTCAATTAAAAGAGCTGCATACCAAATTTTATAAAAATCTATCGAAGCGTCTTTGAGTTATTATAAAAAAAAGTTATTATAAAAGTTATTATAAAAAAAATGAAAATTTTCTTTCAACTTTGAAGCTTCCTCAGAGGCAAACGAAGAACTTTGTGATATAGGTAATTTTGGCTCAATCGACTTATTTTGATCCTTCCCACATACAGAAGCTCTGTTTACACAGAATTTTGGGACCCCCTGTATATACTTATGTACTTATATTTGCATTAAAAAAATTGTTTTCAGGGAGATGATCTATTATCATTTCTTTACAAATATCCAATTAGTCAATTATCTAGAAGTGAAGCCAGTCAGGTTAGATTCGTAACCAACTAAAATACATACACAATTATTTTTAACTTAATTTTTATATTTTAGGTGGAAATGCTAATTTTGACTTTGACATTAGAGAAACCGATAATAAGAGCATCGGATATTTTTACTCTGGGAACCAATTTAATATCATCGGTAAAGTAATACAATTACTATGTAACATTTTTTGTTGTTTATTCAATTTTTTTGTTTATTTATTTTAAGTCAGTTTGTTAGAATAAGTGTGAAGCTAGGAAAATTGAGAAGCAACATTCATATTGTGCATCATTTTAGTTCAGATTTTTAAAGCTCTATTTATATGGAACGATAATAACCAAATTTCTTAGTCGTTATACATTCCTGCAGTCAACGTTTTTAATTAAAATGTCATAAAAGTGGTTTTTATTTTCAGATAACCGGATACGTTATAACTTACGTATTAGTGATTTTGCAGTTTAAAGCAGCATTTTCCTTTTAATACGTTTGTGGTCAAATTATAGTAAATAAGGTTCCTTAATTATCATCACTTTTTTATCTAAATAATTCCTTATGAGCTTCGCTGTTTCAAAAATTTATTCTGGAATGTAATGTGTGAAATTAATTAATATTGTGAACTCAGTTATGCACTTGTAAATGAATTAAAAGTGTTTTAAGAACACAAATTAATAAAATACTGTGAAGTAAAGTATCTTTTTTAAATTATACTTAGGTATACACCTTTCGCTACAACGATACAGGGTGCAATGGTCTACACTCAACGCGACGGAATAATATGGGCAAACGGTAAGAGATTTTAAAAATTCCTTCGGGCGAAATATTTAAAATTATTTAGACATATACAGGTTGTCCCAATTTTGAGAATATATACAAAGTTATGTTTTTTTAAATGGAACATCCCGTATATTATTACATTTTTGGATTCTAATGTGGATGAGCTGATTCCAAAAAGGAGTCACACTTGGTATCTTGGTCTCATAATAAAGGACTCAAAAATCACAAAATTTTGTAATTAAACGGCTCTGAAAGTCAAACAGTTGAAAATCGAGAAATACTTCTTACATGGTCCTATCCTAACTTTTCAAGTACTATCTAATGGTACAAAAAAAATTGATAAAAAAATTTGAAATTTTTGATTACTGTACATTTTATATCATGTCATTTGAATTTTAAATTTTGTTTTTTAATGAGTCGATAAAGATTTTCTTAAAGATGTATAAATTGTTTGTGGCAAAAGTTAAGAATAAAATAAGAGAGATTTTTTGATATTGAGCCAGAATGGCTCAACATTATTTTTTTTAAATTAGTTAATTAATCATTAATGGAGGCCATATTGATCAGTTTCTTTAAATTACAGAATACAAATTTTTAAGATTAACATGTAAAATATTAAATAAGTATCTTATTGTTTTCAAGTGTTATGATTAATGATTAATAAATAGATTATTATTGAAAATAACTCAATCTGCTAAAGAGGTGTTATTTTTATGTTTATATTTATGTTAATTTTTATTAATATCTATAATAACGAGCTGAAAATGTGAATTTTAAAAATATCTAGTATCTATATAAATGCCAAAAAGAGAGATTTATCTCCAAAAATATGGATTTGATAGAAAATTATATCAAAGAGTAAAAAATCATTGCATAAATAAACCGATAAATCTTAGTTTTGGTTCAAAATACCATCAACTTATGATACACCCTGTATGCCACCAAACATAGATAACCTATTTTTTACGAAAAAAAGTTGAGCCATTTTGGCTCAATATCTCCAAATCTATTTTTTATTCTTAATTTTAACATTCTGTAAGTTCTTTATTAAACACTTTTGAATCATCTTAAAATCATCGTTAGATTAAATCATCTTATTTTTGTCTCAGTCCTTAGTTAAGTATAGTTAAGCCATGTCCCAACCTTTTTGCGACCCCCGAAAATAACTATTTAAAAACAAAAATTACATAAATAAAAACTCATAATCCCAATTACTGCCAAGTTGCCACTAATGCCATGTGAGAGAAAAAAATGATCTCAGAGTTAAAACTAGAGTCAGAGAAAGTGGACCTAACAATGAACATAGCAACGACCAAAATTCTAACTAATGATACTCCTGTAATTGTGGGGGACAGAACGATTGACATAGTTAAGGAATACGTATACCTCGGCTACATAATAAAACTTGGAACGGAAAACCAACAAGCAGAGGTCACCAGAAGAATTGGTGTGACTTGGGCTGCCGTGGGTAAGCTGAGTAACGTACTAAAGGATAAACACAATTGAGGCCAAGATTACAGAAAAGAAGCGTAGGGAGTCCTCCCAAACGGTGGGTGAACGATTTCAAACAGGCAACAGGCACAAACTGGTATCAAAGGGCAAGGGATCGAGGTGGATGGATGAAGCTGGATGGGAGAGGCTTATGTTCAGGAGTGGACTGTAAAAGGCTGCCAAAGAAGAAGAATTCCAATAAAATCTTTCTAAAATGAACGATCTACCTGTTTAATAACCTGTTTAATGTGTTATTTTTCTCGCATATTTGATGAAATGAGAAATTTTGATAACCTTGATTTATTTAATGACCACTTCAGATTGTTGATACGATTTTTGAGTAGATCTCACGCTGGAGAAGTTGTAACACGTACTAATCATGTAGATTGTTTGGCTGATAAATTTTCTTATAAATAGTCCATCAAATTTAATTCAATTTCGTCAAAATGTGTCCTAAACTTTTCATTTTTACTATTATCGCCGGTACAATGTAGGTATTACATTGGATATTAGGTACTATTTAGTTCTTGTGTTACATTATATTTTTGAATTGTTTTAGTACTACCATTGTATTGGCGACGAATAATCACAGATTTCCTAAAGATTTCCTGTTTGGATCAGCTACATCTGCTTACCAAATCGAAGGTAAATTCTAATTTGTTTAATAAGAGAGATTTAACATAAATACTGAATCTAATTACCTTATAAAATATAGGGTGTTCCATTTTTAATAACGTTATTGGCCACTTTAGATAAAACAAATCGCATACTCCATATTATTTTCATTTGAAAGAACAATTTCCTTTAGGTAAGTCTACAAATTGGTAAAAAATCATCCCCATAAATTTCTAACTGCAATTTCTTATACGCGATAACGCGACGTATACCCGTATTTTTAAATGATTAAGGTTGGTAAAAATTATAAAAAAGATCTAAAGTAGTAACAATAGCTATAGTAATAAGTTTAAAATGACTCAAATTTGATGTTAGAACGCGCCAAAATTTATCTCTTCCTTCATATCTCATACGGACCATTAGAATTTATACAACAATATGCCTTCATGGATCTCACATTTTGCAAATTTTCTAGTTATTATCTACAATTTAAAAATAAAATTAAAAACCTTTACATTCTTACCAGGCGCATGGAACGCAGATGGAAAATCCGAATCGATGTGGGATAACTACGTCCACAAAACTCCGGGATTTGTGGCAGATAACAGCTCCGGAGACGTGGCTTGCAACTCATATTACCAATGGAAAGACGATGTACACATGCTGAAGGAAATGGGCGTGAATCATTACAGATTCTCCATCGCTTGGGCACGAATTCTACCTACAGGTAAATCGAAAAAAATCGAAAATTTAGTAACCTTTACCTCACCAAATGTTGGCATTAGATGTGAAATGGGAAAGAAAGATGGAGTGGAGTCTCTCACCATCTGCGAACTGACAGACTTTTCAAATGGAGAAGACCACGACTTTTTTTTTTATTTTTTTTTCAAAACCGTGTGTTCTAAGAAGGCGCGTAATGAAATTTTTATTTTTTTCTGTGGCCAAATAAGGCCGCAATTAATTTTTAAAGTTTGAAAAACGTCACACAATCGTCATACACTCTGCTCCAATCAAAGCGAGAGTTTCAAAGAGAAGTCACATTTAGCAAATTTGTCACGTTTCCTATTACTCTTCTTTACTCCGCAAAATGTGCGTTTTTTGTATATTTATTGCAATAAACATTTTCTGATTTATCCATTTCTTCCATTATACCTAATGGATAATTCGATATAATAATATAGAAATAACATCTTCATCTGTATAAATTGTAACCGATTTTCGTGTTAAAAACACAAATAATGGTCCTGAAAAATTTATTTGGCAACATTCTTGTCAACGTCCATATTATCAGTAAAGTGTTTCGTGCCGAACTGCAATTCATGTAATTTGTTTTTTGCAATTTTCAGAAAAATCTGACAAATGACAGTTTGATTTTTGTTCGTTTGTGTATTCTTTATTACTGCGTTCGAAAATTCATACTATTTACTATACAACAAGACGTGAGTGGTTTATGATTGGTTGATAAGGTATGAGTCAAAACCCGAAATTTTTAAATTTCAAAGGGTTACAACTTTTTAATTATAACACATTTTGAGCAACTGAAAATGGTTTTGAGCTCTAATAAATCATTTCTAATCGCATCTTTTGTCGAAATCCGCATATCTCACATCGTGGTCTTCTCCATTTTGATACAGTGGCGGCGAATACGTTGTTGGCTTAAATTTTCCCGGGTTTGTGATTAATTTAAACGATCCCAAAATAATGTATTAATGATTGGGAAAAGAGCACAATGTGTTGAAGCCATTACCATTTAGGCCACTAAGCCAGATAATACTTGAATGACCATGAAACTAAAAATATAACTTAACAATTCATCACATGTAATCAGTTAATTATAACTTGAGAGTGCAAGAAAGAGTACCATTTCTACTTTTATATATTTAACCAGCTTACTTTATTCCACAGGTCGCAGCAACAAAATCAACGCCAAAGGCGTAGAATACTACAAACGTCTGATAAAAGAACTGAAGAAGAACGGCATCGAGCCCATGATCTCCATGTTCCACTGGGACATACCTCAAGCTCTTGAGGACCTCGGGGGTTTCATTAATCCATCGGTGGCCGATTGGTTCGCCGAATACGCCCGAGTGCTGTACACGCTCTTCGGGGACGACGTCAAGTACTGGTTCACGTTCAACGAGCCCAAGACATACTGTAACGGCGGTTATGGCTTCGCTTACAATCCCCCGAGAATACCCTCCCAGGGTCTGCTGGAGTACGTGTGCTCGCACAATTTGTTGAGAGCGCACGCCAAGGCTTACAGGATATACGACAAGGAATTTAGGAGTAAACAGAACGGTAGGTAATATGCTGCTTGGATATAGAAGGTAGATAACTCACTAAATGCACCTTGGCAGTGGAAAATTATTTATTTACTGACGACGAACAATAGTTCAATCAACGAATGCTCAAAAGAAGTTATAGAGGGAAATGTTTGGAACACAATTTTTGACTATAGCACTATTTTTTGATAGCTGATAAATCGGAAACCATACAAGATATCGAAAAACTTGTCGGAGTGAAATTTGTTGCAAATTTAATCAGCTTTCATTTTGTACAGAATGGTCGTGTCGCTGGGACGCATAGTTTCCGAGATATAAGAGAAAAACCGAAAAATGGGATCTTCAGACACCCCTCTATCTCCCTCCCCTCAAGGGCTACGGGCGGGTACTTTTGATATGTTCACCTCCTAACTAGCCCAAACAAAGTTACGAAGTCAAAAATTCTGTTCCAAACATTTCCCTCTATATCTTTTCGTTGTTTGGACTACAATGTTTTTTGCATAGTTATTACTTATTGATCTTATTTGCTTATTTGACAGGCTTTATAATATACCAATGGAATATTTTTTGCAATAATTAGAAGTAAACTAAATTTTTTCGATATACATGTAAATCGCTTTACAAAAAGTTTTTTTGAAGTTCTTTTTGTTGAAAAGGTAAAATCTCGATCGTCCTGGATTCTATGTGGTTCGGACCTGCAACTAATAGTGCAGCAGACAAGAAGGCAGCTCGAACAGCATTTCATTTTGAAGTAAGTTACATACAAGCATTTCATTTTGAAGTAAGTTACATACAAGCATTTCATTTTGAAGTATTAAGGTTTTTATACAGTGTGCTGTCACAAGTTTAATAGTCCGGCCCATCTAGGAATTTCACCTCGGAATCTAACGGAATAAGCCGAATTTTTGTATGGACCTTTATTTTAGCATTACAATATTTGTTGTCTCAAAAGTCACATATATTAACATGTGAGCCTCCTTAGATTTTCAGGCTCAAAAGTCGCAAAAGTATGTTTTTTGAGAATATCTCCAGAGTTTTCTCCGCTTCCTATCGCAATTGCATTTATCAGGAAAGTTGTGGAGAATAACATTCTCTATAAATTTCATCTGAAATATTTTTTTATCTGAACCGTTTTTGAGATAGACGGCGCAGAGTGCGGTGCTTCAACTTTAAATTAAAATAAATCTTCCTCGATATTCCTCGTCTTTTGAGACAACATTTGTAATGCTAAAATAAAGGTACATACAAAAATTCATCTTATTCCGTTAGATTCCTAGGTTGACCCCTTTTTTGACTAATTGTAAGATGACTATACTATAAACTATCTATATAGGTATATTGGAAACTATGCATTGGCCTGTATTCAACGCCCCATTTTAAAGCTGGAGTAACGCTAACAAAAGTGCATGCACGACCTTTTTACATTGTTGTTATGGAGTAACTATGGAATTTGTTAGGACGTAGAGTTACTTTAAAACAGTTTTTAACGTTAAAATAGGGCGCTCAATACGAGCCAGTTTGCTTCAAAAAAAGGACGTCCTTGCTAGGATATGCAGAACATGACAAAATCAGTTGGGTTTGCTCAGTAAAAAAATCGTAACTGCTTCCGTTTTTAAGCTGCAGGGTAATGTACAAAAAATGTTTTATCTACATTTTTTACGATTATGTCGAAACTACTAGCAAGATTGTAATGAAATTTTGTACAAATATCGGAAGCTTACGCATCGTATAAATTTGATTTTAATCTTTGAAGCTTGGCTGGTACGCCAATCCCGTGGCCTACGGAGACTACCCGCAAGTCATGAAAGCCAGAATAGCAGCCCGCAGCGCCGCAGAAGGTCGCAACCAATCCCGCCTGCCCGAGTTCACGGCCGAAGAAAAGGCCCAGCTCAAAGACAGCACGGACTTCTTCGCCCTGAACACGTACACCGGCAACTTGGTGTCTGCCATACCGGAGCCGGAGATCACGAACCCGCCTTCCAGGTTCGGCGACATGGGCGTGAACAACTTCTATGATCCGGCCTGGGAGAACTCCACGTTGGATTGGTTCAAGGTGTGTCCTTGGGGGATGAGGACCCTTCTCAAATGGGTGAAGGATATGTACGGGGATCCGGAGATCATCATCACGGAGAATGGTTATCCGGATCATGGCGGTCTGAATGATAGCAAACGGTTGAAGTACCATCGGGTAGGTGTTAAATATGTTTGGGTTATTTGGCAAATATCTCATGACTGGTTTATTTTAGGATTATTTAAGTTATACTCGAGATGCGATGATTAAAGATGGCGTTAAAGTGTTTGGATACACCGCGTGGAGTTTGATGGATAATTTCGAATGGGCCTCTGGATATACGTGAGTATAAATCGATATTTCTCTTATTTTTGTGATAATTCTACTAACTTTACCACTCTGTACAAACTAAACGGATTGATTTGAAAATAAGTTATAGCCTTCACAACATTGCAAATATCGTGAAAATGTACAAAATGAATATTTTTCGTAAATTTCATACTGTTTACAGGGTGGATTCAAACGCAAAATAACATTTTATCTGCTATTTTAAATGGACAACCCTATAAGTACTTTATATTATTACCAGGAAGTATTTTTGAAGGACTTTTATTCATTTTAAACATTCCCTATAACTAAATTTAATACTTTTCAAGATATTTCAATGTCGCAACGTGAATTTTCATTTGAAGGGTACAGGCAAAGGGGGCGATATGTCAATTTTTGTCGAAATTGGGTTAATCTTGCAATCTATGAGATAAAGATGTAAACTTTTCCCATAGAAACTATCATGGCTAAAAGAGCGATCAGTCAGCAGATATAACACGTTTCATTTTTCCCATACATGCTAAAAAGGCGATACTTTTTGGGAAAAATTGCGTTTTTCTGCTAAAAAAATCTTAAAAAACTAACTGAATGGTATTTGTAGCACAGTACCCTAATAATAATATTTAAAAATGTATCCTATGTTACTGTTATAAATTACTTTTTAGAGCTCTTAAAACCTTTAAAAGCATTTTTCTCAAAACTAATTTTTTTGACATATCGCCTTCCACGCCTGCACCCTTCATTAGTTAATGTAATTCGATATAGGTAAAAGTATTTGATTTAAATACGTCCTACCTTAGGAATTACTTAAATAAGAAATATCTGAAAGTAGGTTGGTGAAATCGGGCATTAGTCTTTAACAAAATTTATTAAACTGCTGAAAAATTACCCAGGAACACCGTTACTCAAAATATGCAAAAAATACATTTTACATATTATGTATACTCCAACTTTACAAATAATTGTAGATATAAATGATATTAAAAAATTTATTTCATTTTACGCTGAATATGTTATCTACTCAAGATCTCGCTCGTTGCTCGTGCTCACTTAATAAATATTTCGTAAAAATAGTAATTAAGATAAAAATTTTAAGATCTTTAGACAGGATTTAACAATTTAATAAATAAACTCATTTTCAGGCAAAAATTCGGATTGTATTCTGTTGATTTCAACAGTTCAGCCAAAACGAGAACTCCCAAGTCGTCAGCGAAATATTTTAAGCGAGTTTGTCAAACAAAGTGCTTAGTAGATAAATGCGTTGATAAATGATGTTAATGTATATTTCTGTTAAAAATACATAATTTAGAATTACTTGAATTTTTATAAATAAGAATCACAGGACGCTTGAAAAGCCGCAGAACAATGACTCCAGGATTCAAAAAATTGGATACTTTTCTTCATCCACTAAAGTTTTAGGTGCCCTCTTTATCTAATCTCAAAATTGATAACATGCTTATGATTTTTACTAACACCCTGTATCTTAGTAGTAGATAACATTTGAGTTATTTAGTAAAATATATTGTCCCGTATTCAGCGCTCCGTTTTAAAGTTAAAGTCATGTTTACCGAACCCCTTAAATATGACAGTTCTACATTGTTGTTATGGAATAACTAAGGACATTGCATACGTTTAAGTCGCTCGCTAAATATGACATTAATGTTAAAATGGGGCGCTGAATTGATTGAATGAAATATTGACCATTCCTTATGAAACACCCTGTAGGTATATCTACATAAATGCACGTTTATCACCTGTCATTAGTTTTAATCTTTTTTTATTTTATTTATTTTGACGGATTTGATATCCAATTATAACTATGAATATACAGGTTTTTAACAAATTTAATGAACCGTAAGAACTTTGCCAAACATAAAACATAATTTTAGAGCCAAAAGGAATATTCTATAAATTAGCATTCATTTTACCTTCGATACAATCAAATATCAAGACTCCGAAAAAACTTCCGGCAATTTGTACCTCTGGATTTTATGCGTAGAAGTCATAGGTATATTTTTAACGATTTTAAGGCCCCCTCTGAGCCTTTCCCAATCGGAGACGTTTCCATTATAATAAACCTCGATTTCCTCGACGGTGCTCGTCGCCCCCGCTTTCAACGTCACACAAGCCGCAGGAAGACCGTCCGGCGAACAAAATACTGCGGCTTGCAGGACGTGGGGATGACCTCGAAGAATGTGCTCCAAGTGGCTCGGCCTGATGAAATAGTCGCGGGATTTAAATGTCTCCGAAAGTCGGCCCACTATGTAAAAGCATTCGTCCTCGTCGTAGTATCCGAGGTCTCCTGTTTTGAAGAAACCCTCCTCGTCCAGATAATCTGGAAAAATTCCATTAATCTCTTTTACAGAGCAAGTCACGATGGCTTGTTACAAGTGTATGGAAAAGTGATTAAAATTAGAAAAGTTTTCTGCGAGTATGTTCATGTCCCGACAAAATCGCTCAAGTCAAAACAACCTAAGAGCGTTTTCACGCGGTGCGATAAATTGCAGCAATAAAACGTCGCGATATCGCATTGCAATGAAAATACATGGTTCAATAAATATTAGCTGTTTTCGCGGAGCAAATCCTGAACGTACTCGGAGGGAATGCGCATGCGCATGTCAAATTTGAGTGTTCGCGGAGCGAAAAAATTATGTTCAGGATGTGTTCAGGATAAAAAAATCCCGTTTTCGCGGAGGACATAGTTTAAGTTCCGAACATGTTCGTAACGCATTCGATACGTCCCGGGATATTAGAAGGGATGTTTTATTCGGAATTCATTCTAACCTAAAAATGTTGTGTTTCTATGTTACTAACTTCACAAGTTCTTATTCTATTTTTGTATTTAAATTTCTATTAGTTTTCACAATTCTTCAGTGTTTCTTGTGTGAACAAGCAGTATTAATCAAATCAGACACTTTTTGTAAGAAAACTTAATGTTAAACTACTATTTAGATGATGAACTTCAGTTCAAGCGGCGAAGAATTAGAAGAGATTTTGGGACTTTTAAATGTTCCGAAAAATGCAAATTTTTTTTGAAGAGGTTTTGTCCAATTTTGTAACCAACAATTTAGGCAGCATTTCAGATCAATTAGAGACCAAATTTCACATAAGGGGGTTTTAGAGGTGTCCAATTAAGAATATGTTATCCATTGTTCGCTTAACCTTAGATGGCGCCGCTTCAGCACATTTTTTTTTCTTTGAACGGCCATAACTTTTTTGTATGTAGGAATTTAATAAAAAGGGATCAATTTACAAAAACTACAACACTTTAGCTTTAAAAAAGGTATACCTGTTTTTAGTCGCTAAAATGCACCGTTTCAAAGATAAATGAGTTTGAAATTTTTGCTGCAGGCTTACAAAACAAGAGTAATAACGAGCTTTCATCTGGAAATTATTGGAAAATTTCTGTAAACTGTCTGTAATGTCTGGAAAATGTCCGGAAGTGTCTGGAAATGTCTGGAAATGTCTGGAAACTCCGGCTACGAAATGTCATAACTAATAACCCCTAATTGATTACCTACATAAGCATGCAGCGCAAATTTCTCATTTATCTTCGAAACGGCGCATTTTAGCGACTCAAAACAGGTATACCTTTTTTAAAGTTAAAATATTGTAGTTTTTGTAAATTGATCCCTTTTGGTCAAATTCCTACGCACAAAAAAGTTATGGCCGTTCAAAGATAAAAAAGTTTGCTGTAGTGGCACCATCTAGGTTGAGCGCAAAATGGATAACATATTCTCAATTGGACACCTCTAAACCCCCATATGTGAAATTTGACAAAGATATCTCTTGAATTACGCTGAATGGACAAAATAATTGAAATAAAAAATCAATTTTCATAGCGCTATAACTTCCTAACGAAGCAACTTTGGAGAAAGGCAAATTTGGTTAAATCGTTATGTTTTGACCCAAAGAACCTACTAATAGCGTATGGCCCATTCATTACCGAACACCCTGTAAATGTGAAACTTACCTACCCATTTGAAAGCATGTATTTTGACTGCCATGCGATATCGCAACGTTTTATAGTTGCAATTTATCGCACCGTGTGAAAATGCTCTAATACCTGCGACCGCTTTAGATTCAATAACAGAGAACTACTTAGAGCTGATGATGTGTTAAAAGTACACATCGCTCTTATAAGTATGTACAATAAAGATGTAAAAATATCAACCTACCGGTGGAATTCGAATGGCAATAACCGCTAAAAAGTAGTCCAGTTTTCACGTATATCTCGCCAATCTGGTGGGGTCCCAGAGCATCTCCCGTAACTGTATCAATGACTTTGATCTGACAGTTAGCCGTTACTTTCCCCACCGACTCCAATTTGGACAGCAACCGGCTATCTGCGGACAACGGGAAAGCCGTGCCGAGGGTCGTGGTCTCGCTGGATCCGTAGGCCTGGGTAACAACAGTACGCGGAAAGATCCTCCTCAATTGCACCATCTCCTCGGCGTGGAGAGCTGATCCGACGGTCGTGACAAAGACCATGCTGGAGGTGTCGTACTTCTCGGTGTTGCTAAGAGGAATGGCCGTTCGCAGGAGTACAGGACTAATGAACATGAAATTCACTTTGTGTTGCTGGATTATTTGGAGCATCCGCTCCGGATCGTACTCGATGGGAGGGTTTATTTTACGGCCGCCGGTGTGGAAGCACAACACCAAATGCAGTACGCCGGATATCCAGTAGAGCGTCGAGTACGTCAGGCCTACAGATTTTCGCTTTGGAGCAATACTACTGCAAATTAACGCGAGATAACAGTAGTAAATAGCTTATGCTGTAAGGGGCTATACCAGTGTAACACTTTCAAAAAATCGATTTTTGTTTTTTTGGCTTATTCGATAGTTTATGCTTTCAAAAATATCCTGTGAAAGCGGCAATGTCGTATCTTGAATAGTTTTTGAATGGCAGCGTTCTAAAAGAGCGGCCGCTTGCGGGTATAAATGGATAGTTGAAACTTTAATCTCGTTTTTCTCGAAGCGACGTTTTTCAAAATTGCTGAATCATAAATCAAAGAGAAATTGACCGATCGACTTCAAATAGAAACTGAGTATTCTAAAATATATTTACTACTATGCAATGACCTACGATCTTTTTTGATTGGTTGAAAATTGTCAATTTGGCATTAAAAAAACGACAATTTTTTGACCCCAAAAACGACAATTTTGTTCAGAACTACGCCATTTTGTTAATTTTTGATATTTGTCAAAAATCGTAGGTCATTGTATAGGAAGTACCTTCAACTTTAATAACCTTTTTTGATTCTTTCTGTTTCATCTATACTCATTCGGCCGGAATCATGTCAGCAGTTGGAGAACTTTTTTTTTGAACCTCCGAAGACAGCACGACATAACTCCGTGATTTTTCAATAGTTTTGTAAAAAAAAATTTTAAAATATAGCTGAAAATATACCTTATTATGTCCAAAAAACTTCAAAGCATTCTATCGAGCACTTTCTTTTAAAAAAATTCGCGAAAATCGCCTAATTTTTCATGGGTTACACTGATATAGTCCCTTAAGATGGTGCGTACAATCGACCTAACACCAAGTGGATCAATTTAAAAAGTTTAAAAACTAAATATTTTTATGTAAACAATATCGAAAAATGTCTTTTTTATTCTTAACTTTAACACCCTGTAACTTTTCTAAAAACACTTTTGGATATAGGTAAGTCAGGTTAAATCATCATATTTTCGTATCAGAAGTCTGTATACAGGGTGTTATTGAAATGAATGTACATATTTAAACTGTGAAGAATATTTGATATCCAAAAATTAATGGCACTAATTTTACTATTAAATTCAAACAAATAAATCTGGGGCAAAATACCCCTTTTCCGACCTTTACACTACGCCTAGTTGTGCGCCTAGTTCTATGGGGTGTATCTGACGTATATCTGGTTGGTTGAATTCTTAGTTACAATGTCATTCCCGGTTCTACCTCTATAATGCAGCGGCGTACGTTCATTTTAAAATTATTTTTCAAAATTTAATAACACTAATAATAGTTTTTTTATTAAAAAATAATATTTTTCCCCAATCCAGAAAAGTGTAAAGATAAGCCATTTTCAATATGTACATTCATTTCAATAACACTCTGTATAGTTAAATTATATCCCAACCTTTTTGCGGCACACTGTATATGAATACATACCACTTTTTTAAATTCGGGTCAGTAAACAATTTCCAACATATAGATAGTTTAAGCTCGTCATGGCATACTCTGTGAAAAGAAACAAAACATACTTACATAGTTCTATTAAGAAGACTATAATGCGACGTTCGCATCCCTTTTGGAGCTCCTGTAGTACCGCTGCTGAACAAAATAACCGCCGTATCATGGCAGTTCTTCGCCACTGGTCGAAACGTCGCTTCCTCGTCATCATCAGCCGACGCAATTAAATCTTTGTAGGTGAGATGCTTGTGGGACTCCCCGAACACGACCAGCATCGGCTTCTCCGCCAACGTTTCGACGCTTTTCTCCATCTTCTCGACATCGCGTTCTTCGACGAAGACGTGCGTCGGCCGGACGACATCCAAACAGTGCGTCCATTCCCTGCTCGATTGTTTCGGATGCAGAGCGGCCGTCGCGGCGCCGAGAAATTGCGCCGCGACGTGCGGCACGCAACAAGCCATTGTGTTATTCGAGCAGATCACCACACAACCGTCTGAGGTGAGCCCCATTTTTTTCAAATTTATCGCCAATCTGATCGATTTAGTTTTGATGCTTCCGAAGGTTTCGTGTTCGTTCGTGTCTGCGTCCACCTGGAATTTAGGTCGTTTACTTCGGAGTTCTATGTTTGAATTTAGGAGTTATATGGAGCTGAAGCCTGGACAATAACAGATGCAACAGAATAAAGACTTGTCAACTTTGAGATGTGATGCTATCGGAGAATGTGGAAAGTGGAGTGAACGCAACATACAGGGTGACACATTAATATGGAAAAGCTCAATATACAGGGTGGCCCAGAACTCACGCCCCACCGGGAAAAGCCTTATGGAAGCGACAATGAAGATGCCGAAACTGCAGCCGAAGACATGAAAAAGTTGTTCCTTTGGTAAATCAAGAGGTTTAAAATCGACCAATCCCAGTAGATGTTCACATATGCGAAAATGAGCTATACACCAATTTGACATTATTGAAAGATTCTATGTCCTTTTCACATTCAAGGTTAACAAAAACTGCCAAAATCAACTACGACTATTAATCAACGATTTGCTTTCAAATCGATCAAAAGATCGATCATTCGAATCGATTTAATATTGCAACTTCCTTTTAATCTGTTTCGATATCATTAAAATCAGTTCTTTTCAGAACTGCCATGGTTTTATTAGAAAAATGAACACTTTGTACAGAATTTTTTATTGATTCAAAAGCGGTTCAAATCGAATGATCGATTTTTTTATCTATTTGAAAGTAAATCGTTGATTAATAGTCGCAGCTGATTTTGACAGCTTTTGTTAACCTTGAATGTGAAAAGGACATAGAATCTTTCAATAATGTCAAATTGGTGTATATTTAAGTCACATCATTTTCGCATATGTTAACAGCTACTGGGATTGGTCGATTTTAAACCTCTTTATTTACCAAAGGAATAACTTTTTCATGTCTTCGGCTGCAGTTTTGGCATCTCCATTGTCGGTTCCATGAGGCCTTTCCCGGTGGGGCGTGAGTCCTGGGCCACCCTGTATATCTGTTACTGTAGATAATAATATCTATTAATTTCCCGCAAAATTTATTTTGAAGCACTATAGGTAGTAGAAGAGGAATAACATAAGTGCAAAAGAAAGTATTTTAAATTGCAACTTACAACTTAAATGCATTTACCTGAAAGACGTCGCTGTTAAATTCGTCTGCATTTTCGAAATAAAATTCGCCCAAACTTCTCTTGTATTCCTGATACTCGACTTTCGGTCCTGCTATCACGTTTTTGCCTGACATCATTATTGTTACATCAAAGTTATTATTCTATCTACACGTTACTGGTAGAGTAGTTTGATTGTTTTATAAATGTTAGATCATTTCATCACGGACAACGCACAGAACTGGTTTGGTCCATTTTCGTGAATTTTAATGATTGGTCAAGGCTGTTGCAAATAAGTGAAATTAGGCAAATATATCAAAATTTCATCGGTATGTTCGTGTATTCGTAAATTATGAAATAAATTTGTTTTGTTTTGAACTAATGATCGCCAGATTGTCAGTGGAGTAGATGATTTATATATACCTATTTTCTGAGTATTTTAAATATTTTTTGTTCTTAAAAAAATGCTTTACTAGTTTAAAATTAATTATTAAGTTTCTTTTATTATTTTATTCATTATTCCTTGAACATTTGTCACTAAAGAATCAATATGAAACAATAATTTCTTAATTAAGTATTTATCAAATTAAAATGCACAAATAAGATTACTGTAGGATCTAAAATTAATATTTAAAATCATCCTGTTCATCCTTCTTATCCAAACTTTAACAAATTATTGTGTGTTCGTGTAATTAAATTACAACCCCCGGGAAATTTAAGTCAATAACGTATTCACCGCCAATGTATTCAAATTTGTAAGTACCGTCCGACAGTTATCAGATAGTGAGAGACGTCTGGCTTTAGCTTTGACCATATCTCTTCTCTGTTTGCGCATCCAATGCAATTTTTAACTACCAAGATTTATTAAATCACTATTATTTTTTTATCGGCAAAATTGTAATTGAAACCTATATTTATTTATAACCTAAACTTACAGTCAAAGCGATACTTGTTTCATTTTGTTATCTCCATTACTAATTAACTGCATCGATAAAATGAATAAATGAATAGATATCGTCTTATTCAAATTCTAATTATCCCAATTAATTGGTTCAAATTCTCGATGTTTTTCGAGATAAACAGTAATAGCTGAGACATCAAAACCATGTTAACGTAATTGAATTTTCTTTTATAAAATTAAAATTATCAAAAGCGGTTCTGTCTCCATATAATAAATTATTATGGACTGAATTTCAACAATCTGATATTACATTGTTATAACCGTTATCATAATTTCAACAGATCATTTGATAAGTAGGTTTTTGATTAAAAATTCTTGCCCAATATTTAATGCTGTCTCATCACAGGTACTTACAGTGGTATACGAATACCACTGTAATTAGAAATTAGAAAATTTCCTTAACAGGTATGATCCTGAAAATTTAGTCCTAACCATAGACCAAACATATATATGTTTTTCTCATATAGGCGATTCTGGGAATTATTTTTAGTTTCCTCGAATTGATCTTTCGACAAGGAATAACCCATTAAGTTCCTTCTCAATCTTTTATTTACACCCTGTATTTACAAAAATAAATCAAATAAAAAAGTAATAATATTGTCTGTCAATGTGGCAACGTTGTGTTTAGTTTCTTCGAATTTGTTAGATGTCGCATTTAGCTCCAAAATTATACCAGTTATGCATCTATAGGTTTGGTCTATGGTCCTAACTACATATCTACGTAATTTTGTTATTACCTATATTATATTAATGTAACTAACACAGATATTTTTGTGATTATTAATAAAATAGTGTCTAGGTAAATGTACTTACTATTAAACGAATACTATCTAACTATTACATTCATAAAATAAATCAAAACTATATTAATCTTCGTTGTATTGATCGATAATAGGTTACGTAAGTGTGTAGCAATCTAAAAAGCTAAAAAATCAAATAATTTATAGGTATAGTTAACTGTAACAATCCTCCAAAAATTAATTTATAAGTATTTACTATAATTTATCAATATTTATTATTAGATAATATTTACCTACCTTGAGAACCAGTAGGTATTCTGTTTAGAATGGCGAAACCGTAACATTTCAGTTCGAATGCGCCTTCTGTCTGAATTTGCAAAATTATCAATGATTTGCAATTCGACTGATTCCACCTATATCACTTCAAATTTTTTATTTTATCGTATATTTCTTCACACTAAAAATTTATAGTTTCTATACTATTCTTCTACTTGTTATTGTACTCATTTATATAACATATATTTACAGTTTACCTATATAATTTTTCTTAAATCCGTACCTTAATAATATCAACTTGTAATTTTAATCATCCTTATACACTTTAAAACCTTTATTAATCCTTACTGAAAAAAATCGGATTTATAAGGGTAAATTTAGGCAAATATAAAATGATTTGACTTTACAATGCTTAATACTATGTAGGAAAGTGCCCAGGAAAATGTGGGGAATCTCTCGGATCCAAATAGAACATGAAAAAATAAGATAAACAGTTCCTATAAAGTTTTTCCCTACAGGCCCTCCCTAAGGAGATATAGGTACGTCCCTGAAGAACGCCGCTAGAAATATGTAGGTTTTCCTCAAATATTTTTTAAAGTACATTTAAAGTACTTTTTATAAGGTATTTTTAATTTTATTAAAAATAAAATATGAAGTCTTTTTTAAGACTTTATCATACAGGGTGGTGAAAATTTAGGCATTAAGGTGTAAACCTTTGCTCGGAACTGTTAAACTAAAAAAGGTAAATATGTTTCAAGGACATTTTATGAGATCCTTACTAGTGTCCATCATATTAGATTTTTAATAAATATTAAGTATTTTAAAAGATATTTAAGGAAAACTTATTTCCAGTATATATCTCCGTAGGGAGGGCATGTAGAGAAAAACTAGGAACTTGTCATTTTTTTCATGTTCTATCTGGATCCGAGAGATTTTTCACATTTTCCAGCACACCGTCTATAATGAGTTTATTAGGGATTACAAGTTAGGAATGAAGAGTCAAACCATTTATTTCGTGCTGCACTATAATTGATAGAAAAATATTTTAAATATAATTTTAATACACATATAATTTTTTACATATCTGCATTACCTTGATTTCCTTTTGGTTTCTTGTTCTTCATAACTACCTAAAGAAATTTCGAAACTCTTTCTTGTCAATATAATGAACCACTTGTGATAATAATTAAGGTTCATATAATAGAAATGCAAGATAGTCAATAACCTTTATATTTAACGTACTAATTATATCTATTAGTTGTGCAAATAAATAGCAAGTATATAATTTATTATATTTCGGATGTTTCTTTAGAGTAAAAATTTCAGTAATATTTCATATTTATCGCATCGATTGGTAATATGTTAGGTAAGTTTGTATAACTCTGTATAACTGAAACATAAATAAATTAAAAATATTTTAAAATGTCGAAGAAAATGAAGGATTAGTCTGATATCAGTGTCTAATATATTGGCAGTGATTCAAGTAAAAAACATTCGAGTTTTTTGTTCATAATTAAGAAGCCTATGCAATTTATGTACCTACATATTTGTTTAATATGTATATCTATAATTTATTATTATGATCATAATGTATTTATTATCTAGAAATATATATAGGTATACAAGGTGTTTACATTTTTATATACATCATGTAAAGTGCATAATTAATCTAAATGAACATAATATTCAAATATTTACAAAATAAAATGACAATTTCATACTTTTATCACCTATTAATAATTTGTTTAATCAATTACTATATAATAATTTAAATACTAATTTTAACGCACTTCTATTAACACTGCTATTTATACCATCAAAAATCACTGCCAACAATCTTAGAATTTTGGTAAACGTACATTAAGAAATAATTCCCTGTTTTGAATCACGAATCCATAGCATTTAATTTCGAATGGATCTTTCGTTTGAAGTAGTAAAATCAGGAAGGATTGGCAATTTCCGCGATTCCATTCGTACCATTTCAAATGTTGCAAATTAACATGGAGTTCTTCGCACTAAAAAAGCGAAACAAAAATATTACTTAAGACAAGTTATTATTATTATAATTATTTTTCCCTCAAAAATTATTATCAGATATCATTAAAAAAATTAAAATGTTACCTGAAATTGGATTTGTTGGCCACATTCTGCCGAAGAGAATATCATAATGAAACCGGCAATGATAATGCCTAAGAAAGGAAGGGATTCAACCGACCTAGTTGCCTGAAAATTAATTAATTCTGTTTTCCTTGAATAACGAAAGAATTGGTTATTAATTGGAAATGTAAAATGTGCAAAGGATCAAATGACATCAAAACACACTACAGGATGTAACTAAATAAGTGTAAAACATTTAAGGGGGTGATTCCTCATCGAAAAATAGATAGGATCTTTCATATAAAGAAACTTCATTGGAGCATCCCTTGTTAAGATACAGCCTCTTAAAGGGGGTACATAAAGTTTGTTTAACAATTTTTTTGACAAGCACTAAATAAGTTACAGTACTGAAATTAACCTGACATTTTCTACTACCAAAAAGACACTTAGCCAGTAATTTATTTGGTTTACCCCATGGTTGTAACGGGTTGGAAAACGCAACCCCTAAACTTAATTTCCAATGTAACTTTTTTAGTGCTTGTGAAAAAAATTGTTAAACAAACTTTATGTACCCCCTTTAAGGGGCTGTATCTTAACAAGGGATGCTCCAATTTCTTTATATGAAAGATACTATCTATTTTTCGATGAGGAATCACCCCCTTAAATGTTTTACACTTCTTTAATTACACCCTGTATAATGCGTTTTGGTTAGCTACATTTGTTGAGGTACAGTAAAAACAGACCTAGACATATTCGAGCAATGCATTTTGATACTGGGTCAACCACACATTTTTTAGAATCAGTTAGTGCATTAGGGCTTAAGTTTAGTTACCAACAGTTTATTAATCGTTAATGGCAACTACAGTCTTGACGAAACCATCATAAAAATGTAATTCTTGCTACCTCAAAGAATTTTTTTCAAAAATAATTAGGCTAACTTTATTTTTATACTTCATTAGTTCTAATTAATCGCGGGCATACGTTTTGAAACCTATACGAATATTAATTGCACCTGAAAAGACTAAAAAACATAAAAAGCTTGGCATAACAGCACAACATTATGGCTATTTTCCATTAAACAGACAAAACAGAAACAAAGCTTAAACTCTTGTCGAATGAATTTTTTCGCAAACTTTTTGAAGTTTTCTGACAGATTGAGTTCTGTTTTTCGATGGACTCTTTAAGACCGAATTAAAAGCGATTTTAAGCGAATAACCAAAAACTATTGGTTAATACCGCAGTTTTTGGTGTGGTTATTCTATTATTAATGGAAGGGGCATTAATCGTGCCGTCACAAAAATCAATCGCTTAAATGAAATGGTTATTCTTTTGGTTATGATTGTGTTTATTTCGTGATGTTTATCTGTTAATTAGTATAATATGGAGAACAATAAGAAGATTATAATGGTGTTAGCAGAGGAAATAATAATTGAAATAATTTTAGAATATTATCTTAGAACTTCTCCTTCATATAATATTCTTGGAACCGAAAATATTCGTCAAATGACTCCGAAATTGTTAACGATTGAAAAGTGGATTGTTAGATATAATGAAATCCAATTTTTTCAACTTTTCAGAATGAATATCTGTCATGTCACAATAACCGCGGTTTAAAAACTACTCATGAGCCAGGTTTTAACCAAAAAGTCCGGTTATAATTTAGACATGAAACATCTGATTCATGACGTCATAAATTGATAACCGTTTTAATAACCAAAGTCGCTTGAATAGTATGGTTAAAAGTGGTATACCAATTCTGACCAATTCCTTTAGGTTATTCGCTTAAAATCGCTTTATGTTTCATTGATGACTAATAAATTGTCGGTAAATCGGATTTACTATCATTCTTAAAAATAATAAAGAACGCATTAATTTATTGAAAATAGTTAGTAAAGGAAATTATAAAAAAAATATAATTACCAGCACCGAGCTAAAATTCGTTGCTATTGCTATTCCGCCGGATATGAAAAATAAAAGGAAACGCCATTTCGAAACTTCATTATAGTAATCGATTATCCTTAAATAAATAACTTACATTAATTCTATTCTCACCCTATTATTCCTCCACAAATGCTGCTTAGCAGTTGTACATGCAGAAAAGGGTCGATTATCGAAACTATTACCCCGTTTACATGCGGGATCGAAGCGGGCTTGGATCCCAGATCGATCCTGAGGAAATGCTAAACACGGATCAAGTTGATTACTCGACGAAGAAAGAAGATGCCGGATCGAGTTGACTCGACGATGAAAAAATATCTCGAGTCAATCCCGAACCGATCACTGGATCCCGCATGTAAACGGGGTATATAAGTAGGGGGACATTGGTGTTCAGAAAACCGATTTGTTCGGATAATCGAACTGTATTGATTCCTACATCAACTATACCACCGGAAATGTTGCGATCTTTACTATTCGATCGATACGAATTGAGTTCTCTTCTCCTACCCTCTCCCTTCTTTAAACCAATCATACAAGTTATTAATTTTTCCCGGAGTGTTCGAGTTGTTTCCCGTATTCGAGCAGGTAAATTCTTATAGGTCGAGTTGTTTCCCGAGGGTGTCCGAGTTGTTTCCAGTATGGCAGGTAGATACTGCAATTAATTTCCGATTAATCTTTCTTCGTTGAAAAACCCGTTCGTTAAATATTTATTAAAACTAAACAACTTTTAATTTTTATTATTTCAAACTTTTTTAAATTTTAGATATTTTTTGTAGTACCTGTAACTTCACTTTAAATATGAACGTACCTACCTATACATTTTAAGTATTACAAATTAAATAAAACTAAAATTTCCTTTTACATACATATGTATATAGGATGTACAATTTATTTAATATGATAAAAAGCAAATACTATTACGCAGCAGGGTAGGGTAGGGGGGGTGGTGTAGCGGTAATTCTCCAATATTAAAGAAACGATTACCTTATTTCACTGGAACTATACCTTGAAATACGATCATTAAAATGCGATTTAAAATTTTCAATAGGTGTAGGAGTAATAAAAACATCCTACTCTATCTGTTAGATATAAGGGTAAAAATTCTCATTTAACAATTAATCAAAAACAGCTCCAATTGAAAATGTCGCGAACCCGAAACATTCTTAAGTCCACGGAAGGAACAGTACCTAAATCTCCTTATCAGGTAATTAGACCCTTATAAGCTACAAATAACCGTTAACAATAGACTGGAAACAACTCGGACACGACGTTTTTTCGCACAGGTATGAATTTGAAAATTGGGAAACAACTCGAAACCGTCCATTTTTCCAACTGCCAAGCTATTTGGTGTGGTATAACTATAATCTGGGGATGTTTCGATAGTACTAAGAGCTTCTAAATATCGTTACTTTATTCGATTCACATTAAATAAATAATCGAAAATACTCTATAGTATATTATTTTTTGTTTATAATTTTCTACTTCATAATAAAAAGTAAAATATTACAAGTAATCGATATTAGAAGGTATCAATACATTTTTTGATGCAGTTTATAATTTATTAAATACATATATATCTCAATTTCTTACTCTTGTAAGTTGCAATATCGCTTTGAAATGTATGCGATATCTTCTGCAATTCTATCTTGATCCACTCTTGAATCCGAACTCTTCGTTACATCGTATTGATTCCGCATCTTCACTAAATCCTCCACATAGGTATTTAAGATTTTCAAACGAAAAACGACATGAAAACCGACGTAACACGTTAAAAAAATCGGCACGTGGATGAAAAACGTCATTGCTGGAGGTAATACAAGTCCGAAAAAAAGATACGAGAGAATTTTGCTATAAGGAAGCAGGTGAACTACAGCAAAACCGATATCATTGGAACTGTTCTTCATCGACACGTATAAAACGTAACACACTCCCGTAGAAAATACAGCGAAAACCCCGAATTTTTTGGAAAATTCCCCGAACGATTTCATCTCGTTCCTTATCGCTATCTCAATCGGCCTTCCCCAATTTTCCGATAATTCTTTAATACGCACAAATACGTTATTAAAATCAGCGAAATTTCTCATAGTGTTCCCGTAAACAACGGCTACCTAAAAAATGAATATTTATCTCTTTATCAACAACAGAATTAAAACAGGCACGTAATAATAAAAAAAAGATTCGTACGTGAGATGTTACTGAGAGTATGGCCATGTATTCTCCTATAACTTCGCTTTTTGGATTCGTAAAATAAACGTACAAGAGCATAATTAAAACGGCGTAATTTAGAAACCAAAATACGAAACCTGATGTTAACCTTAATAATTCGCTTCGGTAGAAGAGCGTTCCCCAATCAGCCAGCCAATAAAATGGATCATCTACAAAATACCACGTATGGGACTCTTATTTTTACATAGGCTGTTTACAGGGTGTCGGATTCATTACGGTCCTGTCGAAGTTTAAACTCGCCCGCCTTCCCAAACCAATCCTGCGAGGCCGACGCGATTACCGAAGAAAAGCGCGCAGAAAACCGAGCCGACACGAGACAGCGAACTTGACATTCCAATTTGAACCTTTCGAATACATACGTTACCGATACACCTTTTTTTGTAGTTGTTTATTCACTAATTAAACGAATTAAAATACAACAATCTACTCTACTCTATTCTACAACTCTAAAACATTGGTCCTTCGAGCCGGATATCCAGCAGAAGTGGAAATTCATCGCCGATCAAGCTTAATTTGAGAAGGTTGAAGCGGTTCGAGTTCGCCGGTGCCTGTAGCCAGTCCGCCATTGCCGGTGAGTTGTGAGCGTTTCGTTTTCCTTTTATTCACATTTATCACATTTATCATATCTATATACCTTTTTTTTTTGACTCAAATTAGCTAAGCTTGACGTGTTAATAATTAAAATCGCTATTTATTATATGCCAATATGGCGGAATCCGAGAGCATGTGTCTAAAAACTCTCAAAAAACAACGTTCTAGCCTAAAGAAAAAACTAACAGTGTTTAAAAATTTTATTAAATCGGTAGAAGATCGAATTGAAGCACTTGATAAAGATCAATTTATTGACAAAAAACTTTTAATCGAGGTGGAAACGCGTTTGGAAGCCGAAAATAATTTACTAAGCAAATTCGATGAAATTCAGGATAATATCGAGTTAAACGATCCTCAATCGGATGAAACGATTTCAGAATATCAAAATACATTTCAAAAAACCTTTTATGAGGTAATTGCGAGTGCAAAAAATATACTTTCTACTTTCAATCACGTTTTGCACCCAGCAGAAAATTCAGATAACTCTTCAAGTACAAGTGCTAACTCTGTGAAATCTGTTGTTAGCTCCAGCAATAAGGTTAATCAATCTCTTAACATAAAATTACCTAAAATAACTTTACCAGTATTCAAGGGAGAATATCGAACTTGGGTAGAATTTCGTGATCTTTTTGTTGATTTAGTACATAATAATCCTACTGTGGGGGATGCAGAAAAATTCTATTACCTGAAAACTCATCTTGATGATTCTGTAAGGCGTCTAATCGCAAACATCGATATAACTTCAGAAAATTATACTATAGCTTGGGATATAATTTGCCAAAGATTCAACAATAAACGAATGCTTATTCATAATCATTTCAAGGCCTTAAATAATATACCTGTAATAGATCATGAATCTTCCTCTGCCCTCCGCCAGTTATCTGATGAGGTTATTGAACATCTCCGATCCTTGGAACAGTTGGGAATACCCTTAAGGGGTTGGGATTCATTTTTAATATTTCATTTAACTCTAAAGTTGGATAAAAATACGGGAGAAAAATGGGAGGCTTATAAAATAGCTGGTGATATGCCTACTCTCGATGAATTTAGAAGTTTTCTCAATGAGCGGGCTGATCTATTAGAAAGAAAGGAGCACAGACAGCCCGTAAACAATAAATCATCTGAATCAAGCAAGCCTACTTCCAGATTCTCACCATCTCTCTCTAAAATGAAGCCTATCTATTCCAAATCACTTTTGTCAACTAACCAAATTATTTGTCATTTTTGCAAGGGAAACCATTGGATTACCCAGTGTACCAATTTTATTAGCCTTCCTCAAGCCGCTAAACTTGAGAGGGTGAGAGCATTAAAACTGTGCACCAACTGTTTGCGAAACAATCATAAAATATTGGATTGCAGATCAACCCTTTGCAAAAAGTGCAATAGAAAACATCATACTCTCCTACATATTGAAACCCCTAATACAAATTCTTCATTGAGGTCTGAAGCTGAGTCATTCAGCAACCCCTCAAGCAGTAACTCATCTAACCTTGCTACCCCTATTAGCGTATCAAACTCTCTTTCCACTAGTTGTAATCTTATGACGGCTGGTAACATTCTACTTTCTACCGCTTTGGTCAATATTTATGACTCATATGGCAATACACATACTTGTCGACTCCTTTTGGATTCAGGGAGTCAATCAAACTTTATAACCCAGAGAATGCTCGGAAAACTCGGACTTTCTTACTCTAACGTTAACCTAACTATAGCCGGAATAGCACAAACTTCTTCTACCATTAAGCATCGTTGCTTGGTATCAATCTCCTCGCGACATATAGAATTCAATAAAAATATAGCGTGTCTTGTCCTACCTGAAATTTGCAATACTGTACCAAGCACACCAATTGATTATACTCGTTTAAATCTACCTCTTGATATATCATTAGCAGACCCAGAATTCTATAATCCATCTGAAATTGATTTGCTATTGGGTGCTGAGGTCTTTTATGATCTCATTCTTGATGGTAATATGCGATTGGGTGAGAATCTTCCTACCCTACAAAACTCAGTTTTTGGCTGGATCATATCTGGTCCTTGTCAAACATATCAATCTAAAACGAACCTTCATTGTTACCTTTCAACCACATCTATCTTACAACAACAATTAACAAAATTTTGGGAGATCGAAGAAGTTTCGCGGGTCTCAAACTCTTTAGAATCCGATGATTCATACTGTGAGTCTCATTTTGTCAAAACGACTACTCGAAATCCTGATGGAAAATTCGTTGTCAACATACCATTTAAAATCGATCCATCATCAGCTCTTGGTAATTCAGAGTCATTAGCTCTCAAGAGATTTTATTATCTCGAAAGGAAATTATGCTTAAACCCAAAACTTCGTGTTATGTACAACAATTTCATGCAGGAGTATGAGTCGCTTGGGCACATGTCTAAGTGCAGCCCTGGTGATTTTTCTGGTCCCGCGTTTTACATGCCCCACCATGGGGTTCTAAAAGAATCTAGCTCTACCACCAAACTCCGCGTTGTGTTTGACGGATCTGCGCCGTCTGATAATGGCGTTTCAATCAATAATCTCCAAATTGTAGGTCCCAAAATTCAAGATGATTTGATATCTATTCTCTTACGTTTCCGAAAGCACCAAATCGCTGTTAGCGGCGATATCGAAAAAATGTATCGCATGATTCTAATAAACCCGAATCAAAGGTGTTTTCAACGAATACTATGGAGATATTCGCCTGATGATGAAATGGGCAAATATAACCTCAATACCGTTACCTATGGGACTGCTTCCGCGAGTTTTTTGTCTGTTCGATCTCTTCATCAGGTGGCTATTGAAAATAAATCAAAATTCGCTGAAGCCAGCAATGCTATCCTTCAGGATTTCTATGTAGATGATTTCTTATCCGGAGGAGACTCTATCGTTACCGTTAATGAATTATGCAAGGGCGTGTCATCCCTTCTTCAAAACTACGGATTTAATCTTAGAAAATGGTCATCCAATGAACCTGCTGCCTTGGAAAACCTAAATACCGAGCCATCTTGCTCAAATCAAATCTATTTTACCGACAAGGATAGTACCAAAACCTTGGGTTTATATTGGTCACCAAAATACGATATTCTAACTTACAACATTAACCTTAATCAAAATCTTGTAAATACAAAAAGATCCATACTTTCACAAATTTCTCAAATATTTGATCCTCTAGGTTTGGTTTCCCCATGTATAATCATAGCAAAAATCTTAATTCAAAATCTTTTCTCCTTAAAAATTGCCTGGGACTCCGAATTGCCCACTAATACTTACGATACATGGAGTAAACTTAAAAACGACCTACCTAATCTAAATCAAATCCAGATACCAAGATGCGTTTTGTCCAAAACTCATGTCAATATTCAGCTGCATGGATTTACCGATGCTTCAAAGTGCGCTTACGGCGCTTGCTTATACGTGCGCTGCATAAATTTGGATGGTTCTATCAGGGTATCTTTGTTAATAGCAAAATCTAAAGTAGCTCCCCTAAAAACCTTAACAATACCGCGCTTGGAACTTTGTTCAGCTCTAGTCCTATCTAGGTTGTACAACCAAGTGTTATCATCCATGAAAATGCAATTTGATTCCGTGCACCTCTGGTGTGACTCTACCGTGGCGCTTTGTTGGATACAAACAAAGCCACATCTATTACCAATCTTTGTAGCCAATAGGGTTAACGAAATACAGGAGCTTACTGGCTCTGCCATCTGGCATTATGTAAATACCAAACAAAATCCTGCAGATCTTCTTTCAAGAGGTTTATTTCCTTCTCAAATACTTGACTGCGTACTCTGGTGGTTTGGCCCACCCTGGTTATCCGAACCTGAGGAGTCTTGGCCAATCATGAATCCTGAAACTCTTGCATCAATACCGGAAATAAAATCCACTATCAAATCATTTACCTCCACCAATTCTTTATCTGTAATCGAATTTACTCGATTTTCATCATTCTTACGCTTAAAAAGAACCATGGCTTATTGCCTGCGTTTTATCAACAATATGCAAACTAAAAACACACGAATTACAGGTCCCTTGACAGCATTGGAGTTAGAAAGTGCTCTTAAACATCTCATCAAAATCTCACAGATCCAATCTTTCGGTGAGATAATTCATTCATTACTATCAAATGGTAGAATCGATAAGAAGTGCAGCATAGCAAGTTTAAATCCATTCCTAGATACTGATCGAATCCTAAGAGTAGGCGGTCGCTTACAAAATTCATCATATTCTTATGCGAAACGGCATCCCATGATTTTGTGTTCGAAACACCATCTTACTAAACTTATTTTTCAAACTGAACATTTGAGGCTGTTTCATGCTGGACCTCAACTCTTATTATCTTCTATTCGTGAAACGTATTGGCCAGTTTCGGGTAAAAACCTTGCTAGATATACATATCATAAATGTATAAAGTGTTTTAGGGCCAAACCTAATTTCGGAAATGCCATAATGGGTTCTCTCCCGTCTTCACGTGTTAATCCTCAACCTCCCTTTTTTATAACTGGCGTCGATTACGCAGGCCCTGTGAAGATTCGTGATCGAAGGGGTCGAGGATTTAAGTCATTTAAATGCTATATATGTCTCTTTATATGTTTTACTACCAAAGCCATTCACCTTGAACTGGTATCAGATTTAACCACTGAATCTTTCATTGCAGCCCTCCGAAGATTCGTTTCTCGGAGAGGAAAGCCTAAGCAAATTTATTCCGACAACGGAACGACGTTTGTTGGTGCTAATTCTGAGCTCACAGAGTTATATAACTTTCTTAATACGTTTGAATCGGAAATAACTAATATTTTAAGCGCTGATTCCATTTCATGGCATTTTATTCCCCCATATGCCCCAAATTTTGGTGGGTTGTGGGAGGCAGGGGTGAAATCTGCCAAGTTTCATCTTCGACGCATACTCACGGATTCCTTATTAACTTTCGAGGAATATTATACCGTGCTTAGTCAAGTTGAAGCAATCCTTAATTCTCGTCCACTTTTTCCACTATCACATGATCCTTCCGACCTTGAGGCGCTCACTCCATCTCACTTCCTGATTGGAAGAGTCATCACAGCGTTACCAGATCCAAGTTTATTCGACATTCCAATCAATCGATTGTCTCGATACCAGTATCTTCAACGATTGCAACAGGACTTCTGGAGAAGTTGGAAACGAGATTACATCTGTCAGCTTCAAGCTAGAAGCAAGTGGAAGTCTAGCACCACCTCTATCAAGTGTGGAGCGCTAGTGCTCATCGCTGATGATAATACGCCATCACTTAAGTGGCCGTTAGCAAGAATTACATTTTTACATCCTGGACGCGACGGTGTCACCAGGGTAGCTACCGTCAAAACCGCAAGCGGTGAAACTCGCCGTTCCATCTCCAAGTTGTGCTTCTTACCTCTTTCGGACGAGCAGGACGATGGTGAAAATACTCATTTTCACGTGGGGGCCATGTCGGATTCATTACGGTCCTGTCGAAGTTTAAACTCGCCCGCCTTCCCAAACCAATCCTGCGAGGCCGACGCGATTACCGAAGAAAAGCGCGCAGAAAACCGAGCCGACACGAGACAGCGAACTTGACATTCCAATTTGAACCTTTCGAATACATACGTTACCGATACACCTTTTTTTGTAGTTGTTTATTCACTAATTAAACGAATTAAAATACAACAATCTACTCTACTCTATTCTACAACTCTAAAACACAGGGTGTTTGTAAATACCCTGCAAGTACAGTGTACATAATGATAAGATTAAACTATCTGTAAGTATTTATAAATCTAAATAAAATTTGGTATGCATTGGTAATTGAACAACAAATTTGATATTTTAAATGGTGCCCCCACCCTATATAATAATGTATTTTTGAAATATAATATATAAAATTTTAGAGTACTTCTGTCTAAATTAATTGTATTGAAAAAATATTGCCTTAAATTTCAGTTACCTTAAATTATTATTACAATGTGGTGAAAAAATTAACCCCTGTAATTTCCATAGAATTTTATAGAGAATTAAATTAGAAATTTCTTTCGTTTGATTTTTTCTCGTATTTTTAATGTTGTATTTGAACTTAATGAGAGTTTATTCGGCTAACTATTTTATCTTATGTGCAATTTTTTGGTCAGTCTGCACATAAGTAATTGTGGAATCGGTATGTACCTTTGTTTAATATTTTTTGGACTCAATTTGAAATTTTACCAAAAAATCGGATTTCTAAATCTACACTAAAATTAATTGAACTAATTTTTTATGACTAGTTATATCTATTTATGAATTAAAAAGCATGATGCGAACTTATTACCTTCGAAAGTATGATATTCTCCAAATATTGCTCTGTAAACATTATTAATTTTGTATCGAAAATTCATTGCTCTTGGAGTTGGTAATGCGAATGA
The DNA here is from genome assembly GCA_917563865.1 of Phyllotreta cruciferae. Lineage (NCBI taxonomy): Eukaryota > Metazoa > Arthropoda > Insecta > Coleoptera > Chrysomelidae > Phyllotreta > Phyllotreta cruciferae. The sequence continues at coordinate 2,822,711 of OU830609.1, read as the reverse complement.
GATTTACTATCTAATGATGTTCTTTTTAGAACCAAAATTCCATTTGAGGATAATTTAATAAAATGCTGTAATTATTTTCATCAATAATTATTCCTGTATTTTATGAAAATTCAATAAATAAACAATTACCTATTTATTAGATTATGACAAATGGGTAAATAAACTATCATTTAACAATTTACTAAAATATCGTAATAAGTCTTTCATATTTTTTTTGCTATACCATTACTGCTTAGCTATACATAATTAACTATTCGTAGATTCTTAATATTTTACTTTATCTTTATACTTTCCGTTTGATTCAATATAAGTAAAAAAAATATTTTTATGAAAAAAATTTGACAAAAAATTACCTTTACGTGTTCTCCGTGGATTTAATGGTCTCCCTGGGTTCAATTACCTACAAAGGCTCATTTTTATTAATGACGTTACAAATTAAAATTGCACTTACCATTTGTAAGTACATAATATAGGAAGGAAGGTGTTGAATGGTAGGTAATATAAAAAAATAGAAAAATCAAAATGAGAATTTTAATTTCATTCTCATTTCATTTGATTGCCAACGTTTTATATGTTACAAAAGTATTTTCTATAGTCTATTCATAAATAGGCGGAGTAATCCGCCGTCGTGATCCTTGGAAAAGCCAATACAGGGTAAACCATCCAAGTAATATTAAAATATTATCGTAAACATTATTTTTTTCAATTTCTGTGTTGGACAGGTAGCTTCTGTATAGCTTCTGTGTAGGCTCGAATTTGGCCAATTGATTGATTTATTAGTCCGCCTCATTTATGAATACATAGACTATAATAATTTAGTTAATAGAACTATTAAAGATTTAAAAAAAAGGAACAAGCGAAATTAATAAACTTCTACGAAACTGCTTTTCTAAATATTGCAGATAAAACTTCGAAACTTTCTTAAATTCTCTAATTTTCTTAATATCTATTAATATAAAGGAGTTTTTTCTTCTTCATTAAATTCACAACTTATGAAACAAAAATTACCGAATAATTTGAATTTTGGAATGTGTTGTCTTGGTCTTGTAATTCATAAAAAAATGTAGAAAGTGAAAAGTTCAATCAAAAAGTTGCATCACTATATAGTGGCAAATAAACACATTCTTCAAACTTATTAAGAACTTTTCCCAATAAAGCAATATCAATTTTCTTGTAGGTCTTCTGTTTTGAAGAATTATCGCTTACGCAAATTTCTGCGAAATACCCATTTTGAATTATTTGAATCCGACTTATCCAGATCTCTTCCTAATTTCGAATATTAATATGCCTTTTAACTAACACAACACGATTAAAATAAACTGGCATAGAATATTTACTGATATTTATAGAAGAAATAAATACATCGTCGTTTAACTGATACTATATGCTATAAATTATGAATAGAAAAACACTGTACAGGTAAACTGTTAAGAATATTTAAATCTATCCTAAAATACATCCAAGAAAATATATTGATATTTATATTTATGTACTTCCTGAGTTACTCTAATTTATCGATGCAAAATAAACCTTTATAGAGTGTTTAACAAAATGTATGCATAGACTTTCTACTTTATAATATGAATGCTTACATTTTAAGGCAAAGAAAAATAAATTAATAGGTATATGAACTAAAATGTACATAATGTATTTTAATGGCAGAAGACGTTTGCACCATAGGCTATATTCTATACATTTTAAATTACAATTAAATTAATCCCTGAACAAACCTCCAGTTAGTTAACATTAAAATTGAGGCCTTGAAGAATGCAGAGCCAAAAAGAAGTATAAAGAATGCAAAAAATATAGTTAGATGACATGAAAATAAAATGTCCAGTGATGTATAATATAGAATTTATTGACAAAAGAAAATATCAGTAGTATGTAGTTATTCAAATTAAGCAATTACAAAATATTGATACTATGATACCTAATTAATGTACCTACTTTATTTTATTTTAGTTTGTTATTTTACGTGCTATATAATCTAACTTAATATAATGTAGCGATGACGTCATTGTAGAAATTTTAAATAAATTTAATGAATAGATAAAGATACGAACATTCTTGTTTTACAATATTTTTTCTCACATTTATTCTTCACCGAATATAATAAATTTAACATTACTTTTTAATAAAGCATCTTGATAAAAAAATATTTAACATTTCATGCCTTGACGTCACTGATTTACCTGCTCAAGGCACATATCATCTATTTCTATATAAAAATAACATCATACATATAGGGTGAGTTGAAATGAGATCACATTGAATATCATTATTCAAGCTCGGAATATAATGCAACCAAAATTGACCAAATATCTGCATATACCAGGTAAGTGTAAATTTCTTTCCAATATAGTCAATTCAATGAGTTGAATGAGGATGATATTAAAACAACAGTTGTTGGAGTGAGAAAGGTGCATTACCACAGTATCACTCTTTCTTTTTCCTCTATATGAGACTAATGGAAGTTGTTAAAGTTGCACCCCTAGATGACAAATTTGCACCTGCTTGTATATGCATATGTTATCCTAAAATATGAAAAAAATATGCAAATATAAACAAAATAAAAATAATGTAATAGGTAATACATTTTCACTTTCATTATTAATATTGAAGGAAATTAATTTTCTTAAAATTTGCCTGAAAAATACCCCCATTGCTAATTTTTATAAACATTTTTAAATCCGCCTTTTACATTTTGTAAACCTACATTTTTGATAGTTTCTTTCATTTTATTTTTTACGTATTTGTCTTTATTACATCCACAATTAATTTTTTCAAATCTTTTAATTTAATTTAAACAAAACAAATTCGCACTCGTTTCTTCCCCCCTATTTGTTCCAAAATTCATTAATGTACTATTCTATAGAAATCAGTGGGTCCTAGAAGCAAACCATCAATAACTAATTCTCTTATGGAATACGTGGAAAGTGGAAAATTCCTTACAACTAACCCGATTGCGACAGTGATAATATCTATCAGAAACCTATTTTATTACCATAATTGAGTTTTTTGTAAAAGTAGATTTTGGAATTCACCGTAAGTTAGAATCTATTATATTGAATGTCCTTAATTAATGTAAGATGAGTAATATCATGTGATCTGGCTGTTGATTTTCTTTTGCCGTCTCCTGACCAGGAAACCTCTAATGCCCGCTTGAATTTTCACAGCCGATTGTTCCTCGATGTCTTCGCAATTCTCAGACGGACAATTGGATGAGTCCTGTCCGGATAATTTGGATCTCGACGATTTTTTCGCAGGCGCCATATCCGGTGAGTCGTTCTGGAAAAACATGAAATTTAAGCACTGCGTTAAACCACTCTTCTATATTTGCTATTTTCAATACAATTTATATATTTTTGTGTTTTTATTCTAAGACTTAGTATATGAAGTTAAAGTATGTAATATATTTTATTTTTGAGGCCAAAGGATTATTTATCTTAGTGTTTGTAATATTGTTACTAATTAACAGATACTATTTAGCTATAAGTAAAATAATTACACTGATATTATTACTTCCTTACATTTGCATACAATTATTTGCAGTATAATGAGCTACTAATAAAATAACTAATAACTATCTGAAATAAAATTAGATTTACCAATTACTATCTTCTGATTGCGAACGGAGTATAATAAAAAAAGAGTGTTAAAAAGAGTGTGTTAATAATGAATTAATGTGGAAATTCATTTAATCATTGTAAAATGAACAATAACTAAGTGAGCAATATTTAGTAGGTACTTATCTACATAAAAGAATTAATGAGAAATCAGAAAATCAGTTAGAAGGGTTATTCAGAAGGTAATATGACAAAAATCTTAAAGCAAAATGATAGGTAAATTGAATAAAAATATTTGAGCAAAAAAAATGGAAAATAATTAGAAAAAATCCCAAAATGTTTTTTATTAACGTTGCTCAATAATTTATTAAAACATTAAAACCATTTTAAATAATATCTATTAATTTATTAGGAATTTGGCGTGTTTTAGGCGGATGATAGCCGTTGCATCGTTGAAATAGCGAGATAATTCCGTCTTCGAACATCGAAAAATTTTTAAAACTAATTATTTTAAAAATAGAACCCAGCGCCCATTTAAAAATACACCTCGTGTAAAACTCTAATTCCAAAGACCAACAAACAAACTTCCGGAGATTTTTTAACACGTAGAAGGCTAATTATCTTCATCGGGAATGTTTAGCGTCGAAAAATTAGGCCCAAATGTACAGGGTTTCCCAATAACGCGGTAAAAATCGTTTACTTTATCATAGCAGATCATAGCAGATTGGAAAATAAGTAGAATAGGAAAAAAGTTGGGCTCTTTGAGATGGAGATTGGTATAGAAATATAAAGGGTCAACCAAAATTCATCGTTAACTCAAAAATTACTACAATTCATATACTCAACGAAAATGAAAACGAAAATCGTTTTTTTATTTGAATCAAAATTGTTCAATTTAATGGTTTGTAGAAAATTAATGGGACAGGGTATTTTTTTGTACACTAATGCCAAAAATGCAGTCCTTGAAAGTTACTGTTTTTATTAAAATAATGAAAATTTTAGTTTGGAGTTTTGGAAACATATTTATAAGTATGATTAAAAATACGCATTAAAAATTATGAACTATTTTATATCTCTTGTGATAAAAATATTTTTTTCGACATATTAAGTCTGCAACTTAATAAAAAATTCGGAATTTTCTACAGGACATCCTGTAGATTTAGAATCTGATCGGGTTAACGGATTTTTTTGGAATTTTTTTGAAAAGTGATTGACGTTTGACGTAAGCGAATGTAATGCTCGGTTATTTTTAACGAGCTTCATTGACGTAGATACGTTATTTTAACGGAATTTACACTAAGAAAATATTTTTTTATGATACATATGTGACGGCATTTTTTTTCAGTTAGATAGACTTAATATTCATTCACATTGGACAATACAATAATTACCTATTAACAGAATAATTTTCAGTTAATAAATTATTTTGTTCAACATAACTAAAGCTCGGAATTTTGAACAAATCTGCGATTATGGTACATTATATGCAAGATATTTTCCTAAAACATGATGAAAATATGCAAATATACAATTTCTCTATATAAATAATGCTATAATAAATTGTCACTCATTATTCGCTGTTGTTCGCATTGTTCGCTGTGTAAAAATTTCAAATTTTTGGAACCACAACAAAAAATTTGAAAACATCATTTTTGTTAACAACTTCTTCATTTTATTTTTTACGTATTTGCCATATCACACTGCATGTCAACAATTAATTATTTCTAATTCTTCCATTTAGGTATTGACTGCCACAAATAAATACAAATTTTGAGATTCTAATTTAGTTAAAGTCCCAGAAATTGTTTAGTAATTATCGTTACTAAAAATATGCAAAATATGCAACAAATGCAGTTAGGCCAATAAATAAAAAATCTAAAGAATATCTGCGAATGCTTGTTGTAAGATATGCTCAAAGTTAAGAATGAATATAAATTATTTATACCTATATTAGCTACATTATTTTCAATTTTTGAAAATCATTAATTTTTTTATTTCATAGTAAAATTGGACTACGTTTTATGTTGTTTGAAAATTTATATATGTTGAGCATTTTTTATAATAAACTTAGTATAAACAACGTACCATCTTCCAAATTCAAACACGTCAGTGGAACAACAACAATCGATAAAATTTACGGATGTTCCTTATTTATTTATGTTTTTATTTTGTTGATTGCTCGCTAAAAATTCATTTTGTCACGATACGTCATGCTACATAAATTTGTCGAATTTACACGCAGATGGTTTGGATGCAATCGTATTTCAAATCGAGAACAGGGTCAAACTAATAAAAATTTCGTTCAATTATGTTCGCTAGCCAGCGAGAAAATTCGTTTGTCCCGTTCGGATTTTCTCGCGCAAATTCTTCGTGACATTTTTGTTGGAAATTAAATAGATTTGTAGGCAAAACAAACAAAAATTTGTTGTGGCGTAGAGATTATTTTAAGAGATGGAAATTTACACAAACTTTAGCTTTTTTCCTGGAATTTTATTGTTTGATAAATATTTAGTTAACATCTATTTACTCATTTACTCTAATTTACTCGAAGGATAATTATAATTTTCAGATTTTTGAGGATTTTGTGGGTATAATTTTAAAATTTCTAATAAATATAAATATTTTTTAAATATTTCTTTTCCAGATTATAAGATGATTTACTCATTATTTTCTTTTCTTTAGATTTCAAATGATAATTTTTCAATCAATATTTTCAGATATTTTAGTAATTTGTATCAATTATTCTAGTGCTATTAGTTATCTAGGTACTAACTAAAGTCTGTAAAAATCTAATTTAAAATTATTTAAGGTGACGCAAGCCGCTTGTTTAGGATATAAATTAACTAAATTACTTAGATGAGGATACGAGCCATAACTCATATTTATTAACTTTGACAAAAAAAAAACAAATTGACCAATGTGCCATTATTTATTTTATTATTATAATAAAAATTGTAATAATACAGGAGGCGTTTACTTTAAAATAACATACCTCATTGTGGAGACATCCTGCTTATAAATTATGGTATTTTTGCATAATTTTTTTTATAAAAATGCATTATAAGAAACTATTAATTTAACCATATATTATGACCCGTACATAACTTTAACATAATAAATTGAAAAATTTTATGCTGGAACATTACGTTTATATGTGGTATTTTAACCATTACAAAAGCAAACAATCGGTATTTATTCGAAAACATATCGATTTTAATCGAGATTCCGTTAAAGCGAAGTTTATATTTCGGAATTTCTAATTTAAAAGTTAATTTATTAAATTTGACATGTTTAGTCAATATCGCAATACTTCAAATAAACGGAAGTATTTTAATTATGCGTTTAGTAGATTAAACTACTTTGAATTTCGGAAAAATGAGAAATCGGGGGAATTCGTAAATCTACAACTTTAGGACCATTTATAAAGTTTAAAAAATTATAAAATCCAGGTCCGGATTGACAAAAATATTAAAATTTTAGTAACTCCAAAACAACACTTTGTACATCAAATTAATTCAAATTTGAAAAGAGCATGAAATAAAAAACTGTCGAAAAAATCGATTAACTTTTTATTTTTCCGCATGCGTTTTATTATTAAAATTTTAACAAAGTTGTACATTATGAATATTTTTGTTGATGTAAATTTTATTGATTAAAATCAAATTTACTTAATATCAACATTGTCATGAAAATACTTGATATAAATATAAGGAGTTTGAAACGGCACTAACCTTTAACTTGAGCTGCTTCCGAACCTGGTAACCCCTGAATCCGGCCTGGATTTTCGTAGCCGCCTGCGCTTCCATCTTGGCACCGTCGAGTTTTCTGCGCTTTTCGCTTTCCATGTTCCGCGTAGCAGAATCACTGGCGAGCCGGTCGGGCGCTCGCGCTTCCTCTCGTAAGGCGGCTTTGCGGAGCGCACGCGTCCCTCCGTCGCCGGCGTCGGTGACGTCGGTCGTCGGGCGTCGTGGCGTCATCAAGTTTTCGGGCTCTGTTGTATAATTATAGACTTTAAGGCGATCGAATGGTTTGATATTGTGTTAATGGCCCGGTCGTATTGGCCGTGAAATTGACCCGAACAGGAGAATAAACATCTAAGTTGGAAAATTTGGTCATTCGAATTTCGAAAGTTTTTTAGAACGTACTAAATCGCCCTCTGAGGATGAACAACTGCTCCAAGAAGGTTTTATTACTATCTCCTGAGTGAACAGAGTATAGTTAATTACTCAATGTAATTTCAATGTAATTGCAAAATTTTCGTTAAATTTCAATATTTTTTTATAAGAAATTCGCGATAATGTGACCAAATGACACAATTCCTCACAATTAGTATTCAATTTTTTTAACTATTCATGTAGGTCTACCTACTTTTGAATGAACAAATTTGCCTAATTTCATTACCTGAAATTTTTTCCCCTATTTTGGCTAATGTGACTGGACTATTAATGAGTTTGTTTTTGGCAGGAGGAACATTTTTGTGCACGTTATTGAAAAATTTTCAATTTTCCGGAAAAATAATGAATAATAAACAATTTGCCTTGTTTTCCTGTTTTCTTCCATTTTTTTTAGATTAACAATCATGCATTACCCCATTTTTTTCACTGAATTATTTTACAATAAATTTATAGATAATTTTTACTGAAATCACATTTGGTTCAATCATTTTATCGTTACGACTGCCAAATTGTTTCTTGCACACAACATTTTTTGAACTGGTAATTTTCAAGTAATTAAATGATACATAAATATAAAATAGGGGATCCGATCATTACCAAAAAATGCATCAGTAGTATGTGAAAAAGTGCAATGATTACTTACTATAATAAGAAATACTTGACCTGAAGTCTCACACAACTGAACCAATATGGGTTGGACTCTACCAGTATCAACGTGTTGTTCGTTAAGGGGCAAAGCGACGGTGTCATGGAGGTCCTTATTATCAATACCTCCACTCGAAAGTATTGAAGTTATATCGTCCAAACTTGTTTTCCCGCTAATTTCGCCCATTCGGGCCTCAGTTTTTAATTTATTTTGAAGTTCTAGAGGTATTGGTATTACTAGTGTTTCTTGAACTTCATGGTGATGCTTATTTGTACTATCCTGAGGATTATCATTGTTACTCGCATTTGAATGAACTGGAGGTAAATCATCCAGACTAATTTTGCTATTGTTCTCTTCTGGTTTGAACAAGGTTTCTGGTTTATTTTGTTGTTCTATTGATATTGGTGTTATTAGAGTTTCTTGAACTTCATGTTGATGCTTATTTGAACTATCTTGAGGATTATCATTGTTAATACTAGCATTTGAATGAACTGGAGGTAAATCATCCAAACTAGTTTTGCTGGTTTTACTCTTCTCTTCTGGTTTGAACAAGATTTCTGGTTTATTTTGTTGTTCTAGTGATAATGATGTTTTTAGAGTTTCTTCAACTTCATGGTGATCATTATTAGTATTATCCTGAAGACTCTTATTATCAATACCCGCATTCGTAATACTTGAAGGTGAATCTTCCAAACTTGTTTTGATACTGATTTCTTCTAGTTTCTTCTCAGTTTCTAATTTATTTTGTAGTACTGTTGATGGTGTTGTTGCTACAGTTTCTTCATGTTGATGTTTACCTGCGCTCTCATGAATATTTTTACTAACACTCGCCGCTTTCGAAAGAACTGAAGATAAATCATCCAAATTAGTATTGCTACTGGTCTCTTCTGATTTGACCATCGTTTTTGGATTATTTTGTTGTTCTATTGATAATGGTGTTTTTAGAGTTTCTTGAACTTCAATGTGATCATTATTAGCACTATCCTGAAGATTTTTATTATCAACACCCGCATTCGTAATACTTGAAGGAGAATCTTCCAAACTTGTTTTGATACTGATTTCTTCTAGTTTCTTCTCAGTTTCTAATTTATTTTGTAGTACTGTTGATGGTGTTGTTGCTACAGTTTCTTCATGTTGATGTTTACCAGCGCTGTCCTGAAAGTTTTTACTAACACTTGTCGTATTCGAAAGAACTGAAGGTAAATCATCCAAATTAGTATCACTGCTGGTCTCTTCTGATTTGACCATCGTTTTTGGATTATTTTGTTGTTCTATTGATAATGGTGTTATTAGAGTTTCTTGAATTTTATGGTGATGATTAATAGCATTATCCTGAAGATTCTTATTATCAAAACTCGCATTTGAATGAACTGGAGGTAAATCATCCAAACTAGTTTTGCTACTGTTCTCTTCTGATTTGTACTCGGTTTCTGATTTATTTCGCAGTTCATTCGTAATTATTAGACTTTCATTAACTTCATTGTGATGTTTACTTGCACCTGTCTGAAGGTTCTTACTATCCATATTCGCATTCGAAAGATGTGAATCTTCCAAAATAGTTGTGATACTGGCTTCTTCCGGTTTGCTCTCTGTTTCTAGATTATTTTTTAGTTCTATCGGTAATGGCGCTTCTGGTGTTTCATGCATTTGTAGGTTTACTTGGTTTGTAAGTTTACTTGGAGATTTACTTATATTGTCAGGCACACTCTCTACAACATCTTTTGCATCAGTTATTTTCTCGCGTTGTACAAACGTGGGTACGGAACGCAACTTTTCATCTCTTTCGCTATCAGCACCAATTTCACCACTTCGCTCGGCCTTTTTGTCATCGCGATTATCTTCATTATCTTCTTCGGCATTAGAATTTTCTTCCTCCAAAATATCCAGTTTCGTGCTCAACGATCTGTTCAATTTCGGCGCTGTTTTGGGTACCATCGGCATGTGCACTTCTTCTTTCAGTTGTTCCAAATCGACGCGTTTGGGGGAGACAATTTTTTCGTAAGCCCTAATGTCATCATCGTCAAATTTCGAGCAGTCTTCTTTGCCCGATATTTTATCTAGCAACTTGCTCTGATAGTTGTCCAGCAGATGCTCTTCTTCTACGGTGGGATAGTCGATATGTTCGTCGAGAAGAAGACTGACGTCGTTGTGAAAATGTTCCTCTTTCGAGTTGTTGCTGTTGAATATTACTGTGTTCGTCGAACCCGTAGAATCTGCACTGAACAATCTTCTGTCTTCGGGAACCGTTTTGTCGTCTTCTTCCGTGAACTGTTGTAGATACAATAAGGACGAAAAGAAGAAAAAATTAAAAAGAAAGGTAACTGTTAAGAAAATGTTACCTCGTGGTTGTTGAGTAATTCCGAGCTATCTCCGTTTGCTTCGTCTTTCTTGGCCGATTCGAGGTTTTCTAAAAGGAGAGTTAGTTTTTGTAGGACAAATATGTAATATATGGTACGGAATTTAACGGATACAGAAATGGAAATTAGCTCTAAAGTAGATTTCTATATGAATATAAAAACAGCATAAACTCGAAGCCTCTTAAACGATCATTAAAATCAATACCAGCATTGAAGGTACAAGAAGATAGATAACACAAGGACATATTTAAGAAGATTACAGAAAGATTGGGGATTTAAGAAAGGAAAATGAAGAACTGAAGAGAAATTAACTCTTATGACATATTACTTTTAACTTACCTAGGGCTACATTCACATTTAGTTTACTCGAAGTATTTTCTTTTAAATGTTCCTCAATTTTCATCAATCTCAATTGCTTCCTTGCTCTAAAATCCTTCCACATCTTCTGAATCAAGAGAGCCGCTCGAACAGTCGATGAAAGATCTTTATTTGCCCCATTCGCTCCATAAGTACCCTCCAAATGTTCACCCTTAGCGGAAATTCTGGAATTTTCACTTTCATGTTTCAGATACTTCATTTTGTGAAATTTTCTCCAAACTCTTTGAATTGTCACGGTCGCATTGGAGATTTGCATGAAATTTAACGAGGTTAATACGACATTGTTTTCCGTTGATCCCGATTTTGAGGCTTCTTCTATCTCTTTTCGCAACAAAAATGGATTAAAACTACTTTTGAAGCTCGTTAGCTTCGATTCCTCTTCTACTTTCCTCAATTCTTGGTGAAGTTTAGCGCTATCGAAACTTATGGCTCTTTTCAGGTCATTTGCTGGTTTAGACGTAATGCCGTTCAAACTGTTCGTTTTAATGAGTAAGTTAGAGGACTGATTAGCATTATCTACTGTAGAATTATGTGTTTTCTCTCTGCTAATGAAATCATTTAGGAAATTTTTGACTTTATGTTCGATGAGGCCCGTTTCTGCCATCAATAGTGTAGAACTTACCAATTGCTCTGCAGTTTTTATTAATTCCTTTTTTTCGTTTAATTCAAAATTTCTCTCTTCCTTAGATCCAATTTCAGTTTTCTCCTCGGTATTTTCGTTGTTTTGTTGGTTCTTACAATTTTCGTTATTTTCATTACTATTGCTAATGTCATGATTAGTTAGAGCTTCAACATTTTCAAGTGATTTGTTATCGTTTATTATGTATCGATCCTTCTCGATAACATAAGAAACGTAATTTTTGGCTACCCTGTCAACAAGATTATTATCTGCTTTTTGTTTATCCAGTTCAGTTAAATTTGAAGAATCTTCTTCGAAGGAAACTGACCTTTTCAGTCGTTTGGATTTATCGACATCGATGTTTTTTTCTGAATTCTTTGAGATTATTTTGCTATCTTGTTCATCATTAACATATTCAGCATTTATTTTTAAATCATTTCTTTTCTTTTCTTCATTTTCTTTAGAAAGTTGTTCAAGCGACAATAAACTATCTGCTTTGTCCCCTATTTGTCCCTTATGGACGTCTTTGTTGAAATTTTCTGAAATGAGTGTTTTGCTGTCTTCATTGGATGGAGTCTCTTTGGCATTAGTTGTTAATAAATTTTCTTTTTTAATGTATTCGTTATCATCAATTGAGTTTTCGGTTTCAATGATTACTTCTCGATCATTAATTTCTTCATGCTTTATATTATTCAATACATCTTCTTTTGAAGATTTTGGTAATGTGTTAGTAGTTGATAGATTGTCAGTATTACTTTTGTGATCTTTCGTAACTAACTCATCCCCTATTATAGTTGAATCACCACTTCTGATCTGTTCATTTTCTTCATTTTGCACTAGATTTGTCGTTGTAGTTAATTTAAGGAGATTAGAGTTGACAAAATCACTTTCGGTATATTTATTTCCTTCAGTATGCGTCGAATTTGTTAAATCGTCCTTAGAAATACCTTTTAATTCAGTTGTTTCAGCAATTTTCTCGACATTGGTCAACGGCTCTACTTTTTCATAGGTAAGTTTGTCCTCTTCATTAATGTTATTATCCCCATGAACTGTTTTCTCTGCATTAATTGTACTTTCTTCATTAATTTTTTTCTTACCATTAATTGTATTTCCCTCGTTAATTGATTTCTCTTCTTTAATGGTATTCTGTGCATTAATTGTATTCTCTTCATTAATTGTATTCCCTTCTTTAATTGTTTTCTCTTCATTAATTGTATTCTCCTCATGAACTGTTTTCTTTTCATTAATTGTGTTTCCTTCGTTAATTATTTTCTCTTCATTAACTGTATTCTCTACATTAACTGCTTTATCTTCATGAATTGTTTTCTTATCATTAATTTCGTTAATTATTTTCTCTTTATTAATTGTATTCTCCTCATGAACTGTTTTCTCTACATTAATTGTTTTCTTTTCATTAATTGTGTTTCCTTCGTTAATTATTTTCTCTTTATTATTTGTATTCTCTACATTAACTGCTTTATCTTCATGAATTGTTTTCTTATCATTAATTTCGTTAATTATTTTCTCTTTATTAATTGTATTCTCTTCATTTACTGTTTTCTCTACATTAATTGTATTCTTATCATTAATTGTAATCCCTTCGTTAATTGTTTTCTCTTCATTAATAGTTTTCTCCTCATTAATTGTATTCTCCTCATTAACTGTTTCCTCTACATTATTTGTATTCTCTTCATTAATTGCTTTCTCTTCATTAATTGTAGTGTCATCACAAATTTTATTATGTTTGCTGTTGTTCTCTTCAAGAATTTTTTGCTTTTGCATTTTTTCGTTACTCTTCGAAGTTGAAATATCACTTTTGTTTTTTGTATTTTCTTCAGCTTGTTCATTTTTTTCTCCTTCATTAATATTGTCCTTTTCAATAAGCTCATTAACTGTACTAATTTTATGTTCTTCGTTGATTTCGTTAATTTCACTAATTTCGTTAACTTTATTATTATCGCTACTTTTTAATGTTGAAATTTCAGTTTTGTTCTCTTCAATATTTTCATCTTGTTTCAGATGTGTTTCAGAATCCTTAGAACCTTGAGAATGTTGAGTTTTATCTGTAACATTTACTTTGCCCTTATTGGTATCGTTTTCAGATATGTACTTTGTTTGTTCATTTACGATTGTACTTAATTCATTCGATGTGTTTTCCATCTTACCAATTTTTTCGTGGTCTTCTTTCTTTTCTTCGGATTTAGTATTACTCGAATTAAAATTTGTTGTCATATTATTGCCATCATATTCCTTGTTACTTTTGTCCATATTTGTTTTATTTTCATTGTTTCCTTGAGCTGTACTTATTTCGTTATTATTGTTTTTTACCTTAGCTGTTAATTCGTCTGTTAAAATTGTATTTCCAACATTTTTGTTCATTTGCATAATATTTTCATCAGCAATTGTAACATTCTTTGACTGATTATTTTTAGTTAATAACTGCTTTTCTTTCATATCCACATTTGACTTTTCCGCATTATTTCCTGCTACAATTTCTGCTGTTTCCATTGACACATTATCCTGTTTAATTATTTCTGAAACTTTACCTATTTCATTACTTATTGTTTCATTATCTGTGACTCCTTTATTTGTCTCGGTTGATTTAATATCGTTCGATTTGCCCGCATTGATAGTTTCTGTTGTTTGTAAATTTCCTATATCATCATATTTTGCACCATTAAAATCAGAATTATTTTTTATTAATTCCGTATCAATGGTTTTTGCCTCTTCTAATTTTTTCTCAATTGGTAAATTTTTTGTTGCCGACATAACATTAGAATTTGGCTTTATAATTTGTTCAACAAAATCTTTCTTGATGGATGCTTGTTCACTATTTTCTGTATTTGAATCAGTATCGCGAGATATTTTATTATCAACGGACTTCTCGTCTACAATAGAAACAACAGCTGTCTCTCGATCTTCTTCATCTTCTTTGACTCTTTTTTTATCCGTGGTTTCGTCATTTTCTGTAGTAATTATTGTCTGTCTATTAACTTCCTTGTCTTCTAATTTCAAGGGCTTTATGATTTTCTCTTCGATAATTTTGGTGTTTTCAATAATTTTTTCATTATTCAATTCATTCACCTTAGTTACTTCGTCATTACTTTTGATTTCAGTTACATCTACTTGTAAATTTTTAGCGACGTTATTATTGTTGGTTGCATTTTCATCAAATTCAATCAATTTATTATTATTTCGTTCATTGACATTGGAATTAATATTAATTTCTGCATTGTCAATTGATTTATTTGCTGTTTGAAAGGTGCGTGTTTCAGTACCGTTCTTCAAATTCTCATTTAAATCCGAAGTCTCTGTAGCAACTTTACCATTGCTTGTTGACATTGGTTCTTCTGTAGTAGTTTCACCTATTTGCTCCTCTTTAAAAATACTTTCATTTTTATCATTGTTTCCTTTATTTTTTAATTCCTTCTTTATATCGATATTTTTCTCCTCAATAAATTCCAAACTATCTTCACTGAATTCTTTTTCGTCCTGTTTTGTGTTTTCCTGGTGTGTATTATCATCCGTTTTTAGTTGATTTTCCAATGAATTTGTAATTTCGTTAATGTTCGGTTCTTCTTCTTTACTATTTATCTCTGTATTTGAAGTATTGTCATTCTTTAACACATTTAATTCAACCATTTTTGCTGCTCCTCCATTTTCCAAATGAGGTATACTATAAAGTAGCACTTTACTTATTACCTCATCATCGACAGTTTTATTGAATGGAACTTTATTTGCATTTGCTGAACGCGCACCATCATCTTGATATTGCTCTTTTTCAGACTTATTCATCAACTCGTTATTTTTCACAATAGGTAAATCAATTTCTTTCTGTTCTTTCTTTATATTTTCATTGAATTTGTCTGCTTTAACTTCCATTCCATCTCCTTCCTCGCTATTTTTACCCTGCTTAGTAAAGATTTGATTTTTCAAATTATCTTCCTCTTTCTGATCTAAATCTTCTAATTTGTCTTCTAATTTATCGCTGTTATTTTTACTGGTTGATATTTGCGCAACATTTTCTTCAAGTTTATTGTTTTCATCATCGGGCTGAGTTTGACTTCCACTGCTTATTTCTTTTGTAGAATTTTCGCTCTTTTGAATACGTTTGTCTTCCTTATCTTCATTGTTAAACATTTTATCTTCTTCATTGCTGGTAAAATTTGGTTTAACAGTTGTGGTTTTGTTCTTTTTATCATCCGTATCTAACTCTGTATCTTTGTTAGATTCAGGTTCAGATATTGCATTGGAATGTTCTTCCTTTTTGTTGGCATTACTATTATCAATATTAGTATTGATATAAATTTTGTTCGTTTCTTTTGTAACCAATTCATCAATTTTAATTTTGGGTGCGTTATTTGTTTCGACTGTAATATTTTTAGAAGCTTCGTTTAACCCACCAAGTTCCACATTATTATTGCCACTTTGGCTACTTTTTTCTCGTTTAAAACTTCCTACGTTTGTTTGCGAAGTATCAATATTTTTGGGTTCTACAAGCTTTGTTGACTCATCAACGAACTTTTTGATTGGATCAACCTGTTTTACTACTACTTCAGAGTTTTCTTCATTATTTTGGCTGTTACTTTTTGCCAGGTTGTTATTTTGTTCGCTAACACTTTTCTCTGTATGCCTTTCTCTCAAAATTTGAGTTTTGTTCTTGTTATTGTTGGTTTCCATTATAACTTTCTGCTGATCTCCAGCGACGCTTTTGGCGTATTTTCTTCTGATCGCCACTTGCTGAGCGTTTGGTATGACAGTTTGAGGGCCGGTGTGTCTTCTTCTATTATATTTTAGTTCGTTTCTTTGATGCATTTTGGGTTTATGAGAAGTAATTGGAGTAATTACGGGTAACTCTTCCTTAATGCTCGATTGTTTTGATAGCTTGGAATTCTTGGATGAAGCGGGGGTTTTGTCTGTTCTTACTTTCATCGTTTGAATGGTTCTAACAGTTCTTGCTAAAAAATAAAATTAAATAAAATTTAAAATTGACCAATATAACTAAAAAAGAAGGATAAGTAAGAAAATGATTATACTTCTATTTATGGGTACTCGATCCCTTATAGTTAGAAGATTGGCAAAATATCTTGCTGCGAAAAGATAAATGTCGTCGGGTTTTTTTAACAGTACTTCCTTTACTAAACCCTCCATCAGTTCTTCTAAGCCTATGGGAACGCTGACTCGTTTTACGATCATTTCGCCAGTTTCGGTATCCATGTTTTCTGTATATTCTACAAAACCAAGACATACAAATTTTACACTGAAACTTAAACATGTAGGTAAAGGAAATATTTTTCACAACTTCCTCTTGAAATTAAAAAAAAAACTATCAATTAATTTGAAAATTAAGACGAAATGATGTTGAAAACGTTTAAAAAGAGAGGTCAAAAAGGAAATAATTTAAATTATATTATCATTAAAGTGTGATTATTTTTTTCCGAAACACTATATTTTTAAATAACGTAAAATAAACCAGAAACTATCAACAATAGGTACCTCATAGGGAACTTTTATTAAACTTGCATTAGGTTTTTACATAGATTTCCCAATAGGGACCATTTAAATTTACATAACTTTATATTTTTGTTTCAAATGAATTTTAAAAATCTCTTACCATTTACATATACAATACAGCGTTCTGTTGATAATAAGATTATTTTTTAGCGAATCTATTTATAAAATGATTAAATATTTCAAAAACATCGAGTTCTAAGCATATGAATTGTCCACATGGATAGAACGTTTTAGAAAAATGTATTTTTTAATGAGATAAAATAAAGAGTTAACCATTTAAATTTTATCATCACCTTAAGTTAGCAAAATTATTAAAGGTAATTTTCTAGACCTTTTTAGTATCATTTAGCACAAATAAAAAAGGAATAGATTGAATTCGATAAAATAATCTTAGAATAATGAAATTTATTAATATGACCTAAAATACTTTGGTTGATTCGGTCACGGAAGTTTATTGCTTCGAAAATTATCGATTTCCCTTCACTTAGTATTCAGTACCGTCACCGAAATATATTTTATTGAAAAAATGTTCTTTTTATTTTCTTATAAAAGAAATATTATAATCGTATACTAAATTCTTTTTATATTTTCTCTTTACTAGAACTGCTGAGAAAGAGAAAAAGTTCACTATTCATTTTTCTATCCTTTTCCAAATATCAGATACTACTTAAAAACCAAAAAAAATATATTTTCTACAAATTCATGTTTTCATAACTTTTTAGTGGTTAATTAGTTAATTTTTTGTTACATACTTTTTGCCTAAATTTTTCCAAATAATCACCCCATCACATTTTATCAGGAATCACTCTGGTATGCACACAAAATAACGCAAGCAAAAAAAAATAATAGTGGAAAGAGCTTTACTTACGTTACAACACGTTGGTTAGAAACTAATAACTTGAGGAGACGAAAAGGCTCCGTCACGTCATGGCCAGAACCGTTTGCGAAATATTGATCGAAGCTATACGTAAATTACCGTCGCCATGGAATATTCTAAATCAACATAAAAAAACATTGTGTCTCGAAAACGCGAAACATATATTTTTTTAACGATTCTTGAAGCTGTTTCAGATTACTAACTTACAATTACTTAAAATTCGTAGAACAAGATTACAGAATGAAGATGAAAATCATAAATTTTTGATACATTTTGACATTTTGGGACATTTTGAAAAATAAAACATATATTTATGCTCGCCATTTTTTGGTGACTACATGGAAAGTATGATTTTTTTTTGAATTTTACAATGTGAACAAATTTGTAAAATCTTGCAAAATATCCTCAACAAATCGTCTGTTACCTTCTAAAATATTAAATAATCTTGTAAAAGGTACCAAATAATTTTGTGAATTATCTTCAATAAATTAGGTATGGTGTAATGCTAACTGGAACAATTAATTTTATTTTTTGGATTTACTCATGATCGTAGTTTAAAATCTGGAAATTTTGTTTATACCGAGTAGGATGTTAAATTTTCAAGTTTTATTCATTATTCTTTTCAAATCGGATTTTTTTACGATTTTCGGTTATTCAAGTTTTTTAAAATCTCTGTTTCTGAGTTACATATTTCGATTTTCCACTCTGTATAAAGTAAAATGGCAAAATGAAATTAAGAAGAGATCGTTTTGAGGTTTATTCAAGTACAGCATTCATTGTGCAGAATTTGAAATTTCAGTCCTCTATTTTTTATTTCAGGCTATCCAATGTTCTACGGTTTCCTTTATCTATCGCTGGTTTAATAAAACAGAAAAAATGTGTTGTCCAATTTAAAAAAATGAAGAAATTTGATATTTTTGTGGGTTGATAACTTTTCACATTTTTATACCCACCCTGTATAAATAAACAATTTCTCACAAGTTTAAATACCTTTGACCTTGCTAGTGGCCACGCTACAAAAACTTTTTCCAAATCTTCAAGCGGATGCTCGTAAATAATTCATAAGGGTCTGCATGCATAAGGGTCAATTTTTTATGTAGACTTCAAATATATTGGGTGTTATATATACGAGGTGAATGATTTAAATGATTTAAAGGAGAGCTCTTTGCATGTCTGCGTCGAAGACATTTTGAACGACAGAAATTACTTTGTGGTGAGTTGATTCGCGAAAGGACGCACGTACATAAATAACATACATATTAAAGAAACATCGAGGACACCACAGATCCGGACCCCATTGTTTTCTTCGAGAGTATCTACAGAGTGTTCGAGAAATATACCAACAACAATTCCGGCTTCTACATGTAGAAGATGGTTTGGAGAAGGTTGGTGATACGCAGCGGTTTCGCTTTCAATGTGGAGACCAGCGCCGCATATCCCATTATAAAACGGACCTTCTCCAACAAGGACATCTGCGAGCAGAAAGAGGTGAAGATGTACAGGAGCCAGTCGATGTTTATCAACTTGCAATGAGCCTTGCCTATCAGGAAGATGATGAATTATTGCATGCTGAATTAAGCCGAGTATGGTGATATGAATAAATTGAGGAAGCATTGGGACGAACGACAGCCCCAGTATATCGAAGGAGCTAAGAAACAGGAATTCCACGTGTCTTTCAAAGAGTTTTCCTGCGGTCCTATAGCCATTGCTACTTAAGCATTATCAGAATCAGATCAGAAGAAGTAAAAGAGTTTGCATTTGGAGTTAAACGTTGAGGTGAATAAAAATTAGAGGGGAAGAAAAAGACTAGCACAATTAGTAGAGTTGTAAGGATATTTATATAGAAATTTCAGATCGATCTGGATTCTTCTTGACCATAAGCTGAGGATGTTGAAGCTTGTAAGTGATCATAACCACAATTCCAAGGATCAGATTGAATTTATACCAAAGATACCTCAAGAATCTGCGTTGTTAGGCATGACTTTTCTACTGGTTGAGTTCCTTTTGCATAACAAACGGAAGCGTATGTCCAAATTAAAATTAGATTGTAGCATTTAGTTGGAGTTTTTAAGCATTTTGATAAAATCGTATGCTTAGAAGTGGGAAATTATTGATGAAGCGGTTCCTTTCATGTAAATTTGATTGACGGAAACTAATTCACGCGGAAATAGCTCAATGTTTCCGCTTTGTTTTACCATCACCGACAAAAAAAAAATAATAATCAATTCATGAACTTTCCTCCGCCGGCCATTATCTTTGACGGCTGTCAAAAGACGAACCGATTAATAAAGCATCTGTTATGGCATTCGTTACTCCATTTACGAACTTCCATCGGCTCGAGCATGAGATATTCGGAATTTTTTTCCATCGTGTTATTCATAGTATGGTGCAATTCGGCCACTGGGTTCGTCAATGAACGAATTATGCGGGGGTATTTCAAAAATAAAATGGTCAATTTCGCCAGCATTGTTGGTTGTTTCAATGATGACGGTAGGAATATTCTTCTTGTTACTCTTCTTTCTAATTTTGAGAATTTAAACTATTATTATTTTTTATTAGAAAAGTTTTCGCTTATGAAATCCTTTGGTTTCGGTGACCAAAAAATATCTATTTTGAACGTAAACGACCCCAAAAACCCGCACCATCTGGCAACCCAGCATTACCACATCGGAGTAGTTGTGGACGGGGATTGCTCCAGAAGCGACTTGAGCAATTTCTTGAAACTGGTAACTTCTCTCCAGCATTTCCTCGTTCCCTTTGTAATTCCCGGTGTTTCCAGAGCGGCGAAGAGCACCTCTTTGGCGTGAAACACCACTGGCTGATCCTGAGCAGGGACGCGAATTTTTCCGAAACGTTCAACGATGTTGAATTGTACATCAACGCTGATATCAGCGTGGTGTTCCCGTGGAATTCCACTGAATGGGTTATAGAGGACGTTTATAATCCAGCTTCAACTAGAGGAGGCCGCTTGAGGAAGCGCATCATGGGCTATTTCAATCAAACAGCCGGTTACAATATCGTCGAGGAGGAGTTTAAGTATACTTTAAGGAGAGATATGACCGGAGTTACTTTGAGGACTATAATAGTAGTGAGTGAATCCGTTAACTAAATCGCTACTGCTTCATGTCCAAATTGTATTTTCCAGTTACCAATTGATTTCAATGAGACTCTGGAGGAGTATTTGAACAACGATTCGGATCCGCATATAAACACCTTCAATCGTTTTCATTACAGCCTCCTGAGACCCTGCGTTGCTTATTACAACTTTACGTAAGTTCTTCTTGGTGTCTATTGAACACCAATAAGTAAGTTGGGTTTCTAGACCGAATATATCGATGGAAAAATCCTGGGGTTACCTAATCAACGACACCTCCTTCGACGGGTTAGTTGGCGCTTTGGAAAGAAAATTGGTCGATTATGGAAGTTCACCGCTATTCGTCAGAGCCGACAGAGGAACTGTCATGGAGTACGGAAGAAGAACTTGGACTCTTAAGTAATGCAAACTGTGCGCAAAAATACAAATCGAGTAGATGTTTCATACGTCCGTTTTTTTAGGGCTGCGTTTATATTCAGGAATCCGAAATCATTGGGTTCCGCCGACATATTTCTCAAGCCTTTGTCCACTTCGATTTGGGTGACGCTGATCTGCACTACCGGGTTCGTGGTGCTCATTTTGCGGTATACACAAATTTTAGAGAAGACCAGAATAGACAGAACAAGCGATACCACCTGGAGCTATTTGCTCCTTGGAGCCACCTCTGTGTTTTGCCAACAAGGTATATTGTACTTTATCCTTAGTGATGATATGTTCTAGATCCTTCAAACCTATGGACATACGAGTATATTGCAATAGGATAGAGGATCCAAAAGTCGTAAGGTTCAGAAGGTCCAATGGATCTTAGACGTATAACTAGGATAAAGGGTCCAATGATCCAATGGACCTTCAGGTTCAGAGGATCCAATGGATCAAACATATCACTAGGATAAAGGGTCCAAAGATCCAATGGACCATCAGGTTCAGAGGGTCCAATGGATCAAACATATCAATAGGATAAAGGGTCCAAAGGTCCAATGGATCAAACATATCAATAGGATAAAGGGTCCAAAGGTCCAATCCAGGTGATTCAATGTTGCATAAGGTCACAAATATTCTTTAAGTGACCTAATAGAAGGCAAAATATGACCAAGCAGAGATGAATTAGTGTTTAGGTCCTAATTTAGGTCATTTCAGGTTTGGGTATAAATACTCCAACTGTATATTCCGGTCGAATAACAGTGCTAGTCTTACTGATTCTATCTTATTTGGTGTTTCAATTTTATTCGGCTAGTGTGGTTTCCAATTTATTAATCAAACCCAAAGCTTTGATCCAGTCTATAGAAAGCCTACTGAAGTCGCCGATGAAGGCCGGATGCGAAGACATATTATACAACAGGGATTACTTTAAAGTAAGATATTCAAATTATTCATATTTTTATCTAAATCAAATGATCTACATATACTGAAGAAATATTCGTTTATTGATTGATTGATTGACTGACTCATTGGTGTTATTTTTACGGCTTTATTTGAAGAGAAAATGTCGGAAAAAAGCTCGAAATCTGGAAATGTTTCCTTCTAGATTTTTTGGGGAATTCCTGAATTTATTTCGGTAAATAGACAGATGAGTTTGGTCAAACTTTCCTAAAATATTCTTTAATCTTTTACTAATTACCATCGACTAACAGCATATCGGTCGAAAAAATATTAAAAAAAGCTAGTATCTCCGAAACCGTAAGATATACGAATATTCAATCCTTACAAAGTCCAGAACATCGCATGGTGTATTTTCCGAGCCTTTGGGAAAAGCCTTAATGATAATAGCATTTTCCGGAAAATTCAAAATCCAACGAATAAAAATATAATATACTAATAATATTCTAGTATACGACAGATCAAATTTCGAAGCAATTGTACGAGAGAAAAATCCTACAAAGCAACAATAAGAGCAACTTCCTCGTTCCCGTAGAAGGTCTGGAAAAAGTCCGAGATGGAGGATACGCGTTCCACGTTGAACTGGCGACTGCTTATCCTATCATTAAAGACACCTTTCCAGAGTCATACGTGTGCGATTTGAACGAGCTACAAATGTACAGAACGCAGCCCATGCATGCCAATTTCCAGAAACACTCTCCTTACAGGGATATGTTCGATACTTGGTAAATTTGAAATACGTGATAAGCTGCCTGGTTTATTTTTTTTTGTATTTTTAGTATACAACGATTAGCGGAATACGGAATGATATATAGAGAAATTAAATTCTGGCATCCCAAGAAACCGGAATGCGTGCACTCCAAAGCGAAATTGAATTACCACATCGGCATCGATAATTTTTACCCGGTTCTGTGTATCCTGGCCATTGGGATGATGATTAGTTTGCTTGTTTTAACTGTTGAAGTTTTTATGAATTTCAAAGCTAGAAAAAACACTGTCGTTTTTCCTTTCACCAATTAATTGTTCTCTTTTAAAATAGGTTACATATGTTTTGTAGAGTCACCAATAAATCTTCAATGTAATTTTTGGTTTTTTTACCCAGTTCGAGCAATAGGCTGAACTAAAATGTCGCACTTGTGAACAATAAACAATTCATAATATACGTTAGCAACGCAACTGAATATAGGGGACTATTATTTAACTACTGCAAAAACAGATTTTACTTAAACTTCAAAAAAACCTTTTTCTTTAATTTAAGGGAGGTCTGGTCAACCGAACAAACATAATTTTCAACCAAACAACATAGTACAATTAACAATACTTAAATAATCAAAAACATTATATAAACATTAAAAAATAGAAAATTTTTTGGTACTTGGGTAGTAGCGGGTAGTATCTAAAAATAGACAAAAGTTTACCCAGTTAGATTTCGCCGATATCCATAGGATTGCACAATTTCGAACGGCCCCATTTCCTATCAGCTCGCACGAACGGGCCGTTATGGACAATGTGTATCGACATTTTATCGGAATATACCAAACGCGGGATCAATTTCGGCGTAATCAGAAAATACTGTGTAGTCGAATCGTCGCAAGTTTTCACTACTAAATCGAAGATTCTCCTTTCATTCGTCGCGTCCATGCCTGAAAAATCACAAGAAAAAAAATAGTAAATGATGATTAAGAAATTACGAAAGAAACAAATTGAATGAATTAATTAAGTAAGTTAATAATGGGCTTCCGCAACGTAAACGAATTATCTATATTTCTAATATTTCTATATATCTAATATCTTCTATATATCTAATATTTCTATATATCTAATATTTCTATATATCTAATTATTATAGCATATGTCTAAGCAGAAAAGATGCTACAAGAAAATATATTTCTAGGAAAACATTCATTTAACAGAAAAGTAGGGGATTTCAAAAATCAGATATTCTTGTATATTCGATCACAAATATTGCTAATTATGGACTATTAAAAAAATGACACCGAAATTCATAATCTAAGCGCAACTCGACTAAATACATATATCAATTAAATCAAAAACCAATCAATTTATCTTCACCATTTCATTTTGAACAAAAAGTCCTCCACCCATAAGTAGTGTTCAAAGAAAAAATTCTCGGATACCGCCCAATTTTCGAGATATCTCAACTTTTTCCGACCTCCCACAAATTCGCTACAAACCATAACCTACCTTGATTAATCTCATCTACGCATCGAAACGGCACGGGCGTCATTTCCTGCAACGCCATGAGGTAACCAGCCGTCGCGACGGCCCTCTCTCCGCCGCTCTGCACGCTTCCGTCCAATTCCTTTAAATCCTCTCCATTCCTATAAGCCACTTTCACGCTAACTCCATAAGAATCGAACCCGCCGGCCTCGTCGGCCGGGCAAACGGCCACTTGCCCGGCGCAGCCCAATCGCCCTAACGCCCTGGAAAAATTCGAATTTATCCGTTCGATTAAAACATCCAGCGAGCTGAGCCATTGCTCCTTCAATTCCGCCATTTTGTTGGAATTCTCGTTTAAATTAACCGATTGATTTTCGAGATTTTTGGTGAGGAAATCGATTTCTTTCAATCTGGCTTCGTACTCGCCGGTTTCCCGTTCATCGGCTATATTCAAGCAGGCCGTGAGGGATTGTAATTGACATTTCAGCTGGTTAAGATCTTGTATATCCCCCGGTAGGGCGTTGGAAGCTTCTCCGAATTTTTCCTTGAAGTTTTCGTCGGATGGCGTCAATTGTTCGGACAGGTTTTTGGCTTTTTTGAGGCGTATTTTGGCCGTTTCCATGAGTTGGGCGTGCTTTTCTTTTATGGCATTTAGGGTTGTTGAGGCTTCCGTGAGTCTTTCCCGTTTTTCGGCTAGATGGTTTTCCAGGCTGGCCAGGTGTTTTCGTATCTGTGGAAATACATAAAAGAAAAGTTGAGAATTAAAGTCAGAGACACGGGATTAATTTGACATTTGTACACTGTTGTTATGGAGTAACTGCACCATTCTATTTTATTGAAGAAAGTCCTACTTGACCTCATATCTGAGTAAAATTGAGAAAATTGAAAATGTTTTTCTTTGTGAAAATTGGGGGGGGGGGGGGATGGGTGTCAATTTGATGTAAGGAAAAAATTGAAAATAATTGCTGATTATTCTACAAAAAAATCTGATGAAAGAATCTGAAAGAATGATAAGAATTTTACGAAGGATTTTGAAACAGGAAGAAAATTGGAAAAATTAAAGATGTTTCTGCAGAGCAAAACTTTAGAGGAATTCTTCTTGATATCTGAGGAAAATTGAGGATGTTATGTCAGACGAAAATTCTATTTGTTCTATTTGTTCGAAAGTTCTATATGTTGAATATTCTACTTGATATACAGGGTGTCTCACGACGAGTTAAAACTGTCTGTATATTGGAAACTAATTACCCGATTTTAATAAAATTTGGTATGCATAACAAGGTGAGTCTTTCATAAACATTTTGACAGTCGTAGCATTTCCGGTTGTACCTGTGAAATTATTTTGTGTATGAGGAAAGTTGAGAAAATTACAGATAATTCTACACAAAATAATTTCACTTGTTATTTGAACACATCTGAGTAACTCCCTCTCTCTAAATTTCCCCTACACCATGAAATACCCATACTCACAATTTCGATCCTCCTCATATTCAACACCAATTTCTCCTCTTCCTTCGAAATTCTCTTCATCCCTTCCACCACATCTTCTTGTATTCCACTCACGCTCTTCAACAGCCCTTCCCTTTTCCCCCTGGATTCCGCTCTAATCTGATCCGGGCTCTTTCTCATCCTCTCCATTTCCTCCAATTTTCCCCGCAAGAACTCCAAATTCTTCGTTAAACTCTCGACATTTCGCTCCTCTTTCTCGATTTCTTCCAATTTTTCACGAATTCCACTAAATTTCTTAGTTAATTCAGAAAATTGGTTCTCGATTGATTCGTACTGATTATCGTACTTTGTTATATTCATTCGTAATTCAGATATTTGTCCTTTTAACGAGTTCATTTTCTGAATGTCCAAGCACACCGAGAAGTTCCCGTTGGAATTCACAGCCCTCTGAGACACGCTTTTTTTATTCGAGTACTTCGATACTTTCACATTATACCTGTAATTCTCGCTGAAAAACACTCTAAATTCACTGGGGACGCTCGAAAAACACTCATTAATAACCAATTCGCCCAAAGGAATGTTGTGTACATTGTAAGTTCTGCAAATATAGTTCATAACAGGATCAGGAGCCGAGAAAAGGCTAGTCAAGTAGGCGTAGAAACCGAATTTTCTCAAATTTTCTATGGGCACCATGGGTTCAAAGGGGTTCCGGGCAGCATTCGAATGTAACACGTTCACTTTCAATTTTAATTGTTCACGTAGAATAGTAATGAATTTGTTCATATCGCGTTTGTTCACACATGTGAAAGCCAAGCAGTCTCTTTGTGATATCACGTTTTCGATAAACTTAGAGTATTTTGGCTCGAAAACATCCAAAATCAACATAATCGGTTCGAATATTTCCTCCTCGAATTGATCTTTGTTTTCCCGTAACCAAACGACAGCTCGGTAAGTGTCCGGATTGATTCTACGCATGCGCTCCAGTCTGGTTTGTTTTACGTTTTCCAGTCGTTCCATTTCGCTTTCCAGGGTTTTTATTGTCGTTGAGCTATCGTGCTGATGCTGTTTGATTTGTTCTTTGGCATGCCGAAGTTTCGCTATGTCACTGGAGTGTTTCGAGAGTTTTTCCGTTAAGGCCGGTTTTAAAGATTTATCTGAAATTATTATTAGATATTATTAGTATTATATCAATTATAGTTTTAGTATGTATTATCATTTTTTAATATTGTATACTACAGGGTGATTGATTAGTGCGAAGGAGTCATAGGGAAGTAAACATAAACTTCCTCTATTTTTAACCACTGATTTCAATAAAAGAGAAATTATTTGGTCTTATATTAAAGGCTATACAGCCACTTAAAAATCACAAAATTTTGAATTTAGGTGGCTCTAAAAGCCAAACAGTTAAAAATCGAGAAAAAGGACTATACAGGGTGAGTTGCGCTCAATGGGACGAAGTATTGCAGGCTAACGGAAAGAGATTTTAAAAATTCCTTTGTGTTAAATATGAATATGTATGGTGGTAACAATTTAAAATTATTTAGACATATACAGGCTGTCCCAATTTTGAGAAAATATACAAAGTTATGTTTTTTTAAATGGAACACCACATATATTATTATATTTTTGGATTCTGTATGATGAGCTTGTTCCAAAAAGGGGTCACACTAGTTATGGTCTCATAATAAAGCCACTCTAAAATCACAAAATTTTGAATTTAGGCGGCTCTGATAGCCAAAGATTTGAAAATCGAGAAAAATGGCTTACATGGTCCGAATCTAACTTTTCAAGGACCCCTTTTTGAAATCAGGTCATCGAGTAGAAAATGAAAATGCAAAAATATAGGGTGTACCATTTAAAATAAGAAAGTTGCTGTCCACTTCCGGTACAACCAGACAACAACCTAATAAATTTAATAAAATAAAATTGGCTTAATTAATGCCAATTAACCAATTACTTACTCTTAAATTTGGCAACGGCCTCTTTTTGTACGGCTCGAATTCTCTCCAATTTCTCTCTGACCTGCTCAATTTCCCTATTCCATTGTTCGATTTCCTCCAATTTTCCCTCCATTTCATCGTTAATTGAATTTACATCGCAATTCACAGAATCGAATTTATCCAAATTTCTTTCGATCTTAAAATTAACATCACGTAAAACTTGCTGGATCCCGTTCTGATTTTTCTGCAAATCAGTTATTTCGTTTCTCGATTTATTGGACTTCTTTTCTAATTGATTCAACTCGGTTTGGAATCTATCAAATATTTCCTGGGCTTTTCTTTTGTCCTTTCCGATGTCTTTTAGTTGCCCTACGATTTCCTCGTAAGACATCCAAGCGATTTTCCTGTCTATATCTTCGATTCGTTTCGCGTACATTTTCATCTTATTGTAGTTCTCTATTTTGCCTTCCAATCGCTTATTTAATTCGACGCACTCCTGCAGTCTTTTCCTGCGATTTTCCATAGTCATTCCCAATTCTTTTGTTACCTGTTCGATTTTCGTGAGATTCTTTTGTTTATCGATCAAATCGAATCGACATAAAGCCAACTGCGTTTCACGCAACAGATCTATTTTGCTCAATCTCGCGAATTCCTGCACCCTATCTTGAGGCAAAAACTGACACAAATTGTCGATTTGTATGTTAAATCGTTTGATTCGATCCAATATCTCGTCAAAGCCAACTGAGACATCGTTCAATTTCCACGCAGATTTGTTACGATTGTCGATTTTCCTGCTGATTTTCAACCATTTTTCGCCGTTTTCCTGCAAATAGGTGTTTATCAGGGCGCTGTCACAGCCGTGTTTGATGTACTCGGATAGTTTTTTGGCTCTGCCAATGTCTTTTGGAGATCCCCCGAGGCCTATGATAATGGCAGCTGCTATGGAGGATTTTCCTGTACCGTTTGGTCCTATTATCATGTTCAAATTCGGTCCTGGGACTATTTGGACGTAGGAATAGGTGATGAAATCCTTGATTTCCAGTTTTCGAATGGATCCGGGTCGAAACGTGCTGGACATTTTCGCTTGTAACTTGATTTGTTTGGCTTTCAGGGATGACTTGATTTTATTAATATTAGTTTATAGCAAGTTATAAAGAAATTTTAAATGTTTTTGTTTGGTTTGGTTTTTGCTTTAACGTTTTTTTGCTACAAATTTTGTATTTAATTTTCACTTATAATTTGGATTTAGGATTCATTTCGTTTAAAATGTAGTTTATACTTGAAAGTTGTACAAACTCGAAGAAAAAAGGATTATCTGGAAACTTTTACAATCCTTTAACTATTTTACTATTTTCACCGCGTATTTACCACTCAACAGATAACTTTTGAATTGACAATTATCATTTGTCATTTGTCAATTTGTCTTTCTTCTTTTTTAAAGGAGTCTTGAGTACTTAAGCAATCACACCAATAGTTCCTAGAATCTAGTTTTCCCGACCTCGACTAGACTCGATCTTTCAACTCTCATGTAAACAGACTCGATTACCCCGTTTACATGCGGGATCGAAGCCGGCTTGGATCCGGCTTGGATCCCAGATCGATCCTGAGGAAACACTAAACACGGATCGAGTTGATTACTCGACGAAGAAAGAAGATACCGAATCGAGTTGACTCGACGAAGAAAAAGATATCTCGAGTCAATCCCGATCCGATCACTGGATCCCGCATGTAAACGGGGTAAATGGTCAATCCATGTATATTTTTGTACTCTATTTTTACTTGCATAAATAATTCAAATTTTTAATAATGCTACTTGTATAAAATATCCATTATTCCATTAAAATTGAAGTAATTGATGCGAGTGTAATTATTTTATAAGAATAAAATATTAAACGGTATTTTAATTTTTAATTGTATTTATGATATAAAAACGAATGAAAAGAGAAACACTGTTAATAAATTAATGTTTATTAGAAAATAAGCATTTCTTCTTATTGAAATCATGATTTTGGACGGTAAAACAAACAAAATTTGTAGTATTTCATTATTAAATGTATTTATTATTAAATTATAAAATTAATTTAAATTTTAAGATTTTATTGCACTTTATTGCACCAGATTTATATTTTTGCAATATTGAATTTTTTGTGAAATTTAGTTATAAACTGTGCTTTTAAGATTACTGATGACTAATAAGATTATTAGGTGACTTTGACTTGAATTTAAAGTTCTTTCAATCAAGGTTTCTTTAATTCGAAGTTTCTTTAATTATATGTATCTTCGATAGCGATTTTTTTTATCATATTTGAGATCTTTATTTTTTTATCATGATTGTGTTTTTTATTTTTTAATGAGTTCTTTGAAGTTTAATTTTTTAACAGCAATTTACACTAATTTTCAAACAGTATGCTTAAATACCCACTAAACAAAATTCATCTACAATCATTCAATCATTAATCAGTATTCATTCAGTCAGTAACAAAGATTATTTTTTTCAGACATCATGTATAAAGTTTTCGAAACAAAAGATTACGGGATAGCCATGATGTGGATACCAAAAGTTTTACTACAATCCCTACTGATGTGGCCTAATAATAAAAAATATCGACAATTATCAACAATATCTTTTATTGTTTTAGTATTGTTTTCATTTATCATATTAGCTGGATTGATGTTCTTCATCATCGAGACAATTCGAGATGATTTCAACAAAGCTTTCTACGCGCTTTGCTTGGCAATGTTGCCAATTATGGTATGGTATTGTTAGCGAATTTTAAGTATTTATACAGGGGATTTCACGATGAGTTTAAACTGTATACATATTTTCCAATATACAGATAAGTACTATATCTACTTACCCGATTTAAATAAAATTTGATATGCATATATTATTATGGAAAATGGTAGGTACTATGGTGGACAGTAAGATCGTGCGGTCATAAAACGCGCTCCTCGTTTAACTCGCCCTACCACCTATTTAGATGGCGAGCGTTTTGAGAGCGCATTGTAAAGCTGGCAACATTGCTATTGCCTGGGCCAGTTGAAATCGGATGTCGTACTGTTCGTTTCGGGTCCCGTCTCCGAATATCGAGTATCCATTTGTTTATACATTCGATGCAATATCGATAATGATAATATCCTTTATCGTGGTCCTATAGTATGTCAACTTGCCTTGGATATTAAAATAGTTATATATATATTTTTATAAATAAAGGAAAATCTGATTACATGTCATTCATTAAAAAAAATTAGCATACACAACAAGTTTTTCAAAAGAAAAAAACATTAAATTCATTAGGAAAAAATAAAAAATCGACCTACCTATTCGTGGATTATTGTGAAAAAGCAAATCCTAGGGATTTGCGTATATTGTATGTGATAATCCTGCGAAGTATTTGCCTTTCATGAACCCGAATTAGTTTTTGAATCATTCGTTTTGATCATTTATGTTAATGAAGATGACCGACTACAATTTTTCTTATTTTAATATTAGTTTATGTTTTTTTTAATTAACATTATATTTTTATATTTTTTAAAGACATTTCGTAACATAAGCAGATTTCTAAACTTATCTTTCATTAATAATTAAAAAAATATTTTTTACAAAAATTTGCTTCTTAGGTATAATCTTACCGCATGAGGGGGTGAGAAAATTTAAAATATTAACATTACATTAAAAGCTAAGTTATAATAAAAAAAATAAAAATTATTTGATCTCATTTTAGGAACTTTTTATTCATAAGAAATAGGTAAAAAAAGGCAGGCCTTTATAAAATTTTATAAAAAATATGTTTTATAAAACATTTCATTAACATAAATGATCAAAACGAATGATTCAAAAACTAATTCGGGTTCATCAAAGGCAAATACTTCGCAGGATTATCACACACAATATACGCAAATCCCTAGGATTTGCTTTTTCACAATAATCCACGAATAGGTAGGTCGATTTTTTATTTTTTCCTAATGAATTTAATGTTTTTTTCTTTTGAAAAACTTGTTGTGTATGCTAATTTTTTTTAATGAATGACATGTAATCAGATTTTCCTTTATTTATAAAAATATATATAACTATTTTAATATCCAAGGCAAGTTGACATACTATAGGACCACGATAAAGGATATTATCATTATCGATATTGCATCGAATGTATAAACAAATGGATACTCGATATTCGGAGACGGGACCCGAAACGAACAGTACGACATCCGATTTCAACTGGCCCAGGCAATAGCAATGTTGCCAGCTTTACAATGCGCTCTCAAAACGCTCGCCATCTAAATAGGAGGTAGGGCGAGTTAAACGAGGAACGCGTTTTACGACCGCACGATCTTACTGTCCACCATAGTACCTAGATCGTCATGAAATACCCTATAAATGTCATTGTTGGAATGATATGGTAATTCGTGTACCTACTATTTACTAAAGTATACATACATATATAAAGTATACATATATGTATATCATAAGTTGATACTTCTTTTTTAACACTTTTAAACACTTTTTAACTGTGTATGAATCTCTTAATTCCAAGCAACTTTTTCAAATAAGCTTTTTCAATATTTTGAAAAACAAAGATTAAAAATTTTTTACCTTTGTTTCGAATTTCGAATATTTCCCAATACGTACCTGCTTCATTAAATATTAAATTTATTTATTTTTCAGCATTTATTTGACAGACGACTGCCATAAATAAATCAATGTATCAAACTTTTGATACACCCTGTATTTTAAAGCAATTCAAGTGCATGCAATGAGCTTTTCTTTAATATTGGGACACGCTGTATATTTTACTTTTCATTTTGTTTGTGTTGAATTTACATAAAAAAATCGAAAAATTTCATAAAATATTCTAAATTGACAAACTATTCATTATAATGAATGTTAATATCTAATTTAATAATACTTATTTAAAACGATATTAATAATTTTCCACAAAAAAATCGTCAAAAAAGAAACTATATTGAATACACAATCCCATAAAACTTTTTTTAACAAACCTTCCAACATTTTGGTTTCATACTAAAATTTTATTTATATTTTTCAGTCGATCGTGAAATTATGGGTAATTTGGCATAAAATGGATGACCTAGATAAAATCATAGATGACATTAAAATGAACTTTTGGCCTTTCGATTTAGTTGACGAAAATACTGAAAATTTGATAAAAAATATTTACAAATATTCCGTAACATTTATGATTGCACTTTTTGGTCAAGGTAAGAAAGAGCAATGTGCATTGATAAGTGCAATCATTATTATGCATTAAATACATATTATTGCAATGTATTAAACTTTTTTTAGTATATCTTTTTTTTGTTTGGTGCCTTTATATATTTGCCACTATAGGTGCCACTATTTTTTACTTAATTAAAACAATTTATGGTTTACGGATTACTTAGGTATTTATTTGACTTATTAACTTATGTACTTATTTACAACTTTTGCATTATTTATTTATTTGAGCCGTTCACAATAAATTAATACGGAGTGTTCGAGTTGTTTCCCGTATTCGAGCAGGTAAATTCTTATAGGTCGAGTTGTTTCTCGAGGGTGTCCGAGTTGTTTCCAGTATGGCAGGTAGATATGGCAATTAATTTCCGATTAATCTGTCTTCGTTGAAAACCCCTAAATATTTATTAAAACTAAGCAACTTTTAATTTTTATTATTTCAAACTTTTTTAAATTTTAGATATTTTTTGTAGTACCTATAACTTCACTTTAAATATGTACGTACCTACCTATACATTTTAAGTATTACAATTTAGATAAAACTAAAATTTCCTTTTACATACATATATAGGATATATATGTAATATGAAATTTTATTTAATATGATAAAAAGCAAATACTATTACGCAGCAGGGTAGGGTGGGGGGGGGGGTAGGGGGTGGTGTAGCGTAAATTCTCCAATATTAAAGAAACGATTACCTTATTTCACTGGAACTATACCTTGAAATACGATCATTAAAATGCCATTTAAAATTTTCAATAGGTGTAGGAGTAATAAAAACATCCTACTCTCTCTGTTAGGTATAAGGGTAAAAATTCTCATTTAACAATTAATCAAAAACAGCTCCAATTGAAAATGTCGCGAACCCGAAACATTCTTAAGCTCACGGAAGGAACAGTGCCTAATTCTCCTTATCAGGTAATTAAACCCTTATAAGCTACAAATAACCGTTAACAATAGACTGGAAACAACTCGGACACGACCTTTTTTCGTACAGGTAAGATTTTGAAAATTAGGAAACAACTCGAACCCGTCCAATTAATAACACATAATTATGGTATTTTATATATCATATAATAGCATTAGTCTATTATTTTCTAGGATTAGTCTACGTAATGCCGCTATTAGTAGTGCCGATTTTCCAACAGGAAAGAACTTTGCCCTTTCCATGTGCTCTACCTATCAACTGGAAGGAGTCCCCAGCCTACGAAATACTCTATGCAATTCACTTCATAGGCTTCTACAGCACTATATTAATCGGCATATTAGCCTCAGATTACATCGTGCTAGCTTCTTGCATAAGCGCAGCGAATCAATACAGGATACTGCAAAGATGTTTCCTAGCTTTTAATACCCCAGAAATGCAAGTAATAAACGAAAAATTGAGGAAAATCCAGCGGAAAAATTCATTGTATAATGAAAACGAACGGAAATGCATCGATGACGTACGTAGGGAGTATTTCGTGAGGTGTGTTGCTCATCATGAATTTATTTTGAGGTAATGTATGTAATTATATCTGTTAATTAGGTATTCTCTGTATGGAAATTTATGTTTGCTTAAAAATGGACAAATATTTATAAGAAATAATCTCGATTTACTAAAAGTTAATAAACTATTTATAAATTCACAAATGAGGGACTAGCAAATTAATCAAAATAATGTAGTAAAAGATTACTACAATTTTGTACTCAATTACAGATTTTCAAGGAAATTGAACGAAGCTTTAAGTCCAGTGGAACTTGGTCAATTATTTTTTAGCGTTCTGGGCATTTGCATTGGATTATTCATCATGTCCAGAGTAAGTTTGTACTCAACTTCTACTCATTATTAATTCTACTCTTCTTTTCTGTATTCTAATTTCTATCTTTCAGCCTGATACTTCGATTTTAATGTTCCTACAAGCCTTAGTTTACACAACAGGCTTCATGTTTCAATTAGCTATTGATTGTGTCATTGGAAATGATTTGTACAATCAGGTAAGTAAATTATTTATTTTACACCCTATTACAACCCTTATATATATTTTTGAAATAGGGAATTCAAATATTAACAAAATAGTGTTTCATTTAAAAATCATAACTTTGGTCTATCACGCCTTTTTATCACATCCTGTGTTGTGTAATAATATTATAGTAAAATGTTTATAAGTAAGTGAAGGCTGCAATATTTAAATATTTATACAAATATCTACTTTTTTCTTGTATTTCAAACGATAAAGAAGATATATTTTTTTGTAGGCTGCAATGTTACCTACTTGCGTTTTTCAAAGCCATTGGCGTTCAATCCGAGATGAATCCTTTAAAAAGGATTTAATGTTTGTGATTTTACACACACAAAGGTATCCCCAATTAACAGCTTATTATTTATTTGATATGAATATCGTTTCTTATGCTAAAGTAAGTAATATTAAACTTGTATTAAACTAATTCTTGTCTCTAAATTAAACTAATTCTTGTCTCTAAATTAATTGTTATATTTTTCATTGCAGGTGTTAAAGATGGCCTTTTCCATATATACGCTTTTAACTAAAGTTACATCTAAAAAATAATTATAACTGAACCTTTACTATTTATGTTCGAAATATATTGATATTTGTTTTTCTTCACTATTTAGATGTATTTAGGTATGTAAAATTATGCTTAATTTACAGCAATTACATATAATCACTGCAAAAGTTAATAGTCTCATCATCTTCTCTTAAAAAAAAAACTTATCCAACATAGCTAAAATTTAGGTTTGGTGACTTTCTTGGGCGTTAATATTATCAAGGAATTATACGACAAATTTAAAAAGTAGAAATGGTTAATTTTTAATCTTTAATAATGATTCAGGACGGTTTAAAATTTTAAATGGGTCAGACGTAGTTCAAAATTAATTAGACTTATTCTGAATTCTTTAAATAAGTTCAAAAAAGGTTTAAAAAAGAGATCGACAACAAATTGATAATTCGTTTGGTTTATTCAATGGATCAAAATACATAATTCAATTAGTCATCGCTGTAAAATGTTAGAAACAGATCACTGGCTTTGGTTCTCTCGATATAGAATACTTTATCATCGACTGATGAACAATTTGAAGTGGCTTCTAAATTCTTTTTTTCGTTTACATAGATACATTCGTTTTTACAAACTTGAATCACCCCCGTTTCAGGGATTATATTCAACAAATTGTTATCGTGCAAACCGAAGGGATTTGAATATTTTGGAAATGTTCCGACAGGTTTTTTATATTTGCATCCGGCTTGTTTATCCCAGACATCTCTGAAAAAAATGTGGTTAAATTAATAATTAAATAATTAATTAAGAAAAACTTTAAAATCAGAGGAAAGCGAATTTTCAACTCATTTGTTTCAACTCTCATTATTCTAGCTAATATTAACATGTGGGATTATTTTTATTTGTTTTTGAAGTATACTATCAATCAATGGCAGTTATTTCCGTACCGGAGTATACTATACATAATTGTGAAATTTTACTTACCCTAATCTGTCATAAGAACTGATTACATAATGTCCATTACCGCACAAAAATACATTCCATGTTTTCGTTACAAATAAATCTGATAAATCGTTTTCTGGTACAGTTGAGATGTTTTTAAAATCTTCTCTTACAGCATCTTTTTTAACTACTAGGTAATCATTGGTTTTGTTTGATCTGATGTGAACGTTCGTAATACCTGCACATCCCATATACTCTATACCAAATAAAAATATATATAGATACATATAGGGTTTTTAAAGTTTTTAAATTTTTTTAAAGAGTTTAAAGAATTTTTTAATTAGGTTTATACAGAATCACCTCTTGAATTTTATCGTCAATTGAGGTAAACGCACCCTGTATGGAAATCTTACCATAATATGTAATTAAAAATAATTTTTATCTATTAAAATAGAAATCTATTACTCTAACTTGAAAATTGCTTCAGAGTTCTATAAAGGGTGGTTACTTTAAATGCGGAAAAATATTGCTGATGATTTTTTAATCAATTTCTTTATAATTTTAACAAAAAATGTTGTTTTACTTACCGCTAATGTCGATAAACGTTATTTTTTTATCATTACATTCAACGTTCTTGGGATAATCACAGTGGAGTTTAGTAGGCGAGAAAATCAAGTCGCCTGGACATTCCTGTTCAACTACAATACCATCATGACAATTTACGTATTTTTTGCACTTTGTACCGGGAAATTGCCCTCTGGGTTTTAGGCAAAGTTTCTTCAAATCTACACAGTAAATTTAATAAATGTTTGAACCATTAAAATATATCTATGAATTATGCAGAATAATGGATTTAGTTAGTATGCATGAAACCTTATATGCGAAATGTTTTACTGTTATTGTTTTCTCCCATTAATGAAATGTCAAATTTGGCGTTCTTTAAGTACAAAATGAGTTTTTTTTGCAATAATCCGCTATTCTGCATTTTTACCAAATAAACAGTAATCGATTTTATATGTCGATTATTATTTTATCTATTATTTATCAATATTATATTACTTATATTATCGCACTTGACTTGATGGGGCCAAAAGCAATGTCCCCTAGTTTTGGAAAATAACAATCCATTGCGACATTCCATTTCCTTCGCCCAACCATCCCAACAAACAACGTATTTCTCGCAAGTTGTCCCTGGGAAAACACCCCGCCTTTTCTGGCATAATTTCATTAATTCTATAAAAAAAATTGAAATATATGCCGAAGGATTTGATGTTGCTTTAACGAACCTTCTTGACCGGCACAATCAACGTTGGCTGGATAATCACAATGTAATTTTTTAGGCGAGAAATAGAGCCCTTTGGGGCAATTCTGTTCCGTTGCTTTTCCATTTCCGCAATTGACGAATTTGCTGCAAGATGTACCGGGAAATTGGCCGTTCGGTTTTAAGCATAGCTTGTCCAAATTTTCATCTACAAATTTTTAAACTTAAAAATTTCCCCTATAATGGGGAACAAATTATTTAAAATACATAGTAATAAAGATTTTCTTTTTACCAAACCTAACATTTTTCTTAATGCTCACACGTAAAAATGTACTAATTTTTTATGTACCTATTTTTCAAGTTCATTTTTCACAATAAAATACTTGTAATATTGAAAATTTATACACATTTGTAGAATTAAATCGGTATTAACATAACATGTCTACCATATAGGGGTAAAGAGTCGTAACTCCACTTTTTCTCGATTTTGAGTTAATGCGGTTTTCTTTCTGTTTGATCTATAACCTATATACATGTAAATACGTATACAATATGTATATCCTGGCTAAATATCGCAACTCCCGAGCCACTATAGTTTCCGTAGTATGGTTCTGTAAAAAAAGTATTAACTCATGTGCTTAAGTGGGTTGAACATTCTTAATTTTTATGTTTTCCAACAATTGTGTAAAGTGGAGTTACGACTCTTTACCTCTATGGTACAGATGTATAAGTTTATAAAAATAAATAGACTGTAAAAATACGAATCACCTGCAGCGCACTGGACAAAAAGTACCGAAGCGAAAAATAGCACTATTTTCTGAAGCATATTTGCACGATTATTCGCACAATGTAAGCTGTTCTATTTTATATAGGTTTATTTTAATGGCAATTAATTCGACAAGTATAAATTTATAGTCATATTTCTGTATAATTTGTCATTTTTAGTGTTCGATTTCAAAAAACACCTTGTTATTTTTTGTTTTTTATTTCTACTATCATTTTTTTAATTGTGGTAATACATCAATCGAACAGAAAATATTCCAAGAATACCTAGTTATTGAGAAACTTAATATTTTTTTATCAATTTCTTCTTCTTCTACATAATCCTTTTGTCTTTGGCATCGGATGTGGTCCTTAGTTTGATACACTCTTTTCTTTCATATCTTCCTGTTTTCGGTTATCTTTTTAATTTTACTTGAATTAGTAAAACACACACAATAACACTCACTTAACCGAAAAATTTTAAAACCAAACTAAGGCACAACAACAAGAATAAGAAAAAATTCTTCAAACGTAAAAGGAAGAAGATGACCACAAATCCCGCATACAAACTAAAGATGAGATGGGACCATTCTGGAAGGATCCATCATATAAAAAAGAACCATATAAAAAAGATTGCCCCGTATTCAGCGCTCCATTTTAAAGTTAAAGTCATGTTTACCGATCGCCTTTAACTTGACAGTTCTACATTGTTGTTATGGAGTAGCTAAGGACATTGTTTACGTTAAAGTCGATCGCTTAAAATGGGTTTAACGTTAAAATGGGGCGCTGAACACCGACCATTGTTTCTACTTAAAACGCCAACGATCTATTCAGACTGTTAATACCTACTAAAGAACAATCAGAAGCCAATCAACAAGGCTTTGCCGTTATGCTTGTAAATAGTAATTTTGGGACGAGAAATCACCAAGGGAAAAGAGAGACCATTCCAGTTTCCTCGGACCATAAGGTAATTAATTCTAATCTAAATTGTAATAGAAAATATTTAAAAGATTAGAGCGCATGCTGGTTCCGATTGGGGTGGAAATGAAAGCGATAGAAAAAGTAGATGGCTATCTATTATAAAAATTGTACAATATCTTGAAATTGTTACAAGAAACAAAATACCATTAGCAACCAGTAAATATAAAAATTTTAATGTTTTTAAACTAATTCCTAATATAGATATTTGAGGATAATTATGGTTTTGTTTGTATAGCAAATAATCCGACTAATCATAAAAGAACTAAACATAAACATATCGATATAAAACATTTTTCTAGAGAACAAGTTTGCAAATGAAAATGTAACAAAATGGTGTTCATTCCTACTGGTGAACAATTAGCAGATGAAATTAACAGACCACTAGCTGCAGTAAAATTCCAGAATATCAGCAGTTCATTGCGAACTCTTAAACATGGAATTAAATCAGGAATTATGTTGTATTTTATATTCTCAATACCTAAATCTCGCAATCTGTTCTGTGTGGTGTCAATTCAACTATGCTGCCATCTATTGCGAATTCATTTTCATGCATCAAACATAAACCAGGTATCTAGAATGTGTTGCGTCTTATCGACCTCGATTACAGCTCCATCTGTTCTTACCTTTAGCTTTGGTGATAAAGATCAAGCGCACGGGATTATAGTCTATTAGAATGAGACAGCCTAAGCAAACCCAATGGTTGTCTTGTTGTCTTTGTGACCGGTCAGGTTTTCATTTCACAGACTACATACCCGACCCGGCTCATCATTTTGTTGTTACAATTTAAGGATGAAGCATCTAAGTGCAGTGCCGTGATGGAATTTCAAAGCCAATTGAAGAAACGCATCTTGAGCGGGCAAACTCGCGAGGTGATCAGTAATATTTTTGTATTCATGGAGGAAGAAAAATCATTGGGGAAGCTCGTAATTCCAATAGACAGATTATTTGAAAGAGTAGTAGCTGCAACTGGTGTTTCGGAGAGAAGTATTCGGAGAATTGTCACCGAAAAAAAAAAAATAGATGCTGGTGAAAAGTCGTCGTTTTCAACACCGAAGAAGACCCGAAACAGAAAGAAAAAACCTAAGACGGACATAGAAAATGTCGATGAAGGTAAGTGTTGCGAGGAATTATTTTAAATACATTCACAGTGGACAAAATTGTTCCGGCAATGAAATACATCGTGTCAATTCGAAAACTTCCCACCCTTCATATCTGTGTTATAGTTAAATACATTAAAAATCTGAAAGATCCGTCGATTTTATTTTCCACGGGTACACATTCAGTGAATTTTTCGGGGCCTCTTGTTTCAACCCTCTTTAAAGGGTAGAAGTCACTCTAATAATCTTAAATGCGAACTTGGTTCAAGTGGGACATCATTTAAAAGGGCGTTTAATTCTCTTTTCAGTGGTATACCCTAGTTTATTATTTTTGTGTACATGTTTCCGAATAATCGCATTGTAAAAAGTTACAGAAGCAATTAAAGTTGCCTTCAATGGGATTTATGGCCTTCAGGTTAGTATTTAAACAAAAATTACTGCTTTGAGTCCCATTGTAGTATAAATGATTAAATGATTAGGTGGTATATGGAATACTTAATAAAAAAGAATCGCAATAGGATATGCAGTTATC
Source organism: Phyllotreta cruciferae (assembly GCA_917563865.1). Classification (NCBI taxonomy): domain Eukaryota; kingdom Metazoa; phylum Arthropoda; class Insecta; order Coleoptera; family Chrysomelidae; genus Phyllotreta; species Phyllotreta cruciferae. The sequence continues at coordinate 2,781,233 of OU830609.1, read as the reverse complement.
CAGTTATGGGTGCGTTAGAATTCAACCTGTAAACAGCTTTTTAAAAACACAAAGAAAATTCTGGACCAACAGGTTTAATAAATAAAAAAGAACGGAACAAATCAAATACTTTATTAACTTAGCAAATGTACAGATATGGACAGTCCATGCGGGTAATAGGGCGAATTTGCCTATAGGAGGAACAAGATTAGCTTCCAATTAATTCATAAATATGAAAAAGATAAAACAACCGATCGTGTCCCTTCCAATAAACACATTCGCTAGTTCTATAGTCGTCCTATTGAGCGCATACAACTGTCCAATTCTGTATACAACACATTATTGGTGTTTAGAAATAGTGTCGTTGATCCAATCGACATAGTTGGCAACGTTCGTATATAGATTAGGAACGTTCTTAATATTACACTTTACATCATACCAAGAGGCTATACCAATGACGACTCCATCTTGGGACAGAGGTCCACCGGTGTCGCCAAAGCAAACGCTTTCGAAGTCGTTTAAGGTGCACATGTTTACTTTCTCGTCAAGGACTACGTCGGGACTGTAGGCTTTGTAGGCGCTTTGACATTCTGTGAAAAAAACGTGCCAAACAACGAATATTAAGAAAATATTACGAACTTACTTTCAAATGTGATTATGTTCAAATCCGATACATACTGGAGTTTGTTATCCAAGTCAACTGTAATGGAGCCGTAACCCGACACTGTTGCTGTACCGTTGAATGTTTGTCCTTGTTGGGGCAATTTGGCTACATTTACATTGTTATTGAAGATTATAGGTTGTGTTAGTTTGACTAAACCGATGTCCTGTCTGTAATTAGTAAATACTATATGACCAGGTTGCTAAGATACATCGAGCCGATGAAAAAGTTAATTATTTTGCACTGTATCGAACAAAGAGATCATATGATTCTATGAGGCTCTGAAGCCACGTCCGCTTTATGTTGTAGTATCGAAAGTATTTTCTATTCCTCAGTATCTTACATTTTCATTGTGTGTCTCTTTCTATAGAAAGGTTTGTAGAATAGGTTTGTTCGAAGATAAACTAGAAAAGATGACCGACAGCTTAGGGATTACAGCAATAAACTAATTACGTACCGCCTTCAAATACAGTAGAACTTAAGGCCGATTCTCACTTTCGTGCAAGGCATGTGCTCGGCAAAGGATCGGCACGGTCCCTGCAAGATACCTTTATCATTGATTCTTATGGGTTTTGCGGAATTGAATTCTCACTATGCAGGCAACGTCTCGGCAAGCAACGGGCATTGCACGCGGCGTTCTTCCGAAACATTCTTTTCCGAGCCCGTGCCGATCCGTTTCCGACAAGTGTGAATACTCCCGCCTGAAACCCGCAGTCATCATATTATGTTTGATATTGTTTTTATTTCAATTAATTATATTTTTAATGATTTTTATTATTTTAAAATTATTATTTTAATAGTGTCGCCTATTTGTCCCAATAAATAGTCAAACTAATTAATTGACGTTCGATAATATTTAAAAATCTTGTTCTCATCATATATATTTACATATTTATTTCGTTTATTTACTGATTTATATATTTTTCCATATTTATTTCATTGATTTCTTTATATCTATTTTTACATAATGATTTCATTTATTTATTGATTTATATATTTTGCCATATTTATTTCATATTTATTTATTTATTATTGTATACAAATATGTTGGGTGATCGATCTACCTATTCAGGTATAGTTTGTATTTTTATTTACGGTTTTATTTATCTTTACTCGCAGAATGGTTGGAAAGGGCGCTAACGCGCCCTTTCTTGGGACACTGACCCGTTGCCAGGTCGTCAATTGTTGCAATTAAATCTTTTGGTGGTCTTGTCACTTAGTCAGGCAATTACTACCACTATTATACACTCTACCATACAACTATACACTACTGCTTCATTATCACAAATCACTAATTGTAAGCTCAAAAGTTTATTAGCCGTAATTGTTAATAAAACTTTGATAATAGCGTCCAAATCCAAAAATTTGTTCGCTTCAAATGAAATAAGGTTTATAAACGCACCCCAAAAAATAAATAATTGTAAGTCTTTCTTTATTAACACCCAAGAACAAAATAACAAAGTAAAGTAATACATCATCCGATTCCACCTTATCAACATAAAAACTAGTCCCTCCGTGAATCATACATTTTCGATACAATTCTTTCGTTTTAAATAAATATCCATCGCAGTGCCGTCCCCATTTCTAACATATGCTAATGCTAATAATCGCTCGGCCAAAATCCAAAATGCCAAAATATTAATGCACATTGCACACCCCACTCTCGACCGCTTCAAGTTAACGTTTCAAAGTAAAATGCCCTCTCACGGTTCAAGTTAAAAATATGCGGTTTGTTTTGTTAGTTTGAAAAAACTACGCTTAACAAATTTGTATTTTGTAATATTTTCGTAAACCTAATAGTTTTCGATATTTGAGCGTGATAATTTTAATTATGACTAATTAAAATTAAACCTTTTCTAATAACTCAAAAACTAATTGTCGAATAAAAATTTGTAAATTACTATTCGATGTAAAAAAATAATCCCTACAAATCACCTAGTTTGAAAAAATTTCGTAAATCTAACGGCTTAGGAGATATTTGATTTTGAATTTTCCGGAAAAACGATTTTTGTTACGGCTTGTTCGCGAGGTTCGGAAAATATACCGTTCGATAGAAAAATCATTTCTAAACAATTTCTGTATCTTGTAAAATTTTCGTAAACCTTCCGTTTCGAAGATAATAATGTATTTATTCATAAAGTAATTCCTTCTCGACCCGTCCCTGTACTCTACGGAGAGACCGGTTTCGGGAATCCCTTTGCTGCGCGAATTTGAACCATTAATCCGTCGCTCGAGTCTCATGTTCGCGACATAGATTTACCCCTAAAACTTTTGAACTGTTCAAGATAAACATATGCAGTTTGTTTTGTTAGTTGGAAAAAACTACGCTTAACAAATTTGTATTCTTGTAAAATTATCGTAAACCTAATAGTTTTCGAGATTTGAGCGTGTAAATAATAAAGAATTTAATTATAATTAAATTATTTTTGCCATAACTCCGCGAAGGAAATTTTGATTTTCCCGCGGTTTGCGTGAGATAATCGATATTAATTTGACGAATATTTTAGGAGAGATTGAGAAAAATCGATCTCTTCGTTTCCGATAAAATCGCAAAAAACCCTAAAAATACTCTAAAAATCCGGAATTTTTCACCCGGAAGGAAACTTTTCCGGGTTTCGAAATGTCGATTTTCCGATAGATCTCGTCAAAATTCGTAAAGATGGCGTTTTTCCCGCGACGATTTTCCTTCGCGTACGGCCGTAAGAAAGAAACACGCCAATCAGCTCGGTTTTACCCAGCAATATCGCAGGTTTTTCGTCGTAACTCAACAACCGTTAAAGTTGGAACCACCCCGTAAACTTTTTATTATGTAAAAAAACATCCTCTACAATTTTCAAAGAATAATTTTTTTTTCGAAATCGCATCTTTTTTCGAGTTATTTCGATTTCGCCCTTTCTTGGGACACTTACCCGTTGCCAGGTCGTCAATTGTTGCAATTAAATCTTTTGGTGGTCTTGTCAGTTAGTCAGGCAATCACTACCACTATTATACACTCTACTATACAACCATACACTACTGCTTCATTATCACAAATCACTAATTGTAAGCTCAAAAGTTTATTAGCCGTAATTGTTAATAAAACTTTGATAATAGCGTCCAAATCCAAAAATTTGTTCGCTTGAAATCAAATAAGGTTTATAAGCGCACCCCGAAAAATAAATAATTGTAAGTCTTTCTTTATTAACACCCAATAACAAAATAACAAAGTAAAGTAATACATCATCCGATTCCACCTTATCAACCTAAAAACTAGTCCCTCCGTGAATCATACATTTTCGATACAATTCTTTCGGTTTAAATAAATATCCATCGCAGTGCCGTCCCCATTTCTAACATATGCTAATGCTAATAGTCGCTCGGCCAAAATCCAAAATGCCAAAATATTAATGCACATTGCACACCCCTCTCTCGACCGCTACAAGCTAACTTTTCAAAGTAAAATACCCTCGCACAGTTCAATTTAAAAATATGCGGTTTGTTTTGTTAGTTAGAAAAAACTACGCTTAACAAATTTGTATTTTTGTAATATTTTCGTAAACCTTCCGTTTCGGAGATATTAATGTATTTATTCATAAAGTAATTCCTTCTCGATCCGTCCCTGTTCTCTACGGAGAGAACGGTTTCGGGAATCCCTTTGCTGCGCGAATTTGAACCATAAATCAGTCGCTCGAGTCTCATGTTCACGACTTAGATTTACCCCTATAACTTTTGAACTGTTCAAGATAAACATATGCAATTTGTTTTGTTAGTTGGAAAAAACTACGCTTAACAAATTTGTATTCTTGTAAAATTATCGTACACCTAATAGTTTTCGAGATTTGAGCGTGTAAATAATAATGAATTTAATTATAATTAAATTATTTTTGCCATAACTCCACGAAAGAAAATTTGATTTTCCCGCGGTTTGCGTGAGATAATCGATATTAATTTGACGAATATTTTAGGAGAGATTGAGAAAAATCGATCTCTTCGTTTCCGATAAAATCGCAAAAAACCCTAAAAATCCGGAATTTTTCACCCGGAAGGAAACTTTTCCGGGTTTCGAAATGTCGATTTTCCGATAGATCTCGTCAAAATTCGTAAAGATGGCGTTTTTCCCGCGACGATTTTCCTTCGCGTACGGCCGTAAGAAAAAAACGCGCCAATCAGCTCGGTTTTACCCAGTAATATCGCAGGTTTTTCGTCGTAACTCAACAACCGTTAAAGTTGGAACCACCCCGTAAAATTTTTATTATGTAAAAAAACATCCTCTACAATTTTCAAAGAATAAATTTTTTTTCGAAATCGCATCTTTTTTCGAGTTATTTCGACTTTTTGTCAATCGCGTTTATTTTAAAAAATCGATATCGCGCTATAAATCGGAAACCGCTCAAAATCGAATCACCCCATCCACATATATTATACAAAATACTATTCTTTACAAATTTCGATTCTTGAGAAATTTTCAAAAAACGGCTAGTTTTTGAGTAATTGTAAAATATAAATTTTTCGTTCGCGAAGGAATGTTTGTTTTTTATCGTTATAACTCAAAAACGGTTCAAAATAGAATAACCCCTTATATGTCCTATTATAGAGAAAAGCGTTCTCTACAATTTTCGAAGAATAAATTTTTTTTCGAAATCGCATCTTTTTTCGAGATATTTCAATTTTTTTGCCGAAATTGCGAAAATGACAATTTGTTTTTCCTATAACTCCGGTAAATGGATTTTCCCCGATATGCGGTTTGCGTGAGGTGATTGGTAATATATTAAAGAATATTTTGGAAAATTTTAAAGAAAATCGTCGGAAGATTTTCGGAGAAAATCCCGAAAAACCTCAAAAATACCCCAAAAATCCGGTTTTTCACCCGGAAGGAAACTTTTCCGGGTTTCGAAATATCGATTTTCCGATAGATCTCGTCGAGTTACGTCGGATAGCGTTTTTTTCCGCGACGATTTTCCTTCGCGTTTGGCCGTAAAAAAAAAAACACGCCAATGAGTCAGTGAATGAATGAATGAATGGATTCTTTCGGTTTCAGTTGTATAGTTAGTAGGACTCGCAGAATGGTTGGAAAGGGCGCTAACGCGCCCTTTCTTGGGACACTGACCCGTTGCCAGGTCGTCAATTGTTGCAATTAAATCTTTTGGTGGTCTTGTCACTTAGTCAGGCAATTACTACCACTATTATACACTCTACCATACAACTATACACTACTGCTTCATTATCACAAATCACTAATTGTAAGCTCAAAAGTTTATTAGCCGTAATTGTTAATAAAACTTTGATAATAGCGTCCAAATCCAAAAATTTGTTCGCTTCAAATGAAATAAGGTTTATAAACGCACCCCAAAAAATAAATAATTGTAAGTCTTTCTTTATTAACACCCAAGAACAAAATAACAAAGTAAAGTAATACATCATCCGATTCCACCTTATCAACATAAAAACTAGTCCCTCCGTGAATCATACATTTTCGATACAATTCTTTCGTTTTAAATAAATATCCATCGCAGTGCCGTCCCCATTTCTAACATATGCTAATGCTAATAATCGCTCGGCCAAAATCCAAAATGCCAAAATATTAATGCACATTGCACACCCCACTCTCGACCGCTTCAAGTTAACGTTTCAAAGTAAAATGCCCTCTCACGGTTCAAGTTAAAAATATGCGGTTTGTTTTGTTAGTTTGAAAAAACTACGCTTAACAAATTTGTATTTTGTAATATTTTCGTAAACCTAATAGTTTTCGATATTTGAGCGTGATAATTTTAATTATGACTAATTAAAATTAAACCTTTTCTAATAACTCAAAAACTAATTGTCGAATAAAAATTTGTAAATTACTATTCGATGTAAAAAAATAATCCCTACAAATCACCTAGTTTGAAAAAATTTCGTAAATCTAACGGCTTAGGAGATATTTGATTTTGAATTTTCCGGAAAAACGATTTTTGTTACGGCTTGTTCGCGAGGTTCGGAAAATATACCGTTCGATAGAAAAATCATTTCTAAACAATTTCTGTATCTTGTAAAATTTTCGTAAACCTTCCGTTTCGAAGATAATAATGTATTTATTCATAAAGTAATTCCTTCTCGATCCGTCCCTGTACTCTACGGAGAGACCGGTTTCGGGAATCCCTTTGCTGCGCGAATTTGAACCATTAATCCGTCGCTCGAGTCTCATGTTCGCGACTTAGATTTACCCCTAAAACTTTTGAACTGTTCAAGATAAACATATGCAGTTTGTTTTGTTAGTTGGAAAAAACTACGCTTAACAAATTTGTATTCTTGTAAAATTATCGTAAACCTAATAGTTTTCGAGATTTGAGCGTGTAAATAATAAAGAATTTAATTATAATTAAATTATTTTTGCCATAACTCCGCGAAGGAAATTTTGATTTTCCCGCGGTTTGCGTGAGATAATCGATATTAATTTGACGAATATTTTAGGAGAGATTGAGAAAAATCGATCTCTTCGTTTCCGATAAAATCGCAAAAAACCCTAAAAATACCCTAAAAATCCGGAATTTTTCACCCGGAAGGAAACTTTTCCGGGTTTCGAAATGTCGATTTTCCGATAGATCTCGTCAAAATTCGTAAAGATGGCGTTTTTCCCGCGACGATTTTCCTTCGCGTACGGCCGTAAGAAAGAAACACGCCAATCAGCTCGGTTTTACCCAGCAATATCGCAGGTTTTTCGTCGTAACTCAACAACCGTTAAAGTTGGAACCACCCCGTAAACTTTTTATTATGTAAAAAAATATCCTCTACAATTTTCAAAGAATAAATTTTTTTTCGAAATCGCATCTTTTTTCGAGTTATTTCGACTTTTTGTCAATCGCGTTTATTTTAAAAAATCGATATCGCGCTATAAATCGGAAACCGCTCAAAATCGAATCACCCCATCTACATATATTATACAAAATACTATTCTTTACAAATTTCGATTCTTGAGAAATTTTCAAAAAACGGCTAGTTTTTGAGTAATTGTAAAATATAAATTTTTCGTTCGCGAAGGAAAGTTTGTTTTTTATCGTTATAACTCAAAAACGGTTCAAAATAGAATAACCCCTTATATGTCCTATTATAGAGAAAAACGTTCTCTACAATTTTCGAAGAATAAAATTTTTTTCGAAATCGCATCTTTTTTCGAGATATTTCAATTTTTTTGCCGAAATTGCGAAAATGACAATTTGTTTTTCCTATAACTCCGGTAAATGGATTTTCCCGGATATGCGGTTTGCGTGAGGTGATTGGTAATATATTAAAGAATATTTTGGGAAATTTTAAAGAAAATCGTTGGAAGATTTTCGGCGAAAATCCCGAAAAACCCCAAAAAAAACGAAAAATACCCTCAAAATCCGGTTTTTCACCCGGAAGGAAAAGTTTCCGGGTTTCGAATTATCGATTTTCCGATAGATCTCGTCGAGTTACGTCGGATAGCGTTTTTTCCGCGACGATTTTCCTTCGCGTTTGGCCGTAAAAAAAAAAACACGCCAATGAGTCAGTGAATGAATGAATGAATGGATTCTTTCGGTTTCAGTTGTATAGTTAGTAGGATATTTTCGTAATATTCTATTCTGTATCAAATAAGGTTGGTACATTAGAAAACTCTACTCAAACTCTTTCTCAAACTCTTTCTCAAAACGTTTCTCAAAACACAACCAACCGGCAAAACCGGCACAGTGTGAATGCACTAAAAAATTTTGCGCGTTCCGAGCCCGTGCCTTGCCCATACCTTGCCCGTTCCATGCACGTCTAGTGAGAATCGGCCTTTATTTTTGTTTAAATACTGAAACGTTTAAACCTGAAAGCCATAAATCTCATTGAAGGCAACTTCAATTGCTTCTGTAACTTTTTGAAATGTGATAATTTGGAAACGGTTATACAAAAATAATAGAGTCGGGTGCCACTGAAAAGAGAATTAAACGCCCTTTTAAATGATGTGATGATTTTTAATGTTTTTAAGTACAAGAAAAATATGAAGAGTGGAAAGGTTTCAAATTGACACTCTGTATATTCTACAAACTTAAAGATTATATGCAGGAGGATAAGATTAAATTATAGTATTATATTGTCCATGTACCTAATTAGTCTGGATTGCAACTGCTAGACTTAGTAGGTATGCAATTATTATTAGAAAATAACACAGGTCTGCAAAAACTTTATTTCTTCTGCATAGTTATTTTTGCTGAATTATAGAATTAATGTCTCACTAAATTGAAACCATATGAAAACTTTTTTAATATTAATTTTAGGAAAAAAGTTATTCTTCATAAAACGTTTTAATGCATTGTCTAAAACATGAAACGCAACCATCAGATATCAAATTTCTTGAGCCTTATAAAGATATGAATTTTACTCAAGAGTGACCTTTATTTTTGAAAATATTGACAATGGTTACAAATAAAAGTTGAACCATAATTAAAACTATTGTCAAATATCCAATATTATCCATCTGCAATGGATAATTTTCAATGTAAATGGATGTAATTTCATATTTACTACTTTTTCAGATACTCCCAAAGGGCCAACGTCGCCATCGTGACACACACGACTGTATAAGAGGCAACGGAGTCCTAATAAAAGATCGCACACATTACACAAGCGGGGAACAGTACAGCAACAACCAGCAAAAGTGGCATAAAAATAATTCCTAATTATTATTATTGTTACCACAACCTACCTATCACACTAACAACAAGCTCATAGACTCTCCGGAAGGAGGAAGGTTTTTTTTGGTGAATAGTGTTGGTGTTTAAGTTTGAAAATGCATAAAGTTAAAGCTGGACATGCTTGTGCAGCCAGAGGCCAGAGTACAGTGGAGTAGGAGGCAGTAGGTTGGATTGGGAAAACGTTGGGATTTCCTTTTAATTGGAATTATTTAAATCACTTTATTGATGGTTGGAAAATCAATGTGGTCGATTATTTAGTTACATGTTGTATTGTCTTGCGATATTTAATAATGGAGACTATGTTTTCTACAGGCGAAAAAAAGATAACTATTATACCCTATTCGTATATTATGCGGAGTAATCCGCCGTTTAAAACCGGTCCAAACCAATACAACATTACTCCGCGCATTTTACGAATTGACTTTAGCAAATGTTAACGAGAAAACTTGAACTAACAATAAAACAAATTAAAAAAATTAAATTCGATTTTGTTAAAGTTATAGCAAATAGGTATGTTCAGAATTTAATAATGTTTTATAATTTTTAGTTGTGTATTTTTTGTATGTTGCATATTGTGTATATTGTACATTGTTTTGTATATTTTTTATTTTGTGTTATAATTTGTATTTCAGTAACTTTGTATTTTAAAAGAACAATTAAATATGACAACCTGCTTGAATATTTCTTAAAATTTGTCTTTCCAATAAAAATTGACCTCTTAATGACCGGGAGCCAACTATGTCCCAATATTATATTATTTTATTTTTTACATACAGGGTGTCCAAAAATTTGTATACAAGTAGGGAAAATTTTTTCTTACAATTCACAGAAAACATTCACATACGTGACAAAATTCTTTGCATGACTTGTAAATCCATAATCAGGTACAAAATGTTTAAAACATTGCCTGAAATACAGGGAAAACAAAAAATAATGATTTGGACAGAAAAATATGCACAAACTTAAGTGTATACATTTTCATTGAGATTGTGATTAAGTATCAAAAAATTATGCACAATTTTTGATTATTGATATTCCTAGATTAAATTTAAAAGATACATTAACACTACTAACACTATAATAAATAAAAAATTGCGATAAAGAAGGTTATAAATATTTTATAAAAAAAATGATTAACAATTTCTGAAGTATTTATTATCTTTTAATTTTTATCTAGGAATGTAAATAATCAACAATTGTTAATAATTTTTTGCTACTTAATCACAATTTCAATTCAATAAAAATTTTACTCTCCACTAACAATTTGTGCGTATTTTTCTCTCGGTCCAAATCATTATTTTTTGTTTTCCCTGTATTCCAGGCATTTTTTTAAACATTTTGTACCTGATTATGGATTTACAAGTCATGCAGAGAATTTTATAAAGGAAAATTTTTTTTGTGAAATGTAAGATAAAATTTTTCCCATTTGTATACCTACAACTTTTTGGTACACGCTGTATATCTAATATTATTTTATATTATAATATTTTTTAAAGAACCAATTTTAAATCGGAACGATTCATTTAAACTCAAATTAAGTACGCTTATGGAATTTGGCCAATTGATTAATTTATTACTTATTACTCTACCTCATTTATGAATAGATTATAACAGGGCTTTACAAACTTATTTATACTGTGACGTCCTTGGAAATTTGCCATTTCTTTACGACGCCTTTCAGCTAAGTTGTATTAAATCGCTACATTTTAGGCTCCCCTATAAGAAGTCTCATCTGCTCTCTGCAGTTTCTTAGGAGCAATATCCCAAATAGAGAATACATCAGTAAATGAACCAATGTACGGTTAAATCCAAACATTGGTTTGTTCCAACCAAATTTAATCCATTTAATTTAATTTATTTAATAGATAAATTGAATAGTTATATGTAGATATAAATTATCCCGAGTGCTGGCTTTACCCATTCAAACAGAACTGACCGAGTGGAATGATTATTTTCCCATTAGACAGAAAGTAACCTCACCATTCTGGATAATGGGGCGTGCGCTTTCATTCTGCACATTTTTCGGGAATCTCCGGATTCTCCGGCATCGCTTCAGGAGGCAAACAGTCTTCAGTTGTTTCGAACTAGTCGGGAAATTCACGTCGGAATTACCGGCTTTTCCAGGTCCACGATTCTCGCCCAACGGGGAAAACTCGGTTCAGATATAGAGAGTTGTTTGAATTGTGAAAAAGTGGAATTTTTCGAGTGATCCGGAGTAACCTGTGCGGTTTTTTGCCGATTTTCTTGGTAATCCATTTTGGGAATTTGTTGTTGCTGTTTTTTATAAATTAGCAGGTATGTTGTTTTCGGAGAAAATTGAATTGAGTAATTGAGGCGAAGAAAAAATTCTGGTTCATTTGAGTAAATATAGAAAATTACTAGGTACTTATGTGCCAATAATCGAACGCAAACTAATGCTTTGTTACTACAAAACAAAGAACAATTTAAGACATACAAATAAGCCCTATTTTCCTTATAATACCTTACCTATTAGAGGCTAATTAAACCTTCGGAGTCTAGTTAATTAACCGGGATTCGCCGGGTTATGACCTATTAAAAGTTCTCGGCGAATTTTCCAAGACGTAAACGCATCTTATTGCGAAGGTTAACCGTTTTTTTATTATCTACAAAGGAGAAAATTGTTTCGAAGATCGGGTGAAAAGAGGCGACCTCCTCATTAATTAGTAGTGCACGATTTTTATGATAAAACGTCCAGCTCTCTGTCCTCCCGGAAGGACACAATATTCGAAATCGCATAAGAAAGTGTGAAAATTTACGTCCTTCCGGCTGTAGACAATGTCCTGCCGGTAATCGACTTGTTTCAACCAATTTAAATCCGCCCTCGACCTGTTAACCATTATCATAAGTGGGGAAAATTAGTGTTTAAGCAGTTGGATGAATAGTTATTAAATAAGTGGTAGAGAATAATGTGGAATAAGTAAACGTTTTCAAATGCTATAAGTATAATTAAAGGGAAATGTGGAGAATAATAACGATATTTTTAAATGATTCGTTTAAATGATATGTTCATAATGAATTGTTTAAATGATTTAATTATTTAATACTTTACAAACAACATTTTTCAACGATAGATGCAAAATTAAACAGGATAAGTAGGAGGATTTCAAAATAAATAATATCGGCTTCATTTTCGTATTCGCATTACACGTTCATATACACGATTGTTATAAATTGAGATAATAGAATACAATAAAAATTTATTTCTTGAATTTACCTATTGTATTTAATGCATGTTAGGTAGTAATGTTTATCGGCCATAACTCATAAGTCTCATAACACAAGCGATTTTCAGCACTAGAATTCGAAGAGTCGAATGCCCGAACTCGGGTAAAAATAACCTGAGAATAGGATTGTCGTAAATCGTCGGTGTAAAGTAATTGCCCAGAAACAAATAGATATTATCAAGCGGATACGGTAGGTCGTACATCTTTTGTCGAATGTTTTTATTAGAATTAGTTTCTTAACACCCGATTGAATGTGCCCAACGGGACTTGTGAAACACAACACATTGTATTTCCTCTATTACCTATTTTAACACAACAAGATGTCATATAATAGGTACCAGAGTTAATTACATTTTTTATTAATGCATCTTTCTTATATTGAACAGAATACTATTTTATATATTAATATACAGGGTGGTCCAGTTTATAATGGCATAACTTTAGGAAATGATGGATAACGTTAAAATAATGATAATTTCTCAATACTTATATAGCCGGGAAAGCTTTCGGTTGTTTTCGAGATACTGGGTGTTGAAATTAAAAAAATATATGTATTATTTTGGATATGGCCAAAACAGCTGCTTGGAAAAATTTTAATTTTGGCACACAGGATAAGCTAAGGATCCTTCATGAAAATAAATCATAGCCTACTTCCAGAATATTTGCGATGATAGTAGTCCTATATAACCGGAGAAAATTGAAAATATCTCCAAAACGGTGCGTCGTTCAAAAAAACGCAAGAACACTTTTTTGTTCTAAAAAGCATGGAACATCGAATAACATTACTGTTATTTGCAAAAAAGTCAGTGGCGTAAAGGATTTTTTTAAAAAAGAGCAATGGCATACCCATATCTCCGCCACTGGTTTTTGTAATTTATCACCATATTCTCTAAATCATGAAGGATCCTTAGCTTATCCTGTGTGCCAAATTTAAATTTTTTCCAAACAGCCGTTTTGGCAATATTCAAAATAATACATATTTTTTTTTAATTTCAACACCCTGTATATCGAAAACAAAGCTTTCCCGACTATAATAGTATTGAGAAATTATCATTATTTTAACGTTATCCATCATTTCCTAAAGTTATGCCATTATAAACTGGACCACCCTGTATAGGGTGAACCCTATATGTATATGCCCCTAAGAATTTCCAAAAATAGTTCCAAAAGTTTGTTGGTTTTGACATCTTCATATTCTTCATATCTTTATTTTAAATATATATGTATAAGATATTTATACATTATTTATTTTGTGAAAAATAACAAATAGCAATCAATGGAAGTTTTGTATCTTCTTTTCTTCGCAGCATCACAACAGAATAGTCTATGTGAATTAATTTTTCCACAAATAATAGTTTTTCCATCGATTTTCCGGCAAGTTTGTTATAAGATGCCTTTTTAAATATTTTTCTTAACAATGCGAGCATTTCCTTTTTTATTTTCTGATTAAAGATTAGTCAAACTCTAATGATTATTAATTTTAATTTCCAATTCCACATTCCTTTGTCGGAATAATAATTAAAATCTTTTGTGCGTTTGTATGATTATACCTGGGCGTTAATTAAAAAAACTCACTCACAAAAGGGCTTTATTACTTTTGAATTGAGTACTTTTGGATTTATTTTCATCAATTTCAGCGGGTTTTATTTCATCGGGAAACTAACGCAATTTCATTTCATAACTAAGTACTTAATGTCATACTTGAGTATGTATTGGTAATTGCCTGCAATATTTTGTGAATTGTCCATATACCGTTTGTAGTCAATTGCCCAATATTAATAACCATAATTTTAAAGTCGCATTTACATGATGCCAATTGGTGAGACAATTGTTTTGGCTAATTGTGCACGTGACGATTGATCCCGCAATCTGATTGATTCCGCAAGACATTTTGGCCCATTGGCCAAGACAATTGTCTCACCAATTGGCATCATGTAAATGCGACTTAACGTCAGGTTAAGCATATTTTGATGGCAAAGTTAGCCTAGTACCGTTTTTATATAAAAATTAAATGCAACTCAAAGGGATTCACATTAATTAAACTTTTATTATTTTTCTTCTTATTATAAAGAGATTTCCTCTTTAGTTAAGTTATGTAGTGAGTATTTCTTGGGTCAGTTGCAGGGGAGTTTTCGAGGGGGATGAGAGTGGATCCCTACAGGTATAGCTAGGAGAAAGTAATTTTAATAAACCGCCATTCAATTTGCAGTAAAAACAGGTCGAGACAGGTCTAAATATAAACATAAAGTTAATGGGATTACCGGCAACATCGTAGACGGCGTATTAATTTAAAAAACACAGCTCCAATGAAATTGTGGAGAATATTTACAATATGTAGTTAAATAGATAATTTAACTGTTATGAATGAATTCTTAAAATATCATTCATCGGTTTGATTTCAATCGTGTATACAACTCGTTTCGTGTACAACATATTTTTTCGAAATATTAACGAGCTAATTTTAAAGAAAATCTTTCATAAGAATGGATGATTAATCATTATCCCACTGCAAAGGGAAATGAAAAAATTTTCTAACAGCGAATTTTAATTATCACTAACTTATTAATTACTTCGAAGAAGATGGCAAGGCTGCGAGACGGCTGAAATTTGGCAATAAATGAAATGAAGTTAGTAAGGCAAATCCGAGAATAAGTAGACCGAATGGAAAATCATGCCGATTTCACCAATCAAGTTTCCGGAATATCCAAGCGATTTTGAAGTGGGCTGGATTCGTCCGGAGGTGGTAATACATCATGAATAGTTTAGCCTTTAATAAAATCCATGGTTTTAAGAGAAAAAACGGCATATTTTCGAGTATACGCTTCCACTGAATTATTCACGATGCGTATACCCCACCGCAACCCGACTGATATTTATGAAAGAAACTCCGGGAGAGAATAGAATAGAACTGGCTCGTGAAAAAATTTACTATTTTGGCCGCTACTTTGCTCCGGATATGGGTTTAAACTTTCACAAGTACGAACCCGAAACCGCGATAAATATTTTAGTAGAGAATGTTTTTTAGTTTAACATGCATCAAACAAGAAATAGCAACCAGCGAAGTACCAAGGAGTAAAACTCGTCCTTAAAATTGTAGGAGGGTAATTAATTCCTTTCTTTCACATCACACTTGGCTCCTGCTCAGATAGCTGCGAGGACCAGTGCTGCAAACTGAGTTCCCTACGCAGCAGGAGGAAGGACCACTATAAGTTTGCATGACGCGTAGCAAAAATGCTTGTCCAACTATATACTTCTATTTATCCTCTAACTAGCAGAAATTAATATTCTGAATGCACAGTCAAATTTAAGGTAAATAATATACTGCACTACAAAACAAGATTATTTCCGTTGCCTTTCTGCTCCAGATGCGAAACAATACTCCCTGAGAATTCGATTTAATCTGAGTGTCTTCTCAAGGTCCTTGGTAATCCCCAAAATTCCGAAAAAAAAGGCCATGCCGTTGGGGGCGATGTCGATTCCATGCAATTGATGCTCGGAAATATCTCAGGAAATAATAACAGGAGTGGAATCATTTGGGTTTGGCTATATAATTAGGAACCACTTACAATTAGTAGAAAAAATTCCAGACAATAGAAAACCAAAAACTACTTTAGAAGAACGGTAATTGACGGCGTCTGGAATGCCTGAAATTTGAGCTGGCGCGAATTGGAATGTTTTTGGGAAGTATTTTTACTATTTGGAGGGTTTATTTTATGTTTCCTGCTTATAAACACACTCCAACGGTTCGTTTAATTAAATTTACTCAGTCCGAAGTCTAATATAAACGTATACTAGATACACATATTTCTATTTTCATTTACGTCTACCACACTCCATTTGAATACTTCTCTTAGGCTGAATACTAGCATAAACTTCTTTAAAACCTATTGCACAGTTCCTCTGAACCTATTTTATAACCATAATAAATCTTAATTTGAAGTTAAGTAAACAAAAAATTGCAGAATTGTTTTAGGCTGCAAATAGACGAGACACTAAAATGTCGACACTTTGATCTATAGAGCGAATATTGTTCGAAGCAACAATGGTCTAGTTTCTGTACCATATACTCACATTCACTCTAAGAGCAAAGTGTCGACATTTTATACTCGGTTGCACCAATATATCCTATGCTACATTTTATCTAAGTCTGACTTAAATGTGTGATCGACTTAAGATAGGAATGTGTTGCACCAAATTTAAAAAAGGCTATTTTACCCAGGATCCATTTTAACATAAATAACAACTGGCGACGTAGGAATATTGTAGAAAAACCACAGAACAAATATACTAGAGTTATCTGATCTATGAGAAAAACGTTATAAAAAACGGAGATAAAGAAGTTGTGGTTTTAGCCCATTTTTAGCCTCATCATATAATCTATAAATAGTAGATATAAATTAGCACCTAAGTAGATTCATAATTAAATTTTGGTATTATTTTTTATAGTGTTACAGGTACGTGTTTATTAATAAATTGAGATGGAAGATAAACAAAAAACGTGTTAATTACAGGAGGGAAAGCAGCTACATCCAAAAAAATTATTTTGCTCAGCTGCAATTTAAAATTTCAACAGCATTTCTTGGGATGTATATGACCATGTCTTTTAAACCACCAATTAATTACTCGCGACACTTTTGCAACAATTCTTGATTTGATATCGCGGACTTATCAGCTCCTATAAAGTCTCCAGTAGCTATTAGATATCCACCAGTCGCAAATGTCCTTAGAGTCTATAATATCTATTATATCTACATGATCCACAATATTTATATCTGCATGTACATCCATAATTTTACTAGTGTCCTCAATTTTTTAATTTTTGAGGTTAGAATTCTCGTCTCAGTCGTAGAAATCGACGACCTAGAATCTGTGATCAATCCGTATCACAGGAAAGAGATTTTTAGTTGGTGCAACAGAGTAAAATTGATTTTAGACTTAAGTCTGACTTTGGATAGGAATTCGTCCTAGGATGCTTTTTGGTGCAACTGGGCATTAGTGTCTCTTATTGACATTTTAGTGTTTAGAAGCCTTACTGATATACAATATACAAGATACCTACTTACTATACTCCTGGTCAAAGAAATCCGAACATTTCCCTTCACAAACAAATAAAGTGTCCGAATTTTTTTGACCAGTAGGGTATATCGCAATTTATTTAGCAGTGCTTAGAATATTAAATGGGATGTAAGTGATATATCGTACAATACCCTCATGTGTCTCGCTTTAAATTAAACTGCCCCCTGCTTCTCGCTTCATCCTCGAGTCCATTCGTCCCTCATATAAATATCGTTAGATGAGTTATCGCGCTCCTTTTAGTCTTCGCGTTAAATTCGACGTCGTGACGTAGTGATGTCACGACGCCATGTATAAGCGCATCGATTAAAGAGTACTTTAACGAGATGCAACGTTCGTGACCTACATTGTATGAGCATCAGGTATCAATTTCGATATTAAATTATACTGAATATTGCTCAGAGGGCCTTAAATAATGCATTTTTCAATAAAAGCTGAGGAAATTTGGAATATTCATGCAATGGCAATTTGTAATTCTAATGTACCATAATATGTCTTATAATCCACCTCATAATTCGGTTTTGTCATTAAATATAAATTTTAAAGAGTGACTTTAAATTGGATGACATTAATTATGTGTCATATATTGTTGAAAATATTCGCCTTGTTTTAAATGACACCATAAGAAAATAATTGGAGACCTTGACGTGAAGAGGATGTATGCCACATGCAAAAACGTTAGGGAAATTAACTTTAAAAAATCATTTTAAATACACAAAATTCAATTCAAGTACAATCTATTTGATTTTGGATGCAAAAAATAGAATTTGAAAAACATTAACCTAGATATTACGTGGGTAGTTTTTAAGTTTTTGTGGCTTGCATCCTTTTCACGCCAAGTTCTTCAATAGTGGAATAATTTCTCCATTTTTTCTCCATACAATTCGTGCATTCGGACTGATGAAGATTGACAATTCGCGAACTAGTTTCGATAAAATAGGTTAGAAAATGAAGAATCGCTTGATATATTAGGCTTGATTTGTTCCAAAATTAGGTCTATTACCAGACAGAACCGGACTAATCAAACACGGAGCCGGGAAATTGCTGTCTGTGAAATGAAAAATCGACGGACTGGAGCCCCCCGGAAACGTGGAGAAAGGAAATGAGAATATTCTCCCTTCATTATTGAATGGGCTATTGTCGTCTTAATTAGAATGTAATTCGGTGTAATTTTCTAACTGGAATATGACTAATTATTCTAAATGAAGCTTCGATATTTTTCTATAACTCGAATAAGGTGAAATTTTGATACTTATAGAATATTACTGAGAAAGCATACTCTACTTTATTTTATAGTAGCAATCTCTTTATCATCCTCAACCTACCGAGCCTTCTCAATGTATTCATCATTCTCATGTCATCCATAATAACCTCATTGAACTTTCAATTGTACATCTGCAATACATTAAATACGGCCTTACGAATAAAATAGAATCCTCTTTTGATGTGAATTGATAGAAAACTACCAGAACATCGGCAGTCGTGTCATTGATAAAATGCACTCGTGCTGTATTGTCTTTTAATTGCACCATGTTTCACTCGTGTGCAGTCTATTTGATCGTGCTCGGGCTCAGAAAAGTGCTCCCGGAACGTAGTGAAAACATAAATTGTTGTGCCCATAGACGATTTACTTTCGAAGTTACTCAAAGCAATTGCACTAGCTTTATTCTCCTTACTTGAGGCTTTGAATTTTAAGCGAAAGGGATATAAGAAGTTGTGTTTATGCCGAGGGAGGAGTCTTTTACATCATAATTTTTTTGAAACTCCAAACGATGGCGCAATTTGCAACTAAACTTCCATTACGTTTGGTAATGTTTTTATGGTTAAAATAGCTCGAGTCTTCTTTTATCTGTGGCGTTAATTAGAACCAGTGCATGCTGCAGTTTATTAAATTTGTATGTATGTATTTACTATGTATGTATACAGGGTGTTATTTAATAACATGCTAATACTTAAGGGGGTGATTCCATTTTAAGAAAAAAACTTCATATAAAACTAAGTCCTAAACTTCTTAACTTCTGAGATACGGGGTATTAAAGTTTTAAGAAAAAAACAATTTTTTACTGTCATTTTCATACTACTTTAAATATTTTTATGAGATTTGGTGTACTAGGCTATGCATTAAAGAGCATTTTTTGACCCAAAAATCTTTTTTTTATTTCTAACAGTGGCGTCCCTACTGGACTCAGACTAGATATTTTTGAATAAAAAAGTGATACGCCACTGCTATCTCTTAAAATCAAAATTATTTTTCGAATTCTCGTTCAATTTAGAACAAATTCGATTTCTTGACTTTTTTTCGTACAACTCGCCGTTTCGCTAAAAAAAAATTAAATTCATTCGTTTGCATCTCCCTGGACGAATGACGACCAAAAACGATTTATCTAACTCTGAACAATAATTTATTTAAGCGGATAACTTTTAAACGTTGAAATTATGAAATTAAAGTAAAATAAAGAAATAATTTAAATCAGGTGTTGGAAATGTCCGCCGAAAGTGGTATGAAAATGACAGTAAAAAAAATTTTTTTTTCTTAAAACTTTAACACCCCGTATCTCAAAAGTTAAGAAGTTTAGGACATAGGTTTATATGAAGTTTTTTTCTTAAAATGGGTCCAAGAATCACCCCCTTAAGTATTAGCATGTTATTAAATAACACCCTGTAGTATACATATTAGTGAATAAATTTTAGCGGGGATCTAGCTCGGCTACGCCGGAATAAAACCGAATCCGTTGATATTTAACTTATTCCTTTTGTTACAGACAAACCGCCATTAAATAATTTAAAAAATTTCGCATTTATATTTTGGAACGGATCGGAATGCAGTGAATCATGCAGTGAATCATGCAGTGAATAGACATCGGAGAATATGGAAAGACGCGACGCCATTTTATCTCTGGTTTATTTCGGTAAGTTTTATAAGTTTATTAATTACATCTAATACCAATAACCAATCCGGAACCTATATAAACGCCAATTTCTGATAGAAAGTCTAATTTCAACATCCAAATATGAAAAGGTTGTGTTCGTGTTTTAACGAGGATGCATTAATTGGTATGAAAATTTATTTTAAATTACAATTGAGTAGGTATAGGAAAATGAACAACTTCCCGACCTAATTAATTTTATCAAAATTTGATAGATTAACAACACAACAATTTCAGCATTCTCTCTATGCGACTATAGGTATTCATATAGGTACAGAGAGAGCCTGTAATTTGGAATAAATTCAATACATTGTTGAAATAGATAATACAGATACTATTTTTTTTTTTTCAAAAATGCTCGGATTCTTCGGTTAGTATTTCAAATGGCGATTTTTTACATATCCACATTTTTATCCAAATTTTATATACCTAGGTATATCGATACACATATTTTACACATATTTTACACATATTTTACACATATTTTACACATATTTTGTTAAATGGCAACAATGGCTATTTTTATAGGATTGTACATAACTGCCAAATATCAAATTTTTAGAGTTGTCTGATATATGGTTCAGAATTTCATCGATGAAAAGAAATTAAATTCTAATGCAATATGCAATTGAGGGAGTAAATGCAATATTAACAAATAAATGTCGATTAAATATAAATACCAAAGTTCCTGGATCACACAAGCTTTGCAGTAGCATCATCGAACTGTGCTAACTATAATATTGGATATTTGTTCTGAAAAAACAATGATTAATTGAAATAAACTCGAGAGAATTTTTCCTTATAAACTGGCAAATATAGATGCATCAAAATTTGAACACTTTTCTACTTATGGTTATTATGAACTTTCCATTCTTCTACAAGAACTTCTTGTTTTACTTCCTGATTTACATAGTCGATTTTTTATTGAGCTCATATGAAATAGAACGAAGGACATTGGGAATTTCTACTTATCAAAGAAAGATCTTTTTTAGAGAGTTTACATAGAAAACGCTTGGGAATCCATGCTGTAATGAAACTTGTATGCAATCTGAACTTATCTGCTTCCGGTATCTAAAACTTATTCCCAACGATCCGGATTTGATTTGATTCCTTTACGCTTCTACTACACTGTAATATGTACAATTATTATTCATCCTACTAACTAATTTTTATATTTCTTCGATATACTTATAAGTGCCACTTTTTTAATTGTCGAGGATGTTAATGAGGAAGTTAAAGAAGAATCCACTAACACATACTATTAGGAAATGTAAATAAATTAAAGACGTTACTTTTAGATAAAAGACACTTATGGAAAGAGAAATGTAAAATCATACAAATTATTTCAATTTGAACAAACGTTTTTTCAAATAAAGAAACGTTTTGTTGTGTTCGTTTCACGCATTTTTCAAGCTCTAATAAATGAATAAGTAATGAGTTTATGGAAGTATGTGTTTTGTTTAAGAATTGTCCTGTAACTTTCACAATAAATTCTTTGGCCTTGTGTAAAAACTTTTAAATGCATTGTATACATAAAACCTTAATGGGATTTGAAAGAGTTTTATTAAGTACTGAGGTTTAGGAAAAATGCCTGCCCTAAACGTTATTATAAAAGAAATATTATATACATACATAATATACATAATAAGAATGGCCTAGACGGATTGTCTAATTAAGAACACAAGCAAAATATTGCACTTTTTCGACAGCTTTGTCTTGCTATTTGCCTAAAATATTACAAAAGTTTCCAGAAAGGCGAAGGCAATAAAATAACGACCGAGAGAAAAAACGCCGGGGAAAAAGAAGAAGTATAAAAACTTGAAAATTTGTCTGCTCGCCGTTCGAAAACCTCTTTAACGCCTCGCCTCCACTTTCTCATTAATATTTAAACGCGTTATTTTTGTTTTGAATTTCCTTGAAACCCTACGAGACTATTTTTACGCCGTTTTAGGGGCAATTTAGCGAAATAATCTCCCGACCTGAATTTTAAGAAAAATTCTTTTAAGGGCTTGTTAGTTAAAAGTTTGAGGTTGTTGCTTTTTTAATGTTTCAAGTAAAATAACGAAATTTTCTACCATCACACGATTTTACACCTAAACGAAAGGAAAAGAAAATATGGTTCAGGGAGAAGAAATTCTTGTTATTATTGAGAGTGAGAATATGAAATGTCGACACAGTCATCTTGTGGATGACAAAAATGAATGGCAGGCGTTTATATTTTATTCCCGCTTGCATTCTCTAAGTAACATCAGAAAAGAAGCTGCATTTCCTGATATATTCTAACATTCCATCACACAAACATTCATCACGGGACAATTCATCATTACCACAATTCATCACACCTACTTCAAAAAATATGTAAAATAAAACAAGACAAGTGGGTCAAAATTATCTAATGGTCGTGTTCACATATGTAGGTATAGAAATTAGTTTTTATTCGTTATTTGAATTTTTCATTAACAATTATTAGGTTGTAAAATTGACGGGTCTTTGCGAATTTTTAAAAAAAATTGGTTCCCTAGTTTTAGAGGGGGGTCAAATTTACGTTGGAAGACCCTGTATACTGTTATTCCTCAACCCTATGCTGATTATCTGATTAGGAATGGAAATCCAGGCCTTAATCCGATAACATTACAGTTTTTCCCTAAAAATGAAACAAAAACAACTAAAACAACGAGAGTAGGAAACTAATGGCTCTACCACGTTGAATATAATTGGAAAAATCCGCTAGAAAAATCCATTAGAAAAACCCCGGAAACTGTTCTATTTTAATTAAAAGACAACAGCGACAGGACGACTATGCTCTGTATTACAGGATCTGTAACAAAGAGGAAAGATAAAATCTAGAAAATTGTATTGTATTAAATACGTGAGGAGTATACAAAAAAAAAACAACCGGATCTTTTATTTACGTTTTGGTGTTCCGGTGGAGAACAAGAAAATTACAGCAAATTACCGAAAAAAATAGTGTAGAAACCGAATGTATTCACCAAAATAAATAAGATTATTTAGAATTTAGAAAAGCTAGGTAACTTTCTGTCTTTAGTTTCTTTTAAATATCTTTTCACGAAACGAAGGGAATAAGTGATTTAACTAAAAGGAGTCAAAAATTGTATAAAACAGTATTAAATTGATAAGTTTTCATTGAGTTTCCCAATCGATTTTTCCACAAATTGGAAGTTTCTCCATGACGGAAGTTAGATTCGTAATTTAAAAAACATGCTAATTCAAGTGACAGTTCGTTCATAAATATATAGGTACACCTAACATAATAAAAGAAACACCTGGAGTTTTTCAGGAAGAAATTGTATTGGATGTTTCTACTCTTTTCAAAGTAATTGGAGTTTTTCATTGTCCCTTTTCTGGCAATCTATTTAGTGAGACTCAATCTACTGAAATTGACAAAAAAGTGAAAACTCCTGAACTTTCCAGAGTAGAGCAAACTCCAATAATAAACGCTTCTGTAACATTTTTTTTTAATTTTCCTCAAAGTTTTATTTACTCCTAATGGTCGGAAGTAAAATTGAATTTTTGTTTTCTGAGAGTCTTCTTTTAATTTTTACCTTTTGAGGATCTTTTGATTTTGAACTTTTAAATTATAACATCAGACATTAAAAGTCTACATACATATATTGATAAAGCCTCAAACTACAGAAAAAACTCAATAAAATCGCAATTATAGGTGCATTGTTATTTATAAATCGCCTCTCGTCGCTTTCGACGCGTGAAAACAAAGTTGGCGCGCTAGCAACGTACGAGGGCGCCTCGGTAGTTTATCATCCTTCATTGTTATTTTATCCGAGGAAAATACGTTTTCGCGGTCTAATGTATTACTGGAAAGTTGTCAGCGTGCGCGGTTTTTGCCCTGTCACGATAATTTCTCCACATCAGTCCCTAAATAAATTAGTAAGGGCCGCTCGCACTAGCTACAATTTTCCACGCTAAGTTTAATGTCCTGAGACTTTGTGATACGGTTTTATTGCTTTCGAAGTCAAGATTGGCAATGTTAGACACCTTATGGACAGATCCTAAATTGTATAGATTACTTATTGTTAGTACTAAATAGTATAGACCAAGTAAAGACCTAGTCAAAGCCTAATGAAGAGTCCTATATGAATTAATGAAGACCTAATAAAAACCAAACCTGGTATACTAATATAGTACAAATGGCCCGTATTCAGCGCCTCTCTTTAAAGTTAGAGAGACGCTAGCGTGTTGACATTTGTACATTGTTGTTATAGAGTGACTATGGAAATTGTTACCACTTAGAGACTTTCTAAACGATTGATTAGCGTTAAAGAGAAGAGCAATTTGAACGAAAGGTTTTTTTTTGACAATAAGTGAATAGGTAATCATCATTTATATTTTAGAAATGTGAACATTTGCATAAACTTTGATCAAAATAAAGTTTAATAAAATCTTGTTTTGTTTTGGTTAACTTTCTGTTTTTCTATATATTTAATAATGGATAAAATGGGTTTTGTACAATCCTAACATCAGGGTCGGACTTACTTTATATTTAGGAACTTTAAACTCATTTTTGATTAAATGTGGACATGTGTCCTTTTGCGTGGACGCTCCTCATTATACCTAGGTATAATATAGACCTAGTAGAGGCATTGATTAAACTATTTTTTTTTTCAGCGAGTTATACTGCAGCTTTACGTTTGACGAGCATGTCAGCGCCTAATGTAGCTGATTTGCGAGACACAATGGAGTTGGATTGTCATTTTGATATGGGCAAGGAGGAATTGTACGCCGTGAAATGGTATAAGGACGATCAGGAGTTCTTCAGGTAAATACGTAGGGTTCGTTTGACGGCATTTAAGGCTGTGGAAGGGTCTATTTAAGACTATGTAGCAGAATCTGCGATAAAATTATTACTGAAACCGAAAAAATTAACGAATCTAGTAATAATATTAATAAAAATTGTGACTGGAAAATTGCTGGAATTGATAGTAAAATCAACACAAAAAAATTTAAATGAAATTACTGCTATCCATTTGACGATTGTTTTTTTGTGCAGGTATATGCCCAGAGGGCAACAGCAAACGATGCTGTTTCCAGTACCTGGAGTGAAGATGGAGACGCAAGGCGTCGATTGTAACCAGCGCCAGTGCAAGATCAGCTTGACTGATTTGACGAGGATGCACAGTGGCGGCGCGTACAGGTGCGAAATTTCAAGCGAAGCACCCGCATTCAGATTGGCTTCGGAAACTCACAACGTTACCGTAGCTGGTAAGTTTTCATTAATAACGTTTTAACGGTAGGAATATTATTGGGGGATTAGAAAGGAATGGCCACGAATGAATGGATGAAATATAGTAATCTAGTAATTTATGTTTTAAACTTTACGTTAAACTTAAAATCAGTGTAACATTAATGTTAAAATAGAGTCAATTATATCTGAGTCATCAGAGTCATCATTAGAGTCATCATACATTTGATTTACATTAAATTTCTGCCTAATAGCAATCCGGTTTTAAAACAATAATTTTCTTCCACTTCTAATAATTTCCATATAATTATTAAAGGGTAAATTTGTGAAAGGATTTAATTCGATTGTTTCAAAGATTAATATTGGAATGATTATACTCGTAACGTGTTTAGGTAAAAAAATGCTAAACGAATTAATTATAAAGCATTGTAACTGTAGTTTTTGATACCTTAATATTATAATCGTCACTAAGGGATCTTCTACTTTTGGAAAGGATCATTTATTGTAATAATTTGATATCTAGAAGCGAGGTAGAATATACTGCATTAAAAAAGGTTTCGAAGATCGAAGATACTCAAGACCCAGTCAAACAAGACGCAATCAAATAAAATTTCGGTAATTTATAGATGATTAGTGGAAATTAATAGATAATAAAATGACTTCGTATTTAAACGAGAAATCTCCTATTGTTTTTAATCGGGAACGCGCTAAAACGATAAATAATTCTCTCCGGCACTATCTTTTAGATATTCCATTTCCTAACAATGAAGTTAGATCCGTTAGAGCTCCGTTAGAGCCCCGAAGTCTGTTGTAGCAGATGATTTACTATGAGCTATTAAATCTTCGGGCCGACCCACGTGCCAGGATCGGGCCCCACGAACTTGGATCAAAACTTTAATTACATCAGTTTAAAATTTCAATCCGCGCCTACTGATATTCATATATATGTAGATATAGATAATTACGTTGTGGAGTTTTTTCCAGGGTAGGGCTATCAGAAAGCATCGATGCTTACGTTAACTTAAGGAATACCTAAATGAATTTTTTGATGCTAAACGTATATACCTACTTCAAGTTATTTATAAAAAATTGTGGAGTCGGGCATCAATTTGGTCAAATTTTTTATGGTTGTGTTTAGTTTGTACATAGATATAATTGATAAGGAATTTGAAGAATTTAAGTGTGTTCATCACTGTTGGTAGTAAAAAAATAATGCAATGGGAGCCACAATATAGTAAAATTTTCAAGCTGTAGACATTATAATTATAGTGGAGAATCTTGGATGCATTAACCTATTTTTGAATTTACTGGGTTAAAATTTAAATTAGTCAAATTTTCGACAAAACTGTCTACAGATACTATACTAGATTCATATAATACTAGATACAGATACTAGATATACTAGATACAAGATACAGATAGATCTAGAATCTGTATTACCGAGTCAAATAGTGGAAACATTCAACCGACTT
This sequence comes from Phyllotreta cruciferae, assembly GCA_917563865.1. Lineage (NCBI taxonomy): Eukaryota > Metazoa > Arthropoda > Insecta > Coleoptera > Chrysomelidae > Phyllotreta > Phyllotreta cruciferae. Next base: position 2,754,004 of record OU830609.1, on the reverse strand, counting down.
CGGTTCTGAACAGATCCCGATACCTCCGCTGAGTTCTTTCTTGTAGTTTAAAGAACGTATAATTCGGTAATGAAAATTCCCATTGTCTTTGTCTGCGGAAAAAGAAGGCCGTCGGAAATAAATCTAATTTAAATACGATTAGCTCTGCTTTTGATACTTCTATTGAATAGGAGAATTCGCGACAGCGGAAGCAGATGAAACGATATTACCTACTTTAACCGATGCAGAAAATAAAATTTGTTATTGCATTTTACCGCAAGTAATAGATTCTATAATTTCATAATTTGTGATATATGCAATTTTTTCGTATTCTCTAAAAATGTATCCGAATAAAGATTTATTCTAATAACAAACATTTCCTCAACCAGTACTAAGTTATTACATTTTCCCATTCATATGCACATTTTGTCCGAATACTGATTTAACCGGGCCCTCTTAATAAAAATTAATTCTTCGTCTATTTACTATCCCAGCGCAGGGCCTTATAGAGTATGCAGTAATAGATATGTATTAAAACTTTATGAAAGTAATAATTTCTCGCCATAAAGTACATTTAATGCGAGCTTTTTGTTCGCGCCTGCTGCCGATGCCGTATGAATCTTCTTCCATAATCTGAATATTCTTTCTCTGCTCAGTAAATGTATTTAAAAAAAAACAATCAATGTCTGAGATATAGATAAAAATAATTCCAAGATTAACCGGAAATTAATTCGTTATTAAAAATCCAGTACCTACAGAATTTTCTTCTTTTCCTCACAGTGAAATATAATTGCAATCGCCAAAGCTCTAATTGATTTTTCTGCGCGTAGGCGTTTTTCCAATTTCGCTCATAAATAACATTTGAGTTAAATTAAATTGGCGACAACTAATAATCTTGCAAAGTCAATAAAAAGTATATAAGTTCTCCCTTTCATAAGGGAGAAACTCCCGCTGAGTTTGTGGCAAAATAAACAGAACATGTTTAAGTTACGTTCAGTTTCTCGCTGGACGCACAAAATTCGCCATTTTATTATTTCCACAGATTCCTTACTAAAGGAGCTCGAAAAAAATTCTACAATATTTTACCCGTTTTGACCCTTATATGAAATAAAAGCTTAAAAAATGAAGGTATATAGCATATTGACGTGAATGTGGTGATGACGTCACGAGAACTTTAAAATTTTCTACTTCGATATTAAATATTATCGCGTAATGCATATAATATCTAATGAAATATTTCTCATTTTACAAAAAATTGTTATCGATTACCGAAATGGGACATTAAATATCATCAGATTTTTAATCCCATCATAATTTAAATGCCCCTAAATGAATTCGAGGAATAAAACACAATTTTTCTTAAATCTTCTATCTCCTCCATCAGCTCCCTAAACCCGTATATAAACCCTGATATTCAGGGTCCCGTTCGAGCTGAAAATAGCCCTTTTCTAAGATGTTAAGCCCCTATCTGAAACTCACTGAATTCGGAAACTGGAAAGTGTAACTACACATAGGCCCGAGATTCGCAAACATGGAGATCATATCTGTACCTTAATTATATAAATTTCAAAAAGTCAATTAATCAACTAATCAACTGAAATTGATTGACGAGCTATTGAAAATGCTGAAAGCAATTCTTGAGCTTTCCATCAAATATTAGATATGTATAATATTGTATAATGTTGTACTTAACACATTTGCACCTATATCTATTACCTGTTACCATATTGCGAATGTCGTGAAAATGTACAAATTGAATATTCATACTCATACTCATAGGTCCTAACGCAAAAGTAACATTTCTCTGTTATTTTAAATGGATCACCCTATCATTTTAAATCTCTATCAGAAAGTTTTTTGAAATGCTTTCATTTTTATTAACAATTCATTATACCTAAATGTAATACATTCTGGAGATATTTCAATTTCTCTGATATATTTCCTGCATGATAAATTTCCATTACTTTCCAATATTTCCGAAACTTTCCTTGCTGAGTTTAGCTGGATTTACAGTTTAATATAGATGGTATTAGAGAAGCTTGTAAACAACATATTAACTACTTTATGAAGTGATCTTTTGGAGGTATCTTCAAGAAAAGAAGGAAAACTAATAGTTCTAGTACTTTTTCAATACTTTTCCTCATCTAAAAACGAACAATTATTGCCATAAAAAATCACCAATCAGTGACTCTACCAATTTCGCTTTCAGCTTTATTATTATTGTAATATACCAAACGGCTCCAAAGAGCATGAAGGAAAATCAAATCCTTCTTAGGGAAGCTCTAAAATTGGCCTGTAGAAATCCCCTGTTATCTGGAAAGAACCGTTTGGATCCGGCGGTCATTTGGAAAAGCCGCTTCTTTTGCAACCGCCCCCAGAGAGTGTTAGATCCTTTTCCTGATCCATGATACTCGAAGATCCCACGTTTCCTTTGAATAGCCTGTTCCCGGATTTTTTATATTTTATTTCGAACCGGAATTTATTTTTATTTCGGTCGACTACGCACAGACACATTTACAGAGCGAAAAAACATAAATAATGCTGTAAAAATAATCTTTTCCCTGCTTTAGATTCGATTAATCTACCAACTTACTAACTTATTAGACTCTGATTCTCCCTGAGTAATTACTTTTCTCGCCTGCAACTTTCGAAACTTTACGGTAAGATCATCAAAATTTCTGATACATTAACCCATCTCGCGTAATTTATAATAATATAGATAATGTTGATATTCGAACTTTTAATAGATATTAATTGAAGGGAAAATTCGAGACGAGAAACGATCGTTAGTTTAGAGTACGAGGCGGTAACAAGACTTTTGAAAATTGATTATTTTTTTCTATTTTCAAATAATTTCCTGTGCTTTTCATGACACCTGGAATTATTAAAAAAATGTCCTTAGATTTATCCTAACACGTATAATTCTTATCAGACATTTCATCCCTGGAAGAAAAAAAGAAAGGAAAAATAAAGAAGGATTTTTCCATCGTTAGCGACTTTGAATAAATTTCAGACACATCTGGGCGGTTTTTCATCATTTTCGTCGGGCTAGCGAGAAAACGGCCGCTTTTTCTTAATTTATATCAGATCGAAGAGAGCATTTTCTTTTGTAGAAGACCTAGCAGGCAATTTTGATATAGTACAGGATGAGTTACGCTCAACGGGACGGAGTATTGTAGGCAAATTGTAAGAGATTTTTAAAATTCTTTGGGGTTAAATATGTATGCGTATGATGCCTATAATTTAAAATTATTTAGACATGGTTCCATTTACAAAAATGAAGAAATTTGATATTTTTATATTTTTATTTTTTGATATTTTTTACATACTCACCCTATATGTAATAAAGAGTTTTCACAAAAGGTTCAAATACCGTAGAACGTTCAATGTACAACTTTATTAATTTGTAATTGACTAACATAAGAATATAAATCACAGTTAATAATATATCGAGACAATTATTCAATCATTTACATCAATATTAAATTTGCGGATGCTGGATATTACAAGTATGCTGATAATAGTGATAATATATCATAGGGAAATAAGTTCCTACGGAAATAAATAAATAAATAATAATTTATGTATCGTATCGATATGGAAATTACTCAAGATTTGAAATTCCTATATTTTCCAATTTTTTGTTTTTGATCCATTGGAATTTCCAGCAATATTTGAGAATACTTTCTATGAAGAATTTAAATTTTAGTTGCTACTCCAACGCTTCCGAATATATTTCCGAAATATTTCCTTCCGCATGTTTATAAAATAATATCTCGGGAAAATATAATGTATCCTCCAGAGATTAGAAAACACTTTTACCCTTTTTCCTGCAACCCAATCGCAGCAAGTTCCATTATTAGCATATCACGTGCTGGGGCATATTAAATGGAATATGAAATGGAGAATCCCTGCTGAGACGCTCAGAATACATCAGAGTTTGAGGTTACGGCGATACTCCGAGGTGTCAGATCAGCCAGTAAGTGTACCATTGTCAGTTTATCATATCAAAGGATATATATTTGGATTTTTATTATACCTACTAGGTTCAAGGAGCCATTATCGCTCGAGATGGAAAGACGTACACTTAAATGACTGTGTGGTAGAATTTTAAAGTGCCGGTAGATATAAAAAAACGTTACAAATGTGTATTAAAAGAATGTTATGTAAGTAGGTACCTATCTTTAAATGAAGATAGTAAGTACCAATTCTTTAATCTGTGGCAAGAGTTTGAAAGTTACGTAATATAATCTGCAATGATACAACTTTACTCTAAACCTTATTTTATTAAACAGCATGTAATCGACCCCGCTGGATCTAAAAATCGAGATTTCAATCCTGGGAAATTATTCCGGTTCAAATATCCATAAAGAACTTTATATTATACCCTAAAAAGTCATATGTATTTTCATAAAGTTTCAATATATTCGTATAAAACGTGTGTTTAGAAAAATAAAAGAACCTTTCTTGACGATATTTATACGTACAGAAATAAAAAAAATTCTTTGCTAATATTAATATTTTGTTTGATATATTCCTTGAAAGCTATAACGTATTCGAAAGAATATGCGCACCGATTCAACGTTTTCCATTGTTCCGAATTCATGGATGTTCTGTAGATTATATTTAATTATCTAAACAGCAGTACATAATCATTTTTTTACTTTGTGTATCGCCTGAATTTTCTTTAATTAACCATTTGTTTGTAATCAACCACTTAGATAATCGGAAGGCGATTATTAACGTCGACTCCGATACCATTATAAGATCTCGAAGAGAAGCTAAAGATTACAAATTTAATTACCTATTAAGTTTCAGTTACGGGAAAATCGTTAATTAAAAAATTTATTTGTCGATGAATAAAATGAACCGAAACAACCTGATTCGAAATCTAATGGGATTCTTTTGTATTGAAATCGGATACTGTATAATTAATTATTATAGGAATTTCAATTGTACCGGAGCTCTGCAGACGTTGAAAAACGGATGATAATAGAATGAAAAGTCAGTAAAACTTATTTAAAAAGATTCTTTGATCTTAGTTGTTTAAAAAAATAATATAGATAACCTACTTAGTTAGTTTGTTTCGGGATCAAATGAGATCCTAAATTTTGGTAGAGAAATGCTAGATAATTTTGTTAAATTTCCTAAATTTTGATGAAGGATTTAGTAATTATTTTACAACATTTTGGCGGAGAATGTTACAAAAATTTTACTAGGGATGCTCTAAAATATCTTCACAACAAGCTTCCAACTTCCAACAGTATCCCAAATTAAAATTTAGGTACCAATTTACCCAATGTGGGCTATCTTGTTTATTTAACCACGATTTGATAGAATGAAACAGATTGAATTGAAATAGATCCTTCAGTGTTTTGATCAGCAGTCGCTCATGTGCTATTAATCGGTCCTCCAATATAGCAAACGTCCATCGCATGCCGCAATCGACACTTTATAGCTTTATAGCGATTTAATATGATAGCTCGCGTTTGATAGCTTAAGTAGCTTTTTGAAAGACATATCATCAGCCACTTGATTATTTACCGGCTTCGGGTGGAATTAAAATCGAGCTACATTCGATTTTCCAATCGGATCGGTTTAAGTTCCTCGATTGAAATAGTTTTATTTGATAAAAGCATAATTCTTATTACCTAGATATCCAACATATTTTATATAGGTATCATAATACCATATATTTTATAATCCAATTTTATTAATTGATATAAATTTCCGTCACGGGTATCTAGAGCCACTGCTGCTACCCCACAGGAGACGTACAATTACCTAATATGTAAATTGTAAATGTTTAATAGCATTTAGTGCTGCTTAGAAGGCTGCTTCAGTGCCGCAGTATAAACAGAGATCCTCTGTGGGTTGTATACAATTTCTGGCAGGTATTGGAGTAATGTCATCCCGCGAAGCAGCAAGAAGTTTGCATTCGAAGGGACTATACAGGCAGGAGATTTGCGAGTAGCGCCCACTTGACTTTCCGACTTTGAGAACTGATAACTTTCCACTGTTTGCTATGAATTATTTTACTTTCTCGTTAGTGCATATGAGATATGTGGATTAACCGCCTTATCTCGTTATTGTGCAGTGTACGTATGAAGCAAAATACCGGTAATATCTTGCGAGTTTCGAATTCAATTAATGCAAATGTCATTCACCAAATAAAGAATATTTTTGAAACACATGCACAATTATTGTGAATTCCTCGTGAAGAATCATTCGTGGACTGATAGTTTATGCATCAAGCATATTTATTTACGGAATGGCCAATACGCATTGCCAGTACATTAATTGTTATAGTTATTAACGTGAAACAAAACTCATTTTATGTTTGTTTTGTTGCAGCTTTACTGAGAGGTCCTCCAAGAATCGACGGACTCGCAAAAACTTATGTGGAAGGTGATGCTTTCAACGCCAAATGCACATCGGATTACGCCTATCCCGAACCCATATTGATTTGGAAAATCAACGGTTTAGATGTAAATATTCACATCAATAAGTAATCTGAATTTTCATGTAGACAAAGTTTCTAAAATTTCGTACATAAATTCATAATAGCATGAAAAAATAAATCCCTGAGATTTGACTATAGTCCCTCAATAACGTTGATGTCCGGTATATTTTTGGTTTCATGAATTTTCATTCACTGGCGGGTTTTCCGTGCAATTTTACAAAGCGCTTTTCGAACATTGTAGGTACTTACTGAATATAATGAATGTTGGTATGCGTTTTCCAAAAGGCTGTATGGATTATTTTGTTCTGATGATCGCGCTCAGCCAATTTAACTCTAGTTTAAAAGATTATTCTACCTCGTTCAATTAGCTAAAAGCTCTATTCAAATGGCACTGTTTTAACACTCAATCACTCAATATATCATTTTTATTTCATTGTTCAGGTGAAATTATTTTTGTTTTATATATTATATAGATGGATGAGTATCCATTTCCATCAGCAGGTATACATTTTTCTTTTAAAGCTTGTTTAAAATTTATTAATTTTTTTCCGTGATATAATTATAACCCTAATATTGTGGGAATTTTAATGAAAAAACAAACAAGGTAGCCTCAAAAAAAATGAAGTCACCTAAACAATATAGCGTGAAAAACTAGAAGTGAAGTAAGATACCTAATAGATATAGATACTACCTATCCAAGTAAGTAGCATTGAGAAGCGAACAATAAAACATCCTGCACTAGTTTATTTAGTATCTACAAATTCCACTCGGAAACTACCGAGACCAACGTAAAATAAAATTGACTTATCAAGCCGTTCCTTTTTCGGTTTGACCGGATGTCCTTTTTCTCAATAAAAACTGTTTCTAAAACGGGAAGTTGTAGAGATAGATTTCGCGAACGAGATAAAAATGATTAAATAAACGACCCAAAGGTTAATTTGTCGGATTGCTTTAAAAATATTGCTCTTTCTCTTTGAGAAGATTACTATTCTTGCGAACGGAAGTCAAATTTTATTTTTTTCTATTTTAAGAACTCTTAAGAAGTTTATAGGTATTTTTTGGAATTGGATTTTACGCTTTAAATTTAGTTGGATTTATTTTTGAATTTATACCTACTATAAGGTCCTTATAATATCAAATGTTGAATTCATTTTTTAAATATATTTGTCTTCATTATCAATTGATACTAAATTTTAGTGAATGTGACATGGAACATTTATAATGACATAATAATTAAAAAAAATACATTGAATAATTTCAATCCAATTATTTAAAATTTTAGTTGATACCTTATATTCGTTTTCGTCAAATTTCATACAAATCGCAAGTCTAGTTATTCCGCTCTGATTGAAATTCCAAGTTAGAAAATGCATGTGCTGAGCGGAAATTTCAAAGATATCGCTTACAATCCGACGAAATAGACTCCAGAAATTCCAGCGATACGTCCCTATTTGCAGGCCTTTCAATAAAAATATGTAATCGATATTATACGAAACAAATTCATATTTCTACATACATACGAGTACATCATACACTTACTTTTGCATACCAGCAGAGAATTCGATCGAGAGCTTCAAGAAAATTCTTACCTAATAACTTTTCGAGTAGATAAGTCTGTCTATTCATTCTGGAAAATCTGATAAAACCATTTTATTCGATTCTTTATCAAGTAATTCATAACATCTTGTAACATCTCGATTTCGGGCTGATATAATTGACTAGTTATATTTATATTTTATGGGCAGTATTGTCGTTGAGTTTGGACTTCAAATAGGGTGATTTTTTATTGAGAAATCAATGGGAAAAACAGTCGAATGCAGTCCTAGAATCTGTTTCCGATAACAACAATGACGGAAGTTGCAAAAACATAGTGCATAAAGGACATGTGTAATTTTCAAAATACTTTTCCGACAACATGAAAGGAAGTTTCCGGACAACAGTTGCTCCTGTCATTTGTACCTGTTGTATTTGTTATAAAGAAATATAGATGGACGATAAATTTTCTTGGAGAAAATTTGTATCGTTGCAGAATTTCAGAACTGTCTACCATTATTGCTAACATTCTTATATTCTGTTATATATTGAAAATCGAATTTGGCGACATTTTAGTTTTTCTCAATAATATGTTCGGATGTTTCGAAGGAAAAAGTGGATTTATGCCTTCTTATTCTCGATCAATGGTCCAGATCAGGCTTCATTCAGATAATAACAATAATATTCAATAATATCGCTTCAAAGTTCAAAGTTGTACATGTATTTACCTACACAAGTTACTTATTAATTTTATTTCATCAACATTAATTACTATTTAATTCTATAGAAAATTAATTTTAGATATAATTAATGAGGATTTTTTTCTTGGAGACCGTTCTGTACAGATTAAATTGAAACGACTAAAATATATCCTCGTAAAAGGATATTGAGTAAAACTATAGTGTGATAGCCAGTAATTTCGACTGTCAATATTTTATTGAGGAATTGATATCTGATCAGGTTAAAGTGATATACAGTGCAAATTTGTTTGCAATATGGTCAATTCTATGAGTTGAACAAAGATTTATTAAAATAACATATGAAACTAATGAAAGTTATCTTTATTGAAATTTGCTCTTGTATCCCACAAGAGCCTACTTCTATAAATTAATGAACAAAATAACAATAAGTGAATAAATACGTTATCATACCGATTACAATACAAATACACTCGATATTAATATGTCTGACGATTAGGCGAAAGAGGCACAATGTAAGCACCTGTAAGATTCTCACTTAGAAGTTCCGGAAAACAATTAGGTAACATGCAAACTTATCCCACTTCTAATAGGTTGTTAATCGGAAATCCAGGTGCTCGATTCTTCCGTTTTCCTGTGCTCGGTTTCCTTCCTCCCGGGATCATAAGGGGAACATTTTCCCACTGCGAGCCGATATCTCCATGTAGCCATTAACACTTAACACTGAAAATTTTGGTGGAACATTTTTCAAATATTATGATGAAATATGGCGTATGAATTCAAAAGTTTGTTATTGTATATTTTGGAGAAGGATGAATAAAAAATATTACTCTGGATCGTAATGGATGGTTTCAAGAGATTAATGTATATATTTTTGTGGAGATTCAGCGATTTGTGATGAGCACGCCACTGCAGGATGAATTTGTGAGCAATTCGAGGGAAATAGTTTGTTGATTATTTGTAGGAATCCTTATTAATTGAGTGTAGCAGTTACAATTTAATTGCAGAGGAATTACCAGGAATTATAGAGTTAAGAAAATGGAAAAATATTTTTTTTCTTTCACTGATCATTAGATGCTTTGTGCTTGGATTAAAAATTAAACATTCTATAAACTTATGTAATAAAAATCTTCAATATTGTATATTTGGTTGGAGGTATTCAAAATTTGGATTAGTCGAATTAAGCTTGAAAGAGAAATTCAAGTCGATTACTTTGGCGATTGTTATGTTGATTGGGAATGTTTAGAAGCAATTTCAAAGCGATTACAGACAGAATTACTGAATAAACAATTAAATATCACTGTTCAATTATACCTACCCCTGTTGGGTTCTGTTTATATTAAAAGTTAATTCCTCATTGGAATTCGGGATGCATATTTAAATAAAGTAGGTACCTTAGTCGGAATGAAGAATGTAATCCCATTATAATAAGCCCATTATATCTCGAATAACGTCGAATATAAAGCACCATAAAACCGCAACAAGAAGTTTTTGAAAGAAAACTCCGGGTTAAAGTGTAGGGACCACGGATTTACTATGAGATATCCCCAATAAAATACCGAAAAATTTAATTTTATGACATCTCTGTGAGATTACTTAGAATGATTTTGAATGCTTTATATATTTTATTAGATATCTAATAGATAAATATTTACATCTTTAGCTTTGAATTTGGCGATATTTAAAATTTTTAAATTATTTATCAGAATATATTTAATTTTTTTTAACCAACCCTAATGAATTTTGAAAATTTTTCAATACTTTACTTAACAAATTTAACTGTGGAAATTAATTTTGGAAAAGACATTAGAGAAGTTGGTAGACAACATGTAGAGCGATTTTGAAAAATTTCTCGGAAACGCTTTGAAGAAAAATTTTCCAGGATTTAAAATATGGATTTTTGGATCCAGTGTGCTCGATTACATAGGATTCAGTGGTTTTCCCATTACCAAAAAGGATGAATTGTAACCGTAAAATCTTTATAATTATAATTATGAATTAATTATAGTTGAATGTACCTATCTATATATGAATTACCTAATTTAAAAACTAAATTGAGTATTAAATTAAGTAAAATGGTTTATTACTATCGAACACCGATGCCCACTTAGAAAACTTCAATTTGCACATCCTAATTTAATTTTAATATGAATCCCAAGGGTCGTGGGGCTGTGAGGAAAGTCATATTTTCGGCTTGATTTCCCTCGATTTCGAATGAAGCGTCTCCGTTTAGAGTTTCTTAATTACAAAATTAATCGATCGGAAATTCCTTAGCAATTCGTTTGCTCGCCCAATATTGTCCGGTATATTCCGGGACAAATGTTTGCATTTATACGCCTTCACCGGTTAATTAATTATTAAATAATAAGTGGTGGATAAATTATATTACACCCCAATTTTAGCGGCCTTTGCTCAATGAAGAGGAAATCAACGCCCTGTAGATATATGCGCAATATAGCGATTATTCTAATATTTACTCATTTGGGCTTCGTTGACTTACATTGACGATACTTTTTGTAGTCGAAATTCGAACTAATAATAAATATCTAAGTATAGATACTTTAATATTTCTTAATATAGGTATTACCTATATTATTAATATGTATAGTTTCGAATGATAAGTTTATTTAACATTATAAATATACGCATTTTAGACGAATATTAGGTAAGTACATAAATTCATACAGGCGCAAGACCGAAATAAATGAATAAGCGTATATCCTAATGAATATTGATTGGGGTAACAAATCAAGAAAATTAAATTAAGAAAATTGCGTAATTAAGCGTACTTAACACTTTTCGACAATATGCGGATGTTTTTAGTGGGAAATATTAGATAATTTAAAATGTTCTATAGTTTTCTTGGCCGTTTTTCATCCAGAATTAGCCATCATCTGAATTTCTTTGTCATTAAAGGTCCGTTATTATCTATAAAAAAAGAGTATTAACATGTTAGGTTCTCAGAAGTACCCACCTAATACCAAATGCAAAAGTTTGAATCAAATAGCAATACTGAATCCTTCGGCATACGTTCCCAATTTTTCTCGCATGCTTATTTTTATTTTTTTACTTTATATGGTTTAAAGTTGCCTTTTCTCAGCCTCCAGAGCACGCCATATCCCACACATCGAGCTCCGAGCCTGATCACATGGGTCTGATCGCTCGAACGGTGACCTTGCGTTTCACCGTGGACAAAAGATGGTCCCAAGGGAGTGAAATAGAGGTGAAATGCGAGAGCGCCCAGCCGGGCGTGCCCGAGCCCAAGAGGACAGCCTCGCAGATGGTGTCAATTAGACGAGCAGGCGATCAGCAGGTGGTCAAAAATCAAAAATGGTAAGTTTGGAAAATGCGAATGTTGACCGATTTTAATAAAAGATAATGCTGAATGTACCTTAAGTTCTAGAATTTAAAGTAATGTAATTAAAAATAAAGGTAATTTTTTTGTACCTATATAAGGTCTTTAGAGACCTTTTTTCAAAAACAGTATAGGGAAGCTTTTTGTAAAAAATTTCTATCCCAATTATTTTTGGCACAATTGCGATTATACCTACTTGGACTTGCAGAGTTTTTTAACCGGGTGTGCCCGCGGCAATGTGGATACAAGAATAGCAAAAGTGCCAAAAAGATATTGTAAAAAATGTATCTAACCATTCTAATATACTTCGAGAAGGCGAGAGATGAATTATAACTTTACATGTGAACTTTCTCGTGTTTTCAAATTGTTCAGAACAGTTCTAGAATCGTTTAAGACTGTTAAAAGTTATTTGGAACCATTTCGGAACCATTTGAAACAATTAAGGATGATCTAGAACCATGTAGAAGTATACAAAATCAATTAGATTCAGGACTATTTATAATTTTTTAGACTATTTAGAATTTTTTTCTATTGAGAAAATATTGAGAAAATCCTGTTAAGATCGTTCTATTGAAATTTTCTTGTAATATTTTATAAACTCATGTAAAAACTCGAATTGTACAATTTTTATTGCGGAGGCTGACCCGATATATATAACCTGGCGAATCGATTTAGCGCCGAAAACGTTTCGGCGAATTTTGCCGGCTATTTTAGCATCAGGTTTCCTCTAAAATCACCAATGCAAAACGCTCTAACCGCCGTGTAAATGTGTAAATTGACCCAAATTGGTCACAGGTACAGAACATAATCGCTTTTAACAAATCCGTCCAGCTGTGGCTCTAGCAATAACTGTAGTTGTGAGACAATGTTCATAGTTCACGCGATTCAAATTTCGCGCAGATCACGTTTGCAATGATGTGTACACTGTGTATACGTACTCACATTTTTTTTTATTTCCAGGTATTCTTCTGGATTTGCATGCAAATTCGGACCATCTATCCAGATCCACATAGCGTTGTTGTTGCTGTGGGTTCTGGTAGTCCAATGGATCAAATCGTAAGTTTATTATAGTTAACCATAGACATATATTTGATTGTTTATATCGATTAAAGTATGAAAAAGCGGATGTGTAGGTAAATTTATTTTTGTATTAGGGAGTGAACATGTGGAAAATATAAAATATATGTATACTAGCAGATAACATTATAAATTTGGTTAATCAGTTGTTAATCATTTTGATAACATTGTTTTATTAAAATAAGGGTAGTACCTATCATATGTATGCCTTGTTGTGGAGAAAAGTTTTAATGAACCGCGAAAACAGATTAAAATAATATAATTAAGAATCTCTGTACTCATATATTATTCTTAATAAATTACAAGAATTTAAGAATTTCCCACAACATGATGTTCAACCACTATTATACAGTAAGTATCTACCCTATTAACTCGTTACTGTACTCTTGTAAATCGCCGAGACAAGTCGACATTTGATTTCTACAATGTACATTCTTATAAAAATAGTTTATCCCTAATTTCATCCCTTACAGGAGGATATCAACCCTTTCGAAAAATTAAAATAGGATGGCGTGGTTAGTGATAGCTCATTTAAAAGGTGGGTTTATTCTCTATTCGACTGTACAAAGGAATTACAATTTGCTCCATTAATAGATACTCGAGTCATTTTCTTTGCAGAAATGCGAAAATTAACGTTTTGCACCCTTACCTACAGTACGGAATAAAATTAGGGATGAACTATTCATACAAAAATATACAATGTAGAAATCAAGTCGTAGTGTCTCGGGGATTTTCCTAACAAGAGTCCAGAGTAACGAGTTACATACGGGTAACACTTATGATGCTCTGTATAAAATTATCAACAACTAAAACTCAATAGGTACTGTATTTTTACCTTTCGTTCTGTATATACTTCCTGTATAAATCAATAAAAAATGTGTATAATTTTACATAAATTGGATTTGATGTTACTAGAAATGTCATTCCTTGTAGGTAGTAATAGTTTTTAAGTTTAGCTCATTAGAACTAATGGTTACATTTAGATTTTTTTAAATTAAATCTAAGTCAATTAAATTAATCTTAAGTGTGTATTTATTTTCATGCAATGAAGATTGCTATAAAACTCCCGAAACATAATCAGTCTATAAAGACACTGTATATTCTGAAGTTTGCATAATGAAACTATAAAATTTATTCATGTTTTTAGGTGTTTTAAAGTAATACAATAAATTAATGTGTAATAATTAAAATAAATTAAATATTTATAAAGAGTCTTTCTATTTCGATTGTGTTTTTTTCTAGAGTTGCCTTCTAATTTTCGGGTCAAATGGTACTTTTTCTTTCAAATTATTTGCCAGGATGCTAAATGTTCATTATATCGGGGGAGTTACACCTTTGTTTTCTTTTATAATTTCGCACAAAAATACAACACGTTTGACATGAATGACATTTCACCGACGAACAAAAACAAATTCTCCTCCGAATCGAGTGGGCTTTTTCCAGGTTTTTGAAGAGCTATATTAATATGAAAACAATTCGCCGTTGTCGTCTTTATTTACTCCGGCCGGATACATATGGAGTCGAGAGTCCGGGCGCGCTTAGGAATCCTCCGGGGCCAACACGTATAACATACCGAACTAATAACATCCCACGAGCAGCCCGGAACCTTTACACTATATCAAAATGGAACACTTACAAGGAACAGCTCTCACGGATACGTATGGGTCCCGTGAGTTATGCGCCCTCTGGACTCCTTTTTTTTTCGCCCGCGTGCGGTTCTTTGATTAGCCAGTCTTTCGCTAATTTTCTAACATGACTCACGATATTAATTTTTTCTATTAGTCCAATATAACGAGTAATCTAATGTTAAGCGCTATGTTAAGTATAAAGCGAGATGAACTAACAGGTTCACAATTAAACCTAGTAAGTACCTATGGGCTTTTTAGATAGAGCTTTCTTCAAAGCACCAAACTTTACTCAAGCTTTACTGAACCCAATCAATTAACCAAATATTATTTCACTTGTACCTACTCATACAACTTTGGATTAAAAGAAGAATATTACAGGATAAGGAGCTTTAATGATCGTTGCAATGTCATAAGTCACCACTCAAATGTCAACTTCTTCAGCTGTTAACATCAATCTGTTCATTTTATCTATCTTTTATTATCCTAGTTGACTTAATTAATTGGTATTTCTTTAAGCTTGTGTGAAGGTAAATGTAGGTAAACAAAGGATTAAAGGATCGAGGAGGCTTTGGTTCACGCATATCTTATGTCTAATATATGCATATATATGGGTTTTCTTAAAGATCCTCCGGCATCCGGAGGCGAATTGGCGGTTGCTATTTCGTTTATAACGTAGCGTCATCATCTCGAAAGAACAGCCCTGCGGCAATCTCATCCACTGTAATTGGATGGAAATTTAACAAATACACCTATTCGGTTCAATTGAAGCATAATCAATTTCCATTTTCTTGTAGAAGTTATTGGAATATCAATGCAAATTTATTAATTTGAATTAAGTGATGGATTCCGGACAAGAGTTATTATTAGAATTGCGGGTCTTGTGTGTTCTGGGAGTTTATCCAAATAGCAGACTGCCGCTTTTATTAGAAGTTACAAAATTGAAATTCGTTCGTTATTAGTTATTACATTCCAACTAATTGGACTCGTCTGTTAATTATACCTCTTTGACTCGAAATTCTGTGATTACAAGAATCGTTTTGATTGGTTATTTATTTTATTTGCAGGGAATTATTTCTCCTTCAATAATTTCCGCCCATTTTAGCTTCATTTCGATTCCAGTCTTCTATTTATTTAAGAATTTGTAGGTAATCAAAAATTCTGTTAATAAATCTGTTTGAATAATATATTCTGATGATCTGCATCCCCTTGAAGAAAAAAAATGTTTACACAGTTCACATATCTCACTTTTAACGGTTTCTTTCACAATTTTCCTTTCCATTCGCCTTTAAATTATCAACTATTCTGCACCATTTTTTGTCTTCCCGGTTCTATTCCAACTTATTAACAAACTAATACCGAGCGTATGTGTAGAACCTAATATTTTAATCATACATTGAATGTTTTTAGTTGAATTTTTTAAAAATCTAATTGCTGAACGTGGCCATTGCAATAGTGGTTACAGAAGATTCCAATTTATTTTGACTTTTCTTATCTTTTAACTTGTCTATTGTAATTTCTTATTTCGATTTTTACTCATTAATTCGCCCAATTTGAAACTTATAAATTTTCAAATAGAATTTTAACAAAATGTAGAATATAACGCGAATATTTTTGCGTTCTTCCAATCGTAAATACAGAAAATCCTCTACTTTACCCTTTTTGAATCCGGTTATAACATGACTGGGAATAAATTGGTAGGATAATGAAGTTGAAGCGCAGACGGATATGTAGCATAAATGTTATGAATATTACATACCTTTGTATGATCCTCGGATATTCACGCTTTTTAATAAACTTCTCACACCGGCATTGCAGTTAGGATAGAAAAGGGCGCACCGATTTTTTTTTTCTAAAAAACGAAATCAAAAAGGTACCTGCCGATTTTTAGTAGTCAAATGTTTCTAGGAAAAATGCCATTTTATTGATTCTCTTTACTACTACATACACACATGTAAATGTATTTCATTATTGGCGGATTCGATTTAATTCGGTTTAATTTGGAATATAAGCTGGATTAAATTACTTCCAGTAAACTTGATAACTTGATAGATATATAATCTTAGTAGGTAGTAAAATTGAACAATGCGCTGGAAAAGGTAAATGAAATTAAATACCAACTATGTAGGTACTGTTGCCTATACATATGTAAACAAGTAACATTTTATTGTTTCTCTTCTCATATTTTGTATTTTATTGTATTTATAATTTATGTATTTTTTCAGGATAAAATTATATTGTTTATTTATTGTACTAATATTAATAACATTTATTAAAACACAAACATTTTTATTAAATTTTCACTGCAATATTTCCGAAAATGTAAATAATAACACTCTTTGTAACGCGACTGTAACGAAAAATGTACGTATAAATGTACGTGTAAAATTAATTATTGTAATTAATGTATATGGTAGATAAAATTAATTATATCGTTACAGTGTGTTCCAAAACGGCTCCATCAATATGTCTCTTCATGGAATCTAAAAACTTTATAGGAACACCCTATATATTTAGACGTAAGTAACATCAGTAATTAATTAATTAATTTCTGTAAAGTACTTTTTTCGCATATACTGATGCGATATTATGTTGAAATAAATGAAATGTTGAAATTTACTAAATTTAAAATAATGTTGTTTGTGAAGCACCTAGTAGATTGACTGTTATTTTTGTGATATTAACACTATAAGCACTAAATAATATGATGATTATGTAAATTATCTAGATGTCCGAAAATAATACATTTGATTAAAAGACTATTGTTTTTTATTAAACGTGCCACGTTTCACATTTTCCTTATAATTAGTTCTGTAATTTCAAATCTTAAAATAGAGACTTTCGTCTCAATTGGTCGAAGTTTACTCAACTTTTTTATGCTCTTTTGTTATTGCCTGTACCTATTACCTGAAAAATTCAGCCCGTGTAAATTTTAGAGCAAGCCTTTGTGATGTGCATGCCTTAAAATGATCCGGTTTTCACGGTTTGTTTTCGGTCAATAATTTAAATGTTAGGAGACAACTCTAATTCGAACATCTCTTAAATTTACAACTTCTCTCCAAGAATCATTAAGGACGTCTGCCTATAAAGTCTTTCTTGAGCATTGCTATTTGGTAAAGGAAGCTTAAAGAAGATCCTCGGAATATTTAACTACTCGTTAGTTCAACGGCTCGTTAATTTAGACGTACGGCTCACTAATTTTCATCGATAATAAGTATCATATCCACGAATAGGTTTTAATAATAATTTTATTTAATTAAACGTATGTACATACCTAATAGTAAAAGCAAACACTTTCACTATTTTTTTTAATAAACACTCCTCTAAATTTTCTCCATCATTATATACTACGTAGGTACTAATGTAATTTCCACGATGTCCGCTTACGCGATTCCACAATGTAGTAAAAAGTTTAATGTTAGTAAAAAATTAGTAAAAAGTTCGTTTTCCACCAACTAATGAGTTCCATGACCGCCATAATTTCTCTTGGATCCGTTGAAATAAAAAAAATTGCATAATAAAAAAACAACCGTTGAATACATAGTATAGAACAAAAATAAGCAGATAACGAACGCGCTGCTATATTTACCATATAAGTCTGGTATTATTTTGGTGAGATGCGGTGAAATTCATATGGAAATTGTGGAAGTAGGCCTAATTTAACGGCCGTTTGGAACGCCACACTTTTTATATCCGTTTATTTTTGTGATATATTATGAGGAATTAGTGATATTTTTGCATAATTTTTTGATCATGTTTCACTTTAATTCTATTTACATACCCTATCTCGGCTCGCAGACCATAATTTCAAAAAATTGAAATGTCAAAGGCCACTTGTACAAATTTCGACATCTTCGACCCAGTTTGAATTTTAAATGTGAGCGAAAAGCTCGCTTTTCTGAGAGGGCGACGCCCAGAAAATGCGACCGCGACCTTCTTCTCTTTGAGATAATTGTATTTGAGATACTTCTATTTCTCAGAGAAGCTCTCTTCTCTTTCGTTTTAATGGGAATCTTTCGTTTTACGGAGTTGTTATTTGGCGAAAATATTTTCAATATACCCATTACAAACTTTTGACTTTCGTATCGGTGGTTTCTTCGCTGCCCCAAAGAAAATGCAAATTAATAAGACGATTCGTTACTATGGGACTAAAATAAATTCTTTATTTATTTTATTTAGATGTTTATAATACCAGGGTATTATGTGTAAAATAGGTAATGGTCTATATAGCCGTAATAAGGCTATAGATTTTCACAGGCTAATTTTATTAATCCGTTAATTACAATTAGTTGGGCTTGCGCAATTTGTTACAAGTTACAAAAAACATTTCCTATTATCCGTAAAATTTCTAAGATATTCAATAATAAATGGTTGGGATTATTCTGAAATATATTAAGGAAATATGGCATAATAAAAGGCGTTAGAGTATAATATACGTTATGGAAACATTATCCATCATTTTTCTTCATCAAAGTTTTTCAGGACTGGTTTAAGGTTTAGAATCAAACGGTAATAATGAGCTTTGAATAGGCCAAAAATTACGATAAGGAATACTACATATTTTTAAGAAATACCAATTAAGTAATAAATTTAAAAAATCAAAATTAACGTAATTTTGGTCATTTATTGCAAACTAAATTAAAAAAATCCTTTTTGAGAAAGCGTCGAGTCCACGAAGAAACTGCATCTCTTAACTACTTTCTAAGTAAAATGGTCATTCATCAATACTCTGAAAATTCAAAAAATTCCAAAACCTTCTTAAATAGAAACCATTATTTAACCAGTTTTCTCCTTCATACATCATATTTTTAATTAAATATCTATCGAACCCTTCATGATTAAACAACCTATTATTTTGGATATAAGGTGTATATTTCGAACGATTGCCGTCCTGTAATCTCCTAAAGCCCCATATATCATTAAGCGAAGCCATAAAACCCACGTAATCACCAACATTTTCAATTTTCCCCTCACTAGCCAATATTAACACTTAACCTGCGGGATTTCCAAAAGTAACTCTCAGGACCGGCCTCGTGTAAAACCGCCACACGAACATACCTAAGTACTAGTAAATGTTTTCTAAATAACAAAAATATGCATATAGTGCAGTTAATATTTTAGCTCATAACATCGTCAAGAGACATTGAATGTAATATGTGACATTCATTATTGGACTTAAAATTGGGAATAAAACATCGGGCTGAGAATTGAATTTGTGATGTCGCCATGATGTCCCATTTCTGAGAATAATCTCATTCTGAAGTTTAGGGAGAAAATTGTTGAAAGGGAAATCTGGGAGCCAAATAAACGAAAGACGAATAAGAAGCATCAGAAGGGTTGACAGGACAGATGGTGTTTGTTTTATTGCGGGTTATACAGATGTAGTTTATGTTGGGAGGCTATATTGTTTCGGAAATGTAGCAAGCGAGAATAAGCGAATGTTTGCAAACTTTCAAAAAATAGGCAGGTATGTTTATTAATTACTTACCTAGTCTATTTTTAATTAGGGTATGTAAATGCTGCGTGATGAATTGTTACTATGATGAATCGTCGCCGTGATGAACTGTCCATTTTTCAAGGAAACATTGCTCTTTTTTCCTTCGTAGGTACCTTTTTATGATTTATGAATTGTACTCGATTTTTTAACACAAATTATCAAGTAATTAGATTATTTAACATTTTTTAATAATGAAATTACCCTTGAAGATTACGAGGGTAGTTATTGCATTCGATTTTTCCATCAATCATCTTTACTCAAAGAATAA
Source organism: Phyllotreta cruciferae (assembly GCA_917563865.1). Taxonomy (NCBI): domain Eukaryota; kingdom Metazoa; phylum Arthropoda; class Insecta; order Coleoptera; family Chrysomelidae; genus Phyllotreta; species Phyllotreta cruciferae. Next base: position 2,733,509 of record OU830609.1, on the reverse strand, counting down.
AGTTGTAACGACGAGCCGGCAACTATGCGAGAATATAAATTATACGAAGGTTGATTCTCAGGCGCAAACTTCAGAAAGCAATCGGTAGGATAGGAAAGATCATAAATCAAAATAGGTGGCATAGTACTTTACCCAACATAACATTACTCTTCTGTCGAATTACGACGCATCAGCGTTTTATATCGAAGAGAACCGGAGCAGTCTCAAAAATTAAAATTCTCCTTGCATAGTCCTTAAGGAGTCCTTGCATTGCGTCAAGTCTGCGCCAATTTCGACTAGCGTTGAGACATGCACAAGCCGGAGGAAAACAAGCCAAATTCCTTAATTTTTTGAGTTAATTTTTTATAAGCAAATTCTTTCGTCGCTTTGGAATTAAGGCTTTGGAATTAAGTGTGCAAGTCCTCTTTTTCTTTCGCTGTTGTTTAAAAGAGGAGATCTTTACAGTAAGACAATGTTGTCAATAGAATCTTAACATGTTTGTAGCTGAAATTTCATTTTTAATTGATTTATAAAACAAACAAGTGTATATACAGGTCATATAAACTCTGTATTTGCCACTCTGGCAAATTTTTGTCGGTACACTCTATCTCTATAGAAAGAGACTCTCAATCAAAATGTAAGACAGTGAGGAATATAAAATACTTTCAATACTACAACATAAAGCAGGCGTAGCTCCAGCATGTATCATATGCACTCTTTGTTCAATACATTGCATAATATTAACTGTTTCATCTACTCGATGTACCGCGACAACTTGGACCACTTATTATTAGACAAAAATATTTATTATATGTAATGTAGTATTTAATATTGGTAATACAAGGCGCGGCGATCACACCTGCATGTTTAAAATAACTGTAAAATATTCATGCACGGTTGCATTTTTAAAATTTTTATCACCACCAAGAATGCTTCTATAGAAATGGTCGAAATCTTAATAATAGATATCTATTATTTATAAATGAATAACGTTTCCTAAATGATTTTTAACGGAAATTAACATGGTATCAATAAGGTTTTAAAAATGCATCCCTTTCTCTACGAGGTTATACTTCGAGAGGCTCTCTTATTGAGTCCATCTCATGAATACCGACGCGAAACATCTTAACTAAATGAACAAGACGAGGAATTACGGGAATAATAATAAATTTTCAACCCTTTTCAAACGTAAATCCTCAAAGATAGTGTACATAGGCCTCGTCGCAAATGAATTCCAAATATACAATAATTAAATTCACGGTCTGTAAATAACCGGCCCTGCCTTTGAATATCGTTGACAATTTACCAGCGTCATCCCATCATTTCATTCGCGTTTATTGGATATTTATTTATAAAAAAATGTAAATAAACTATAAAATACAGTTGAACTGCTTCAATTGATGAAGGTCAGATTTATTCTACAGTTCATCTGGGTTCAATTCTTCTGCACAGACCTCAAAGTTGAGGATATTGTGTACTTCGATCAAATGACTGTAGAAGGTACCTACTTAAGGTATTGGGAAGTTCATTAATTTTTAAAAGGATTTTCCTTCGATTTTGATGCAGAATTGAAATGGTTTACGATAATGTTTTGGTCATTTGGTTAAAATGACGGCGTAGAAAATTTTTTTAGAAAATTTTTTAGAAAATTTAAAAAGAGTTTCTTACGAGGAGTGAAGAAATCTTTAAAAATATGAAGTAGGTATCTACCTAAATAAACGTAGATGAAATACCCCGGCACTGGAATTTCCCCATGCTGAAACGACAACTTAGAAAACTTACATATGTTTTAAAATTTCTGTTTGTGACGATTTTCTCTTTTTTCTACAGAGTCAGTTCTCATACCCACTAAGTTTCCTAACAACAATGGATGTAAATGGGGGTAGAGTTAAAAAGATGTGTGCAAAGTTTCACAATAACTGCATGAAAAATGTTTGAGTTGATTGTCTATCCGGTTTTATGGTAGTTTTATAAGACATTTTGCTAGAAGTTCTATAATAAAAGTTAGCTGGATATACAGTTGATTGTTCACTTCACTAAATCGTGAACTAATAAAATGTTTATTTAACGAAGAGCACTGATAAATTGAATTGATTGTTCGAATATTAGTTAATTAGGTCGAGTACCTACAATCGTTTGAACCTAATTGAACTTTTTATTAGAAACGTCAAGCAACATTTGTGCTACGGTGAAATTTCCTCCAATTTTTTATGTGTTCCAGCAATCTATGAAAGAAATTATTCTGTGAACAAACTGAATCCGAACACAAAGGTGATGTGATATGACAGGCGGAATTTGATTAAAGACAGAGTAGACGACTCTACAGAGCCTAGACGTCGACGTCTACGTCGATGTTTTTCTCAGAAATTGCACCAAGAAAGTTCTAATTTTATCAATACATACATATAAATATTATGGCCCGTATTCAGCGTCCGTATTTAATGTTAAAGATGGGTTTAGAGTTACTCTGAGTCCTAACAAATTCTAAAGTTACTCCATATGTCAACAATGTCAAATTGTTAGAGTGACTAACTTTAAAGAGATGCCGGCTTTAAATACGGGCCTGTACATTCAAATTTTTCGAAGCCTAAATTTCACATTTGAGTCCACTTCTTTATACACAGAATACACTATACAATTATTTGACTTAATTTTTGTAGTAATAATAAAAAAATGTTTCCATTAGGCCTTATTACAGCTATTTACACACCTAACTGCAATGTTCCTCCCAAACATTAATTACAAAAGTTCTGCTTTCAACATTACCGTTAGGTGCATATTATCCACATTTCTATTCGATGTCCCGATATTGCAAACAATGTGACAGATCCGCTGCCTGAGTTAGTTTTACAGGGTAACCAACGTTCGATCGGTAACAAAATTACAGAAAAATTCACTGGTGAAAACACAAAACAAAAGTTCATACAACCATCCAGTCAACTTTTCAAGCAAATGGTGCATTTTTGTTCAAGCGATGCCACTTTATGAAGTATTAGGTACTTTATATGTTTTAGTTTTTTTCTTCCACATTCATGATTTTCAACTTATCTCTTCTAACGAACGCCACCCTGTACTTATTCAGATTTTCGATGAAATAGCAAACATTCTAGAAGAACGTTTTGTGTCGCGTATGTAGGTACGAGTATTCCAATTCTCTGATTCTCTGATTGTGTTCTGCACTATGTAACGCAGTAACCGGTATTGCATTTTGTCAATTTAACTAGAAAGTGCGCTAGGATTCCACGTCTAGCTAATGTTCCGTCTGCGAGGAATTTTGTTGTAAATCCTTGTGATTCATAAAACTGAATAAAATAAAAATACAATGTAAAATCGGAGGATTATTCAATAGAGAGATGATTTCATGCAAATTCTAAATAATCGTTATATGGTAAAAATTAAAAATTAAAAATTAGAAATTTTAAAAATGCTTGATTTTAAAAATTTAAAATTTACGAAATTAATTCATTTTGTAGGTACATTTTTACGATATTAGCTAAGTTCTGGAGGCTATAATTTATTTTCAAATCATTCCATTTAGTTTCTACCGAGTGGTAAAGTTTGTAACATTTTCATGGAAAAGAGTTCGTAACTTTTAAACCACTCAGTATAACATTATACAATATTAGGTACATTTTTGGAAAACTGAAAACGAGCTAAATTCTATTTTTGTAAAAAGTTTAAGTTTGGTCTATGACGACAAAACAGAACACAACATAAATATAACCAATTTTAAAATGTGCATCATAAAAGTATCTACAACTTTTGTTAGAAGTTTTACTTACAGAATTATCTACAGTAACTGATATATTGAGCTCTTCCATAATAATGTATCATCCAGCATTTGATCCAGCGCTGAACCTTCAATAACAATGTGTTTTTAAAAAATATTTTTTATCTTATTCTATTTAATTCAATTTTTCCGAGATTACAATGCCTCGAACCAATTTATCCAATTCTCAGGTAAACCCAAAAAGGTTAAAACCAATTTACATGTTAATTATTCCTTTTTACATTGCGAATCGAATTACACCTATACCCTGTGAAATATCTGAAGGAATATAAAAGCTTTCAAATCGTATAACTTGAGAAAATGGAACCGATAAAGACATCGAGTAACAAATCTGCCGATTTGGCCAATTTTCTAAACAAGTCCTTCCCGCCTCCTTGGACCATTCATCTTCTCCTTTTCAGCTCGTGTACCCTGTGTTACATTCCCGCATGCACCAGAAGGATTTCCCGAATCTTTCCAGGTTTGACCTCCGGAATCCGGCTAGCTCGTATGACATGCCGGATTACACCCGGAATCATAAATCTGAGTTAAACGCGGCTCGCCGGGATTTATTAAAAGTTTTACTCGTGTTTAAGTTTATACGAAAGAATGAGAACCTTATCCGACTTACACGAATAAGATTAATTTAGATGGAGCCCGGGATTGATTTTCATCGAACACTCTCGATTTACATCGAGCTGATGATAATGATGAATCAAACCTACTAAATCACAGGATTTGCAGATTTGATTTAATAGAAATATTTAAAGAAGCATAAAAATGTAAGAAGAATCGATTGATAAGTACTACTGATATTCGCACTAGCTGAGCAAGGACCATTCCGTTTTACTTTGTGTTATTTGTAATTTAAAGATGTGTAGTTAATCTATTAATGAACCAAATTCCCTATTAGGATCAAAAATGGCAGGTACCTACCTATACTTTAGAAAATTCAGTTTAATTATTACAAAAACTTTTTCTTAGACATTTCTTAAGCGAGCAACGTTATTGTATTGCATAATTGCTTTAATAATCGTATAATGATCAATAATTTTCAGCTCCAAATTTTTCCACTCTTCATAAATCATCTATATAACACATTTTTAATTTTTTTTGACCATCACATATGGAGTTCTGCATTTTACGACCTTCCAATCGGGCTCTATATCACTTTTTTCGCAATTAAACCGGATTTAAAAGTCAACAAGTCTCACCATCGGTTAAAAACTGATGAAAAAAGGAAAAACAGCAACGAAAAGGGGTAGATTTATCGATGCCGATATGGCGAAGAGCCCAAAAATTCGCCAAATCTCGCGGTTTTTTAGGGGTAGAAAATTATTTTTACTGCGTGGTTATGTTATATACGTGTATGTTTTTATTTGAATAGAAAATTTTCCTAAATTTTACGGTTTAGGAGTTTTTTCGATGTTTGTAAAATCTAGTAAAACTAATAGGTAATTCCAAATATTTCTCCAAAATATTTTTTTATGAGCAACGACTTGGTACAGATGTTAGAAAATTTTGTACAGAACATCATGTTCGAGAAAATGAAGAAAATATTTCGGAAATATGGAAAGGAAATAAGCGAGTTTTTCGCAAATTTCACCATTCATTAGACGAAATTTCTTGAATCAAAATGTCGATTTTCCGATCTAGCATTGTCGTTTACAATAAAACATGATGAAGCCGTAAAAAAATCAACAATCAAGGAGTGAATCAATGTCGGTTCCGGCTTTATTATTGTAGTGACAGCAGAGAAAATTAATTTCCCACTAAACAAACCCAACACATTTCCAGATAAAACGGCATCCGTCGTCACATCGCTTGTACCTACAACTATTGTAGATTGTAGGTACATTTCAAAATTATATCTTATCAAAGTTTAATCTTATATAACTTTAATGAAACAAATATCTTCTTAATGTGCGGCATTGGGTTTTTCCCCGGTCACGTCCGCGTAAGGCAACAAACTTTTCTCTTCCACGTTTTAGGAAAAACCGAATAAACCGAATAAACTACTGTCAGGAACACGATGCGCCCCTAAATGCCCTAGATGCCGGGCTCTAGTGGTCTTCGACGTCCGAATTTAAGGGGGCGATAATCGAGTGAATTTAAGCGTGAGGGTGCCGAAGACCAGACACTTCTTTCAGATATTCGGGGTGAGTAATGCTTCCCGGACCAGCCGTTGAGATAATAGCATTATGTCACGTATAACGCGTGTCATGTTGAGCGTAGCAGAAAAGAAAATTATGTGGGGAATTCTATGATAAGTTTTTTTTATTTAATGTAAATTGTTGACGATTTTCTTATGATTTGTTGCTAATTTGTAACTAATATGTTTGGATTACACCTGTATTAGATGAAGACTTTCTATCATTTCTATCAACTGGAAAGTATACATGAATTAATTCCTGAATGAAGATGAATTCAATTCCTCTCATGTATGTGATCTAACAACTCCATAAATACATAATGTCATAAATTAATTGAGGCATCTATACGCAAACACAAGCCGAATTAATTAGTAGCAAAATTAGATCACGAGTTACTCTCCTATAGTCTATTCATAAATGAGGCGGAGTAATTCGCCATCGTGATCCTTGCAAAACCAATACTGGGTGAACCATCCAAGTAATATTAAAATACTATCGTGAAGATTATTTTTTATCAATTTCTGCATTGGGCAGGTAGTTTCTGTATATCTTCTGTGTAGGCTGGAATTTGGCCAATGTATCTATGATATTACGTGTGATATTATAGATATTTTTCTTGCGTAACATGTGGTATATTTTGATATAAAAACAATTTTCTCTCAGTTACATCAAGCGAGAAGGAAGGCGAAGGATTTTCTAATAAAAATTTTCATCGGGAAAAAAGGCAAAAACAATTTAGGATCATATTCTCGTTCGCAGCGAGATTTTGAAATCATAAAAAAAAGCTTAAGAAATTAACGGAAAACTTATCATCCCACTCGAATGAACTATATTTTTATTTCGCGTATATTTTCACGTTCATCCCTCTAATGTGGCCGAATAACCGAGCTATGCACGTCAGGTTAAAGATTGAGTTAGGGATAATTATGGTTGGGGAACGTGTGTGGGGCAAGTCTGTGTTCATCATGTTCGCAACGACAATATGAATCATCCCCTACACAAAGTAATATTTCCACCCCCATTGATTTATCACAGGCAATTTCTCGGCCGTTATCCAGGCACTGACAAACGAATTTCTAACGCTTTTTAACTAGAGTTAACTAGAATACAATTGTCAAAATTCGAATTCAACTGTTACAGCAGATAATAGATTGAAGATTAATTGGTAGCTAATTAAAACAATACCACCTTGTGTACTTTATTTGAAAGAATATCAATCCATATTTTTATTTACGATTTAGTTTTACTTGCTGACTAGCAAGTGACCACATTTATGACATTGTAAAAAAATCAGGTAAAAATTCATTCGAATAATCGTAAAAATAATAAATAATTAATTCGATGAATAATCTAGATAAAACTTTAAATTTGGGATGAACGAGATATAAAAAACTTTGCTGTAGAAATTTGGCCTTATGTAAAATTTTCAATAGTTTTAAAATTTTTCACGATATTAATTTAAAAAAAGAATTGCAATTTTAATTTATTAAAAAATGGGCTATTTAATAGTATCCATTTTTTTTAATTATTATTGACGGTGCATTTATACAAAGAATCATTGAACTACCAGTATATGTTAATTAATTAATTAAGCATTTCTTCTCTTTTTGGCGTCGCTGCAGTAGAAAAAAGTAAAAAAATATGACTCAGCCTACTTGGCTTTAAATTAATCCGTTTTGATCCCACTTAAATGCCAATTGTCAACGACCAGCTTGCTTAAGAGTAAACAAATTCATACGAACTGTAACGAGCTGTTGTAACGAAGTGAAAAAGGTTTAGTGCTTTTTCCGAAGATTGAAATCCGGCTGAATCGTAAGTAAGATTTTTTATTAAATTCCATCGTAGAAAAGTCTAATTTAGAATAATAATTTTTATTAGAATAATAAGCCATTGGTGTAATTATGAGTAATTATAGCCCTTAAAGAGTGTGCACCCTGTCCAATAATGTTTTTTACGAGGGTAATAAAGGGGACCGCCACTTCGTAATTATGTCATCAAATAGTACGGCCCCGTTAACCTCATTTCTATTTAATATTTACGAAGGGGATCTATAGCCGGGAATTTTGTGTTTAGTAGGATTATGAACGATTATTACCTACGAAAATTTGGGGATTTACATTAATTGTTTTTTTGCATGTATTAGGTGATCATTTTCTTAACACCTCTCGTATTTTTGAGTCCAAAGAGTATTTTAGAAAATTTTGATATTTATTTAGCATCTACCACATCCATCCCCTCTTGTTTTTAGGTAGGTACTTAACTCCATTCATTTAATTAATTTAATTTTTTAATTATTTATTTTATTTAAATCCACCTTCTTAGTTCTTTGAGACGTTTGGAAAAATTATTAGCAAGTTTGAAGATCTTGTAGATGGACCAAAGGGTGGTAGGCAGTAATATGTATAAATAGAGATGAGAATATTTAGAATAATATTAGAGAAAGTAGAGTAGAGAAAGTAGAGAACCCCGAATAATAGGTGTGTTGTGTAAGTAACTATTTAGTAAGAAACCAGATTTACAAGAGGATTTAATTCAAAAGAATGCAGCTGATTAGATGTAGGTGTAAGGATTTTGATTCTGAAAAGAGAATTGCCCGAGCGTGAAAAATGGTAGGTAATCCGATTTTCCCATATAGAGCTTTACCTAAAGTTGACACTGCTCCACCTTGCACGTACTTACCTACGCCAAAACAAATATTAGAGAACTTTATCCTATAGAACTTTTAATAAATGATAGTGGGGATTTGACGGGACTGTCTGCGTTGGACGTGAACAGGTAGTTAAATAAATCCTGAACGTTTTCGGCAGAGCTCCTTTTCGTTTTTAGACGAAACTGCGGAAAGAATAATAATAGCGTGTCGCCTGGAGTAGCCGACAGAATTTTCTGATCAATTCGTGACGAGTTCCAGACCTACCTCTTTTTCTTGGCCTGTAGCATCAGATAAACATTTTGGTTTGATTTTCAACCTCTTTAATTTCGATTGGCCATAATTTCTCTACATTTACAATCCTCCTCTCCAATTTCAAGACAAATGCAAGTGCTCTCTGGCCTTTTATTCCCTCGATTGATGTTTGTGAATGCCCGGCTTAAGTCTGGAAATCATGTAGATTTTCCAAATATCGGAGATTCAAAGTAATTCTGTATTACTGCCACGTTCCAGTGGAGTTAATTAAGAATAGTAAGAACAAAATTGGTTGGTAAATACTATTGTTACAATCTACCACGATACTCACTTTTTAGATTCTTGTCGGGTTCTTGTTTGTTAGTAGAATTATTTTTTTTAAATTGTAAGGGTAATAATTAGGATAACACAAATTTTTTAATAATCCACTGTGTGATAACAAATCCTCTTTGCTGCGGGAATTTAAGGCTTTCCATCAACCACTTTAAATATTATCAGGGAATAAGGGGAATCCACAGTGAAGATGTAGGGGCGTAAATCAAATTATACAACCATCTCTCCCACAACGCCAATTCCGAAATCCCAACTTTATGAAGTCTCCAATTCTTGGAGAAATGTCCATTAAATAATTAGTAAAAATAGAATGACATTGTGAATTGGAAAATATTCGTTCTACTCAGAGTGATAATGGTTTGTTAGCCAGAGGTGGATTCGCTTATTTTACCATCTAACATAGAGAGTAAACTCAAAATTTTAATTTTCTTAATGAGTTAAAAACGCTTATAAAAAAATAGAAAATTGGAAAAATTATAAACATGTTTGTGATAAATTTTTTGTAATGTGCTCAGTCCTGTACTGTTCTTCCTCTCCATTTGTTGTGCGGCTTCATAATTTGCTCTTAATGCTGCTACCGAAGTAAATTGTCATCATAACTTGTTCCTTTGGAACGTAATATACTGTGAAAGGGAGGAACATTATCTAATAGTAAATAAAAATATCACAAAGGTTTCTCACCAGAAAGAAAGGAGTGAGAGACTTCATAATTTGATACTCCGCCTTCGAAATAAACTAGAATAATTGGGTGGGGTTCCTCAGATTAACAAAAAAGTATTCTAAATTCCAAAAATATATTCATAGGTTGATATATGTAAAGAGAAAGTTTTTAAGTGAATGTGATTCCTTTTCCGAATTTTCCATTTGATATTAAAAATTCTTTTGTAGGTCGAAACAAGCCGGAACGCTAGTATTCTGCTATTCCTTGTTTAATAACGTAAATTGGAGTTTAAAGTTTTTGTGGGAATGCTAGTAGATATCATTTTACCTGTAGATAGTACATATAAATAATTCCTTATTAAACAGTATTTACATTTTCAGGAATAAAATGATTTCCAGTTAAAAATACGGCCCTGCTTATTCAGCAATTACTTCGACCGGCTGTTTTAAAACAGCAGGGGCAGTTCTAAACTCATTAACTCACTGACTCAAATGACAAGTCATTTATCCTATTTATCTCGAAACCAACTATAAATTGGAAATTTTGGTTTTTGCTAGTAAAATTTGCTAAAAATTGGACTTATTGTTAGTTTATCAAACAAATATATGAAAATATAATAAGTAGGTACCTACATATTTAATTTACACTAGGAAAAAAGAAGAGGAACCTTAAAAAATAATCAATTGGAAGGTATTAAGGACTAAGCTTCTGACCTTCCGACCCTTTTATTCTAAATCTGTTCAAACAAACTATGCTTGCAACCAAACAGCTTTAATGTTTTAACCGGGATTCCCCTAAATGTATCTATAATTATATTTTACATCACCTGGAATCCCCTATTCCTTTCATCGGTATACAGCAAAGAAAACAAATCAAAAATTCTATGATATCTTTGTAGAGGGGCCTGTATGGAGCGGAATATATATTTTTACTAGTTTTTTGGCATCATAATTCCGTTAAATTAGAAATCGTGTAAAACAAGTGCCGTGTAAATGGGGGATAGGTGTAAATATTATATGATACCGTTCCGAATAGCTTTATACGAGTATTGATCAATAAATCGGTGTAAACTCGTTGAAAATAAATATAATTGGAGAGTGAGAGAACATGTTAATTTTTCCCCAGCATAATCGTTGACAGCGCGACATTCGGGCCTTTTCTGTCCAATCCACTCTTGCACCACATACATATATCATTATAAATGATTTATTCTTTTGTTCCTGCTTCGCTGTTTATTCCATTTTATGTGAGAAAGGAGTGGTTTATGCGGAATAATTAACATCCGTTATATCCGCTTTTTTGCCAGAATCTATAGTTGTTAAACGTTTTTTCTATTCGCACGAATTTTATACATACAGGGTCTTTTAACGAAAACTTGACCCCCCTTATAACTAGAGAACCTAAAGTTTTTTCTGAATTCGCAGAGACCCGTCAATTTTTGTTTTTGGGGGGGCATTTTTGACAATCAAGCCAACTTGATATGTTCATCCCCCTAACCCCTAGCAATACTAAATTTAGACTTTAAAATGGAACTATCCTACTTCCAATAAATTATTTGAGACCCCTTTCCGTGGCGAATACTCTGGTACATCGTATATATTTGAAATTCGGTTAAGATTTGACAGTTTTCAAATAAAATCGAAAAATTGACAAACCAATACTTTATTAATTTAATTTAATTTAATCAGTTGAAAATTTAACAGTTATCACCCATTGAGGTGAATGGGGATCATTCACCCAACACTCAGACGGTGAAACACATCAGACGGTTTCTCATCATCCTGGGGCGTGCGCTTTCATCGTGCACATTTGCCGGGAATTTCTGGATTCTCCGGCATCAGTTTAGGCGGCAAGCAGTCTTTAGTCGTGCCGGACTAGTCGTGAAATTCGCATACTATCCGAATCACCGGTTTTTCCAGTCACGCCCACAATTACGCGGTTCGCGCAGACGAGGAAAAACTCCTAACCGATATAGAGAGTTGTTTGAATTGTGAAAAATTGGATTTTTCCAAGCGATCCGGAGTGACCAGCGCGGTTTTTTTTGCCGGTTTTCTTAGTGTTATTGGTTAGGAATTTGTTGTTGCTGATATTGGTTTGTGATTCATACATAGGTCATACATAGGTAAGTAGTATTTGGGGAAAATTGGAATTTGGGGGACGAAAAACTACTTTACTACGTTTATTAGAGTAAATTTAGAAAATTATTACTTGTACAGGGTGGCCCAGAACTCACGCCCCACCGGGAAATGCCTTAACCGACAATGGAGATGCCAAAACTGCAGCCAAAAACATTAAAAAGTTTTTCCATTGGTAAATAAAGAAGTTTAAAATCGACCAATCCCAGTAGCAGTTTACATATGCGAAAATTACGTGAATTAGCTATACACCAATTTGACATTATTGAAAGATTCTATGTCCTTTTCACATTCAAGGTTAACAAAAGCTGCCAAAATCAGATGCGACTGTTAATCAACGATTTACTACTCAAATCGATCAAAAAATCGATCATATACTCCTTTTTCGGTAAAGTGACATTCCTCCGTTAATTTTTTCCAATTTTTCATAAGAAAAAACAGAAAAAACACCTTGCAGTTTTTCTCAAATCAAACATCTTGCAATCGTTTAATTCATTTCGATTAATTGATTAATTAAATTTGCTTCAAATTAGAGTTGCTTCAACATGGGTCGTTTATATTTTCATCACAGTCAGCCGTTCCGATCCCAAGGCGATTCATTACACAAAAGATGGAGAAATTCGTTTCTACATTTCCCCTAAGAAGTCGTACTAATTCGAACTGAGGTGGCTCAGTAATTGTTCAAATGTTCCTCACATTTTATAGACAAATTAACGTTAATGTACAACAATTATTCCATTCCAGGAGGTCAAAGAACGGAATCTCTCGCAAGCTTTAGCGTGTATTTTTTCTTGAATACCATTCGTTAATTTTTAAATGTAGGTAATTCTTTCTATCAAATTTTACTCAATTTTTCATAGAAAAACCTCTAAGAATAATGAATGGCAGAAAGTGCACCGTACATCAGGATTAAAATTGCTATTAATTTCGAGAATCTACTGCATCGAGGAAATAATTAACCGTTGAGAATTGGCACTAAATAATAAATTGAGAAAAATATTTCGCCCGGATCCTTAACGAAGGTATAAGTTCAGGGAGAGTTCGGAGTTAAAACTTTTTTAAATCTTTATCAATCGCATAAATATCTAATATTTAAAACAATCAGGATTTAAACAAACTAATTTAATTACTCTTATTCACACGGGCTGATTAAATTTAACCTCGTGATGCGATTTAATCACTCTTAGGTAATTTGCCGGGTTATGACCCATTAAAACTTCTCTGGGATTTTTCCCGTCGAATTTTCCAAGATGTTAGCGCACTTCGCGAATATTAACGGATTTTTATCTCAGAGAAGAAAAATGCCCTAGAGATCAAATCAAACAGGGGACTTCCCGAATAATTAGACACGCAAGGAAAATTGTTTGCTCTTAATGCGAGTTTTGTGTTTCACAACCGACCTGTTTCAATCAGTTTAAATCCTCCATCGACCTATTAACCATTACCATAAGTTCCCAAATTAGTGTTTGAGTTGGTGGGAGAATAGTTAAATAAATGGTCAAATATTATGTGGGTTAATCAATAAAGGAATGGTGATAGGATAAATTGATGATTAAACGGTTGAATATCTCTTATAAAATGGATGAATGATTTTTTTAAAGAATTAGGTAATATAATAAATGGGTGAGTAGTAGTAAAAGCTGCTCAATGAGACCTGCAGAGTGGGCAAGTAAGTGGATTAATATGAGTATGTGAAGACTTTATTTCAGAAATTTAATTAACGATTTTGCGATTTTTTGTATTAATTCACTCCACAGGATGAGAACATCATCGAAACCAAAATTTAGGTCTATAAAATTAAATAGTCAAATAGTCTCGATTCATTTCATTAAATGGACTACCGGAGAGCTAAATCATTTATCTACTATTCGCCGTGAAAGCGGGTCCATTTGTATATTGAATTCTCGCGTTCGAACGTTCCGAAAATAATTTTGAACTTGATGCACTTCATCGACTAGATAATAAGTTTTAGATTGGACAAAAAATCGCCCGTTTTGAGGTCTTTTTTCTGTTAATTTTTTCTGTTCACGCCAGATGATTAATCGACTTTTCGGATTAAAATAATTGTTCGTGTGCAGAAGATACTTTAGGAGGATTTTCTGGATCTGGAAATCTAAACTTCGCACGGGGGACGTGAATTATGACTTGAACCAGCGAAAAACATGGTTAGTCTGTGGAAAAGAAACAGATCATTATGCGAGAGCACTCGTTAGAAATACATAGAATTGTTTTATGTACCGATTTAAAGAGATGTGTAAAAATTTATTACCATCAGGGAAACGGTTATTGTTAAAGGAATATTAATGACCCTTGAAATAAAAAGAATTTTGAAATAAATAGAACACAATCAAAAATATTTATCAGTTTTAATTCCAGAGAATTTCACAGTATTCCTCTACCTTTGATCGCTCTCGATTCCAAACAGATTTTAGATGCTCTTTGATGTTTTAATATTAATTAGACCGTGAAGAAGAATAAAATAAAAAAAAATTACAAATATTTGCTCCTTTCTACGATTTTATTACAGTGTTCTCATCGACTGAGTATTAAAAGTTCTTTAAAAAGCGATCAGAAGTTCATTTAAATAGTAATTCGACCTAATATCCCATTTATGGATATGGAGGAGGTTGAGGCCGGTTATATCGTTCAACTTATGATAATTTTTGCCGCTAGGAAACTGATTTTCAGCACTAGGAAAGCTCGGAGAGTCGAAATGCGATTTGCATATTCGGTTAAAAATAACCATGATGGTTGTAAATAGTTGGTGTAAAATATTTGTATAGAAACAAATAGGTAATATCAAGCGGATGTGGATCGTACATCTTTTCTCGAATGTTTTCATCAGAATTAGTTTCTTAACGTCTGATTGAATGCACCTAAAGAGACATGTGAAACATACTAAAATCGACTTTTCTTTATTTTTTATTACAACAGGATGTCATATAAATTTATTACTCGTTCGTGGTAAAAATTGAAATATGTAGTAGATATAATTATATAATTATAGTTTCCCTTATACTATACATAGGTGTCCAAATTTTTGGGATAAGGTTATGGAAACACAACACAAACATTTGTAAAGATTCTATGCCTTATTTATGAATTATAAAAACCATTGTAATCTTAAAATCTCTCGTTTTTTTGTATTTATCTCGCGGGATTTTCCGCGGCGCTGAAAAAATATCCATCAAAAATTTCCATAAGAAAGGGGCCCCTACCCGTAATGTTATATTAAAAATTCAAATTTCCTTAATGTAACGTAATGTTGAATAATAAATATATCCTCGATGTTTTGAAACAACTGAAGGTTTTAAACTCATTTCATTTGCCTGATCTTCTTCGGAACATTACCACACTATTGGCTATACAGGGTGTAACTTAAGTGATGACTTTAATTTCAGGTAATGATTCCTTATCATATTTTATGAAGAAAAGTTCATATAAACGTGTCCTAATTTGTTTCAGTAGCGTACAAATGATGTTTACCATTAATATCAATCGTATAATCCTCTGCGGTGCCACTGGAATTAAAATTCAAAATCTAATTTCGAGACAGGAAGCCCCTTGTTACTGTTAACAAGCACACCAAGTTTAAGCAAAATCAGGAAAAAGAATTTTCAGTAATTTATGAAAAACAGACTATTTTATTAAACTTTTAACACCCCGTTGGTCGGAAATGAAGCAAATTAGGACACACGTTTATATGAACTTTTTTTCATAAAATATGACAAGGAATCACCACCTGAAATTAAAGTCACTTACGTTACACTCTGTATATGAAACAAGTTTTTCACGAACAGTAAATTTTCTTGCATTTTATTTCGATTTCCCCGTTTTTGCTTATCCGACTTCAAAACTTCTTTTTTGATTTACCTACTGAATAATAAAAAACATGCGAAACTTCATGTGAAGTTAGCGGAAACATTCCCCGTCTCTCGCTCCCGCCTAAAAGAGGTACATAAATTTAGGAAAACGACGTCACATGCTAAAAAATGCGTATGATTTTTGGATTCCTTTCTTTTGTTCTGCGAATATATTTATGAGAAGAAATGATTAATTTTTTAAGGTTTCAGATACCGTAAAGTTTTTGTTCTTTATCGTGCATTTTTCTTGTATGCATGATTAAATGCCCAATTAGTTGTTGGATCAATTAAATATTATTAGAAACCTTATCTTATCGAAGTTTAACTTTCCCTACCAATATCACTATTCTATACATATAGGTAGTGGTCCATATTCAGCGCCCCATTTTAAAGTTAAAATAACGCTAACAAAAGTGACATTTTTACATTGTTGTTATGGAGTAACTATCGAATTTGTTAGGACTTTTTTTTCTTAAAAAGGACCTTCTTGTTAAGACCGTGTTTTTTTTGAGATTTATTATCAATTTCACTGAGTTTTATTCGAGTGAGAAACTTACATAATCATAACCAGACATAATATAAATAGACATAAAAAGACAATAATATGTTGTCTGTCATCACGATGTCAACTTATCATGTTTGTGTACTATGATTTGCCTACATTGTTTTGTGAATTGCCTATGTTTCGAATGCAAAGAACTGCTCTTGATTATAAAGGCCAACTTTATTTTCCTAATTTAATACTATAGTATTAAATAAACTTGGGATAAATATGCTCTGGATTATCCTATAGGCTTGTCCTATTTTCCTTAAATATGGACCGTTACAATTAAAAAAAAATAATTTATTATTTTATTTGCACTCGAGTAGGACTCGTTTCGTAAACTTATACCTACCTCGAAAATAACTACTGGGATTAAAATGTACCACATACCTACTACATTGTTGGTTACATACAAATATATTTTTGAGTTCAACTTTTAATTAAATTTAAACCGGTGAATTTGCTTTTAAATCTCATCTACCGAAAAGTTCCGTAATTTTTTCAAATATCTCCGGAGACATGTGGCCACAAAATAAATTACAAATAAAAAACTTTTAATAGTCCGCCTCAATTGAGGAAGTTGTACCTTCTGCGTGAAATTCCCGACTTTTTTCTCCAATTAATTAAGCTCTTTGTCGTTTTTTAGTAGACTATACCTGTTTGTAGAATACATACCTAAATAAGAAAAAATATAATAAGAATCCCTTTCACGTGGTTATATTTTTATTGCTCCTTTTTTATTTGACATTAAGTTTATTTAACATTATTTTTATCTAGTGGAGTCGCGTAAAAGTTAATTTAGAAATGACTCTAGAAAACATTACCCTTATTAATATTTCTCATGTATAAATCTTAATAATTTAAAATATTAATGTTCCAATTTTAACGAGAAGCTCCCTTAAAAATTTTCCTCCGAGAGATTACTTTTTATTCTAGTGCAAACAGAAATGAAAAATCCTTCTAACAGCGCCCATAAATTATTTCGAAAGAATAAATTATTTCTAGTCGAATTAATTCGACTTATTAGTTATTTCGAAGGAGAAGGTACGGCTGCGGAGCGCCGGGTATTTCGCAATAAATGAAATGAAATTAATAAAGTAAATCCGAGAATAAAGCAGGCCGTGCACGAGCAAATTGCCCAACTAAAAAGTTTGCAAAGCTACCCAAAAAACATCAAAAACGAAGCTCACATCATACCGAAACGATTGTTACTTATCAATTTTTTTCCCTCACTAATCCCCTTCTTCTTCTTATTCTTATTTTTAGACATTTGACCTGTTTTTCCCAACATTTAAGTTTCGTTTGATGTGGATATCCACGAGTCCTTCCATTGTTTTGGTGGTCTTCCTATCAGTCTGCGGGTCTCCGGTCTTCCATCTCTGACATTTTCGTTGTTTATTCTTCCTACATGTTCATTCAATTCTCTTCTGCGTAATCGCCCCCATTTTATTACATCATGCACCTCACATTATTCTCTTATTTCTGTATTTCTCTCCCTATCAATCACACTCATCCCCTGCATCGCAAAATAAATCATTTCTAGCTCGGACACTACCTTTATCAAGCTGTCTAGCTCATCCATTAAATTTGCCGTGATTAATACACAGTTTACAGATATATGGCCAATTACAGGATGGTCTTATCTTGCACTTACCACATAGATAATTTCGAATTCCCAACAATAACAGCATCAATAAAATTTACAGAATACATGGTATTGATCCATAAAAGAACGCTAACAATTAATATAACCACTAATTGATGGATCATTCACCGAGCTCAAGTAGTGTTAAATGCCAGTTATAAGAAGTCAAGCTTAAAACAACGATAAACAACCAGAGTAATTACCCAAAGGGTACCTCCCGAAGAGTTTTTAAAGAATATTTTAGGAAAAATCTTAGCAAATAATCGATACATTCCCATCAAAACTATGTTGTTGTGTCCTTTGTGTAAAAAGAACAATTGTCCATGTATTATGTTGAAGATATTTCCTAATTTATCACAATGGAATAAACAATGATACAAATCTGAAATGCCTCGCTAATGGTGTAGCGAAGTGCACAAAGCGCGATTGGATATAGGAATACAAAAGCGCGTTATAATGGCCTTAATGCATATCTTAAATAGATTTAATTTCGACTGGAAGCTGCAAATTGTGGCGCAATTTGTGTCAGAACTTCCACTAGGTAGGATAACATTATTAAAGTTAATAAAGCGAGTCTTCTTCTACCTCAAAAAGTGACGTTGAGAAACTTTATTAAATTTGTATGTACATTAAAGAATCCATTTGAGCACGGCTTGAACCATATAGGAATAAAAACATATCGATTGATGTTTAACGTTTCTTTTTGTTTCAGACGAACCGCCTTTACATTTACTAGGATTTTAAATATTTGAATCCGGCCGGAATGTAATGAATAATGCAGTGAATCGACATCGGTGAAGAAGATATGGAGAAACGCGACGCCATTTTATCACTGGTATATTTCGGTAAGTTTTTAATATTCATTAATTATGTTTACCAGTTAATAATCCGACGCCTATTTATGTCAATTTCAATTTCCAACCAAAAGTTTAATTACAACATTGAAGTATTGAAGGTGATGTATTCGAGTTTTCAATTAGTGCCCCAGACTAATATCTAAGCTGTTTAATTAACGAAGGTGTATTAATTGGTATGAAAATTCATAGCAAATTACGGTTGAAAAGGTACCTCAACTATTCCAATTGAATTTTGAAATATACTAAACACGGGAATATTCGGTAAATTAAACCTATCAAAGTTTGATATTAATAACACAACAATTTCTTGATTCTCTCGATACGATTATGTTCATAGGTATTTTGAATAACCAGTTAATATTCCAGAATAGTTGGTTGTAGAGGAAAAGTTACGTTCCGTAACGAATTTTCCGGACATTGATATCAAACTAATACAATAGTTAGCACAACACCTAGTCGACAATAACGCTATTTCATCCATTAACAAAGTTACGTGTTTCGGGAATTTTCATCGAATTTCACTCAGATATCGATGAAAACAAATAAATAGTCGAGATTCGAAAATTTGATTCATTCTGATTGATACTGGAATAACGAAGAAGCTCTTCAAAATTCGGTATAACATTATTCCCTACGAACTCCATACAAACTTACCTACTAACTAATCTGGATGACATGAGGTCATCAAAATCTCTGTTATTGCACAACTAATATATTTACTGTTTAATTTTATAGGAGAGGAATAACTACCTTTTCTCAACCTTGGCCTGATAAATTGTATGTATTACTGAAGCGTTTTATAAAGCTCTACAGCTCAATTCAGCAAGTGCACGTCCTAAATTTACTATTACCATTAAAGACAATTTCTTCTACTAATTGATTTCCTGATTAAAATACGAGTCGTATAATATAGCATTGTCAGCAGTAGCGCTCCCACTAATACGTATTAATCTATTTAAATAACTGAATTAAATTACTCAAAAATATGTAGTATCTACCTATATTTCCATTCTAAGTACATTACTGCAATTACAATAAACCTACTTCCACAAATCGTTATTTATGGAATAATAAATAAAGCGTCTTGGAAAATAATTTTTAGTGTTCCACCACTGATTGTATAGCATAGTTTGATGGCAAACAGCATTAACAACTCAAGACGTTGCAGCACTAAAACGTCGATGAATAGACGTTTGTTTTTGGTACCTATATCAATCCTTTATTGTCTTGCGTTGTCTCTCAGGCAGGGTAAATATTTGAAATCTCGAATGAATCGCTCGTCGAAGCTCCTTTGTACTAATGAATGTTTATTGAATGGGATAAATAATATAAGCAAAAAGGGGAATGATTGATGAAGGTAAAGAGTGTTTACAATATAGGCAAATTCAGTATTGTTCTAGTTGATGGAGGAATTAATTAAAAAATATCAATAGATATATTTTTATTCACTTCCTACTACAGAAATCGTTAAAAAAAGAGCGTAATTGGTCGGTTATGAAAAATTTTTATAATTTATAATTGTAAATTGGATTTAGTATAACTTTCGATCGAATAGCTTCCTGATAAGAGAGATTCTTTTCCTGAAGTTATTCTTTGTTATTTATGTGTATTTACGAGATAATCGTTGTCAAATTCTAGTAAAATTAGCAATTTAGAGGTAATTGCGTAATTTAAACGAGATAAAATGAAAGGAAAACGCTGTTAACTAGAAGGACTTGGATGAATAGACGTGGATGGATGACTAGGATAAGAAAATTCAATTAACTTTACATCTAATGACTAATGGCATATTATTTAGTTTAATTCTCGAATAATTTCAATAAGAGTCAGTACTTTTTTTACTCTTCGCCAATGAGCGGAGGAACGTCCTTAAACATTTCGAATAAATTCACATATTATTTGATGTATGAGATCTTTCGAAAAAATATGTAGGGTTTCATGCGAATTTTTCATAATAATTCAGCCATTGTTCCGTTGATTGTTTGACTGCGTTGATTGATGTATCCGACTAAAAAATATCCAAATAATTCACAAATGTAACGAGCACAGTACTAAACATAAATCTATGATTATTTGCAATAGTTTTTTCCAATATTGCAGAGTTTTGCATGGTGTTTTTGCCGAATTGAATAGTTAATAATTTAGTTATCTTTTATACTTACCTATTTACCGAATAAATCAGGGTATCGTAAGGAAATTAGAGCAAGTATAAGATCTTGTCGAATATTATTTTTACATTACCTATTCAATATCATAAGAGTATCGCGGATAAATTCGCTCGTTACCAGAACAACAATATTGTTACAGGATGCTTGTTATATTTGTTCGCTGATTAAAACCGTCTAACAAAGACTTTAACACGCTCGCAGCCACGATGTCAAAGAAATAAATTAGTTTTCCACTACAAAGTGCTGACATAAACCATTACGCTCGATCCTCTGAGGAAGTTCCTACGAAAAAATAAAAAATACGCAAGTAAAACTAGTCACAACTCAGCAATACCTAATAAGGGTCGGGGGACAACCCTGCTGTATTTGCCATTTCAATTATATCAAACTCCAGTGGTGTATACTTTATACCAGCAACGTTAACATCAACCTATCCTTGACATTACTACTGCTCATTTATAATAAAAAAAATAGCATACTATTGCATATTATTTCGCATATTATCAAATTTTGAAATTATAACCAAGGGACTAGTAGGTATATTTTAGTGAGGGGGATGTAACCGACGCCACTGTTTTCGACCTCCCATCCAATTATGTGTATCATGTTTGTTTGAACGAGGGAAAATTAGATGGTAAATATTAGAATGCTGTTGTTGCTCATCGAAGTAGGAAAATCTTTCTATGAGTTTGGAAAATCGCTACGGCGACGAGTCGCCCAGAGCGTGAACAATTTTCTGAGAGGAATTACAAATTTTCGGGTGTGCGCAAACCCGCATGATTGTTCCAGTATATTTTCACTAGATATCGACTGATTTTCATGAAGACGGGCTTTCCTGAATGTGACACTTCGTTACAAAGATTCTATATACTTACACTACGGGTGACTTACACTTTTGAGAGTCCAAATTTTGAGAAAATGAACAAAGTTATGTTTTTTTAAATGGAACATCCTGTATATTATTACATGTTTGGATTATACACGATGACCTAATTCCAAAAAGGGGTCACACTTGGTATTTTGATCTCATAATAAGCCACTTAAAAATCACAAAATTTTGAATTTAGGTGGCTGTGAAGGCCAAAGAGTTGAAAATCGAGAAAAACGGCTTACATGGTCCTATTCTAACTTTTCAAGTACTATCTAGTGACATGATATAAGGAGTGGCCAAGGAGGGTAAGGAGGGTAAGGAGGGTAAGGAGGGTGACCAAAAATTTCAAAAATTTTTATGACAACATTTTTTGTACCATTAGATAGTACTAAGTACATGTTGTACATGTTATTTTACAAAACATAGAAGATATTTAATTTTGAACAATATAATGCAAATCGCCATAAAATAAAATTTACAACAAATCTTAAATTTTCCATTTTAAAGGATAGGTACTTTATCAGGTTTTTTCAATGATTTTTCGTTAGGAAACATATTTAATTAACATTTTCTTTTTGAATTAAACATGTTTTATACATTTGACTAATGCTATGTCACACTAATGTAGTCCGGGTACAGATTTAAGTGCAAATGGGCTACCTTCCTCTGGGACACCCTGTATTATACTGCAGCTGTCACTGACCGTTTTGTATGCTATTCGTTTTTATTATAAATTACTGTCAAATTCGAATTTTCATCTGTCGTTATACCTCTTAAGCAATGAAAATAAAAAAAAGTCCTTTTATCCGAAATCTACAAAACAACGTCTCCTTTCATTACTCTAATGTGATCAAAATAATTACATTTGCGTCTTAACGGGGCTCCTGCCAAGGGAGACCCGCTAATTGTATAAAACCTAAAATACCCTTTGCACGTATCGCTCCAATTTTCCTAATTCGAACCTCCATACACACCGACAATTTCGCATCAGATTCAAAACGAGATTAGAAAAGATAAGAAGCGGGAGTGACTACTAACAGACGACTCGAAACTTCCGATTACCGAGCGAAAAAGGTGAAAGTTATCCGACATATAATCTACGCTCCGGGAAATAATTTACCTGATTAGTTCTGTGTTTGGGTTCATCAATGGGTTATACTCTTCAACAGTATAACAAACGGGAACTTAATCGTTAATTCTGTTCCAATAAATAACATTCATAATTAAAGTACCTACTTAGGTACAAAAACTTAAGGTGTAGAACGTATACAGTACGTATTATAAGTACAACAAAATATTGGTTGAACCGAGCTCATGCAGCGAGCGAGACCTATTCCTGGCACTGGAATATTGGATAATTATGTACGAAAAAGGAAATTTTAAACAGATATTATCTCCCTCATTCTTTACGATACATGGGGTTTCGGTTCTTTTTATTCCAAAAGGTGGCATAAAGAGTTTTATTACCGCATTGTAGCCTCTCCATTTGTTTTGATACTTTGTTGATTCGGTGTATATTTCAATTTTTTTAAAATACATGCCTTGTGTATGTTAGCATGAGCACTGGGGCACCCGGATAACTTGTCTTCATTTCGTTGTTGCATGAAGATATATCTAATACCGAGTGCGATTTAGCGAATTTTATGCGCTCTGTTATTTTCTGTTAAAAGGGGGTTTTTAATAATAATTTCGAGTTTATGTTTAGGGTGGCCGTGAAAATATTTTATGTTATTGCGGAAAGATTTTTCGGCCTTACGTAGAAATATTTAAATATTTATGTATGTTAAATTTATATATGCTACCTATAAAATGCGATTTTATAAAGCCATAAATTTATAGGCTTCCGTTTTTCCTATATTTTATTTCCTCCGGGTATATTTAAATAAGTTTATTGATTTTGATAGTTCCTGGAATGGATTGTATATTTATTCCATATGCGTAAAACTCGATTTTATAACAAATTCGATCTAACCCAATTTGATTGAAAGATTTTCTAAAAAAGAACATTTTTATATTCAAATCTATAAATTTCTACAATTGATAAAATATACACATTAATTCAGTAAAAATATCTACTAATTTAATTAACCTGTAAGGTTTCTATTTTGAAATAATGGATGAGCAAAGTTTATAGGTAGGTATATTGGCGCAATGGGAGTATTTCATTTACTTATATAACTTCAATTGCAATTTCTTTATACCTATAACTTTAATTAGTTATAGGGGGGATCTTGAAAGACACTATAATATTCAGAATAAACTAACGATATGATGTCAATACAATTAATATTTTTGATAATAGAAAAAATCGTGTTATGTTAAAAAAATTATTAATTATCCACTTTCATTTGTAGGTTTAATTGATAACTGCTAGTGAAAATGAATGAACGAACGAAGTAGAAATAAAATGAAAAAAGAAGGAAAAATCTCGCGATCGGTTGGCCTGCAATTGACTTTTTCCAAGTCACGATAAACTTCGAAAAAGTAATAAAACAGTCGGGCGATCGCGCCCTTTCGGACGGTTCTGGTAATTGAATTTTTCACTGGCAATTTAGTTCCGGAAAAAAGTAATTAAAATCAATCAAAAAAGCCGCTCGGCGCACTTGCCATTTTCATTGTTAGTTTTCAATTTCGCTTTTTCATCAACGACGAAAATTTTCCGAACATATAAATATAAAAAAAAGCGTACCTATAATTAGTTCATTTTCTACAGCCATTTCGAATCCTCATGGTGTGAAATGCGAATTTTCCGTATATTCGATACTTTTGAGGGAAGGAATGAAATTTTCTGCTCTGACTATTAGATGAAAGTACAAGTGAATGATGAATAGAGTTTTAAACAAACTGTTTCGCGTGTCCCTGTTTTTCCTCTATCCTTTTCTTCTTCAAGCGGCGGAGTATCGAGATTGATATCCCTTCATGTTTTTAAACATGTACTACATGGCGAAGATGGATGAGAGTGATTCCTGTTTCAGACGTGCGATTTCAAATTGCGTTATTTTATTTTTCTCCTGCACCTATACAGGGCGTTTTTAGTGTACAACACCGCAAACAGTGTCTTTCAACGAAAACTTGATCCTCCCTCTATAAAATAGAGAAGAAGAAGTTTTTTCTTTACTTAGGTATATGAGACTAACGCGGAAGTTTTTACACCCGCATAAACCAAATAGCGTACAATTTTGCACTTGTCTGTATATGTAAACAGGTAACTCTAACACTTCTCTAACACAATCTACATGATTATTAAAGTTATATTTAAAAATTCCTATTGTACGTACAAAAGACGATTCGTTTGTTTCCGGCGAACAACTTTAGTTTTCCTCATTATTTGACGATGCGATAGAAAAAAGTTTTAGAGTGACTCCAGAACTTTCGAGTGGAAACTTCGAATATTCCAGGAATTATTTATTGTCCAAGTTTTGAAATTACGGATAAGTAGGTGTGTATGCAAACCCAAATCCTGGAGTTTAATATGAAAAGTGATTCCCGTATCAAAAAACAATCCGGGTTCGTCTGAACTAGAAGTAGTTGAAACTTCCCCGCCTAATTGTTTTTCTTCTTCTTGCATGCCAATCCTGGTGCATGGTATCCTGCCTTTGTTGCACATATTTCTTAAAATTCATCCTGTTTACGACCATCTTCTTCATTTCACTTAATGTTACCAATTAAACTGTTTTCTTCTTATTTTTATATTTATGGTTCTTGCTTTATAGTTTCTCTTATTTCTTCGTTTCTTATTGTATTCCCGTTATCAATAGTTTGCAGCAAATCAAATCGACTGAATTACAATCGCATTACCAATATCCGATCTCCAACGGTATTTACCAGAATCCTCGACAAAAGAATTCTGGGTTCCGGGTTCACAAGTATGTATAGTTGGTTTCTTTCTATTCTGGAAAAATGACTTCTAAGTCAATGAGTTTACAACAACCCCTTGCTGGTTCAAAACAATCGGTCCGAGTGATGTTCAATAGGCCGGGCGGCAATATAAACACTGTTTTCTACCAGACCCACCGACGGATTTATTAGTTTTTATGGCCGTAGTTGGATCCTCTAATAAACAGTATTTAAATTGCCGCCCGGCCTATTCAAAATCACTCGGACCGGCTGTTTTGAAACAGCAAGGGGTTGTTGTAAACTCATTGACTTATAAGTCATTTTTCCAGATTAGAAAGAAACCAACTATACCATGGCATTCAACTAGATCTCCCGGCAGAACAGATTGAGTTGACCGCCATCATACCTGCATCTACAAACATTAAAATTGTCATTCACGTCATCATGATATGCTAATATTTAAGGGGGTGACTCTTGGACCCATTTTTAGGAAAAAACTTCATATGAATCTATGTGCAATTACTAAATATTATTAGTACCTAATTTCATAACAGCTGCAACGTACAAATGAATGCATTTAATTTCTTAATTTTTTACGGCGAGTTATACGAAAAAAAGTCAAGAAATCAAATTTGTTCTAAATTGAAGGGGACTCCAAAATAATTTTTATTTTAAGAGGAATCACTGGCGTATCAGTTTTTCTTTCAAAAATATCTAATTTGTATCCAGTACGGACGTTACTGTTAGAAATAAAAAATATTTTTAGGAACAAAAATGTTCTTTAATGCATAAACGCCGTACACCAAATTTCATAAAAATATTTAGTGTATGAAAGTGGTATGAAAATGACAATAGAAAATTATTATTAAGGAACACCCTGTATAAATCGACAAATCGGTTGTCAAGCGTTCGGTTCGAAATCACTCGTTAACCTGATTCCGATTCTCCGGGGCTTCATGATCCATGTAATAGGCAGTCTGGAGACGGACTGTAATAGGGAAATGCGGTTTGCTCCCGGAATAATTACAAAGTAAACATTTTGATTCATAGATTAGCGTATTTTTAAGCGCAATAATTTATAATGCTTTAACAAGTACCCAGCTGTGAGCAGGTAAAGTTTATCCGTTCTTAAAAGATAATTTTGTCATTTTCATTTTATTATTCCTACTTTAAAGGGTACATTGCTTTTGCTCTTTGTGAACATAACATTATACCTATTAAATGTAATATATCATATTATGATATGGAATAAAGGATGTCAATTACAAACTGGCAACATTGCAACAGGATGGTTCGTGACGTAATTGTCTTTTAAGAAAGGATAACCTTAAAACGGAGTGTTACTAATACAGACTGATACCGATTATTGCTTAAATATTATAAAAAATAGCATACATTTTGGAACAATCAATCAATTAAATTTGAATAATACTGACCATTTCAGTTACAAAATACCTAAGTGTACTCGCTGGGTTAATAACATGGTAAACCCCAATGAGATTATTGGGGATTACAGTTTAGGATTTAATAGTCAAATCATTTTATATCACCAGCACTATACCAGATTCATTAGAAGCTGTAAATAGCTATACACTATTATCTACTTTGCAGTTTTGTAAAATTTACGATAACATAAACTACAACAATAATTGATCAATTAATCAATCCCAACACACTGCTAAATTTCACAAATTACATGGTAGAAGTGCAGGTAAAATAGTAATTTCATTGTGACACGCAACATTATATAAAACACTTTAGTATTATTTGCTTACAAGGTGTAGTGTAATTGCAAATTATTATTTCGGTAATTTTGAGAAATTTTGATAATGAAAACACTGATTTTTGACCTCTCAATTTCAGTATCAATTTACACTTAATGAAGTCTGGCAATAATTCACTCTTTTCAATAAGCAAATGAATTAATTTTATTAACACAAATTGTATATAGGTACAATGCATACACAATAAGCTCCATCTAATTTAGAATCATCCTCTTATATTCGGGCTGGCTAAATTCAATTTTAATATGCCTCCCGAATATTCTGAAAAGCGCTCTGCTGTTCCGTGTTCCACTCCATATAACATATTTCATCTCTCAGATAAAAACACTACGATTATATTTTCTTATGCTCGTATACGTGTTCTTATGATCACGACCTAGAGTCTTCCAGGGCCTTATTAAGTAGGTAGGTAATATAAAAAACCGAAATTTGAGCGAAATTAATACTCCCTCTACCCATCCTTTAATTTATCGATGATTCGGGAAGCTGCACCTGATATTGATAAGCTAGCTACAAAAACTCACGAGACTTCGACGAAACTACGAAAAAATGATAAAAAAAATGTTTACAGAATATTCGCAATTCTCCTGAAGGGCATGAATATTCAATGTGCTCGGGACAATTAGGATACTTTAATACCGGGAAGACTTTCTTGAATAATACTCATAAGCGATCGAATGTTCCGAACGGGAATCTTTTTGCTCGGATTTTCATAGTTAAAAAAATGCTTTTTCAATATAATTGAGGGAATTAATGAGTATAAATATAATCATTCATTGAACTTACATTCCTATAGTAAACTATTACGTATATGAAATAAGTTTATGGTTATTGGTTATAAGTTTGTGTTTCTAAAAGAGTCGTCCTGTAACTTTCAGACTAAGTTAAACAGTAAATTGAATTCGTTGGATTTGTTCAAATATTTGAGAATCCTGTTAACAACACTTCTGTAACGTCGTTTCGAGTGTAAAGCCTGCAAATTCGCTTTTTTCTTCTATTCTGCGGTAAATTCATAAAACGCTGGGATTCGAAAGAGTTTCGTAAAGGCTCGGTTGTTTAAGAGAAATGCGCTATAACTTATTAGAAGAATAACCCTTTCATTTTGAATCGCCTAGACGGGATGTCTATAATAAGGAACATAAACTAAATACTGTACTTTTTCGACAGGTGTGTCGGTCTGTTTGCCTAAAAGATTACAAAACTTTTCGAAAAGACGAAGGCAGTAAAAAACGACCGTGAAAATAGGCAGGGAAGACGAAGAAGTAAGTTAATTTGTTCGCCCGTCGTTTGAAAAACTTTTTAACGCCTAAACTTTCTCATTAATAATTAAACGCGTTATTTTTGTTTTGAATTTTCCTGAAATGCTGCGGGATGATATTTTTCGGGAAATAATCCCCTGACTTTACGAAAATTTGTTTTGCAGGCTTGTTGGTAAAAAGTTTGTGACTGCTTTTTTTTTAATATACCTATACCTATAGGGAGTAACAAAAAAAGTAAGTCATAAATTATACCACATATTTTTGGGGTCAAAATTAACAGAACTTAAAGACAGCTTAAAATAAGTTATAGTCTTGACCTTCCTAGTCAAAATAGAAAAAATATAAATAACTATTCAAAATCTTTAATCGGATGCTCGTAAAAAAATAATTTATAAAGGTCAGCGTTGGTAAATTTCTATTAAAAAAATTTAATCCAAAAAGTATACATTTTTGGACTAATCAAGTATATTCAGACAAACGTACTCTAAAATTTTGCGTATATTTCAAAAATGCAAAAAATATTAGGGTGTTCCATGTAAAAAAACACATAACTTTAATATCTGGCACTTTTTAGGACACCCTGTATATTTCTAATTTATTTTAATTTATAACGCCATAAACCAATATATTTCAGTCGAAGTAATTTTTAAAATCTCTCACCATTTGCCCATTACTATGCGTTCCTTTGAGCGTGACCCACCCTGTATAATTCCCCTTAATTAATTTTCTTTTAGTTATCTTTATGCGAATCAAAGGAAAGAAGAGCTTTAACTATTATGAGTCAAAGTTTGTATAAAAACAGGATAGGACTGAATTCTTATTCAAGTTCTTCCTTGCAAATAAGTGCTTTGTGTTTTGTAATCGATTTTTATTCTACTAATTGGAAACTCCAAGAGTAATTTTCGTTTTTTAATTATATTGGAAATTTTCTTCAATTAATAAATTTTCTAATTCAATTTACTGTATGCTCATAAACGTTATAATAGAATAAGTCGAAAAAATTCTGCTGTTTTCCTGGAAGATAAAATAATGGGTTTCTCCATATTTCTCGACATACCTAATTGGACTTTTCCTCTACCCCATTTTTGGCAATCTATTTAGTGAGACTCAATCTTCTGAAATTGGCAGGAAAGTGAAAAACTCCTGGACTTTTCCGGTGAGGGTATATTCCAATATAAACGCTTCTAACATTTTTTTCCATCTTCCTTAAGATATTATTTACTGCTAATGGTGAATTATAATGAATTAATTAAGCAGACATTTCTTTTCAGGTAAATTTTCCCACATGATATTAAAAAATATTGCGTACTTTCGTCTTGCAATTTTAAAACGAAAACTCCAAGAGAATAAACAAATTTTTCTATTTTTTCTATTTTCTTATCCTTCCACGACTATAATTTAATCAACGCCCGACGATAAATAACACCGGTTGTAAACATGTTCAAACAACATGTGAACATTGACAAAAACCATGATGGATTGCGTGAAGGCGAACACCTTAGCGCAATAAAAGCGGACTTTATTAAAGAATTTTCGCTTAACAAATCCATATATATGTACCTACTAAAAGGTCACAAATTTAGGGACGTACATTTGAACACCATCTACACTTTTAAGAAATGTTGGTATACCTTCAAAATGACAAGAATATTTCATTTGTGTGAAATTAGCAACGAATTCTCAGCGACGGTTTTTATACCTTACGGCTAAATTAATTTACAGTAACTGAAATTGAAAAATTTTATCAAAAAATGTCGATAGGAAATATTGTTGCAGTTTATTCATAAATGAGGCAGAGTTATAAATCTTAGTGATCCTTGCAAAACCAATACAGGATGAATCATCCAAGTAATATTAAAATAAGTATTATCGTGTACATTTTTTTTTCAATTTCTTTGTTGGGCAGGTATAGCTTCACCCCGTATAATGCAGAGTTTAGGGTATTTTCTATTGTCAAGAAAATGAAAATTAAGTTATTATGAAATAAATGTTTTGAACATTTGAAATAAATCTGAATTGTAGATACCTAACTATAATTTGAAAATAAATTGATTGTTTCTTTTTGGTTTATTTCATGCAAACAACGTAATATGAAGAATTTTTATTTTAATATAATATTTTTATGTATGTTATAGTATTTTAAATTTTATATTATATTTTAATATTTTTTATAAAGAACACATTGTAAATCGGAACAATTCATTTTTAAACTCAAATTAGTACGCTAATGGAATTTGGCCAATTGATTGATTCATTACCCCGCCTCATTTATGAATAGACTATAGCAGTATTTTTTTTTAATTCTACTCAGATATTTTTTATAACCCTTTGTCCCTATTCCGCAAAGGGAGGGTATATGAATAAAATTTATTAAGAAAAATTGTAATATTTTTCTATTTCAGCGAGCTATACTGCAGCTTTACGTTTGACGAGCATGTCAGCGCCTAATGTGGCCGATTTGCGTGACATAATGGAGCTGGATTGCCATTTTGACATGGGCAAGGAAGAACTATACGCCGTGAAATGGTACAAGGACGACCAGGAGTTCTTCAGGTAAATATTTCTGAAAAAGGAATGTTAATTGTAGGGTAAAGTCGGGTATTGTTCATTTAGCAATTAGCACAGGACTTCAGTATAGAAGAACCTGGAACAAAATCAGTAAGAAATCTGTTAGAATTATGATACAATTAACGAAACTGACAAGAATAACAACAAACAATAAGCGCACAATTTTAATGAAATTAATAATGAACACCTGCACATAAAAATTTAAACGAAAAGTAGTATAAAGCTCGACTGTTTTTTTCGTTAGGTATATGCCCAAAGGGCAGCAGCAGACAATGCACTTTCCGGTACCCGGAGTTAATCTGGAGAAGCAAGCGGTCTACTGTAATCAAAGCCGGTGCAAGATCAGCCTGATTGATTTGACAAGAATACACAGTGGCGGCGCGTACAGGTGTGAAATTTCAAGCGAAGCACCCGCTTTTAGATTGGCTTCGGAAACTCACAACGTTACTGTAGCTGGTAAGTTAACGCAAACGTAAATTTAACGATAAGTAGTTTAGCAGTTAGAATTGGTGTTATCGTTGTCAATATCATAATATCTACAGTTTTCATTTCATAGGCTAAATTATCATGTTAACAACAACGAAAACACGCCACTATAAGTCATGGCACAAACCAAAACTATAAGGTGCTATCATTGATTAACTGACAAAATCTCTTCAGACAATTGTCCAAGCCTACTTGCATTTTGTAATAAATAATGGTACGAAACGATATCATGTTCTATTGCTGTGTGATTTGAAGAAACATGTTGTGGTTAAATTGAGAATTTAGTCTATGAAATGAAAACTGCATCAGGTAAAATGACATTGATAAGGCATCTTAAAGCAATGATAAAACCAAAAATAACTGCTAAATTATTTTATTTATTTATTAAATGTATGGTTTAGGGTAACTTTTTAAAATATTTCATGGTGGCCGGTTTTTATTGCCGCGCGATGAGTGTATATTATTGGCAAGATTAGAAAGAATCTTGGAAATGGTTGAATGAATGCTTCGAGTGTACCTACTTGAATTAATTTATATGTTAAAATTAGCGTAACGTCAAATTTTAAAAGAGTCAATTACCTAACTATGTAAAAAGGGTTAAATTATCATTAACTCGGGTTACTGAATTAATATCGATTTCTGCTAATTTTATCTGTTACTGTAATATACCAAACGGCTCCACAGAGCGTTATCGGAAAAGCAAATCCATCTTAGGGAAACCCTAAAGTCGAAATTTAGTAATCTCGTGTTATCTGTGAAGAACCGGTTGGATTCAGCGGTCATTGCGAAAAGCCACCTCTTCTACAATCGCCCTTTGACAGTGTTACATCCTTTTTCTGAGCCATGATACTTGGAGACTCTCGCGTTACCTTTGACTAGCCTTTTTCGAAATTTTTTCTATTTTATTTCGATACAAGATTTATTTTAATTCGGTCCACTCACACCTACAGGGCGGAAAAACCGAAACAAGGCTGCCTTGCCTGCTTCGGAATTAATTAATCCGCTAGTAACTTATTAGTCTCCGTAACTTCCTGGAGTAATGTCATTTATCGCTGAGAACTTTCGAAACATCAAGGTAAGATCATCAAAATTTCTGATACACTTCACCGTCTCGCTATTAGATAACATTGAGTATGAACTTTTGATACTAATTGACGGGAAAATAGCGAATTGAAGGCTAAACGCGATCGTTACTTTAGTCAACATGGCGGTACCGAGGTTCATGATTGAAAGTAAATTAGAAATAATTACTTATTTAAATGTACGAGTACATCAATCATATTACACTTGACTTCAGGAATATTCAAGATTGCTAGCTCAAAATTGATAGTTTGCTGATAAAATTGAAGTTTTCTAATTTTTTCATTTTTTTTCACTTTTATTGGAAAATGCCTTTGAATAATCTTGATATAAAATCACTTATAAAGTGTTCTGGACAAACTTCTCAAACGTTAAGTATTACCAAATCGAATAGCTCAGTTAAATTTTTACTGTATAGAAATTTATTGGAGGAATTAAATTTTTCTGATACAATTCTAAATTGAAATAACTACCGAACCGTCGAATTTGCGAAAATTATCGAAACTTGCGCAGTGGTAGAAAATATATTTCTCATTCGAACGGTATACAGGGTGTATCACATAAGTTGATACTTCTTTTTTAACTGTGTATGAATCTCTTAATTCCAAGCAACTTTTTCAAATACACTTTTTGAATATTCTGAAAAACAACGATAAAATATTAAAAAAAATTTATCTTTGTTTCGAATTTCGAATATTTATCAATACGTACCTGCTTCATTAAATATGAAATTCATTTATTTTTTGGCATTTATTTTACAGATGACTGCCATGTACGTATTGGAAAATATTCAAAATTTAAAAATTTTCCATCATCTTTCTATCTTCTTTTTCTATCTTTTCTATGTTATTCATAATATTCAAAAAGTTTATTTGAAAAAATTGCTTAGAATTAAGAGATTCATACGCAGTTGAAAAAGAAGTATCAACTGTAAAGAAGTATACACCCTGTATTCTTGATGTCATTACGATAAGTAGTCTATGAATTATTACATATTATTATACCTATGTTAACTAAAAAAATACATAGGCACTCTAGTTATTTTTTTGGTTCTTTTGAGGTCATGATTTAACCCCATTTAGTCATCTAAATTTAACAGAGAAATTGATCCAATACAGTGAGCCGCATTAAGTTTCTACATTTTGTTGGAGAAATTCGGAAATAACCCAATCAGTTATACAATTTATCTACATTTTAGTGGAGGATTTTACAAAAAATACTATTTGACAGGTAAATGCTATTCTACAAGTATGTAAATTTTGGTGGAGGAATTCACATTGTGAACTAACAAGCTCTTGCAGTGAACAACGATGTTTACTTTCTTATTACTTAACCAGGTTTTAATAGAGTTGATATCGTTGTATCCTTTCGGAAAATGTGTAATATAGTTCCAAAACAAACCAACAATCTCTCTTGAGCTATATTTGGTGCGTCACACTAGAGAGTGGACGTCCATCAGAAGCCGCAACTGACGCTATTTGAGTATAGCGAATCCGGGCGTGCGTCTGACTGCTCGTATAGCTCTCGACAAGACAGACCGCCAGCCACTTCATTAATAACCGGCGGTGGCAGCGTGAATTGAAATTAATCGATTAAAAAAATAGCTTAGGTATTTGTAAGAATCGCATTAGTTCGTATGGATAAAAATTAACTCTTTATCCTACTGTATAATTTAGGTAGTATACATCCATTTTTCCTGTGATTAAAATTTTCTCCACCTTAATAACAATCGACTGTCATCATCTGCGGCCTAATTTTAAATTAATTCCCGTGGCGTACCTGCCTTGAGCCACTGCCGCTATATACCCCACAGAGGACAAATAATATGTAAATGGATAGCAGCATTTAGTCCTGCTTCCAAGAACGCCTCAGCGCCGCAGTATAAACAGAAAACCTTTATCGCTGGTGTGTAATTTCTAGTAGGTATCGGAGTAATGTGATCCCGCGAGGCAGCAAGAAGTTTGCCTTTGGAGGGTGTATACAGGCAAAGGCGGGCGAGAAGCACCCCCTTGACTACCCGACTTTGATATCTGATAAACTTTCCACTCTTAGATTACTTTACTTGCTCGCTCGTGTATATGAGACATAGCTTGCCTCATCCTGTTATTGGACGTATACGTATATGCTCAGTGGTTAAATTATTGTTAAAACCCTCTAATAAAATAAAGCTCATTTTGTGTTTATTTTGTTGCAGCTTTACCAAGAGGCCCTCCAAAAATCGACGGACTCGCAAAAACTTATGTGGAAGGCGACACTTTCAACGCCAAATGCACCTCGGATTACTCCGATCCTGAACCCATATTGACTTGGAAAATCAACGGTTTAGATGTAAATATTCATATCAATACCTAAGTATTTTGAATTTTGGTCGGGGTACAACTCCGTTCTTCATAATCCCCCAGGCCAATAAAAGCTTCCTTGTTTAACGCGCCCTACCACGTATTTAGATGGCCAGCGTCTTGAGAGCGCATTGTAAAGCTGGCAACATTGCTATGGCCAGGCCAGTCGAACTCGGACTTGGTACTGTTTGTTTCGGGTTCCGTCTCCGTATATCGGGTATCCATTTGTTATGCAAGTCCGATTTGAAAGAGGGGATTATGAAGAGCGGAGTTGTACATGGAATTTCTAAATTTTGGTTAAGAAAATTACAATGATTTTGCAAATGAGGACCCTAACGTTTTGGTGGAAAAATTCGTAATAGTTTTGCATACATTTGTATGAGAATCCTTGCGATTTTTTCGACACGCTATCATTATGTTGATATATCGGATATTTCTGATTTTAAAAATTTTTGCTTGCCAGTTTACCCAGTCAAATTTTACAAAGCTTTTCGAACGTTGTGCTGAATATAATGAATGTTTTTATGCGTTTTCCAAAAGGCTGTGAATGATTTTATTCTGGCTCTATGGTACGTGCCCAAGCACTAAACTCTCTCATTTAAAAGATTCATTCTACCTTGTTCAATTAGCTATTCAAATAGCATTTTTTTAATAACGGGTTATGTTAATTTTTATTGCATTGGTTTGGTAATATTAATTTTTTTTTATATTTTGATGTGATCTAAATTTGATGATTTTAAAAGAAATGAGAATTTCCTGTTACTCAATATTTTTCTTTTAAAGCATATTTATAATTAAGAAGTAAGATTTAAAGATTAGCCCGAATATGGCTGGGAATTTTCATAAAAAATATAATCATGGATCAACTTCCAAAAATCAAGATATCCTAAATAATAGCATGTAAAAGTAGAAGTACGTAATTTACGATAAGTAACATTGAAGAGCGAACAAGAAAATATCCTGCACTAGTTTATTTAGTATAAATTCCACTCGGAAACTACCGAAACCAACATAAAATAAAATTGACCTATCAAGCCGTTCCTTTTTCGGTTTGACCGGATGTCCTTTTTCACAATAAAAACTGTTTTTAGAACGGGAAGTTGCAGACATAGATTTCGCGAACGAGATAAAACATATTAAATAAACTATCTAAAGGTTAATTGGTAGAATTGCTTTCAAAAATATCGCTCTTCCTGTTTGGAAAGATTAACTATTCTTGCGAACGGAAGTCGCTTTGAATTAACTGAAAGGACTCCGTAAGAGAATGAATTGAAGTAAGGAGCTTTATAATTGGTATTTGGTTTTAGCCGGTTTAAATTTAGTGGGATTCATTTTTGATGTTCGTAAGGACATTCAAAATTAATATTACACAGGCATATCCTCAAGTTTTCTATTGAACAAACGTAACTTTTTGGAGAAAATTCGACTCTTATATTGATCATTTTTTCGTATTTATCGTATTTATCATAATAACGGAGTAAATGAGCTTTACCGCACTATTTAAGTAGGTTAAAGTGATACCAATTTTATTCCAAAAGGCAACAAAAAAATAAATTCGTTCTAATCCCCATTTACAATAATTACATTTAATTAATTCGCTTGATGCTTTAGGCGGATGAGGCACAATTAACACCTGTGAGATTCTCATTTAGAAGTTCCGGAACACAATTAGATAACATGCAAACTTATCCCACCTCTGATTGATTGTAAACCGGAAATCCAGGTGCTGGATTCTCCCGTTTTCCTGTGCTCGGTTTCCTTCCTCCTCGATTCATAAGGGGAATTCTCGTATGTTTTTCTACTGTAAGCCGAGATTTCTATGTAGGCACTAACCCTCACAACTTTTGGTGGAAGATTTGGAGATTAGAGATTAGAGAATAGAGAATAGAAGAATAGAAGATGAGAGATTTGCGTTGAATACGCCACTGCAGGAGGTATTCAAGAGAAATTCGAGTTGTTGTCGATACTGTATAAACAGGAACCGGATGATTCGAGTGTTTTAGTAGCGATATTTCAATGTGATGAAGAGATTGAATTACTTGGAATTACGTAGAATTACATTGGTAAATAAAGAGATAAATATATTTAATCTTTCAACTAATTCGTAGATGATCTGTGGTTGGATAAAAATTTTACATTTAATATTCTATAAACTTTTATGGAAGAAACTCAAGTCGATTACTTTGGTGATTGTATTTGGGAATGTTAATAGTAGCAATTTCAAAGCGGTTAGAGACATGATTACTTAGAATCTTCTAAATAAACAAGCAAATAAAAATCACTGAAAAAATATATCCCGAATTATAGTTTCTGTTTATATTAACAATTCGTCCATTATTCCTATTCGGGAAGCATATTTAAAGTAAGTATTCCGTCGAATAAAAAATTTAATCCCATTAGAAGCGTCTCATGACGAATAAAGTCGAATGTAAAAGCATCGTAAAGAGGCAACAAAAGTTATTCGAAAGAAAACTCCGGGCTTGTGGGGAGATAACGGATTTATTATGAGGTATCCCCACAATAAAATCTTGGAAAAGTTAATTTGATAACATCTCCGGGTGATTATTTCGAATGAGGAATTTCGCCGCAACTGAAATTAAACGACAGCTTTATTAAAAGAGTTAATTTAGCGTTTTACTCTTGAATTTTGTTATACGTCGAGTCTCGGTTGCTACAATTTGAGAATTTTATGAGCAAAGGTTCAAAAGGTGGATATTATACGTTCAACATGTGTACATAAGCATAAACATATGGTACTTATCGGCACAATACATAACAAATTTTAGCAGATTCGGTGTGGTGCAGACAGTATAGTAGAGGAGTTTGTATAGACAATATTTTAAGAAATTTTGAAGAAAGTGTCTGAGGTATTTTCAAAAAAAGTTCTAGTAAATCGAAAAGTTTCGTTTATTTTTATATTTCGGCTGTAAAGTCGCATTTACATGAGGCCAGTCGGGCCCTAAAGAAAGCCATATTTTATGCTTGATTTCTCTCGTTTTCCAAAAAAAGATATAGGTACCTACACTTCTTTCTCCCGTTCCGCGTTTCTTAATTAACAAATTAATTGTCCGGAATTCCCTTCTAACTCGATTTGTTTGCTCACCCTATATTATCCGAAACGTTCCTGCGAAAAATTTGCATATATACGATTTCTCTCGTTAATTAATACCTATACCTAATAATTGCTCGATAAATTATTACACTCCAGTTTCCAAGCGTTTGCGCGAATTACTGGAAATTAACGGAATATTCCATATAGGTCCAATATACAGCGTTTCCAACGAAAATTTGATGAACATTTTAAAAAATTTTCGGTTTTCGAGTTACAGAGGGGGCCAAATTTTCGTTGGAAGGCCCTGTACAGTTGTTACTCTAATGGCTTTTTGACTTATTTTTCTTGTATAAATATGAAGGCTGGACGAAAATCGCGCCATGAGTAGCCTGATCTAGCTCTGAACAATTGATCTACCTTGGCATTTTGAGAAGGATACACCTCAATTCATTGCGCAGAATTGAAATCTGCATGAACGAAGGCCATATTGAACACTTATTGTAAAAAATAATTATCCTTCTCTTTGCATTGTTATTTTTCAGTATATGTTTATCTTTGTCTATTAATGATTTTTTTATTGTATCTAATAACGTTAAAATAGACAGTGTTCGTGTTGTGCTGGTAGTTATAACCGTCAACTTAATATTCTTGAAAATTATAAATCACTAACCATCAGTCCATAATTTTTTTTACTCAAATACCATGAGAGATACATGTTTTTTACAAGAGACAAAAATGCTACAAATTAATACTGCTCTCCATAAAAAAAATGGGGGAATAGGAGCGGCCCTCAAAAAGAACGTCATTTATTGTAGGATTAGGGTGGTTTTTAGCCTTCCTTGATCCAGTTTAATTATTCATAGAATTTTGGGATGTTGTATACTTTGGCATACGTTCCTTATTTCCTGCACGCTTTTTTATTATTTTTGGCAATTATAGGTATGCATTTTTTTGTTTTTTCCAGCCTCCACTGCACGCCATATCGCATACATCAAGCTCTGAGCCTGATCACATGGGTTTGATCGCTAGAACAGTAACCTTGCATTTCACCATGGATAAAAGTTTACCTCCAGGTAGTGAAATAGAGGTAAGATGTGAGTCTGTTCAGCCGGGCGTGCCGGAGCCCAAGAGGACAGCATCACAGAAGGTGTCAATTAGACAAGCAGGCGATCCTCAGGTGGTCAACAATCAAAAATGGTGAGTTGAGAAATAAACAATAAACAGTACACGAGTAAAGACCTTCTTAATGAAGGAATTTTCGATCGTATATTTATAAAAATTGTGAGAGAATCGTTTTTTATGTATATATAAAACAAAAGAAGCCATCTATGCCAATTAATTTTCGTGATATTTGACATTCTGTATAGAAACGCACTAAATTTAATTATGCTGATAAAATCTAGTATCTATAAAAAAAACTAAAAATATCTCGATTTTAGAATATTTTAACTTCTACAAGAATTATATTTTTTTTTCAAAATAAAACAAACAGGGTATTTCTTTATTAATTCAAAATAACAACCAATAATTGGAATTTTGTATCGAATTTCATAAAATTTAGTAATTTCGCTACGTTGCAGGTATGTATGTGTAAATGAGCGGGTCGATGTAGCAAGTACAATTTTGTAAAATATACAGCAATACCAATGTAAAATACCTTAACTAGTAAATTTGTAAATTATCCCAAATTAGTCGAAAGTACAGAACAGAGCCGGCTTTCGCAAATTTCTACATACTTAATGTTTGTTTTTCATCATATTAATTACTTTATTTGCATCTTAAACTTTAATGTTTTTGACAAAAAGTGAGTAACTACTTAGAATATCTATAGATGTGAAAAATGTTGAATAGTTCTTGCGATTAATATTTCTCACAGGTAACGTTTACAGTTATTCCTTTTGCTTTGTGCGAATATTCAATTCTTTTTCCTTTCCAGGTACGTTTCAGGAATCGCATGCAATTTCAGACCATCATTCCAGATCCATATAGCGTGGTTGCTGGTGTGGGTTCTGGTGGTCAAATGGATCAATGGCAGCGTAAGAAGTTTATTATAATTTTTTATATCATAGACATTGCAGTGATTGTTTACAGTGTTGACATGTGGATACAAATGAATGATGTGATTTTATGTGGAAGATACTAAAATGTAAGTTATGTTAGTAAAGTTTCCTGTTAAATGTATAGCTTAATATTTCATATTTTTTGTTGGGGAAGGAAATTTTAATTGATGACTTTAGAAACATCAAACACGAAGAAAGTGTTTCAATTTCAACAAATTCTATGCTCAAAAATGTTCTTTCCATTAAACTCCATTAGTATCAAAACTAAAAATTTCATACGACAAAATTGACCAAATGATTTAAAATTGTACTCATAATTTTCAGTGGAAAAATGAGTTTGCCGAATGTTTCTATAATACAGATAATCATTTTTCTGTATAAAAAGGATTTAGTGCAGATTACTAGAAATTCAATTCCTTGCAATTCTTATTACGTTTAGTTATAATTATGTAACATAAAAGACGAATCAAAACTATGAATAATTCTTTTTGTATATATTTTTAAATTTAAATTTAAGTCAACTAGATTAATCTTAAGTGTGTATTTAACGCAGTTAAAAGTTAATGCATTTAACTTAAATTTACGCAATGATGATTGCAATAAAAATCACAATACATACTTACCCAATAAATGGACGGCCTGTATATTTTGAAGTTCTAAACTATAAAATTTATTAAAAATTTTATGTATTTTAAAATAATATCTATAGATAAACAACATAGGTAAATGTATATACATTAAATAATAACTTAAAAAAGTCTCTACAGCAATTAACACGGGCCAATCTGTTTCAGACAGAAGACAACGTAAAATTAACAAATTAAAATTTGGAAAGGTGGGAATCGATCATTCGTGAAAGTTCTGTTTTCAAAGTTGTTAGGTAGGTAAATAAGCCCCTAATAATTCATATGAATAAACAAAGTTGATTTCTTTTTTTCGCCTAAAGGAAATATTTGTTTATTTGGCGTATGGGTGAATTATTAGCGAATCTCCGATAGGGTGAGGAAATTTAATTTTACACTCCGATTGCCTTTATTTCAGGATTTGACGCTGATGCATCTTGCTTTTTGTTCATCATAGCGCATCCTGCAAACCTCTAAAATCTCATTATAATTTGATTCGATTGGTTAGTTACAGTATTAAGGGATTATGTTGCTATGAATAATTCACGCAGGCTTGTGTTATTTGTTTTACAATGTGTTCGCTACTTTTGCCTCATTTTGCTTCATGTCTTCCGATTAACTCAGGATTTTTAAATATAAAAACCATGATGATGAGTCTTTCTGGTTTCTTCATCGCATTCTTTCATCTTGTGAATACCTCCAACAGAGTCATTCTCAGTGATTTCCCCTTGTAAAAAATTCTTATCAAAATAATTTGAAATTTATATAGTTCACAATTTATTTATTAAAGAATTATTCCAGAACTTTCCCCTACATTATTTTACTATTTTTTTTTTCATATTTTTCATGTCCTTATTACATCTAAGTAACATACTAACGAACGTATACAATATAACGTTTTAATTATAAATGGAAAAAGTACCTACCATTGTATGCAATATACATAACTACATATGTACGAACTGTTACATACTACATGTAGATATAATTAAATTTTCAACGCTTTGGTACAGCTTAATTGATGAACTTAATTGAAACATGAGCTGAACTAAATTAATTTCATAAAAATTGATTAAAATGCATTAGTATGTGGCCAATGGGGAAAATCGAAGTAAAAAACCTCTGAATATAGATAATTCGAAGTAAAAAATAAAAATGCACTGGAACAATAAAATAATTGAAATAAATGTAAAGAAAAAATTAAATAGTCATTCTCGTTAATAAGAGGTATTTTGTAATTTACGGTTTTATTTTTTGAAGCACATGTTTTTATTGAATTTTCACTCGAATCACGAATGTTTCCTATTATGTAAATAATCGCACTTATCGCACAATCTGTAACGAAAAATGTACGTACTCGTATGTATTATATGTAGATATAATTAAATAATGTAATTAATACGGGTTCATAATTTCAAATTATATCAATACAGGGTGTTCCCAACCATCAACTTCTCTTCGCAGAATCTTAGAAATTTAGAAACACTCCCTCTATATATACCTAGATAGAATATTTCCTTTTATTTATGTATTACCTATATACCTATAGTTAACTAAAATCGGTAACGTACATTTTTCCTACGTGTGATGTTTCTATTAAGTTAAATTAATGTTGAAATTTACTGAACTTAAAACAATGTCGTTTGAGATGCACCTATAATAGATTGACTGTTACTTTTGTGATATTAAAACTATGCACTAAATAACATGATGTCGATGTAAGATACATACAGTGTGTGTCACGACTATAAGCCATTAAAAATATCTGAAAATATTGTGGTAATTAAAACTTACGCTTAAAGTTGCTGTCCACTTCCGGTATAACCGGAAGTAAGAAAAAGTTTCCCTGAATAGAGCTTATTGACAAATATTTGCATAAGTATAACTTTTCAAATTTAAATTACCACTATTTTTTTAGATACTTCTAATGGGCCATCGTCGAGACACACACTGTATACCTGAGAATAATAAATTTTATTTAAAGACTAGTAATTAGTTTTATTTGGCCCTTTACTAAGAGAAATTTAAAGCCCGTTTAAATTACGTGTCATTTTGGAGTACAGTCTTGCATAAATTTAAGCATTTACGAGTAGGTACCTAGGTATATCCTAAAAAAAATTCCAATTTTTGCGGCCTATTTACGATTAAGTTTTTAAATTAATAAGATATTTAAGGGATTTCCATATTCGGATATCTCTTAACTTTACAACTTCTTTTTTAAGACTCATTAAGGACGTATATGGCTATATTATAGCTGTTTCACAATAATTTTAAAAAAGAGGCTCTCCCTCAACGATTAAAAAGAATTCCGAAATATTCAAGCGATTGGACGTTAAACGAAAAGCTTAGTCATTAAATCGACGATATAAAAATTAATAATTGTTATATAGTCTATTCATAAATCTTATAATAATATAGTAGTAATAAATCAATGAAATAAATGCTTCGAATAATTGAACGTTTTGAATAAATCTGAATTATATCTCTTTTGAGGATAAATTTTTATTTTAAAATAATATTTTTATATATTATACTATTTTAATTTCTAACCGATACAGAACAGTGGCGAGAC
Organism: Phyllotreta cruciferae; assembly: GCA_917563865.1. NCBI lineage: Eukaryota > Metazoa > Arthropoda > Insecta > Coleoptera > Chrysomelidae > Phyllotreta > Phyllotreta cruciferae. The sequence continues at coordinate 2,689,969 of OU830609.1, read as the reverse complement.
ACCCTGTATTTTAATATTATAGGTAATATTTTTAATATGATTTTCTTTATATCGAGAACACATTTTTTAAATCGGAACGATTCATTCTTTTAAACGTCTAATTAAGTAAGTACACTTAGGGAATTTGGCCAATTGATTGATTTTTTACTCCACCTCATTTATGAAGCGACTATAAAAAAGGCAGTACCAATAATATAATTATTAAAAATTAGAAAAAATCGTCTAATTTTTTGATCGTTTTTCGCAAAAATATATATTATACAACAAAAAGCTTTTTTCACGTAAAGTAGGAGTAAAAGTAAACACTTATTTCCTCTATATTTCCTTCGTATTAGTAGATACGAATAATGTATCATAGTACGAAAAACCTCGCAGGTTCGCAATTCCTTAATGACAGTAAAAAGTGCTTATTTTCCACCCTTTCCAACACACTAACGATTTCCACGACTGTCGTTATTCCTTGGAAATAAAAAATATAATAAAAAACCACCGACAAACTACATTAAACCGAAAAAAAAAACGAACGCGCCGCTATGGACCGAATAATTCGATCGGGAAATTGTAATACGCGAGATGCCGCGGCATTCATATGGAAATTTTTGGGGTAGGTAAAATTTAATGGCGGATTGGAATTCCAAATATTGTATATATCTATTTATTTGTACGATATATTTATTGAAATCAATGATATTTTAGTGTAATTATTCGGTCGATTCGCTTTGATATATCAATAAAACATAATGAATATTCCTTCAATATCATTAACTATAAAGTACAGGGCTATGCACGGTAGCCGTGCATTAGAAGTATTTCGTGAATGGCTGTGTATAAAATTATGAAATTTTGTATACAAGGGTTTTTGGATGTAAGGAATTCATCTAAAATATTTTCAAAAATGGCCAACTTCCGTTTATACCGGAAGTTGATCGTTACTTCGTTATTTTAAATGGGACACCCTTTATATTTTTGCATTTTTAGAGTCTACTCAAAGAGCGTTATACAGCCACTCAAAAATCACAAAATTTGGAATTTAGGTGGCTCTGAAATCCAAACAGTTGAAAATCAAGAAAAAGGCTTACATGGTCCCATCCTAACTTTTCAAGTACTATTTCAGTAAGTATCTAGTAAGTATCAAGAAAAATGATTACCTTTCACGCTATCCTCGCTTAACAATATAATGCAGGTAAAACTCAGTAAATGTAATTTACAATTATACATACAAAACAATTAAGTGTAAAGAACGTTTATTTTATAATGTTTCACAACATTATTAAGAGAATTGAAGGGCCTAGAATAAAAGGGGTCCAAATGACATTTTTTTAAAGTGCAGATTTAGGTACCTTAAATGCCAATATATTCACTCTTAAAAGGAATTTAAATGATTTTCTGCTTTGAGAATCTATTGAAGCATCTATTGAAGCAATTATTGTATTAATTCCAAGACGAAACAAAATTGAACTAAACAGCATTCGTCGGCTTTTTTTCATTCTCCCTCTACATCTGTCCTGTTTAACTCAACTAGCAAAACTTTTCTCACACGTGTCCCTTTCTGCTTCTGTTTCACCTTACCATCACCGTAAAACACATAAAAACGAAACTTCCACTATGCTATACTTTCTATATAAACTTCTACTATAATATAGGCACTTTCTAAATTCTCGGAAAAACATGAACAAGACAAAAAAGTTAGACGGATTCCCAACGGAACATAAATTGCACCGGTGTTTTTTCGCCCGCAGTTACGCCATGAAAATAACTCCTATACACAAATATGACAGGAACAACAATAAAGATAATGTATGCGGAAGCCGTCCTCTTTGTGTCCCGTGCAGCTTCGTTTATTTCACCGATGTACATTTTTACATACACACAGGATTTATCCGGTGTGATTTATCATGTTCGAGATTCTATACACAGATTCTATACAAACGACTTCTAAAACTTCCTGATAATCTTTTAAGGGCGCATAGGGCACTAATATAGTACAATATTCTCAATATGACTTGAGTGGAGATGGTGCTACTTGGTGAATGCTATGATAACGAGGCTATAATGTCTGCTGAAAATTTCATGGCCCGTATTCAGCAGCCATCTTTTGATACACGCTAACAACTCGACATTTTTACTTTGTTGTTATGGAGTAACTATGGACATTGTTACGATTTACGAGACTAAACGATTGATTAGCGTTAAAGATAGGTTCTAAATACGGGTAAATCTTTAGTATAGCTATAGCTAATTTTACAGGACTTCAAAACAGTGAGTCAATAATTTTGACGAACAGTGTGTAATGAAACCGATGTAGAAATACGAGTATAGCTTCTATTGACTATAGTGGTATTGTTCCAATTAGTGTAACTGCAGCCTTGTTCAAACCGTCTACTCTGTAGAACCTTTAACTCAGAACAACATAATAACTAAGGCCCGGTTGTAGATGCATAGTTCAACTGTGGTTGTGCGTTGAACCTAGTTTAATTGCAAATTTGTTTTGTAAGTACGTCAGTCACTATATGTTGATCTGTGGTTCAGAGAAAAGTTTACGTGAACGATCCTTGAAGAGAGTTCAAAGGCGGTTCAAGTGTTTTTAACTTGATTGGTAAACCCCTTCAAAAAGAGAGATTGAATTTCTGATATACAGTTCATTATTCAAAATGAACGTATTACCTAGAAGAATTAAACGACGATGAAGATTTTTTGCAAATTTTGAATGGTCTTTTACATCCTAGAAGACCACAAACCATCAGAAATAGACTCCGTCATTATGAAATATGGTTCGATATTGAATTTAAATGTAGATTTCGATTAGATATTAATTTATCAAGAACTTCTCATCAAATGTAGATAGTTCCAGTCCAAATAATTCAAAATAAACGAAATATGAACGGCGTTCAACCAAACTAATGTTGATCTTGCACTCTACAACAAAACCCAAAATGAACTCGGTCCAAAGTTGACCCGTAGTTGAACTAACTTTGAATTATTGTTGTCAGCATTCTAAACTAATCTAGGCCCTTATATGATCTGAATTGGTATGGCGCAATGAATGAACTATCCTAAAAACCCTGAATAAAGAACAAAACCTAAGCAGCCTGAAACTCTAAAGGGTGCAATTTCGATAAGCTACCTACACAATAAACTATAATATCATCTTTTTACATCTTTATATCTTCATCTTGGGAGCCGTAAATAATAACAACACGTTGAATGCGAGAAGATATAGGAGGGTTTATGGTGGTTATTTGTAAGGAGTCCATGCCTGTACACAAATAATTTGTCAGTCAGTAGGGTGGTATAGTTGATGGGAAAATCTGGGAGTCAAATTAATGAAAAACGAATGAGAAGTAGAAGGGATGACGGGGCAGATTGGTGTTCATTTTATTACGGTTTATACAGATGTAGTTTCGTGTATTTCTTCTTTATGTTGGAAGGCGGTTTATTGTTTCGGAAATGTGGCAAGCGAGAATAATATGGTTCATACAAATGAGGGCAAACTTTCGTTAATTATGTTTATTAAATACTTTCCTAGTATGTTTTAGACTTCTAACAACGGAAAATTCTTCGAATTTTTCGAAAACGAAGTCTTATGATCTGGCTTTGTCGTCCGTCCGTCCGTCCGTCTGTCGCGAGTTTCAGCGGCTAAACGGTTATAGATAGAGACAAACGGACAACGGCATTCGATTCAGCATAGTCTAAAACCTCTCCCGTTTCAAAAAAAAAAAAAAAAACTTAACGTTACATTAGTTAGAAGTCTCTCTACGGCGCACTGGGCCGTTCGTCCCACTTTTTAATTAACGTGTGTACCTAATTATATGCTATCGAATGTATAATAATTTATATTAAAATTTAGAGAGCGAACGAAATTTAGAGAGCGAACATGTTAGGTTTTGAATTTATATCACTTTTTTATAAACGATTTTTTAAAGCTTAGGTATAGATAATTGCTAATTTAGAACTTTTCTATTCTTCGATTTTTACTATCCTAAAACATCCTAGAATAATCTAAATTAATACTTGCAAGCACTATATACATAGCGCTTTCCCTTTTTCTTTTAAAAAGTGTCCCACAATTGCCTGGAATAAGCTGAAAGGGCTGGAGCAGGTACTTTTATATCATTAGAATGAATGAACAAAGGTAGCCGGGAGTGCATTAGTGTAATGGGCCTAATAACACAAGGTGTTTTAAGTGGGAAAACTCTCATTAATAAGCCTTCCTTATTCGAGATACGCCTAATTTTATTCAAAGCAAAAATTCCTGGGCTTCTCTATGCCTTATTTTAATGTCCTTTCACAGTCTTCTGAACTCTTTTAAGAGTATTTTGAGCTCATGTATAATATTATAACTGTCACAGTCTCAGTAATTTATAAGCTATCTTTTAGTATTTTTTATTTAAAGATTCTATTTTTATTTGCAGAAAGAATAAAATCAGTTTATGAAACTTTCAATCCATTCTATAAGAGCAAGCTAGAAAATTTCCTTCTGCAGCAAACTCAATTAAATGGCGACTAAATGAAAACTTGCTCTATTCTAAATAGATGCCGTCTTAAGCTAATTTATTGTTCACCATAAATTCTCTTTCTCTAAATTTCTCTTCTCTGCATTTCGTTAGGTCGGCTTGCCTCAATTACTTCGATTTGAATTAGGAATTAGATCGAAATAGTATATCAAAATTTAACATTGCATAAAGGATGCAGATATCGGATATTTATATGTCGATTATTAAAGAAAACATGTCCTTTTTGGCCATTTGGACCATTTTTATGACGAATAGAAGGAAGAAAAATACTTCAAAAACGTAACAATACACACTTCTGTCGAATTACGAAGCATCAATGTTTTCAGATAGAACTCGGATAGAAATCTGTCTGATAAACAGAACCAAACCAATCTCAAAAGATAAGTAAATCCTTGCGTTATCCTTGAGGAGTCCTGTATTATCCTAATATTACCCTAATATATGTTAAACTTTCTATTACCATTTTTATTAGGTACTAAATATAGTCCGTTCAAGTTTACCGAGCGATGATCTCATGACGTTTCCTGTCATTTTTCCTTCCACAAAAGAACAAAATGTTGTGCAATATGTTTGTTTCTGGAAACAAATCTTATAATATTATCTAATAATATAAATTCCTGTAGTTCTACAAACAATAAACATGGTCAGAAATTTTTGGATAAGATTTCTTCCCAGAAATAAAACTACTCTCTACCTAACAATTTGGTATTTCGTAAATTTTTTGTATATAAGGATATTCCAATTAGGTATAAGAATATAATCGCGTGTCTGCAGTATTAAAGAGAGCAGGAATCTTTACGTGTATAAGCAAGCAGAAGTTTATTTTAAGGAACATTAAGTGTACTTTGAGCTAAATTACTAAAATAAATCGCTCGATATTCGGACGTGTTGTTGATTCTTCCTCCAAGTTTATAAACTCCTGAATTCTCTCAATTCGCACGAACACTTCCTGTCCGAGCACTTAAGTGAACAACTAGACTGGAAGAGAATAGAGGAAACAGGAAATGAAGAGCGCTGTAGAAAAAAGCCGCCGTTGTTGTTCTACCCTAGAGTTTAGAGTATCGTCGGCAAAAGGGGAATGCAAGAATAAAAACGAACGAGAATTTTATCTTCGGGTGATAAATTTTCTCTAAATTTTGAGTAATATGAAAACATTTTAGGATCTAACAAATATTTTAAGATATAGAACTTGTTTGAACTCCAACAACGCTAGAAAATAATTTCCCTTATAACTTATTTTTAACCTTTCGAAAAATATCCTAGCATTTTTTCTTTCTTGCGCACCTTTTTCTCCTTGTGACCGCCAATCATTAATCTTCCGTTCCCGCTTTTCCTTGTCTTTTTACCCCTGCGCTAGATTAATCCTTTAATAATGACCAGGACTAAAGACGCGGGATGTCATCAGTGTCATCACGAATTTGAATAATTTCAACCAGACGGATACAGGAAGAAAATTATACTAATTACACTCGAAGTAATTACTCTCGAACAGTGGGGGTTACATTTTTATATAACCATATTTAAACGCGATCCTGGAAAATGTCAACTTTTCTTTCTGCAAAAAGAATTATAAATTTGCATTTAATATTATTTTTATTCTTACGCGGTGAATTTTGAAATTACAGAAAGTTTTCCTTGTTTTAGTTTTATCAAATTTATGATGAGCTATTTAACTAGAATACACATTAATAAACATTTGTTAGTGAGGTTCTTAAGTGTTTCATTCTCTTAAGCGGAACAAAGCTTTCCTTTCAGGAGAATTATTTCAGGTGTATTAAGTGTTAATGAAAGGAAAATTGTTTTCGGATACGATTATCTAATTATTTCGATTATTGTGCATTGGCAAGTTTAATTTAATTCCAGAATTGAAATAAAATATTATAATATTCCATAACGTATACAGGGTGTATTGTAAGGTGATACTTCTTTTTCAACTGTGTATGAATCTCTTAATTCTAAGCAACTTTTTCAAATAAACTTTTAGAGTATTCTGAAAAACAAATAAAAAATTTTTGAAAATTTTTACCTTTTTTCGAATTTCGAATATTTCCCAATGCGTACCTGCTTCATTAAATATGAAATTTATTTATTTTTAGGCATTTTTTTGACAGATGACTGCCATAAATAAATTTATTATTTAATAAAGCAGGTACGTATTTGGAACATATTCGAAATTTTAAAATTTTCTATCTTCTTTGTTATTCATAATATTCAAAAACTTTATTTGAAAAATTTGCTTAGAATTAAGAGATTCATACACAGTTGAAAAAGAAGTATCAACTTACAATACACCCTGTATTATATCTACTTATATTCGATTTGTATGCAACAGAACCACTTGCATCATGTGATGCAAATTTCTTCGCCTCAGCAATGTTTTTCGGCCAATATATTGTAGGATAGGGTCACGTGCCTAAGTTTAGAAAAAGAGGTGTTCGTAGTTAGGTTATCTTTAAAGCAAAAATTTACGGATCTAAATCATTCAATTCCTCCAAGACCATCTTGTGAATACCCTTTTCGAAACGTAAGTCCTCAATGAAGGTGTACATAGGCCTCGTTGCAAATGAATTGCAAACATACAATAATTAAATTCACGGCCTGAAATAACGGGCACTGTCTTGGAATATCGCGAATCATTTGTATGTCAGTGTCGTCTCTTGTTCGTGTATAATTGCTATTTATTTAAAAAGTATCAATAATTCTTTAACTAGTTAATTGTTTTATTAACACATCTGAATTTTTTAATGTTTTTTTGTTACTTATCTAGCACCATGGAAATCTACATAATTTTCATAAATTTGTCTTATTAACTGGATATTAAATTACAATGGATATAATTATGGCATCCTCATCTATTCTTCTGGGAACAAAGGTATTTCGCAGGATGAAGTGTTTAGCGGAATTTCTAGTAATTTAACAAAATTACAAACCTACTGTAAAATGTTCCGTACATCATTGGTGAGATGTTTTGCACGTTTGTGATCCTCCCTAAAAGCATTTTAGGCGTGAGAAAGAGGATTTTCGAATTTTTGTTTGGTGAGTTTCTAAACGAAAATTTCGCATGGAAAAAAGGGCTGGATGTGCGAAGCGATAAAAAAATGTACAAGTAAATTCTTTCTTTTAAACGGTAAATTCTAAATAAATTACGATTTACGATTTTTCGAAAACTTCACAAAATACATTCACACACAATACTATTTAGCAATAAAAGTAGTGCAGTTAAACCAATTGTAAGATAGAAGATTTCAATAAATAATTATTGCATCAGATTCTTTTTACTACCCCTTCAATGCAATCCTATACCCTTTTGTGTCTTCCTAAATTATTTCGTCATCAAAGGATATCTCGATATTATCAACACACTTTGCAAATTACTGCTGAAAAAGAGTCGCAGATAACCGTATAACGTTACCAATAAACTCTTTTAGGTACAAAATCGTTATACTAATGATGACATCATATTTAGATGATGATTATGATTATTATAAGCAACCAACTTTCCAAGTAAGGTATCTAATTTAAATTATGACTATTTTCTCTTCAACTATCGCTTTATGATGTCCAGATTTTTCTCTTTTTCTTGAATCATAAGCATTCTAAACAAACTTTTACTTGATAGAGCTTAATGAAACAATAGATTGAATAGAAATTGGAGCAGCATCGGGACTCCCAACTACGGTGTCTGGGAACAAAGGAAAATTTGCATCGAAAATGGAAGGAAAACATCGTAGTTTTTCCGAAACACTCGATAAATTTTCTATTAAACGAAAATATAGGGTTCCAATAGGTTCCAAAAAGAATTCCAATTTTACGTTAACTATCTCTATAAGTTATTGTTATGATTTGGAATGCAGCGGACATAACTAAGTACATTTTGAAATGAATTACCGTGTCGATTTTATACTGTAGTTAGATACAGAAATTTAAAGTGAAAAGCCACATCGCCTGGCGGGATATTAAAACGAGACAAAGGATTCGTTTTCAAATTAGGGTAATGGATGATGGTTAAACTTATTTTTTTGTGAATAAAACAAAAAATCACAAAGATGGATCCCGAAAGGGTTATTTTTTTATATTCCTCGTTTCGCGAAATTTTTATGTTGCCGGTGCCCTTTGTTGTCTTTTATAAATAATGCGGGAAACGTGAGATAATTCGCATAATTTTAGAAATGTATTTAGGGCCTCTATTTAGGTAATATTTATCACAAGAAGAGAGAACCACCGAGTAAAATGAAATCAGCTGAATTCACATGCGATACTTTCGACTAGGATAAGTTGATGAAAAAATTTCGGAATATTTAGGGTACTAGGATTCCTGTAGACATTCTAAGACGAGATGAACGAATTTTGTTATACCGAAAACGGGCGGAATAATAAACGGGACAATAAAGCGAGATATAGATTCCTATAAATGCAACCCCTACCTTACTATATATTTTATTATAGGGCTTTCGCGCTATGGGGAGCCAATAAAGGGATTTATCTGTACCTACGAAAAATTCGGCCCTGCCTGAAACCACAAACGCACACTGAATATGAAGTGCCCGATGAATTGTAAAAACTCCATCATTCGAAGCCCTATAAGTTCACATAAATTATTTTTCAGACTGCGTGAATCAGTAAAAATCAGTAAAAATCAGCAAAAACCTGTGGAAATTAGTAAAAATCAATAGAAATTAGTAGGAAAGAATCAGTTAAAAAGAAAAAAAAATAAGTCATAACCAGTAAAAATTAGTAAACACTAGATAAGTAAGAAGGAAAAAGAGGAGTAGGAAGTAAATCAGTAAAAATTAGTATAGATCTGTGGAAATCTTTTAATACAACATATGAAAATGTCACATATGTCGTAGTTTATTTAAATATTTTTTCTAGAATAAATAATCAAATAAAATCGTCCCCATATTACAAGGCCCTTTATTTTCAGGTCGTTTATTTTATTATATATTTGAAATTCACTTGCGACGAGGCTTATGTTATACCTTCTTTAAAGATTTATGTTTTGGAAAGGGTTGAAAATTTATTATTATTCCCGTAATTTCTCGTATTGTTCCCTTAGTTAAGATGTTTCATGTATGTATTAGGAAGAGTAAGAAGAGGATAGGCAAGAAAGGGAAGAGTAATTGAATAATTTACGGCCCTTCTTAGTTCTGTTAGTTATTGCCTCTTGGAAATAATGGAATAATTATATTAACGCCTCGTCTCCTAAAAATTCCGCCTAGTGTATTACAATTTTTGCCAATTTTTCGACTATTCTGTTATCTTATAAAAATATTCAAGTAGCGAAAAATTGGTACCCTCCCCTTACCATAAAAATTATGATGACAAGTGTTTTATTTTAATGGGCCTCTAGCAGTTTGACATGCATACACGTGTTTGTATCATAAATCAACCAAAATCCAATTTCAGCTACTCGCAAGTTAAGATTTTGCTGACAGAAATGTCTTACTGTAATATTCTCCTCATTTAAATTCATAGCAAAGAGAGAGAGGACTTGCACTAAGGACATTTTTCCCAAAGCGAAAAGGAAAAGCTGGATTATAATTCTGGAAGTTGACTAAAAAATTAACGCATTTCTTTGTGAAATCCTTCTTGTTCCTTTCGACTTGTCCAAGTCTCAACGTTAGTCAAAATTGACGCAGGCGGTAGGATAATGGGATAATTATTTTGTTGATATTGATCAATTTATACGCGGAAGGGCGGCGAAAAGCTTCAAGAAAGGGCTTTTCTTTACATCCGAATTCCCGGGATATTGTGTGATATTCCTCAGATAGAGGAAATAATAAATTTCGCGACCCTGACGGCGTCTAAAAATAAGTAGATATCTTTAGCAGCTAATGGAATCTCACTATTTATTTCAACTAAGAACTCAAATAATCAGGTCCTTTTAAAAGCTGAATAGAATCGTTAGCCGAACTTTCCTTGAAAACTTGAAACCCCTGCGCTTTTCCGCTGGAAGGAAAGCAAACTGTTAATCATTTTGTTAACAAATGTTCATTAATTGGTTTTCTGATTAATTAGCTCATAATGAGCTACTGTTTACATAATTGCATAGAAAAATGGGGAAAATTTTCTGTAATTTCAATTTATGAGATTTATTATTAGATATGATTAAAACTAATAATAATATCTAAAGGCGGTTTTCCACTAAACGGACAAAACCCAACTCATGTCGAATAAAAAACAAAACTGAAACTTTTTGAAGACTTCTAAGTTTTTCGAAGACTTTCTCAACTGCCCGTTTAATGGAAAACCGCAACTAATATAAACACATACTTTAATAGATATCTACTTTTATTGAAAGAAATGTACACATTTTCATTTGCACAATTTTTTACTACCATCCGCTTAAATATTTGGACAAGATTTTTGTAGGGTGGCTACGAAGGTCAATTAAAAGATATTTGAACCTGTGGTGAAAAACTCTTTATTGTATAAAAATTGCTAAAAGTCGTGCTTCAAAATTATCTAATTTTTTCAATTTTTTAAATGAACCACCCATTTTTTTCTATTTTATTGAAATCTGCGCCAAAAAGGGAAGTACATGTTTCCTTCCCTATTCCCTATGAAGATTAATGAAGATCATCCTTAAGGAAGATAGACACTATTTTTTTCTTCAGCGAATTGCACAAAACTCATCCAATCGTCACTAATGCATTAATTAGCCTGGAAAATACTCTAGGCTCTCGGCAATCTACTTACTTCATACATAATAACCTCAATGTTAAAAACTTCTAAAAGTAAATAATTCCTGAGTTCGACCATAACGGAACTTCTTATTAACTCGGGTTTTCTTTCAGGCTGTAGCGAAACCGCCGACGCGGAAGTCTTGGAAAAGTTTCCAATGGATCCCCCTAAAACAATGAAAATTTTTACGCCCAATAACAACTCGGTCCCGATTTGTTTCCTGCCCTTTTCATCCCGATAAAAACGAAAATTTCTTTTCAGAAATGCCAGAATTCCCCAGAGTTAAAGCGAACGAATTTTCCCGCATGCTTCATTAATTCAAATAAGGCGAAAATGTTTGGTAATCCTTGCTTTTAGGCTGCGGATCACTACGTTATGTTCAAGATAAAATAAATACGAATAAAATTTTTAAACATTCACCTCTAATCAACATACAGGGTGGCCCAGAACTCACGTCCCACCGGGAAATGCCTGGTGGCGATGGAGATACCAACATTGCAGCCGAAGACATGAAAAAGATTTTCCATTGGTAAATAAAGAGGTTTAAAATCGACCAATCCCAGTAGCAGTTCACATATGCGAAAATGACGTGAATTAGCTATACACCAATTTGACATTATTGAAAGATTCTGTTCTTGTCACATTCAAGATTAACAAAGGACATAGAAAATATCAATTTACAATAATAACATAAACTAAAGATTTGCATTTGCTTATTGGCACTTAAAACAGTATAAAGTAAGCTCTCATAAGAGAGGTATAAACCTTACTTTTCAAATCTTATAATATACTATTACAATGAACAATCATCTTAATAACGGATTAATAAAGGAGACAATAAACGGAATATCTATCTATTAGTTATAAAGTTAAAATTCCAGCTACATCTTGATTTATTTTCCGGAATTACTGTGGAGCAGAAAATCCATGCCCGTTACGTTACAGCCACCTTTGAGCATTAAACCGTAGAATTTTTAATGGCCCTATTTGAAACCTCCTTAAACTTTCGACGGCAAAGCAAACATCCCGGCGAAATGACTACGTATAGTATAAAAAATCTTTCCGCATTTCCCGTATTATTTACAGCTGATAAACTCTAAACGCAAACGCAGTCACCTGTACACTGTAAGATAATGCCAGACCGTCGTTGATTTGTAACAATAGCGATAAGCACTATCAGGAAACTTATGCCTTTGCGTGAGGCCCGAGCGGTTGATGAATGTTCGAAGAGAAGCAGAGAATGTCCCTTTTTATGCGGAAAAAATATAACTAATAACAGCAGCTAAGCTCTAGAAGAAAACATTTTCTACGTCAGTTTTGCTCAATTTTTTTCAAGGCTTGTAAAAGCTTACGAAACGTACGAAACAAAGTATATACTTGGTGATATCGAAAAATTTGATTCAAAGAATGATTATTGGTCGAGAAATAATATGCAAAAGAGTTTGATACATTCGACAATGATAGATACAATAGACAATATAGTACCTACAATTTATTTTGATTTATCCCTTCTTGGTGAATTTTAGTGAATAATTTTTCAGGCGACCCTGGAGTGTTCAGCTTGGTCAAAAATGGTGGACCATTATTGAGAAATCCAAAAGATTAAAGTTGCGAACCGAAGGGGTATATCAAATGACCCATTATTAGCAATCCATCACCAATCCCAGAATAATTCAATTAATAGAGTCCATAAGGGAATACTTATTATTATGAAATGCGGTATCTTCCTTTTAGAATCTTACATAGAACCATTTGTATAAGCATGGAAAAAACTTCAAACTAATATTTTCAATTCGGCATTGGCTCGTACAATCGAAAGTAAGAACAAGTTTAAAATAATTTCATTAAATGGAGCTTATCGATGTGCACAACTTTTCAAATTTTAATAACGACCACTTTTCCATATACGTTTTCTGCTATTATTATTTTTTTCATTGAGTTGTTCTGTACGACTTTCCATCAAATCAAGGATAACGTGAAATGTACCTGTATCTTTTGCCATTAATGAAATTAATTTGTAAATAAATCCCATCAAAAATCCCCGTCCATAATTACATTTTCATCGATACCTTCGCTTTATTAAGACATCATTTACCAACCAATCCCTAACATGAAAAATTTACAACACTGTCGTGTCTAATGTACACTTCCTGGACTGGACAATCGCCTGATAGTGTCCCATAATTACATGTCCTTATTTTTCAACGCGACATCGATACACACTCTAATTGAATCACCAATCAGTGGCGCCACTCGATTATATCTACTATAACAGAATATTTAACTCGAAAAAATATCTCTAAAAAGATGAATAGATGAATATATGTGGGTCAATAAGTTAATGATGAGTGGATGATGTAAGCAGGTTAGTGAAGGATGGGTACGAGTGGCTGAGTGACCTGAAGAGTTGGCTTGAAAAGCGAATAAATGAGTGAATAATAGATGAAGTGATGACGAATGAGAATACGTAACTCAGTGTTGGCCTGCAGAGTGACTTGAAAATTTAATAACTGAGCGAATACAGATGATATGTGGGTCAATAACTTAATAATGAGTGGATGAATTAACGTGGGGTGTAGTGCTTCATAAGTCTAAGTGACTCAATGTGGTCTAAAGAGTGACTTGAAAAGTAAATTGGTGGGTGAATAAATGATAATTCGATCAATAAGTTAAATATAAGATGATCAAATAAGTAGGTGCATAGTTCATGGAGTGGTATAATAATAGTATTTAGGTAATATGAGTTATTGTGGCCTGCAGAATGGCTGTATAAGCAAATAAATGACTGGTGAATGATGACTGGTTGAGTAATATATTTATAAATTGAAGTGATGATGTGGTTGAAAGAGGTGGAAAATTCGCCGAAACCTATAAAATAAATTAGTTTCGGCATGGTTCATTAAACGGGTTACCGGAAAGCTTAATCATTTTCTATTCGCTGTGTAAACGGGCCCATTTATATTATTTAATCCTCGGGTTTGGACGTTCCCGAATTAATTTAGAACTTGTTACACTTCATCGATTCGATAATAAGTAGGTATTAGATAGGAAAAAGTCTTTTATTTTACGGATCATTTGTTCTATGTTGGACTAATTGTTCACTGAGGAAAAAGGGTCAATTAAACTAGTCTAATTGGGAAAATCTGAATAACTATAAGTAAATGAGTTGATAACCACAAAAAAAATGTGTTTAATTGGAACCACATTTTTTAGTTCACTCATTATAAGTTAACAATTTAATTCTTATAGCAACCTATTTAATAGGGGTAAATAACCGTTTATTAAAAATACATTTTAATTGTTGCAAATATTGTTCTAGTTGTGGTTAAAAGTACTTTAATAACCAATATTAAACAGTGTAATTATTTTTAACAGACTTTGGTAGGGGTAGGGGTAGGGGTAACGAAAACCGAAACCGAAGCCAAGCGCTAATCTCATATTGTCTCAGAATTTTTTGGTTGTGCGTTTCTTTTGTCTTTTCTAATTTCTATTGCCGGTTAATGGAGAATCGTGAACTGTGATATTAGTTATCGGTGGTGCATATAGCTACATATAAGCAAAATAATAAAGTGTGTGTGTGCGTGTATTCAAAAAATTAGACAAAATGGAACTCGAGATGCTACTATTAGAATGGGGTTCTAATGAAGAAAATTTATTTGGTACTTTTCCTTGCTTGAAGCAACCATACGGAGTCGAACTTGTAAGTACCAACCTATGTAATTTTTTCCTAATATTGATTATTTCTGAACTTTAAGATCAAGATACTCAAAGTCTTCAAGATCAAGATACTCCAAGAACTGGCGTCTAACGAGATAAGAAATACAGGATAGTTTCTTCATTTCCATATCAAGGTAATTATTTTATGTTTAAAAAAACTCTTAGTAAATTATTAGTAAAGTAAAATACAGATTATTCTTCTATCATATAAATATTTGTACTTTTTGGTTTTTGTATAGGTATATTAAATTTTTCTTAACAACTGTTGTTTTTTACAGGATACCAATGAACTGGAAGATATAGTTGCCCGAAGAATTCCTACATTTTCACAGTTAAACATGCTCTTCAGCCGTACGGTTACGTCATTGGTAAAGAATACTTCGTACCTATATATAAAGATAATTTAGGTTTTACAAGATGCTTGAATTTTAAAAAACAGAACAATGTTTTACAGAACATTTCTTTATTTCTTCCTTTTAAAACATTAATGAATCTTTTTTGTGTAATAATGTAACTATTGGAAACTTTACGTTTAAAGTAGGAAAACTAGGAAATATTATTGTAATTGATAATTCTATTCTACCAATTTTAGGAAAGATTAGTCATGCATAAGTCCTACTAATAAAGTAAGTTTCTTTATAAAGAAATTCATCAAAAAATTCATCAAAATTTGATGCTCATTACTTTGCACAAGAACTAGACGAAACGTAAAGTTTCATTAATCATACAAAGAGATGTTATTTTTATGGAGCATGTGAATAGTAAACTGTTCTTAACTTTTTATTAATACCCTGAAAATATAGTGAAAATATATTTTAAGTGAGCTGAGAGCGATTTATAATGTTTTTCCACGTTTTTTCGAAACATTTGACATTTTGTTTTTGTTTATGTTCTGTTTATGTTCATGTTCTTTTCGTGTGATGTTCAGAATAAATTTTGTTTAAACGTAATGAATGCTAAGGATTTTTATTTTAATATCTAGGTGTTATAGGGTGATTTTGATTATAGTATCAACTTCTACGGGTTATTCAGTGCAATAAAACACGATATAAGTACAAAAAATCATGTCCACAAGTAGGTATCTCCCAAAGGCGATCCTTCTTGTATATGCTTTAAGATAGATAGATTATGTGTTCTCTTAAAACATATCAAGGGACCGTAGTGACATTGGGAGGCATATTGTGGACATGATTTTTTGTACTTATATCGTGTTTTATTGCGCTGAATAACCCCAGGAAGTTTGGTCGCATCATTCTGAATCACCCTGTATAATGAATTAATCTTTAGTAACCCTAATCAAACTGTGTTATAGTTTCTATTAAATTATTCAATTATGATTATTAAGTTAATTAATAATCAATAATAAATGATTTGATAATCACTATTAAATTATTTATTATAATTATTATTTTATTTAATAATCTCTGTACAACTTTTTAATACCTTTATTACCTTATTTAATTACCGTTATTATATTGTTTATTAAAATATATTAAACAATATATTATCAGTTAATAATAAGTTTAATAGTACCAAATATCGAATTCATATTAATTCTTATTAAAGGGTTTAATTATAGTCAATTGATTATCTTTATTAAATGAAATTAAACTACTTTTACCTATTATAATTGAACTGTTTACTTGTCACAATACGTATTAAACTTTTTAGCTACAACAATTAAATTCTTAATAATGCTGAATAAACTTTTTTCTCGGTGTTCGAATACAGTTGTTGACTTAGGATGATTGAAAATCAGTGAAATCAGTAATAAAAAAAAAACAGTCAAAATCATTAAATTGATATGATGATAAAATGTGGAATTACAGTTCGCTAAATTTTCCGCTTAAATTTCCAACAGTAGTGTTTTTCTCACTGTCTCACAATCCTTTCCTCTATATTTCCTTGTGTTATACGTAAAACCTCGCCGGATCGTGATCCCGTAATGACAGTAAAAAGCGCTCGTTTCCCTCCCTTTTCGACACACTAACGAGTTCTACACCGCCATAATTCCTTTGGCTCCGTTTAAATAAAAAAATATATAATAATAAAAACCACCGACGAACTAGAGTACAAGGAGAAACCCCAATAATTTGGTCGGGAAATTATATGCGTTGGCATTCAAATGGAAATTTTTGGGAAGTTGGTTTTTATTTAACGGCTGATAGAAATGGTACCTAAACATTTTTGCCCCTTAATTTCTCACATGTGTTATGTAACATATTTGCTATGATTTGTCATTCATTATTCGTCTCGTCATTCTCTATTCCACTTTTTATCCTTTCTTAATTTCAATTCGAACACTCACAAATTACATTTCACATCCAGCATGATGTCTTTAACAAGGTCTCTACAAGGACTATATGTATACAGGAACTATAAGAGAACTCTGGAAGGACTACAAAGGTCTATATCAAGTCTATATAAGGACATTTAGTGCGAAAGGGCTTCATGAAAAGGCTACTAAAATGCTATGAAAGGGCTACGAATGCGTTATGAAACGGTTATTAAAGAATTACATTTCACATCCAGCATGATGTCTTTAACAAGGTCTCTACAAGGACTATATGTATACAGAAACTATAAGAGAACTCTGGAAGGACTACAAAGGTCTATATCAAGTCTATATAAGGACATTTAGTGCGAAAGGGCTTCATGAAAAGGCTACTAAAAGGCTATGAAAGGGCTACGAATGCGTTATGAAACGGTTATTAAAGAATTATGAAAGTGAAGTAGAAGGGCTATGAAAAGGCCATAAAGGTCTATGAAATTGTTGTACAAAGATAATACAAGGACTATAATAACTTTTCAAGGATTATCAAGGATATATTAGCAAGGATACATGTTAATTTTCTTAGGCAGCTACAGCCCTGATGTGGGATATCAAATTCTGATGGATCGTAATTCGGCAAATGTGTAATGTTTTTGAATTATTAAATATACATTCAACTATTTTGATTTATGATCTTCCACATCCTTGCTTTCTGAAGGATCCTCCCGCGAATCATCCTAATAAATACTGATATTCTCGCACCGTCGCTGGCACGCCCATACAACTCTATTTTGCGAATAAACTTGATTGATGGAAAAATTGAACTCAAAAATTGCATACAATTACCCAAATACAACTACTATCTAATTTTCATACAGAGAATCGTTTCATGTACATACCTACTGTACATGTATAATAAATTAATTCGAATTTGTCGTGTTTATTTCGATCATAAATCATTATAAAAAAGTGCAATTTGGAGTAAAAATAAGTTAGTTGAATTCTTAGTTGATAAAATTATGACCAATATAGAAAATGACAATTATAGTTCTACATACATTCAAAAAGAACATAGAAAGATATTACAATAAGGCGTATAGAAGCATTTGAATTATTGTTTTGAATAAAATTAGGCCTTTCTTGAACACAAAGCGCTTATTAAAGCGACCTTTTAGCGGTAACCTTCTTAAAACACATTGCGTAAAAAGGATAATTAAGCAAACGAACTCTCGCCTACCATTTTTGTTCATCCGCTTATTTCATAAAATAACAGGACACTTATTATAAGAAAAGGAAAAAGCGCTGTTTATGTAGCACTTACCAAGTGTTAATTTTCGTATTGTTTGCGGAATTATACCTACCTCTGTTGTTTAGCTAAATTAGAGCGGTGGACTTCTAATTGAATAATTACCTAATATACATTTTGAATATAATTATTATATTATTTATTGAGTATTTTGATGTTTTCGGGTACCTAGTAATTTGTAATTCACATTAAGTGACATTTTCATTTAATATATCTACTCATTCATAGATATTTTATTAATAGATATATCTACTGTTATTTAATTATTTATTAACTGCATTTTGATATACCTACAGATGTACAGATATGCAGCAATTAATTATCAGATAAGTATCTATCATAAGAAGTTTCAACGGAAAAATATGGAAAGTATTTTTCTTCCTTTAACAAAATCTATCAAAACACAATGCAAAGGAACTAATGCATTAATAAATAAATCTAAACCCTTTCGACAATCATTTATGACTTACTTTATATAAAATAAAAGTCGCATTAGTATCTATCTTCTAAATAAAGAATTCCTCTTCGTCCGACCGTAACGAAACTTCTTATTAACTTGCGGTTTCTTTGGAGGGATGGAAAAAGCGCCGAAGCGGAAGTTAATAGTTGCCAATGGATTTCCCTAAAACAATGAAAATTTTGCAGCCAAACAACAACACCATCTCGCATTTTTTCTCGCTCTTTTCATCTCGATGAAAAGGAAAATTCCTTTCCAGATATTCCAGAATTTCCCTACTCTATTATAAGCTACCTTAAAGCTGCTGTTAAATGAACCAAAATTTTCTATAGGGTAGGTAAGTATGGGGTAAAACCGGGTACCGAAGCAAAATCGGCTACCGTGTCTGATTCCATCCCCATTAGTAGATATTTATCTATGATGTAACACTACAATTTGACTTTTTATACTCTCGGTAGTTCACAGAACAAGGTGTATGCTGTTAGTATCGCATCAGCGTTCGTAAGTTAACCAGGATGGAAGGTTTTTTTGTTTAATTTACAGTGTTGCTTCACTGTGTGAGTCGTCCAGGAATCCCCTAGGTTAATCTTCGTTAAATTTCATCGTGTTCGAATTAATCTGGGATATATGAAATTAATGCGTATTGAGCAAAAAATGTAGATTAATCTAGAGCTCAATTAGAAGAAAATCATCGAGTCTCGTCATGTCTAGCGTTTTGGCTGATAAATCGTGCATTTATATTCCAGCGAGAAATTAGGGCGAGTTACTCTGATTAAATTTAGTCCTATTATTACGGAAGAGAGGAGATGAAGGATCCATGGAAACCATCCTAGTTTATCAGTAGTTTTCCAACATGACAGGTGAACTGTAACGTTCGGACATGACGAATTGTTGCCGTTTAACCGAATCGTGTTTTTGTTGGTTTGAATTTGTCAGATTGTACTCTGAGTGTCTGTAGAAAAAAATAGTTTTTACCCTAACAAGAAACTTTCCCGATTAGTCTGTTTTTGTTCCATGTGGTTAGTTCATATATTTTGGGTATATTAGAAAATCTATTTCAGGGCGCATAGAAATCATACATTCAGTTTACATAACCGTGAAGGAGTTCAGCAAGCGGCGTTGCTGGCATCTCAGAGGTTCTCGTTTGTTTTGTGTGCTCCATTTACCTTCTTTTAAGTTACTCGACGACCGCTGAAGCCAGAGATATGGAAAGATAAATCAAATTTGTAGACTTTTTATACTCTTTTTATGCCCGAATCGTAAAGTGGATTTATCATTCGATTTATGAAGGAAAAATAGCCTTCCTCGTGCTGCGCTTTGACCAGCGAGGTCTCTTTATTTACATAAAATTCTAAATTATATCAAATTTCGATTCCCATCTGCACTATTTCATCTTCAAATAGATGCCAACAACAAAAGTATAATAAATCAAATTATAGTCTCAAATTTAAGTAGCTATTAACGCAAAACTCTTTATGTTTATAAAAGTAAAAGTAAAGCATAGGTGTCACACCTCACAATAACCCCGATCCAGATTTATTCTCACAAATTAGTCTTCCATTAAAATCAGCGGTTGTGGAAGATAAGTAGCTTACTGAGTTGACTGATAAATTATTTGTGTACAACGGACTCTTGACAAATTGCCATCATAAATTCGGCTATATCTTTCTTCTCGTTCAACGTGCTGTTATTATTTACGGCTTCCGAGATGAAGATATGAAGATGCCGAATATTAGAGAGATATTAAAAGCTTATTGTGTAGCTTATCGGATATTCAATGCTTAAGGTTTAGGTTTTGTACTTTTTTGACCGTATTTTTTCGGATGGTTCAATGATTGGGTCATATCAAATCAGTACGTACCGATCAAGATACCAGGATGTAGATGACATAAGTTCAGAGTTAACAAGACTAGTTCAGAAAGAAGAGGAAATCAGTACTAATAAATTATATCACAATCGTATGCCAAACTATATAGGGTGTTTCATAAGAGAACCGAATGGGGTTCTTAATAGATTAACAATCACCAATTAACAAGAACTCAAACAGATGAGTATATCATATAACTCATCAATTTCCCTATTTATTACAAAGAAATAAGTGGATACAATCTAATATTATCTACTATTAGTTACTGAGAGCATAAGGCGGAATAATTGTTAAATCAATCGGCCTTATGTGCCAGGAAGTTATAAAGGCTGTTATGCCCGTTTGCACCGTTTGAAATTTAAGCGTTGCTTACGTAAGTTCTGCTTAAGTTTAAGAATAACTTAAGTTTGTCGCATATTGCACCGTCGGAGAACAAGCTGTTCTTAATAAAGTAGCCCTTAAGTTTAGGAGCATATTGCAACGTCGCAAAATCTGGTGACATTCTAGTAACTTTCCGCGTAGAGCAGTTGGTTGACAATGACATTTCAGCAGTTCGCGCCTAAAAGATAGTTTGACGTTTATGTTCAACTGTTCTATTTGTAGGTTATTGGCATTGTATATTATTCTTGGGTTATTGGTTTGTTTATTGCGAAGTTTGGTCATCCAGATCATCTTCCAGAATGTCGAAAATTGCTAGTTCCATCGTTTTTAAATGTTTCTTTCCCCTCACTTACGCACAACACAACGAATTTTTGAGGTTATACCGGGAATCAATTGGCTAAGATGAACTTAAGCGCTGGTATTTGAGATCTTAACTTAAGATATCTTAAATCAATCTAAGCACAGTTTTGGTAACGGTGCAACGTAAAATGGCTTCTTAATATTTAAGCATTACTTAAGTTGTACTTAGACAAGCGGTGCAAACGGACATTAGAGTAATTAACAACGACAAACAAACTTACAATGTAAAAATACATCAAGAATCTAATTTTTTTTCAAGACAATTTTTAACATATTTGAACTAAGTTTTTTGATTTGTGATCATCTGATGAAATTTCTCTATGAAAAAAGTCACGACAAGGGACAAAGTCACATAATCTGTACGGGAACGACTCCCCCTTGCAATGGAAAAAGAATTCCTTTTCCTATTATCTATTATTTATTAATAATAAACGATAGAAAAACGAGACGTCGAACAAATTTACGTTAAAGATGTGTCTATCGAATCTCGACCATGATTTATCTGCATACCATTAACTTTATTGTTGTGCCTAATATATTTATTTCTTTTAAGTTCTTTTCATGGCGTTTTTCAATCATTTTTTTTTCGTTTGTACTATAAATGGACTACTGATTATTTTTGAATTATCAAGTGAACTCAGGATAGCGTGAAAGACATCATTTTTTTATAAACCCCATCAAAAATCCGGTTGATTGATATTAGCAGATCCCTCACACTAAACACTTACAATACCATCATATCTTTTTATATAGATACTTACTTCCGGGATAATAGCCTGAGAGATATTCATATTTGGAGGACATTATTCTCGACATCGACACATTCATTTAAGAAGGAAAAAAGTTATTTTAGTTCCTTGTATTAAAAGAATATTTTCATTCCGACTATAATAAAATATATTCTTCACAAAACTGAATTGGCGCGTGCCAATTTTTGAAGGTTTCATTTCCTATTGAATTTTATTCGAGAATAATATATGAGGTAACGCATAATTTTCTCATTAAAGGGCACGAGAGGGTTAAGTGGGGAGTCGTCCGCAGGGCCGATAAAAACATTTTGGCAGGTAGAAAATTTGTACTGCTTTGTCGACAAAAAAGTCTCCAAGGAAATCGGTGGTAAAAAACACGAAAGATCTTACTGGGGAGACGCCCAAGCGACTGATAAAAACATTCTTCCACTGCAAAAATTTGTCTCCAAAGTCAAGGCAATAGATACGAATGATATCTATTGGCACAATTTATTATCATTTGAGAAATATTTCGTGGTCAGGAACGAAAATCAAACCTAAAATTGAATAATCATCGAACTATAGTACTAATAAAAAATGGGAGAAAAGATGGCGTGGGTAGGTTGTATAATGATTATAGTGATACAAGTAAATGCATGATCTATTTGAATGAAGCATTGTAAAAATTATTCTTGTTCAATAAGAATTTTTCTATTAAGAGCATATCCGTGCGACGAAAACAAAAATTATTGCGGGTCCCATTGTTAACGAGACAACCGAAACGAAGTGCTATTGTGCAAAATTCACTTGTTATTTTTCGAACAACAGAAGCTTCTGAGAGTCCTATAGCTCCGCAGGGAATTGAGCTCATTTGTTTTTATTTCTTTATTTAATAAGGAAGAAAAAAGTGACAACGCTTTTTTCGTCATCTCGAGAAAATGCCATCTTTAATTATCTAATGCGCTTCGGTGTTGTTTCGATGAGTAGGTACCTAATTCGAGTATGTATTTTTGATGATAATTTGAGTATATCAGTTTTATAGTTGTGGTAAAATTACATAAGATGGTACAGAGTGATGTAAATATAGTTACAAATCGAACCTACTCTCAAATCTCCTTCAGTTGTTCCTTCATATCTTCACGATAAATTATGTATTATGTCTCCAAAGATAGAGGAATAACTGACATAAGAAACGAGGATTCACTACTATTGACCACTCCGTAGCATTTTGACGATAATATAAAAAACAAACCGAAACAACCCAGCTCGCCCCAAACTTGATTCTTTCAGTTTTAAATGGCGACAGGAGGAGCGCACAGCCCCCCAGGGGCCCATAGCCAACTTAAATAATAAAACGCTAAGGCAACGCCATCCAGTTTGTGCATTCAGCTCGACTCGCCATTTCGAGTGCCATTCAAATTAAACTTTTAGCTGGTTCGTCGGTCGACAATCGTGATGGGACTCGTCCAGAATGACAAAACTCCTGGAGAAGCACGTCCAAGGGAGAATTAGAATCATTCGTTCCTTCTGGATCCCGAGAAGCGGTCGTTCGATTGTTAATGAAATCGATGCAGTTTGCGTGAATTACGCGAATTCTTGCACATTTATCTCTAACTTCTATGGACAATTTATTATACTAATACTCCGGTATGATCTCCTCTACGTTGCAATAACTTATTGATACGTCTGTTCATTGAAATAATCAAGCGGTTGATAGTTTTCTGGAATATTGTTCCATTCCTCTACCGCCGCTACGACTAACTCATCCGTAGTCTGAGGTGGGTTGATTCGATTGTGTATGGCTCTAGTAATGTAATCCCACATGTTTTCAATCGGATTCATATCAGGGGAGTTGTCTGGACAATTTAATCTACTGATATGTCCTGCTTCAAGTGTATCCTAAACGCTTATTGGAATGCGAATTATAATGGGGGTACGGTGGTTAAACATTATTCCCCATCTTTGTAATTTAGAAGAGCGGTTCTACAAGTGTTGCATGTGAATTATTTTGATTTGAATAATACGATTCAGTGTCTAGGAAACGGCAATAAAAGTGAATGATGTCGTGAAGAATTAGAGCAGCCTGCCTTCCGTGGTAGTTCCCTAATGTAGCATTTGTCTCGGATTTGATCTTGTTCGATTGCCACATAAACATTCTTCCATGAGGAAGTCGTTATAATTCGCTAGATTAAGGCTGTTACAATGGCGTTTCCTTTTCGTTTCGTAAATCTAACACTTGTTTCTTTATACATTTACGCTTTATGGCGTTCTTGTTTAGTTTGTTGGCACATCATATTTATATAGATAAGAGATAGTTAAAAAAAACTGCATTAATCTAAGCGAGCCCTAACTTTTATTCACTACATTAACAGGAATCTTGCAAGTGATAACTCTTTAACTTTTGTTTGTTGTGAAAAACTCCACTCCCTGAACCAAACTTATCTCTTACTCTTCATCTTATGACGACTGACGACTCTTACTATGGGACAGTATAAAAAATAATTTAATTAAAGTTCATTAATACTATCTGTAGTTGTAATTTTTAAGTACAAATTCACGACATAGCTGCGGTGAATCGTCCGTCCGTTTAAACATAAAGTGGCCACTCTACTTCTCCTCTCTTGGCATTTTCTTTAGACGGATTTCAACGTTGATAAATTACATAGCTTGATTGTATATACAGAGGGTGTGTTTTTTGCCAAATTGATCGCAGCCACGTATTCCGGATCTTTGTCCAAAGGGTAATCTGTTCTTGCCATGTTTCGACAGGCAACACACGCTTGAATCATTGCTCAAAAAGCCCACAAGCCGATAGGGAAAACTTCTTTTAGGTGAGAGATTTTTAAAATTTACCTCTGACTGTTTTCTTGATGTGTTCATTTTACATATAGATAATAAATACACTTGTAGAAAGGCCTCTGTTACATCTACTAGAAGATTATGTTGCCTTATATAATATTATAACCGAGTCCAGTACTGGATATTTTATTAAATATTGCATTGATCAATAAAAAGAGACGTTTCTCGGTTTTTCTATCTGCTGCGTTGTCATGTTTGCGGATTTTCTTTTCCCAGGAATTATTCGATAATTCGACTCTATCGAATAAAAAGCGAGATGTTTTCCCGCCCACAATTTTCCCTAGCAAGATGTTTTTATTGTTTCTTTCACGAAGTTGAACGCTTAATACGTCTTTTTATTATTCGCTCTCGATTTTCTTCGTTTTTTTTTGGAAGCCGGAAAACTTTATGTAGCCATTCTCTCGTTTTCGGAATCAAATCAAATCCGACCAAAGACGGCAGATCCGCGCGGTTTTAGTGCATTCGATTTTATTCCAATTCCGTGTGAGCATATATAAATATACCGGGTGTTTCGCATTAAGATCGGACATAGGTTAGATGTACCTGCTATAATTTTAATGTAAGTGATTCTAAAAAATGGTGATTTAATTCAAGCTAAACTTTATGTTGTTGAACCTCTACGAAGTTGCACTTGAAATACTCTTAATAGGACGTATTACCATATATTACCTGCATAGCTTGTTTCAATAGCTAGATTATTATAATCTATTAATATCGTAGCATTATCGCAACTAGTAAAAAATATAATTTTTGAAAAATTGTATAAAATTCATCAAGGTTAAAAATAAGGTTAAAAAATTCTGCAACATTTTAAGGAAGTGTCACCCCCACTTACCTCCTAAGAATTCCTTTATTAATATCCACTAACTAAAAAATAATGCTGCTAAAATCTGTTCTTTTAAATTAAAGTATTATTAAGAATTCGCAAAACGCGGTAAAATGTTATGATCGAAAGGAGACGGAGAAGTCCGTTTCAAAAATTAATTGAAAATAAAGAAAAGGAAAAGCAATTTCGCAAAAGATTCAAAGTGAAGAGGGTTGCGATCGCGATTTCGGTGTGACGTTTTCACAGAAAAGTTCGATTTTTCTCCAAATTTAAAATTTAAACTAGTTCAAAGATGTCGAAGTGTGTTCAAGTATGGCATTTGAAATTTTGGACTTCTGATAGTGGTAGCTTCAGATTGGCGTTAAATAAACCAAAACCTATCCAGAAAAGGTATAGGGAACATTTAATAAACTGTCATTAGTATATTTCCGTAAATTATTACTTTATATATTTTTTTAAAAATTGGTAAAATCTTAAATTAAACGATTTTTATCAATTTTTAACAATTATCACTGACTTTTTTAATGATTAGTAGATAATAATTTTTATGTCGTTTAACAAACGACTAAGCTTTTCCATCATTCAACGTCCAATAGCTTGAATAATCCGCATTCCCTTTTCATCTTTCCGGGAAAGCCTTTTCTTAGAATGGTTGCGAAGCAACTTTATGGGCATGCGTCCCTAATACGTCTTAGGGAGTTGTTATAAATTTAAGAGACATCCGAATAAGGTGTAATATCTCTTAAACATCCTGTAGATTTAAATAATCAATCATATCTAAACAAATCTTCAAAATCGGAAAATTATACAATAGTTCTTTTATACTCTCAAATTTTCATGTTAATAAAACTGATGTACTCAAAAATTACATATAATTTACAATATATATATATATATATATATATAAAAATAAATCAAGTGAATTGAAAATTCTCAACATGAAGAATTTAAAGAAGTAGGATTAGGGAAAATGGTATCTACAGTTTATTAAAAAACTAATTATTAGTCTTTAAATAAAATTTATTATTCTCAGGTATACGAGTATGTATATGACATCGAGAACATGATATTTAGTGCCTAGTTTTAATATCACAAGAATAACAGTCAATCTGTTAGGTGCATCTCAAACAACATTGTTTTAAGTTCAACATTTAATTTAATAGATACTTATAAATATCGCACAACGAAAAATGTACGTTTTGCCGATTTTAATAATTAAAGATTTCTATTAATTAATTCTATAATTAGAGGGTGTTCCTAAATTTCTAAGGTTCTATAAAGAGATATTGTCAATTGGGAACACCCTTCATCTATATAATTTGTAATTATGAACAGGTATCTATTAATTATATAAAATAATTAGATATATCTAGTTACTAGATTCTAGTATATGTAAGAAATTGTGGTTTGCAATACTTTTTAAACGTACCTTTTTCGTTACAGGTTGTGCGATAAGTGCAATTGTTTATACATTTTCGAAAACATTCGAGTGAACATTTAATATGACGTAACTAATAAAAAAATATATATAATTTTTTGAGAAAAAAACGTAAATTACAAACTAGCATTTATTACCGAGAGATTGATTCCATTATATTTTTTTACAAATAGGTGAATTATTTTAGTGTGTATTTTTCACGGTATTGTATGTTTTACTTCGATATTCCCCGTTGGTCCTCATACTAAAATGTTGAAACAGTTATGAAGTTACATAAATCATTTATTAGTTTTATGAAATTTAATATCTATAATTCCGGCCATATCTCAATTAACCTCATGAATTATTCAAATTCGCCGAAAAGTACATATTTATATAGTATGTAACGGTATACAAGTCCAAGTCGGCGCAGTACATCGAGTCGATGAAACAGTTAATTATTTTGCAATGTATCGAACAAAGAGCGCATATGATACTATGATACTATGACGCACTGAAGCCACGCCTGCTTTATGTTGTAATATTGAAAGTATTTTTTGTTCCTCTCTAGCTTAAATTTTATTGAGAGTCTCTTTCTATAGGGTGTACCGACAAAAAAATGCCTCGACTCTGTATAGATTGAATAAAATGGCACTTTTCCTCGAAACTGCAGACTACAAATTGATGTGTATTTTCGAAGAATATTTCCGATTTCTTCTTGTTAGGTTTTTTACAGTTTTTTCAATTCTATGCCAAATTTTTACAAGATAAAAATACATAACAGAGAAGATATTCAAGAATATTGGAAGGTATTCTAAATGATGAAAGAATGGGATGAAAAAAAAATTATCATCAGTTTTTAATTATAAAAATCGTAGGACATGAACCAAATTGAAACCAAATCGAAAAAATAACATACGCTTGCCTAAGGCCAAAAAAAGGCCCTAACAGTTATAATGAGATGGATCCCGGATGCGCTATGATCAACAAAGCAAGATGCATCAGCGTTAAATCATGCAATAGAAGCGATCGGAGTGTAAAATTTAATTTTCTGTTGGAAATTCGCTAATAATTCATCCATAGGCCAAACAAACAAACATTTCCTTTAGGCGGAAAAATGGAGCGAACTTTGATTATTCATGAGATGCTCACGGGTAACTTATTTACATAAGAACTTGAAAAACATAGAGCTTTCATAAATCATCGACTCCCTAAACCTAAACCTAAAACTCACTTCACTAAATCATTGTTAAATTAATTATTTTTACGTTGCCTTCTATAAAAAATTACTAAAATAATAATAAACTAAAAAAAAACTTAAGCCAGATTGTTAGATATTTTATTTATCATCGAAAATCTTCTTTTCAGGACTGTTTTAAAGTTCTCTAATCCTTTTGATGTAAGCTAAAAATATTCATTCTCTTCTCACCACAAATAATTTTGTAAAAATAATAAATAGTTAGTTTTTGAGTTTATTTGGGAATCAAGCATTTATGAAGGCTCTGTATGACCGCTGAAGAAATGTGGAGGATTTTTTTTTCATTTACAAATACGGAGTCCTTACGGAGGAAATGAATTAGTGCTCATTTCGAAGGGGAATTTGTTTTGATTCGTCATGGCAAAAAACATTGCCATGTTTATTAAGAAAATAGAATAGAAACAAAGGTATTATCTTATAACCTACGACGATATTAATGGACATTTTATAGTCTCAGAAATTTTTAAAGAAAAAATTACCATTTTACCCTATATAGTCAATTAGAAAGCAATTCGAGATAAAACCATCAATATAGAAAGATACTGTATAAACATTATAACAACTTTTTAAATACACATTTACTTATTATTGTATTATCTTAAATTATTTATAAACATTAATAAATTTTAGAGTTTGATTATTCAAATTTCTTAATATTCAGGGCCGTCAACTGATTATGTTTAGCATTTTTATTGCAATCATCAATGCGTAAAATACACACCACTTACGATAGGTAATATTAATTTTGTTCACTTAAATTTACATTTAAATATGTACAAAACGAATTATTCATAATTTTGATGCTTCTTTTATACTAATTAACGATAAATAAATGTAAGAAAATTTACAAGGAATGGAATCAGTAACAACAAATCCATTTTATGTAACATTTTACAATTTTTTTATTATTGTATTACGTATAGGAAACATGCCAAGTCACTTTTTCGTGGAAAGATATAGGTACAAATTTAGTTTTGCTATTTAGTAGGTAAGTAGTTCATATTTTTTAATAATGGGGACTTTGTTGTAGGAATTTCTCAATAAACTGACGGAGTTTAATGGAAAAAATACTTGAGCAAAGTTTGGTAAAAAATTATAACAATTTCTTCTTTTTTCCTTCTCCCCAACTCTATCCTAAATCATAAGAAAAAAAATTATAATAAACTTCTTACGCCTCTATTTACTCATTTGATCACCAGAACCCACAGCAGCAACCACACCATTTGGATCTGGATAGATGGTCCAAATTTAGATGCGAATCCAGAAGCGTACCTGGAAATAAAAAGAAAATTACTTATACACATCCAAAACAATAATTGTTGGTGTCCCAACTCACCATTTTTGATTGTTGACCACCTGGGGATCGCTTGCTCGTCTAATGGACACCTTCTGTGAGGCTATCCTCTTGGGCACCGGCACACCTGGCTGGGCGGACTCACACCTCACCTCTATTTCACTCCCTTGGGGTGACATTTTGTCTACGGTGAAACGCAAGGTCACCGTTCGAGCTATCAGGCCCATGTGGTCAGGTAAAGAGCTCGAAGTGTGTGAAATGGCGTGCTGTGGAGGCTGAAAAAAAAGCAAAAAAAAACATATACAGGGTGTCGCAAAAAGGTTGGAACCATACACAGACTCCTGAGACAAAAATAAGACGATTTAACCAAACTTACCTATATCAAAATTGCTTAGTAAAGAAGTTATAGGGTGTTGAATAAGTTAAGAATAAAAAAGAGATTTTTTGATATTGTGCGAGAATGGCTTAACTTTTTTTTGTGAAAATTTGTACAGAATATCTCTGTTTGGTGACATATTTATATGTAAATTTGTTTGTTTAAATTTTCCATCCCTCTCTGATTTAAGGGGCGGGTGGCCAACCCCCCTAAAAGCCTTAATTGTTCCGCTCATTTAATTCAACTAATTTTTCAGTCTTATTTCTGTCTCAGGAGTCTGTTAAGCCAAGTCCCAACCTGCCTGGATGTCTATAAATAATTGATAGATATAAATTGATATTACTGTTGAGAACCTTACATGTTCTCTTATTATAATGTCGGACATTTAATAATGAACTAATTTAGCGTGTGGCGAATTCTGGATTAAAAACGGTGAAGAAAAGTACAAAACATTTAAAATCCTAACTAAATTTCCCACTTAAAGCACCTGCATCTGATAGAAAAATGTTAATTATACAATTTTCTTTCTTCGGTGTTTTTCTAAGCTATTATGCTCTGCACTTCTTGTACGAAAATTCCTTAACGTAGGTATCCCTCTATATTCTTATACGTACCTATTTCGTTCCTCACGGAAATCCCTTGGGTATAAAATTTTCCGTTTACTTTACTCTTCAGTATATTCATTGTATATTTAATAGTGAACATAGTTTTCCAGATAATATTAGAATTGCATCTCCAGCACTTGCACATCGACCAAAAATAATATTCTTATGAAAAGAACGACATCTTCATGAAAATTCGAAAAAATTGAAAGGATATTCGAAATATTGTTAAGGTAAACATTTTTATTCCGTATATTTTAGCAAAATGTCCATATTTATATAAAAAAATAAATCAATTATTTTTTATTATTTTGCGCGAGGTAAATTTCGAAAATGGGGAAAATAGGTAGTGTTTGAAAACATTATTAATTGATGATTTCGGATTGTTCCTACTTAGCGTTCAACTGATAAAAATAACAAAATTCGTAAATAATTACGAATTTTATAAATAAACTAAAATGTTGAAACGGCTGGAAATCGGAGTGTAGTAATTTATTGAGCAATTATTAGATATTAATTAACCGGGAATATTATATACAATGCAAACATTTTCCGGGAATGTAGGACTATAAAATGGGCGAATTAACGAATCGCGTTAGAAGGAAATTCCGGTCGATTAATTTGTTAATTAAGAAAACCGGAACTGGAGATCAGAATTCCATTCGTAATTGAGGGAAATCGAACGTATAATAAAACTTTCCTTACGGCCCGACGACACTCAGTCTTCACAATAAAACTAAATCGGAATAACGGCAATCGGAGTTTTTCAGCAGAGAGAAATCGAATCGACGATTTTACTTAATTTACAGCTGATTTTTTTTTGTAATATTTGTTCGATTAATTCATTATTTTCGTAGAAAATAAACACCGGGGAAATTTTTCCTACCAACATTTCAGGAAAATCCAATGCCCCGTATTCAGCGCTCCATTTTAAAGTTAAAGGCATATACAGGGTGTAACAAAAAGGTGGGTCATAAATTAAACCACATATTCTGGGGTCCAAATTATGTCGATTGGTTCATATTTACCTATATCCAAAGTGCCATACAAAACAAGCTAGAGCCTGTTTAAAGTGCAAATTGAAAATCGATTTTTTTCGATAACTCCAAAAGTATTCAATGAATCTTCATGAAATTTGGCACGTATTATTTTTATAGCAAGAGCATTTTATCAACGAAAAATTAATAAAATCGGACCACCCATTAAATATTTAAGGGTGTCATGCACTTTTAATCCCCCCCTATTTTTTTTGTACTTTAGATTTAAGTTATTTTTTTATGTCCACTAGCTTAATGAATTCATTTTGAACATTTTTTTACTCTTAATGTTTTTTCGAAAAATTAATATTTTTCGAGTTATTGCGAGTTTCTGTAAGAACAATTTTAATGCAAACAAATACAGGTAATAAATTTTAAGCAATAAAATGCTTAGGTGGCTTTGGAACTTACAAAATTTGATAATTTTAATTACAAAACAACGGACTAAATTGTATTGTTTCGATAAAAAAATTAAAAATAAGTTTCTATTAAAAGAATGAGGAAGCGTATAAACCACAAATAACTACAACACGAGGTAATAATATTCACATTAGATGTTCGATATGACCACCGTTTTCTTGCACACACATTCTGCAACGTTTTAACATTGAAAAACGAATTTTTTGGAATATTAATGGTTTCTTCGAAAAACCGAGTACAAGAATTAAAAGACAGAATTACGGAAGCGGCTCAAATTTTTTCGAACAAACATTAATATTCCAAAAAATTCGTTTTTCAATGTTAAAACGTTGCAGAATGTGTGTGCAAGAAAACGGTGGTCATATCGAACATCTAATGTGAATATTATTACCTCGTGTTGTAGTTATTTGTGGTTTATACGCTTCCTCATTCTTTTAATAGAAACTTATTCTTAATTTTTTTATCGAAACAATACAATTTAGTCCGTTGTTTTGTAATTGAAATTATCAAATTTTGTAAGTTCCAAAGCCACCTAAGCATTTTATTGCTTAAAATTTATTACCTGTATTTGTTTGCGCATTAAAATTGTTCTTACAGAAACTCGCAATAACTCGAAAAATATTAATTTTTCGAAATTAAGCTAGTGGACATAAAAAAATAACTTAAATCTAAAGTACAAAAAAATAGGGGGGATTAAAAGTGCATGACACCCTTAAATATTTAATGGGTGGTCCGATTTTATTAATTTTTCGTTGATAAAATGCTCTTGCTATAAAAATAATACGTGCCAAATTTCATGAAGATTCATTGAATTCTTTTGGAGTTATCGAAAAAAATCGATTTTCAATTTGCACTTTAAACAGGCTCTAACTTGTTTTGTATGGCACTTTGGATATAGGCAAATATGAACCAATCGACATAATTTGGACCCCAGAATATGTGGTTTAATTTATGACCCACCTTTTTGTTACACCCTGTATAGCGAGCTCCTTAAACATGACAGTTCTACATTGTTGTTATGGAGTAACTAAGGGCATTGTTTACGTTAAAGTCGATCGCTTAAAATGTGTTTAACGTTAAAATAGGGCGCTGAATACCGACCATATTGTATTTACTGAATTATTGTTAATGATGACTTAAGTTTGAAAACAAAATTATTCAAACTAACGATGTTGATATAACATTAGCAAGCATAAATGGGTTGTAAAATAATAAGAATTTATGAAATTGATCATGATTTATATAATCACTATCAATTGGCTCAATTTGTAGTCAATATTTGATTGTTGCAATTCGACAAAAAAGATTTATCGGTACATTTTTTATACTATCCAGCGTCTTTGTTGTTATCGAAAACAGATTCTTGCGCTGCATCCGACTGTTTTTCATATTCATATCTCAATAAAATTCTCCCTATTAAGGCCAAACTCAACGACATTACTGCCCATAAAATATAAATAGTCAATTATGTCGGCTCGAAATCGAGATGTTTCCGAAGTTTTTCCGACCAGATGCCTCAAAAATGGTTTACGACATGATAAAGAATCGAGCCATTTATCAGATTTTGAATAAACATTGTTAAATTGTATTCCTATTTGGAATGAAGTTAATTCACGATTTTTAGAGTTTCAACAGACTCTACTCGAAAGGATATTAGGTTAGAATTTTCTTGAAGATCTCGTTCTCGTTTGTTTCGTGTAATATCGATTGGGTAAATATTAATTATTATTAGATATTTATTTATTTACCTACATATACAAATTACAAACCTATATACTTCAAACCATCAAACGTCATCTAATTATTTAGATGACCTAAATTTTTAGAAGCTTCCTTGTTTTTCTTTCATGAAATTTACTCCAAATATTCGTGTTTATCTTTATCTTTATCTCGGATAAAAATAGCTTCATAATAAATTTTAAGCTTTGTAAATGGATTTGACACTCCTGGTCAAAAAAATCCTTTACACTTTATATGTTTTTGTGAAGGGAAGTGTCCGGATTTCTTTGACCAGGAGTGTATTTTCATACCTCTTTCATCACATCCAATAATTTTTTATAAAAATTAATTTCAATGAAATAACAACTGCCCACATGCCGAGTGTTAAAATAGCCTTGCTTGTTAATTTTATGATCAAAACTATTGTGAATATCTATACCGAAATTTCGTAACTTCTTATACATGAAAATTCAAAATACTCATTTATATGAATATTTACGTCTAAACCGTTGATTTTCCAAGTCAATGAGGGTTCGGGATCGGCGTAATCGGAGGTGCATTTGGCGTTGAAAGTGTCACCTTCCACGAAAGTTCTTGCTAGTCCGTCAATTTTCGGAGGTCCTCTTGGTAAAGCTGCAACAATATAAACATTCATGACCATTGTTTCACGATATGACAAACATTAATTAACGTATAGGTAATGCGAAATTCTGTCCATAAATGAACAATACAGAAGTAATATGGCATCCGATTGTCTGTATAACATCAATAGCCGGTCATCCAATTTAGGTCATTCCGTAAATTAATACACCGGATTATTATCCGGTATGCTTATTACAAACAAACCGACGTGGGCACAACAATTGTGGCATGAGAAATCCACAACAGTTTTACCTGTGATCCGCAGTTTCTAAATTTTGGTAGAAGAACTGGCTATGATTTTACCGCTGAACTGAGCACAAAATTTTAATAATAATTTCGATGGATACATTCCTTAATTCAATTCGAAACTTGCCGGGTGTTTGAGGTGTTTTTCCTCACGTACACCTCACAATAGAACGGTTAATCTTCATCTCATAACCGAGCGAGCAAGTAAAGTAATTCAAGCAAACACTGGAAAGTTATCAGATATCAAAGTCGGAAAGTCAAGGGGGTGCTTCTCGCCCGCCTTCTGCGCTTATACACTCTCTAAACGCAAACTTCCTGCCGCCCCGCGGGATCACATTACTCCGATATCTGCGAGAAAATATACGATGGCGAAACAGGATCTCCGTTTATACAGCGGCGCTGAAGCGCCTAAGACTAAATGCTATTATCCATTTACATATTACATACAGATCTCCCATAGCACCTGAATATCCTCTACGGTTGTAACAGTGGTTCTATACTCTCTGAAAGTTGATTGATATTAGTATGCAGAAAGTTCTAATCGTTGGAAAAATGTAACGTAAAATACCTGTCTATTGGGTTTTGGGTATGGCTATCTAGATTTAACTGATATAATGGGCTTTTCCATACTAATATGCCACCCTGTAGGTATATCTTTTGATATGATAAAATATCAATGGCACTCTGACACCTCAGAATATCGCCATAACCTCAAAATCTGAGCATTCTGAGCGTCTCAACAGGGATTCTCCATTTCATATTCCATTTAATATTCCCCGTCACATAAACGCCAATAATGGAACCTGCTGTGATTGGGTTGCAGGAAAAAGGGAAAATGTGTTGGCAGTGCAGGTGTAGGTGTTATCTCTGAGGGATATATTACATTTTCCCCGCTGTTTTATCTGTAAATAAACTTCATTAAATCTGCCGAGTGTGAGGTGATAAACGAAATTTTGGCCTAAATTGCTGGAACAACGACCAGAACAGCAATTCTTTAGTGAACGTGTGTAAACAATTGGTCGTAGCGGTAATGGATTATTGAATACCAATCTTTAGATATTATTATCTATCATTTATATTATTATATCTAATATTCAATTATGGATTCAATAGAGGTATACCGAGGTATACCGAATGTTCAAACGCTTTAAAAACAAATACATTTTACAAACTGGCGAGGATAGAAAAATACCAATAGTTAATCAAACGGTTTTACTGGCGGGATTTGAATTAGCGCAGTAAAATAATAATAGAGATTTTTAAGTGAACATTGGAAAATATTGGAACATAAATTTATAGTAAGTCTGCTTTTGATGACATTAACATTCACAACAAAATGAGCCATGCAGATCATCACATATTAAAATAGCAAATTTTGACGGTTAGGATTATTTCCTGTATACATCAAGGGTACCTGCTACGTCTTCTACAAAAGCAGATGCACTCTTTGATCGTTGTTGGTCAGATATTTATATAATGAAAAACGACTCTTGTTCATAATTCCTGGTGGCTTGAAACGCGCATGAAAATATTTGAAAATAGAAAATTAATCAATTTTGAGCAAGAAATATTGATTGTTACGGAAACCAAAAGAGTAACATAATCGCTATATTATCTAATAATATATTTTCAATTTTAAAATTAATTAACAATAGAAATAATGAATTTTTTGTTTGTTTTCAATCAAATACATCGTTCACTAAACTAAACGTTTCTCGTCTCAAATTTTCCCTTCAATTAATATCAAAGTTTCATAATGTCAACGTTTTCTATTGTTATAAATTAGACGAGACGGGCAGTGTATGAGAAGTTTTGATGAT
Organism: Phyllotreta cruciferae; assembly: GCA_917563865.1. NCBI lineage: Eukaryota > Metazoa > Arthropoda > Insecta > Coleoptera > Chrysomelidae > Phyllotreta > Phyllotreta cruciferae. Next base: position 2,653,167 of record OU830609.1, on the reverse strand, counting down.
CTTACCGTGAAGTTTCGAAGTTGTAGGCGAGAAAAGAGATTACTCCCGAGTGAATCAGAGTCTAATAAGTTCCTTAGTGGCAGGTTAAATGATTCTAAAGCAGACAATAGATTTTATCTTAACAGTGTTACTTTGATTTTTTCGCTCTGGAAGTGTGTGTGTGTAAGTAGTTGACCGGAATAAAAATAAATCCCGGATCGAAGTGAAAAATAAAAAAAACCGTGGGAGTATTATTAAAAGAAAACTGGGAATTTTCGAGTATATGTTTCAGAAAATGCTCATTGACTCTTTTTGGGTGATTCCAGAAGAGGCGGTTTTTTGAATAACCACCGAATCCAATCGGTTTCTCTAAGATAACACGGGATTGCTAGAGATGCCGATTTTAGAGCTTCCCTAAGGCGGATTTGCGTTTTCATTTGCCCCCGGGAGCCGTTTGGTATATTACAAAAATAAGAAAGCTGGAGTCAACATTGATTCACCCACTGATTGATGACTTTTTTATGGCCATAATAAATCGTTTTAGATGAGGAAAAGTATTAAAGAATACTATTTCTGAAAAGTACCGAACAACTACCAGATTTTTTGGGCATCCTATTTTCTTGAAAATAAGTACCTCCAAAAATGTTTCTCAAGGACAGTTAAAATGTAGTCTTCCCTGAAAACATCTACTTTAAAACTACTATCTCTTTAAAATTATTTAGTTAAATTATTTAAAATAAATTAGCATTATTATGATGCATGTTGCAGTGATGAATTAAGTGAATATTTTCTTTTCTATACCGCCATTAAAAAGGAAACTGCGAAGGAAATGGCGAACTTAGAACGTCACGCGAGAAAGTAAACATAAGTTAAATATGTTCTGTTTATTTCACCACAAGATCAGCCTGATCTTCAGTTTCTCTCTTATGGTTAAAGGTTCCTTATATACGTTTTATTAACTTTGTTTTGTTACAAATTGTCGCTAATTTAATTCAATTCGAATGTTATTCAACGGCGAAATTGGAAAAACGTCTAAGCGCAGAAAATCCAATTAGAACTTTCGCGATGAGGAAGTGAAATTTCATCAGTATGAGGAAAAATCTGTATCGGTTTATAAATAAAAATTTGATTTCCAATTATTTTTAGAATTGTATTAATCTACATCTGACACATGGGTTGTTTCATAAAAATTAGTATTTTTATTAAAAATTATAAAGAAATTAATTTTGTTCCCATTTATATATTCCCCAATATATCCTATTTGTATTTCGAGAACAAGTTTCTTCATAATTATTAATGTGACAAGCGTGCAGGAAGATACATACGTCAGCAGGAGCGAACAAAAAGTTGGCATTAAACATATTTATGGCCAGTTCGTATGGCCTAAATGTAAAGTTATGTGTACTTTATATATCTTTGGGTTAAAATTTGTAGCTGAAGTAACAAATGGGTTAGGGAAATTATAGGTTTCCATAAAATTTCAATATTACTGCATACTCGAAAGACCGGTCGGGATAGTAAATAGACGAGACAGGATTTATTCTATTCAGCGTGCCCTGATAATCTGAAAAATGACAATACTATAAAATGTTATGTGCATGAGAATTGGGAAATGTAATAACATTGTACTGGTTGAGGAAATATTCGACGTTTATTATTCGTAATCTTGGAATTGCTTAGTTTCTTTTTTCTACATTTATATTAATAATTGCATACATCGCTAAATTTAAATTGCACCATCCATTACCTGCTGTAATCGTTATATGCATTTGCAATTTTCATTTCCTGCACCGGTTAAAGTAATTTCCATCCATCTGCTCCCACCGACGTGAATCTCCTATTCCATAAAAATATCAAAAAATGAAGAGAGCTAACTGTATTTAAATTACATCTACTTTTACTGTCGGGCTCCTTTTTCCACAGACAGTATAGAAATAATTAGATATCTACTATTTACCAAAATGGAAAATTTGTGGATGAACAAATATTCTCCCCTAAATTTTATGTAAAATCCCTTTGTCCCATAAATGGTAGATACTATTCATCTAACTGTGCATTTATGTAATTATAGTAGCTCTATTTCTCAGTAGTTATAGTAGTTTTACCTATGTAAAAGCTTATAATTTTAATTCGCTATGAATCGCGATCGATCGAAATTATAAAATCTCCTTCCAATTTAAGTTGAAATCAAAGTTTACAGAGCGGCCCTATCCGTAAAGTTCCTGGGATTTAATGACTCTCAGTGAATCACAGGAACTTAAAAAGATTCCGGAAGAGCCCTAACGGCTCTAACTTCTTTGGTACCTACAGAGAATGGAAAGTCTAAAAGATAGTGTCAAGCGAGAATCTGGCGTTGGCTTGAATTATTTATTGTATTAGCCCGTTCCTCAAGAAAAACAAAAGGGAATTTCTTCAAATGGGACTTCGATAGTGATATACTTTCATGTAAAAATAGTAAGCCAAAATTCTCCAAAGTATACATTGTGTTTTAAGAAATTAAATTTCTTTAATAAAAGTACTTAAACATACAGCCAAGGTATATAGGTATGCAAGTACCTACCAATTGTGGTAAAAAATTAGAGAACCCTAAATTACGAAAATAATTAAATTTAATGAAGATGAGAGTACTTATATAATTTATGGAGGAAATGCAATCATCATGCAAATTTTTATACAACGTAAAGTTGATTTAAGTAAATTAATTCTCATAAATTTGCAATTTACATTCGAAATATTATCGCATCGGTTTTTTGTGTAGAAAAACATCCGGGAAACCCTATTCGTGTGCTCCTTCCGCCTGATGTCCTTTAGATATTAAATTATAACAAAAAGTGAGCCCGCGTCTCAGAGTGAATGATCTCTCAGGAAATTGGCGTATACTAGATAGTCAAAGAGAACCCTCCCGATATTCTGACCTAATTAAAACATTTCGAATTTCTCTGCGAATTCGCTTGGCTTCCGTCAGGTAACTTTTTATTCAAACACACCTCGTATTATTAATCTAATAATCATAATCTTCTGAAACTATTCTCCGAAATTATTGAATTATTCTTAATTGAACCAACCGATCAATAATTTGAATCAATAAAAAGGATCCAGCAAAAGTCCCCCAACAATCATGCACCGACAAAGAATTTCCCGACTGAAAAATTGCCCCATGTTAAAATTTATAGACCAACAATTTAATGAAGAAAATATTCCCAGAGTTCGATCTTATTTTTAAGCTTCATCGTGGATTACGATTAACAGATTAAATCAATCTATCAAAGAATTGAGTTAATAAAATAGAATTTTCAAGAGACTGCCCAGTGATAGGCGCCTCTATGTATGTAAAGACTCTTTTAAAATTTATGTTGCCCTAATTTGGCATTTAAATGTTTTACCAACAATTTTGAAGTATTCATTCTAAAATCTCGATTTTATTTCTAATCCAGCCAATAATATTCACACCGTTAAAAAGTCTACGTTAACTTACCCGCTACGGTTACGTTATGAGTCTCCGAAGCCAATCTGAAAGCGGGCGCTTCGCTTGAAATTTCACACCTGTACGCGCCGCCACTGTGCATCCTCGTCAAATCAATCAGGCTGATCTTGCACCGACGGTAATTACAGTGGACCCCCTGGTTCTGCACGTTAACACCGGACACAGGAAACAACATCGTCTCCTGCTGTCCTCTGGGCATATACCTGCAAAAAAACCAGTCAAGCGTTAGAATGTTTTTTTTTTCTCAGTTTTTTTTATTTTTTATGTTGATTTCAGTGATTTTTTATGTTGATACATATTAATATTTAGTACCAGTAAATTTATGTCTCTATGTTGTCTCTAGTTTTATTAATAATTTTATCTCGTTATATTAGTTTCCTTATATGAATCCTACTCGACTCTACCCTAACTTTAACTTTCGCCTAACAACTCTATATTTACCTGAAGAACTCTTGATCGTCCTTGTACCATTTCACGGCGTATAATTCCTCATTGCCCATGTCAAAATGGCAATCCAGTTCCATAATGTCTCGCAAATCGGCTACCTTAGGAGCTGACATGCTCGTCAAACGTAAAGCTGCAGTATAACTCGCTGAAATAAAAGAAAATTATCAACTCTATTATATTATATGGATTCGATGTCTCTATACAGGGTGTGTCACGTAGAGGGCCCATTAGAAGTATATGGAAAAGTAGTGGTAATTAAAAATTGAAAATTTACTAGGTAAATTTGGCATGGAAAGTTATCGTGTCATCAGCCAGCGACCGCCAGCCTGATGATGTGGAGAAATTATAGTGAGAGCGCAAAAACGCTGACAACTTTCCAGAAATACATTAGACCGCGAAAATGTATTTTCCTCTCACAAAATAACAATTAAGGATGATAAACAAGCGAGGCGCCCTCGTGTGTTGCCGGCGAGCCAACTTTGTTTTTACAAACCTTCCGGTACCTTCCGGGTCTTGATAAATTACGATGAATTACAATTGGAATCCATTACGATTGGAGTTTTATGGAGCTTTTTTTCTACATTTTGAGAGCATGCCAAAATTTTAATAAACTTAGATGGTCATTATTAAACGTGAAGTGAACTATAACCCTCGTAAATTTCAACTCTATTAATGTATAAGAATAGATATGTTAAGCGAGAACTCCTAAACAAATATTTTCTTTGGTAAAACGGTCCGCTTGTATTCGCTTAAAAGGAGTTCTTTTCACACAATCCATCATAATTTTTGTTCTTATTCACATGCTGTTCAACATGTTTACATACGCGATTATTTATCGTCAGGTGTTTATTAAATTGCTCGGAGACAGATTCGAAAAACTTTTATATTTCTCAGAGTTTTTCATTTTGAGTTGTTGCAGGTCTTGAAAGTATAAAATGTTTGTTAATATCTTACGGATAGGTATGCTTCAATCTTCATGTAGGGAAATTTTCTTCAAAAGAAACGTAGTAAAGTCGTTTAGAGTAAACAGACCCAGTGCATTCCCTTACTGAAAATTTCTTTTATTATGTATGTAGGATTGTAGATAAGTATTTTTTAATTAGCAAGTTTATAAAATGAGGTAGTTATCCAAAATAATTACGAATCGAACTACCGTCTTGGAGTTGCCAATTAGTCCAAAAATTGATACAAAACACAAAGAAATCTTATTGAAAGCTCTTCAATCTAATCATGTTTTTTTGTTTACTCTTAATAATAATTAAAGCTTTTGTTTCATTTGTTACGTGAAATGGTAAGTCAAAGATAATAAAGGGAAATAATTACTTAGCTTTTGTTAACAATGTAAAAAATAGCAGAAATAATGGAAGTGATTAACATAGAAGTACACTCCAAGTTTAAAGAGGAAAATGTGTTAAATTTTGGTGAAAGGATTCGGTTCCAGCAACATTTTTTCCTTTATTTTTTTTTGTAGATAATTTTATAATTTGTTCATCGTTTTCTTGATCATTAATTACAATTATCCACCGTAAATGACATCAGACACGGTTGTTTTTTTTTTGTATACTCCTCACGTATTTAACACCTCTATTTTTCTTCATTATCCTGGATCCTGTTATACGTATGTATTTATACAGAGCACAGTCTTCTTGTCGCCTTTGTTTCTTAATTTAAATAGAACCATTTGCGGAATATTGGGTAAATTTTCAAGCTGATTTTTCCAATTATATTCGACGCGGCAGAACCATTAGTTTCCCCCACTCGTTATTTTCATTTTGTTAATTTAAAATTTTAGGGAAAAAATGTAATTTTACTGGATTAAGGCCTTTGCTCCATTCTTAATTAGTATTGTGTTGAGGAATAATAATGTATTGATTATGCTTTGTATATGAAAAGAACAAAGAATGGATCTAATGAAGAGAAAGAACATTGGTGAGACTTTCAAGCTTATTCATAAAAATTAAATTTGCTTTTCGTCTTTTAAAGGCAGCATGTCTCCTGTGCATATACATTAGAATGGAACATTCATACTCCAAAATAGTGAAAGCCCATTTAAGTAATAGGTAAACTGGATTTTCTCATATGCATATAAGTACTCACGTATAACAAAATATCCTGCGTGATCACACATAGTGAATGTAGGTATAGAAAACTGATTTTTGAAAGTCCTTATTCAAGTAGAAAATTTCTGAAAAATTAATTTAGAGAAAATAAATTGAGAGCAAACTCCAGCGTACAATCTATAGAATCCGTTTATAGAAACATTCCTCTTACATATTTTATACTAAAACTGATCATGCATAAGACATGGGTATACATTCCAAAGAAAATATTACAGGAAGACTCCACGTCAGTAGAGAACTCTATTCATTAAATACTATTTACATTCCTATTTACATTACTATTTACATATTTACAATATTTTCTTTCGATAAGTCATTCAATGTAAACAAACTGTTTCTATTTAACCAGATTTTATAAAGTATATCTAGGTATCTATGTATATGGTAAATTTATATCTATAGGTATGTTTTTAGGAACTTGCTTATAAAATCTTTGAATCATTCGGTAGAGGAAACTGAAAAGGATAATAGATTTCACAAATTTATTTTTATTCTTATGAATATAGATATTAAATATTGAATATAGATAATAGATACCTATTAAATAAATTTAATTTATTTCTTATGAATATTAAGTGTATTTTTGAATCTGTTGTTTTAAGTAAATATATAGTTAAATAAAGAGTTTCGTTTTGTGACATTTTTGCACTTTATTTTGAAATTACATATTATATATTTTTCTATGCACAAAAGGAATAAATATTTTTCAACGACTTAAACCGGTATTGATGCGAATACATTATTTCCATATGGCGTAATATGGCTGCAAGAATACTTTTCCTCCGGAATTTCTCACTACCTATAAACATCAAAGGAAAAAGTAATAGGCGATTTACCTGTTTTGTCGATGCCGCTTATTGAATAGGACTTGTTCTTTTTCTCCTGCTTCTTTGTAATGTAAATACGGGATTGAAAGGGATTGAAACAGGACGTCATAATTTTCAGTTTTAGATAGGGGAGGGTTATCAAATTTCTGAGATTTGAAACGTCACTGGCTTTTCTATTATTGCTCACGGAACACAAGCGTATTCAGTTTCCTTATGAACGCTTCCCGTTCATCTTTGTCATCCAAGGTGTGTCGACTTTTCATGTTCTCGCTCACAATAATATAAAGAATTTTATCCCCTATACGATATATTTCATTTTCTATAGTTTATATAAATTCGTGGAATAGTAGAAAATTTTTTATTATGCAGATTTTTTATAGACTTTAAAATAGCAGCAATCTCAAACTTTTAACTCCCAAGCTCTTATAGCACATATAAAAGAAATGTTCCTCGGGTCAGAGATAATTTCCCAAAATTGCCCCTAAAACGGCGTAAAAAAGTGCTCCCGTAACAATTCAGGAAAATTCAATAGAAAAATACCGGATTTAAATATTAAAGAGAAAGTTTAGTCGTCAAAAACTTTTTCAAACGACGAGCGGACGAATTGTGAACTTTCTTCTTCTTCCCTTTTGTCCCTTTTCCTGGCCCTTCCTTTCGTAATTCAGGAAAGGTTTGTAATATTTTAGGTAAACAGCACGAAAAACTTGTCGATAATATCTATACCTACAATATTTCATTTTTGTTCTTAAATATACAACTCGTCTATAGATTAGTTGGATAATTAGATTTTGGATACTAAATTTTACTAATAGATATGGTATTATTAAAATTAAAAATTAAAGATGATTTAGTATCTATAGATTAAGGCACAAATATGCGTTAATCTAATAGAAAAAAATCGTTCACTTTGTAATTATTCCTGGAGCGAATCGCAAATCCCTTTGCCTATTACACGGATCATTAACTACGGAGGATCGGGATCAGGATAACGAGTGATTTCGGTTGACTGATTCGGCGACGCTATAGATATACGGATGCACCCGGAATCCCGGATTTGGTCACCGACGATTCCGGTACCTATTATCCAGGTTATCGGGTATCGATGTTGCGATTATAATTATTTATTATAATAGACAACAATTAAATTGGTATGACCCATTATAAGAAGGAAGGAAAATCCTCTAGCAAAGAAAATATTGGTATTAGGTAAATGAACGAAAAGAAAAAGTAGGCCATGGAAGAAAGCGAGAGAAAATATTTATGAGATTAGAAAAAGACAGGGATTAACATCAACCCAATGGAGAAGCTGCCTGTCAATGGAAATAAATTGAAGAAATAGGAATTTGAAGGAATAAGACTTCACAATGATTAAGATAAATAAGAAAAACAATTGGCGAAGAACTTTGGATTTCCAGTTTGGACGAACTCTGGGCTTTTTTGTGAAAGAGTAATTTTGCATATTAAACTACTCGTTTTTTGTGTACATATTTACACACCTACTCCTCCGTGTTCCGAAACTTGGACAATAAATAATTCCTGGAATATTCGAAAGTTTCCTCTCGAAAGTCCTCGAACTTTTCGAAAAGTTGGGGATTTTTATTATCGTATTGCGAAATAATGATGAAAACTAAAATTCTTCACCGGAAAGAAACAAATGGCCTTAAATAATACAGAAGAAATATGTAAGCAAAACTTTACTAATATAATGATTCATTAGGTCGTTTTAAAAAGTTCCCATGAATACATGGCCGGAGTTGCTTCGTTTCTGAAATACTGGGTGTTGAATTATTGAATTATTTTTGAGAAAAAAGTTACGCCACTGAGTTTTTTCGTTTTTTTTTTATTTTTTATAGATCAAGCAATTAAAAATACAACTTTTTGGTCGTCCGTGTTTTCTTCATATCCTTCGATTTCGCGAAAAAGAAAAATAAAAATCACCTTAACTTTTTAGAATGAGTTTTATTAGATAAAATAAATAATGAATAAAATAATTCAACGCCCAGTATTTCAAAAACGAAGCAAATCCGGACATGTATTCATGGGTACTTTTTGCCTTAAAACGACCTAACGATAATCAGCCGCTGAAGTTTCGTACCGTAGTTAGGAAACACCCTGTATAAAAACATGTACGTAAAGTTTTTTCTGAGTTCGCTGAGACCCATCAAATTTTGTTCTTGGGGGGGGCATTTTCTAATCATATCCATTACAAGTGCTATAAAATCGTATTTTTGTTGATAGCCAATAAATAAAGATTTATCCAAGAATTATTCTCATTTTTATTTGTTCCTATTACATTTCGACGAAACATTTAAATTGGATATTCTATTTGATTTCCTTTTAAAACCCAATAGATTAGGATATTTTTACGTAAAACCGGAAAATCTTTTCGCATAACTCAAAATAGAAATTCTACTTTATTTCCACATCCATTCGCAATAAACTCGATTGTATTGTTGAAAATCCCTTTTTAGGGGAAAGGGCAATAATTTAATCCTATATAGAGGTCACTCAGGAGATCACAAAAAACTCATAAGTGTAGAATGGATCTCGCACCCTTTATAACCGAGTTACAGGGTGTTTCTTGAATTTGGTCCATTTCTTTCGTAGCTTATAACTTTTCAATCACTAGTATATTTTTTGATATATGGCATGAATACTCTACACCTTTAGGATAATTTATAGAACCATTAAAAAATTATAAAATCCAAGGCTGGATTGACATACTTGTCAAATAAGTTTGAACCAGCTTTCACATAAACCAATAACAAAGTTCAACCTTCTAATGAAAAAAATTATTTTTTTTTTATTCATATTTAGTAGATTTGTAGATATAGTTATTAAACGAATAAGAAAAATTTGATTCTTCTTAAGCAGGGTCCACATTTAATAACATGTATAGCATTGCTATATCGCAGTGTCATATAGCAAGGGTAGACGCTGTTAAAAATTCATAAAGCATGAAAACAGCGCCCACACTTGTTATTGTAAGTTGATACTTCTTTTTCAACTGTGTATGAATCTCTTAATTCTAAGCAACTTTTTCAAATAAACTTTGAATATTCTGAAAAACAAAGATAATTTTTACCTTTTTTTTTGAATTTCGAATATTTCCCAATACGCACCTGCTTCATTAAATATGAAATTTATTTATTTTTCGGCATTTATTTGACAGATGACTGTCATAAACAAATTTCTTATTTAATGAAGCAGGTGCGTATTGGGAAATATTCGAAATTCAAAAAAAAGGTAAAAATTATTAAAAATTTTTATCTTTGTTTTTCAGAATATTCAAAAAGTTTATTTGAAAAAGTTGCTTAGAATTAAGAGATTCATACACAGTTGAAAAAGAAGTATCAACTTACAATACACCCTGTATGTACAACACTGCGATATAGCAATGTTAGTATAACATGTTATTAAATGTGGATCCTCCTTTAGGCACGGTTCTGTACATTTGTAATTTTATTGGTTTATGTGGAAGTATAATTCAATAAAATATTACAAAAGACTTACCGAAATAAACCAGTGATAAAATGGCGCCGCGTCTTTCCATATCTTCTACACTGATGTCGATTTACTCCATTATTCACTGCATTCCGACTAGATTAGATTATTCAAGTTATTATCTGGCTCGTCTGCAACAATAAGAATAAGTTAAATATGTTGATTTCACAGACATGCGAACCAAAACAAAACAAGTTTCAGAGGCGTGCGACATTAATCTATATACATAAATGGATGAGAAAATAAAAATTTCGGTTGGCAATTAATGTCTATGAATATGTTTTAACCATTTCCCATACATGGAACGTCACTGATGTGTTTTTCGAAAAAAATCGGTTTTGTTTTATCCGAAAATAAAATATATTATGCAAATATATAAATATGAAATATTTTATTCACTCCGCCAATGAAAATAAATCATTTATAGCTTATCAGTTATCGAGTATGACTCGCAAAAATACCGCAGCCGATCAGAAGAATAGTAGTCCCTTAAGATTTCATCATATTGCTGGTATATTCTTAATACATGGTCCACATTTATACTAATTTATAGGGTTAGTTGATAATTTACTTTACTTTTTTAGCTCATAGAACTAGTGAGACTTTTATTTATTCCTTATATTATCCTTCAACTACATTTCCTTTGTTAAAAGATCACAACATTTTTTGTCGAAGTTCGCATGTCTGTGAAATAAACTTTTTTATAACGGATATATTTTTATTCCGTCATAGTCGAGCTGGATACTCGGGTTAATGGATTCTCTAAATGTAGTATATACAGGTAAGCTCAAATTTGTTTGGAATATGGTCAATTCAATGAGTTGAACAAAAATTATATTAAATAATAGATAGTGGTTAGAGTGAGATGTAATTTGAAGTCTTTCTTTTCCCTTTATAATGGGAAAAGAACTAATGGAAGTTGTTTTTGTTGCACACAGCATAGACCATATTTAGTACAAATTAGCACTTTCCTGTATATAAGTGTAATAAACTGCACCTAGCTGAATTATAGCTTCTTTTTGAGATATAAGAAAAGCTATATAAATCATAACAACGTTATACCCAAAAAAAGTTCAGATGCCACCGTTCAGAGTTCCCAACCGAATTTGTCGAACCTAATTCTAATACCTATATAAATACCTGGATATACCTTTTAAGTCTACAGTAATGCATGTTAATGTATCCCGATATCTATTCCTGCTGTGTGCACTACTCCGCTACACATTCACAGTGGGACTTCCAATTTGAATCATTGTTTATTACATTGGGATAAATTGGGAAATTTGTTCCACTTATCTGCATACACGGTTGTCCTTTTTTTAAGACTCATGACCCTCTCTATAGAATGCCGAACTTCATACATTGCCGGTAACATGCAATACCTACATAAGTACAATACTCACATATTTTTACCTCCAAAATGCTTTATATAGCCTTTCCCTAGCTTTTATTTAAAAATCATAAATTCATCAAAAGAACCTTCACCATATGTATACACTTGACGAACGTCCGCATCTCTTTTAAAGCCACCCGTCTCGATATTGAAAAACTCTCATCGCTTACATAGCGTCTCGACGTCATTACGTCACGACGTCGTATGCACGCCTTCAACTAGAGGAACTGATAACTCATCTAACTTTACATCAAACACTATTTACATAAGGGATGAATGGACTTTCGGGCGTGATGCGGCAGTAAGTTGCTTAATTCCGTGGAAATGCGGGGTTTTAGTATGATATATACCGATGTATCTATATGTATACACGATGAAATAGAGTGAGTATTACCACATAAATTGCGATGGTAGATGTCTAATAATTTATCAATTAATTTTGTTTAGCATGGTAATCAAATTTGTCAAGTGTTATATTAATTGAAAGTCGATTAAGAGTTGTATTAGAAGTTCATGTACTGGTTTCTGTAGAATTCCACAAGCTTTTGATAACTTCCAAAGTCGAACTTCCTAAGCGTGCATGAAGCATTCAAATTATAGTACAATACTTGAATGTGTAGTAGAAGTCTAAGTTCCAAATGAACAGATAAGTAAATTAATGTTCACCAACGTTTTACGAAAGTTTTACGAATGGTTCACAAAAGTGTAAAATTAATACTCCCAACGATTGTTCCATCATTAGCACTTCGTGTATTAATCAGTGATGCGCGTCTTTCGCGACCGATATGTAGTATTTGTAAACTCACGATTGTAACCTGCTAACAAACCGACTCATCATCTCTCCCCATCTCTAATTCCTTCAATTTCCTATCTCATAAACTTCCCAATAAAGGCAGAACAATTTCTATTAGACCTCCTTTCGTCCGCCTGTCTCTGTGCCTTCTCCTCTTGATATGAATATGTCAAGAAGTATGACAACTGCTTCCTGGCATCAATTTGTGCACTCTGCACCACTGGGTTTATTTTTTCTATATAGATATTCTGCGAAATCGACTAATAATTTAACGGATAGGCATACGAGAATTTTAGAATTCTCGTTATTTTCGTTACTTCAAATTAATATTAAAAGGTTCTAAAATATAGGTTAACAACATCAGTAAAATATGTTTTAAAGAGGTTTAGGTTAATATTAGGTCTAAGAAAAAAGACCCAGTTTCCAAATATAGATGCATTTTTAAATAATGATAGATAAGAATAAATGAGCATTCGGGCTGAATAGTAAATTTACTTAAACGATCCACAGAGTGTTTATAAGAACATATGAAAAAGGCTGGTAAATTTATTAGCGGTTGGCGTCTTTATCCGTTTTATAGAGTAGTTAGAGGTTTTTAGTGCCTCGAATTCAATGCGAAATTATCCTCGAAATTAGGTATTTCCTAATTGTATATCCAAACTCATTTCAAACTCGCACAATTCTACTCGTCTTATTATTTTCCTGAGCCGTCGCAGCAATCAACATCGCCCTTCCGAAGGATAACGTTTTCTTTTTCGCCTTTTCGGGGGATAACCGAAGACCGACAGGGGAACTGCCAGATTAAATCGAATTCTAAAGGAGTAACCTTTCGCATCTGGAGCTAAGAGATAATAGAAATAATTGCGTTCCAGTTATGCAAGAATCGGATGACGATGATGATGAAATACGACGATAACGGATTAATTGGCAGAACGAAAATACTCCTAAAAGGGATATTAATAACCTTAAATTGCACTGGATATTGTCCCTAATTAAGTGAACGTGAAGAAGAATGGGTTGCTTATTCAAGATATTTTGATTGATGGTTAAGAAAAAAAAACTTGTATGGTATTAAAAAAAAATATCTTAACTAGTTCTTGAAATGAATTGAATTTGCGAAACTTGTGAAAGTAAACACTTCGCCGGTGCGAGAAAAAAGTATTGGTCGAATTAGTTTTTTTTTACTTTTTATAACCTTCATTTCCTCATTTTTTCCACAAATTTCACTTGGGTTGCTAAGGTATGCCTACATTTCGTGAATAATTCAGTGGACGAGTATAATGGAAAATATGCCGGTCCTTTATTTATCCAAAACTCTGGGTTTTACTAACGCTTTAACTATTTATGCATGGTGAGTTTATCACCCATGGAATACATCATCTCGTTTCGATCGGGCTGAAATTGCTTCGAATTATTAAGGAAATTGAGACGGTTTTCGATTTGGTCTTGTTGTTCGTCAACTTGCTTTATTAATTTCATTTCATTTATAGCAAAATTTCCGCCGTTACTTAGCCGTGCAATTTCCTTCGAAATAATTAATAAGTTAATAATAATTTATGGGAGTTGTTAAAAGTATTTTTCGTTTCCATTCGCACTCTGATAATTAGTAATCTCTCTCGGGGAAAATATTTTAGGAAGCCTCTCATTAATATTTCAAATAATTAAGATGTAGCTAAGTATATGAGAAACATTAATAAGAGTAATGTTTTCATGGAATCAATTCAATTAAGTTCCATTAAATTTCTCTTAGAAAACAGTCATTTGACAAGACTAGATATAAATAAAGTCAAGTGAACTTATTATTGTTTAATAAAGGGAATTAAATAAAGTTAATTTAAACTCGGGAGAGTTTCTATATTTTTGTTTTTACACGTTTGTACAAGACCAAGAAGAACGTCTAAATAACAACTAGCTTACAATTGGAGAAAAAAAATCGTGTTTTCCGCAACAGAAAATTCAATTTAAATAAAAGCTGAAAATTAAAAAAATTTGATTCGCTGCAGTTTTTCAAGAGGTTTAAATTTACGACAAAAGTTCAACTAAACCGAGAAATGATGCTATTTCAAAAATTTTACTATTGAATTATTTACTTAAATATTTAAATATTCGTCTCAATTTCAACCTGTTTGTGTTTTTTATTAACGGCATCCACAAGATTGCCGGTATTCGTATTAACTTCAATTTCGGCGTGACATGCACGACCTAATTTTACTGGAAATTGATTCACTTTTAACATTACTTTTTCCAGCTTGCCGCTTAGGCTACATGTTTCTCATCCTCCTGGAACCCCTGGGAACTATTTCTAGACTCACATATACAAATCGGAAATTAATTTGAAATTTTTGCACAGGAAAAATCATTGAAAGCATTGCGATAGTGGTAGGAAAAATTAAATCTGGATAAAAAGAACATCATTTATTAATAATTGTCCCAAGAGTTAAAATTTTGAATTTTTTCAAGATTTATAAAACAAAATTGGGCATTTAATCATGTATACAAGAAAATGCATTATAAAGAACATAAACTTTCCGGTCTCGGAAACTATTAAGAAATAACTATTTCCTCTTACAAATATATTCGCAAAGGAACAAAGGAAAGATATTTAAAAATAGTTAAAACCATTCTTAACGTTTCTACGTCGATTTTCTGTCGTTTGTGAGAGAGCGAGTGAGACGGACGGAGTTTCCTCTAACTTCGTCACGGAGTTTCACGTGTTTATTATCATCCAGTAAATCAGAAAGAAGTTTTTAAGTCCGATGATGAAAAACGATTGAAAAAAGAGGATAATGAAATGCGGGGAAAATCGATGGAAAATTTATTAATCGTAAAAAACTTCGTACAGTTAACTAATTTGGTGCGAAGAAGAAATGGCAAAGAAATGGTTTCAAAACGTCGAGGATTATATTTATTTTTCAACATGCTACCTTAAGAAATTTAAGTAAGCTACTCAAATTGAATAAGAAGACACTTCTTAATTTTTGAATATAAATTTTATTGACAGAATCAATTCAAATTTCTACTGTTTATAGCAACTAGATGGGGCTACAAAGACATGTTAGATTTTTGATAATTGGGACACTTTTGACATAAAAAAAATTAAAACTCTAGAAATGTTCATTACAAAGAAACTAAAAAACAATTATTGCAACTGAAAAAAATGAACAAATGTAAAAACTAATAAGGTGTTCTGCCTACTCTTGTTCGAACCACCTCAGTACATCGTCGATCCATGCTCTCTATCAATTACAATCAATCAATTACAGTATACACTTTTGTATACTATGCGGCCAAGTCGTTGCGGTACATGGAGTCGATGAAACAGTTAATTATTTTGCCATGTATCGAACAAAGAGAGCATATGATAGATATGATAGATATGACGCGCTGAAGCCACGCCTGCTCTATGTTGTAGTATTGAAAGATTTTCTATTCCTCATTATCTAACATTTTGATTGAGAGTTAATTCTTTCTATAGAGTGTACCGGCATAAATTTGTAAATCATCTTATTTTCGTCTCAAAAATCTATAGTTAAGCCATGTCCCAACCTTTTTGCGACACCCTGTATTTGTCTTTCTTTGATTATATAATTTATTATCCATTTTTCCACTTAATCTTCAAACTCGTCCATTTTGTAACCATTTCTTCTCTGAGGTTCTTATTTATCAACTTATTCAATTCATCCATTAATCAAACAAACTTAGGTAATCTCTTAATAACGTTAATTAAAATTTGTACGATTTATGAAAACAGCAGTAGAAAAATAATTGAGAACGAATAAAACAAACTTAGAATCCATATTGTTATTTTTGAAATTAAAATAACCAGCCAGTTGGAAAGAAAACCGAATGGGAATTTTCAAATTATTATTTAAATCAACTTCAGATCGCTTTTCAAAAGAATTTCTAATACCCAGCCGATCAGAAAAATGTATTAAAACCGTAAAAGGAAGGAAGATTTGAATTTACGGTAGTTTACTCAATCTCTTTCATCGAATAAATTACAGTCAAATAAACGTTAAAGAAGCATAAAAAAATCTATTTGTAATTGGAAGCGACCGAAAGTAGAAGAATTTTGTGAAATTCACTCGAATTTAAACTGTTCAAAATTTTTTTCAACATTATTTTTAGATGGAAAATAAATAATATTCCTTAAGAAATAAGATCCCTGATGATGATAGGAAAATTCCATCACATATTTTTCTATCGTTAGATAAAACAATTCGATAAATTTATAACGAGTCCCTTATTTGTAACGACTAATGATCTGTTCCTTTTCCACTGACTAATCATGTTTTCGCCGGTTTGCGTCATAATTCACGACCCCCTTTCTAAGTTGAGAATTTTCCACGTCCGGAAAACCCGCAACTGCTCATGAACAATTTACTTTAGTCCAAAATGATGATTAATTATACGGCGGGAACATAAAGAACTGACCGCACGTCGGATATTTTTCTCCAATTTAAAACTTATTATCGAATCGATAAAGTACTTATATGAAGTTCGAAATTAATTGCAGAAGATCCGAGGAATCCGAGAAATCTGAGGAATGAATAATACTTACACCGAGAATAGTGAATGATTCAACTCGGTTGCCCTTTTAAATGATAGATATGAATTAAGATTATTGAATTTCATGGAAGTAAATTCCAATTTCAGCGGTTGCTTCGTCCTTTGGGATGAATTACTCTTAATTCAGTAATTTCAGTAATCCTCTACTTTTCTCAACCATTTGTTAAGCACAGCTCATTTACAAAACCATTATCTCAACAATTTATTCATTTTATCAGTATCTAACTCAATTGCTTATTCACCACATTATATCCAGTATTTTGTAAACTTATACTTAAGCCACTTTATACTCCAACATTTATTCAAGTATTCACCCACGTACTCTAATTCACAGTAGATTTTTGATACCCTGAAAACTCGTACTGAGCAAACAATCGTGCTTGCGCTTCTAATTAATTGGGGTCGTCCCTTTTGATACGATCTCCAGGACATTTTTCTTTTGAGATAAAAATCTGTTTACATTCGCAAAGTGCGTTAACGTCTTGGAAATTCTACGGGAACTTTTAATAGGTCATAAACCCGGCGAAATCGGGGTAAATTAATCGAATCCGGAGGTTCAATTATCCCTTATGAATGAGGGTAGTTAAATTAGTTCGACTTCCATTCCATAAATCTGGATTTTTTGAGAATATCTAGGTGATTGAAAGAGGCATAAAAAAATTCAAACCGGAACATTTAGACGGATCATTTGTTAGCGATTCGGGCGATTTCGAATCTTCCTAATAATATATTATGTAGATGATTAAGAATCTCCAATCGATTAATAATTTTCTCGACGTAGATAGTGGATTTCTGAAATTAATAGCAATTTTTATCCGAATTTATGTTGTAACATTTTGCCATATTCATTATCCTTTGTGGTTATGTCGATGAAAAATGAACAAAACTTTATAGAAATATCTATTATTAAAAATTGAATGATTGGTATGAATAGTTTATTATCAAAATTAATACTAGTTATGTCTATAATATGTATGGATCCTTTGAAGCCTTTTTGAGCCACATCCAGTCAGTTAATAATTTAATTATCACCGATTAATTAACTAATAGGTCAACAATATTAATAAGTCGCTTTAATATAAAGCTGCCAAGTTCACTGACTTACTGATACAATTTTTTTAGTCATACAATTGATCTTTTCAATTGGGAAAACTCATTGGAAAAATTATTTTTCGGTCAACAAAGCTTGAAGTCTCTTCCAATTATGTACTAATTAAAAACTCGTACCTATACGAGTTGTTTCTACAAAAACAACATACCTGCTAATACACCTCACGGACCACTGCAACAACAAAATCCAAAATAGTAACACTAAGAAAACTGGCGAAAAAACCGCACAGGTCACTCCGGATCACTTGGAAAAATCCACTTTTTCACTACTCAAATAACTCTCTATATCTGTTCTGAGTTTTTCTCATTCGGGCGAAATCCGAGGAATTGTGGGCGTAACGGAAAACGCCACTGAATCCGGGATCAGGCGAGTTTCCCGACTAGTCTAGCACGACTGAAGACTCAAGACTGCTACTGCCTGAACCGACGCTGGAGAATCAGGAGATGTGGGAATCCCAGCAAATGTGCAGAATGAAAGTGCACGCCCACTCCCTTGATGTTAGGGTGACGTCTGTGTTTTGAAAAAATAATCGTTCGCTTCGATGGATTCTGTTTGAATGGATACAGAGACTCTTGTTAATTCATTTAGATAATTGTTAAATTAAATTAAATTAAAATTGATGGATAAATTTGTGATTAATAATATTATTGACTGGGAATTAATTGGACCAAAATAACGGTCCATTTACTAATCTAATGTCCTTAGTCTGTACAATTTTATTCCAATTCGGTGTTTATTTGTCGATAACAAATATACATTGTGTCCAGGTCGATGAAACAGTTAATTATTTTGCAATGTATCGAACAAAGATGATAATATGACGAGCTGAAGCCACGCATGTTTTATGTTGTAATATTGAAAGTATTTTCTCTTCCTCATTAGCTTACATTTTATTGAGAGTGTCCTATCTAGAGTGTACCAGCAACAATTTGCCAATCTGAACGTACAGATAGATGATATTTACCTGCATGAAATTATAGCTCCCCCACGATCAAAAAAATTAAAAATTCATACTTTAGTGCTAATTTAGTGCCCAATTCCTAATTTTAGTGCCCAACTGATGGTTGAGCAGAAAATTGCGATTGATATGGAGGTGCTAAGTTAAAAAAGTTAGCACCCCGATATTGAAATATTTGTATAAAATTTAAAAAATATAATATAGGTTATTAAAGACATAAGAAAAACTGAAAATTATAGAAGAAATGCTTTTAAACATAGATAGAGGGAAACGATTTTGATCTCTAATTTTTCTTTCTTTTTGTATGCTTTCAACATACTCGCAAAAATCCACGTCCAATTTTCGTTATTAAACTCGAGCAAAATTCTTATTGTACTGTTTCGGTTTGTTTCGACATACAAAAGATTTTTTTAATATTAAATGGAGCATTCAGAAAAGGAGAAACAAGATGCACTTTGAAAAGCGCAAACTGTCGATCTTTTATCCACCTACGATAAAATGACTAGAATTAATAGGATTCTTTTCAATTAGATAATGTAAAAGAAATGCTACACATATTTTTTTTTATTTCGAATGCTGCGGATCAAGAATGTCGCCGTAAAAGTCCTTCTTATTTCTCGCGAAAAATTTTTGTGAAAATTTTATTTACTGTTAATGTTGTTCCCTTTTACATTATATCATGTTCCAAAGGAACAAGTTTTGATGACAATTTATTACGGTAGCAGCATTAAGAGCAAATTATGAAGCCGCACAATAAATGGAGAGAAAACACAGTACAGGACTCGGCACATTACGATAAATTTATCACAAACACATTTATAGCTATTTTCTTCATGTATTTTATTACGATTTCAAATTATTATTTAAGTTTTCAGGTCATTAAGAAGTTTGAGTGGGTGAGTTTAATATATCTGTTATATGGCAAAATAAGGGAAATCCATCCCTGACTAGCAAACCGTTATCACTGAGTAGAACGAACATTTGCCAACACACACTGCCCATCATCGTTTTAGTACCTAATTATTTAATGGACACATCTCTAAGGATTTTAGAGTCCATAAAGTTGGGATTTTGGGTTGGCGAAGTGGGAGAGATGGCCGTACAATTTGATTTATTCTCCTATATCTACGCTTGGCAAACCCCTTATTGTCTCATATTTAAAGTGGACGATGAAAAGGCTCAAATTCCCATGGCAAAGAGGACTTGTTAGCACATTGTAGATTATTAAAAAATCCTTATTATAATCTTTATTCAACACTTATTAAAAAAATAAAATTCTACAGTCAATCAGAATCGTGAGTGAGTTTCCTGGTTGTTTAATGATAAGGCCCTGCACTTATTCTTATATTAACCCCACTAGTAGGTATTCACAACAATACAGAATTACATTGAGTATCCAATACTTGGAAAATGCACACGATTACCAGATTTAATCCAGACATTCACAAACATCAATCGAACTGATAACAAAGGGCAGAGAGTACTCGTATTTACCCAGGAATTTGAGAGGGGAATTGTAAATGCGGAGAATTTATGGCCAATCGAGAGTCAATCGAAAGATTGCTATTAAATTTTCGTTATGGATAACTCAAATTTATGTTCAATCGAAGTTAAGAATGTTTTGAATTAATCGTGGTAAAAACTCATCACATCATTTTACCCAACATTACATACACACTTGGTCATATTATAATATACCACTGTAAATTACGATAGAAAATTCTGAACAAAAACTACAAATTGTATATACAGATTTTACCAGAATTAACTTCGATGAGAGGTGAACATATAATAAACTTTCGTTCTGGATAAATCGAATTTGTAGTAAGTCGCCTAAGGGATGAGAATTAGTGAAACACAATTCCTCACATGTCAATTGTATATACAGCATCAGAGTTGTGTTTGTATCCTTGACACGCACGAAGAAAAAACTAAAATAAACAGAAAATATAACGACTGAGAAAAAGAGGTGTAGGTCTAGAAATAGTCGCAGATCAATCAGAAAATTCCTTTGGGCAATCCCAAGCCACACGGAATTATTATTCTCTCCTCGGAATCACCTTAAGAAAGAAAAGAAGCTCTGCCGAAAATGCCGTAAAGGGATGATATCCAGGTTTTATTAAAGGCACTGTGCACGTCCGAGGGCCGAGATTCCAGCTAAATCCCATTATCATGTATTAAAAGTCCTAAACAAACAGTAATTGCGGACCCGCAGTAGACGGATTTCTTATTTTTTCCCGTTATTCGGCGTAAATAAACGATTTGTTTTTGAGTACGTGCAAGGTGGAATAGTGTCAACTTTAAACAAGCGCCCTGCGGGGGGTGCGAAAATCGGATTGCCGTTTTCCACGCTTAGGCAATTCTTTTTCCTCTTTTTTCAGGACCAAAATCCTTGCACCTATATCTATTCAACTGATGTATTCTTTTGAATTAAATCCTGTATTTTTTTCTA
The DNA here is from genome assembly GCA_917563865.1 of Phyllotreta cruciferae. NCBI lineage: Eukaryota > Metazoa > Arthropoda > Insecta > Coleoptera > Chrysomelidae > Phyllotreta > Phyllotreta cruciferae. The sequence goes on along the minus strand of OU830609.1, from coordinate 2,631,530 downwards.
ACAATCACATACTACTTGACTACTCAGCACATGCTAATTTTATATCCTACTGTAATATCTTTACCAGTTAATGTTAATGTCATCTTCTATATTGAAGACATTGTGCCATTTTTCAGTATAGGGGATTATGTTGTCCTGCTTTAGCACGAATCTTAGCGTGATAATTCAAGAATGAATAAATCTTTCTGTGAAATGCGGAAAACTCGATATTTTATGTCTTCATTGATCGTGAACAAAACGCCTCCAATTGAGGTACAATGGAAATACGAAATTCATATTTTCCCATTAATCACACTCAAAATATATATAATAATACAAAACAAGAAGACAAGGGTATAATCCGCCATTGTGAGTACCTAAATCCTGTATATTACTATATAAACAGTGGAGCCGACTTAATTTGCAATTGAAAATTAATTTTTGGTTTAAAACAATGAGTCCATCCTGGCAACCAGTTGATATTCGGATCAGAAATGGGATGGACTTTCCTCTACACCCTTTGCGGAGTGTTTTCTTCATATTGTATAGAGTACTCTCGTATATTAATAATTTTCAGTCAAACGTTTCCTCAATCATTGAAAACTCATATACAGGGTGTCCCAAAATTAGTAGAGGAAACTGTATTTATTGGTAAAAAATAACCTAACTTTTTGCCATCGACATATCGGCAAAAGCCCCTTAATGGAGCTAAGCCCCTTTAAAGGGGGACACTTGAAGATGGATTTTTACAATTATTATATACAGGGTTGAAGTTTTCGCCACTAATTTTGGGTCACCCTCTATAATAGGCAAACAAAACACTCCCCAAATATACAAAAAAGACGTTAATATCGAATTGGAATTAAAAGAAAATCATCAAAGAAAAACAAATAATTATAAAGCGCTTAACGACCTACCAATTTTACATTTACTTTCGGCAATACAAAGTGTAAAAGGAAATTGAAATTTTCCTTTTTTTCTGTCTGTTCCCATTTAATTTGATTGGCTTTTTAATTCATATCTACATTTTTCCATACCGATTCCACATACTCGATTGAATCAAAAACAAACAAGGTAGAGTGATTAGTAATTTCTCGCATTGCGACTGCAGCCCAATCAAAAAATTAATTAATTTATAAAAGTAAGCAAAAACAAGATGAGGAGGAAACAGAGGAAATTCTTTTATTATATAAGTACTAATATCCCCGGATCCATTGACACAATAAAATGGAAAGAAGAATCCCGTGATATAGATAATATTAATATAAAAAGATGCTACAGAAAAAGAAAGGAGGTAGGTTTAATAAATAAAAACATCAAGTGAATGAGTAGAAAAATCTAATTCATTTTTAACAAATAAATATTTAAAAATTCAAATAAATATACAATTACGAATGATATTAAGCATAGAGAATTATATTAAGAAAATATAACGGGGAACTAAATGGGGGATGTTAAAAACAATTAATAGAATTCCACAAATTTTCATTTATTCCTCCGCCAATAGTCCTTTTAAACACCATACAATTCTCGGCTGCAGGAACCCCTTTAAAAATATATAGTGAGTTTAGCAATAAGGGTATTATTTGATTACGAAAAAATCAAATTTACAATTGAACCAAAGTTTCCAAAAAAGCTCTAAAACTTTCACTTGTTGCTTGTTTTAACAACGTGGACCGTCGTAATTAATTCATGTTTTGTTTGTCACGCCAAGCAAGCCGATCGCGGCAATTGGAATTTATAATAAGTGGGATCAAAACAGATTAATTTAAAGTTAAGTACACTGAGTCATATTTTTTTAATTTGAATTTATTGTTTCTGATGCCGCGATGCTAAAAAGATTATTGCCTTATTATAATTAATATATACTGGTAGGTCAATAATTCTATAACTTACTAAGTATATATGCGATGTTTTATAGTGAATTTTGTTGAAGAAAATTATTCAAGATGAAGATCTTAATTTCTCATTTTTTATTATCTAAAAAGTATCTAAAATTGCATTTTTTAAAATAAATATTGCAAAAAATTGGAATTTATTAGATACCATTTAAAAAATATTACAAGTGGTCAAATGGTCAAGTTTGTTAATTGATTTTTTTTTTGGATTACAAAAAGCCCATCTGAAATTTTTATCTCAAACATTTATCTAAATAGTATATCTATATAGTCCATTCATAAATGAGGCGGAGTATTAAATCAATCAATTGGCCATATTCCAGTCTACACAGAAGCTACCTGCCCAACACAAAAATTGAAAAAAAGTAATGTTCACAATAATATTTTAATATTACTTAAATGGTTCGCCCTGTATTGGTTTAGCCAGGATCACGACGGCGGATTACTCTGCCTCATTTATGAATAGACTATAGTCTATAACTAATATACCTGTATAGTCTGTATTGCAGACCTGGTAGGTCATGCATGTTTCAAGACATTCAAAGTTCTTGTACACAAGTGGGTCTTAAAATTAATTTCTCTAAGACACAACACATGACCAACCTTGTACTGAACAAAAAGTGGCAAGAAAATAGAACAAGTTTATAGCTATAAATATTACGGCCACGAGATTAAACTAGAAAGAGACAACCAGACCACAGAATTGAATAAGCAAACAGGATTAACATGGGGCGCTTATATGGAATAAACTGAGAGATGTCTTTAAAGCAGATATTCCCTTGTGCTTGAAGAGGAAGCTCTTTGACCAATGTGTGCATGCTTCCAATTCTAACTTATGGAGCAGGAGCCCTGACCCTTACCAGGAAGATAATAAACGAAACTCAAGTGGCACAGGGAGCAATGGAACCATTTACGGTAGGCCTGTGTCCAGCAGTGGACTCAACTCTGCTATTGATGATTGGTTTGGTGGCAATTGCTTCTCGAAGGACCAATTAAATTTTCTCTTGTTAAATTTAGCAGTTGTTTAATTTGAGAAAACAAGAAAACAAGATTCTTACTGAAATTTCACTATGTCATAAATCCCCTTGAAGTTACACAGGGTGTTTTCAATAGGTGTACCTAATTACCAACTAATTTAGCGACAAATCGAATCTGCGTAATAAACTGGCTTGATTTTAGATAAATTCAAATATTAGATGATTAATTACAAAGCGTTAGGTTTAATTTTCAATGCCTGGCCACCTGATGAGAAATTGCCAGGTGATAAATCAATAGAGATGGAAATATGGCGTTGTGCAGGGTATGGGGGATGATTCACATTGACGTTCGGAAAATTATGAACATAGCAGACCTGTCCCGCACACGTTACCCAACTATATTTATCCCTAGCTCAATCTTTAATTATTCATGGTCGTGTATAGCTCGGTTCATTAGAAGAGATAGTTCGGTTACATTAGAAGAATGAACGAGAATTTCGCAAAAATATGTTATAATCGAGTGGGATAAAAAATTTCCCGTTAATTTCTTTAGCCATTTTTTACGAAGTGCTCACGCCGATCAATAATCGTATTTCCAATTCCCCGGCGGATGGGAAAAACCTAAATCATTTCTGCCTATTCTTTCTACGATGAAAATCTTTATTAGAAAGATCATCCTCTTTCTTCTCGCCACTTGATATAACCGAGAGAAAATGGTTTCCATCTCGAAAATTACAACTGGTTACACAAGAAAAATATCTATATAATACGTAACAAAAACGTTATCCAAAAGGGGGGGGGGCGATTAATGATGTGATAACTAATATTGGATACTTATCCTGTATAAATATCGTTTATTCTGTAGGATCATAACTTTTGATGTAATTTTGCTACTAATTCGGCGTGTTTTTTAATATTATAGGTGCCTCGGTAATTAATTTACGACATTTTTGCCCGATTTCACAAATCAATTCTTAAAGGTATTGGCAATACTTAAACCGGATTTAGGAAGTCCTATGTACAATTTGCGTTTCACCATGCCCTAAGTAATATTTAAAGGTGATAGGAAACACCTAGAGTTAGGCTGCGTACAGACGAGACACTAAAATGTAAAATGTGATACATTTACCTCATTCTCTTCTTTCCTCTCAACTTTTTCATATATTATTATTATTATGATCTCCACTTTTATGTTGTTTACACGTCAAAATTAGGCAGTACTACTCTCATGGAGAAAACTGACAAAAAGAAATTTTTATCTAGGTATTTCTTAGTAATACTTAATTAGACTTAGTAATACTTTTAGAATTACTTAGTAATACGTAGATAGTAATTGGGATTCCTTATGTTAGTAAAATTCGATATAGGTAAATATTCGATTCGAGTACTTCCTACCTTAGGAATTTCTTAAATATCTAAGTAAGAAGTATCTAAAAACAGGTTGAAGATATCGGGCATTTGTCTTTAATGTAATTGATAGTTGACAAAATAGGACTGAAATGTATTGAATTTATGACCAATTTAATTCATCCACATCAAGTTGATAGAAATTACTCGTATAATGGGGTTTCAAAATCATCAAAAAATTACCTATAATTTCGAACAAAAACGAAATCCCCGCAATATCCTCTTTCAAAACCGCCCAACTTGGCACTCGTTATACGTGAGATAATGTTATTACCTTAACGGCTGGTCCGGGAAGTGGTATTACTCACACCAAATATCTGAAAGAAATGTGGGGTGTCCGGCACCCTGACGCTTAAATTCTCTCTATTATCGCTCACCTAAATTCGCACGTTGAAGACCTAGAGAGCCCGGATCCTTTTAATGGAGCATTTTATTCCTTTCAGTGGTTTATTCGGTTTTTCGTAAAACGTGGAAAAGAAAACTTTGTGGCGTTATGCGGACGTAATTAGGGAAAATCTACTGCAAATAATTTCAATTTTATTTCCCTTAATTTATTTTCTTTTGTTCCATTGTGATGGTTATTTAAAGATATGTATCATGTCTTCCTATCATTGTATCTTTCTTCTATTGTATCACGATGTAATCGTTGCTGTGATACTTATGTTTGAATTATAAGATGTTAATGAAGATTAAATCGAGACTATTTATGTTTAAATATACGACATAAATATTACAATAAATGATTTGATTTGAAAATGTTTCGATTATACTCAATAAGACAATTTTATGTCGTTAGATCGTTAGATGATACTACAACACTAATAGTAATTCAAATGTATATAATTTTGCAGTACAAGAGTAATTTTTTTTTATAAATTCCCGGGAGACTCGGAGATATGATTCCGGGCATAATCCGGTCTGTTATACGACTTGTCATAGCGGGTTTCCGTTGGTCAAACCAGGAAAGATTCGGCGAATCCTTCTGGCGCATGCGGGAATGTAACACAGAGCAAGACGAGCCGAAGGAGAAAATAAATGTTCGAAGGAGCGGGCGGGAATCATTTAGAAAATCGGCCAAGTCGGCAGATTTGCTACATGATATCCTTATCGGTTCGATTTTCCCAAGTTATACGGTTTAGAGCTTTTAAAGCTATTGTGTATCTACAGCTATTCTATAAGGGTAACTCCAAAATTAGAAATACTATCTAATAGTGAACAATTATGATGGGACTATTGATATCAATGAATATTGAAGGTTTAGGTAGGTATAGTTGAGAAGGGTCGAGAAGTTAATAATACTTATCTAGTGATTGGGTTCAATGTGTGAAGTTGGAAACTCAACTTTAATTCTCAATAGTTATGGTTAGAGTTCTGAGTTCGTTTTAAAGAGTATAAGAGTAAGTACTTTTATAAAAATAAAAAGTGTTCCGGGAATAGATTTTTGGGAATATCTCCTAAACTTTTATTTTAATAGCAAAATACCATTAGATATTCTTATTAAAAATTCTAATGTATGTCTAGGTTTTTTTTACCTGTGCTGCTCTAGGAATATTTTGTGCTTTATATCAACTATTTTCTATGTTTAGATTCTGTTTTATTTCTAAGTTATTAACATTAAATAATATCTACCTATCAACTGGTTTCTGCAAGTAAACATTATTCCAATATAGAGAGTTACCTTCTTGTGTTGTAACACCTCTTTGCCGATTAAGTAACTGAACGTCTCAGGCTCTATCCTTCCTGCCATCCTGCATTTGATAAGCGGGATAGCGACGTGTCGATGCAGTGAAATTGTCGAATCCATTTACGGTAATGTAACCTTAAAATGTGACTATCTGAAAGATTACCAATATGGCCGGTTTGGGTGATTCCAATAAATGGTCTCTTATCTTTCACTTCTTCAACTTTTACTCCAATTTACAAAAAAAGTTGCCGTCTTTTTTCGCGCTGGTTCAAAAACGAAAATGGCAGCGTTGTAATTTGAAATTTTTGGCTATTTTATTATACTAAAACAAATAAGGCGTATAATGTGTGATCCTCATATGGCGCAGTCACTTATAGGATAACAGGATAAGTGGAGCTCAAGCAAAAGAACCGAGATGAATTTTCGCTGAAATCTGATCCGCTATGACGTTACATGGTGTTTACACGTATAAAAAACAGTTCGTTTTCCTGCATCCTCTGATGGTTTTATCCGGCATTGTTGAGAATTTATTACAAACATTGTTGGGTATCTACTACACGGATTTATATGCGAATAAATCGATTCTACTCGAGGATAATAAATAATTATGTATACTACGTACTTACATGCAGAGTTTGAATAATTCTAGTAAAACATTCTAGTCTATTTAGCAATGTCATTAGATTCGAATTACTATTTATCTCGAAATTTATTGTTTCGCCATTGCTGGCTACATTTCAATTGGTAAATTCTAGCGGGGAATAGTACCTACAACAAACTTATTCCTTATTAATTTATATAAAATTATCCATTTTATCTTATAGAAGACTTGCTATAGTATGGTTAAAGAAATTACTTGTTATCTAAATTTTAAAAGTTAGTTAGGTACACTTATTTGATTATTTTAAACTCGTATCTCAATAAACAATCCTTTAATTTTAATTTATATAAATTTTTAAGGAACAGTCTAAGTTTTTAAGCATTTATATTTCATTATTGCAATATTGCTTAGGCGAATAACTTTTTAAAATGGATTTTACTCGGTTTTTTGCTTCTCCCATCGATAATTTCAATTTCATTTCTTCGTTGTGCAATAAAGCGATGTCGCTTGTCTTAATGAAAATTCGGAATGTACTCAACAATTCGAATCGGGTTTAGGTAATTAAGTATAAACGATTTTAATCGACTTAATTAACTTATATTTTGAGCAATCAATTAAATTTATCGGCTCTTTTCGTTAAGTAGGCATTTAATTAGTTCACGATTTAAAAACGCGATTTAATTAGTTTACGATTTAATAACGCGAACAAAAAAGCGTATTACATAATTACAGGTAAATGCAAAATGATTTACAATATGGTCAATTGAATGAGGCGGACAAAAATTATTATTAAAACAACAGTTGTTACAGAGTGAGAAAGTTACAATACCACAATATCACTCTTCCTCTTTCCTTTATATGGGACTAAAGACAGTTGTCTTTGTTGCACCCATAAACCATATTACTTACAAAGTTCTTCTTACCTGTATACTAGCTAACTTTTATTGTAAAACTTCTGTCGAAATGTCTTATAAAACTCGCACGAAACAGGTAATCATAATGAAACATTTTTCTTTGAGTTATTATGAAACTTTACAAACATATTTTTAACTCTTTCTCTATATATAACATCCATGGCATTGTTATTTAGAAACCTAGCGAGTATATAAATTGACTCTGTAGAAAATAGACACAAATAGAAATATGAAAGCATATGCAAGTTTTCCCAGTACGTAGTTGTTTCCGCGTTGGGAAATTCCAGAGCCGGGAAATTTCATCTCTCGCGTGTATTTAGGTACCACGATATATTCAAATAATTGAGACCCGTACAAAAGAATCGTTTGTTGGATCGCTTGATCCCCCTTTCCATTTGAAAAATTCTTTCCGATCCTGTAATGCCTAGTAGTACGCTTTCGATGGGCCACCCTGTATATCATTTTTTAATTTCCCACAGAAACCAATTTCCCACATTTCGTTCGTTTCGTTTCATTTCATCCGACCGTTTCCACTCGTTTCATCTACACCCGACTCGAAAATTTAAATATTAAATGTGTCCCAGAAAAGATAATCTCCGAAACTCCCACTGGAAAAATAATTAAATAGATGCCATTTGCGTTTTAATTGCGTATACACAGAATTAGCAAAACAAAACGCATAATATTCGAATGTTCTTCGTCGTTTCCACGTCGAAAACGTAATCCTGGTTATCGGGCTATGCCGTTTTTCCCTTCGTATATCAGACGATGGAAGAGATAAGGGCTATAATTTTACGAAAACTTCATCCCACTATCCTATAAATGGACAAATCTTATACGCTTACCCTACTTCTGCCCTAGGTAGATACTATAATGGAATATACTAAACCAATCAAATGTTGACCGTTTATCTATAAACTATTACATTTCAGCCTCACAGTAATGGAATAAAATATAAATTTAAATTATGCTATTTATTTATATGCATAGGGTATTTCATGACGAGCTTAAACTCTATCTGTATATTGGAAACTGATTATTCGATTTTAATAAAATTTTGTGTGCATATGTAGGTATACAGGGTGTCGCGAAAAGGTTGGGATTAAAAAGGGCTTAAAACGGGATTAAAGAAGTAGAAGGATGTTAAAGTTAAGAATAAAAAAGATTTTTTGTATTGGGCCAGAATGGCAAAACTTTTTTTCGTGAAGACATTAATGATATTTAAAAATACAAAGCAAGTATAACTTTTAAAAAAGCGCTGTTGACGTACTAAACTATTTTGATATAAAGAAAAGAGTTAGATAACTTCGATTATGGCTCTTTGTTCTGATTAGAAATAAATAAATATTTACGGTTTTTGCATTAGTTTAGAGCGTACTTCAGCTTCTTTTATTGGAAATTTTCAGGAAATTTTCTAATATTCACTTTCCCAACGCGATAACATTTTGTCTATTCCACGTGTGCTTGTAATAACTTGATCGCCTTCCGTTTTCAGATAGTTCTTCTCCAAATTCCGCCGTTTTGATATAGTTTATCCGCATCACGTACTACCTATCTCCGTTATTTCCAATTTACCACAGAAGGTTTTCCATCCCCCGATCATCTGAGTGTGCTTACATGGCAACAGTTACACCCTAAACAGGAATCGTTAAAATCATTAATTGGTTGCTTCACATGCGTTATAATCTGTTGAGCTTGATGTTTTCCATAATTTTCCAAAGGTGGCAGATGAAATATTTAATAAACCATTACATGTAATACTTTACGAGGATAAACAATTAGAAAAATAACGAGGAGTAAAAAATTAGAATAAATCGAACCATTATGAATTAACGAATTTTGTGGATTGACTCCTTTAACAAATAGATTAAATTCAATAATTTCATCTATATTTCGATGCTCCATAAATATTATAGGAAGTTTCATGTTTTTTTTTTATTTTCCAGCAGTTAAACAGTTCTGCATTATTCTATTGAGAGAATCCTTGGTGAAAACGAATGTGTGATATCAGTTAATTTCAGTAAAGGTTCCACAAATGCTTCAACGGTTACATCCACGTTTGTGTCAGTATTAATGCGGATTTCGAAGGGCTTAAGAGGATCCATCCTTTCGAAATCATTGCCGGTTAGTTTTCCTTTCAAGTTAACAGGATTGGTTTAAGGTGTTATCATTTTGCCTTATGGTTGTTGCTTTATTCATTCTTTCTTGTTAATATTTCGAGTTATTAAATAAAACTGTTCTAAATTAAGCATCAGTTTTAAATGAAAGTTTACGAAAATTATTATTTTTAAATGCACTTCATCTCTAGAAATGTTCCTTGATAATTTTAAATAATTCTTAGATTTTGTAAACTTTAAAAGTTCGGCAACACTGTCTATTTGTGAAGTAATAAATTTATGGTGACGTGCATTAAACTTTGTTAGATTTTAATTCCATTAATTTTTGTTTACTAACAAGACGTCTGGAACTTAATTGCATCCTGTAAGTTTTCAAAGCTTTGATATAATTTTTATCAAACATTTCTTCGAATTCTATTTCACTTTTAACGAACTTCTAGCCGCCGTAAAAAAATGTTTTCAAACCATTCAGAGTTAAAGAAATTAGCAAAACATCGGCGTTTTCTCCCTTAAAAATAATTCAAAACTAGGTGGTAGAGGTACTTATATTTTTTCTAATGGCTTAGGCAATATAGGATTTCGCTTTTGTCATCTGAGGTATTAGCTTTCATCGTTTAATTCCTCTTTTTAGCGTTGTGAAATAGAACCAAAATCTGTTATCGGAGCCGTTTTATACATTGCATTTTTCCTTAACAAGAAAAACAAAACGCCTGACCGTTTTGTAGATTATCGTAAACCGATAGGTTTCGTCTTTTCAGAGGATTTGCATATTTTACGTATCCGTTCAACATCGCTGAGTTTTTCCAAGCTTTTAATCCATCGTTGAATTTTTCCGGCTTTCATTTCCCGTTTATAAATTTCGTTACGCTAAGATAATAAATCGTAACCGATGGACCGTAACGAAGGTTATGTGTGCTTTGGCTCTTGCGCCCCATTTCTTTTAGTGCCTCCCCAATGACCCCTCATCATTAAATCAATCCTTTATTAAGCTTTCTTGTCGAAGACCAGAAATTCTGATTGTAATATACTGGGTCGCCCATCGAAAACGTACCGCAAGGCACTACCAGGAAAAAGGGGAAAAGAACTTTCCCCCATTTTTTTTTTCAAATGAAAAGGGGGATTTTGTAATTCCCTATACAATGCTGCTAAGTTTTTGAAAATCGAGGCTCTTTTAGAAAATCTGGAGCCTTAAAACTCCAACAATAATGTGTAAAGAAAAATTCAAAAAGCGACTAATTTTAAATAGAAACCTTGCCTTATTATTAAAATTAAATTAATTATTCCCAAATTTAAAATAAAACACTTTATTAACCTCCACTTGAAGAAAATTGGAGGATAAGTCCCCTATTGAGGGGGTTTAAAGTTTTACTATGCTTTTTGCATCAAAAGGTTTCCTCTTGAGCAAAAACTTCGATTTCGATTTCGATGGGCCACCCTGTATATATATGGAAAATTTACAATCATCTTTAATTAATTTTTTTTCGCATTCCGAGTCCAATGAATTGACTTATTTACACGATAAAGGAAAAATGCAATTTCACAATTTCAGGAAGCTTTTGTTAATACGAGTAATTTAATCTGAGGAAAATTTAATTAACTTGGAACACAGCAGAGGCTAAATTATTTAGTGTCTGGCTTTACTCAAATATTAGATACGATTACGTTTAATGATTATTGCAGAAATTCCAATGAGCTTTGTGAAGGAACTTTCTTCTAAGCTTCAAAATGTACTCGTTATTCTATTTTATTGCTCGATCTCTTTCTAACCGAAATTAGACATCAGAGATGAACGAGAGGAAGGTTTTGATGGCTACAATTTACAAATTGATTCGACATAATTAGAGTAAGTTCCAAAGGAAAAGCTCCAATTTCAGACCAGATTCTTAAAAATAACCAAAATATTTGCGAAATTCCGAAATATACATATGTAAATGAATAGTTTAGTAAATTTGTCCATTTTCAAGGTATTTACAATATTTCACAAGTAATTTTTGAAAATTGATTTTTAAAGATATTTTAGTAATTTGGTCGATTCATCAAGTTATTTTAGTATGTTTTGGTATGTATGTTGGTTGTATGTATGTATATGTATGATCTTTTGGTAAATTAGTGATTTTTGAAAATTTTAAACATAATATGAATTTATGGTTAATGGTTAATGATTGAAGTTCGGAAATGGATTAAATAGATATACAACTTTGTGAATTATGTATAACAGCGCTTTGTATGTACCTAATTTCACCTACCTGTAGAATTAAAAAAATCAAACATTGAAAACTCATTCATGAAAGTATAACTGCACTGCACAAATATTTGCCGGCCTATTATGCTAGTTATAGAAGTTAATTATTCCATCAACAATTCGTAATTTTATTAAACTGGTAATGAATAAATGAGGGGAAAATAATAGGTTAGCCCGCGGGAAACTATTCTCATGGCAGAAATTAATGATAGGTATACCTAATACATATATTTATGTTATTATTAATTTCAAACTCTTGTTATTAGATATCTACTAATCGGTTTTTTTGGTTCGGTAAATTCGCCAAATTTATGGATAAAATTAACAAAAACATAGACAGATTTACATAAACATACAGCCCCTCCTGTAGATTTACAGGGCCATAGAATTTTTATGGTAACAAGGTAGGCCACCAAATACCTAGATAGCTTGAGAAACGTAATAACTGCGGTGATATAGCGTTTGCATATTTAAAGAGGATTTGCCAAACGACCAGATCCGACTCGAATATACCTTGGTTCTTTGAAATTTATATCTAATATAACTTCGTTATTATTTTTCGTTTATTTTCAATGTAACATCTTATTTATTAATGTATTTTTGCTTTTCAAGTATACCCCCATAAAATGTTAGTACTTATTTGAACTATTGAATTTATTCCAAATTACTCAGATGTATTAGTACAAGTATAGTACACCGAAATCCACTTAAAATATATGTCCGGTATACCTACTCGATTTTATAATTACTTATAGAGATATTTAATGAAAAACTAAAGTGAACTCTTTATTGAATTCCTATATTTTCCTTTGCTATAAAAAATTTTTAATTTTTTTAGAAAACGTTTTTATTAGAAACAGATGGCGCAAATTCATTATTGTATTCATTAAAACTTCGTGTATTTTCTATGCAAATTTTCCTTTTTTTTAGACATTATAGTCGGGCATCGTGCATCATTAGTATCATAAGTAAGTCGATTTTGCACCAGAAAAACCACTTTTCTCTAAAATTAGAAATTAATGATTTATATACCCGATAAAGGGAACCATTACATATCTAATGGACTCTATTATCCCTCATAAGAGCAATTAACTTGCCAACAAAATTATTAAGGTAAATGTTACCTCTCAATTATTATTTTCTAATATTGACCCTACCTATTACGTTACCTTTTAGGTAAAATATCTACAATTTATCTTCACTGAAATTGATACATTTTAATACAAATATTGTTTTTTTATTAAAATATGCGCGTGAATATATTAATATCTAAATATTGTCCAGCATTTTCTTTCTTCTCATTCGTGATTTCTTTCTTACAGATCAATTATCAAATAGATCTGTCATATTTTTATTCTCAATTAGAAATTTTTTATTCTCAACTTGATATTGTTCATTCTTAATTTGATATTTATTTTTAATTTTCAGCTTGAGTTGAAAAGATACAATGATATAGATAAAGTTATAGTAACAGCATAAATTACAATGCTATGAGAAATATTCTCTTTTGATAAGAATCATAAGATACCCATTTACAAAAAAATGGGGATTAATAAAGATCCTAGCAAACAGTTCACCCTGTATTTGATGCCCCTAGCTGAAAACAAAAATTTCCTTTAGCGAGTGTTTAGCAGAAAACGGGGAAATGGCTCTAACATAAATCGCACCATCACTCATGTTCCTGCTCCTCGGAGAACAAAAAAGACGTAAAAGTGTAATTCCTAATGGAGAAATTGGAAACATATGGCAGTCATTTTTGTTTTTATCGCTTTATCGCTTCTGGCGTTTTCCCGACATCTAAACCTTAATTAAGACAGATAATTGCATTAAATTATTTGCCAAATAGTGACATCAAAATAACCCCTGCCGTTGGTTTTCTAACAGTTTTTGTAGTATTAAATTTGTAAATTGTTGCAAAATTTGAATGTGTTGATGCTTCAGCAACTATTAAAAGTTGAATTATCGAAAGGAAAAAGCGCCAATTCCTACTATTCACTTCCATTATGGTATGCATTTGGTAAACTTGCAAAATAAATATTACTTCAAACTTGTTAACTTCCTGAATATGTGGTGGAACTCTTTATCATCCTGATGCTAGCTGCTCCTTATCGAGCAACTTGGAATTACAATAATTTGAGTAAACGTTCCACCACTGCATTCGCAACTTTAATAAACCCAAAGTTCCCCATGATTATGTATCTCCCTTGACCCCCTTCGAAAAGAAACGCGCAACCCGGCTAGAAGTTACTAAGGCGCCCTAAACTTCGGTAACTTTAGTAATTAGTGAATAGATATACGCCGAAAATCTGTTTATAATACTTTAATACGAGCTTGGACAACCCCGGAAAATACAAGTCAACCCGACCTCTCTCGTAATTATACGATGGATTTAATTTTTAATAAATTACTTATCTACTATTAAAAAATTCAAGCGTGCAAAATAAGGTGGAAATTTGAGGTAGTGAAACATTCTTGCAATTATTGACATCACTGGTAAAAGTTTGGGGAAATTGTGCTATGCCGAAACGAAGTGTAATAATAAATAGGACACAAAACCGAGCGATGTGACCCCATAAACGCCGCCCCGGTATTTCTATAGTAGGTACCTATATTTTATTATAGGGTTATATTTTGCGTGATGAGAATGCAATAAAAGGATTCATCAGTATACAAAATTCGGACCGGTGTGCAACCGCGAACGCACGCTGAATATGAAGTGCCCCATCCATGAATTGCAAAAACTCCATCATTCCAGACCCGATAAGTTCACATAAAAATATATTCGTACGGTCAACGTCGCTGTGGAAAAGCATCGAATTGGAGATACAGGGTGTCGCAAAAAGTTTGGAACGTGACTTAAGTACAGACTTCTGAGACGAAAATAAGATTATTTAATCCAACTTATCCATATCCAAAAATGTTTAGTAAAGAAATTACCGGATGTTAAAGTTAATAAAAAAGAGATTTTTTGATATTACCATAACAAAAAGCAAATCATACAACTGAGAGAAGGAGGAAGAGTTGTATCATCCCTTATATTCCAATACCTAACGGACGTGAATTTAATTATTTTATGTATATTTAATATTAATTTGCGACGAGGCCCATGTACACCTTCATTGAGGATTTATGTTCGAAATGGAAATGAAAATTTATTATTATTCCCGTAATTTCCCTTCTTGTTTCTATTGCTAAGACGTTTTGTGTATTTATAAGATGGGACTTAATAAGAGTATAGGTATAATTAAATGATTTACTGCCGTAACGTTTGCTTTGAAATTACAGAAGAAATAAAGGAATAATTCTATTAACATCTCGTTTCGTAAACTTATGCCCCGTGATCTAATTCTTACCAAAAAACCAATTTTGTTCGACAATTCTGTTATAAAATTATTCTTCTTCCGAAAAAAAATTGCGCTACTTAGGTATGCAAGTGGTAATGTTGAGTACAAATAGATTCCATTCACCCTTAGCGTAAAAGTAATAGTGAGAAGTGTTTTATTTTAATGGGCCTCTCTCAGTTTGAAATGCATACATGTGTTTGTGTCATAAATCAACTAAAAATCTAATTTCAGCTACACACGTTAAGATTCTTCTGACAGCGATACTGTAATATAGTCCTCATTTAAATTCATAGCGAAAGAAAGAGCGACTTTCACTGGCGACATTTTTCCAAGGCGAAAAAGAAAAGCTGAATTACAATTCCGGAAGTTGCCTAAGAAATTAAGGCTTCGCTCAGGGGAATGCGTTTTGTTTTCTTTGGACCTGTACATACATGTCTCAACGTTAGTTGAAATACGCGCAGACGGCAGGATATTGGGAAATTGTTCTCTTGAAGTTGATCAATCTTTACCCGAAGGTGTGTCGAAAAGCCTCAAAAACGGGATTTTCTTTTCTTCTAAATTTCCTGGATTTTGCGGATTTAAATAATAAAATTCGTGACCCTAAGAGTTTTGCTGTCGCAAAATAAGTATGTGTACAGGGTGTCCCCCGACGAGTTAAAATTTTCTCTACCTACCTATATACAGTGGAAAAATATGGTAAAATACATGGAAATGCATTTGGAAATGCATGGAGATGCCTATGGAAAAATACGGTATAATGATGAAATTTTTTGTGTTTAGGTTTTCGAATACGCTCTTTTTAATTAAATATTTGCAAAGTTGGCCGATATCTTCAAAATTATTAGGTATACGTTAGGGAAGTAAACATGAACGTCCATTATTTTTTATTCGTGATTTCAATAAAATAGAAAAAAGGAATAGAACCACTCCATTTAAAACAATAAAAAAATGATATTTTTGAAGTTTAACTTTTCATACTTTATATACACATCCTATACTTATATAAAAAAGAGTTTTTCACCACAGTTTCTAATTCCTTTGACCTTGCTAGTAGCCTTGTAGTCCTCCTAGTAGCCTTGTTGTCTTCCTAGTAGCCTTCCTAGTAGCCTTTCTAGTAGTCTTCCTAGTTTATAGCCTTCCTGGCAGCCTTTCTAGTTAGCCTTCTTGGTATCCTTCCTAGTAGCTTTCTAGTAGCCTTCCTAGTAGTCCAAATAGGGTAATTAGTTTCCTATATAAAGGTAAATGTCGTCCAAACTATAGACTTAGTTTAGACTATTATTTTAGTTTGAACTCTTCGTGGGACATCCTGTACAGCACTTAACCGAATCTCACTATTTATTTCACTATTAAATATTTGGTTAATTTTCCACGTCCTGCTCGTTGAAATTATTCAAATTCCTGATGACGTACCGCGTCATTAGGCCTGGTCATTATTAAAAGGTTTAACAGGCGGGGGTGAAAAGAAAGCTGGCGCGGAAGATTAATGACGAGGGGTTTCAAAAACCGCGTAAAAAGGAAAAGGTGCGCATGAAATGAAATAGAAAGTGACATTTTTCGAAAGGTTATAAATAAGTTGTAAGGCAAATTAAATAAAATAATTCTTATTTGAAAGCCAATAGGTATCAAGCAACAATTTAGTAAGAAATAATACTTCAGAAGAATAACTGCTAGCACCCATTTATTGCACAAATTTATTGTAATTAATTTTAAAAATGTTTGTATTTTTGTTTATCAACTTCTTTATTTTATACTTAAATTATTCAAAACTAATCCAAAATTTTTTCAGTAAAAAAATATATTCTAAATAGACTTTTTGATTAGATTATAGCAAGTCTCGGTTCATCGACAAGTCTCGGTTTATCTACTTTTCGATTTTATTGAAGAAAACATATACATATTGCAAGTAGGTCCATTTGAAATTCTAAAGTTGATGTTACTATGGTTGTTACTATGGATGGTCATATGAAGTTTGCTTGACTTCTAAAATGCTCCCCCGTGAACAAAATTGGCGGGCATCTGCGAATTCATAAAAAAATTTCGGTTCTCTGGTATGGGGGAGGACAAGTTTTCGCTGAAAGACCCTGTTTAGCATAACTTGTTCAAATCAGTCGCCACGCACGGGCTATACTTTGATATCTGGCATAGTAATAATTAAGATGTCGTTCGAAATAGATGACTTTATAAATTTTATTAGGTGGAAGCACTCTATAGTCGATACTCATGTGAAAATACACTCATCAAAATGGTCTAGGGGACATGAAAATTTTAAATGGGAAATCTTATCGATTTTTTTCAATTTGTTACACTCCCTCTGTATAAAACAACAATTTATTCTGTTTTTCATAATTTCATGTTTCAAAAACCTCCATATTTGTTAGATTTCAATATTTTTTAAATGTATATCAAATTGATACTTAATTGTCCATTAATTACTTTGTAGTAGTCCCCTAGACAATTAGCTTAGTAGCTCTTCGAATAATAGATCCTATAGAATAAAGAACTTGTCCTTTCAGGAGCCTTTAACTAAAATTGGATATACCCAAAATTGCTCTCGTATTTATTATCTTTTCCAAAAGATATTTAGATACAGAACATATAGATACATACAGATACGTATAGAACAAACAAAAGTTGCATCCAGCATGAAATCCTTATAGTTTTTTCTAGTTCTATTTTGACTGCAATACAATATTGCAACGTTTTAGCCTTGCAATAAATCGCAGCGTGTGAAAACCCTCTTAGAGGTAACCTACTTAAAGCACCTTGCGTAAATTGCGCCATTAGGCAAACGCACTCCCGGCTACCATTTGTTAATTAATCCCTTCTAATGATATAAAAGCCTACTCCAGCCCTTTCAGCTTATTTCAAACGATCGTGGAGCCCATTTTCAATGAGATGGAAAATGCGGTGGGCATATAACGTTTTCAAATGTTAATTTGCATTACTGTAGGCTTATCTATACCTATGCCTATACCTATACAATATGTATATCCATACCTACCTAATCGCAAGTTAAATAATTATTATCTACATTTATTTTCGTTTAAAACAATCTTGTATTGGCAAACAACAATTCTATCCAATGATGGACGTCCTTTGGGGGTTATAAATAACATTTCGAAAGGGGCGCTACATAATCTTAAGTCCAGCTTTCATATATACCAGCGCTTCGATGGTCTTCCTCCTGGGGGTCTTCTCCGGTAATCGGTCTCTCTTCCTTTGCCATTTTAACTAATCAATCATCATCCATCCTATTAACATGATCTCTCCAGGCCCTTCTTCTAGTTGTGGCCCATCTCACTATGTATGGTACGTCACTTAATTTCATCACTCCTTATTTTGTCTCTTAGCGATTTACCTGTGATTGATCGCAAAGTTTTCATCTCTGTAGTTCGCAGCAGTTGTTTTGTACGTAGTCTCTGCTAAATTTAAATGCTAAATATATCTTACATTTTATAATTTTCTAATTACATACTTTAATTAAAAATATAGTATGTAAGTTAGGATTACAGTTTGCTGTAATATATCAAAAAGCATGTTATTCTCACTCGCTACATTCTCAAAACAATAAACCCCTGGGCAGCAAAAAGACAAAATAAACGAAACTACATCTTTCCCGCAATAAAAATGAACTCCAATCTGCCCTGTCAACCCTTCTGCTTCTCGTTCGTTTTTCGTTTATTTCTAAACTGTTTTATACTTGTTTTGAACTTTTTTGTAGTCGAAATTACTTGCAATAGAGGGGTAATTAATATCATTTGCTGTGCGTTGGGGTGTGAGTACACTACTCCAATTCCTATACGTACTTTCTACTTGGAATCTTTGAAAGATCCATCAATAATCGCTTTCCAAGGCTCTGAACATGCTTTCTAATTTAGAAATTTGGGTATTGAAACGACCTTTTCAAAAAGAAACGGGAATAAATTTTGGAATCAGAGGAGCATTGAAGTATCAATTCCCAGGGGCCTCTGCATGTGTATTTTCAAGTTATGAACGCGTTGTAATTTGTAAAACTTTTTTTTGTTCTTCTTTTTATATAAATCTCATATTTAAGTACTAGTAGTAAGAGTCAGTATTACTTCGTAGGGAAGCGTTTGGAGGCCTGGTAGAGAGAGTTGTTAATTGTTCGGGCTCTGGCCACTTTCAAATACCTATGATAAACGGATCATTAAAAGCTCGTAAAATTGCATATTAAATTGTGGCGACCCCAGAAAATACTCACCGTATTCTCTCTAAAACAATGAAAACTTTTCGGCCAAACAACAACTCGGCCCCTATTTTTCTCGCCATTTTTATCTCGACAAAGATGAAAATTCCTTCTCAGACATTCCGGAATTCCCCTGCTCTATTATATGCTTACTTGATGCTGTTGTTAAAGCGACCAAAATTTCTTGTATGCGCTATATAAAAAAAACAAATATGTAGTAAAATTTTTACCTAATTATTCTTTTTTGCACTATTCTTTTTTGGATTTCGACAAATTTGCATCGAAAAGTAGTATTATTGTGACGCATATTGTCATGCTGGGGTTTATTTTTTAAGTTACAGTGTTATTACAAATTTCGCAGATTCATTATTCCTTCGTTAAAACGCATCGTGATCGAGTTAAGTTGAATAATATGGAAATTAAAGCGTGTTAAGCAAAAAAATATAGTTTAACTAGAGCCCAATTAGAAGAAAATCATCGATTCTCATCACGTCTGTCGTTCTGGCGGCTAAAACCTGGCATTTACATGGACAGATTAAGAGAAGTAACAGAGATTAAGTTTAGTCCTATTATTAAGGATGACAAGAGACGAAGGAGTCCCAAGGAAAACATTCTAGTTTTTCACTACACAGTACTTATTCGAAGTTGGCAGGTGAAAGATATCGTTCGGACATGACGAATTGTTGCTTTTTAATGGTTAAGTTCATTTTAATCGGACAGAATGTTACTCTGGGTGTACCTATGTAGCAAAAAATTAGGTTAGCCTCTAACAAGAAACTTTTCCGATGAGTCCCTGAGCTTAAGGAGGATTATGAGAACCTTTTGTGCATTTTTTACCCTTTTATTCTTGCAAAATGCGTTAATATCCTGCTGCAATTTATGTAGCCCACCCAGCGTGATGGGAGATTTGCATTGGTGCCATCAACCTATAATATTTTCTAATTCGAGAGCGGACATTTAGGTATACATATATCTACAAGTATTCCTTATTACAAGTACCTATTACATAATACCAGAAATCAACTTATCTATCAACATGTCATATATTTCCTTCCTTACTCTGGATTATGCTTTATAACGATCTTCCAATCATGTTGTTCGTGAGCGCAAAAAAATAAACCAAATTACTAGCAGCGATGTTTATTTGCGCTCAGAATTACTGCTAAGTGAAAAATTGATGCCATCTTTTAACCACTCTTTCATTTTACATCGTAGAATTTTTAAAGGCCCCATATATGCATGCAGAGCCTTAATTTTTTTAATGCAGAATAAAAAATCCCGACGACATGCCATGACTCCCTTTGCATAGGATAACATTCTTTTTTCTTTATATTTTGGGTATTATTTACAGCTGATAAACTCTAAACGCAAATGCAGTCACCGTACACTGTAAGATAATGCCAGACCGCCATTGATTTGTAACAATAGCGATAAGCGCTATCAGGAAACGTATGCCTTCGCGTGAGGCCCGGGTGGTTGATGAATGTTCGAAGAGGAACAAGGAATGTCCATGTTTATGCGCTGAAAAATTAGTATTAAAGGCAAAAAAGAACGCGCAAAGGATGTTTGTTACGTAGGTTTTAATCAAATTTATTCAAGGCTTGCCGAAGCTGCTGCACTACATGCAGCAATAATCCTGGCAGTACTTGCTGAAGTTGATAAAAAGAGGGATTATTAAATAGGTAGGGAAATTAAATCCACAAGCGTATGATATAGTATACGAAAATTTACAATACCACCAACATATACAACAAATTAGTTTGATTCAACCCTTCTTGGTGAACTTTTGTAAATAATTTTCCAGGTGACCCGGCTTGTTCACCTTGGCCGGGTGAAGGATCGAGAAATGTCCACCTGGGATCTTGTTAGTGCACCCTGGAGATCAATCCAGACGAGTTCTAAGTTAGTCCTTTATCGGTACCCGCTGCTCTCCCTTTAGGTATACACTTATCTATAGCTGTCCTAAAGGATAATGAAAAAATCGTTTTCGGGAAATATAAAGTAACAAGTTGGTTTAAAAGGAAGTTTATACTTAAACCTTATGGAAATTATTCAAAAAATTCTAAATCTCATTGTAAACAAGAACTTAAACTTAAGCACCTAAATTAACAAAATTTATACATCGACGTTAAAAGAAAATTGGTAATTACAATAATCAACTTTTATAAGAAATTGATGGAGAACCAAACAGCGAAAATAAAAAAAGACAGTTGAATTGGTACGGATATCTAATGATACGAAGAAACATCGGTTAGCAAATTAAATAATGGAATTAGGTAAATAAAGAAAAATAGGCAGATCAGGAAAAGAAATTGCTAGAATAGATCAAGGAGAAATTAGAAGTAGATAAGGGTTTAATATTTAACGAAGTGAAGTAAACAGAAGTAATTAAAAAATGGCTGCAGCAAACACAAAGTTTCACCAGCATTATAAGAAGAAGAGTATAAAGACACGAAGAAAAATTGACAAAGCTCACACTTCAATACAAAGAAAAACCACGGCAAGGTAGAAAAACAAAGACTTTACGGGAACGGCACGTATAATGGAAAAAGAACATTCCCTTTGCTATTATTCATTAAACGTTTGATAAGCGGGAAGCCGAACAAATTTATGTTAAAGATGTGTGTATCGAATCTCGAACATGATTTATCCTGTATATAAATGTATTCTGGTGGAGGAGAAAAAGCTACATGGGGCACATAGAAGACAGTTTTCGCATACATTACCTTTACTGTTATTCCTGTCATATTTATTTATAACTTCTATTCAAGGCGTATCTGCAGGCCAGCAGAGAATGTCGACGCAATTTATGTTCCACTGGGAATCAAGGTAACATTTTTGCCTCTCGCAAAACTTTTTCCAAGAATCGAGAAAGTGCTTATTTAGTAGTTTCGGTTTTATGTGTTTCGTAACGGTTAGGAAGAACATAAATAGAAAGGGAGGCGGGCGGGAAAGGTTTTTCTTGTAGCGTTAAATAGGATAGTAGAAGAGGGAAAAGAAGAAAAAAGAGACCGAATCCGGTTTAATTCAATTTGGTTTCATCTTGAAATTCTCCACAAACAATTAACTCTCTTTATGTAATGTTCTAGAACACGTTTTCCAGTCTCTTTTCTCTCATTTATAAGTACTTACTGAGTTTTTCCTGCACTGTTTAATAAATCTAAGTCAGCGTATAAGATGTCATTTTTTATTTAAACAATCGATTTTTACGAAACTCCACAGAAATCCTCTTTTGTAATTAAGGTTTCATAGATAATTTCGCATGATTAAGATATCGTGTCTTATACACTTCCCGGACAATCGCCTGAGAAAATACAATATTTTCTGGTCCTTATATTTTTCAACACGACATCGATACACGCCCTAATTGAATGGCCCATCAAAATCCCTTATCCCTTCGTATTTTAGGAATATTTTCATTAAGTAATAAGATATATCCTTCATAAAAGTGAATTGCCGTTTGACTAATTGAACATGTTAAGATGTAAACCAGAATTTATTTTTATTCCAATTACTCCAATTAAGTCATTATAAATGCATTTTAAAATTAGCTCGTTATAAATATTAGAACGATCAAAAAATCCTGTAATATTAATGTAAAATCATAGAAATAATCCATCAGCAGGTATTAATCCTATTCAGTACTTTTCATCAGGGTAACCGTCCATTAGAATTATCTCTATTAGAGCCGCCTACTATATGTATAGAAGTATACATATGATGAAATTTTAGTTATAGTAGTTTAAGGACTCAAGGCATTTATTTAAAATATTTTTATTTATATATTACTTCCGGTTATACCGGAAGTAGCTTTCAACTTTGTTATTTTAAATAGGACACCCTGGGGAGATTTTAAATGGGAAAACGGAGAAATATCGGAATAGGACATTTTATACAAAGTTATATTAAAAAAGTCTGTAGATTTGAAAAATATAAGAATATACAGGGTGTTCCATTTGATGAAATTTTGTTTTTCGAAGATTTTTATATGAAAATTGTGAGTTAAAATTTGATCATCCTGTATGACAATAAGTGAAAAAAATGAATTACTACGACGAACCTCTTGTTAACTGGCTCATTAAAACATTAAAACTATTAATTTCTCATATTAATGTCTCATATTATAGAGTCTCATATTATAGAGTCTCATATTATAGAGTCTCATATTAATTTAATTGGTCAAATTTTACAAAAAATTGCGTCGTTGGTTTTGGGAAAAAAATAAAAAATAACTCGGAAACGCTTGAGAATAATTATCAAAGTTATACTAGAATTTAATATAGAATTTAAAAATGTAATAATATATGGGGCGTCCCATTTAAAATAACAAAGTTGACAGCTACTTCCGATATATCCGTAATTGCTATCAAAAATATTTTAAATAATTCCTTGCATGATTCCTTAAACTACTATATCCAAAATTTCCCAATTGAGTTACTTTAGACTTATAGTAGAGGGTTTCCCTGAAAAGCTCTGTATTAGATAAAAAAATCCATTTTTAGTGTCTCGTCCAGAAGCCATTCGGTAATTTTTTAACGGTCTAATTTTCAACTGGATTTTATTCAAGAATAATGCATGAGGCATCGCATAATTTTCTCATCTAAGTGCGAGAGAGCTAAGTGGGGAAACGTCCGGGCGGCCGATAAAAACATTCTTGTAGGGCGAAAATTTGTCCTACCTCTCGACAGGAAAGAAAGATTTATTGGCGCTCGAGAAAAATTCTAGAGAAAAATTCTCTGCTCAGGAACGAAAATCAAATCAAATATTTAGTAATTACCGAATTATATCACACACGAAGAAAAGGAAAAAAGAGTTTGGCATGTTTAGAGTTTGTAATGATAACGGTGGTGCAAGTAAATGAGGTATTAGAAAGAAGGATTGTGAAACTTAATCTATAAGAAATTTTTATTAAGAAGATAAATGATGCCCGGGTGACGAAAACAAAAATAATTGCGGATCACATTGTTAACAAGACAAACGAAACGAGGTGCTATTGTGCAAAATTAACTCGTTATTTTTCAAATAATGGAAGCGTCTGAGAGTCCGATAACTCCTCAGGGAATTTTGCTAATTTGCTTTTATACAGATATTTCTTCTAATAAGGGAAGAAAGAATTGATAACGTTCTTTTTGTCATTTTCAGAAAAAGGCTTTTTTAATATACCTAATGCACTTTTAGTGTTTTCTTGATGAGTACATAGAGGGTGTTTATTATTTCAGTGCCGATACTTAAAAGTGCGATTACTTGGGTGATTTTAAGAAGAGTTTTTGAGTTACAGGATGTCACAGTTTAGGAAAAAAATTACTTTTTATCATAATATTCTCATCACTATACATATATTTTTATACCAAAATTGGTACTCACCTTTTAACCATTAAGGAGCTTTTTTTGACGTAAAAGGTTTTTTAAAATTTTTACCTGTGACGTCCGTACGGGGTTTGAACTGAATATTTTGTATATTGTAATTGACAAGGAAAAAAAATTGATATTTGGCAATTATGTACAACGTTACACACCCTATAAAAATAGCCATCAAAATTCCAGTGTTGGGACATCCTATATACCTTATTATTGTAGGTAAAAAAATTCTAATGAAAGTCCCAGCATTTTTCAAAAAAAAGATAGTACTTATTTGAACTATTGAATTTTATTATTCAAAATTACAGACTCCCTCTGTATAATTAGTTTATTTTATTTTCTGCATTTCACGATCAGTTATGAAGCGATACAAGCATACAATAAATCCCCTATTCACCATCCCCTATTTACCACTGAACACTAGTTAGATCGTACTGGAGAAAAACAACCCGAAGCAACCCATTACACCCTTAACTCGATTCTTTCAGTTTTAATCGCCGACAGGAGAGCGTATACAGCCCTGTCCCCCAGGGGCTATAGCCAACTTAAATAATAAAACACCAAGGCAACGCCATCTCGTTCGTGCATTCTGCTCGACTCGCCATTTCGAGTGCCATTCAAATTTAACTTTTCGCCGGGTCGCCAGTCGGCAATAGCGATGAGACACGTCCAGAATGACAAATCGCCATCTTTCGCCCGGAGAAACACGTTCCAGGGTGAATTAGAATATTTCGCGCCTTCAGGATCCCCCAAAGCGGTCGTTCTGGCGTTAATGAAATCGTAGGAGAATGCGTGAATTGCTGGGTAGGTTTATCCAATTTCTATCGATACGTAAATATAATGCGGTGCTTCGCTAGAGGTTTGCCAGATTTTTTCAATGCTGAAGGGTTAGAGCACAAGGGGATGTACAAGCAGATATAATGGTGTTAATATTGTAGGAGATGAAGAGTTGAAGGAGAAATTGAAGGAGAAATTGAAGGAGAAATTGAAGGAGAAATTGAAGGAGAAATTGAAGGAGAAATTGAAGGAGAAGTTGAAGGAGAAGTTGAAGGAGAAGTTGAAGGAGAAGTTGAAGGAGAAGTTGAAGGAGTAGTTGAAGGAGTAGTTGAAGGAGAAGTTGAGGAAGAAGTTGAAGGAGAAGTTGAAGGAGAAGTTGAAGGAGAAGTTGAAGGGGAAGTTGAAGGAGAAGTTGAAGACGAAATTGAAGGAGAAGAAGGATACAGAAGAAAACGTTGACTCCTCAAACGATGCTTGTACGGTATTGATTAAGTCACTTTTAATAATATGAGTTGATCATATGAAGCGACAATAAAAGTTTATATCTCGATGTATTAGGGCCACTAGACTTGGGTAAATTCCTTACATAGCATTTATGCTTGAAATAAACTTCCTTGACATTTTTTCAAAAGCAAGTTGTGGTAATACGGAAGCTAGAATAAATTTTCCATATCGATTTGTAATTCGAACACTTTTTTTTCATTAGATCTTTGTACCGTTCCTGTTTAGTATGTAGATTATAGAGGGCATTTCTCTAAAGAAGAGCAATAAAGATTGAAATTATGGGTTAACTGAATCAGTCAGTCAATCAAACAGTCTCAAATTTCAAAGAGTGTACAATTTCAAGAAATAATTTCAGTCAGTATTTCACAAAATAATTTCAGAAAAAATTGCAGTATTAAGTATTAAAAAACCAATTACTCGTTTTTAAATAAAATTTATTATTTTCAGGTATATTACATCGACATCATGTTATTTAGTGCCTAATTTTATTATCACAAAACTAACAGTCAATCTATTAGGTGCATCTCAAACGACATTGTTTTAAGTTCAGTAAATTTCAACATTTAATTTATAATTATTATTTATTATAATTATCGCATCGACGTATGCGAAAAATGTACGCTACCGAATTTGATTAATTATTTATTTTGATATTAATTAATTCTATTTGTAATTTTGATTTGCAATAAAAACGTACATTTTTTGTTATAGGTCGTGCTATAAGTGCGTTATTATTCAAATTTTCGATAACATTCGAGTGAAAATTTAATGAAAATGTGTGCGATTTTAGTAGATGTTATCAATATGTACAAAACAATTTTTGAGTAAAATAAGTACAGTACAAATTACATTGTGTTGTCGATAGAAATGGTTTTATTCGTTTACATAATTTAAATTAATTTCATTTTAATATTCCAGTGCATTGTTGAAATTTGGTAAGCAGATTGTTTGCCTATAAAAATCTCCTTAATGTTTGTATTAAGTGAAGTTTCAAGAAATTAATTTAATTCGGTACTTATTTCAGATATTCATCGAAGATAAAATAAATTAGTAAGTAGAAAGATAGCGAGTCAGTGAAGACAATGAATAAAATGGTACTTTTTCTTCATTAAGAACTGATCTAAAAATCGGTTGGTATAGATTTATACTCAATCATGCTTTGAATTAAGTTGATAAATAATAAGGAAGAGTTTTAATTAACCGACCGGACTAATTAGCACTGCGCAATAAAGAAGGAATTCCAGTTTGGTAACTTCTAATAAAAGCCGCAGCGAGTTCAATCCCTGAACACCTTTCCCAACTCCCTAAACACAAAAGACCCGCAATAATAATAAGTCGAGCACTTTTTGTCTTGAATTCATCGCCTAGTTTAAATTAATGAATTTACAAGGATATTCGAATAACTCGTACAACAAAATAGAAATTACGCGAACAAATGTATTTATTTGACATTCGAGATGATTCAGTGACATTATAAACGAGACGGCCACCGCCAATTCTTTTCCGGATATCAAAGGAGCTCTAAGAAAACGTAGTTAACGCAAAAATAAAATGTTTGAACCAAAGCCTCCTCGATCCTATGTTTACCTTTAAAGGAGATTAAAGAAATAGCAATTAAGTTAACTATGGAATAATGAATGCGTATTCGAATGAAGACATGTTATAACAACTGAATGAATTGACAAATGATTGGTGTCTTCCGATTCAACTGCCAATAGTACTATAATATCTGACTTCTGTAGCGAGAAGTCTGGCTAATTACAGGACCGTACTCAAGCAAAAAAAAGAGTCCAGAAAGTCCATAACTCAAGGGTACATACTTATCCGTGAGAGCAGTTCCATGTATGTATGCATTCCATTTTGATATAGAGGAAAGGTTGTGGCGGCTCATGGGATATTATTAGTCGGGCGTTCAGGAAGTAGTACACGTAGCGGTCCCGGAGGATTACTAAGCGAGTCCGGACTTTCGAGTCCGCGCGTACAGGGCCGTAGTAAATAAAGACGGCGCATCGAAGCATTTTCATATTTATAGCGCTTCAAAAAACTTGGAAATGCTCCGAGGGAAGGTTATTGTTGTTCATCAACAGAATCAACTAAAAGTTTTATATTTTTATACAAAAGTATATAGAGGAACAAATGGGCCATGCATTAGAACCTATATGATAGGAGTTCCTAAAGAGTTACGAATCTGAAAATTTAGGAATAAGATATATGTCGATGTTGTAAGTTTTTCTAAAATACTCTCAACCAAACGTGACTTCATTTCTATAAATACGCAGTAAATAAATTAGGAAGAAAAAAGTACCATTTGACTCGAAAAGTAGAAGGCAACTCTAAATGAAACCATCGAAAGAGAAAGACTCTGTATAAATATTTTTTATTATTTAATTTTTACACATTTACTTATTATTAGATATATTATTTTAAAATACATGAAAACATTTATAAATATTATAGCTTCATTATTCAAATTTCGGAATATACAGGGTCTTCGACTGATTATGTTTCGGGATTTTTATTGCAATCATCATTGCGTGAAATAAACACTTATTTAGTTGACTTAGTTTTCAATTTAAAATATACGAAACGACCTATCGTTCTTATGATGCATATTTTATACAACTAAACAAAGTAAGGATTTCAAGAAATACAAATTCTAACCAGTAGCACCAAAAACATTTTTATGAAAAATTATTCAATTTTTTATTATATTTTATAGGAGGAATATAAAACGAAAGGTACACATTCAATTTTGATTATTAGTTGATGATATTTTAAATAGTCATGATAGATGATATTGTAGTGATTCTATAAACTAATTGAGTATTTTGGAAAGAACAATTGAGCATAAAGTTTGTCAAAATTACAAAAATTCCATCTTTTATTGTTAGTTTTGTCACTTTTGACATTTTCAATTAAAAACGTTTTTCACAACAAATTATACGAGACTACTCAGTAAGGTGAATTTATCAAAATGAGCAATATTTAATTCTCTTACATTAGCTATTCAATCAGCAATAATCTTTAATAACGGAAGTTGTATTCTATATTTTTAGTATCTTCCACATATTCACATCATTCATTAATTTTTGTTCCTCAAATCTGTATAAACAATCACCAAACGTGTACTATTTAAAAAATAAACTTCTTACACTTTAAACCATTTCACTACCAGAACCCATAGCAACAACCACGCTATGTGGATTTGTATAGATGGTCCGAATTTGGATGCAAATCCAGAAGCATACCTGGAAATAATAAGATAATTTGAGAACTTATACGGAGCTAAAGGTATTAATGTAGGCGTAACCTGTGCGAAATTTTATCACATGAAAAATGAAAAACTGAATATTGATTTCACCGTTACACAGAAAGATAGTTCATTTATGATATTTGGGGTAGAGACGGAAATAAAGTGATGGAAATTATGACAAAAAAATATATTTAGAGAGTACAGATTTGCTATAGCCGACTCTGTTCTATACCTGCAATAAATTTGGGTCAATTTACCTTTTACGCGTACATAGTTAAGGTATTTTGCATTTGTGATTTCAGGGAACTCATTCTAAAATAGTTGGTAAAATTCACAGAAGCTGTACGAGTAGGTATATTATATCGAATTGCACTCACTAAATGAACTCGCTAATTTAAACATAAAAAGTGGACAATTTACGACATTTACTAAATTTAGTGCAATTCGATGTACTGTCGCAACTATTCGAAAAATAATTGAGATTGAAACACTTTGGTTGTTTTATTTTATAGGAAAATCGTTGCTATAAAACTTTTGAAAATGTCCATAAAAATTTTTAATCACATTATCACGCCTAAAAATATGATATATCGTTCTTTACCACCTTGTATTGGCAATTTACGACTTACCATTTCTGATTTTTGACCACCAGTGGATCGACTGGTCGTCTA
Source organism: Phyllotreta cruciferae (assembly GCA_917563865.1). Classification (NCBI taxonomy): domain Eukaryota; kingdom Metazoa; phylum Arthropoda; class Insecta; order Coleoptera; family Chrysomelidae; genus Phyllotreta; species Phyllotreta cruciferae. The sequence goes on along the minus strand of OU830609.1, from coordinate 2,601,597 downwards.
ATTGACACCTTCTGTGAGGCTGTCCTCTTGGGCCCCGGCACGCCCGGCTGTGTGGACTCACATCTCACCTCTATTTCACCCCCTTGGGGCGAATTTTTATCAACGGTGAAACGCAAGGTCACCGTTCGAGCGATCAGGCCCATGTGATCAGGTAAGGAGCTCGAAGTGTGCGATATGGCATGCTGTGGAGGCTGAAAAAAAATACACAAATTGCCAAAAACAATGACAAAAAAAGAGTGCAGGTAAAATATAGTATGCCGAAGGATTCAACATCGCCATTCTATAAGTTATTAAACTTTTGCCATTGGTACTACTGTTAAGAACCTGACATGCATGTTAATGCTAATTTTTGTTTTAAATAGCGGATCAATTCAGTTTGAGGCGGTTTCTACATTAACAGGTGATTCTTTTGGTTCGAGTAAATTAAAATCACTCACGCTCGATTTCACCAACCAGTTTTTTGGTATTTCTTACAGTAGGCGAGTCCCTTAATATAGTATACTTGTATTCACGGTTCGTTCTTCAAGGAAATTTTTCGTTGAAAATTCAGAAAATTGCATTTTCTCCTCGAAACGCTTTTGTCTATTTTATATTTAATTTTCTCTCACGTTTCTAAAGTGTATTTATTTTAGGAACGTAGGCTGCAACTCGCGAAGTAATCGTAAAAAAATAGAAAATTCTCGAACAACCTATTTTCGCATATATAATTTTCATGTTTCCATAAAAAAAGTCAACAAATCATTACAGTAATTTCATTATTGTGCTTATTTTATTGTCGTTATTGTCTTACTTTATTGTCTTTATTGTGTAATTAGCGAATTTATACAATCATGTAAAGTACCTATTTCCACAGTTTTTCACTATTTAAGTATCAAGGTGCACTTATCAATGTATAGAGAAGGAAACGCTTTATGTATGTATACACATTACTGATGATTAAAAACATAATTAATTGATTATTTCAGTAGTTAAATACGGACTGATTAACTAGATACCTAACATAAAAGTGTTAAAGGTATAATAACCAGCTTTTGTATACGATTTTGAATAAAATTCACAAGAGACCAATTATAACCATAATAAAACTAATTAGGATATAATAAGAATCCTGGAATAAAACGTTGAAAAGAATCTTTCTGAATTTTATTGTGGGGATTTCTCAGAATAAATATGTTGTCTCCACATTTAAGCCAGGAGTTTTCCTTAGAAATACTTTTGTGGCTTTATGATGCTTTGTATTCGACTATGATAAGATGAGATGAGGCACTTTAACGAGATTACATTTTTCGTTCGACTGAAAGCTTACTTTAAATATGCTCCCGAATCAAAATGAGGGTTTCATTTTTAATGTAAATAGATAATATCCGGAGTAGTGATATTTGTTTGCTGGTTTGGAATGTTCTATGTAATTCTGTCTGCGATAGCGTCGAAATTGCTTCAGAATATTCTCAAAACCTATCAACAAATTATTGTATCTATGGTAACAAAGTAGAATAGGGTAAGATTGTATCCAGAACATCTATGAATTAATTGAAATATGAAACTGAATTACCTATTTATTCATTTAAATTACTTCTCTAATTCTATGTAATTCTCTCTGTAATCACATTGAAATTGTCGCTGAAATCTCGATCTGATTTTTTTCAAGACATAAATCCCCTTTTTCCTTCGATACATCCGAACATCCATACATAGACAGTGCTGAAACGCCCACATGCTACAAATTTCATCCAAAGAAAGTTATCGTCCACCTATATTTCTTAATAACAAAGAAAAAAAAGTACAAAAGGCACGAGCAACTGTTGCCCGAAAAATTCCAATCATGTTGTTTGAGAAATTATAGTCTATTCATAAATGAGGCGGAGTAATAAATCAATCAATTGGTCAAATTCCAGTCTACACAGAAGCAACACAGAAGCCAGCTGGCCAACACAGATATTGAAAAAAAATAATGTTCACGATAATATTTTAACCTACCGGTTAAGTGTTAATATTAGGTACTTCGATTTTTCAACCCTGCATTTGTTTTGCAAGGATCACGACGGTGGATTACTCCGCCTCCTTTATGAATAGACCATAATTGAAAATTATACTTGTCCTTAAGTGTACAATTTACATTTCCATAAATTCTCGATATGTTTCGTAAGTTGATATTTGATGAAAAAGGAATTGAACCGGATTCTCAGGTCTTTTGGAATCTTCCGGTTTTTTATCACGACCGTTGTTGTTATCGGAAACAGATTCTCGAGCTGCATCCGACGGTTTTTTCTATTGATTTCTCAATAAAATTCACCCTATCAAAGTCCAAACTCGACGAAAAGACGGCCCATAAAATACAAATAGTCAATTATGTCGGCTCGAAATCGAGATGTTTCCGAAGTTTTTCCGACCAGATGGCTCAAAAATGGATTACGACTTGATATGCAACCGAGGGAAAGGGGAATATTTTATCGGATTTTCCCGAATAGTGTTACATTGTAATCCTTTACAGAACAAACCTAATTCCCCTTTTTTAGAGTTACAACAGAGACTTATCTACAAGAGTTATTAGGTTAGAATTTTTTTAAGCTTTTTTGAGCTTATTTTGTCATGCTCTGTGCCTAGGAAGGAGGCCAACTTTTTTGGAAACAGCCTGTATATTTAGTTGTTCACCAAAATTTGGATGAAAATTGGTAATGAAGACGATATGTAAATTCATCAACCAATAATTGAAATAATTAAACCTGCAGTATAATTTGAATCAATTAAATAGATATGAATAATGTACATTCCTTAATCATAATTTAGAAACTAATAAAGAAAGTAGTTTAATCTCGCATCAAAATTTGAAAATATCAGAGCCCTCCACCATTATTTAGGAACAAGGAAAATGTAAGTATCCAACTAAATTAAAACCGGTTTCAATTATTCCCGGTTTCATGAATTTCAATTATTAATTTCCCTTTAAGATCTGTTAATCTCCTCCTTAAGTTATTATGAATTTTTCCGTTAAAATTTTAGAAATGAGCTACTACATTTAGCTATTTACCTACTACATAAATGATAATTCAATATTATTATTGATATGATAACTTACATCTAAACCGTTGATTTTCCAAGTCAATAAGGGTTCGGGATCGGCGTAATCCGAGGTGCATTTTGCATTGAAAGTATCTCCTTCCGCATAAGATTTTACGAGTCCGTCAATTTTTGGGGGACCTCCTGGTAAAGCTGCAACAATACAAACATAAAATGAGCTTTGTTTCTCGGTATGATTAACAATTAACGTATTGGTAATGCGCATTTCTGACCGTAAATGAATAACAAAGGAGTAATATGGCATCCGATTGTCCGTTTTAACATCAATGGCTGTTCATCTAATTTAAGCCATTCTGTAAACTAATACATATTCCGGATTATTACCTGGAATGCCGATTACAATACGTACAATGCTGCGCACAATATTTGACAATGGGAACCAGTAACAGTTTCTGTAATGTTTGTGGATGAATTCGTATAACTTTTTTAAACGAGCAAGGTTTCTTAATTTTGGTAGGGAAAGGCACACTAATTTTGCTAATGAGCTCGTTATCAGTGATTTCCACAATGTTTCTAAATTTTAGTAGGACAAAGTTACAATAATTTAGCCAGATATCTGAAGTAAGTTTATAAATTTTGGAGGAGATATTCACAATCATTTTGTTGAGCTCTGCATAGTTTTTAAAATTTGGTGGATGAATTAGAAATAATTTTGTCAAGCAGCTCCACAAAATTGTTACATTTTGGTGTAGGAATAGACAATGCCAAGGAATATCATAGTATACAGGGCGAATCACGCTCAACGTGACGGAGTATTGTAGGCAAATGGTAAGAGATTTTTAAAATTCCTTTAGGTCAAATATGTATATGTACTACAATATACAATTATTTAGATATATACAGGTTGTCCCAATTTTGAAAAATATACAAAGTTATCAAAGTTTAAATGGAGCAGTATATATTTCTTAGCATTTTTGAAATCTACGCAAAATTTTAGTGTACCTATACTTTTGTCAAAATAGATTATTCCAAAAATGTATGCTTTTTGATTTAAAAAATTTTTTTAAACAAATTTTACCAATGCAGACTCTTATAAATAATTTATTTACGAGCATCCGATTAAATATTTTGGAAAGGTGGGGGTGACTACTAGGAAGGCAAACTTTATTGCTTACAGGGTGAGTGCAGAAATTGTGAAAAGTTGAATTTCAAAAATATCAAATTTCTTCAATTTTTTAAAGGAATTTGCCTACAATGCTCCGCCCCGTTTAGCGTGTCTAACTCTGTATATTTCCTTCCCACAATGCCCACAAACTCTAGTTTATTCATTTTTGGGGGAATTGAAAATAATTTTACCATTGAGCTACGTACAACATTTGACCAATCTTTTTCAAACTTTTGGTGAATTCATACATTAATTTAATTCGAAACATGCCAGATATTTCCTGTGCTTTGTCTCATATGTGAGCCGTATGTACGAGTATAATAGCAGGATAAGGCGGTTAATCTTCATCTCATACCCGAGCGAGCGTGTAAAGTAATCCAAGCAAACAGTGGAAAGTTATCAGATATCAGAGCAGGCAAGTCAAGGGGGTACTCCTCGCCCGCCTCCTGCGCTTATACACCCTCCAAATGCAAACTTCTTGCCGCCTCCCGCGCGGGATCGCATTACTGCGATACCTACCAGAAATTATACACCAGCGATACAGGATCTCTGTTTATACTGCGGCACTGAAGCGGCCTTGGAAGCATGACTTAATGTTATTACCCAGTTAGATATTATATGCCTCCTGTGGGGTAGCGGCACTGGCTCAAAGTACGCCGCGATGGGAATTTATATCGGGCTAACTTCGCATGATCGCCCGAAGATGATGAAAGTTGATTATTATTACGAAGAAAGTTCTAATCGCCAGAAAAACTGATTTATGTACAGAAAGAGTGAGGTCATGAAACTTGAAAATAACTTTTCATAGAATCTGAAAGGCTGATTTCAACACATATCATTTCTTCACCAAGCTATGTAACAAAAGCTACCTGTGATGAGACATTTTATATAAAAAAAACTCACAAGTGAAGTTCGAAAATTACTTTTGTCCCAAAGCTTTTATAATAGTTGTACACTAGAATTTTTATATTATTGTACCTTTGATGTTCATACTATATTTTTTAACCCTTTTGTAATATGTATGTTTGCTACATGTAATAATTGATGGTAAATGTATCTATTCTATTCTAATGGAGGAATATAATAAATAAATCTTCATAAAATAAACAAAATATAGAGACAATAATAGAATTTGTCCAAAAATTATTTTATAGCACCTTAAATTGAACCGAATGGATAATCGAATGAAGGGCAATTTTAATTGCCACCAATTAATAATAATCAAGTGGCTGACGGTCGGACTTGTCAATGGCAATACGAGCAGCCAGGAGGCATGCCTCGCAGGCGTTCGGTATATACAAGGTGTCCCAAAATGGTCCCTAATATGGTTACAGACTTGTTGTAAAAAATTGCCCTTCTTCATTGAATTGTTATTTTTTAGTCGATACCTATGCCTATTAATAATTTTTAATTGTTCAATAACGATAAAATCGACAATGTTCAAACTTAGTTAACTTGAAAATATTAAGTCACTAACCATCAGTCCATAACAAATTTTTTACTCAAATACACATGCTTGTTTTTTGAACAATGGCTCTTTAATTAAAATAGCTACATACCAAATTTTATAAAAATCGAACAAAGCATTTTTCAGTTATTAAAAAAAATGGGAATTTTCTTTCAACTTTGAATCAACTATCTCACAGGCAAACGAAACACTTTGTGATATAGGTTGTTTTGGCTCAATCGACTTATTTTGATCTCTCCAACATATACAGCAGCTCTAAGTACCTAAACGGAATTTTGGGACACCCTGTATAGAGAAAACGTCGATTGCGGATCCGATGGACATCCATTATCTATAGGGGCACAATAGCTTATGAGCGATTGCTGATTTTCTATCTACTATACCTATCCATTTATACAGTGACGCGTGAGCTGAATATACGCAGTGCAGAGGGAAGTTGAACAGACGAAATTAACAAAATATTTTTTATCAAGCGCCAATAAAAAGGAAACCGTGAAGAACAAAAAGCGAACTAAGCTTTTCCCGCGAGAAACTAAACAGAAGTTAAACATGTTCTGTTTATTTTACCAAAACTTCCTCTCTTGTGTAAGAGTTTATGTTTGAGAGTATATCTTAAGGTATTGACTTTGCTAAATTACTGATTGTCGCAAATTTAATTCAACTCGAATGTTATTTGATGGCGAAATTGGAGAAATGCCTACGTGGGAACAGAAAAATCAATTAGAACTTTCGCAATTTGAAGCTATATTTCTGTAGATATATGTGGCAAAATCAGTAGAAATAATTTTTATTAGAAATTATAGGTATCCCGAAGTCCCGTTTACATTTACCTAAGCATTATATTCAGTCATTTTAGTCACAACACTTTTTTTATTCAATTAGCATTTTATGAATATTTTTCTTCGTGAACTAAATGTGACAAGCGTGCGAGAAGACACATACGACCGCAGGAACGAACAAAAAGCTCCTATTAATCGTATTTATGGTGAATTTGTGTTAGCCTAAATGTAGAGTTACGTGCACTTCATATACTTATCCTTCGGTTAAAATTCGCGGCTGAAGGAACAAATGTGTTCGGATATTATGGATTTTCATAAAATTTCAATGTTATACTGCATACTCGAAAATACGAGTGGGATATTAAATAGACGAGAGCAGACTTATTTCGTTCGACGTGCCCGGATATACTGAAATATGACAATATTATAAAATGTTATATGTATGCATGTGAATGGGGAAATGTAATAACATTATACTGTCGAGGAAATGTTCGACGTTTATTACTATTCGTAGGAATCTTTGGATTGCTTAATTTCCTTCTCTACAACTTTGAATAAAAAATGTATAAACAACGATTATATAAGAACGCAATTCGATTGCCCATGGTAAAATAGAGTGCATTTGCAATTTTGATTTCCTGCATCTGTTAATGTACTTGAAATCTCCTATTCCAAAGGAGTAACAAAAACAGAAACATTCATTATCGAACTATTTATATGATATTTAAACTAGGAGAAAATACAGAGATAATACAGAGAAAATGCAAAGATATCAGGAATCCTCTCAGAACCGAACTCGATAAAAATTTTTCACCATTTCAATCTATCGATACTTTAAAATAGAGATTTGTATTTTATAGTTGTACCTATTTTATAGTTAGTTTGAAAATTTGACAATTGAGTCCCAAAGTTTTGAAGCATAATTTGTAACCTAGCAAGATGAAAAGTGGGTTGATGCACCCAAGATCATTCTCATAGAGGTCATCCTTATACTATGTTGCAGGGTGTTTTCAGAATTTGGTCCATTTCTTTCGTAGCTCATAATTTGAATCACTCCGTAGATTTTTTAAATGGCATGCGGAAAAATGGTAAGTTGATGAATATATTTTCAGTTTTTCATGCTCTTTTCCAATTTGAAATTGAATTTTAAAAAAAATTGATGTACAGGATGTTTTTTGGAGTTTTATAATCAATAATTTGAATATTGTTTGTCAATTCGGACTTGGATTTTGAAATTTTTTGTGTGCCGATAAATTGTGCAGATAAATTGGTGCAGATTAGCCATGTTAAATATAAAAAAATATGCTCAATTATTCAAAAGTTATGAGCTACAAAAGCAATGGACCAAATTAAAATTACACCCTGTAACTCGGTTATAAAGGGCGCAAAACCTGTACTACCTATATGGTTTTTTTGTGATCACCTGGATGACCTCTATAAAGAGATATAATATTGCCTTCCCAATGAAACATCCTGTACATAACTTGGTTAAATTTGCATCGAGAATGAAGAAATTAGCGAATCTTCCACCTGCGCATTTCTCAGTAAAACATACCTATAAGTAGTTGTTTTAGCTAGTAAAAGCTCGGTATCTACTTTAATTCGCTATGAATTTAAATCGGCGCCGATTGAAATTTTAAACCCGACTTCTAATTTTAGTTTAAATCGGGGTTCCCAGAGCGACACGATCCTGGTCGAAGATTCAATGGATCTCAGTGAATCATTGGACTATAACAGACTTCGGAGGAACTCTAACGGCTCTAACTGAGTTGTTAGAAAATGGAATATCCAAAAGATAATGTCGGGCGGGAATTCGGTTTTGGCTGGAGTGATTTATATATTAGGCCTTTCCCGCTGAAAAGCAATTTTTTTTTCGAAAAAGGGGCTTTCGAAAATGAATTTTGTTTTAAAACACGAAGAAATTAGCATTAGTATTTAACAAACTTATTAAAAAATTGTTAAGGGAGCTTCAGCGCACGCACCAATTTGATTGACCAAAGTTGCTGAGATAACATGAGCGCATCCATCAAATTTATATAAATTGCTGGGGAACATGAGTACATTGACCAAATGGTTTCGAACTGTATGTTCTGGTGTTTTATAACTATTTCTTGTACCAATTTTGGTAAACAAATAATGCATTGGGAGTTTATTCGAGTTTAATTAACGTATACCTGCATGACAATATAACCGACAATGGAGGAAGCCCGCTCAACAAATTTTCTGGCTACATGGAGTGAATTTAATAAATTAATTCTCAGAAGTTAGCTATTTACCATCAAAATTTTATCGGATCGGGTTTATGTGTACATAAGCATCACAGAAACCCTATTTTCGATGTAGCTCCATGCGCCTTGCCGCCAGATATTAAATTATTACAAAAAGTGATCCCATCTGAAAGTGGAAGATCTTTCGGGAAAACGGTATTTAATACTTACAGCGTGCCCTCCAAATAACTTGAACTAATTAAAATGTTTCAAATTTCGCTGCGGATTCGTTTCGCATGTTCGAAGAAACTTTTTTATTCAAACACTCCCCTATCAACCTAATAATCATATAATGATCTGAAATATTAACTGCGAAATTATTAAATTTATCTTAACTGGTGTCTTAACCATCCTTCAATAATGAGAAAATTAGAAGGGAGGAACGTGAGACCCGAATTAAACCGAATATTATAGGCAAAACGTAGATATTAATATAACTGGTTTGTTCGTTAAATCGTTCAATAAATGTGAAGTAGATAGTACTTATATTAATTACTTACTTATACAGTACTTACAATATTAATTTTATTGCATGGGCGTACGTTATTTTTTTATTGGATATTTCGGTGAAACGAAAATAATATGATTTTCAACTACTGTCTTAATTTAATATGTAATTAACCCTATTTAGAGCGGTAGTGAATAATGTAATTTAAATTGCTCAATGTGATAGCCAACATTCACAGAGAATAGGGACTTCAAGAAGAAGAAGATATAGATGGACTCTTTGTACGACTAATTGGATCTTCTATAATTAACCTTACGCTAACTTTACGTTATACGTAAGGATGAATTAAAAATTTATTCAAGTAAGTAGGTACACTTGTTCCCAATTTCCCCTTATTCCTTTCTTATCCCGCCAAAATAATATTCCAACCGTTACAACGTTAACGTACGTTACTTACCCGCTACTGTAACGTTATGAGTTTCCGAAGCCAATCTAAAAGCGGGAGCTTCGCTTGAAATTTCACACCTGTACGAGCCGCTACTGTGCATCCTCGTCAAATCCGTCAGGCTGATCTTGCACTGGCTCTTATTGCAATCGACGCCACGCGTCTCCAGCTTTACTCCGGGCACCGGAAATAGCCGAGTCTGCTGCTGTCCTCTAGGCATGTATCTGTATCGGGTATTAGAAAATTACAATAAATTTGTTTGTTTTTTTTGTGTTGATTTTACTATCTATTAATTCCAGTAATTTTTTTTAAATATTTTTATTGGTATTCTTGTCAGTTTCCTATCGGTATCAGTATTCCTATAGGATATTTAATTGTATCCCAGATACAATATACGCGATATACACGTATTAATGTCAGATTTCACCAACCTGCTTTTAGGTATTTCATACAACATAAAAAAACCCGTATACTAAGAAATACCTAGATAAAAATTTGATTTTGACAGTTTTCTGCGTTTTATTGTTTATTTTCGTTTCTATAAATATCAATTTGACCCTCTCCTCAATTAAATTAACTATGTATATTTTTAACTTGTAGGAACTGTAGGTACAGCTCGAATATTTTTTAATTAACAACAACAAAAATTCTTTAAACTATCAACAAATAATACTGTAAAATCTACTAAGCTCAAGTGAGATTTACATCTAAAACCTGCCGAAGATGAAAAGTATAGTTAAGTATTTCCTAAATATTTTAGTCACGCCCAGTGAGCTATCCTAACTTTAGGTATTTCCTATCACCTTTAAGTATTACTTAGAGCAAGGTGAAACGTATAAATACCCTTATTCGGCAAACGAACTGTATATTTACCTGAAGAACTCCTGATCGTCCTTGTACCATTTCACGGCGTACAATTCTTCCTTGCCCATATCAAAATGACAATCCAGCTCCATAATGTCTCGCAAATCGGCTACCTCAGGAGCTGACATGCTTGTGAGACGTAAAGCTGCAGTATAACACGCTGAAATAAAAAAAAAATCAATCATTACCTCTATTATGTGTCTCTTCTAGATATACACTATGCCTGCAAAAGACTATATTTTCTGGTATATTTCAGATGCAGTCTTTATTAGTTGTTTAAATTATATCTAATTTTGCCAATTTCTCCTGATAAGTAAGAAAATAGTCAATAACTCTCGCAAGATTAAACTTGGTTGGAAAGGTGAAGTACCAGCTATCAAATTGGTATTACTAATTTATTTTGGGATTTATGTGTTGAAATTACAACTTTCTATAAATTTATATAATCGCGACAACGTTGTTTCCTTAAATAAACCAACAATTTAGAAATGACTAACTGCAGAGAAGCCCTTGTACGCCAACCTTGTTCCCATACATCTTTATTCGCAAGGGTTTGTTGATAAATAATGATATACATACATGTCTATAGCGGATTTGTTGAGTTTGTTGAATCTTTTGAGAGCTTATCTAGAATTTTTATAAATAATAAATGGTGGTTACAAATCGTAGAAATTCACATCGTTTTTTAATTTGTTGTCTTTTAGTGTAAAAAAGTAGATTTGTACCATTTTCATTCCTGTTGTGTCTGCTCTCAAACAAATCATCACAATTATTGTTGTTTGTTCAACAAGTTAAAACAATGGTGAGGTTATTTATAGTTGGGCGTTTATTAAATTACTCAGGGAAGGAATCGAAAATGCTTTTTATTTTCTCGGAGTTTTCCTTTTAGATTTACAAATCTGGGAAGTATAAAATGTTTGTATAAAATATCTTACGGATGTGCTTCATTCTTTATGTAGGGAAATTTGCTTCAAAAGAAACGTCTAATGGATTTTTGAATAACTACTTTGCCAAACAATCACGAAAGCGCCCGAAAGGAAAAATGCTTATTAAAATTAAACGAAAGCTTTCAGAAATCGAAAATTACAAATGAAAATTTAATTATTTTCTAACCATTGGGAGTAAATAAAACTTTTGGCAAAATTGAAAAAACATAATAGCATTCATTGGAGTGTTCATTGGGGTGTACTCTCCTCGTGAAAGTCCAGGAGTTTTTCACTTTCCTGCCAATTTCAGTAGATTGAGTCTCACTAAATAGATTGCCAGAAATGGGCAGTGGAAAAGTCCAATTACGTCGAAAAGAGTGGAAAGGCCCAGTAGTTTTTCTTCCAGAAAAATTCCAGGTATTTCTTTTATGGTACATTTTTATGAACAAACAGTAAATTGAATTGACAAGTTTATTAAATGAGGAAAATAATTACGGATCAATCCGTTACAGTACTGTACCGGCTCTACGTTCCGGTGTAATGCGTACATTTCCATAACGTTTAATGGTCGAAGGAATATTTTTCATCCGGAATTTCTATCGGTAAGAACATCAAAGTACAAAGGAAGAACCGATTTACCTGCTTTGCAGATGCAACTTAAAAAATTGGATTTATTCTTTTCCTCTTTCCGGTGTTCGTTGTATCGGAAATACGAGATTGAAAGGCATCAGAGAGCGGACATCAGTAACATTTTTATTTTTAAATAAGAGGATTTAAAGAATGTCTAAAATTTGAAGCGCCATTGCTTTTCTGATATTACGGAAATACACAAGCATATTCAATTTCATATTTAGTTAGAAACGCTTGTCAAATAACTTTGTCAACATGTTTTATTCTCGCTCACTATAATATCAAAAGTTTCATCTACTGGTATCGTATTTTATTTTCCCTTCGATTGTACAATTGAGTATATCGTGTGATAGTCGAAAATATCATTAGTTTAATTGAGATTTTAGCTTGAGGCAGTTGCTAGACGATGAATTCCTTAAGAGGGAGGAATATTTCACAAAATTGCCTCAAAAAAATCCTCCTGTGGCAGTTTCAGAAAATTCAAACAAAACCATAACTCGTTTAAATATTTATGAGAAAATTTAGGCGTCATAAAGTTTTTCAAACGGCGGACCAATTACTTCTTCGTCTTTCTTGTCTTTTATTACCATCATTTTCTTAGGGCCTTCATAGTTCTGAAAAGTTTTGCAATCATTTAGGCAAACAGCACGACAAATCTGTAGAAAAAGTACAATATTTAGTTTGACTTCTTAATTAGACAACTCGTCTATAGTCTGTTCATAAATAAGGCGGAGTAATCCGCCGTCGTGATCCTTGCAAAACCAATATAGGCTGAATCATCCAAGTATTATTAAAATATTATCGCGAATATTATTTTTTTCAATGTCTGTGTCGAGCAGGTAGCTTCTGGAATTTGACCAATTGATTGATTTATTACTCCGCCTCATTTATGAATGGACTATACGGGTTTCAATACAGTAGGTTTTTTTGTTTCAAATAATATTATCGCTTTTTTCCTAAACATTCAACACTTAAAGAAACTCTCTCGAACCACCAGCGTTTTATGAATTTACCGAAGAATTGAGGGAAAAAGCGAATTCGAATCTTTTTGCACTCGAAACGACATTATAGGAGTGTTTTGAAAAGGGTTCTCGAGTGTTTGAGCAAAGCTGTCGAATTCTATTTACAGTTGAATTTAGTATGAAAGTAACAGGACGATTCTTTACCAAAACACAAACTCATTATTAAATAATTTATTACTACCGCTTGGAAAATATTTGAAAAGCATAGATATAATTTGAAAAATTGCATATACAAATTATTTATACTATATTATACTATTACCTAAATGCGACGTCGGAATTTTATTTATCAACATTTCGTAGATAATATTAGCTATAATGCATGTATTAGTGCGTTGCATTTATAACTTTCTCATTATCGTTTTTAACCATGGTACTTAAACATAAAGAGTATTGAAAAAATATATAAATTCGTTTGTAGCAGGAATATTTATTGTACAAAATATCCTGTTGAAGCCTCATAAAGAAATCAAATCAAATTATGAACCAAGATATTTCCTCCTACGGGTGATATGAAGAAATGTCCAAATGAAATTTCTTCGTTTTACTTCACAAAGACAATAAAAAATTGGTTATTAAACAATAGTAGATACCTACTGATAATTCTATTTTTTAGGTCAAATATTCGGTTATGAAAACCTGTTAGAACAATGAAAAAACATAAAGAATCGAATGAGCAGTATGAGTATCTTGATGAATTCCTTTTGGTTTGCGATTCGATAAAAAATTCTCGAGTTTGTTTCTATTAGAACGAAATTTGTTTTTCAATAACGAATCTCAAAGCTTAATTAGCGTATACTTCCTCATTTATGTATAATTCTACTAGTTAATACGCTGTTAACTTGTCAACTAATGCTTTTCTTTAAAACTTTACTCGAACAAAAAGAACTTCCAACTTTCTATCGATTACGAGCGAAGTTCTCTAATTGTCCTGAGCACATTGAATATTAATGTCCTTTAGGAGACTCGCGAATATTCTGCAAACATCTCATATAATTTCTATGTAGTTTCGCCGGAGCTTCATGAATTTTTCTATCGAGCTTTATGAACTTATGCACAGCTTGCTCTTCGAATCGTCATTCAATTAAACGAGGAGTAAAGGGAGAAATAATTTCTCTCCAGTTTCGTTTTTTTATATTACTTAATACAAACATGGATCAGCGAAGTTTACGAACAGACAACACGAACACGTATGTACGTAGCTCGCGAGCGTAAGTTAATAAAATTGCCGTTTCTTTTCAGAGAGATGAAATGTGTGATGGAGTGGAACACGAAACGGAATTGCGATTTCCAGGAAACATGTTTAATTTTAATTTATCTAACCAGGATATAATATAAGGCGCCGGTTGCTGCTAAGATAGATGGGGCCCATTTTGTAAACTTATGCCACTTATTTATTGAAAATACTTAATTGCCTGTATTCATTAAAGTAGTAAATTGATGTTAATGACATCGACAGCCTTAAAAGTTAGTGTTATAACCAACATGTAATTTCTCAAAATTCTCATATCAATAATCATACCTATATGGGTAGTATAGCTAGGTAAATAAAATCAAAAAAATGATTATTTGTAATTTGTATATTAGGTACCTTGTATGTAAAAAAACATATAAAAGAGTCTTAAATGCATACAATGTTGCATGTCTTGTTGACGAGAATACAAATTACCAACTTTACCTGCACTTCTACAGCGTAATTTGTTAAGCACCTACAGCAACGTATTGGGATTAACTTTATTGATCAATTGCTGATGTAGTTTATGTTATTGCAACGTTTAAACGCTGTAAAGTAGATAATAGATAGTGCTAATTTTACATATGTATTTTAACTGAAGCTTGGGTATCTACTGTTCTATAAACTACTTATGAAGTCACAAAGATAATATATTAAATGAACTATAACAATATTCTGAACGAATATTAATGATTAAATCAAAGCGTAAAGAATGTCATCCTGTATATTTAATATGAAGATACTGGGTTGAATCTTCTTAATTCAGATAGTCTTAATACAATTTTATTACAATAGGACGACGTTCGATTACGTACATAACGCACCCAATGCTCCAATTTAATAACTAAAACGTTAACTTTGAAATTATTCCGGGAGCAAATCGCAATTCTCCATTAAGTAGGACAGTTCGTCTCTCAGCCGCCTCTTATAAGTGTAATTAACTCCAGAGTATCCGGATCAGGATAACGAGTGATTTCGAACCGAACGGTTGACTGATTAGTCGACACTGTAGATATATAGGAGGTCCGGAGTCCCGGATTAGGTCGCCGGGATATCGGATATCGACGATGCGATTAAGTCACTCGATTTGATTAGATTTGAACTACTGAAAACTGGATAATAGATACAAACATGAACATACATCTAAGTAAGAAAGAAGTAGTAAAACCGAAATGGGACAGAATAAGAAATGAAGAAATAAGAGAAACTATGAAACGAGATTCAATAAGGACGAAAAGAGAAAGGTACGGTCACGTTATAATGAGAATGAGGGAAGATAGGTTAGCAAAGCAGATAATGGAAAATATAAAAGCAACGAAAAGGAAAAGAGGCAGGCTAAGGAAAAAATGTAGAAAGGGGTTGATGAGATAAAAAAAACGAGATATATAAACGTCAATCGAAACGTAGGAACTGGCCGCAAACAGAAAAAAAATGTCAAATGGGAGTTGCAAGAATAAAGAAATTGAAAAACAAGAAGTAGAATAAGAGAAAGAAGTACTTCTCACGTTTCAACGATTCCCGATTTTCATCTTTTTATTGGGCGAGATTAATTTTCCACTATTGCATGCATATTGTCATATAAGTACTTACGTCGAAACTCCTGGACAATTACTGAAATATTGGAAAGTTTCCTCTAGAAACTCCTGCAGCCTCTCGTAAACTTGAGCTGTTTTTTCATCGCATTGCAAGATAATACAGCAGGAATTTTTAAAATATAACTTCACTAATTATAAATGGTGTAAATTAAGTGATGACTAGTTAATTTCAGGTGGCCATTCCTTATCCTATTTTATGAAAAAAAGCTAATATAAACGTGTGCCCGAGTTTGCTATTGCAGTATGCCCTTGTGTACTAGTTGTTGACCAGTGGCGTGCTATTGATTTAAATTCGAATATTTTCGAACGCACTGTGTAGGTATAAGGTAAGTGCAGGAGAAAACTAAACAACCCGATTTGAAATAGCACGTTTGAAACAAAAACCTGTTCATTCTCAACCTGTTTGATTCATATTCCATTCATAAGTAATCCGGGCTTTCTTCCAAAAGTTGCTGCAGAAAATTTCATTTGTTTTCCGCTAAGTGTTGAGCACGCGGAAAATTCGCGTTTCACACAAACAGTCAATAGAAGCTGTGAAAATTGAATGATTCATAATCTGTTCTCTTTGATAAATTCGTCTGTTCGGAAATTTAGGTATCGACGATGAAAAAGCGGAATTGAAAACACATCATGATGAAAATGGCAAATGCGCCGATCGGTTTTTTGATTGATTTTAATTACTCTTCCGGAACTAAATTGTCAGTTGAAAAATTCAATTAAGCTGGGTGTCCGAAAGAACATGATCGCCTAACCATTTTCTTTCTTTTTCGGAGTTTATAGTGACTTGGGAAAAATCAATTGCAGGCCAACCGATCACGAGATTGTTATTTCTTTTTTCTTTTTCATTTATTTTCGTCAGTTATTAGATAGATAGATATTAATTAAACCTTAATAAAAGCTTATATAACGCTTATATAAAAGCTTAATTAATAAATCTTTTATCACATAACAAAAAAAAATATTAGGTGGACGTAACGGCTTCATAGTTAATTTATGCAGAATATAGTTAAAGAACTTCGAGCTTTATATATACAAATTTACTGACTGTTTCATAACTTTGTATCACTTGAAATAACTCATAAATAAAATCATAAATCCCTAAATTTGTTTTCTACATTTTTAATGTAGTTTATTAAGCAGTTCATTTGTAATGGATGTTTTGGACCGTAAAATAATGCTCAACAACATTAATATGAAATTCTAGTTTTAATGTACCGGAATATAGAAAACTCCTAATGCGCTAATAAAGAAATTTTACTCAGCCAAAATTTGGAAATAGGAAAAGTTACATTGAAAATTTAATTTGTCCTCATAACCAACACAAGTTGCGCAGATATATGTATTTTTTAGATTTAGGTACAAAAATTTATAATTTGTAATTTTCGTTTTTTGTAACTTTGTATAATTTTTGTTTTTTTAAATGTAACACCCTATATGTTATTATATTTTTAAAATCTTCGTAAAATTTTAGGGCACTTTTGTATAAAAGTTTTTTTTTTCAAATAATGGATACCGTTTGAGTTCAAATTCAAATATTTTTTTTTTAATGGATCCTCCATATTTATGATTTGATTATATCTACTATTTCTATTTATAACTATATTTATCATGGTTTTTCCATCACAATAATTATGGATAATACACCGTTTTTCGTATACGATTTCGCCTCTATTTGAAGAGCCACATTCGGATTTACTTACACCCGAAAACTTTCAAGCCTTTCCAGAAAATTGCTCATACGCTGTCACGATTTCATCCACCGTCGCGATTTTCGATACTCACAAGATTTTCCTTCTTTGAGGAGCAATGACGATCTTTCCCCATTAGCTATCCAATTTCGCCTCGTTTAAACAACTTGATACACCTACATAACGTATGTATTTATCTTTAATTAGGAGGCAGATCGATAAAAGTTTGTTCGAAGTATTTACGCCACTCGAGATTGATAAATATAATTGAAAGGTCGAATATCTCAAGGTTTTTGCTTGTGCTTTCTATTTTTTATTTTTTTCTTTAAAAAGTTCTAGAAGGCCCGAGTGTAACGGTACAGCTTTGATTTAGAGAACTTTATCGCCTTTCCTGATATAGCGGTTACGAGAGTATCAGAGTCTTTGTTGGGGGGTTTTAATCAGCAAATGGCAAAAGAAGGAATTATGATGAATAAATATCAGCTAACAAATATTTGCTTGTTTTGGTAATAAGTAAATTAAACAGCGATAGTTAGGGTTTCACTAATGGAATAAAATATAATAAATAAGTATAACAAGTTCCTACACATTTTTAATTTCCTACGGTGATAGGTATTACAACCTGTTTTATTTTTTTTTATTTAGGCATGAAATTAATTTATCAACTATTCAATTCGACGGAAACATCAAACAAAACTCGCATCGAATGCAATTTTCGAACTGAACTGAAAATAAAAAAGTATCCGAGCAACAATATTGCAAATAATCGTCGATTTATGATTAGGTCTATTCGTGTTACATTCATGAATTATTTGGATATTTTTTTAGTCGTATACGTCAATCTGCAATCAAACAATCAACGGTACAATGGTTGAATTATTATCAAAAAAATGCATGAAACTCTATACATTTTTTGAAATATTTGAAACATCAAAAAGTGGATTCAATCGAAATGTTTTGAGTTTTTAAATTATGTCTTATTCGATATTATGTTAATACTTCTCCTGATACTACAATTTTCTTTTTTAAATATTCCTTTAATTTTATGTAGCTCAAATTATGCATTTCTCATTAAATTTCTAATACCTATATTACTCGTACTTTTCAACTATTGACTTATAGCGAATGCTTTTTACTCCAACACATTGTACATCCAAAACAACGCCCTGTACATTTTTTTAATTGAATTTCTAATTGAATATTGCATGAAAAATTGTATCCATTGGCCAATTTTTTATTTTTTCGTTAGCCATTTTACTACTGAAATTTTAACATCAACATGTAAGGGGTGAGTTTTGGATTTTCTCTTGCAGCATTATTTAAAATTTGGACCTGAAAACTGTTCAATCTCTTAGAGGACCCAATCGTACAACTGCTTAATTTCACGTTATTCCTCTATTACTCCGCATTAATTTGAACCATCCGGTTAATGGATCATTAGTAAGTCGAATTCACATTGATTGTGTTCTTGATTCGTACTGTTCCGACTTTATTTTATTTTGTCAGTCAGTTTAGTTTAATTTCACTGTATCTATAGCCATTGTAAACTGACTCTATTTTGTTAAGGGCATTCAATCAATTAGGCGCCCATTATATTTTTGTAAACTAAATTCTGTAGGTAATATTTCAACTAAAAGTGTAAATAACTAATAGTGTAAATAAAAATCGATTTATATTCGTTGAATTGGTTGTTATTTTTATTATTTTTATTTAACGTTACAATTTGATGAACATTCCCGAAACACGTAATTTTAGATTCTACTTAATTTATTACCGTTATTAATCGCTTATTTAGTTGTAGTGCTAAATATTATATTAGTTAGGTAAGTATATGTATGGAAAATTCGGTACGAGATGCTGTAACTATTTTCTCTACAACCAACCTATCTACTAGAAATGCTTGAAAGTACCTACGTCTGAATATCGAATAGAGCAGATATGAAGGTACTTAATGTTGTGTTATTATTATGAAACTTTGATAAATTTAATTAACTGAATATTTCCGTGCTTATAACATCTACCTATTTCATATTTCTATTGGAATAGTTGGGTAAATACTTTTCCTTTTCAACGGTAATTTGAAATGAATTTTCATACTTACCAATTAGTACACTCATGTTAATTAAACAGTATCGATATTAAACTGGGACACTAATTGAAAACCGGAATTAACCCTCCATATTTCGAGGTGGTAATTAAACTTTTCGTCGAAAATTGTCGCATATGGGTGTCGAATTATTAATTAGTAGACGTAATACAAAATGACAAAATGCAATATAACGGGTGGCCAAATAAGGACGGCCCTCGTCCATATGTCGCAAACTAATATGTAGTCGTAAAGACTTGCGGTAAGAAATCTTTTAAATTGGCCAAGAGAAAATACTTATTAGGCCGCCCTGTACAAAATGTAATATAAAAAGACTTACCGAAACAAACTAGTGATAAAATGGCGTCGCGTCTGTCCATATCTCCTTCACCGATGTTGATTTACTGCATGATTATTGCATTTCGATCCGATTAAAATATTCAAAATCCGGGAATATTGTAAATTATTTTTATGGCGGTTCGTCTGCAACAAAAAGAATACATTAAACATCAACGGATTTGTTTTTATTCCGGCTACGTTCGATCCGAGCTGGATCTCGATTCAAATGGATTCTCTAATGTAGATACATACAAATTTAATAAACTGAACCAGGCAGAATAAGATAACAAGGTTACCTTACCTAGTGGAAATTCTGACGCGAATTGCGGGTTTTCCAACCAAAATTGTCGACATTAAATCAATTATGATGTACATTAAGACGACCACTATAATGCACCTTAATGTATTCCCATATCCATTCGTGCTTTGTGCCATTCGTGCTTTTGCTTACCATTAGCGTGACATTTCAGATTTGAGTCACTGTTGATTCCATTGGCTTAAATTTATGTTCCACTTACATATATACAGGGTGTTTCATAAGGAATGATCAATATTTTAATCATAGGTTCAGGACCTCCAGCAGGATTACTTGCTGATGCCAGAAGATACAGAGAAATGTAAATATTTATTTTTCATTATCAGCAATAATTTCTTTATGATTTAACATATTCACAATAATTTTTGAATTAGAGAGGCTGTGTGGTGGCATTTTCACTACTTATAGATACTTAAATGGAATTTGGTGAACAAAATTAACAATTCAGTCATTAACTTATTAATCATACTGTTCGGACAATTTTTTCCAAATTATTTCCAAAAAACTATTTGGTAATCTTTGTGTACTTAATCCGGTTGATTCAACCGTTGTGGGCATCAACTTTTTATGGTATTGAACACTACTTGAGCTCGGTGAATGATCTACCAATTAGTAGTAAAATTAATTGTTTAGTTATTGCCTTATATTAGATCCCATATGTTCTGTAAAATAATATTGAGAAGTTTGCAGGATATATGAAATTAGCAATACGGTAAGCTCAGGATAGAGCCATCCTGTAATTGGGAATGAAGCAGTACATAATTTTGATTAATCACCACTAATGGACGCAGCAAGACAGCTTGATTAAAGGTAATGTTCGAACTACAAATCATTCATTTTACGGTGCAGCGGATGAAAGCGAGAAAAAAACTTTATAAATAATAACCATTTTCATCCGCTGGAGTAGTTTTTGATGTTTTTTTAATAGACATACGGATGGAAAAAGCACTGTAAATGCCCCGTAAGGCCCCCAAAGTGTTAAAAACGCTATCATAATAACGATTTCATTAGATTTATAATGGGTTAAAATTATAATGCACTGTATTAAAATAAAAGGTAACGTAACAACGCTTTAATTAAATAAATATATCAAACTGCCCTTTACTTTCCACCTTTATGCATTTCGGTGTCATCGATCAAGCGCCTAACCATTGTTTGTTATTATTATATGCGGCTCGTTCACACGAATTACAGTGGCTAAATTAGTTTTAAGTTAATTTTTCAGTTGGTTGCAGTGGACATTTATAACAAATTTCACCAGCCATTTATCAGTAAAATTATACAAACACAATTTAGTAGTTCAGTACTTGTTGAACTTGGAAATTGCGTAACTTTTTTACCCAGAAGAGTGACGGAGATTTATTCAAAACATTTTGATAAGTTTGTTCAGCAAAGTTTCTGACCATTACCGGGAAGCAGGGTTGTGGGAACCTGCCGCCTACAGAATACTTTTTCAAATAGAGGTAAATTTTCAACTGTAGGTACTGTTGTCAAATATTTGATTATTTAATTTCTTTAAAGAGAAATCTGTAGAAATGTATGTTGAGTTATAATGAGTTATTTATTTGATTATTTAATTTCTTTAAAGAGAAATCTGTAGAAATGTATGTTGAGTTATAATGATAATATAAAAAAATTACGGTAAATTTGTAAAAAAAAATATATGTAGAAAAGTCTATCCATCAATTGAGTGAAATTACGCTAAGAAAATTACATCTAATAAAAACGAGAATAGCCGAAGAAAGAAATATTCCCTTTTCCTTTTTCACCGCTTGCGGATGGCTCTAGTCCGATGATTTTTCATGTCAGACAGCAATTTCCCGACTCCGAATAAGATTAGTTTGGTTCTCTCTGCTAACAGATCTAATTCGTAAAAAAATTACTCCTAATCTATTAACCCAGCATTCGTACATCACCTAACGTCAAGTAGATATTATCGAAATTATTCTCCAATATAGCCATTTTTTAAAACGTTTAAAAAATTGAATTATTGGATTATATATTACATTCTTGTGATACAATAACTGGTACATTTAATTCTATTGAATATAAAGGGAAATTGCTATTATATTAGCATCATACAAACACACTCGGCGGCTTTTATTGAAAAGTGCATAAATTAAACAACACCAAAATCAAAGTACCTGTAACACCAAGAGTAATCTCCACGGAGGAAATTTTATAAGGAAGATTTTCGTTAATATTAGCATATTCAAAATTATCAATCAATTCAAGATGAACCTCAATAAAAACTCTTAATATCAACAATCATTTGACTAGACTGGATAAAAATAAAGTTACCTAAGTGAAATTTTTAGATATTATTATTTGCTCAAACAAAAGTGCAGTGCAAACAAACCGTTAAATGATATTTTAAAAATTTTTACAACTAAATTTACCTATTTAATTTCATAAATACCTATCTACTAACTTCATTCAAAATTTAATCAACGTTATCGTTACGTAACGTTGACAATAATTACCTAACCTGCTACAAATATGACGAATCGCAATACAGCTGAGAAGGGAAAAGAATAAACAAGAATTTAGAAGAATTTATGTGAATTTAAATAACGCGTAGGTATAATACAATCGGATGAAAGATTTTATTTATTACACGGACAAGGCGATGTGGAATTCGAAATTAAAATGAATAATTCATTAGAGTTTGATTCATTGTTTTCTAATCAGAAAAAAGAGAAATGGCTTTGTCAGGGCCGAGAAAATTATTAAAAAGTTCTCTAATAACACAATGGTCGGAACTTCCAGATTCGTATTCATAAATATATAGGAAACTAATTTGAAATTTTCGCGTAGGAAGACCGCTTTGAAGGAGCAGTGAAGGATTTTATAATTGACAAAAGAATTAGAAATTGCAATTATTTTAATTATATTCAAACCTAAGTATAGTTGACAGTTTAATCATGAATACAAGAAAAAGCACTGTAAAGAACGAGACAATTATTTTTATTTTCAATAGATTTTTCAGCCACTTATTTTCTCAACCTTTTACTAATCTGCCCACCCACTTACCGAATTAATTCATTTACCCATTTTGTCAGCAATTCTCAACCGGCTATTCACTAATTCAACCTCTAAATACTTAGCATTCGTATTCTCATTATCATTAACCCACTGTACACTCAATCATTTATTTAACAATTCATCCACCTACTCAAACGCTAATTTACCTACTTATCATAAAAAAAGAAGGTCGAGGTAGGTTTAAACTGGTTGAAACAGATCGGCTTTGATGCCTCGTAAACTCGGACTGAGCATGAGCACACAATCGTGCTTCTACATTTAATTAATCGGAATGATACCCCCTTTTAATATAACCTAAAAAACATTTATCTCTTTCAACGAAAAAATTCGTTAACATTCGCAAAGTGTCGCTTAACGACTTGGAAGATTCGAAAAATCCCAGGAAACTTTTAATGGGTCAGAATCCGGCAAATCCCGGGTAATTAAATTATATTGGATATAATTATACCCGGATTTTTTTATGGATTAATAAATATTATAATATTATATCAGATAGATACAATTAGTAGATAAATTAAAATTGTAATCAAAAAATTGATTAAATATCGACATTAATCCGAATATTATAATTAATGGTAAATATACATAGGTAAATAATATGCACCTACAATATTAAAAAAGACATACCTAAAAAGAAGTTTCAACCCGGAATAATTTTACCAGAACGTTAATTAGCGATACGTGCAATATGGAGTCTTCCTATTGTAGATATTATTTAGTGCAGTAACAAACTCCAAACGGTTAATTATTTCCTCGACGAAGTAGATTTCAGAAAATAATAGCAGTTTTAATCATGATGTACCGAGCACATGCATCCTGCCGCATTCATTATCCTTTGAAGATGCACGATAGAATAACGTAGATGACAAATGGACTAAATTTTAAAAATAGGTACAACCACATTTAACAATTTATTATTGTTAACAAAAATAAAACTGATCAGGGCTCCGCCCCTTGATCCTTTCGCGTATTTTCCATATCTGTTGTATATTTAATTGCAGTGGGATCAAAATGGGCCGCTGATGAAAATGTAAAAGACCACAAAGTTGAAGCGACTCGTACTGCAGAAACTGGATTTATATTAAGCGCCAAATTTAATTAACTGATTGAATTTAATTAAACGAATGAGATGCTGGTAGGTGGTTGGTTTTAGCAAAACTGAATATAGATAGATACATCAAGTTTTTACTATGACGAGTTGCTAGGTTAATAAAATAATAATGTCACGTACCTACTACATATACATAAAATGTTCAGTTCACTGACTACATTTTTTAACCATTACAAATGGTCATTTTAGATGAGGAAAAACTTAAAGTTAATTATTGTTCTGTGATAAAATCCGAATTCTTTCTGAATTACAAGCAATTTAAAAGTACAGAAAAAAAAATACTAAAAACTTACGAAGGAATTATTTTCAAATTGGTTATGAATCGGAAAAAAATAGGAAGTATTGAAAATTAAGCAAGATTGTCACACGCATATGTATTACTCTAATTTATGTATGTCTTAATTTTTCTGTTTTCTGAATAGTAATTGTCAATATTTACTCGAATAAAGGTGTAGTAGGTATTTCTTTACTTCAATTCCCATTTTCCCCGAATTTACATACCTGCAAATACACCTAACGCACATCAACAACAAATTCCGGTCTGGTAATATTAAGAAAACTGGTAAAAACAACTTCAACCGATCACTCCGAAACATCCAGAAAAACTACACTTCTCACACGATCCGCGTAATTGTGGGCGTAACTGGAAAAGCAGGTGATTCCGATAGCACGCGAATTTCCAGACTAGTCTGGCACGACTGAAGACTGTTTGCCGCCTGAACCGACGCCGGAGAATCCGGAGATTCCAGGAAAATATGCAGGATAAGTGCGCACGCACCCTCAGGATGTTGAGGTGACGTCTGTATTATGGGAAAATGATCATTCGCCTCAATGGGTTCAATTTGAATGGGTGAAGACATAATCTGGAAATTTGTAAAACTCTTAAATTGTATAGATACAGTTATAATTAATTAAATAATTATCGCTTTAACTCTATAATTATTAAATTAAATTGGTATGAAGCAAAGGAAAGGACAGCAAACAGAAAATATTGGACAAATTGTCAAGAAATAAAATCATCTCTCGACACCTAACGGTATAGCAGAGAGCTACTTGATTAAATACACCAGGTTAATATCCAAAAAAGTTGTAATTTCAAATTCGTTTCAAGGATGACACAACATAATGTTACATATCAAAGTTATGTTTTTTAAATGGGATAACGTACGTATATATTTTTGCATTTTTGAATTTTCAGTCAATATAAAGGTAATATTTATTAAAGTTTTGTAAAAAAATGATATTTTATTAAAATGTAGAGCATATTTATTTTTTCAACTACTCCGGATGAATTTAAATTATTTAAGCTAAATTTTCGAACCAAACATTCTCTATTAATCGATATTACTATATCCTATACCTAACTATTCGCGTTTCTACAAATATCAGCCATTAAATATTTACTCTTCATTTAGCAGTTTTGGATGGCCATTATCTAGGTATCTATGGGTAGTAATTTTAATGGATTTTTATTAATTTTTAATTTACATTCTTTTGAATTTTCAAAATAGGTGGTTTGGAAGTAAATTAAGTAAAAATAAGCCTGTCCGATCGCCCGATTTAACCCCGCCGGATTTCTGTCTATGGGGTTAAATATATGTAATTGCCTATAATATTCCTCCAATCACTTTAGGTAATATGAAGAAACGTATATGAGACGCTTTTAAAAATGTAACCCCACAAATATTATCCCCAGTGTTATAGCAGTGCATTCGAAATCTATAGATATCTATAGGCATCTAGGTAATTGTCATCCGGACATCAAAATTATAATTGTATTAACAGGGTGTCCCAAAATTCCGTGTACATTACCATAGTTTAACTATATTATAAAGAAAGGAATACGAATAAGGATAAGATTAAGGAATAATCTTGAACGAACTATACAAGGGCGTACAAGAGAGTGTAAATTTGAAAAGGGTTGTCATTTGATTGTGACACAGGAGTTGGCTCGTCGTATGATTTATCATTGTTCTTGTGAGACGAGCGACAGGAAAAGTTTTCCCTTCAGAAAAGTCCATCAGGAACACGTCTGAACGACCATTAACGAATTAAATCCAAGAGTAAAGTTAATCCCTAGGGCGGATCGACCTCTTTTAATTATTTTATCGGTGTGCAAATATACGAAGGTCCAGAGGGATAGAGAACAAATAGAAAATTTAATGCAAACTCATTAATTAAAAATAAGAGACTGTTAAAAAATCTGATATTAATCTAATAGTTTCGAATCCATCAGTATACTTCGTTCAAGATTGTTAAAGCCCTTAAGGCTTGTAATAATATTAATTTGTATAAAGTATAGCAAAATGGGGAATAATATGTATTGTAAAACGGATTGTATGAATTTTACAAACGTACAAATTTACGTGCAAATGAATAAAAAACATTTAATAAAACTACACTAGTTGGTAAAAACAGGAACATAACGGGGATGTTAATTAATCCATGTGATCCCGCCTTTCTCGCATAAAATCGTATAAACAGCGAAACCAGGAGCAAACGAATTTATATTTATTATACGATTTATAACGATATTTGCGCCGCATGAGTGGTTTGAACAGAAAGGATCATGTGCTGTTAACGATTATATGTATGTTGGGGAAAAATTAACACGTTCTGTCACGAGTTTTTGAAATTATACAGGGTGAGTCAAGACGGAGCCCGCGGAATATTATGACTAAAGAGTATATAATATTCGATTTAGATCTCCGAGATCTAAATAGGTCTGCAAGGGCAAATTTTCACAGTGTGCTACTTGTATTTTTTGCTAATTTTACATTTACATATTACTAAATACATGTAGGATTTACCCAATTACCAAACATCAGACAAAAATGTGGCTTCAAGTAGCACGTTTTAATTGTGCTTATTGCACAATATAGAGTGATAATTAATAGAGATTATTTAAACAGAAAGTTCCCTAATAAATGGATTGGGGAAAGTGAACCTATTGATTAGCCACCCATGCAGTTCTCCAGATCTAACACCTTTGGATGGAACCCTTTGAAAAGTGAATCACAAAAAACTTCCAAAACATATTTGTACAAAATTTCATTACAATCTTGTCAACAGTTTCAACATAATTCTAAAAGGTGTGTATAATTTTTTTCCAATATCCTTTATCTTGAAATTTTTTACTGAGCAAACCCAACTAATTTTGTCATGTTCTATACCTATCCTCAAGGAGGTCACATTTTTTTGAAACACCGTGTATATTATTATGTTGCCCAGGCAGCTCTTATACGAATCTAAGTAGGAAAATTATAGGATTATCTTGCCGAGAAATTCGAAAATCTAGATATTTTAGATCTGTATTGATCACGAACAAAAGCGTTCGACAATGGAAACACGAAATTTTCCTATTATTCGCACCCCAAATAATATAACACAAAACGAAAAGACAAGGGCATAATCCGCCATCGTGTGTAAATCAATTATTTTACTACATAAACAGTGGAGCCGAAATAATATTCCATTGAAAATTAATTTGTGTTTGAAAACAAGAAATCATTCCGGCGAACAGTTGAAATTCGAATCAGAAATGGGATGGATTTTCCTTTTTGCCTGCTCCCTTTTTGCCCGGTTTCGTTCATTTTAGTTAGCAGACTTAATTTATTATAATACTGGATGATTTCCAGTTCAAACTCTTTTGGCCATTTATTGGAAAATCATATTTTGTAATACTCAAACAAGTGGTGAATATAGTAAAATTTTAAATACAAGAACGGAAAAAAGCGTTTTGGCCGATTTTCCGGAAGAGAAAAGTTTACTAAAATGGCGCTGCGACGCTAATTTCGTTATCTCTATTTTAAATTTTCGCAACGAGTAGGAATTTTACTTCCAAAGTTTCCCATTTAACCGTGTTTTTCACGGAGTCGCCCCAGAAACTTCTAAGACTCACTAACTAGTTAGACACCCAAAGGAAAACTTATTAGAAATCACTTAAGCGCTTTACGCGATACACATTTTTTTATTTTTCGCGAAGCAACGTATAAAAGAAAATTTATATTTTGGTTTTTTCTTGTATCTTATTTGATGGGATTGTTATTAATACTATTTCGCATATAGTGTCCACATACTCAATTGAATTAGACCTATTAGTAATTCGAGTAACTCCTAAAATCTAGATAGGGAAAGTAGTACATTTTTGAAAAGGTAAATGTAGGAAGAATTTAGCAATACCAATATTGTTGTGCCAAATTCTGACTTTAGCGCCCTCTTGGGGGGGGGGGGAAATGATCGTTATGAAATTCAAAGTGTGACACCTCATTTGAAAGCCATTTTATCAGAAATGTAATGCAATAAATAATTTTTTTTATTTAAGTAGTTTTCTATTGTAAAATACATATTATAATTAGGGATTCCTTACAATATAGAGGATGGTTCAGTTTCCAAATTCCAAAAAAAATATTAAAGTAAGAGCCCGTACTCGAAAAGTTGCATTAAGAATTTAAATTTTAATGAAACATAATGTTGATAAATAAATATAATCCTCCATGTTTTGTCAGTAAAAGTTTTTAAAACCATTTCTTTTGCCTTTTCTTCTTCGCATCAAATTGGTTTTGCGAAACAAGTTTTTCACGTATAATAATTTTTCCGTCGATTTTCCCCGCATTTCATTATCCTTTTTTTTCAATCGTTTTTCCTCATCGGTCTTAAAAACTTCTTCCTGATTTACTGGATGATAATAAACACGTGAAACTCCGAGAAGTTATAGAGGAAACTCCGTCCGTCTCACTCGCTCTCGCATAAACGATAGAAAAACGACGTAAAATGCTATTATAAAATGGGTCTTACTATTTTTAAATTTCTTTCCTTTGTTTCTTTGTGTTCTCGTGCGCATGATTAAAAGCCCAATTTTGCTTTATAATACTTGGAATAAATTTAATTCTTGGGTAATTTATGTTCTTCTTGACCATATTTAATTTTTTTGACCTTTATCACAATTCTTTCAATGATTTTTCGTGTGCAAAAATTTCAAATTAATTTCCTATTTATATATGCGAGTTTAGGAATAGTTGCCAGGGATGTGTTCAAGGGGGATGAGAAACAGGTACACGCGGCAAGCTGGAAAAAAGTAATATTAATAAAACGTGATTCAATTTGCAGTTAAAACAGGTCGGGACTCGGGACACGCCGAAATATAAATATGAAGCTAATGCGAAAACCGGCAATCTCGTTGACGCCGTTAATAAAAAAAACAACCGAGTTGAAATTGAGACGAATATTTATACATTTCTATAGTTAGATAGATAATTCAATTGTAATAATTTTAGAATAGCATTTGTCGGTTTATTTGCATTCTAGTACGACTCATGTTGTAAACCTATATCTTGTGAAAAATTGCTGGGATTAAATATTGTTCTATACATTTTTGATTATCAATGGATTCTGGAGTTTTATGTTCCTACTTTTATTTAAATTGACACCGACAATTTTTCTTTTCCATCTTTTCCACCTAAAACTTTCCATGATATTTTTTATCTTCTTGATAAATAGACAAAACTTTTAATAATCAGCTGCAGTTATGTAAGTTTTCCGCAGCGAAAAACACGATTATTTTCTCAAATTAATTAAGCTAGTTGTTTTTAGACGGTCTTCTCGTCTTGTACACAAAAAAGTAAAATAGAAATTCTCCCGAGTTTAAATTAACTTTATTTATTGCCCTTTTATATTCGTCAATAATATAAGTTCATGTGACTTTATTTATACCTACCTATTCTAATCGAATGACTCTTGATACTATAAAGTAAGACAATTTTTATTGGTCTTTTGAATTGGCTCTATGGAAACATTATTCTTTTTAATGTTTCTCATATACATCTTAATTTGAAATATTAATAAAAGGGTTCCTAAAATATTTTCCCCCGAAGAGATTACTCTTTATCAGAGTGCAAATGAAAACGAATAATCCTTTTAACAACTCCCATAAATTATTATTAACTTATTAATTATTTCGAAGAAAATGCCACGCCTAAGAAACAGCGAAAATTTAAATTTTATAAATGAAATGAAATCAATAAAGGAAATTGGCGAATAACAAAACAGGATCAAATCGAAAACCGTCTTGATTTCTGGAATAATTCGAAGCAATTTCATCCCGATCGGAACGGGTGATAAACACACCATGAATAGTTAAAGCGTTAGTAAAACCCAGAGTTTTGAGCGAAAAAGGACCGGCATATTTTCCATTATACTCGTCCAATGAATTATTCACGATAAGTAGGTATACCTTAGCACCCAAGTGAAATTTATGGAAAAAATCAGGGATTGAAGATTATAAAAAGTAAAAAAATACTAATTCGACCTATAATTTTTGCTCGCACAGGCGAATAATTAACTTTCACAAGTTTCGCAAATTCAGTTCGTTTCAACAACTGGATAAGATTATTTTTTTAATACCATACAAATTTTTTTTGTTAACCATTTAACAACAAACAAAAAATCCATTCTTCTTCACATTCACTTAATTAGGGTCATTATACCCAGTCTAATTTAAGTTTATTAATATCCCTTTCGCCCTCTCAGATTATTTTCGTTCTGCCAATTAATCCGTTATCACCGTATTTCTTCATCATCGTCATCCGATTCTTGCATAACTAAAACGTAATTAGTTCTATTATCTCTTAGCTCCAGATGCGAAATGTTACTCCTTTAGAATTCGATTTAACCTGGCAGTTCCACTGTCGGTCTTTGGTGATCCCCCGAAAAGGCGAAAAAGAAAACGTTATCCTTCGGAAGGGCGCATGTCGATTGCTGCGACGGCTCAGGAAATAATAAGACGAGTAGTTTGGAGTCTGGAGTTTGGGGTCAGTTTGGATGTACAATTTGGAAATACCTAATATTTTGAGGATAATGTCGCATTGTATTCGAGGCACTAAAAAACTCTAACTACTCTATAAAAACGGCTAAAGACACCAACCGCTAATAAATTTACCAGCCTATTTCATATGTTCTTATAAACACTCTGTGGATCATTTAAGTAAATTTACTATTCAGCCCGAATGCGAATGGATCTCTATTTGGACACTTGACCTATATTCTTAGATCTATAATATTAGCCTAAACCTTTTTAAAACTTATTTTACCTTCTTAACCTATTTTAGAACCTTTTTTAACTTAATCTGAAGTTAACGACAATTGCAAAATTATATCCGTTAAATTAGTAGCTTTTGCAGATTATCTACTGCATGTATTAAGAAAATAAACCCACAGTGGTGCAGAGTGTACAAATGAAAACCATCAGGAAGCGGTTGTATATTCATGTACAGAGGGGAAGGCACAGAGACAAAGCAAAATGAGGCTTAATAGAATTTGTGCTGCCTTATTGGGAAGTTTCTGGGATAGGAAATTAAAGGAATTAGGGATGGTGGAGATAGAGGATGTGTTGGTTTGTTAGCGGGTTACATTCGTGAGTTTACAACGCTCTACGTATTGGTCGCGAAAGATGCGCTTCACTGATTGTTACAGGAAGTGCCAATGCTTTAGCAGTAGTTGGGTGTATTAATTTTATTCTTAAAACTTTCGTAAAACGTTCCTTTGTAAAACTTTTCTTATTTGTTCAATTCGAACCTTGACTGGTACTTACTCTGGTACTTATTGTATATAAATTGAAAGTTTGACTGTTAGGATTCTGGACTTTGGAAGTTTTGAAAGCTTGACTAATTCTACAAGAACCAGTACATAAACTATAAGCTATATAAAACGCACCCTTAATCGAGTTTCAATTTATTTGACAGATATTTTATTGGGGTCTATTTTTAATTCTTAAATTCAAAACCATGCTGCCTTATAGCTCTTCTATAAGGTTGCACGTTCTCCCTCATGGTGCGTAGTTCTTGTGGGAACCACTTAACTCCTCCATCGATTCTTTTTGCCTAAATGCACCTTTCTGGAAAAAATAGTAACAGTAAATAACAGTATGTCACATTTATACGAAAGGCTACAAAACGATCACTTATCTTGATATTTTCGTTCTTTATAAAATCCTATGACATTTGGTGTGTTAAAGTATGGAACACATCATTATGATCTCTCTGCGTTAGTGGCCTCATTTTACGAACTTTTGCACTGTTCTTATTATGGACTACTGGAATATTAAATTTTAGTTTCTGAGCATCACGATCTGAATATTAATATAACTGATCGATCTGCATAAAAATTTATAAAAATATGATCAAGATATTTAGTCTTCTGGTTGACTCGAGCACTGTTTGTTTAAAACCGAAAGTTAATAAAAATTCAATCAATTCTTTTGCATATAATCGCTCGTAGTAAATTTAACATTAAAATTAAGAGAATATTTCTGGAATTAGTCCTCAATATATCCCAATATAATTCGGGTTTTTGGGATGATAAAAATTGACAATTCTTAGATTAGTTTCCATAAAACCATTGATGTAAAAAATGTAGATTAGACGTAATTTGTCTTAAGATTTAGATCTGCCGCCTAACAGAGCCGGATTAAACTAATCTAAAGTAAAAATTGCGATACTACCTACTATTAATTGTCAACGTTCCATCTTCTGTACATTAATTAAATTAATTGAAAATTCAATTCCGCTTTTCTAATAGGTACATTTATACTTATCGACAATATTTTACCAAGAGTGAAATAGCAAATGAAAAACTTCACCCTCTTCCGTCGGTAAAATGCAGTCCTGGTGCATTGTCTTTTAATTGCACTCTATTTCACTCGTGAATTTCACTCGTGTGCAGTTAATTTGATCGTGCTCGGGATCACAAAACTGCTCCCGGAATAACGTAGTGAAAGTATAAATTGTTCTGCTCGTAGGCGATTTACTTTCGAATTTACTAACAGAAATTACACTTGCGTTATTCACCTTCCTTGAGGCTTTCAATTTTAAGCGAAAGGTATACAAGGAGTCGTGTTTGTGAGGAGGGTAGCGTCTTTTCCACGACCCGGCCTTGTTTCGATCCCTTATGACACTACAGGGTAAATGTACAAATAATTTTCCTCGTACGAACAATTTCTACATTTTTTCAAGACAATTTTTCGAAAGTTTTATGGAGTAGATAAGTTATACCTAAATGTAATGAATTATTAAAGAATGTTGTAAGCATTTTTATGTCGGATTGTCTAATTAAGAAAACAAAGTAAATATTGTACTTTTTCGCAATTTTGCTTTTTTTTTCGTAATAAAAAGACCGTGATAAAGGGATAGGGCGGAAGAAGAAGAAGGTTGACAATTAGTTCGCTCGTTGTTTAAAATACTTTTAACGCATAAACTTTCTCATTAATAAATAAATGTTATTTTTGTTTTA
Organism: Phyllotreta cruciferae; assembly: GCA_917563865.1. Taxonomy (NCBI): domain Eukaryota; kingdom Metazoa; phylum Arthropoda; class Insecta; order Coleoptera; family Chrysomelidae; genus Phyllotreta; species Phyllotreta cruciferae. Next base: position 2,567,866 of record OU830609.1, on the reverse strand, counting down.
AATTTCCTTGAAATTTGGGGACAATTTCTTCTAAGGGGTTGTTAGTTAAAAGTTTGAGATTGTTGCTTTTTTAATCTCGAGGAAAGTAATGAAATTTTCTACTATCACACGATGTTATATAAAGTAACGAAAATAAAATGTAGCCAGGAAGATAAAATTCTTGTTATTATTGTGAGCGAGAACATGAAAAGTCAACACCTCTTGGATAACATATATGTATCCTATAGATGGACTAGCTACTAGGAAACTGAATATGCTTGTGTTCCGGGAGCAATATATTAGAAAAGCAGTGGTGTTTCAAATCTCGGGAATTTGATAAACTCCCTCTCCTCTCTAAAACTCAAAATGTTATGTTGTCCCTTTCGGATGCCTTTCAATCCCGTTTTTCCAATATAGATAAACAGAATTGGCAAAGCAGGTATACCGGCTATTACTTTTTCCTTTGAGCAGTTCGATTCTGCAATAAAAAATACGGATTTCCATTTAAGTTTTTAAAGTTGCACCCCGCTCCACCCTTAAGGGCTGCCATTGGATGGTCGACATTGCTATCGATGGGTAGCATTTGAAATATGTTAACAATGGATACGTATTTTTTGATTTTACAATTAGGCTTAAAATTTAACTGATATTTTACAGTACATATGGTTAAATTGAACCAGTTTGTTTACGTTGAATGACTTATCGAATGAAAATTATAGTAAATAGGTCCATCCTATATATTTCTTGAATATTAGAGTTCTCTATAGTCGTGGAGTTTTCCTATAATATTGTTTGGAATGTATACCCATGTCTTATGCATGATCAGTTTTAGTATAAAATATGTAAGAGGAATGCTTCTATAAAGGCATTTGGTAGATTTTACGCTGTAGTTTGCTCTCAATTTATTATTCAGAAATTTTCTGCATGAAGGACTTTCTTCAAAAATGAGTTTTCTATACCTATATTTACTACATACACGCATTGATTTTGGCGGATGTTTATACGCATCAAGTATGCATATGAGAAAATCCAGTTTACATGTTACTTAAATGGGCTTTCACTATTTTGGAATATACCTACACATTCCATTTTAATGCATATGAGCTGGAGACGCTCTCGTCTTCAAAAGACGAATGCATGCATAGTGAATTTAATTTTCACGAAAAACTAAAATATCCTATTTTTTACTCAGAGCTTCTCCTATCACTATTCTTCCTTTTCATAAGATATAATCTTTGTTATTCTATTTGTAGGTATACGAAGCATAATCAATAAACTAATATTCCTCATCCTACTAATTAGGAATGGAAAGAATGCGATTAAAATCACATTTTCCTTTAAATTTAAAATTAATATAACTAAAACAAGGACTTTACGACTTAGGAATTTAGGAAGGAACCGAATACAAGTATTGCAAGTACAATAATTGGGGTAAGACATTTTCGTCTTAGACTTCTTACACGTTCGTTTAGAGTCTAGACACTCCTAAATCAATAATTTCCATTATTTTCGTAATTTTTTACATTGTTAACAAAAGATATGTATTTAACCCACTTTAATATTTTTTACTCACATTTTCAAGAAATAAAGGGAACCAAAAGCTTTAATTTATTATTTTAAGACTAAAATTATACAGAAAAACAGAATTAGATTGACGAGATTGCAATTGGATTACTTTGTGTTTTGTATCGATTTTTGAACTAATTTCAAACTCCAAGACGCTAGTAAGATTCGTAATTATTTTTGAAAATTACTTATAGTTTAATAAATTTGCCTTATTAAATTTACAGTTTGTTCATACATAATAAAAGAAATGACTGGAGTTTTCTAGAAAGGGAGTGCCCTGGGTCTTTTTATCCTATTCAATACCTACAATATAATTGGACTTTTCGATTGTCCCATTTCTGTTAATGTAGTGCGACTCAATCCACTATTGTCCGGAAAATGAAGAAATCCTCTGGACATTCCCGAGGATAACAACTCTAATAATGAATGTCACTAACATTTTTTTTAATTTATCAAAAATTGTATTTATCCCTAAAATGGTTGAAAGTAAAGGCCGAAATTAAATTTTCGGTTTCTAAAAGCTTCTGTTTAATTTTAATAGGCGTTCCTTTCAGCCGTTTTCGTGATTGTTTGGTAAAGTATAGCTTTTAAAAAATCCATTAGACGTTTTTCCCGAGTCAAATTTCCCTACATAACGATACAATCATACTCGTAAGATATTATCTAATAATCATTGTGTGAGAGTAAGACCTTAACAGAATTTTACCAAAGAAAATAGTATAAGGAGTTCTCTCTTAACAAATCTATTATTATACTCTAAAAGTGTACAAATTTACGAGGGCATGTATATTTCAACGTTTGGTAACGACCATCTAAGTTTATTAAATTTTGGCATACTCTCAAAATGTTGAAAAAAAGCTTAATAAAACTGCAATTGTAATGCATGGTTTTTCGTAATTTATCAAGTCTCGGAAGGTACCGGAAGGTGTGTAAAAACAAAGTTGGCTCGCCGGCAACACATGAGGGCGCCTCGCTTGTTTATCATCCTTAATTGTTATTTTGTGAGAGGAAAATACATTTTCGCGGTCTAATGTATTTCTGGAAAGTTGTCAGCGAGGGCGGTTTTTGCGCTCTCACTATAATTTCTCCACATCAGTCCCAAAATAAATCAGATGAGCCCTCCGGCTGGCTGACACTATAACTTTCCACACCAAATTTAATGTTACTAGAAAGTTTGACACCGTTTGATTGCTTGCACATCGAAATTGACAAAGTTATACATAGCATACACAGAACAAAAATAGCATATTATAGATATAAAATAGACCTAGTATAGACGGTGTAACAAAAAGGGGGGTCGTAAATAATTATACCACATATTTTGGAGTCAAAATGAAGTCGATTGAACCATATTTATCAATAGGTATCCAAAATTGCAATCCAAAATAACAATTTTTAGTGGATTATGTAAAATTTAATCCCCCCATATTTTTTAGATTCTTTAGATTTAGGTTAATTTTTTTTTATATCCACTAGATGAATTAATAATTTTTGAACATTTTTAACTCTTAATTTTTATTAATTTTATAGTAATGAAGTGCTTAATTGGCTTTGTTAACATATTTTTATATTTTATTATCTGCCAGTTATCTGTATAAAAATGGTTAATAATTAAAATAAGGTATGTATATTAGTTAAAAGCGTAAATACTTTTCATACGAAATACTTGTTTGTACGGCACTCATTAAATAGAAAATAATTTAATCGCCCTGGTATGGTATAAAGTAAACATTAGATATGTCGTGTCTTCTCCGCATAGTTAAACGAATTACGAATGAGCCGCTTTGAATACATCCTCCTGGGAGCCAAACATTCTCCGATAACAAGTCACTGACGAAAGATTCCCCGACAAAAAATTCTCCGAGTGGAAAACTGCTCGACGGTAAATTTTATAAGAAAAGAATAGAAAATTCCCCGACATCGAACTTCTTTTCAATGTCAAAATCAGTTCGGTAAAAATTCAGTCCTCCTTAATGATTAAAAGGAGTGTACAAAATTTCATAAAAATATCTGGAGTGATACGAAAATTATGATAAAAAAGTATTTTTTTCCTAAAACTGTAACACCCTGTACCTCAAAAACTAAGAGATTTACGACATAATATTGATATTAACTTTTCTTCATAAAATCACCCAAGGATTCACACACTTAAGTGTCGGCACTCAATTAATAAACACCCTGTAGGTATATCAAACGTCCGATTTGAAGTAATCTCCTTTAGTATTTCTGGGGGAACGGGCTAACACAATAAATAATTCTAGCCAACGCCGAATTCTCGCTCGACACTATCTTTTAGACATTCAATTCTCTAACAAAGAAGTTAGACCCGTTAGAAAGCTCATCCGGAATCTCTTTAAGGTCCAATAATTTACTGAGAGTCATTAAATCCCAGGAACTTTGCGGATAGGGCCGTTCTGTAAACTTTGATTTAAAGTTAATTTAGAAGCAGATTTTAAAATATCGATTTATGATCATAAATAGGTAATATTTATTCATGTTATAGACAAAATAATTTGTTTACACTCGTCATCATTTATTTAAGGAAATATTTGTTTATTTGGTGTTTGGGTGAATTATTAGCGAATTTCCAATAGCACGAAGAAATTTTATTTTACACTCCGATCGCTTTTATTGCACGATTTAACGCTGATGCATCTTGCTTATTTGTTGATCGAAGCGCATCCGGGATCTATATCTCATTATAATTGGAGTCGATTGGTTACTTGTTTTGGCCTCAATATTTCACCTAAGGGTATATTATTTTTTCGCTTTATCTTATTAGGTATATCGCTATTACGGGATTGTTCTATTTTGAGTATTTCAACTGCAACTTCGCAAGGGTTTAACAATTATACACGTTCTATAATGCTAGGTGGAGTTAAATCACCATTTTTTAGAATCCCTTACATATAGTAGGTACATTTAACCTATGTTGGTTCTTATGCGAAACACCCTGTAATATATTTATATATGCTTACACCGAATTGGCATAAAATAGAGCGCACTAAAAACAGCGCGGATCAGTCGTCTTTGGTCGGATTTCATTTGATTCCGAAAACGAGAGAATGGCTACGTAAAGTTTTCCCGACGACCAAAAAAACGAATAAAATCGAGAGCGAATAATAAAAAGAAGTATTAAGCGTTTAGCTTTGTGAAAGAGACAATAAAAACATCTTGCTATAGGGAAAACTGCGGGCGGGAAAACATCTCGCTTTTTATTCGATAGTCGAATTATAGAATAATTTCTGGGAAAAGAAAATCCGCAAACAGGACGACGGGGCAGAGAGACAAACCTAGGAACATCTGTTTTTTTATCATCTGTACAATATTTAACTAATTTTACAGAAGAAAACATACAATTGGACTCGGTTATAATATCTATTATTTAAGGCAACATAATTTTCTACTACATAAAGTAGGTCATTACTACATTCTAAAGTTCATGAATGTAAAATCAAAACATCAAAAAGACAGTCACAGGTAAATTTTAAAAATCTCTCCCATAAAAGAAGTTTTCCCTATCGGCTTGTGGGCTTTTTGAGCAATGATTCAAGCGTATACTGCCTGTCGAAACATGGCAAGAACAGATTACCCTTTGGACAAAGATCCGGAATACGTGGCTGCAATCAATTTGGCAAAAAACACACCCTCTGTATATACAATCAAGCTATGTAATTTATCAACGTTGAAATCCGTCTAAAGAAAATGCCAAGAGAGGAGAAGTAGAGTGGCCACTTTATGTTTAACGGACGGACGATTGACCGCAGCTATTTCGTGAATATGTACTTAAAAATTACAACTATAGTATTAATGAACTTGAAATCATCCTTTTTTTAAATTTTCCAATGGTAGATATAAAGAGTCGTCAGTCGTCGTAAATCGTCGTAAGAGTAAGAGATAAAGTTAGATTCAGGGAGTAGAGTTTTTAAAGTTAGGTCTTTAAAGGTAAACTGGTCTAAATTTTTTAAGACATCATTCACTTGTTTGCCGTTTCCTGGACACTAATTCGTATCTATTATTCAAATTATATTAATATAATACACATGCAACACTTGCAGAATCAAGTTCTTCGTCTGTATGAACCTCATCTTTGTCATCTTCTACTTCTGCATCAACATCTATTACACCTATTTCAGTATAAATAACCTTTTGAGGCCGCGCGAACTCTCCTGTGATTTCCAAAGATCTGGGTAACCCTCCAATGAGGCACCCTATTATATTTACCTATAAATGTCTATAGAAATTAGACATATCTATGCAAGAATTCACGCAATCTGCGTCGATTTCATTAACACTCGAACGACCGCCTCGGGATCCAGAAGGCGCGAATGATTCCAATTCTCCTTGGGACGTGCTTCTCCAGGAGTTGTCATTCTGGACGAGTCCCATCACGATTGTCGACCGACGAACCAGCTAAAAGTTTAATTTGAATGGCACTGGAACTGGCGAGTCGAGCTGAATGCACAAACTAGATGGCGTTGCCTTAGCGTTTTAATATTTAAGTTGGCTATGGCCCCCTGGGGGATAGGACTGTGCGCTCTCCTGGCGCCGTTTAAAACTGAAAGAATCAAGATTCGGGTGAACTGGTTTGTTTCGGTTTGTTTTTCTACAATATCGTCAAATTGCTATGGAGTGGTGAATGGTAGTGAATCCTAGTTTTTGATGCAATTTATTACTGTATCATTGGTGACACGATTAATAATTTATCGTGATGAAGATAGGCAGGGATAAATAAATTTTTTGTACCTACGTAGGTACTCGTAAGTACATATCTAAAGGAATAACTGGAGATTTGAAAATACGATTTGAAACTACATGTACTATACCATATACCATACTATATCATACTACATCACTATGTACCAACCTATGTAATATTAGATACTAGACTGCAAAAATTGATCTACTTACTCAAATTATCATCAAAAATACGTACTCGAATTAGGTAGGACTCATCTAAACAACACCGAAGCGCATTAGATTATTAAAAATGGTATTTTCTCGAGATGACAAAAAAAATCGTTGTCACTTTTTTCTTTCCTTATTAAATAAAGAAATAAAAACAAATTAGCTCAATTCCCTCCGGGGCTATAGGACTCTCAGAAGCTTCAGTTATTCGAAAAATAACAAGTGAATTTTGCATAATAGCACTTCGTTTCGGTTGTCTCGTTAACAATGGGTCCCGCAATAATTTTTGTTTTCGTCGCACGGACATGCTTTTAATAGAAAAATTCTAATTGAATAAGAATAATAGCTGCGTTCGCGGAGCAAATCCTGAAGGTATTCGGAGGGAATGCGCATGCGTACTTCAAATTTGAGTGTTCGCGAAGCGAAAAAATCCTGTTCAGGATGTGTTCTGGATAAAAAATCCCATGTTCGTGGAGTACTTAAATTAAGTTCTGATGAACATGTTCGTAACACATCCGATATGTCCAGGGTATTAGAAGGGATATTTTATTCGGAATAAATTCTCTTCGTTTTTGGTTTTGTAAATTTTAAATAAATCGTTCACAGTGTCCTAAAATTCTGAATGTATTCTGAATTTTATTGCGTATACGTGAAGTTCAGGATTATACTCGGTATATGCTCGGAATGTGTTCACAGGATGTGTTCAGGATTTGCTCCGCGAAAACAGCTATTTTTTACAATGTTTCATGAAAATACATCTACAGTGAATGTAAAGGTTGGAATAAATTCGTTAAATGCTTGATTTGTCCATTGGGGAAAAAAGCTCAGACAAGTCGATTTTTATTTTAAAAAGCGGGTCAGAAAAGGTAAGCCATTTTTGTGGCTGCATAGCCTTTATTATGACACCAAGATATCAAGTGTGAGCCCTTTTTGGAATCAGCTCATCGAGTAGAATCCAAAAATGTAATAATATACATTTAAGTTCCATTTAAAAAAACATAACTTTGATATATAACTTTCTTTTGGGACATCCTGTATAAACACTCACAACCTTTTCTGATCCGCTTTTTAAAATAAAAATCGACTTGTCTGAGCTTTTTTCCCCAATGGACAAATCAAGCATTTAACAAGAATTTGTTCCAACCTTTACACTCTCACTGTATATCTATCATTTACTTGTTTCACTTTAATCATTACACAAACTCCTCTCACACCATCTTTTCTCCTATTTTTCTAGTGCTATAGTTCGTTAATTATTCAATTGTCGGTTTGATTTTCGCTCCTGACCACGAAATATTTATCAAATGACAATAAATCCGGAAAATAGATATGCTTTGCATTTATTGCCTTGCTTTTTGGACACAGGAGACAAATTTTCGCAGTGGAAGAATGTTTTTATCGGTCGCTTGGGCGTCTCCCCACTTAGCTCTTTCGTTTTTTTTACCGCCGATTTCCTTGGAGACTTTCCTGTCGACAAAGCAGTACAAATTTTCTACCTGCAAAAATGTTTCTATCGGCCGCTCGGACCCACTTAACCCTCGTGCCCTTTGATGAAAAAAGTATGCGTTAGCTGATATTGCATAGATATTATTCCCGAATAAAATTCAGTAGGAAATTAAACCTTTAAAAAATTACGCCAATTCAGCTTTGTGAATTAGTCAGAGATGAAAATATTCTTTTAATACAACCAAGGATAATAACTTTTTTCAAACTTCAATTAATAGTGTGTCGATGTCGAGTTGAAAAATAATGTCCGTGAAATATGGAAATATTGAAGAAAACTTTTCCCACCCGTCTGTTCCTCTTTTGATTTCTCCTTTTCCGACTCGAACCCAGTCGAACATTCCAGCGTTCTCTGGCCTTCAGAAACGCCATGAAAAGAACTCATAAATAAATAGTACATACAACAATAAAGGTAATGTATGCTTATAAATCATGTTCGAGGTTCGATAGACACATCTTTAACATAAATTTTAACATAAAATAACATAAATCTTTAACAGAAATTTGTTCGGTGTCTCGTTTTTCCATCGTTTAATAAATAATAGGAAAAGAATTCTTTTTCCATTGCAGTAGTCGTTCCCGTACAGATTTTGTGACTTTGTCCCTTGTCGCGGCTTTTTTTCATCATTCTCATTAAGTACTATCATAGCCGGGTGGAGTTCAATTGGTCCCCGCGGTCAAATTTATCCAAATATAATCCTTTTTCGACTCGAAAGCTATCAGTCAATTGGTCCCCAATACCGGATTAAGGGTTTTTAGGAAGGACCGATGGGAATATTTATAATTTCAAAATTCTCTGGCAAATTTCGATTATGTATTTTCATTTCGTAGTACAATTTAATGACGATTTTATGATTAGGGGAAATTTTTTGACTTCTGTCTTTTTTTTTCTATTTCAATATAGGGAAATCCCATCGCTTCCAATATACTTCTAGAAAATTAGATGTACTTTTCATAATAACAAATTTCGATATTGTAAAATATGAAGGTACTTTACTCTTGAGCAAAATTCACATTTTTTGACATACCTCATATAAGATTGATAAAAATTTATTTTTGATGGTTGCATCTTGGATTTTAGATCATGCAGAACTTTTTGTGAAGAATAACTATTTCGTAAAATTAATAATAAAGTTTCCCATATGATGCCAACTATTTTTTGAAATCCGTTCGTATATTAAAACTAAAATAATTCTTTTTTTGTACAGAATTTTTCTTTTAATATATATTGTACCAATTGTATATATTTTAAATTACTAATGCTTAGATATTAAATATTTTTTAACACTAAAAGCTGCATTTTGTCCAAATTCTCTCAGCTATGTAAGTACACCAGAAGATTTTTGCCAAATGATTCAGTTATTCATGCAATGTAAAATCTTATCTAATCGGATTAGGAATATTTTGACCGCGGGGACCAATTAGCCCATTAAATTTTGAAACTGGGGACCAGTCGACCTGTAGGATTATGGTACCCCGCTGACAAAAATGACTGTGGACAATTGACCAACACCGTAATAGCCATGACATTTTAATTGTTGTTTTCTGTTTTCTTCTTTGTGGTTCTTGTTTTGTATTTTCTCTTATGTCTTCATACAGCACCTTTTTGTTTCTTTTGATATTCTTCTTACATGTTTCATTTGCATTCCCGTTTTTTTTGGTTCACTTTTGTTTCCTAATATAATCCACGCTGCACTGCCAGAACTTGTCTATTAAAAATTAAAGCAGTTTCATCAGATTCAAAACACTTGAACAAGATGAAATATGTTAAAAATTGTCTTTAAAAATTTTGAGATTTTTGAAGAATTTTTACCTTATAAGACTGTTTGCCTTTGTTAATAAGAGTCTCTTAATTGCAGTATCTATAACTTCGAGATAACCTTATAATGGCACTTAAGGCCGATTTATTTAATAAATATTCCGCCTTATGTTCTCAGTTAAAAATAGTAGATAATAGATTGCATTCATTTACTTCATTTTAATAAATTGAGAATTTGATGAGTTATACAGGGGGTTTTTCAAAAAAAGGTGACCTCCTTGCTAAGATAGGTAGAACATGACAAAATAAGATTGCTCAGCAAAATCAGCAAAAAAAAGTTATACATATTTTTGTCGAAACTGACAAGATTGTAATGAAATTTGGCACAAATATGTTTGGAAGCTAACGTCTCATATACTAGGCTCATATTAGAGCCATTATACTACGATGTACCTAATGGAAGAATGGCTGAAAGATGGCATAGATTTTCCACTTGGCAGTAATTCTGAGTAAAAATAAATCAAAACGTCTCTGCTAGTTATTAACTTTAGAATTTTTTCACACTCACAATGTGGCTTGAGAGATTGTGCAGTACACAATACAGAGTAAAGAAATATACGATAAGTTGACAGATAAATCCGTCGCCACATACAAATATAAAACATTTATTCACTTTTTCTCCGCTTCGAAAGCGGCTTAAGGAGAATGGAGTGAAGTGCGTTAAGAGTCGCATAAAAAAGTTTTCTTACCCACGCATTTGTGCTTTTTCACTTAGAACGTGCGAGGAGGTCTTAAAAAATAAAAAAAATACTGATTCTTATTTGTACATTAGTCAACACCAATATGTTTCTTATTCTTTCTGAACTAGTCTTGTTAACTCTGTTCTAATGTTATCTACATCCCGAACATATCTTGACCAATTGATTTGACCAATTATTGAACAATCTTAAAAATATACTCTCGAAAGGTACAAAAGCTAAACAGTACGAATATCTTAAGCAATGAATATCCGATAAGCTATACACAATGAGCTAGTAATATTGAGTAATTTCATATCTTTAACTCGGAAGTCGTAAATAATAACAGCACGTTGAACGTGAAGAAAGATACAGCGAATTTATGGTGGTTATTTGTCAAAAGTCCGTCCATGTACACAAATAATTTATCAGTCGACTCAGTAAGCTACTTATCTTTCCCAACCGCCGATTTTAATGGAAGACTAATTTGTTAGAATAAATCTGGATCGGAGTTATTGTGTCACATCCATGCTTTACTTTTACTTTACTTTTACAAATATAAAGAGTTTCGCATTAGTAGCAACTTTAATTTGAGACTGCAATTTGATTTATAATATACTTCTGTGGTTGGCTTCTAGTTGAAGATAAAATAGTGCGGATGAGAATCGAAATTTGATACAATTTAGATTTTTTTATAATAAAGAGAACTCGCTGGTCAAAGCGCAGCACGAGGAAGGCTATTTTTCCTTCATAAATCGAATGATAAATCCACTTTACGATTCGGGCATAAAAAGCGAATAAAGAGTCTACAAATTTGATTTATCTTTCCATATCTCTGGCTTCAACGGTCGTCGAGTAACTTAAAAGAAGGTAAATGGGGCTCACAAAACAAACGAGAACGTTTGAGATGTTAGCAACACCGCTTGCTGAACTCTTTCACTGTTATGTAAATTGAATGTATGATGATTTCTAAGCGTCCTGGAATAGATTTTCTAATATACCCAAAATAAGTATATGCACTAAGCACATGGAGCAAAAACAGACTAATCGGGAAAGCTTCTTGTTAGGGTCAAAACTATTTTTTGTCTGTACACCCTCAGAGTACAATCTGACAAATTCAAACCAACAAAAACACGATTCAGTTAAACGGCAACAATTCGTCATGTCCGAATGTTACCGTTCACCTGTCATCTTCGAAAACTAGTCATAAAATAGAATGGTTTCATTGGAAGTCCTTCGTCTCCTTTCTTCCTTAAATAGGACTAAATTTAATCAGAGTAACTCGCCCTAATTTCTCGCTGGAATGTAAATGCCCGATTTATCAGCCAAAACGCTAAGACATGACGAGATTCGATGATTTTCTTCTAATTGAGCTCTAGATTAAACTACATTTTTTGCTCAACACGCTGCATTAATTTCATATATTCCAAGTTAAACCGTTCACGATGAATTTTAACGAATGAATAACCTAGGGGATTCCTATGGTATTTCTAGCGACGAATCAGGGAAACTTATGGCAACACTGTCTAGCACCATACAATTGCTCTGTGAACTACCGACAGCGTAACAGTAAAATTGCAGTGTTACATCATAGATAAATAATACTAATGAGGATGTAATCAGGTACGGTGTCCGATTTTTTATCGGTAACCGGTTTTACGCCCACTTCCCCTATAGGAGATTTTGGTCCCTATAACAGCAGCTTTAAGGTAGCTTATAATAGAGTAGGGAAATTCTGGAATGTCTGAAAAGGAATTTTTCTTTTTATTAAGATGAAAAGAAGTGCGAGAAAAAATGCGAGACCGAGTTGTTGTTAGGCTGAAAATTTTTCAGAGATTTAGGGAAATCCATTGGCAACTATTAACATCCGCGTCCGCGATTTTTCCATCCCTTCAAAGAAAACGCAAGTTAATAAGAAGTTTCATTACGATTGGACTAGTAGGAATTCTTTATTTAGAAGTTTCTAATGCAACTTTTATTTTATATAAAGAAAGTCATAAATGATTGTCGAAAGGGTATGGATTTCTTTATCAATGCATTAGTTCCGATTAGCTTTGGGTTTTGTTTTGTTAGATTTTGTTAAAGGAAGAAAAAATATTTTCTATTTTCTGTCGAAACCTCTTATGATATTCGGTAATTAATTGCTGCAGATATAGCGGAATGTTTAGAGAAAATATGGGCTATAATAAAGGGCTCAAAAATATATGATATCTACATTATAGAAACCAATTAATATAATTGTATCATTTCTTTCTATAAATTTTCAAGATTTGTTAAAATAAAACTATAATAAAACGTTAAAAATAAGACTAAAATGACGATTAAAAGATTAGGAATAAATATTAATAAATGTAATAAATGCAATGAAATATTAAATATTATCTAAATTGTTCTTAAAAGAATCCTTATTGAAAAAGCTTTTCATCTATGAGGAAATTTTAACCTTAAAATTGATTTTTGACCTTAAAAGACCTTTCATAATAAGCGATAAATTCAAACAAATTACCAAAAAGTTCCTCTTCTTATTCACGATTAAAAAAGTCTTTTTTTAATTTTTTCCATTTTTTCGCCTCATCTATCCCGTTTTTAATTAAATCCAAAATAGACCCCTCTATGATTAAACGACCTATTAATATAAAAGTGATTTAATAACTTTTTCAAGTAATCGTATTTAATTACTTAACCAACACTTCTCATGACCGGCCTGCTTAAATAAACAGACTATAGATTGAACATAGTATGTGGTACATTGATTAATTAAATTAATTTGATAAAAATTTGGAATTAAATTGATGGAACAATCGAATTACTGCAGATTATATGCGCCATGTTGATGTTACCATCAGTCGGTTGTTTTGGCTTTCCACTTTTGGGTCTTTATTGTGAAAATGTCGGCCTGAGAAAGGGATTTTCGATTTCACCGAATTACTGCTTTTTCTCATTTCTGATGAGAATAATCTCGTTCTGAAGTTTAGGGGGAGGGGGTTGTTGATCTGGGGGAAATCTGGGAGTAAAATAAACCGAATACGAAAGCGAAGCAGAGGGGTTGACAGTGCAGATTGGTGTTCATTTTATTGCGGGTTATACAGATGTTGTTTCGTGAATTTTGTGTTTTAGAGGTTTATTGTTTTGGAAATGTAGCGAGGGAAATTTTAATATGGTTTTCGTAATTGTTTGCAAACTTTCATAATTTATGTTTAGATATAAATCTTAGGTAATTAGTCTGTTTTCAATTAATGTACCTATTTACTTTGGAAACTAAAAAAAATGTATCTATTTTTTTAAATATAAAGCAAATATTATGTCATGTTCCATATTTTATCCCTATTATAAACGTTTTATTTTAAAGTTAAATCCACGATTTTTCTATTCTTTGGTTTTATAGTAGATATGTATTAATTAAGGAATTAAGAATTAAATTATTCATCCTCTTAATCATTGCCTAATATTTTAGTATTATACAGGGTGTTATTAAAATGAATGTACCTATTGAAACGGGCTTATCTTTACACTTTTCTAGATTGGGGAAAAATATTATTTTTTAAAAATAAATATTATTAAAGGAGTTATTACATTTTGAAAAATAATTTTAAAATGGACGTACACCGCTGCATTATAGAGATAGGTCCGAGAATGACATAGTAACTAAGAATTCAACCAACCAGATACGTCAGATACACCACATAGAACTAGGCGTACTACTAGGCGTAGTGTAAAGGTCGGAAAAGGGGTAGTTTGCCCCAGATTTATTTGTTTGAATTTAAGAGTAAAATTAGTGCCATTCATTTTTTGATATCAAATATTCTTCACAGTTTAAATATGTACATTCATTTCAATAACACCCTGTATAGTGAGCATCCTCATTAATACGTAATTGCATTTCAAAATACACTTAATAAATTATTAAATAACAGTAGTTATATTAATAAATTTTCTGCACATGAGTAAATATAGGTACATTAAATGAAAATGTAATTTAATGCGAATTACAAATTACTAGGTGCACGAAAACATGAAAAGGCACAATAATTAATATAATATAATTATATTCAAAATGTAAATTATTCAATTAGAAATCCACCGCTCTAATTTGCTAACAAACAGGTCGGTACAATTCCGCAAATAATATGACAATTAACACTTGTAAGGGCTACATAAACAGAGCTTTCTCCTTTTCTTATAATAAGTGCCCCGTTATTATATGAAATAAGCGGATGAACAAAAATGGTAGGCGAGAGTTCGTTTGCTTAATTAGCCTATTTACGCAAGGTGTTTTAAGTAGGTTACCGCTAAAAGGTCGCTTTAATAAGCCCTTTGTGTTTGAGAAAGGCCCAATTTTATTCAAAACGAAAATTCAGATGCTGCTCTGCGCCTTATATTAATATCTTTCCACGCTCTTTTTCAATATATGTAAAATTGAATCTAACCGATGTCATTGTCTAGATTGGTCCTAATTTTATCATTTGGGTAGGTAATGGTGAAAATTTTTGAGTTCAATTTTTCCATCAATCAATTTTATTCGAAAAATAGAGTTGTATCGACGAATCGTCGACTGTGCGAGAATATCAGCAGTTAGAAGTATGATGTGGAAGATCATAAATCAAAATAGTTGAATGTATGTATAATATTTCATAATCTGCTGAATTATGATGCATCAGCATATGCCATCCAACAGAGCCGGAGCAGTCTCAAAAAATTAAAAGGTATTCTTGCTAATAGATAAATATATCCTTGACAATCCTTGAAAAGGTATTAAAGTCCTTGTATTATCCTTGTATAGTCCCTGTTCAGTGATTTCATAGACCAATAGCCTTTTCATAGCCCTTCTACTGAAACTTTCATAATCCTTTAATGACAGTTTTATAATTCTTTCATAGCCCTTTTCATCATAGCCTCTTACTAGCCCTTTCATGAAGCCCTTTCCTATGAAATGTGGTCCTTATTATAGTCTTTGTATAGACCTTTGTAGTCCTTTCAGAGTTCTCTTACAGTTCCTGTATATAGTCCTTGTAGAGTCCTTGTTAAAAACCATTCATGGTGGATATACGAGTAGAAGGTAATTTGCGATTATTAGATGCTAGATATTAGCTTCCAATAAAATATTACACAATTTTTATAAGTATCTAGGTACCTATAGCTATAATACATTACTATAATAAATGGCATTGATTCATTCGCTGATTGGTGATATTTTCATTTCATTGAAAGGGAAATGAACTGAACCTTATGATAAATGAATATTTTGACTTCTGGAAAATTATTCTTTAATTCGATTGTTTAAAAACCACTATGTTAATTTCACTTTTCTTCAAATACTCTCAAAATGTCCCTCCAGTACCGGGTCCACCTCGCTTTTTAAGAAAAGTTATACATAGGTTAACTGTACGTAAATCATAAAAATCGAAATAATCTCCAAACCGTTTGATTTGCTAAAATTCCTGTTACTTGTAAAATTATACGGAATAAAAGTTTTTATATGTTCCTGAATTCTTTCAATTCGCATGAACACTTCCTGTCCGAGCACTTAAGTGAACAACTGAACTGGAAGAGAATTACGGAAACAGGAAATGAAGAGCGCTAGATAAAATGGCCGCCGTTATTCTATCCATTGATTTTAGAGCATCGTCTGCAAAGCCATGATGCAGAAAAAGAACGAATGAAAAATTTTAAAAAAATCGCTAAATTAAAAAAAAGCTAGGTAATGCAGTCTTTTACACCAGTAAGAGTGCGCATCCTCTTCGCGCATGTTCCATTTCCAGCCGTTTTGGACGATTTCGACAGGCTCTGTTGTCAAATGTTTAATGTTTAAATTCTTCAGAATTGAGTTTTAGGTTATGTTAATGTGTAATTTGATTTATTATGCAATTTGTGCCATTAGATTACCAGGTAATTAATATGTATTTTGTTATTGGATTCCCGTTGATAATTTAAAATTAACTAATAATTGTCAAATTAAACATAAATAAACTTCAATTTAACTACGTTAAATATGTAATTTCAATGTTCACTATTTATTATATATTGCAATTAGGAGTAATCAATTTAGTTGTCAATTACTCTCAATAGAATAAATATAGTTTAATTTTTCCCTAAATCAAATAAAACAATAAATACTCGGCAATAACGCCTGTCAAAATCGTTCAAAACGGCTGGAGGCTGGACATGCGCGAAGAGGATGCGCACTCTTACGGGTGTAAAAGACTACATTACCAAAAGCTACAATACCTACTTGTTCTTTTAAGTGCTAGCAAGTTATTTTTCTGAACAATAGGTAGGCATTAAATTAACAATTTGGTACGTATGCCTCTCTCTTTAAACTTATACAAACGCTAACAACTTGACATTTGTACCTTTTTTGTTATGGAGTAACTATGTACATTGTTACGAATTATAGAGACTGTCTAAACGATTGATTAGCGTTTAAGAGAGGCGCTGAATACGGTCCAGTGTCTGCCGAAAAGAGCTCGTCTGAAATAGATCTAATTTAAATACAATGAGCTCTGTTTTTCATTACTTATTTGGAATAGGAGAATTCACGTAGGCGTGAGCAGATGAAAGGAAATTACTTCGACCGCAGGAAATGAAAATTGCATATACTATTACCGCTGGTAACAGTTGGTGTATTTTAAAATCAATGGATGCAATTTTTAATAGAAATGTAGGAAAAGGAAACTCAGCTATTCGAAGATTTCTACGAATAATAAACGTCGAATATTTCCTCATTCAGTACAATGTTATTACATTTCCCAATTCTCATGCACATAACATTTTATAGTATTGCATTGTCATTTTTGAATGTAGGTATACGGGCACGCCGAATAGAATAAGTCTTCTCTCGTCTATTTACTATCCCTCTCGGGCCTTCGGTATGCGGTAATATTGAAATTTTATGGAAACCCATAATTTCCCTAACCCATTTGTTTCTTCAGCCGCGAATTTTAACCGAAAGATATATAAAGTGCACGTAACTTTACATTTAGGCCATACGAACTCGCTATAAATATGTTTAATGCGAAGTTTTTGTCCGCTCCTGCTACCGTATGTATCATCCTGCACGCTTGTCACATTTATAGGTTATGAAGAAAAATATTCTCGAAATACAAATGGGTTAAAAAAACTATTATGAATAAGAAGAATAAAATATTGAATGCCATGTTAAATGGAAATTAAAAATAATTATAATTCCTAATAATAAGTAATTTCTAATTTTTATAGCAAATCTCCTTTTTTCCGTTAATAAAAGTACTTTAAAAAACAATCAATCTGTGAGATGTAGATAAAGATAATTCTAAACATAATGGGAAATTAAATTTTTTATTACAAATCCAATACATATTTTTCCTCATACTGAAATTTAACTTCCAATCGCGGAAGTTCTGTTGATTTTTCTGCACGTAAGCATTTTTCCAATTTCGCCGTTAGCAATTAGTATCTAACATAGCAAAGTCAATAAAACGTATATACCTACGTAATCTTTCATAAGGGAGAACTCCCGCTGATCTTGTGGCAAAATAAACAGAACATTTTTAACTTCTGTTCAGTTTTTCGGGGGACCCTCCAAGTTCGCAATTTTGTTGTTCCTACAGTTTCCTTTTTAATGCCGCTAGATTAAAAAATACTTTATTTCAACTTCATTCAGCACTGCTTATTTGCTCAACACGCATCATAATAATGGACATGCGGACTTTTCCCCATCTAAAGCCGATTTGTTATTGCCATAAAAAAATCACCAACCCGTGAGTGAATCAATGTCGACTCCATATCTTTATTATTATTGTAATATACTTACCAATTTGCAATCGCTCCAAAAGAATCAATAAGGTTTTTCTGAACCATGATGGTACTCGAAGATCCCCCGTTTTCTTTCAATAACTTTTTCACGGTTTTTTTTTTAATAATTCACTTCGATCCGGGATTTATTTTTATTCCGATCAACTACTTACATGCATACTTACAGGGCGAAACAAAACAACACTATTAAGATAATCTATTGATGTCTGCTTTAGAATCATTTAACCTGGCACTTACTAACTTATTAGACTCTGATTCTCCTCGGAGTAATCTCTTTCTTGTCTGTAACTTTCGAAACTTCACGGTAAGATCATCAAAACTTCTGATACACTAGCCCGTCTCGTTTAATTTAAAACAATAGAAAACGTTGACATTACGAACCTTTGATATTAATTGAAGGGAAAATTCCAGACGAGAAACGATCGTTTTAGTTCAGCGAACGAGGAGGTAACGAGGTATTTGATTGAAAGCAAACTAAAAATTCAATTATTGTTAATTAATATTAAAATTGAAAATTCAAGTTAATTGAAATATGGCAATTATCTTACACTTGGCTTCGGTAACATTCAATATTGCTTATTCAACATTTATTAATCATAAGAATCCACCATTAACAATCCACCAGAAATTATTCAAAAATGGTCGTTTGATTTATCCTAACACATAGATATAATTTTTACAAGAAATTTAATCTCTGGCAAAAAAATGAAAGGAAAATTAGAAAAGGATTTTTCCATCTCTAGCGAATAAATTTTGTAGATATCTAGGCGGTTTTTCATCATTTAAATATTGGTCCAAAAGCGGCGAAAACAGCCGCTTTTTCTTAATTTATATCAGATCGAAGAGTGCATCTCCTTTTGTAGAAGACTGAGCAGGTAATCTTGATGTATACAGGTTAAAATGCTATCGATGAGAAATAGCTATTTTAATACGTGACCAACATAACTCATTTTTGTGAATGTTATCGTCATCTAAAAGCAGATTTAGGTACTATAAATTTATGTTCGAATATTTTTCATTCTTCTATCTACTATTATTTTACTAAATCCTACCAATGAACCCAATAATTATTCGTTGACATTCGTATTTTTCCTATCCTCACCAGTTATAGGATAATACATTTGAAATAAGAATTAACAAGTAGGTAAATAAACAGCTGTTCAAAAGTTAAGGATATTCATTAAATTCGATTCTTAAAGCTAGAGCAAAAAAATTTAATGGTATTTCTTAAAAGGGTATATGTTTGTTAACTGTTAAATGCCAAAAACGAAACATACCCTTTTAAGAAATACCATTAAATTTTTGGCTCCAGCTTTAAAAATCGAATTTAATGAATATCCTTAACTTTTGAACAGCTGTATAGGTATTTTAGATAGATGTAGTACCTATCGATGTGGAAATGATTCCAGATTTTTGAAATTTTTTTTTAAATTTCAGTAGGTAGATATCGCAGACCAAATGTACTGATGTATGGTTTTCTGATCTATGATAGGTATAGGTATATTCATTGGCGCTACCACCATTTTTTTTTAACAATCGGTAAAGAATTATTGTGGTTGCTGTTCTAGCGATTCAGGGCAAAATTTCGTCGCACCCGGCACTTTTATTGAAGTTTATTTACAAGATAAAACAGCGGTGAATGATGTAATGTATTCTTCACAGATAATACAACATTTTTCCCCTTTTCCTGGAATTCAATCCACAACATGTTCCATTATTGGCGTTTATATGCAGGGGAATATTAAATGGAATATGAAATGGAGAATCCCTGCTGAGACGCTCAGCAAACTCAGAATACTAACAGATACAAGCGGGAAAATATAAAAGTTTGAAGTTCTGGAAAATGGATTTAGGGAGTTTTTCGAAATCATTGGGAAAAGAGAACGCTATTTCGGGTAATTAGCAGAACATTCGATCCAAGGATATAATCTGATAGGTGAGACGTAATGGAGGATTGCAGGTGCAGATTTAAAAAAATGTTAGGCAAATACCATTAGACGGTTACATTCTATCTTTTTAGAAGAATTGTATCCTCAGAGACAAAATTATACAAGCAACTATTGAAGAATATAGTTTATATTATTAAACCTTATGAGTGATTGCAGTAGACTATATTATTATGTCCTAAGAAAGAGTTTTATGTATATCTGTCAATTAATATAAAATTAAGATTAGGTACCTAAATCCGTTACTTTTCGTATACAATAAATTGTGGTCCGTATTCAGCTCCCCCATTTAACGGTAAAGACGCGTTTAGATTGACTTTAAGCCCTAAGAAAATCCATAGTTACACCACAAGAAAAATGTAAATACATATGTCAAATTGTTAGTGTGACTTCTTAAAGTTATTTAAGAGAGGCGCTGAATACGCTCAATATATTCGATCAACATTGTTTAAGAAATTAGATGGGTACCTACTCAAATAAAATTTTTTAGTTCTTTTGGACTCAAATGTTCCACGAGGAAAATTAAAAATTTTGGTGGAGGAATTCGCAATAGTTTCCCTAAAGAATTTCATAGCCTCTATAAGTTCAAAATTTACCTACCAATGTTTACTCTCTGGTTTCTTTTGCCAGAATTTGATAGTAGGTATCTAAATCTAACCCTTTCGGAAAATATCTAATTTTATAACAAAACCTCAATGAACATGAGAAATCAATTCCTCAGGAGCTATTGTAGTACTCTGAGAGTGGACGGTCGTCGGATGCTATACAATAGACGCTTTACAGATTTGTAGGGCTTTATAGCGAAACCGACCATGCTATAGCATGTATAGCGTATCTCGAACCACTGCCACTACCCTACAGGATATATGTAAATATGTAGATAATATGTAAATGGATAATAGTATTTAGTCTCGTTTCCACAGTCGCTTCAGCACCGCAATATAAACAGAAATCCTGTTTCGCCATAGTATATTTTCGGCTTGTATGTTTGCGTACGGATGCTACATTAGTGCAGAAGGCGAGCGAGAAGCGCACACTTGACTTCCCGAATTTGATAACTGATAACATTTCACTATTGGGTTGGATTACTTTACTTGTTCGCTCGGTTATGAAATGTAGATTAACCGTTCTATTGTGAGGTGAACGTCTGTACATGCGTCAAAACACCGGAAATACACGGCTAGATTCGAATTAAACGTAATGAAAGTACCCACCCAAATGTGAAAATTTTTGACGTCATCTACCCCTGTAATATCTAAGTGGATAATAGCATTCAGCACTGCTTCCCCGACTGTTTGAAACTTCCTTCCCTAGGCTTAAAGTACAATTGATGTAATTGATATTACACGAACTGAATTCATATATCCTATACCCATTTATTTTCTTAAGAGCAGAGCATCAATTCAAAGGGTCAAAATTCTAACCTAATAGCTTTACTGGTACCTAAAAAAGTTTGTTTGGTAACTCTAAAAATCGCAAATTAACTATATTCCGAATAGGAATATACAATTTAACACTGCTTATTCGGAAATATGTTATCGGTATAGGAAATCGCTCGATTCTTTATCAGGTCGTAAACCATTTTTGAGCCATCTGGTGGAAAAAAATTCGGAAACATCTCCATTTCGGGCCGACATAATTGACCATTTATATTTTATGGGCAGTCTTTTCGTTGAGTTTGGGTCTCGATAGGGAGGATTTTATTGAGGTATGAATATGAAAAACAGTCGGATGCAGCGCAAGAATCTATTTTCGATGACAACAATGACGACTGGATAGTATAAAAAAATGTACCTACCTACAGATCTATTTTTGTTGAGTTGCAACAATCGAATATTGACAAACAAATTTAGTCAATTTAAATTATTGATAGTAAGTAAATAATACGAGAATTCAAAGACTTGTAAATCATCGTTGCAACGATTCATTCTCTTTAGTATAAAAAAATGTGCCTATACAAATCCATTTCTTTTGAGTTGCAACAATCGAATATTGACTATAGTCTATTAGTAAATGAGGCGGAATAATAAATCATCAAAAATTGGCCAAATTCCAGCCTACACAGAAGGTACCTGCCCAACACATAAATTGAAAAAAAATAATCTTCGCAGTAATATTTTAAAATTACTTGAATGGTTCACTCTGTATTGGTTTTGCAAGGATCGCGACGGCGGATTACTCTGCATCATTTATGAATAGACTATAAACAATTTAAGCAATTTAAATTGTTAGTGATCCGATATATGTCCGGATGTGTCGAAGAAAAAGTGGATTTATGCATTTGCATTCTCGACCGATTGTCCATCACATTTAGGCTTTAAATAAAAAATTATATACGATGTACCGTCGCGACTTGGACACAATGTGTAATTGCACTTTAAGTTATTATTCAGTCAAATAAATTATGTCTAATCAACATTATTTACTATTTAATGCTATTGGAAACTAATTTTATGTATAGTTTTCTTAAATAAACAGGTTTAGTGCGTGGAGCCCGTCCTGTAGATATTTAAGTTGAATGACCAATATATTGAGTAAAATATATAGCATGACAGCCACCAATTTCGACTGTCAGTATTTGATTAGGGAATTGATATTTTTGCAGGTTAAAGTAACATTCATTTTATTCGGAAAGTCAACCATAAAAATAAAATAAATACGTACTCTTCTTGCTTTGTAACAAGTATACACTCTGATAATTAATTGGCACCGGAGGTATAATATAAACACCTGTAGCATTCTCATTTAGAAGTTACGGTTGACAATTATGTAACATGCAAACTTACTTCTGATAGTTTGTGAACAGGAAATCCAGGTTCTTAATGTTTCCCTTTTCCTCTGCTCGGTTCATTCCTCTCTAGATTCATGGACTGCTTTTCTATTATGAGCCGAGATTCCAGACACTCTTTTTACCCGCAATTCGAATTTTCGGTAAACTAAAAAAAAAATATATTTGATTGACGTTGCTCGTTCGTTTAATTCAAACAGAACTCCACCAAAGTGAGACTATTATGTTATTTAGACAATTTTGGTTTTTTTGATGGATGACAATGAAGGGTCCCGCCTATGGTTTAAATTAATTGTTGTTTTAAAACCCCGACACTGGGTACTTTCTAAAATTTATTAATCCTGAAGACGCGGTGGAAAAACCCGATGAGCCCGGCTAGAAATATTATAATGGGGGTATAGTATTTCGTTACAATAAATGTTTCTGTTAACAAAGGAACTGATGCTCTGAACGAAACGGTTTCAAGTTGAAGATCATATTTTAGTTTTTTTTTTATTTTTATTTAGTCCTTTAACTTGCAATTCCATAAAATTTCGTGTTCTCGTGGTATAATTTAATTAATTGCAGCAGTTTGCTTTTGGTCCACGTAATCTGTGAAAAATAAAGGCAAAATTACAAAAAGGCATAATCCCCGTCCGCATATTCATTTTCCGATCGGTTTTCTTAGATAAAGACCGAGGCCGAACCGTTTTTCTTGGCCAAGCAAAAAAAAGACTTGCTGGATGCCGAAAAGTGCAGCGGCGTTGCCATACAAAATTTTGCAAAATATGAAACCTATAGGATGAACAGTTAACACAGATTGTAGACAACTTTTGTAGATACCTACATGTCGAAATAGAAAAAAAACGTCCGGAGTTTTTTGTACAATTGATGATTCGGAAGAATTTTGCATTGTTCAAAATGTCTATTTTCTCGTAATTGTTTCCTACAGGATTCAGAATTTTTCCCCCTTCAAAAAGCTGTAAAAAAATTAAAATCACCAATCAGTGAGTGATTAATGTTGATTCGGGCTTGAATATAGTGATATCAAACAAAAGTACAGGAGTAGTTAAAGTTTTATTAAATTAATTAACTTGCGCCATAAACTTTAAATTAAAAGTTAAAACGGAAATTCTGAAATAGAAATAATACTCCGGTGATATTCGCTACTGCTGCATTCATTCTTCGAAAATATATGATGATCCTGTTAAACAAAGGCGTAAAATTAAACGCTGAGGCAATTTTAAAAGTTAATCCATTATGAGAATAGAATCCAGCTGGGAAAATTATTAATTTAAATGTGCTTTTTGAGTGCCGGCGCTTCGGGCCATACAAAAAGAACTATACGAGTATATGAAAACGTCGCTCGTGCAATGTTGCACTTATATTCGAGCAATATTTTTCTAGAAGCCTTAAAAAAATGATATATAGGGTGGTATAAAATTCATCTGACTTGAGAAAACAGTTTCATTGCTTTTTCAACTGTAAACTGGCGAAATGTGTCAGTAAATAGATTAGAAACCCACATCAAACAACATAAATATGTACTATTAAAATCAATTAAGGGTACAGACTCTGTTGTCTATCCGGATGAAATTTATTCCTGAGAAGGTAATGCGTTGCTCCCAAAATATAATATCCCCAAATATCGACGAATATCGTTTAGGAATTCGCGAAATATTGGGCAAAATATGCTATATTATTATTACATTATTTGTATTTTTAAGCCTATACAGGGTGATATTGGGAAAAAATAAACATTCAGGTATTAATTTGCTCTTGAACCTAAATAATAGACTATTCCTTCTACTTATTCATCAAGAATTATTGCAAAATTATTTACAGGGTATTCAATAAGTTAGTTAAAGGAAAGTAAATATGAACTATAGAAAAATAAAAAGGGACCTATTTAAAAAAATAAAAAAAATGAGATTTCGAAAATGGAAGATCATGTTTACTTCCCTATTACCTAAAATAGGTTTGAAGATATTATTATAAAATTTTACAATTCATTTCAAAGTAGATAAATAAGTACTAAAGTTCTCGATTGACAATTAATGAGAATGAATGAATTTATGATTTAAAATTACCTGTATAATGGATTACTTCTAAAACAAAACAACGCTCATCGCTAGGTTAGCATGACTAAATGGTACCATATCAAGATAAGCTGAGTGGTTGCTTGCATGAACAAGCAACACTTAAATATTTTTGAAAAAAAGTAGTAATTTACCGATCTAACGTTGGCAACCCCGTAAAACTATCTCCCGCAGCGGATCTTTCACATTGCTTGCAATATTGGAACTTCGAACAGAATGAGGGTAATATTCACCTACAATGGTAACGTTGAAAGCAGAACTTTAGTAATTAACGTTTGGTAGGAATATTGCAGTTAAGTATGTTGTAATGTGGCCTAATGAAAACATAAACTGCAAACCCGATCGTCCCAGTTTCGTAATAAGTACATTTTATTATTATTATTGTAAACGGGCCAAAATTCTCTTTTCGTATCTTGTCACGATAATGATAAAATATATAATGACGTCGAAAAATCTCTTGTTTGATAACAAGAAATGGATTTGAAACCTTCGAAAAAAATTAAATATGTATAAAAATAAATAAAACTATATAAATAAAAATATAAAACTGTTTCATTATTATATTTATTCTTAGATAGATAATATTTAGGTTTTTTTGTGAAAATTAAATTAGTTATTACCCAAACATTAGAAACACCCAACTCTGCCTGCTTCATCGGTGTGATGATTGAGTAGCTTGTGTAAGTTTTAACAGTTAGTTTTTAACTTGGTATAAAAAATCTTACTATTTCTATATAGTTTATTTCACAGACATGCGAACTTCGACAAAAAATGTTGTGATCTTTTAACAAAGGAAATGTAAGGTCTGTTCCAACCCAGCCAAAAATCGTAATATTAAGGTACAAAAGCTTCTCAGTAGACTATAATGAGCACTTTTTTTGTAATGCGCAGTTTGTGTACCGTAATATTACGATTTTTAGCTGGGTTGGAACCAAGCTGTAGTTGAAATAAAATATAGGGATTAAATAAAAGTCTCACTAGTTCTATGAGCTAAAAAAGTAAAATAAATTATCAACTAACCCTATAAATTAGTATAAATATGGACAATGTACATTAAGAATATACTTACCAGCAATATGATGAAATCATAAGGGACTACTATTTTTCTGTCCGAATGCGATATTTTTGCGAGTCGTACTCGATAACTGATAAGCTATAAATGATTTATTTTCATTAGCGGAGTGAATAAAATATTTCATATTTATATATTTGCCCGAGTATTTGCCTGATATATTATATTTTCAGAGAAAACAAAACCGTTTTTTTGGAAAAACACATCAGTGACGTTCCCTGTATGAGAAATGGTTAAAACATATTTAATTAGTTGCCCAAATTATTGTTTTCTCATCCATTTATGTAGATTAAAGTCGCACGCCACTGTTTTGTTTTGGTTCGCGTGTCTGTGAAATAAACTATATAGTACTTACATCTAGATTTTAACAAAGTGACAAAAAATACGACTGAGCATCTGATACGGTCTTGTGAGTACCTACCACCGAATAAGTTTTGTTGGTTGTGAAACGTACGATAGTAGTGAATACAGAATCAGAATCTATTTGTGAATACATTTAAGTAACCCAACCGGTCTATTAGTTGTACCTACAAAGGTTATTGTTGAATTCTTTTACATAAAAATTATTAAATTGTCCCACGTTATTAGATATCTCTAATGGAATGAACATCACGTGAAAATTCACAGCAAACGAATTATACATTTTTTATTAAATTCGCTCGCAGGTTAATACGATGTATCACTTTCAATTTCCCACAAAAACCAATTTCCCGTATTTTGCCCGTTTCCTTTCCTTTCATCCGATGAATATATCTACTCCCGACTCGAAAATTTAAATATTAAATACGCCCCGGAAAAAATAAGCTCCGAAAAGATAAGCTTCCATGCATCGCAAAAAGTAGTTATGTAGATTCTATTTGCGTTTTAATTGAGTATCTACACATAAGAATATATTAAGATGAAAAACCCAAGAACAAACTAAAACAGTAAAGACATTAAAAGAAAACATTAATACAATAAATTTCAACATCTATTTTCCCAACGTCTGTTATCATTGTTCTGTCAATACTCGTCAGAGTAAAACTTGTAATTTTCTGATATTCTTCGTCAGTTCCAAGTCGAAATAATAATTCTCGTTATCGGTCTGTGCCATTTTTTCCTTCGTATATCAAACGATGGAAAACTCTCCCTTCGGCCAATTTTCCGAAAACTCCATCACTACTCTCCAATAAAGATACAAATATCTTTATACGCCTCTGACCTTCTATAAATATATGGCCCAATGAAAAAGTAAGACTTACTATTAGTTCATGGGATTGCTCCAGAACAAAATGAGTATTCAACTCGATATATCAAAATTACATTGCAAAACAAAATTATGTTAGAGTAGATGGTATGTATGTAGATAGATGATGAACATCATATAAACATATGTCATAGATGAAGTATCAGATGGTAAATGATTCTAAAAAACAAAAAAAACTTCCAGGATTCTGAAAACTAAGCTGGATGCTTATACTTGAAAGTGCAAATTAGTACGCAATATTGTCTGTGGGTGCAAGGAAGACAGCTCTCATTAGTCTCATATAAAAGAAAAAGGAAGAGTAATATTGCGGGATTGCAACTTTCTAACTCCAACATCTCGCACCTTTAAAGTGACACAACTCAAAAATTGAAGCTCTGTAGTTTTAGTTTTTACAAACAAAAATCCTACTTCTGAAGTTAAATTTTAAATTGGCGACGAAACCTGATGGGATTCTTGTTTGGAAAAACTAAACTATAGATCTTCAATTTTTGAGTTGTGTCACTTTAGTTTTAAAGGTTCGAGATGTTGGAACTCCGGATTTCCATTTTCAAATTACAAAAACTCCGGATTTCCGAACGTGCTAATAAATAATTGAAGGGGTTTGCGATTATTTTTACAGTAGTACCTATATCGTAATTTATCACTCGTCTCTCTATTTCCCGACGAAAGAAAAATAAAATAAATCCTTCGGGAATTATGCGGTTCGGAGAAAAAGTAATCAGTGCCCTTAATGGAGCTGTTCCCGACGGTTAATAGACCGTAGATTTAAGAGCGCATTCCTGATAAGATCGGCGAGAAAAGGGCCAAATTGGGGTATTTAACAAATCAAGGGTCGGTAACGTTAGAAGCACGAGTTCATTAATTTTTTGTGCCATTTTTACATCACCTGTCGCCGAAAGAGAATTTGTTAATACTTGGATTTGTGTCCGTTTCGTCAGTTCCCGTTTCATCAGTTGACCCTAAACTAAAGTAGTTAGAAGCAAATACCAGAGTGGTGTTTTTGTGGGATTTTAACCTAACTTACCTATACATATACAAAACTATTGTAAAGAAGTAAAGAAGAAGTTTCAGGATGTTAAAGTTAACAATTAATAAGAGATTTTTTTATATTGGGCCAGAGGAACTTTTTTTCGTCAAAATATGTACAAAGTAATTGATTGTATCTCTGTTTTGTGCCATATTTTTTTGTAATTTTTTTTAAATTATCAATCCCTAATTAATCCGCCCTTGTTAAAAATCTAATTTTGGAATCCAAACTAGATTTATCGATTTATTCATTCTGAATTTTTACTACTTCCAATTTTCCTTCTTCAATTCTAACTGAATTAACTCTGGATTAAAGTTTTCCTTTAACTGACCATCAAGGAATTTTCAAAAACTCACTTTCCTTACACGATGACATTGTCTATTTCATGTGTGCCTGTAACGGTTTGATCTTCTTCAGTTTTCAGAATATTTTTCTCAAATTTCTCCCAATTGATCATTCGCATCACGTCCGTATCTCCCGTTATTTCTAAATCACCACCGAAAGTTTTCCACTCCCCAATGACCTGTGTGTGTTTGGCCATGATTACAACCTAAACAGGAATTGTTACAATCAATTGGTTTGTTCACAAGCGCCATTATCAATTGAGTTTGATGTTTTTCATAATTTGCTAGAAGTAACAGATGAATTAATTAATTATGTACATATTGGCCCGTATTCAGCGTCCCATTTTAATGTTAGGGTAACGATAACACAAGTGACATTTTTACATTGTTGTTATGGAGTAACTATGGACTTTGTTAGGACTTATAGAGTTGCTTTAAAATGTTAAAATGGGGCGCCGAATACGGGCCATATTATGTATAATAGTTTAACTGATGGTGTATTGTGAAATAAAAAGGAGCAGAGAATTAGGATAAATTAAACCATAATGAACACTCAACAAATTTGTTTTTTATTAAACCACAAATAGAGTGTTAAATATTGCTCGTATAAATCTCTGATATTTGGTCAAAAAACTTGCGGTTTCTTTATAGGAATATTTTAAACTTTTAGCAGTTATTTTCGTCTCGGCTTTGATCCACAGTATGAGTTAGATAAATAAGAAATAAAAAAAAATACATAAAGTGGAGTAAAGGGTACATAAAGCAAGTAGAATCCTTACCTGACAAACGATCAATTTCTAGAAGTATTCCAGGTTCCGTTTCTACTCTATCGACGTAATACGTCTCGGGTCGTAATATCCGGTTTTCCGGATTTTCTCAAAGCGAATTTTTCCAAAGTCAGCATACCGACGACATTTAGAAAACCGCCTATTAATAAATTTTTCTTTTTCAATGCCTTTACGTTTTTCATCTGTTCCTTTTCGTTATAATTATCGCCCACTAAAATACAAGCTTAGTATTTACTACATAGGTACTCGCGTGTAGAAAACTTTTTTGGGAACACATTTATAACTACACCACTGGAAATTTTGCGATCTTTATGCCCAGTTGCACCAAAGCATCCCAGGATGAATTCCTATCGTAAGTCAGACTTAAGTCTAAAATCAATTTTAAATACTGTTGCACCAACTAAAAATCTCTTTCCTGTGATACGAATTGATCACAGATCCTAGGTCGTCGATTTCTACGACTTGAGACGAGAATTCTAACCAGAAAAATTAAAAAATTGAGGACACTAGTAAAATTATGGATGTACATGCAGATATAAATATTGTGGATAATGTAGATATAATAGATATTATAGATTTTAAGGACATTTGCGACTGGTGGATATCTAATAGCTGGAGATTTTATAGGAGCTGATAAGTCCGCGATATCAAGAATTGTTGCAAAAGTGTCGCGAGTAATTGGTGGTTTAAAAGACATGGTCATACACATCGCAAGAAATGCTGTTGAAATTTGAAATTGCAGCTGAGCAAAATATTTTTTTTTTGGATGTAGCTGCTTTCCCTCGTGTTGTGGGAGCACTTGGGTAATTAACACGTTTTTGTTTATCTTCCATCTTAATTTATTAATAAACACGTACCTATAACACTATATAAAATAATACCAAAATTTAATTATGAATGTAGGTGCTAATTTATATCTACTATTTACTATATTACAATTTACTATATTTACTATTCTTTTGTAACTGATGGCCTCAGCAACTAATAGGTTATTTGGACGCTTAAAATAACAACTATCTCCGTTTTTTAGAACGTTTTTCAACAATATTCTTACGTTGCCAGTTGTTATTTATGTTAAAATGGATCCTAGGTAAAATAGCCTTTTTTAAATTTGGTGCAACACATTCCTATCTTAAGTCGATCACACATTTAAGTCAGACTTAGATAAAATGTAGCCTAGGATATATTGGTGCAACCGGGCATTACTCTTTTATCGACGAGTGTCAATTGAGCTCTCGTTACCAATCCCTTCCCCCTGTTCGGTGTATAAAACTTCTTAAAAATTCCAACTGTCAAGCTACATTTGGTGAGATGTAGGTGGAATTATTTTATCAAATAGCGCATTAAATAGGATTTCGCTTTTCTCGTCTGAAATATTAGAGTATACCCTTTAATTTCCCGTTTTTTTTGTGGTGAAATTGAAACAAAATCTGTTATCGGAGCAAATTTATTCATGTCGGTTTATCCTTAAATCGGAAAAATAAAAAGCCCGGCCGTTTTATAGATTACCGTAAACCGATATAGGTTTCGTCCCTTCGGAGGATTTACATATTTTACGTTGTTTTATTTTTATACATTGTTTTATTTTACGTTAACATAGTTGAGTTTTTCGAAGCTTTTAACCAACGTTGAATTTTTTTTCCTCTTTCTCCTCTCCTGTTTGAATTCCTTTAACATTTAGAGAACAATCGTGACCAATGTACCGTAACCGAAGGTTATGTATGGTTTGACCCTTATGAGACATTTCTTTTATTGCCTCAACATTAATCCTCATTCCTAAATCAATCCGTTATTAACTTTCCTTTCGAAGACCAGAAAGTTCCGAGTTCCGAATGTTCCGACAGAAAGTTCCGACTAGAAACGGAGATAATTTCAAATAGACTTTCAAATTACATATAGACATTCCCAGTAGAACGGAGTGACTTATTTATACGGTAATGGAAAAATTCGCCTAATTTTTTCTGACTAAAATTGTTACGTAGATATAAATACTTATATTGGAAACTACTTCCCGATTTAAATATAATTTTGTATCATATTTGATGTAATAAGGTAGATACATCTCCTGAAAATACTTTGACATTTTATACATTTTGACACCATTTTCTTAACAAAAGTGAGCAACAGCTTTGTTATTTTAAATTGAAAACCCTATAAATTAATATATTTTTTAAATCGACGTAAAATTCTTAGAACAATTTTGTTTAAAACCCTTTATTCCATAAGTATACGTAATAGTACAGTAGTAAAGTACTTATTGAATTATTAATTTGTTTATAGAAAATTTGACCGTTTCGTATCCTTATAAAAATTTTTATACGAGCATCCGCTAAATCAATATAAGAAAGATTTATGTTGAGTGGCTATTAGGAAGGCCAAAGATATTTACCTGTAATAAGTTTTTTTTTTAAACCTTTAAAAACTTGCTGTGCTTGTCCTATATGGAATCAATTGGAACTTATATCTAGGAACTATTTCGGTCCTTGTGGACCAACAAACTTTTAGGGTTGCGTGAGCTGATTGATCATATTATATGTTAAAATATTGTCTCAAACATTATACTGGTTTTAATATTTATAATGCTTTTGTATATCACAAATGTTGTTAGGTAGGTAAATGTTTTTGTATTTATTTGATCCCTGAAATTGGATACAGAACATATTTTTTATAGACTTGCGAAACAAAGTTGAAAATAGGTCTCGGCATTCAAGAGTTTTAATTAATAAAATAACATCCGTGGATGTAAAGTGTACCAAAATTATTTCTATAATTACACTGAACTTGATTAATTGAAACAATTGCTTACACCAAGTTGACGAAACTCACCCTTATTTGAGCTATTATTACAAGTACGTACATATTATAAGTTTGTTTGATAACATGCAATTAATTATAAATTCTGCTTTAATGTAGAGAATATGTTGTAGAAACTTTTAATCAGCATGCACAATGACTTGCTAGCTTTTCATTTCCGATTTAATTGAATTTAAATTAAACGTTCCCTGTCTGCATTTGCAGTTTTAATAAACT
Organism: Phyllotreta cruciferae; assembly: GCA_917563865.1. Taxonomy (NCBI): domain Eukaryota; kingdom Metazoa; phylum Arthropoda; class Insecta; order Coleoptera; family Chrysomelidae; genus Phyllotreta; species Phyllotreta cruciferae. The sequence goes on along the minus strand of OU830609.1, from coordinate 2,535,304 downwards.
CATAGTCCCCCGTGGTTATACATGTATGTAAATCACTCATTCTTGACCCCTTCGGAATAGAAACACGACCCGGCCTGAGGTTAATAAGGTATACGAAACTTCGGTAACTTTACTTATTTGCGAGTAGGTACACTTATCAGCTTGTATATAACTAAAATCTGTTCATAATACTTTAATGCGAACTTAGTAAAGACTGGTCCATCCGACCTCTGCGGTAAATACGGTATATTAAATGATGTACGATGTATTAATAAATTAGAATTAAAAATCTCAAACGAGCAGTACAAGGTATAAATATGGTGACGCTTTGTTATGATGAAATTTTTGAATCCAAGAGAGGACATTATTAAAATGAAGATACAGTAAAAAAATCTCCATTTAACCTTTATTTAATCATAGGTAGATACTACTTTTATTATTAAAGTATTGATGAAAGGCTGCCGAAATCTTGAAGAAGTAGATAAATAACTAACCACAAAAAGTGCAAAAGTCTCGCAATTAATGATCAGACGTATCAGACACAATTCAAGTGTTGGTTTGATTTGTGATAAAATATATTCGTCAATTTGGAAGAGGAAGATAACGAAGAGAAACGCGAGAAGTTTTCCAAGTTCCGGAAAATCAAAGACGAATTTCAAAACCGCCTGCGTGAAATTCACATGGACAATTTTACACGTTTGTCGATAAGGCTTATTTAATTGTGCTCTTTACTTTTGCTGTAGTGTTTTATTTTTTCATTTACCTTTAATATAATCCATACTTTTGTTAATGAGCTCTACAAAGTTTTTAAATTTTGGTGGAGGAATTCGCAATAGTTTTACCAACGAATTCCATAGTCTCTAATAAGTTGAAAATTTAGCAATGTTTACTTTCTTGTTAAGTTAGCCAGAATTTGATAGTAGAATTTGATCTACCCTTTCCAAAAATATCTAAATTTACAACAGAACCTCAATGATGCCACAATACACGCTTTATAGATTTGTAGGGCTTTATAGCGAAATCGGGCATGCTACAGCATGTATAGCGTATCTCGATCCAATGCCACTACCCTACAGGAGATATGTAGATAAGTATGTAGACAATATGTAAATGGATAATAGTATTTAGTCTGGTTTTCACAGCCGCTTCAACACCGCAATAGGTACATATAAACAGAGATCCTGTCTCGCCTACGTATATTTTCGGTATGTGTTTGCGTTTGGATAGTACATTAATCGCAGAAGGCGGACGAGAAGCGCACACTTGACTTCCCGAATTTGATCATTGATAACTTTTCACTATTGGCTTGGATTGGACTTTACTGGCTCGCTCGGGTATGAAATGTAGATTAACCGTTCTATTGTGAGGTGAACATCTGTATAAATGCGGAAAAATGCTGGAAAACGATACTTAGTTTCGAATTAAATTAATGAATGTATCCACCGAAATTTTGAAAATATTGACTTCATCTACCCCACAAGACACTGTATTATAATATCTAAGTGGATAATAGCATTTAGTCCTGCTTCCACCGTTGTATAAACAGAGTCTTGCATCCCTGGAGTATAATTTATGAAAGGTATTTGAGTTATGTAACCCGACGAGGCTGCAAGAAGTTTGTCTTTGGAGGGTGTATAGGAGCTGCACCCTTTTGACTTCCGGACTGTGATACCTGAAAAACTTTCTACTATTGCTTTACTGGCTGGCTCCGGCATATGAGATGTAGATTAGTAGCCTTATCTCGTTATTGTAAATTGTACGTACGAGTCAAAACACCGAAAATAACCTGCATGTTTTCGAATATAAATGTTTCCAATTGACGGACCAATAGTTTGTCGTGACATACCCTGTATACCCATTTATTTTCTTTCGAGCAGAGAAATCGATTCAGAGGTTGAAAATTCTAATTTTCTTGCACCTTTAATAGGATTTTTTAGTAGATAGATTTTTTAGCGGTTTGGTAGATGAGCACCTTCTAAAAATCACGAATGAACTTTTTTCAAATAGGAATACATTTTAACAATATGTATTTATTCGGAAATATCTGTTAAATTGTTCGATTCTTTGTCAGGTCGTAAACTATTTTTGAGCCAACTGGTCGGAAAAACTTTGGAAACATCTCGATTTCGGGCCGACATAATTGACTATTTATATTTTATGGGCAGTCTTTTCGTTGAGTTTGGACATTGACGGGAGAATTTTATTGAGACATGAATATGGAAAACAGTCGGATGCAGCGCAAAAATCTATTTTCGATGACAACAATGACGACTGGATGGTTTAAAAAAATGTACCGATATATCCAGTTTTGTCGAATTGTAACAATCGAATATTGACAAACAAATTTAGCCAATTTAAATTATTGATAGTAGGTAAATAATACGAGAATTCAAAGACTTCTAAATCATCGTTGCAGCGATTCATTCTCTGCGATTATTGCCGACTCTTCGAAATCGGCGACATTTTCGTTGTTGTTCAATAATATGTTCGGATGTATCGAAGGAAAAAGTGGATTTATGCCTTTGTATTCTCGGCCGATCGTCCAGCATAGGCTTCAAATAAAAAATTATATAATTGATTAATTGAACTTGAAGCTTTTAATATGCATATAGTCAAATAAATTAATTTTATACGACTCATCAACATTATTTACCATTTAATTCTATGGGAAACTAATTTTAGGTTTTAAATAAAGGGGTTTATTTCATGGAGCCAGTCCTGTACTGATTTAAGTTGAACGAACAATATATTGAGAAAAATATAGCATGACAGCAAGCAATTTCGACTGTCAGTATTTTATTAGGGAATTGATATTTTTGCAGGTTAAAGTGACATTCACTTTATTCGAAAAGTCAAAGAAAAACAAAATAAATACGTTCTCATCTGGATTTGCAACAAGTACTTAATCTGATAATTAATACAGGAAATCCAGGTTCTCAATGTTGTCAAAATAAATTTATTATCAAGTCAATGGATATTGATAACTTAATATGTATATTCTAATTTAGGCATAATAATAGCAAAGTTTCATAAAAGTGCCTTAATTTAATAAATATGTAACATTCGACAAAAATTATAATGATATTCCCATTTGTAAATGAACAAAAAAAGTAGCTATAATGGTGTAAAAATATAGATATTATAAGCAGGTCAATTTTACTTTTTCATTTAAAACATTTTAATGTGACTATTTCATCCTCAAAGTGAATTCCCTCCTCATTTTTTTTAAATTAGGAGACGTTGCGATACTTCATTAAAAAGAAAATGTAATGATCTACATATACAGGGTGAAATTTAAATAAATCTCGTAACTTCAACCGATGATTCTATGTCTTATGACTTGCAAAAAAGTTCATTACAACGTCCTACCGTTTTCGAAAAAATTAACTTTAAAGTTTATACGTGTGAGTATAGTGATACCACTTCAAAATACAAAATCCATGCACGAATACTAACTATTTTATTATCAGTTTATTACTTAATCGTCTAATTGCACTTCAACATTAATTAAAAAAAAATCATTTAGGACCTATGTTAATTATAATAAACTTTTTTGCTAGTCATAAGACGTAGAATCATCGGTTGAAGTTACGAGACTTATTTAGATTCCACCCTGTATAATGCGCTACGGTATTTTTATAAAATATTTTATTAGGGCCTGAAATTGCAAAATTGATATTAGCAGTAAGTTTTAACCAATTAGTGTTTTAGTATTAGTGTTTTAGTATCAAAAATTGGATTTATTACACTTTATAACTCTATAATTACAACACTCTGTATTTTATTAGATAACATATCCAATATTTTCGTAATAATTTCTCTTATGTTTTTATCGCTTATCTGTAAGTACTATTAATAAATCGTCAGAAACGTTTGCATTAAAATTTTAAATTTGAATTATCGCGTAAATTAACAAGATGTCGACGTTGAAAATTTGTTTTCTACTTATTTATGTCCTTTTTGCTGTAAGTAAATTTAAAAAATTAACTATTAAAATTAACAATCATAGTATGACTATAATCTGGTCCGAATTTTGATATTTTAATATGCAATTTTTCTCAAAATTGTTTATAATAGATGCTTTAGTAAATACATATATTATCTATTATTTTTACTGCTTCATTAATCTAGTAGGCTTTCGGCATTGAGGATCTGTTTGGATTAATATATTTTTATTTATATTACTGTCCTTTTATTTTTTTTGTTTATAATTTCCGAAAATTACTTTAATACTTGTCAATAGGTTAAAAGTAAGTTTAATAGTGCCTATACCTTATTTCTGGAATGCGATTAAAATGTATTCATTTGCGGCTTTTAAATTATTATTATTATTTGAAAAACCGTCATATTTTGTTCACAATCATTAGATATTAACTGAATATGTAGATATTATGAAATATTGAACATTTTATAGAGATTACGCTATATGAAAGAAACCTTATTTAGAAGGTAGATATTAAATGCAGGCAGATATTAAAGCCTACTAGAATATTCATGAAATGTTACAAATTATTTTGAAAATCACTAGTTTTTATTTGTACAATGGTCTTTTTGTTTAATATCAAAACTAACTACGCATTCCTTACAAAATTTTATTATAACCCAAAATTCAAAAATTTTTGAAAAAATTTATTTATTAAAAAAAGGTCTGAAGAACAGTATCTACTAATTAATTTCTAGTATGTTTCCTATAAACAAGTTACAGCCGTACAAAGATAACTGTACAGATTGAACATTTTCACATAATAATTAACCGAGTTTTCCTAAAGAAATAAGGATAGGGAATATTTCCTATTAAAACATCAAAATCGAATCACTCTGTATGATTATTGCTTGCAGAATGGGCAAGATGTGTTCGTGAAAATCCCCAACGGGCTGATAAAAGGAAGAACGGAGTATTCGCTGAGGAAAATCTCTTTCCACGCTTTCCAGCAAATCCCGTTTGGCAAACCGCCGATTGGAGATTTACGCTTTGCGGTAAGTTCCTTGTTAATATTTTATTAGTAACAAAACAGTGAAGAATGAGTTATGTGTCGTTAAAGAGAAAGAAGAATCTAAATTCCATGAGCAAATACATGCGGAAGTACCGAGAGGGCGGCAGTCAAACCCGCTATTTTAGAAATAGGTAACTGTAAAAAACACACGGTTACATTTTTTTAAATTTTATCGCCTCCAAGAATGTATTGATTCAAATGGATTTATTTTGCGTATTCTGCATATTTGTGGAGAAACTGTAATTACTCATCACTTTCTGAGACTATAATATCTATTCAAATTATATAAAAAAATAAGCAAAGAGGGTACCTATACTACCTTGTATTAAAAATTTCATAAAAATGGCGAAAAATGGAAGTGTAAATTTGTAATAGCAAAATGTATATAGTGAACTATAACATATTTAGCATACTTTAGGAAAATTTTCGCGAACAGTGTTCGTACGAGAAAATTTGCTCGACGGAGTACGCACTTTTATATTGTTGTTGCCGAGTTCGTTATTTCCTCTCTTATTTAATTGATGTTTGAAATTAAATGTATAATTTTTTCCAGGATCCCGTGCCTGCGGAGAAATGGGAGGGTATGTTGGAAGCCACAAATAACACTAAAATGTGTTTTCAACAAAGTAACATGTACAGAGTACCGAATTTTAAGGAACTGGAAACCGAAGACTGCTTGTACTTGAACGTTTACAGGCCTACGGTAATTAGATTTTGATCAATTTTAACAAATCCTTGTACATACAATTCCTTTTTCTTCTCATAAAAAAATGAAGACGTTTTATAATTCAAATTTAATATGAAACGAATTATAAAATTTTATGAAGTTTAAGAGTTAAAGAGTAGCTCGCTAAGCTAATCTTCGCCTTCATGGGCAAATGTTTGTACATTTGTTTGTTTAAATAAAGACTATAATAAATAAATGAGTGCTTGAGTAAAAGAAGGGGCTATGCCACAAAAGTTTCTTTTTGTTTTAATGGTTCTGTATAATGCTGCTATCTGTGCAGCATAATACGAACTCCTTGGAAGTGTGGTAAGTACTCGTATATCCCTTTGTCTGGTTAAAATGCTACTGACATTCTGGCAGTTCTGGCAGTTCTTCATTTTCTCAAAAAGTTGATTTTGTGACATAGCCCCTTCTCTGGAACTTCTTTAAACTTACTTCACTGAAATTCATTTTCCCTAATTTGCAGTACGCTTCCAGGAACACATCCCTCTCAGTAATGTTCTACATGTACGGGGGAGGATTCGTTAACGGCGCCGGAAATTTCGATTTCTTCGGACCTCACTACCTAATGGAAAATGGGGTCATTGTCGTCACCAGTAATTACAGGGTGGGACCTTTCGGTGAGCCAATTCTCTCGAAAAATTAATATTCATTTATCTACAGCAAGGATCTTAAAAATCATGATTCTCACGACCATTGTAAACAAACTAGTTGCTCTTCTACAGATATTGGCCCGTATTCAGCGCTCCTCTTTAACGTTAAAGATGCGATTAGAGTGACTCTAAGTCGTCCATAGTCGCTCCGCATAAAAACAATGTGCAAATTGCTAACAAGGCGCTGAATACAGGTCTTTATTTTTATCAAAATGTTCCATTAGAGCATTTTCTTCAAGATTTCATGAACATGATCTCCTTATTTCTACAGGGAAGGTAATGTCAATTGGCCACCAAGATCATGTAAATTGACATCTGTTAAGACTTCTTTTTGTGGGGTTATCTTCAAGTCATAATGTATTTTCCTTAACCTGGTTTTTTCTTAGGGTTCCTCTCCACTGGAGACGAGACAATACCGGGAAATTTCGGCTTGAAAGACCAATTATTGGCCCTCCGATGGGTTAGAGATAATATTGAATATTTCGGGGGAGATCCTTCGAAAGTTACGATATTCGGTCAAAGCGCTGGAGCCGCTTCTGTGACTTATCATTTGATGAGCGACAAATCTGCAGGTTTAGTTTGTTTTATGAATAATTAACTATGAATAAATACAGGCAAGTGCAAATTTCAATTTTTAACACGTCTTATTTTTAGGTCTTTTTAGAGCGGCCATCGCTCAAAGCGGTTCTATTTTGTGCCCTTGGGCTTATCAAAGGGACCACACAAACTTGGCTTACCAATTAGCAACGAAAGTCAAACCGGATTTCGATAACTCAAGCGATTCCAGCAAATTGCTGGCCTCATTAAGGGATGCACCAGCTTCTGTTATCAATGATGCAGCTTCTAGTTTCAGAGTAATACTCTAATAATATCTATCTATCTTTAATCTAGGGTTTCGATACTACCAATACGAATGTACCTTCTAAATATCGTTTCTTATTCGATAAAATTTGAACAAATAATCGTATCTAATTATCGTAATCGTAATCGATTTTTTTTGCATTTATATTTAATACGCCAACTTTTTTATCTAGATAATCAGATAAAATGTGGAAATTTCTCACTTGATACCTGCAATTGCATTTTTCTTTACCTTTTCCGATTAGAAGGCATTATTTCTACTTCATATAAAACATTCAAATTATGATATTATTTTTTTAAGTTATAGGGCTTCGATACTGTTAGTAATCGATCCAATAGTTTCAATATTAATAATGCGTATCGATATAGCTTTCACGATTTTATTGACGAGTAAAAATAATCACTAATTAAGTAGGTAATTTATGCTATGTTTAATGAATGTGTAATTTTAGCAAACTGTTGACAACGAGCAAATAATTCAAGGATTCTGGTTCACGCCTACCATCGAACCAGAACATAAAGACGCCTTCATTACTGGAAACATGTACACAGCCATCGAATCCGGTCGAATGAACAGAGTTCCTTTAATGATCGGCATTACTTCTGAAGAAGCGATTTCTAGAGCAGCGGGTGAGTTGCATACATGATTGGCTTTACGGCTAAAAAAGGGTAATTAGGGATTTTCTATACATCCCTAAGGGTTCAGACATCGGTACACCAGAATTCCCCACCAAAATAACAACCCATTTTTGGGTCGTACTTTACCCTTAATCCTTTACAAGAGTTCCCCACCAAATTATAATCCCTTTTTGATCAGTATTTTTCCCTTAATCTAGTACAAACAATAATAAATATAATTATCAGCCATTTTAAGTATTACCTATTTTCTATCGGTACCTATCTACTAATAGGTACTAAGTACTATTCACGAGTAATTAAATCGATTTTGCGCCGGTATCGTAACATCCCCATTTACTATTCGATTAAATGTATGAAAATTACCCTTTTTAGCTGTAATGCTAGTTAAAATGGTGTAAAAAGTGAACAAAATCTATTAAAAAATCGCGAAAGACGTGAAATTTCAGTCACGTGTGCATCAATACGAAAACGATTTGCGAAGATTGGTGAACAACAATATGCATTTAACTGATTTAAGCCTCAAAAGAAAGACGGGAGCAGCAATTAGAAGTATTTACACTGAAGGGTTGTTACAGGACAATCTTGGGAAGGCTATAAGGGTATGCAAATTCTGTTTTTATTGTGTTACTTTTTATTATTTTTATTTTATTATGTTACTGCTTTAGTAGTAGTAAAAATATAGTAAATGTAATCACTGTTATTGAGTAATTACTTGTGAGTTTTGAATGATTGAGGTATTTGAATCCCTAGAGTTCTCGTTTGGTGTTGAAGAAATAATATAAAATTTTAAAAAGTGAACAAAAAAAATATAACAAAAAAGACACAAATTATGTTTAAAATTATCACTAAAGTACTTAGCTATTTTAAAAGTAGTTATAAAATGGCAAAAAACATAAAAACTTAAGAGAAAAAAGAAAATTATCTATAAAATGATGAAAATCTGCAAAACAACAAAAATACAGAAAACAGACAAAAACGTTGGAATGATACCAAAAACGAGATGAAAACTGCTAGAAAAATTAATAAAGTAACTCAAAGATTAAAACTAAAATTCTACCAAATAAGTGAAAGCGACAATAAAAGTAAAAAGTCTACAAAAACACAAAACTAATGAACAATAAAATAGTATTAAAATCAATGAAAAAAATCAATATATTTTACTAATGCATAATTCATGATTTTTCCAGTTTTTCAGCGACACGTCGTTTAACCGACCAGTAATTAAGCATGCGCAACTTCAATCGAATTTCAGTGACGTTTATTTCTACCAGTTTTCCTATCACGGCCCAATGGGAGGCAACAGGCCCTATTTAGATGGTAAAAACGACGAAAATAAAATAACAAAATTTTATAAAAATATTTTTCAGGCGCCTACAGAGTTGGGCACGCGGAAGACAATCACTATTTATGGTCGAATTTCAATCACACATTATTGAACAGATACCCCCAGGTAGATATCGACACTAGCAATAGATACAGAACGTTATTTACTAATTTCGCTAAATATCTGTAAGTAAATTCTCATCTATAATAAATAGAAACAAAACGGTAATTTTCCAGGAATCCCACACCGGAAAAGGACGAATTGTTAAATAACGTAATTTGGCCCACTGTGAAACCGGACGATTTTCGATATTTAGACATCAATGAGACGTTAACGATACGGAGGAATCCCAAAGGAGATGTTTACAATAAATGGGTGCAACTGTACGAAAATTACGCTGTAAAACCTTATGATACTTTTTAAATGCGCATAATTTACGAATAAATCCAAGTTAAAGAGCCTAATAGAAATGTATAGGAACGGTACGCCATTGGCGATTTTCCCTTTGGAAATTTACACTTTATTAGTAGTTATGTACTTAGTAGAAGCTATATAAAAACAGCTATAAAAAAGAAAATGCTTGCTATACGTTTCCAATTCTACCATAACAATTACCTTTATACGTCTATTTCTTCTATCGGGGCCACGAGCAGGAACATCAGTGATGAAGTTCCCCGTTTCCATTTCCCCATTTTTCTGCCAAACACTCGCAGTAATTTTTTATTAACTGATAGGTGCATTAAATAGAGGGTGAACCGTTTACTAATATCTTCATAAAACAAAAATCAATAATAATTATATCTAATAATTTATAATCAATAAAATCAATAAATAAGCAATTTTGGTTGAGTACATTTTTGATTATCAATTCGTTACTTTTAGAAGAATAAACAAGATTCGATTTGATTAGTTTCTTAATGTTAGTTATATCTACAATTTTTGACTCATTATTATTTACAACTTCATGCTGAATTACTTACTAATTTTGCTAACAGGCACTAAACTCTCCTTCCGCACATCTGCCATTATGAGATCTAATTGAATTTATCCTTAATTTATGTGTCCTGCTTTGGTCCACTTCACGCCTGTACGAATGGCACGGTAGGTATTTCTACGTCCAGCAGGACATCTGCGACGCGGGCATCAGCAGGAAAATGGTAGTTCACATTCACGAAGTAGGATTCCTAACCATCCGTTAAGGAGGAAAATCGACTAGCCAGAAAATTCGAGCTTTTAATAAAATCTACCTACTTATATTCTAAGAAGGGTTTCCCCTTTTAGGAAATAAGAACCTGTAGTATGTATATTAGGCAATATATTGGAATACGACCCGAAAACCGAGAGTTGCGGACTTGTCCAGAGAAGACTGACTGACGTATATTTGCGAAGATATCAAATATATCCAGACAGTTGGAGAAGAGTAGGGTTTTCTTATCGTCGCCTATTTTCGCATGAAAGATACGGGCAAGATTTCAACATACTTTTTGCTTGCGAATTTTATTGCAAAAGAGTTTCTTATCTAGAATGGGAATATCTGCAATCGCTACTTCAGGCTGAGACTAAAAAGTTTCAAGTTTGGAACAAACAAATTGAGAATAAAAATACTTATGACATATACACAGGTCGTATTAGATGATGCGATTTTTTTTACAAACATATTTTGTGCTACGCAAATTTTCTAAATGCGGATGAGTAATATGCACACTGTAAATAAAATTGTAACGCATTTAAAATCGCATGCAATTTAATTTCTTGAGCCTGTTCTAGGGACTTTTTTGCCTCTCTTCTGTAAAGTGGTGCTAGTGCGATTGTTACATGAAATATTGACACGTGAAATATTAAATTAATTATATATCACAAGCTGGTAAGTAATTTTTATTAGCAGGTTAGCTTTGTTGTTTATTAGATCGTTTACTTCAAGATTCTTATTTTTTGTAGAAATGGATGATAAACATTTTTTGAAAAAAAGAGCAGTAGTCAGCCTCTTAATTCAGTTATATTAGAGCCACCCATGTTTATGGAACGTAACGAGCCCTCAATACAGCAATAAAAATTTAAGAACTGAGGCGTGGACATCCATAACATCCATACTAACAAAAAATTTCGGGGTACTACTGACTGTAAAGGAAGTATCCACAAAAGTGGCAGGATTGCGAAGTACCCTGAGCAAAGAGGTCAAGTGCTCAAGGCGAATAGAAGATCGGGAACAGGAGAAGATAAAGGGGTTCCCCTTTATGTGTCGACTTGGTGAGCCTTTGATCAGTTACAGTTTCTTTTAGATTACATGGGCCCAGTGAAAACCAGCACAAGTAATTTAAATTTTAAGAGAACTGTAACGCTGGATGTTGCTGAACAAGAATCCCACGAAACATTGTTCGATAATGTTGATGAAAACATTGACGAATTTCTCTTATCACCTGAAGGTATGTTGGTGCCAGAAGAAAATGAATTTTCAGAAGAAAAGCAGACTTCTGATTTACCAGAAAGCATTATGTCGCAACCTGTGTCACACTATCACATTTCACCAGATAGTCACTGTTCACAGTCGACCTCGAAGGCAACACCTACAAACAATCCACGGAATTTAGCACCGGTAGTAACTGGGAAAAGAAATCAAAAACGGCACATGTCACATTCCAATGACGAAATTATAAGCATAATGAAAGAGGCCAACAATGAAATCAAAAACATTAATAACAGTTCCAATGGTTCTTCACTGCCGTCTGATATTGAAACATTTGGTGCAACAGTGGCTGCTGAACTGGCGCTAATTAAGACAGCGCACCTTAGGAGGCAAGCAAAATTGCAAATATTGGAAATTCTTCAAGATCTTCAGGGTGAAGAAGATAATTCATCAATCAAAATATTTTGTTGTAATATTTATGTAATGTATTATTTATTATGTAATGTCAATATAAAAAACTATTAGTGATTAAACTGTAAAAACTAAATCAGGAATTAGAAGGAAGATAATGTTGGAAAGCAATAAGTGGCAAATTTATGTCGGTACACTCTATAGAAAGAGACTCTCAATGAAAATGTAAGATAGTCATAGTATCTATCATACGCTCTCTTTGTTCGATACGTTGCAAAATAATAGACTGTTTCAACGACTCGGTGTACCGCGACGACTTGGACGACTGGTATATATTGGTATATTGCAGTGCAAAATGTAATGAAACAATATTTGTATATATTAAAAAATTTATCAATTGCCGTGAACATAAATTTTATTGTAAGTAAAATATATTTTACCGGAATATGGACATTAAAATCTAAATCTCAGACAAGCAACCAATGGCCGCATTTTTGCATGAATTTTTTGTCCTAAATTTTTCGACGTAAAATAAATAGTGGCCAAATTAGTCGGAAAGAGATGGGTCTCAAAAGGTTTTGTTTATTTTTCTCATTTCAGAAATTTTTTTTGGGACTCGGTTGTTCTTTACAATGCGAGTAACGCGAGATAATTCGCATAATTCTAGAAACGTATATAAACGCTTTTTTGCAGGATTAGAGGGAACCGCCAAGGATAATGGTATCATTCGTGGTAAATTTACTTGCGAAAATTTCGACCGAGAGTAGATATTATTAAAAAATAACGACTCTGGATAATTTATTCTACTCTCATTTTAGAAAACAACGTTGTGAATAATTTCACGTAAGAAACATTACCACTGTTAAAAGTTTAAAAATTTCTGAAATATTTAAGAGGCCCTTTTACTAGGAGCCTAGACTAGAATCGCACTTTTGAAATATACTCGGAAACTTCGATATGGCTCGTGTAGTAAACTTGCCTTTCGTTTTATAAATTCAATAAATTATGTTATACTTATGTATTACCTAAATTATCAGGTATAGTTTATTTCAAGATAAATAGTAAAAAAAGGGTCTAGAGCTTAGAGACTATAACAATTGACTAAGTACTTAGCACCTTCTAATACAATGGAAATTTTAAGCACATAGTTGGATCAGGTATTTAATTATTTAGGTATAAGGTATTTAGTGAACAGTATTTAGATTTCCAGGCAAGGGCTTACGAAATTTTAGGAATTTTAGGGTTAAATGTGAAGACAGTAAAAGAAATGTCGCGCAAGAGCCAAAGCACAAATAACCTTCAGTTACGATTGTTCGTTAAAGATAAAGAAATTTATATGAATATACGAAAATGAAAATCCGGAAAAATTAATTGTCGGATTAAAAGCTTCGAAAAACTTAACTATCGCATGTTGCAAACATAACTACAAGGTGTCGCAAAAAGTTTGGGTCATGATGGCTACAGACTGCTGAGAAGAAAATAAGATGATTTAACCTGACTTACCTATATCAAAAGTTTCATGAAGTTACAAGATGTTAAAGTTAAGAATATCAAAAATCGTTTGAATGCCAAAAAAAGTGTTTATTTCCAAAAATATGAATTTTATATAATTAAGTATAAATATTATAAAAATTATCATTTCTTTTGTAATAAAAAGTTGGCACTTTTCCCGCTGAAATTTTGACAAATCCAACTGATACCAAATGATAGGTCAAAAGGATTCAGAAATATAGAAATCAAAAAAAAAATATGGAATAAAATTCTGATCCACAAGATCTCAATAAATCTAAATAAATTTATATTTCCACCGCAAGCGTTTATTTACGGCTTTCCCCACACTACAGAGTAATTTTGAATAAAATATATATCGTTCGAACAGTAACACACGACTTTGCGTCTTCACATTTTTTTTCAGAAAATAGTACGTGAAACGTGAAAATTTAAAGCGATCGTTTGGATACTTGCATGCTTGAAATTCATTTTATTCTATCGAAAAAGGCGGGTAAGGCATTACAGTAAATAATAAGCTTGTATTTTAGTGGGCGGTGGAAATAACGAAATAGAAGAAGTGAAAAACGTAAAGGTATCGAAAACGACAAATTTGATAGTAGAACGTATCTTAAATCATGTCGATGTGCTGACTTTGGAAAAATTCGCTTTGAGAAAATCCGGGAAACAGGATATTACGGCCGAGACGTATTACTTCGATAGAGTGGAAACGGAACTCATGGAAACTGATCATTTGTCAGGTAAGGATTCACCTGCTTCATACATACCTACATTTTATTTTTATTTTCTTCTTTTATAACGTACCTGAAGGATCAAAGCTGGGACAAAAATAACTGATAAAAGTTTAAAATATTCTTTTAAGGAGACCGGAGAAAGCGGCTATTTTTTACAAAAGTCCGATATTAGAACGTGCAATTTAACACACGATGTTGGTATGATCACTAACCGATGCGAGGACTTCGAAAGGATGAAATCTTTCGAACCAAAGATATCACAATTGATATGAAAATAATCTGAGAAAGTGTTTTATAAACTGGAATCAACTAATATCACCAGGGTCTGTTATCACCAAGCATTGCCTAAATAGAATATCCTAATAAATAGTGTAAAACTGGGAGACAGAAATAATAAAAACCTATAATATTTCTGGGACATCTGAACGCCGATATTATTGAGTCAATAAAATTTGTCAAAATTTGGATAGTTTTGAGAGAGAGTTTGAGAAGTGTGGCACAGGATCTGCAATAATTCAATGGGAACTTGAACTACTTGAATAAATATTACTATATATTTAGGCAATTATAAAAGCTTCGTTCTTTCTAGGAAGTTAGGTATAAGCTATTTGTGACGATTTGTCCATTTTTCTGCTGTCCCTTTTTATACTCGCTAAGTTTCCTAACAACAATAGATGGGAGAATGGGCGAATGAGTTAAACAGATGTAAAGTTTTGTAATAACTGCAAGAAATATGTTTGAGTTGATTATCTGTCCGGTTATATGCGAGTTTTATAAGATAGTTCGTCAGAAGTTTTACAATAAAAGTTAGCGATATAATTTGATGGCTCTTAAATCATGAACTAATAACATGTAGATATATCTAACGAAAAGCGCTAATAAATTTAATCGATTCTTTAAATGTACAGCAAAATCTCTTCACAGCGCAACGAACAAATGAAATCATCGATAGAAAAAGGGGAAAACCTCATAAAATTCCATTTTCTGAAGTTATTACAAAACTTCCCGCAACATTTTCACAACAGCGAAACTTCCTTAATTTTTTTGTTTAGTTCCTGATGCAGACCTGGAAAGGGAATTATCCTGTGAGCAAATTGAATTCGGACGCAGAAGTGATGAGATACGACAGGCTAAATTTGATTACGAAATCGCTGCACAGTCTCGATGTTGACGTCCTAAGCACCCAAATGCATCCCAAAGCCGCTATGCACTAAATCCATATTGACTAGTAACTCAAATGAGCGATATTAAACGAAAAAGCTTACGAAATCACCGGTTCCTATACTATAATGTATGTATCTATTAATAAGAAATAAGTTCTATACAAAATACAAACATTCCAACAAGTTCCATTTTTGAACCCACTTCCTTACACACTGTATACCACAATATGAGAGTGTAATTTGGAATAAATTCAATAGTTGCAATATATACTAATTCTTTTTTTTTAATAGTGCCAATCAGACAAAAGAAATTATTTAATTGCCTTACTCTTTAATACCTGGTTGTATTCTTGTATAATCAATTATCTAATTTTTAAATGTCAAAAACTTAATCCTAATGCAATTTATTAATAATATTAATAAATTGCAATATATTAATAAAGTGTGACCTCTAAGCACGTGTACAATAAAAACATCGTGATAGGTGTTAAAATGATAAAGTGTAAATAATATGGTAAATAAACAAACCAAAACATTGCGGCAATTGCAGAAAACCTTTTATTAAAACTGAATACAAGTTAATTTGAGTCAGAAAATGCAGAAATTGGGTACCTATGCCAAAAATCTAAATCAGGGTTGCAGGAGAAATTCATTAAAGATCTAGACAGAGGTAATAAAAATTGGATCAGCACAGACTGTCTAGGTCAAAGATCCCGTTTGGTCTATTGTTTTACCGAATGCATCTGAAAGCAGTGATGAAGAAGATGCGATCACTAACGGAGACATATTAAAAGAAATTAGGGAGCTGCTTTCATCCATTAACTTTATGTTAGATATATTTGATAAAATGAATAAAGAAATTGAAGATTTGCAAAACTGTATATCTAATACTTAAAGAAAGAGAAGCATTGAAGTCGAAGGAATGCATAAAAAGGCTGGAAAGTGGAGTATCTGAACTGGAGTTGAAGAAACGCAAAAAGATTAATATGATCATAAACCTTCAAAAACAGAAAGAAGAAAATCTTCAATAGGTGCGATTTCTGTCAATTCTTTATGAATATTTCTAACGACTTGGGGTGAAATTAATCTACACTCATTTCTTATTCGTGTTTTGAGCTCCTCAATATTTGCCGATTTGGTCATAAAACTTTGCTTAATGTTAATCGCGTTTAGAATATTGTCAAATAGTCATTGGACAACAATATGAGCATTTGTTGAATTGAAATAATTAAATTCAATTATTTTATTAAGTACCTACCTACTCGTTTTTCATAACTTTGTTACTTCCTATTATCTTGTAATTAGCAAGAAATACAAAATTGATATTTGGCAGTTATGTACTAATATGTAGGTAATAATAATAAAATGTATTGAATGTGAAAAGCCCGCACGGAATCGGAATGGTCTGATTTGCAGTTTACGTTTTCATTAGGCCACATTGCAGCGTACTTAATACCAATGTTCCCGCCAAACATTAATTACTAAAGTTCTGCTTTCAACGTTACCATTACCCTCGTTTTGTTCGATGTCCTGATATTGCAAACAATGTGAAAGATCCGCTGCCGGGAGTTAGTTTTACAGGGTTATCAAGGCTAAATTACAGTTTTTTTGCCCAACACTTCACAGGTGCCTGCAAATATTACAACGCATATTACAAATTTCTCATGTTAATTAGTTCTTTCATATTGAATATTAAAAAAATACTATACAGTATTACATTTTCCGAAAAACAAATTAAATGTGATTTGAAAATAATTAATTAGTTGACTTTACCGATAGCTGGTCCTATAAAACGTTTAATTCCAAACTCCTTACATTTAATGTAGTAAACTTATTCCTTCGACCGAAGGCCACCCTGTATTTATTCTGATTTCCGATGTAACTGCAAACATTGTAAAAGGGCAATTTGTGTCGCGTATGTACAGTATTCCAGTTCTCTGATTGTGTTCTGTACTATTATGTATGTAACTCAGTAACAGGGATTGTATTTCGCCAATTTAACCAGAGTTTGTGTGCTAGCATTCTACTACTAGCTAATGTTCCGTCTAGAAGGAATTTCATTACGAATTTGTCATGATTCATAAAAATGGAACAATAATTAATAGATCAAACGAACTTACCTGGAAGTGAAGTTCGATCTTAATTATATGAGGCCTTGTTGAAGTAAATAAGTAGAATAGGTAGTATCTCCGCTAGCGGTCGAGATTCACACAATTTTAAAGAAATCAACACCCCACCACCCCCTCCCGCGCCTACGGTGCTAGGGTATTCAGTCATATTCAAAGCCTAATTGTTGCAATTTTTAGGGAAATTTGAAAAAATTGGGTAGGGTGGGAGCCTTATTTACTTCAACAAGGCCTCATATAATTAAGATCGAACTTCACTTCCAGGTAAGTTCGTTTGATCTATTAATTATATTTCGGCCTTGTTTCGTAAATAAGTAGAATAGGTAGCTATTTAAAGCGAATTGCGACAATTTATTCCTTTCTTAAAGAAAATATATTTTCCAAAACCGTTGAACAAAAAACAAAACAAGTTGTAACCTACATGGGTTACAAATGCAAAATATGGTTTACAAATATAAATATACTTATCTAAAGGAACATGTATGTATTGTACTAAAAGTTATCAATAATTAGAGTCAAACCCTCTATGAACCGAGAACAGATAAGGCAAAGTTATCCTGTTCTCTAACTGGTCTGCTGTAATAGGTTGCAAAGTGGCAGACACAGTTGAACAAAAAACAAACTCAAGTTATAACCTAAATGGGGGTTACAAATACAAAATATGGTTTATAAATATAACCTATATACTTATCTAAAGGAACATGTATTGTACTACAAATTATCTGTAATAATTAAAGTCAAACTCTCTACGGACCAAGAACAGAAAAAGCAAAATTATCCTGTTCTTTAATTGGTCTGTTGTAATAGGTTGCGAAGGTGGCAGACTTTTCCGTCCAACCTGCTGCTAACCGTATATTATCATAGGATACACCCTTTCTGGCAGCTGCCGAAGTAGCAGCGTGCCTAGTACTATGGGCTGTAAAAATACTTGAGTCCAGTCCACTTTTCTTTAATATAACTTTCAACCACCTAGATATGGTCTGAACTGTAGCGTCGTGGAAAGGTTTCTTAAATGTAATAAATAGATTATTAGATGATTGCCTCATCATTTTAGTTTTCTCTAAATAATCTATTAAGGTTTTAGCAGGGCAAATATCTGGGTCCATATCATAAAAGGGTAAAGAAAGAGTTGGTTGAATGCGGCCTCTACCTGAAGTTTTAAGTTTGGCCGGAATCATTATCATAATCTTATCATTGCTTCTAATAACGTTCCTCAGTTCTATATTGGCTAATGTCTGCACTCTCTGACCAGTTGCTAAAGCAATTAATATTGCCAACTTATATGTAAGATCCTCAACTGACAATTTCTTATTATCCATAGTTTTTACATGGGCAAGAACAATAGATGGATCCCATGTATGGGTGTACTTAGGCCGCGAAGGCTTTAAGCTATGAACACCCTTAAAAAACCTTTTAATTCTAAAGTCCAGGGTCAATTCCGAACCTAATATCTGAGAAAGAGCCGCCCTATAACAACCTAAGGATGCAAACGTCGCTCCTTTCTTAAATTGTAGGGTAAAAATTCCAAAATTTCGGGAACAGAAGCCGAAAAAATCTGCAAATTTCTAGATCTCCGAAACTGCCACCACAGTCTAAGGCCAGAATTATATTGTTGTATAGTGGAATCACAAATTGAGGCTAAGCAAATCTCCAGAGAGTCTTCTGGAACGGACCCTGTTCTTAAGGCTTCCTTGATAAGATTCCTGCTACCAGGGAAATCCTGCGCCATAAAGGATGAGCCGATCGTCTGTAAGAAAGTAGATCCTCGTCAGGTTCGAAAATTAATGGTTCGGAACACAATAGGGAACAAAACAACGGATACCATGGTTGGGAGGTCCATAAGGGTACGACCACAATCCCTCTGGCGTTATCTTCCCTTATTTTATGCAACATTCGCAGAATTAAGGAAAAAAGGAGGAAACGCATAGAAAAAGAAACCATTCTATTTGAGTGTAAAAGCGTCTGCTCCAATACTTTCCGGATCTCCCAACCATGACACAAATCTTCTACATTTCGCGTTTTGACTAGAGGCAAACAAATCTACATCTGGTTTCCCAAAGCGCTTAACGATTTTCCTAAATGCTAGATTATTTAATTCCCATTCTGTCTCGTCTGACAGTTTAACTCTAGACTCTGCATCTGCCTCAACATTATCCTCAGATCTAATGTAACTCGCAAATAAATAAATACTTCTTTTCTCGCACCATTGCCAAATAGCACGAGACAATAAATTAAGTTTAGGATATTGAACAATGCCCATCTTGTTAATATATGCCAGTGCTGTTGTATTGTCGACTCTACATAATATGTTATAGTTCGACCTTGTATTAGCAAAATACTCCAAGGCCAAGAATACAGCTTTAAGTTCAAGAAAATTAATAGAATAATGTTTTTCTACTTCCGACCAGAACCCATGCGCTTTCTCTCCATTAGAATACGCACCCCATCCGGTCTTGGAGGCATCCGAAAATATTTCTAACTGATAAGAATCTTTCTTGATCATATTCGAGGCATCCGAGATATTCTCCAACCACCATTGAAAATCGCTCCTAAGGTTAGGTGATAATTTCATTTTCGCATTAAAATCACCCCCATACCGTTTTAACGCTAAAAACTTCTGTCTTTCAAAACATTTAGTATAAACCCAACCATATTTAACAGCTGGACAGATAGAACAGAGAGTGCCAATAAATCTAGAAAAATCTCTAATTGAACAAAATTCACGGTTCAAAAAACTCCTAAGGAGTTTAGTAAGGCTAACCACCTTCCTTTCCGGCAGTGATATGGACATTTTTGTAGAATTATATACAAACCCTAGATAGGTAATATAATTGGAAGGAATTAATTTGCTTTTCCTGTAATTAACAATAAAACCGACTCCCTCCAATATCTGTATGAGGAATCTGTTGAATTTACATTATTTAGACATTCCGCATAAGATTCACCTATCAACAAGAAATCATCTAAATATAAAACGGAAGTATGATTTTTACTCCTAAGAAATGCCAAAATTGGTTTCATTAATTTAGTAAAGACTAAAGGTGCTGAATTTAGCCCAAAAGGTAAACAATTGTATTCATAAAGCTTTCCTTTAAATTTAAACCTCAAATATCTTCTATGCTTCTCGAAAATAGGTATTAAATGGTAAGCATCCTTTAAGTCCAAGGTCGCCATAAAAGAGTGTACTTGAATGAGTTTTGTTACAATCTTGTGGTCTTCAAGTTTGAAGTGTTCAGTTCTCAAAAACATATTTAATGATTTGAGAGTCAAGATTAACCTCTTACCACCATCAGATTTAGAAACCAAAAATATCTTTGATACATATTGATTGACTTTACATGGTTTTACAATAGAACTAGCACCCTTTTGTAACAAATCCTTAATGGCGGCGCTAATAGAAACAATTTCCATTGGAGACCAGTTAGGTTCCTTCGGACAAATCCTATGTAAAGGTCTTTTTATAAAAGGTAACTTATAACCCTTCACATAAGACAAAATAATCCTGTCGGTCGTGAGCTTTTCCCATTCAACCGCAAAATGTTGCAGTCTGCCGGCAAAAGTACTAACCTCAACGTTTAATGACGACGTTGCCGTTTCTCCTGCCGAGACCTGTGAGCCTCCCATTGTCTCTTCCTGCTCTGGTGATCCTTCCTGGTGTTCTGTCCCGTGGGTTGACGGTAAGGAGTCCTCTGGAATTGTTGTCCAACTCGAGCTCCTTTTAGAATTCGAGTTGGACCCTTCGAGTTTAAAGGATGGAGTGGCTTCCTAATTAGCTTGGGTTTGGGCTGCTTCAGCTCCTCTCCCGACTTTTCCAAAACCTTTGCTGCTCTAACCCGTTCCTCCAAAGCTTCACCGAAAAGCAAATTACCAATGGGAGCTCCTGAGAGAGTATCCTTCAAATCCTTGTTCAGGTTCATTGATATAAGCTCTCTACGGGTAGTAGTTTCAGCGTGATGCAAATGACACAGCAACCGACCAGCATCACTGAGGGCCTGGATGAACTTTCGATTGCCCCCCTCCTTTTCCTCTAAGATCGATGATAGTGTCTGGGCAATAGCAGATATACTGGTTGACAAAGTTTGCTGTTTCAATGCCAACCGTTCATCCCTACGCATAATCTGGGATGTCACCGCCGCCTTAACCTCTGGATTAAGATCTGGAGCCCTCAAATTTGGCATGTTGCCGAGTTTCAGATAGCTCTTAGAAGCCTCCTGTATGGCAACCTCCTCCAACCCGCTTGTTAAAATATTGTCCCATCTGGATGCGATAGCTGCATGGACTGGAGGGCCTGTAACTTCGGTTGGGGCAGGCTCCGCTCCCAAAATCTGAAGCAATTCCGGTTGCAATGACTCGTGCTCATACCCTCCCTGTTGATTATTAGATTGTACGTCATCTACAATTAAACGAGTACTATCAGGAATATTCTCCAAAAATAACCTCAAGGTACATGTATATTACTAAAAATGTACATTCCCGCCAAAAGGAACATCTTAGTGTTACCAAAAGACACTAATTAATAGGGTTGATAATAAAATTAACCTCAATGTATCGGTATGTTACTAAAAACTTACATTCCCACCAACAGGAATATTTTAGTGTTACCAAAAACACTAATTAATAGGATTACTAACAAAAATAACCTCAAAATATAGTTATGTTATCAAAAACACACATTCCCCACCAAAAGGAATATTTTATCGTTACCAAAAACACTAATTAATAGGATTACTAACAAAAATAACCTCAAAATATAGTTATGTTATCAAAAACACACATTCCCACCAAAAGGAATATTTTATTGTTACCAAAAACAATAATTAATAGGGCTATTAACAAACATAACCTCAAAGTACAGATATGTTGCTAAAAAAGCCTTACATTCCCACCAAAAGGAATGCTCTAGTGTTACCACAAACACTAACTAATCGGGTTATTAACAACCATAACCTCCAACTATAGGTATGTTACCAAAAACATACATTCCCACCAAAAGGAATATTTTAGTGTTACCAAAAACACTATAACTAGTTATTAACAAAAATAACTTCCGGTAATTTCACCTACCGGCTTGATCTATGTCATCCATGACATCCATAGTGTGGAGAGGCGATAAACAATTGTCACCTTCTGACAAATTAGAGTCGAAAAAATGGCGTCCTCGCCTATTTATTTCGTCCAGTTGCCGCTGCATTTCGGCCAGACGCTTCTCTAATCGCTGATTTTCGGCGGAGCGGCCGCGGCGCTTGCTGCGGGAAGAACTTCGGCTGTGCCGACGGCGTTTATGCTTCGGCATATTCGATTAATTCGATGATGCGTGATGCGTTCGTCTCGACACACAAACAAAGACTGAATACCCTAGCACCGTAGGCGCGGGAGGGGGTGGTGGGGTGTTGATTTCTTTAAAATTGTGTGAATCTCGACCGCTAGCGGAGATACTACCTATTCTACTTATTTACGAAACAAGGCCGAAATATAATTAAATTTTAGCATATGGATGGAGAGATCCAAAAATATTGCAAAGGCGAATAACGACAATTTAGCTCGTCTTCAGCTTTCTAAAAATGTAATATTTAATAATGTTATACTGAGTGATTTGGAAGTTGATTACTTTTCCTTGAAAATCGTACTAAATTTACCACTCTGTAGAAACTATATGGATTGAATTGAACATAATTTTTAGTCGTCACAACATTGCAAATATCGCAAAGAAAATAGCACAGATTATGAAACTATTAGCACTATCGCGATATTGAAATCGATCGGACATATCACAAAAATGTTGTGAACAACGGCAAAATAACAATTTTTGAAACTATCCATGTAAAGAGGGTTAACTAATTAATTACATTCCTCGAGCCTGTTAGATTTTGTATCCGTTTTGAATCCTGCACAAACGGTTTACATATTTATACAGAAGAGGAATTTTTCTCCATTGTCGTATAAAACCTGCTGAGGATGCAGGAAAACGAACTGTTTGCAGACAGTACGTGATGTAAACACCGCGGAATATCATAGATGATCCGATTCCAACGAAAATTCATCTTCGTTTTGTTGTTTAAGCTCCTACTTTGATATCATAAGTGACTGTACCATGTAGGGATCACACATGAGTCTTAGAGTCTTATTTTGTTTAGTACCTATAGCTATCTACTAAATAATTAAAATTCCAAATTACTACGCTTCTGTTATTCCTTAAACAAACGAAAAATGACTACAAATGTCCTTGATAAATTGAAAACTAAGAGGCAAGTTATTAGAATCATCAAAATCGTCCATTTCGGTTTACTTTCAGACAGTGACATTTTAAAGTTACATTACATTACTGTAAATGGATTCGACAATTTCGCTACACCGACAGGTCGTTTTCCCGCTTACTTGATGCATGATTGCAGGAAGGATAGGTCCCCAGACGTTGGTTACTTAAGGTCAATACTGAGCCGACGCAGGCGCAGTCACGAATCAGAACCGTCAGTTTCGCTGCAGTTCTTGACAGTTTTTTGACGGTGTTCGGCGGAACTGTGGACTGACTGAAGTATATGAAAGGACCTTTATTATCGGTAAAGGTTTTTCTCCGTATTCCGCGCCCCATTTTAACATTAAAACCATTTTAAGCGAGCGACTTTAACGTAAAAAATGTTATAGTTACTCCACAACAACAATGTACAACTATCAAGTTAAAGTGGCTCGCTTAAAATGGTTTTAACGTTAAAATGGGGCGTTGAATACGAGCCATTTTATCTAACAAAGAGATATTGGAATAAAGGATGAAACTAAGAGTCGTCGTAAATTAAAAACTAAATTATATCTACTTGATATAGCTAAAGATTATTTGAAGCTAAGAAACTATAGTTATAAATAAAATAAAACATAATCAAAGTATAGAAAATAGTTTATACAGGGTGTTTCAGAACTTGGGGTACAATTTTTAAGGATGAAGTGACAATGGGTCATCTTAGTGAATTATGTGACTATTTAATCAAAACCGCAATGAAAAATTAATTAAAAATGTAAAAAAGAATCTCAGAAATGCAGTCCTGCACAGCAGATATTTACAGCATACCTCGACTCGCGCAATAAGATGGAGTTCACGGTAAAGTTAGAATCGACAGAAATTAATGATTGATTAATTAAGAAAGATATCTCATTCAAATTTATTTATTAGTACCATAATGTATTATGGTCTCTAATTTTTTAGAATCATGGATAATTATAAAATTAACCAGGGTTTTCCAAATAATAGAAGAAAAAAACATTCAATTCAAAAGAAATATTAGCTCACCTATTTTGTTGTCGAAAAATTAATTATCGGTACAAAATATTATTAGAATAGAAAGAAGCAGAGGCATCTATTAGTCTCTTATAAAGGAAAAAGCTGTTGTTTTAATAATAATCTTTGTTCAACTCATAGAATTGACCAAATTGCAAACAAATTTGCACCTACTTGTATATTAAATTAAATGAAATTTTATTACAACATACCTCAAATTTTCTATGAGCACATAAATTCCTAAAAGATCAATTGTACAACTAGAGTTACATTTTTCACTATAATTAACTTCTGAGCCCTAATTATTAACAATTATTAATAACGTCTCAACTTTTAGATATTAGAGGTATTCATTGATATTAATACTCCAATCTTAAGTAGGTATTTGTGCAATTGTTACCCATTTGGGAGTTACCCTTGTCAAATAAATAACAGAAGCTGTTCGATAGCTTTAAAAGCTTCAAATCTTATTACTTAGCAAAATCGGAACGATAAGGATAAAGAGTAACACATTCCACTTGGTCCATTTACTAAATAATTCCACTTCGCTTTTTTCGAACATTTATCTTTTCATCTTTCCCTTTTAGGCTCCGTCCTGTCCTGTGTTACATTCTCTCCTGCATTAGAAGGATTTCCCGAATATCTCGGTTTAATTTTCGCACGGATTCTACTTGTACCGTACAGTATCAGGTCAGGTGTGACGTCGGACATTCCTCTAGCCAGTCCGTATGAAATGCCTGATTATGCCCGGAATCATAAATCCGAGTTAAACGGCTCTCAGGAATTTACAAACATTTTTACTCGTGTTTTAGATTACACGGTTTGTCAACGCGAATAAGATTAATTCAGATGAAGACCAGGCGATTTACATAGAACATCCTAAAACACCTAGTTAATTTACAAAAAAATACAAATTGCAAATTTGGTTTTATAATAGGTAGTTAGATTATACTAACGTCAGATTTGTTTAAGCCGTCAAATAACATACGAATATTATTTTTGGGAGAATGAAATCAACATTTGAATTGCTTATTGTTAATGATAAATTTTAGATTTAAGATATGCTCTTTTTTTTAACAAGAATCGGGGATGATGTAGAAAGTGTTAAAGTGCTGCCAAAAGGAAAGAGCTAAAAACAGTTATCTGCATATCCTGTGGTGAGGCATACCACACAGGCTTCTTGGAGAGGAGCTGGAAGGATGCGGAATTAGTAAAGAAAGGCTTAATAAGATGCTGTGAAGAGAGCAATAATGAGAAAACTGAAACTGAAAACATAACCTCAACAGAGGTAATAAACT
The DNA here is from genome assembly GCA_917563865.1 of Phyllotreta cruciferae. Taxonomy (NCBI): domain Eukaryota; kingdom Metazoa; phylum Arthropoda; class Insecta; order Coleoptera; family Chrysomelidae; genus Phyllotreta; species Phyllotreta cruciferae. Next base: position 2,509,215 of record OU830609.1, on the reverse strand, counting down.
CATCGAAGCAAAAAACGGAGAAATAAGAGCGAAAAATGAGGTAATCGCAGTAAAAGACCAACTAATAATTGAGCTATATGAAAGAATAAACTTGCTGGAGAAAATAAATGCGGAAACGCAAAAACCGAACCAACAGATCGAAAATAAAAAAGGTGAAGCAAGATATTTTTTTTTGAAGTGTACAACGATTATGCGGAGGAGGAGTACCTACAAGCAGTACAATATCGCAGCACTGATACAAGCAGACAATAAACCACGTGCCATATGGAGGAACATAAACAAAGAAACAGGCAGGAACAAACAACACAATAAGCAACAAAACCCATCCAGCGAAGAATTCAGTAAGTACTATGTCGAAAAGTCGAAGATCGGGAGTAATCACACCACCAACAACATAATGACGCAACAACCTTGCAACACATCAATTTTTTTAGAGCCAACGGACTACATAGAAGTAGAAGCCATACTTAAAAACGGTCAGCGTCGGACGTCCACTAGCTGAAGTTTTCAATCAAGCAATGTCAGAAGGATCATTTCCAAGAAAACTAAAAATAGCCAGAATAACACCGTTATACAAAAAATGAGACCCATCAAATTGCGAGAACTACAGACCGATAGCAATTCTACCAGCCATCTCTAAGATATTCGAGCAAATACTGCAAAAGAGGATCATGAAATACTTAATGACAAACAATCTACTGTCACAGCATCAATTTGTATATCAACCAGGGAAAAGCACAACAGATGCTAGCAGATATTTATTAAAATGCATATGCAAAGCACTAGATGAAAGACAAAAATGCTGCGCTACGATGTGTGACCTAAGCCAAGCCTTTGACAGCATACCGCACGTGATGTTACTACAGAAGATGGGAGAGGTACGGGATACGGGGTATACCATATCAGTTAATCGAATCATACCTAACACATCGGCTACAACAAGTAACAATTGACGGCATACCAAGTAACCATAGAGAAGTGACTAAAGGTGTACCACAGGGAAGCGTCCTAGGGGGTCTATTTTTCATTATATAATATATATATATATATATATATATATAAATGACCTTCCATCAAAGATCAACTGTGACACAATCTTATATGCAGAGGATACAACAATAATAACAACAGCAACAAACGAAGAAGAATTGACAACGAAATCCAACAATGACTTCACCCAGGCCAAAAAATGGTTTATCGACAACGCAATGATCCTTAATGAAGTCCACGTCCTTAATCAAGATCCACGTCTAACCTGGAAGCAGCACATCGAGAAATTAGCAAAAAAAAATTAGCAATCAAGGAGCACATATGATGTGCCGGGGTTTGAAATATTTATAAGATAAATGTAAACACAAGATTTCGTATTTGATTGAATTGTAATTAATGATTGCTATCTGTACAGATGTCGAATAAATTAATATAATAGGATTATCCAACGAAAAACGCGTGTCAAGTGTGGACCAGGTTCAAAAGACTATTTTGCTAGGAATTCGGTGATAGGTAAGTATTTATTGAAGTAAATCTTTGAGGATTTGTTACAAATTTGCTAATGTTTTGTTACTAATGTGCTGTTGATTAGTTGAAGATTTGTGATTAGTTTCGATTTCACACTAAATTAAATGACAAATTTCTATCAACTGGAGGTATGTAGTTACATACATGAATTACATGTGGATCGTAAAATTCAATGCCTTGTAGTAGTACCTAGTTTGTGATCTAATAATTCTGGAAATACATACATAATGCAGTACACTAATTGAGTTATCGACTGAGGTATACCTGTATACACACGCCGAATTAATTAGTAGCGAAACTAGATCACCTAATTACTCACCAGTTACTCTCCTAAAAATGAATAGATATATTTATGAAGGAAAAGTACTATTCGATATTTAGTTATTACAATTAATCGCTCTCTTGAATAGCACGAGATATACCTAGATATTTTTCTTGTGTAACAAGTTGTAATTTTAGAAATAAAAACAATTTCTTCTGGTGTATTGGGAGAGTTTCAATGGGAAAAAATAGGCGGAAAATTTTCGGAGATCTTCAAGTACCTAAGTATGATTTTTTTTATTAAAATCAACCGCGAAGTGTCCAATTATGAATCATTTTAATTCAAATATTAATCGTTCTGTAATTGTGAGTAATTGCATCAGCCTTTCTAAAATGTATATCTATCCTGTCTATTAACGTTTTTTTACGACGATCATAAAAGGGACCATCGGTTCGTTATTATGTCATCAAATAATGCGCACCCGGGTTAACCTCACTATTTCATACATATTTATAAAGGGGTTATAGCTGGAAAGTTTATGGCGTCTAATAGGTCTGTAAACGATGGAATAATTGAAAATTTGGAGATTTCAATTAATTGTTTTCTGCATTTTGGGTGATCACTTTCTTAAAACCACAGATATAAATTTGTGTATTTTTAAAATTTTTAGATATTTATTCATTTAAATTGATTAATTAATTAATATATTTGACTATTTTGACTTGAATATATTAACACCCCCTTACTCCCTATCTTTTTGATTATTTAATCTTATTAGTATTATTATTTTTAATTATTAATTGTTATTATTTAATTAAATACATTTTTGAATGAATTTCAAAAATTTACTTCTATTCAATCGCCCATCTTTGTAGTTGAATCAGTAGAGTATGGATTGTATATGGTAAGCGGTATCAATGGAAAACCCATCAAATAAAATAGAAGCATATAAAAAAAACGAAAATATCATATATTCTTTTATATGATGCTGTCTCGTGAAATATAAAAAAGCGCTTTCTAATGGGTTTTCCTTGGGTGTCTATACTAGTTAGAGAGTTTGATGTTTTTGCGGCAATTCGGAAACTAAACTTTTCTTCATCGGAAAATCCGCCAGTGCAAATCATTTTTAATTCCAATTTTTAAAATTGCTTCCTTGACTGCGTTTTTTTTTATTTTATCAAATGCCAACTTCCAATAATTAATTTCTAAAATAGTTTGAACTCGAAATCACTGGGTATGATATTCCACTCCTACGAAAACTACGAAAGCCGCCCATAAAGAGCGCTGGAAAGACGAAAATCCATCCCAATTCTGGTCCGACTTTCAACTGATTGCCCGGATGAGTCCCACTGTTTTCAAACAGAAATTAATTTTCAATGGCAAATTATTTCGGCCCGACTGTTTGTGTAGTAAAATACTTGATTTAACAATGGAGAATTGTACCTTTGTCATTTTGTTTTGCGTTTTACTATATTTGTGTTGTGGTTAATGGGAAAATAAGAATTTGGAATTTCCATTGTCGAGGCATTTTGTTCACGATCAATAAAGACGTAAAATATCGGGCTTTTCGAATTTCACGAAAAGATTTTTATATGTATATAATCTTGAAATTTCCCGCTAATAGTCGGGCAAAATAATCCCCTATTTTGAGAAATGGTCATCTCCAAATTTGTCCCTAAATTTGTTGACAAAAATTAATGGTATATAATGTCATGCATTTTTCATTATTAAATCACTGGAAGGGGTTAAAAATCCCTGGAGATCATCTCTTTACGGTGTTTTTAGAACGGGAGAGCTGTAGAAGATACCGAAAATGAATAATATCTATGTAACTATGTAGGTAGTTATATCGATCTTCAGTAATATCAAAAAAACATTTTTGTATCATTTTCAACCTCATTGGCTTCGATTGAACATAAATTCGATTTATCCAGAACGTCAATTTAATATGGCTTAACAATCTTTCGATTGACTCTCGATTGGCCATAAATTCTGTACATTAACCATTCTCGTTTCAAATTCCTGGATAAATACGAGTACTCTCTGGCCTTTCTTATCCGTTCGATTGATGTTTGTGAATGTCTGGATAAAATCTGGCAATCGTGTGCATTTCCCAAGTATCGAAAACTCAAAGCAATTCTGTATAACTCTGAAGTATCAGTGTGGTTGATATGAGAATAAGCAGAAAAGAACTAAAGTGCAAGGCATTGTCGTTATAATCTAATACCATGATCACTTTTTGTATTCCGATTGTTGGTAGAATTTTATTTTTTCAATAATTTTAAAGTTAAATAATAACATTTTATAATAATCTAGGTACACTGTGCTAACAATTCCACTTTGCTGTGGGAATTTACGGCTTTCCACCGACCATTTCAAATATTAGCAGAAAATAAGAGGCAATTCCAACTAAGATATAGAGACATAAATCAAATTGTAAAACCCTCTACAACTTCGCCAACCCGAAATCACAGCTTTATGGACGGATGGATTTATCCACGACTTGGAGAAATGTCCATTAAATAATTACTGAAAATACAAGGTATTTGAAAACGAACTTAACTATATGTATTATGGTGGACAGTAAGATCGTGCGGTCATAAAACGCGCTCCTCGTTTAACTCGCCCTACCACCTATTTAGATGGCGAGCGTTTTGAGAGCGCATTGTAAAGCTGGCAACATTGCTATTGCCTGGGCCAGTTTGAATCGGATGTCGTACTGTTTGTTTCGGGTCCCGTCTCCGAATATCGAGTATCCATTTGTTTATACATTCGATGCAATATCGATAATGATAATATCCTTTATCGTGGTCCTATAGTATGTCAACTTGCCTTGGATATTAAAATAGTTTTATAAATAAAGGAAAATCTGATTACATGTCATTCATTAAAAAAAATTAGCATACACAAGTTTTTCAAAAGAAAAAAACATTCATTAGGAAAAAATAAAAAATCGACCTACCTATTCGTGGATTATTGTGAAAAAGCAAATCCTAGGGATTTGCGTATATTGTATGTGATAATCCTGCGAAGTATTTGCCTTTGATGAACCCGAATTAGTTTTTGAATCATTCGTTTTGATCATTTATGTTAATGAAGATGACCGACTACAATTTTTCTTATTTTAATATTAGTTTATGTTTTTTTTAATTAACATTATATTTTTATATTTTTTAAAGACATTTCGTAACATAAGCAGATTTCTAAACTTATCTTTCATTAATAATTAAAAAAATATTTTTTACAAAAATTTGCTTCTTAGGTATAATCTTACCGCATGAGGGGGTGAGAAAATTTAAAATATTAACATTACATTAAAAGCCAAGTTATAATAAAAAAAATAAAAATTATTTGATCTCATTTTAGGAACTTTTTATTCATAAGAAATAGGTAAAAAAAGGCAGGCCTTTATAAAATTTTATAAAACATTTCATTAACATAAATGATCAAAACGAATGATTCAAAAACTAATTCGGGTTCATGAAAGGCAAATACTTCGCAGGATTATCACATACAATATACGCAAATCCCTAGGATTTGCTTTTTCACAATAATCCACGAATAGGTAGGTCGATTTTTTATTTTTTCCTAATGAATTTAATGTTTTTTTCTTAATGAATGACATGTAATCAGATTTTCCTTTATTTATAAAACTATTTTAATATCCAAGGCAAGTTGACATACTATAGGACCACGATAAAGGATATTATCATTATCGATATTGCATCGAATGTATAAACAAATGGATACTCGATATTCGGAAACGGGACCCGAAACGAACAGTACGACATCCGATTTCAACTGGCCCAGGCAATAGCAATGTTGCCAGCTTTACAATGCGCTCTCAAAACGCTCGCCATCTAAATAGGAGGTAGGGCGAGTTAAACGAGGAGCGCGTTTTATGACCGCACGATCTTACTGTCCACCATAGTACCTATATAACTACTTACCCGATTTAAATAAAATTTGATATGCATCTTCTAAAATTATTTTTACAATCGTAAGACGAAGAGGGATTTCGAATTTCCTAATTTCCGAAATAGCGAATTTCCTTATTTGATGTGATTATTTATAACTTTTTTCTAAGATTAATTGATAAAACATATTTTTAATTCCTGTAATTTTATCCTAGCTACATACGTATAGTATAGAGACAGCTTTCGCGATCAGAGTTTGCGCTTTCCTAAGTGCACGTGTTTCCTTTTTCTGCGTATTTTCTGTTTGATATTAAAAATTCTTCTGTATGTTGAAACAAACCGAAACGGTACGATAAGAATTTTGTTCTAGTATCTGTAACTTATAATATGTAAATTGAATGCGAGTATGTTGAAATTCTTTTGAATTTTATTTCAAGTTACATTAAATTGCAAACATTATTAGGTAGACTTTAAGAGTGCTAATAAAAAATAGGACCAAAAATATTCATCGAAGTTCAATGAACAAACTCTATAATGAATAGCATATTATAATGATGGTGATATACTCGTTATTAATTGGCTTGGAATTTTTAAATTGTTCAGAATACTGAACATTTGAAAATGATTTTTTAATTATTTATTCGACATTTTCATTAAAAGATTTTTAATCAAGTAGGTAATAATGCAAACACATTCAAATTGTAGAAAACAAGGATAGGAAGCGCATAAGGCGTTCCGACTCTATTAATTACACGCCCCACGTTAGTTAAAATATATTAAGATTACGCAGTTGAAACAAAGATTGAATCTTGAGGAATCCATGCACGTTTTAGGATTTAAATTTCGCATTTACCCCCTGTTTTACATTGAATAATTTAAAGCGTAACCGAATAGTTTGTCAACTAAACTCTAAGGAACGTTTTGAAAGTTAATTGGGTTCTTAAAAGCAACCATGTTACTGTTTGTTAGGGGAAGAACACATATACGCGATCTCGACCACGATCGCGATCCAATTTTATTCATCTAAAAATATTGCAAGAAGCAGTGCCAAGTCACACATTTTCACTTTCATTAATAAAGAGTATTTTCTTGTTATGATGATCGCATTTATATGTTTCATTTCTTCCTGCTATATCATGATCGCGAATGCTATGGCGATCGCGGATCATGTATGGCTGTGAAGAAGGGTTGGTGTAAAAGTCATTCAAATCTCTATTTTTCTGGCTGAGCACGATATCAATTCGCGCTTTTTTACGTCACTTTCTGATTCCCCTTTTAGTGGAATTTATAAGAGTTTTGAGAGGAAACGCATTACCCTCTCAGGAATAAATTTCACCAGGAGAAGCGACAATGGCAGCACTCCTGATTTTAATTGTAAAACGCTGTTGTGTATCTATTACTAATGCGTTTTTCGAATTTTCGCTTAGGGTTGCTCCTAATATTCATTAAATGAAAATTTTACCTTTTTTTTCAACACAGATGAAATTTACTCCTTTAACTTCCAATATATAATTTTTTCTTTATAATCATTATACCAATCGGTCAAGTCGTCGTGGTACATCGAGTCAATGAAACAGTTAATTATTTTGCAATGTATCGAACAAAGAGCGCATATGATACTATGACGCGCTGAAGCCACGCCTGCTCTATGTTGTAGTATTGAAAGTATTTTCTATTCCTCACTATCTTACATTTTAATTGGGAGTCTCTTTCTATAGAGTGTACCGACAAAAATTTGCCACTCTTGCTGTGTTTTCATTTAATAGATCTTTTTGTACAACCCGAAACACCGGATTATCCAATAGCACAATTAAATCATTCGTTTTCCCAGCTGGATTCAACTCTCTTAGTGGAAATATAACTTTCAAAATTGCCTCAGTGTTTTATTTTACGCCTTCGTTAAATTGGATCATCATATATTTTCGAGGAATGAATAGATACACAGCTGTGTGCGAATATCACCGGAGTATTTCTGTTTCCTATTTTGTGTTTTAACTTTTAATTCATCTCCAAGGCGCAGGTTAATTAATATTTATGAAATACCTATTAAAGTTTTAGCTATAACTAATCTTGTACCATTGTTTAACGGAAAATACTGGGCGTCTCTATAGGATAAGTAGTTTCTGATGAGTAATGTGAAAAAAGCCCATTTTTATAGTTAATTTACAATTTTTAAAAATTACTTAATATACCTAAATTTTGTAAACTATCAAGTTTTGGAAAATTTGACAAGATACTATACATTTGCAGAGCATATTAAAATTTGTTGTTAGGCAAAAAACTTATACGAAATTTCTATCTTGGTTATTTATCGAATAATAAGAGTAATTCTCTTTCCTTCCATTGTTAGACGAAATTATACAAGAGACAAGCAAATGGCCTGTTGTTATTCGGTTACCTGTCTAAATGGATCGAAAGCCCCATTTCCGAATGATAATCGGTTTAATTTAATAAAATTCCACTCCTACACTATGGTTGAATCACCATATAGTATACCAAGTCGCTTATTACACCAATACTGTAGCACATCAATGGTAAATTCCCAATAATCACGAACATTTTCCTTTGATTTTAGAGAGCTCCAAAGCATTTCATTATAAATCGTCATAACAGCGACAATAGTCCCCAATATTCGCTTATAATCTTCGCAAAATACCAAACTGTTATGCAGATGAATTAGCACAAAGCTAATGAAAATTGAATGATGACCTTCTCTATATCTTGACGAATTTATGCGGGTTTAATTCGATTTACGATTTCAATAAACGAGGTGTTTCATTGAATTGTATCGTTTTCGGGCAATGATTTCATTATGTCTCCGCTTTTATGTTACCTTTTAATTATTTTAAAAGCTTCATTGAGTAATTCGGTCAATGTATGGTTAGTGAAGTAAGTTTAAATGGCAGAATGCTTGGTTGAAAGAGAAATATGAAATGAAATGATATAAAGACTGTGAAATATGTTACTGTAATATAAAAATTTGTGACTGATTAATATTATATATATATTAACACAGATTTGATTTTAAAACAGTATATTTTTGTTTCAAAAATAATATGGTAACCCATAATAAGTTATTTTTTTCTATTATTTGAGTGTTTTTGTTGGTTATTAAATTTGTAATAAATATTAAATTACATATAGTTGCAATGTTAGTGTTCTTCTTTAAAATCACTTTTTTAAAAATGCGTTAAAATAAAACAAGTTTTTGGGTAAAAATTAAACAAAATTGACCTAAAAAATCTTTTAAATTCAGATAAATTCAGTTACATTTTAAGGGAGCTCAATGCTAAGTCAACCCTTCAGAATACTTCAATTGATTTCTCATACTATTGTTACTCATACTATTATTACTCGTACTATTGTAATGAAGTATTACTTTTTTTTTAAATTGGAGCTTTCATTTAAAGGCTTTTAACTTCGTTTTAGCTTATTCCCTGTATTCCTTTAATCTCCGTCTGTTCTTTATTACAAAACACAGCCTTGAAGATATCAATAAATAGACCAAAAGATTTAATTCGCACTTTAAATTGCAATGATCGCATGAACGCATAAATAATTGATCCATCAATTTTAATTTAATTTAATTAATTATAATGTAAGAGTTATACTAACTCGTTAAAAATTTCCCGAATGTCTTTCCCATTCAAAACTGAATTTTCCCGTTCCAATCGAATGATCGTTTCCCCATAACATAGACTTCACCTTATCATCTCGAGAGGGCGTGCGCTTTCATCCTGCACCTTTTCCGGGAATTTCCGGATTCTCCGGATGCGGGAGAGACGGCAAGCAGTCTTCAGTAGTGCCAGACTAGTCGGGAAACTCGCGTGCTTTCGAAATCATTGGCTTTTTCCAGTTACGCCCACAATTACGCGGATCGCGCTAGACGGAAAAGACTTCGGAACAGCTATCAAAAGTTGTGTTACTAATATGTAGATTGGAATTGTTGTTAAAGTGCGCTAGATATATTTCCATGTATGTAATTTTTGGGAAAGTTGGATTTGATATTAATAAAAACTAACCATTTTAGTTCATCAGTGAATAATTACAAAAAAATAATTAATAATTAAATTAATTATTAAATTAATTTAAATTCCGTCGGAAACGGAATTTACATGTCTATAAAATTAAATTAATAGTCTCAATTAATCTATTCATTAAACCTTCTACCGGAGGACTAAATCATTTATGATTCCCGGTGTAAGCGTGCCAATTTGTAGGATTTAATCCTCGGGTTCGAACGTTCCGTTTAATTAATTAATTTCGAACTCGATCATCGATTCGATAATAAGTTTTAGATTGGAAAAAAATTATCCGTTCTTCCGTAGTTTTTTTTCTTCCCGTAGAATGATTAATCGACGTTTCAGATTAAAGTAATCGTTTGTGTGAAGTTGATGCTTTCGGAGAAGGCTGAGGTTGAGGCTTTAGAGAATATACATATGAAAGGCTCAGAATAGGACTGGCTAAAATTTGAAGACCAATTTGATAAATACAGATAATAAATAAAATAATCAGAATAAAGCGAAGAAAATTCAAAACATGAAATTTACGTTACATGTACGTGTATATGCTGTTTAATTTTATGTGTATGCGGTTTATACATGATATTTTGTATAACAGGAGTAACAATGGAAAGTATTGTGGCATTTCGAGGATACTTTGAAAATCGAAAGCCGAAATATAATAATTCCATCGGAATATCCTACACGTTTTTAATAGAGATTACAAACTTACACACAATCGAACAGTATTATTAGGAGCATTTTAGAATAATCAGTGGTTTCAGCACGGTCACATGCACTGTTATTTTGAATAGAGATAAGGCAAAACAATGTTACAAGTGTACAATGGTACAAGTTTGTAGCTGTTTAATAGGTGCCTGTGAGGGGTGGAATTGTAATAGATGCCATATAGAGCAGTTTCGCAAACATACATAGTTTTTTGTTAACGATTTAACATCCTGTTTTAGGTGATTTAACACCCTGTTAAATCGTCCTTCACATTCCTGCTTTTACATACATATAATTTATGCGAGACAGATACAAGCAAGTGCAAATTTGTAAGCAATAAGGTCTATGGGTGCAACAAAGACAACTTCCATTGCATCATTCTCACTCTAACCACTGTTATTTTAATACAGGGTGTCCCAGCGAAAGGTAGCCCATTTAATTAACTTGTAACTTTGTGAAACATAACATTGGTGAAACCTATAAAACATGTTTAATTGAAAAAGAAAATGTTAATGTGTAATATTATTAAATGTGTTTCCTAACGAAAAACCATTCAAAAATCCTGATAAAGCATCCTTTAAAATGGAAAATTTAAGATTTGTTGTAAATTTTATTTTAATTAAGGCGATTTGTATTATGTTGTTCAAAGTTAAATAACTTCTTTGTTTTGTAAAATAACATGTCGAAATTATACATTTTTAAAAAGTAGAAGAGTGTATCTTTCAGATGGCGTCAATATATACAGGGTGTTCCATTTGAAAAAATTGGGTTAATGTGAATTGAATAGAGGGGATTTCGATAATACACCCTGTATAGCTGATACAAAATTTCTATGCCACTAAAACAAAACGTATAACAAAATAAAACATATCTGAGAAAACCGCATGTTTTTATGATTAGGCATTTAAAAGTTACAAGCTGATTAAATGGGCTAGCTTTCGCTGGGACACCCTGTAGATATAATATTTGTTGAACTCAATGAAATAACCATATTTCAAACAAAATTGAACTTATCTGTATACATTTATCAATAAAAACACAAACGATTTTCAGCACAAAGAAAATTCGAAGAGTTGAGTTGAACGTCTGGATGCCTTCGGTTAAAAATAACGTTAAATCGTCGGTGTAAAGTAATTGACTAGAAATAAATAGATAACATCAACTTGATACGGCAGGTCGTATATCTTTCCTCGATTGTTTCCAACGAAATTAGTTTCTTATTGCCCGATTGAATGCCCCAATCAGATGTGTGAAATACTGAAATTGTATTTCCTTTATTTTTTATCAGAATAAGATGACATACAGATTCGGACAATATTTTACGGATAGTGGATAAACACAAGCATGCTCCCACTTTCTACTTCACCAGTGTTATGCATGGCTTGGGGGAGGAAAAGCGAGCTGTATAAGTCAATCGGACATTTTTTATGTATTATATTCCGATTTCAGTCTTCCTCCGAAACAATAGCCCCAATATTAATATAACATTCAGGTTTCTGGAATAATAATTCTGAGCGATTTTGAAATGGACTAAAATAGGATCCATGGGAGGTAAAAACACCATGAATAGTTTATGCTTTAGTAAAACCCAAAGTTGTAAGAGAAAAAAGACCGGCATATTTTTGAGTATACGCGTCCACTGAATTATTCATGATGCGTGTACGCCTGCCCACCCGAGAGTGATATTTATGGGAAAAAATCGGGGATAGAAGAGAATAAAATTGACTCGTGAAAAAATTTACTATTTCCACCTCTACGTTGTTTGCGCCGAACGAGTTTCGCAAGTACGAATCCAAAACCGCGATAAATATTTTAATAACTCTTCTTCTTGATCTTGAAGTGTCATATCCGAATTCGGACCACTCACAACATAGATTTTTTATACAATCATAGATTTTTGTTATCTAATATGTTTTAACATTTAAGCAATTTAGGAAAATTAGGCGATTTAACATCCTGTTAAACCGTCCTTCACATTCCTGCTCTTCTGGCAGGCGAAAGTGCTGCAAACAGAGTTGCCTACTCAGTAGGTGCAAAAGAACTAAAAGGACCGTGAAAATAAATTTGCAGGCCGCATAACAAAAATACTTGTCACAACTATTTCTATTCAGGCAAGTGCAAATTTCAACGCAATATGGTCTATGGGTGCAACAAAGACAACTTCCATTAGTCTTATACAGACTAATAATAGTCTTTTTATAAAGAAAAAAGAAAGTGATATTGTGGGATTGCAATTTTCTCTTTCTTACCACTGTTGTTTTATTACCTAAAAATCTTTGTTCAACTAATAGAATTGACCATAGTTGAATAATCTTATTATCTCATAAAAGAAATATTTTGTACATCCAGTTGAATTTAATGTAATTAATGGGCACTGTTTGCACACTCGAAGTATTTCTATTTTGCCAATTCATTTGTTCTGAAGTTATCATCGTATTACATCATACACACTGGTGTAACTAATACAAGATTATTTTCATTGTCTTTTAGCGTCGAAAGAGAAACGTCCCTTAAAATTCAATTTTATCTAATAGTTTCCCCCTCGGTTCTCGGTGATCCCCCGGAATACCAGAAAAGAAAACGTCTTTCGATTGTAAAAGCGAGATCGATTCCTCCAACGGCTCGGAAATATCTCCGGAAATAATAATACGAGTAGAATACGCGCGTTTGGCTACACAATTAGGGAACACTCAGGAGAAAAAATTCTAGAAAACAGAAAATTCCAACTACTTAATAGTTCTTTCTCGAAATATTTATACCTTCACGCTCAGGACGACAACTGCTAATAAATTCTCGAGCGTTTATTTCGGAATTTTCTTCTCTTAAACACTCTAATGGATCGTCGATGTCTTCCATACACCATTCGAAAACTTCTCTTAGGCTATATATTAGCATAAAAACACCTCTTTAAAACCTATTATAACATACAGTTGTTCTGAATTTATTTTAGAAGCGTTACCCAAGTAACAATTTTAGTTTTATCATAGTTCTCAGGGTATCTATAAAACTATTCTAATAAAACAGCGTTATCCTAAGGACGCATACATTGCTTCTTTAAAACTCTTTTAAGATCAAAATGGAGAACTTTATAATTGCATTTAATGCTACTTTAAATGCTGTTATAAAACTTATATTAAGCATATATTTATGCCATCATAAGATCACTATAGGAGTGGAATTGAGCCTATAAATATGTCATTTTAAAACAGCTATAAAACCACCTCTGCTCTAACGACCTTGAACAAACAAGAGGTTTTATAATTGTCGAAAATATCTGCTCTAATAAAATAAATTGGCATAATTTAAGCTTTATGCTAACTTTAAAAACTAATATAATACTTTACAATTCTATAACACAAAATGTCGATATTTTTATATTTCAGTAGTTAGAATCGGTATAAAAGTCTTAATAAACCAGATATAAAACTGTAAATAATAAACGAACTTCACATTACTGTTAAATATTAGTAAAATAGATTCAAATAATTAATGCGCCCACTATAAGTAGAAGATTTAAACAAAAAATTTTCCAGTTTATAAGTAATATTGGAAGTGACTATTCAACCACGTTTTCAATTAACTTTTGTATACATATCTATAGTATGTGTACTATATATCAATATTTATTATATTATTAATGATGAAAAACCTTTTACAATTTCTTCGAAATATATTTGATTTAACACTGTTCGCTATATTAATTTAAGTTTTCTTTTAAAATTTTGCAAAAAAGTTCCGGAAAATTTAATGCTGTAATTTAAATAATTTTAATAGTATAAATAATTATACATTTTTCCCTCAAATTAAAAATAAACCGTGATTAAGTTTATTTTTAACACCATTAGTTAACTTAGTCACTACCGACTTAAAATGGTGGTTGAAGACCAATATAGTAATAATTTATGCCATTATAAAGCTGTTATAAAACTTTTTTGAAATTGGCCTCTACTAGTGTGATTATTAAGTTTATGAAGGAACTCATGTTCCTTTACAAAAATCAATAACTTATATAACACAACAAACACAACTATTGTAATAACCATATGAACACAAAAGTCAAAAATATAAGTCTTTTTCTTCTTCTTATATTCTTCTCTTTTTTGCCTTGTGTTAATAGATATATCCTTCAAGATAATTTATTTTTAAGAATATCCTGAAAATATAAACTAATCTTAATGCAGCCACTTTTAGAGCATTTTTAAGAATACTCTTTACGAAAGTTTTAAAATCGCAAAATTAATAACTCTTTTGTCTTCAAATCAAAGTAGCACAAGATCCATAGTATATTGGTAACTATAAAACTTAATTGCATGTCAACTATAAAACTATATGCACTTTGTAGGGCTCCTTAGCCGTGTAGAACTTCATAAGTGTGACTAGCTTTATTGATGTAACAATAAAGGCTAATATTAAAACCTTAATAAATCAAAATTGGTTATAAAACATAATGTTTTTAAAAAGGGTTTTAAAGATAGCAAAAAAACCAATTTTTAAAACAAAATTGGCTATAAAACCCGTTTGAGTAAATATATGCTTTTATAAAACAAAAGCAGTAATTTTTGCTCTTATAAAGCATTAATAAAGCCTTCTGATGGCCATTTAGACTTTAAAATGTTACTTGGGTATTAATCTCAATTTCAAATTAACTACCAAAAATTTTGAAATTGTTTTAGAACCTCTTCAGACCTAATTGGGCATCTTTAAATCTTTTAACTCTCAGTAAATCTTTCAGCCTATTATTTAAACCTATTATTAACATCTCTTCAGAATGTGTAGTGATGCTTCTTCATCGCCGCCTATTCTCAATTGAACAGACCAAAATCCGATAAATTATAGTCTCTCTTGCACTTAGAGAATATAAACCCAGTTGTGCAGAGTGTACAAATACAATCCTAGGAAGCGGTTGTGTATTCATGTATAGAGGGAATAAAGACACGGAGACAGAGCTAACAGATTTTTAATAGAATTTGTGCTGCCTTATTGGGAAGTATCTGGAATAGGAAATTGAAGGAATTAGGGTATGGGGAGACAGGGATAAGTCGAATTATTAGCTGGATCATTCGTGAGTTTACAATGCTGGCTTTCAGTCGCGAGAGACGCGCTTTACTGATTATTACAGTGAGTTAGCTAATACTTACTGCATGGAGAAATCGTTGGGGTATTAATTTGACTCGTAAAACTTTATCGTTGGTGAAACATTCTTTATCCGTTCAATTCGAACCTTGACTGGTACCTACTAATACATACTCAAGTATTGTACTTTAATTTGAATGCTTGACGCTTAGAAAGTTCTACTTTGGCAGCTTTGAAAGCTTGGTAAATTGTTCAGAATCCAGTACATGAAATATAAGCTAATAAAACGCACCCTTAAACGAGTTTCAATTTCGTAAACTTAACAAATTTAATTGCCGTGATGAATAAAAACTATTTTCAACTACCCCCTCCCGCCGCTCGTCTGAAAGTCCATTCATCTCTCATATACCTAAATAGCCTTTGTGATAATGTTAGACGAGTTATCGTACTTTGGGTTCCTCTATAGTTGAAGGTCTACATTCGACGTCGTGACGCAGTGACGCCGAGATGCTATGAAAGCGTTTTGAAGAGTTGTTCAATATTTAGATAGGATGCGACCTTCGTGACCTACATAGTATGAGCTGGTGTCAATTTCGATATTACCTATATTAAACTGAATATTGCTCGTTGGGCTTTAAGTTTTTTTTTAATAAAAGTGTAGGTAATATTTTAATGGAAATTTCTCTTTATATCTAATACATAATATGTAGGTGTTATATTAATTTTATTATATGTTATAAGTAGATGTTTTCGAGGAGCAAATGCTGAGTACCTACTCGGAAAGTTGCTATCCTACAATACATATCACTCTTTCTTTTTCCTTTATATGAGACTAATGGAAGTTGTCTTTGTTGCATCCATAGACCATATTGCGTACAAATTTGCACTTGCCTGTATATTAGATAGGCTAAATATTTAGTGCACTATTAGATGCTATACACAAAAAAAGGTGTTCATTTGATTTATAGCTAGTGAAATTTGTTCTATAGAACGAATGGAAAATTAACTTAAAATTAAGTTAATTACTGTTATTTGTAATTACGCCGACCGCATAATAACAAAAATCAGTGGCCAAGTGCTTGAGAAACGTCGATGGAACAGAAATGCATAAGGGTATAGAGGGTAAAGGGCGGTTTGATATATCGATTTCTTTAATTTGGAAGATACAAAACCTTATTCGTTTAGAATATACGAGATTGCATTATAATTAATATCGTATTCTAAATCAAATGAAATCGTTCATCATGAGAATATTGTGGACGATTTGTTATGGATTTACAGGGATTTTTCCCTTATTTGCAGGTCGATGGAAAAAACACCAAACACTAGATCTACGGACGTAAATGGTTATTATTCATCAAGTTTTTTCCTTCACACAACCCCTGCGTTGCAAAATGAATCGTTTATATTTCGGACACTACCTATCAAGCTGTCCTGCGCGATCCATTTGCCATGATTAATACACATATTGTCCAGGTACATGGTCAATTACAGGATGGCCTTATCTTGCATTTACCATCAAATTGACAATTTCATATTCACGCTGTATAGGTGTCTCAAATTTTTGGAAATTTAAAAAAGTGGGATAAAAAGGATTTAAAAAAATTCTCGTATTAGTTTCGGAAAAAAGTAGAAAGAAAATTATATTTTTTTATACGAAATAACCAAAACGATAGTTTTCTTTTCCTCACAACCTTTGTCGAATATATTTCCGGTACAAGATGTTTCAAACAAACGAAGGAACAGTTTTCAGATATCATTTCGAAAGATTTGTTGGAAAAATCTAAAAGTAACAGTTTTTGAGAAAATTAGAAAAATCCACGTTACTTGCATAAAAATAGCCGCTAATAATCGATACCATACCGAATTTGTAAAAGACCAACCTTGTGTGTACGTAGATAGAATATGTTTCCCCCATATTTATCCAAATTTAATAAACAATGACACAAATCTGAAATGCCACGCTAATGGTGTAGCGAAGTGCACAAAGCGCGACTGTGTGAGGGGATGCATTACGGTGCAATATTGTGGTCTTAAGGTATATTCTAATAGATTTAGGGTAGACAATTTCGCCTGAATACCATTCAATTTACGTCAGAGCTTCCATTAGGCAACGTTGTTATTTGTTAATAAAGCGAATCTTCTTCTATCTCAAAAACTCCACTACGCCGGAATAAATAATAAATCCGTTTGATGTTTGATTTATTCTTTTTGTTACAGACCTCATTAAGTAACTTAAAATTTTCTCGGATTTTCAATATCTTAATCGGCTCGGAATGCAGTAAATCAATATCGATGAGGAAGATATAGAAGATATGGAGAGACGCGACGCCATTTTATCGCTGGTTTATTTCGGTAAGTCTTTGACATTTATTAATTATATCTACCAATTAATAATCCGACAAAATATGTACATGCGACAAGTTACGGTACATTCGTGTTTTCAATGGAGAAGACCACGATGTGAGATACGCGGATTTCGGCAAAAGATACGATTAGAAATGACTTATTAGAGCTCAAAACTGTTTTCAGTTGCTCAAAAAGTGTTATAATTAAAAAGTTATAGCCCTTCGAAATTTAAAAATTTCGGGTTTTGACTCATACCTTATCAACCAATCATGAACCACTCACGTCTTGTTGTATAGTAAATAGTATGAATTTTCGAACGCAGTAACAAAGAATACACAAACGAACAAAAATCAAACTGTCATTTGTCAGTTTTTTCTGAAAAATGCACAAAACAAATTACACGAATTGCAGTTCGGCACAAAACACTTTACTGATAATATTGACGTTGACAAGAATGTTGCCAAATAAATTTTTCAGGACCATTACTTGTGTTTTTAACACGAAAATCGGTTACAATTTATACAGATGAAGATGTTATTTCTATATTAATATATCGAATTATCCATTAGGTAATGGAAGAAATGGATAAATCAGAAAATGTTTATTGCAATAAATATACAAAAAACGCACATTTTGCAGGAGTAAAGAAGAGTAATAGGAAACCTGACAAACTTGCTAAATGTGACTTCTCTTTGCAACTTTCGCTTTGATTGGAGCAGAGTGTATGACGATTGTGTGACGTTTTTCAAACTTTAAAAATTAATTGCGGCCTTATTTGGACACAGAAAAAAATAAAAATTTCATTACGCGCATTCTTAGAAAACGCGGTTTTGAAAAAAAAAAATAAAAAAAAGTCGTGGTCTTCTCCATTATCTAACGTAGCGTATCTACTAATTGATATGATCCAATATAAATTTGAAATATTATATTGAGCATATGATTAAATTTATAAAAAAATTATAGATAGATAACACAACAATTTCTGCAATCTCTCCAATCAATTATTATGTATTTTATTGTCTATTCTATTATCGCATTTCATATTTCGCATTTCACTAATCGGTCAATATATTGGTTGTAGAGGCAAGGATACGTACCACAACGAATTTTCATTACTTAAATACCTAACTAATTCAATAGTTAGAAAAGCTAAGCGGCAATAACTTTGATGTGTCCATTAACTAAAGTTACGTGTGTCGAGAATTTTCATATAATTTTACTCACGCATTCGATAAATTTCAAGTAGGTTAATACGAATATTGGAAATTTGATTGATTTACATTCATATTCGACCAACGGAAAGGCACTAGAAAATTAGGTGACGAACTTTAAACGAACTCTCTATTAAAATTTATTCTTTCTACGTTTAATAACTAATCTGGGTGAAATTGATTGATCAATATATTGTTTTTGTACAATTTACTCTTACTTAATAAGAAATAATCTCTTAATTTCGATAGAACAATTTCGTACATAATTATAGATACATGTAGATTTCTTTTTGTTGAATTTTTTAAAAGCTTTTTATAAAGTTCTAGCTCAAGTCTTCACGTACATGTCCTAAATTCGCTATTATCTGTCGAAGACAATTTCCTCTGGTAATTGATTTCCTGATTCAAATACGAATTCGAAGGAAAAAAACCATCCGTAGTGCACTCACATACCAGTATTAAATTTAGGTGTAGGGAATGTTTTATAAATAATAATGAAAGCACTTCAAAGCGTGAACAATTTACAGGGAAAACTTGGTAGTTTTTTAGGGTGTCCCACGAATTCGCATGTGGATCTTTAAATAGAGGCAAAATCGTCAAGGAGAAACGGTTTTGATAATGAGATCTGCTCGAATATATTTCGATGCTTTCGTCGGAAAAGCTGCATTTCATTTGAGATGCTAAATTAATTTACTTCACGCCGGAAATTCGATTTATGAACGTTAAATGGGTTTGTTTGAACGATATAATTTCGCTCGACTAGATTTAGTTTGCCTAATTAAATGATTAATCAACTAATTAATTTCTCTTGTGTGCTGTTAATTTTCTTAATAATTAGTAGTTTAATTAGAATTACAATGAAAAATGGGTAGATAGTAATCAGGCAGGTACTAACTATTAATAAATTATAGTATTATAGTTGTGTGACATTATCTATCGTCTATAATCATTCTTTTAGCAGTAACTGAATGAATTGTGTGCTATATTTTTTAATCAAATCCATCTTTTACGTAATTCGAATTTTCATACGGCCCTTCAATTTCCCTTTTAAGTAATAAACATAGAAGTAAAATCTCTAGGTACTATACGTATATCACATTACTCTAATGTGACCGTAATAATTATATTTGCGACTTAACTTGACTCGAGAGAAGGGAATTTTCTAATTAGATAAAAACTAATATACCCTTTGCAAGTATCGCTCCACTTTTCCTAATTAGAACCTCCATATACACCATAATTTCGCATCAGATTCAAAACAAGATTAGAACAGATAAGAAATGGGATTGACTTCTAACAAACGAAGCGTAACTTCCGAATCCCGGCGTGAAAAACATGAAAATTATCCGTAATATAATCTACGATTCGCTCACCCAGGAAATTATTTGCCTGATTAGTTCTGTGTATGGGTTTTTCAGAGCGGAGTTTTTCAAAGAGAGGTGATTCTTCATCCGTGCAAACGGGAGCTTTCCATCGTTAATTCATTATTTCAGTCCGAATATTCCCGGAATTCCTTATTATAAAAATTAAAATATACAAGGTGATTTTAATTTAATAACCGCACAATACTGATCGTGTCCAGCTTCATAGCTAGACCTATTACTGAAACTCGAATGTTAGTTAATTACATAGAGGAAACTTACATGTTAGACGGATATTTTCAATGTGGATGTGAAAATAAAATATTCTGTGCGATTTTGTGTTATTGCAATAAAATTTTCCCGCTTCACGGAAAAATATATGAAAATTTATGAAATTTGGACGCCTCAGGTAATTGAGTTTTTTACTGACCATTTACTTCCATAAAAACGCAATTAAAATCAATTAAAAAAATCGTTAGACGCACTTGCCATTTTCATTTTGCATTTTTCTATTTCGCTTTGGTGTTACATATATGTACCTTTGAAATGCTAATTTTCCTTGTATTCGATACTAACTGGAAAGAAATGAAATTTCCTGACGCTTCAACTATTAAAAGGAGGGCCGGATGAATGATGAATGTAGTATTTAAAACATTACTGCATTAGCGAAGATGGATGAGAGATGCTTTTTTTTCAGACGTGCGATTTCAAATTGAATTTTTTTTTCCCCTTTACCTATACAGGGAGTTTCGTATTAGTTTACTATTAGGTGGTCATAGCAATTAAATTGTTTCCTTTCTATATTTGTCATTGTACAGTTATGAAGTTTAAGGTTTAACCGGAAGTTCAAAATTGTTGAAAAGATCAACAACAAATGTACAATTTAGTGTAATATCTACCCTGCAAATTTCAATTCGATATCTCTAACCATTCCAGAGATATTCACTTGGTTCCATACTTTTACCCATCACTGTATTTATATACAATTGGTACTTTTACTTTGTTGTATCTTCTTTGTTTATTCTGTCCCTTTTGGCCTTTCCTACTATAAGAAGGAGAGTTTCATATGCATGCATTACAATAATTTTACGTCCCTATTTTTATATTTTATCCGGTTTTCAAAAGTTACCAGCTAATCAAATCGACTAAATTATAATCGCATCATCAATATTCCGGCTGGTATAAACCGGAATCTTCTACGACCGAATCCGGGACTCCGGATGGACTGGTATATCTATAGCGTCGATGAATCAGTCAACCGTTCGGTTGGATATCACTCGTTATCCTGATCCCGATCCTCCGGAGTTAATGATCCATGTAACAGCCAGCCCGGAGACGGACTGTAATGGGAATTTTGATTTGCTCCCGGAATAATTACAAAGTAAACGTTTTATCTCTTAGATTAGCGCGTTCTGGTGCGTAATTTAACGCCTCCCATTATATAATTATTTTTATATAGATATTACTTTATATAGATAGAACTATAGATATTAATTAACCGTTTTAGTGCTAAGCAATTTTTGTTAACATATATGAAAATTGCTATAGGTACATTTTTTTATTATTTTAAAGAAAAAATAATGGTGTCAAATAAAACTCTGATTCAGACAAATATCAATCAATTACTATAATTCTTTTTTTAATATAATGAACAAATGTTTTGTGATACTTATATAAAAAATAATCGCAGCACTTTTGCGCCGCTTAGCACTTAGCAAAATCATTATTTAATAATATATCAGATTTGTACGTTAAATATTTAATATACATACAATACATAGATGCATAGATATATTTTTATTTTTATCGTTGTCTATTAATAATCATTTTAGAATATTCTTATACACGTTGGCCAAGTCGGATCGCTGCAATTTAGTGAGCGGTATAGTTGATTATTTTGCAATGTATCGAACAGAGAGCGCGTATGATACTAGGATGCGCTGAAACCACACCTGCTCAATGTTGTAGTATTGAAAATATTTTCTATTCTCACTATTTTACATTTTAATTGAGAGTTTCTTTCTGTAGAGTGTACCGACAAAAATTTGCCTCTCTATACACGTATAAGTAAGTACTTCGTTTAATATATTATCTTTGTGAAGTCATGAGTATTGTAGCGTGAGCTTCATGTAGAATAGTATATTTTACCAGCTTCAATAAAAATACGTAATAAATGTTACTATTATCTTCTTTACAAAGTTTTAAAATTGCAATAACATAAACTGCACCAATAATTGACCAATTAATTAATTCCAATATGCTTGTAAGTTGCCCAGAAGTACAGCTAAAGTTGGTAATTTGCTTTTATGTCAACGAGACACGCAACATTGTACTTAAATACACTTTTGTATGTTCTTACAAGAAATGTACTTTCAAGTAATATTAGAATTTTGAGGAATAGTAACACTTATTTTTACACTAAAATAGGCAATTAACTGTTTTTAATAAGTAAATGACGTAACATTATAAACCTAATGCAGGTTTACAAAAAGAGCTCCACCTAATATATCTTATAGCTGCATCCGTTATTTATCCTGGCCGGCTAAATAAAAATTTAATATGGCCCCCGAATCTCCATGGAAGCACTAATCTTTTTCGTGTTCTACTCCATCACATATTTCATCTCTCAGAAAAGAACGCGGCGATTATATTTACTTATGCTCGTACGTGTTCGTGTATCCTCCGGTCTTTCATGGTTGGATTAAGAAACCAAAAAAATACCAAATTAACGTGAAATTAATACTCCCTCAATTCCCCGTTTAATTGGATGATGATTCGAGAAGCAAACTCCGCTGACGTTGATAATTCTCTACATAAAAATTCATGAGACTCGGGCGAAACTACAAAGAATTACAAGAGATATTTACGGAATCTTCGCGAGTTTCCCGAAGGGCATAAATATTCAATGTGCTCGGGACAATTAGGGAATTTCGCTTGTAATCGATCGATAGTTAAAAGTTCTTTTTGTACGGGTAAAATTGTATAGAGAAATAACAGACTTTTCCAATGCAATTCCGCAAGTTAACCGCGTATTAACAAGTATAAATTAGTCAGAAATAAGGAAGTATGCTAATTAAACTTGTATGTAATCATCAAGGTACCTAAAACTTCATTTTTATAGAAATTTCATGAAATAATACCTCTCTAGAAATATCCTTTAAGGCCTTTTTAGCAGAAGTTCGATGTTGTTGTTTTGTTAGTTACCTCTAAATTAAAATAACAAGAGGAAAATACTCTGGCTACAAGGAGATGAAATTTTTAATATTAGTAGATATCAATGTTATTATGAGCGATAACATGAGAAGTCTACACATCTCGGGTGACAAAGATGGATGGCAAGGGTTTATGAAATTGAATTACTTGATGTGTTTCCCGAGTAATATCAGAAAAGCAGTGGCGGTTCAAAACCCGGAAATTTTATAAACCTCCCTTATTTAAAATAAAAAATGTTAATTGATGTTCTCTCACTGATGCCCTCTTTTTCGATACAACGAACACCGGTAGTGGAAAAAGTGGCCTCGGCAAAGCAGGTAAATCGGCAATTACTTTTATCTTTTGATGTACGTTCAGAGAAATTCCAGAAGAAAAGTATTCCTGCGATCATTAAAAGCAATTCAAAATGTGCGAGCACTATATCGAATTGATCCAATGCTATGTATTTTTTAGAATGTGCATGCATAAAATGATGTCTAATAATTTCAAGATATTTTTTTTTCTCCGGATGGTTGGGCCGCGGAAATCCTGGAAAGTTTTTTAAAAATTAAGTTATTATTACATTAAAAATTACGGTAATAAAAATTATTAATGTAACTAAAACAACGAATGTAGGATACTAGTATAGTATGTATACTGGGTATTAATTAATGCAATGAACTTATTTTAATGGGTGATTCTTGAGCTAATTATGAGTCGAAAAGTTCATATAAAGGAATGTCCTCCGAAGCTCCGTTTTCGATATACAGGGTTGTAAAGTCTTATTTTTATTTGGGTTTTTTCAAAAATTTGAATAACCGTTTGCGATATTACATTGAATTCTAGGATAACATATTATGGTATAAATACGCATTTATTAAACAGAATATTTTTTTTTATTTTAACCAGTGGCGTAGATATGGGTAGCTCTTAGGATATGGGTAGATTTAGGAGCTTCGGAGGACTTACCTTTATATGAACTTCTCGACTCAAAATTAGCCCAAAAATCACCCATTAAAATTAGTACATTGCGTTAATTAACACCCTGTAGATCTATGCGTTGAAAATAATTGGGAAAATCCGCTGAAAAATTAAGTCGATGTCCCAATTCAATTAAAAAACACTGGCTACAAGACGACTATGTTTTGTATACATATATCAGGATTCAGGACAACAAAGAAGGATAAAATCTAGACGTATTAAATACGCGAGTAGCATGCTCATGCTCAAAGAACAACCGGGTCTTTTTATTAACGTTTTAGAGTTTCGTTGGTTTGTTATAATGAACAAGAAAATGATGAATAAATTGTGAAAATTTAACATTTTTTCATTAACCTCTATGCATAAAATTTTCATTAGTTATTTTGTTTCTTACATTGTTTAACAAAAGCTTCTCTTTATTTTCTTTTAATTATCTTTACAGGAAACAAAGGGAACAAAGAGCTTTAACTAATAGGAGTCAAAGTTTCCATAAAAACGGGATTAAACTAAAGAGGCTGCAATAAGTTCTCTTTGTATTTTACAATCGATTCTTTCACTAATTGAAAACTACAAAACGGAAGTTCGATGCGTAATTAAAAAAATTGCTAAATAAATTTACAGTTTTTACAGTTTGTTCATAAACATATAAGAACCTACATAATAAAAGAAATATCTGGAGTTTTACTGGGAGAAAAAATACTGGGTCATTCCAGTCTTTTCGACGTAATTGGACTTTTCTTCCGCCCAATTTGTGACAATGTATTAAGTGACACTCAATCTACTGAAGTTCAGACGAAAGTGAAAAACTCCCAGACTTTACCGAGGAGAGTATACTCCAATATGAATGCTTCTAATATTTTTCTTCAATTTCTCTTACAATATTATTTACTCCTAAAGTCCGGAATATAAAATTGAATTTTCGTTTTCACATGTGGCTAAGTTTCGTTTCCTAAAAGCTTTTGTTTAATTTTAATAGGCATTTTTCCTTTCGGGGCTTTTCGAGATTGTTTGGAGACGTCACTTTTAAAAATCCATCAGACTTTTCTTTTGTGCAAATTTGTTCAAATTTTCCCACATACAAGCATACCCACAAGGCATTAACAAATACTTTATACTGTCAAATCTAAAAGGAAAATCAAGCAAAATGGAAAAATCTGGGAAAATAAAAACACTTTTCTTTCGATTCCTTCCACGACCAATTTAATAAGTACCCGACGATAAATAATCTCGGATGTAAACGTGTTCAATCTGTGAACATGATATATTGCGTTGATGAAGCGAACACACTGGGCGGTTTTATATCGGACATTATCAACGAAAATAATTGTTTGCGTGCCCTTGTTTAACAAATCTATTCTTATACACCACAAGAGCGCAAATTTATTAGGGAAGTCAATTTGAACTATTTATAACAAACATCTAAATTTCTGACCTAAATTTCTCATATAAATGGTTGGTATTCTCTCAGAATTCAAAAATATAGCCCAACAAAATCGCAATTGCAGATTGCTGAAAATGCGAAAAACAAAGTTGGCGTGTAACATCCTGTTGTTATTTTATTCGATGGAAAAACATTTTCGGGGTTAAATCGTTTTAACCAAATACATTTTAAGGTTTTTAACATTATTTCTAGGGTATATCAGCCCCAAAAAATTAGATGTTCGACTTTCCACGCCAAGTTTAATGTTACGAGAAAGTTTTACTGTTTACTGTTTTATTCCTTGCAAATCGGTATTGGCAAAGTTACACATAGCATAGACAGAACAAAAATCAAATTGATATAATATTGACCTATTATGTACACTAATTGTATGTATTACTAAAAGACCTAAAAGGTACTGACAGGCATCATATAAACCTAGTACAGACTAGGTCCGTATTCTGCGCCCCATTTTAAATGTTAAAGACATGTTTAGCGATCCTCTTTAACGCAGACAATATCCTTAGTTACTCCATAAAGACGCGTGTTTAACTTTTAAAAAGAGCGCTAAATATAGGTGTAGAGGTATCCATATTAGAATCTATATTATGGTTGATATTTTTTTTTATTTCAGCGAGTTATACTGCAGCTTTACGTTTGACTAGCATGTCAGCGCCTAAAGTAGCCGATTTGCGAAACATAATGGAGCTGGATTGCCATTTTGACATGGGCAATGAGGAATTATACGCCGTAAAATGGTACAAGGACGATCAGGAGTTTTTCAGGTAAATGTTTGGCGAAAATTAGAGGTACAAATAGGGTGGAGTAGCGTCCATTTAGGACTTTGAATGTAGCCATATCTGAGATAAGATTATCTATCTATTAATAGTTAATACTTGAAGGAATTGTACGAAATACTTGTACGAAAAAAATAAACTAAACGCAAGAATATCAACAAAAATGGATATATGTTGAACCTACTAAATTACTGGAACTAATAGTCAAATCATCATAAAAAATAAAAATAAAATTATGTACTGTAATTTGCTAATGCTTGAGTGGTTTTTGAGCAGGTATATGCCCAAAGGACAGCAACGGACTATGTTGTTTCCGGTGCCCGGAGTTAAGCTGGAGACACACGGGGCCAACTGTAATCAACGCCGCTGCAAGATCAGCTTGACTGATTTGACGAGGATGCACAGTGGCGGCGCGTACAGGTGCGAAATTTCGAGCGAAGCACCCGCTTTTAGATTGGCCTCGGAAACTCATAACGTTACCGTAGCCGGTAAGTTAACGTAAACTTTTTAACAGTAGGCTATTATTGACAGAATTAGAAAAAATCTCAGAATTGGTCCAATAAATGAATAGAAAGATAAATAAAATAGCTTAACGTTCATTTATGAAGGTTTATGAAAAAAAGATTACTTATCAAACTAAGGCAGATAATTAAAAAATACTTTACTAATTCGCAATTTCTAATTACTTTTCATCGAAGTACACAATACCTACCTTTAATAAAATATGATTACGCTCACACACTACAATAATTTACTCGCACTGATATGGTAAAAAATATTATGTATGCTGCATTTTCAATTTTAACTCAGAACCGTCTAAAACAAAAATAAAATAAGAAGCAAATAATAGAGGAAAGTTGAGTTTGTGCCTCTGCTGTACTACTTTTAAATTTTGCCTTTTATTTTCATATTAAATTGCTAATGAAGTATGCTATACCTATTATATCCTTCCTTAGACATTGATCTATCATTTACTTGCAGTTTTAAATCAAATAGTGAAAAAATAGTTTTTAAATCATGTAAAGAGTCACACGCTAACATTGGAATTTATTTGCTGTTGATGTTGTTATTTGCGGGCAAGTCTTTTCAGCCCCGTGACCACCTAGAGCTAAGGATCCTCTGTGGTTTCCCGCTGTTTCCTAAAGTCACTGATTCTGCCAGAAGTCACAAGTATTTGCGAACCTCATCAGCAGTTCTGATGCCCTTGTTTTACTAAGATCTTTGGGATCTAGAAACATCCTTCCCTAAGTTTTATACATGCATAAGGATAGTGCTAGAGAGTGACACAATATGTGTATGCTGTCCTCGTCAGCCTTCCCTCATAGACGGCATGTTGGAATTTATTTAGTTTTTAATAAAAAAATTCTCTTTTCAATCGATACCTATGCCTATCGATAATTTTTTTTTATTGTAATAACGTTAAAATCGGCAATGTTTGGGTTGTGGTAGTTATAACCGCCAAGTTTTCTTGAAAATTTTAAGTCACTATAACCTGATTTGAAAACACGTTTTACAAAAACGGATGTGCTGAACGTTTTCCCGAATTATGTGCATTAAACTTCCAGCTGCATCCAGCTTCATAAATTAAAAAATCTTATTAGGTATATAAATACGTACCTAATTTCAATCGAAGTTCGTTTCTGATCCTTCCAGATATCTCTGTAGCGTTCTTTCTACAAGTTTAAAGGATATATAATTAGGTAATGAATATTCCAATTTTCTTTGTCTGCGGAAAAAGAAGCCCGATAGTTAAAGTAGATCTAATTTAAATACGGTTAGCTCTGTTTATGATACTTCTCTAAAAGAGGAAAATTGGGAACAGAGGGAGCCGGTGAAAGGAAATTAGTTTAACCAATGCAGGAAATGGAAATTGCAATTGCAGACGATTGCTGAAGGTAAGATGGTGCATTTTAAAATTAGTGATGTATGCAATTTTCAACAGAATTATAGAAAATTGCGAATTTCCAATTCGCATTCACCATGAACTTTTATAATATTGTCAGTTTTCGGTTTATCCGGGCATGCCGAATAAAATAAGTCTTTTCTCGTTTATTTACTATCTCGCCTGGGCGTTCCAACATCCAGTAAAATTGAAATTTTATGAAAATCCATAATTTCCCTAACCCATTTGTTCCTTCAGCCGCAAATTTTAAACGAAAGATACATGTACTCGTAACTTTACATTTACGCCATACGAACTCGTCATAAATACATTTAATGCAAGTTTTTTGTTCGTTCCTGCAACCGTATGTATCTTATCCTGTTGTCTCATGGGTGGATTAGGAAGAAAATTTTATTAAAATAAAGAGTTTAACATGTCTTTGCACTATGTCCTCTCTCATGGGATATTATAATGATAAGTGTTTTAAAGTTTATCATAACACTGTACAATATAATAAAAAATAAAATATTGATTCTTTTGCAAATGTATATTATTTCCAGATATTAGTGTCAGAATTCGCAGTAAACAAATAATTAGAATTCGTCCGATTTCACCGGCTATTAGGATGAAAAATGTATGAATTTGCCGCGCAAAATACATGTTAAGTAATAATTATTCAAGGGATCAAAGTCGAATTTTCGGAAGCACCGAAAATTACTCCGAAAGAGCATATTTTATTAAGCTTAACTCTTCTTTCTAATCCCTCGCGACTCCAACAAAGCTATCTATCAGCTCCCTAAATCCGTATAATATCCGGGTCCCGTACGAGTCGAAAGTGGCCCTTTCCTAAAATGTCGTTAAGCTCCTATCTGACAATCACCCTTAGAATTCCGGAATTGGAAAGGGTAACTACGCACTGGACCGAGATTCGCAAAAGTCGAAATAAAATCTGTAATAAAATCAACGCCTCTTTATCGGACTGATTTGTAACAAAATCACATTTGCCTCAATATAATATAGTAATTTTATTTATTAACTACCTGAACTAACTGGTTGTTCGTGTAAGTAAAGGGCGTTTATTAGCATTGCTATAAACCAAATGGCCTCGGAGCGCAGAACGAAAAGCATATACGCCTTAAGGAGGCTCTAAAATCGGACTCCAGCAATCCCCTGCTTTCTGGAAAAAACCGTTTGGATTTGGCGGTAATATCGAAAAGCCGCCTCTTCTGGAACCACCCTCGTATATATAGTCTTAGATCTCTTTTCTTTCTGAGCTACAATACTCGGAGACATCGAGTTTTCTTTAACTAGCCTTCCTCCCAGATTTTTTTATTTTACTTCGATACGGGATTTATTTTTAGGCCTCTCGATTACGGACACACACACACAAAGAGCGGAAAAACCTCATCAACACTTGTAAAATAATACATTGTCTGCTGTAGGAGCGATAATTTACTAAACACTTATACTAACTTATTACATTATAGAATCCGCAACTAACCGCCGAATAATTTCTTTTCTCTCCTATACAACTTTTGAAACTTCACGGTAAAGATCATCAAAATTTCTGTCACATTAAACCGTCTCGCATAATTTATAACAATAGATAACGTTGATATTACGAACTTTGATATTAATTGAAGGGATAATTCGAGACGAGAAACGATCGTTAGTTTAGTTAACAAGTCGGTAACGAGGTTTTTGATTGAAAGCAAATTAAAATTTCATTCTTATCATTATTAGTAATTATTAGATATTAATAAAATTGAAAATTTAAATTACCTAATGGATACTTTTTATTAAAACAGCAGTACTTACAATACACTTTTTGTAACATTCAAAATTGGTGACTGCAGAACATTCATTAATTTTCGATGCTCAATTATTTTTCTGCTCCTTCCAAGCCACCAGAAAAAAAAGAAAGAAAAATTAGAAAAGTATTTTTCAATCGCCAGCGACTTTGAATAAATTTTGGAGACATCTGGGCGATTTTTCATCATTTCAATATCGGCCCAGCGTGAAAACGGCCGCTTTTTCCTAATTTATATCAGATCGAAGAGTGCATCTCCTTTTGTAAGAAACCTAGCAGGTAATCTTGATGAATAGAGGGGAAAATCCCGCCTGTGAAAATCGCTACTACGTGATCTACTTAACTCATTTTTGTGAATGTTATCGCCATCTAAAGCAGATTTACTGTACATTTTTATTCTAATATTTTTCATTCTTCACTTAAAATTCTCTACATAATACTATGTATTATTTTCCTGCGACCTCTGGCAGAATCAATGACCTTAGGAAACAGCGGGAAACCACAGAGGATCCTTAGATCTAGGTGGTCACGGGGCTGAAAAAGAACAACAACAACAACAACAACAACAACAACAACAACAATGTATTATTTTACTGCGCAAATTCATATCCTATCTAAATACTAATAAACCCGATTTAGTAATTATTGAAATCCGTATTTTCACTATCCTCACTAGTTTGTAAAGCGTTTGAACGTTCGATACACCTCTCTATTCCAGATTGAATACATACCTATAACAATATAAATGATAAATAGATAATAATATAATAAATAAATAATAAATAATAGATATTATGCCGAGGAGGTTATTCAATTATTCATATCAATACGCAAATTGTAGATGGATTTTATGCTGAAAATACAGTCGAGGGTACAGGAATTAAATAGATTAATATTTTATATATCGTATTGATAGGTATGGACATTATTTCAGATTTGTGCAAAATTCCTATTTTTTATTATCTGGTAGATTCATTGGTGCTACTATAAACGCTTTCGTTTTGAAGTTTAAAAGGATTTAAATGTTTGTATAGCTGTTCCATCGCTTCCGCCAAAAATTCGTCTATCGCTTCACACTCTGCAGGTTTATTGAAGTTTATTTAGGTAGGTACAAGATAAAAGAGCAGGGAAAATGTAATGTATTCCTCACGGATAATACAAAACATTTTCTCTTTTTCCTGCAACCCAATCATAGCACGTTCCATTATTGGCGTTTATGTACCACTATCAGTTTATCATATCAAAAGATATCTTTGGATTTATATTCTATACGAGATTCACGGAGCCATTATTGCTCGTAATGGGAGAACCTACACCTAAATGGCTATGGGTTAGATCTTTATAGAGCTATTATGTATCTATAAAAGAACAATCTTCTAAAAAATTGATATTTAATATATCATTACACAAGAGGAGACAACACAAATATTAGTATAATTTTGAAATTTTAAAACTTTGTGGAAGTTGCAAATATGTATCTATCATTGCTAATTCCTTCACCAAAATTTAGAAGCTTTATGGAACTTAGTGAAATCATATTGAATACATCCAGCCACATTTTAAAAATAAGGATTTAGGTAAAACTATTGCGAATAGTCAAATGTTATGAACATCATTGCCTATAATCAGTATTTCAGGTAATAATCCGTCATATTAATCTACGTAATGGCCTAAATTATGATTATGATACTGCTATCATTGTAGTTAAACAGACAATCGGATGTAATACTACCGATATACTCCTATATTATTCATTTACGACCCAAAATCCGAATAACTACTACGTTAATTTTATTGTGAGTCATATCCAGAAACAAAGCTCATTTTATGTTTATATTGTTGCAGCTTTACCGAGAGCTCCTCCGAAAATCGACGGACTCGCAAAAACTTATGTGGAAGGTGATACTTTCAACGCCGAATGCACATCGGATTACGCAGATCCCGAACCCATATTGACTTGGAAAATCAATGGCTTAGACGTAATTTCCTTAATTATTTTATGCAGGGTGTTTCAATGGGAAAGGGCAATATATTAACCGTATAGAGGTAACCCCGGGCGACTTTTATAACCGAGACCCAGAGTGCTTCTTAAATGTAGTCCATTTCTTCCGTGGCTCATCCACCAATCCATGAAAAAATCAGTTAATATAGAGCTTCTATGGAAATGTTAATTATATGCTCCAGCACATTCCTTTCAGCATCTCAAAATGAAAAATTTTGGTATAAGCCATGAGCAATAGAAAAGTTAAAATATTTCCAATTCTTTATTGTCCGTTGAAGTTGAAGTTGAAACTATTTTCATTAAACTCACAAATTTCTTGTACACAACTTTTCCAGATTCTTTTAACATACCATCATCGCGACATATACTGTATTTTCCTCATTTTCCTTGAACATTTCTTTTTGTTTAATTTATACATTTTTTTGTTTTTCCAGCCTCCACTACACGCCATATCGCACACTTCGAGCTCTGCGCCTGATCACATGGGCCTGATCGCTCGAACGGTGACCTTGCGTTTCACTGTGGATAAAAGTTCGTCCCAAGATGGTGAAATAGAGGTGAGATGTGAGTCGGCCCAGCCGGGCGTGCCAGAGTCCAAGAGGATAGCCTCAGAAAAGGTGTCAATTAAACGACCAGACGATTCACAGGTGGTCAAAAATCAAAAATGGTAAGTCCAAAAACGCAACATGGACCGAATTATACAAGATGGTGCAGAATTATGTACCTACCGTAATTTCTAGAAGCAATCAAATAAAAGTAATTTTTATATAGGTAAACACGATTTCGTTATAAGGAATATAATAAGGCAGGTACAGGATACAGGGTCTGGAGAGTTCTAGAAAAAAATAATCCCTCCAAAATTAATGTATCTACTATTTACAGTAGGTAGGTACACGTACACGATTTTCTTTTAATTTCCAGGTACGTGGCTGGATTTGCATCCAAATTCGGACCGTCTATCCAGATGCACATAGCATGGTTGCTGCTGTGGGTTCTGGTAATCAATTGGATCAGGACATAAAAGTGTTTATTTTTTTAAGTTTTTTTATGGTTTCACAAATCATGGACATACGGTAATTGTTTATAGTCATAACAATTATGTAGAATCAAAATTGTACTGGTACAAACTAAAAAAATTTGTACATTATTGCCCAAAATGGATTTGATGGCTAGTGATAAGAATTAGTTTACTTTTAGTTCTAATTATTTAGTATAATAGATGCATCATATAAGATTAATAATTGTTCTAATTCGTCTTGTACCTATATTTTTAAATTAAAATGTAAGTCAATCAAATCAATACGAAGGGTTTATTTCACGCAATGAAATTTGCAATAAAAGTCCGGAACATATACATTTGAAGCCCTTGTACATTCCGAAATTTGGTTAGGGAATCTATAAGCTTTATTAATGATTATTTTACGAATTTTAAAATAACATAAAAATAAGTAAATGTATAAAATATAAATAATAATACATAAATATGTACCTATTTATACAGAGCATTTGTCTCTCGATGGTTTCTTCTCGAATTCCTTCCTACTTTTCACTTCAATAATGGTACTTTTTTCTTCTAAATTGTTTACCAGGCTATAAAATTATATCGTTATGCCACCTATAATTTCGTACAAACATACAATAATGCTTTGTCATACCACCAACAAACTCTCTCCCAAATTATTGACCTTTTCCAGTTTTTTTTCAATTTTAAATTTTTCCAAAACACTCGTGGAGTAGAAATTCCGGAGCAATCATCTGGAATTACCACGTATAACTTACTATATCTCGAAAACCGGACTAAATAAGATCCCATGAGCACGAGCAGCCCGAACCTTTCCATTATCAAAATTAAAGACATGTACGTGGTCTTTCGAATACGTATGGGTCCCGTGAGTTATGCACCCTTTAAACTCATTTTTTCACATATAAAAAACACATATTTTCATTGAATTTTCCCTCGAATGTTTCCGACATTGTAAATAACAACGCACTTATCGCACCATCTGTAAGGAAAATATACGTACCTATTAATGTATTTTAAACCAATATATAGGTGCCTACAATTAATTACTATAATTAATGTCTAATATATTAGATATAATTATCTTTACTAATTATATCGATACGGGGTATTCCAAATGATCAAAGTATCTTCGTGTATCTATGAAAATTAGGAACATCCTCTATGTATTTAGATGGTAAGTAACATCTATAATTATTAATTAATTAACTTCGAAAACGTACCTACTTTTTTCGCACGTGCAGATGTGATAATTTGATGATAATTATTAAAATGTATTAATTGTTGAAATTATCTGAACTTAAAACGATGTCTTTTGAGAAGCACCTATAGATTGACTGTTATTTTTGTGATATTAAAACTAGGCACTAAATAATATGATGATATTATATCTGAAAATAATACATTTGATTTAAAGTTTACTGTGTTTTCGTTCCGTTTTCGAAACTGCACGTTTCACATCTTCCCTAAATAGTCCTGATGTATATTCTTGAATTGAGACTTTCTGTTACAAAGTAAGTCGAAATTTCCGTTGAAATATTTAAGTATGAAGAAAGGCCGTTATTTCAATGGCCCGTGGATTTCGATGACGGTTCACTAACTTTTATCGCTAAAATCATATCCAGCAATAGAGATTTTCCACTTAAATTAAATGTAAGGAAAAACACTTTCGTCTGCGTTTCCTCCTCATAGGAACGTAAGGTAAGTAAAGAAAAGTATTAGGTAAGGAAAGGTAAGTAAGGAAAAACGTCGCCGGTTCCCAATGTCGTAATGACTGCGAAAAGGATTCGTTTTCCACACACTAACGAGTTCCACTACAGCTATAATTCCTCTTAGCTCCGTTTAAATAAAAAATGAAATAAAAAAAGACCGTTGAACCCTTCGTTAGGGGGTTTATTTTTAGAGAATTAAGTAATATTTCAGTTTAAGTATTTTAGTTTGAGATTCGGGAACTAATACGTAAGAAATGTATCTTCCTATTTAATTTTTATTATAAATATCCTACTAACTATACAACTGAAACCGAAAGAATCCATTCATTCATTCATTCATTCATTCATTCACTGACTCATTGGCGTGTTTTTTTTTTTACGGCCAAACGCGAAGGAAAATCGTCGCGGAAAAAACGCTATCCGACGTAACTCGACGAGATCTATCGGAAAATCGATATTTCGAAACCCGGAAAAGTTTCCTTCCGGGTGAAAAACCGGATTTTTGGGGTATTTTTGAGGTTTTTCGGGATTTTCTCCGAAAATCTTCCGACGATTTTCTTTAAAATTTTCCAAAATATTCTTTAATATATTACCAATCACCTCACGCAAACCGCATATCGGGGAAAATCCATTTACCGGAGTTATAGGAAAAACAAATTGTCATTTTCGCAATTTCGGCAAAAAAATTGAAATATCTCGAAAAAAGATGCGATTTCGAAAAAAAATTTATTCTTCGAAAATTGTAGAGAACGCTTTTCTCTATAATAGGACATATAAGGGGTTATTCTATTTTGAACCGTTTTTGAGTTATAACGATAAAAAACAAACATTCCTTCGCGAACGAAAAATTTATATTTTACAATTACTCAAAAACTAGCCGTTTTTTGAAAATTTCTCAAGAATCGAAATTTGTAAAGAATAGTATTTTGTATAATATATGTGGATGGGGTGATTCGATTTTGAGCGGTTTCCGATTTATAGCGCGATATCGATTTTTTAAAATAAACGCGATTGACAAAAAGTCGAAATAACTCGAAAAAAGATGCGATTTCGAAAAAAAATTTATTCTTTGAAAATTGTAGAGGATGTTTTTTTACATAATAAAAATTTTACGGGGTGGTTCCAACTTTAACGGTTGTTGAGTTACGACGAAAAACCTGCGATATTACTGGGTAAAACCGAGCTGATTGGCGCGTTTTTTTCTTACGGCCGTACGCGAAGGAAAATCGTCGCGGGAAAAACGCCATCTTTACGAATTTTGACGAGATCTATCGGAAAATCGACATTTCGAAACCCGGAAAAGTTTCCTTCCGGGTGAAAAATTCCGGATTTTTAGGGTTTTTTGCGATTTTATCGGAAACGAAGAGATCGATTTTTCTCAATCTCTCCTAAAATATTCGTCAAATTAATATCGATTATCTCACGCAAACCGCGGGAAAATCAAATTTTCTTTCGTGGAGTTATGGCAAAAATAATTTAATTATAATTAAATTCATTATTATTTACACGCTCAAATCTCGAAAACTATTAGGTGTACGATAATTTTACAAGAATACAAATTTGTTAAGCGTAGTTTTTTCCAACTAACAAAACAAATTGCATATGTTTATCTTGAACAGTTCAAAAGTTATAGGGGTAAATCTAAGTCGTGAACATGAGACTCGAGCGACTGATTTATGGTTCAAATTCGCGCAGCAAAGGGATTCCCGAAACCGTTCTCTCCGTAGAGAACAGGGACGGATCGAGAAGGAATTACTTTATGAATAAATACATTAATATCTCCGAAACGGAAGGTTTACGAAAATATTACAAAAATACAAATTTGTTAAGCGTAGTTTTTTCTAACTAACAAAACAAACCGCATATTTTTAAATTGAACTGTGCGAGGGTATTTTACTTTGAAAAGTTAGCTTGTAGCGGTCGAGAGAGGGGTGTGCAATGTGCATTAATATTTTGGCATTTTGGATTTTGGCCGAGCGACTATTAGCATTAGCATATGTTAGAAATGGGGACGGCACTGCGATGGATATTTATTTAAACCGAAAGAATTGTATCGAAAATGTATGATTCACGGAGGGACTAGTTTTTAGGTTGATAAGGTGGAATCGGATGATGTATTACTTTACTTTGTTATTTTGTTATTGGGTGTTAATAAAGAAAGACTTACAATTATTTATTTTTCGGGGTGCGCTTATAAACCTTATTTGATTTCAAGCGAACAAATTTTTGGATTTGGACGCTATTATCAAAGTTTTATTAACAATTACGGCTAATAAACTTTTGAGCTTACAATTAGTGATTTGTGATAATGAAGCAGTAGTGTATAGTTGTATAGTAGAGTGTATAATAGTGGTAGTGATTGCCTGACTAACTGACAAGACCACCAAAAGATTTAATTGCAACAATTGACGACCTGGCAACGGGTAAGTGTCCCAAGAAAGGGCGAAATCGAAATAACTCGAAAAAAGATGCGATTTCGAAAAAAAAATTATTCTTTGAAAACTGTAGAGGATGCTTTTTTACATAATAAAAAGTTTACGGGGTGGTTCCAACTTTAACGGTTGTTGAGTTACGACGAAAAACCTGCGATATTGCTGGGTAAAACCGAGCTGATTGGCGTGTTTCTTTCTTACGGCCGTACGCGAAGGAAAATCGTCGCGGGAAAAACGCCATCTTTACGAATTTTGACGAGATCTATCGGAAAATCGACATTTCGAAACCCGGAAAAGTTTCCTTCCGGGTGAAAAATTCCGGATTTTTAGAGTATTTTTAGGGTTTTTTGCGATTTTATCGGAAACGAAGAGATCGATTTTTCTCAATCTCTCCTAAAATATTCGTCAAATTAATATCGATTATCTCACGCAAACCGCGGGAAAATCAAAATTTCCTTCGCGGAGTTATGGCAAAAATAATTTAATTATAATTAAATTCTTTATTATTTACACGCTCAAATCTCGAAAACTATTAGGTTTACGATAATTTTACAAGAATACAAATTTGTTAAGCGTAGTTTTTTCCAACTAACAAAACAAACTGCATATGTTTATCTTGAACAGTTCAAAAGTTTTAGGGGTAAATCTAAGTCGCGAACATGAGACTCGAGCGACGGATTAATGGTTCAAATTCGCGCAGCAAAGGGATTCCCGAAACCGGTCTCTCCGTAGAGTACAGGGACGGATCGAGAAGGAATTACTTTATGAATAAATACATTATTATCTTCGAAACGGAAGGTTTACGAAAATTTTACAAGATACAGAAATTGTTTAGAAATGATTTTTCTATCGAACGGTATATTTTCCGAACCTCGCGAACAAGCCGTAACAAAAATCGTTTTTCCGGAAAATTCAAAATCAAATATCTCCTAAGCCGTTAGATTTACGAAATTTTTTCAAACTAGGTGATTTGTAGGGATTATTTTTTTACATCGAATAGTAATTTACAAATTTTTATTCGACAATTAGTTTTTGAGTTATTAGAAAAGGTTTAATTTTAATTAGTCATAATTAAAATTATCACGCTCAAATATCGAAAACTATTAGGTTTACGAAAATATTACAAAATACAAATTTGTTAAGCGTAGTTTTTTCAAACTAACAAAACAAACCGCATATTTTTAACTTGAACCGTGAGAGGGCATTTTACTTTGAAACGTTAACTTGAAGCGGTCGAGAGTGGGGTGTGCAATGTGCATTAATATTTTGGCATTTTGGATTTTGGCCGAGCGATTATTAGCATTAGCATATGTTAGAAATGGGGACGGCACTGCGATGGATATTTATTTAAAACGAAAGAATTGTATCGAAAATGTATGATTCACGGAGGGACTAGTTTTTATGTTGATAAGGTGGAATCGGATGATGTATTACTTTACTTTGTTATTTTGTTCTTGGGTGTTAATAAAGAAAGACTTACAATTATTTATTTTTTGGGGTGCGTTTATAAACCTTATTTCATTTGAAGCGAACAAATTTTTGGATTTGGACGCTATTATCAAAGTTTTATTAACAATTACGGCTAATAAACTTTTGAGCTTACAATTAGTGATTTGTGATAATGAAGCAGTAGTGTATAGTTGTATGGTAGAGTGTATAATAGTGGTAGTAATTGCCTGACTAAGTGACAAGACCACCAAAAGATTTAATTGCAACAATTGACGACCTGGCAACGGGTCAGTGTCCCAAGAAAGGGCGCGTTAGCGCCCTTTCCAACCATTCTGCGAGTAAATTATAAATAGAACTGTAGGTACTCTCAACGACATCTGGTTTCTTTTAACTTTTAAGGTCGACCAAGTCGATGTTTTTCATGACCGAGATAAGAAATGAAAATACAGAAAAACATTATTCTTTCTTTAGTCTTTGGCAAATTTAGACGTGTCGTGTCCTCCAAATATAATAAGTAATTTAAATAAAATATTATTTCGTTATAAAGGACAATAGGTTTTTTGATGAGGACCAGTGTGTACTATTGAAATCGATGAGAGTGTTTTTGGAAGATGAAAATACTATCTATAGCCTCCAGGCCGCTTAAGACCAGATTAAGATTGCCCGAGGTATTTGCAGAGAAACCAAACATTTTGCTTTTTGGAACGTGCCCAAACATTGAGCGAATTCAAAGATGGGTTCGTCCATCAGAGTCAATCATCCATACCAACATGGATACCTAAATTTGAATGAATTACGATATCACCAGCACATCACCATTAATCATTCTGAAAATTTCGTAGATCCCGACGGTACGGTAAAATTTCGTCACACGATCTAATTATGACAGAATATGTATATGGCGATCATTGAATTTAACACCCCACGATATGCTACAAAGCTTTGTGCAAGTACACCATATCTCTTCTATCCGAATTAAATTATAAATATGATTTTCTGCATCAGTCAACAAAAATAGAAACAGGCCCTTTCTAGGGCCAACAATTTTATCGTAAATAGATCAACAAAATGATGCAATAAGTTTCGATGTAATTCAAGTTATAACTATTACTTTAAAATATTTAAAAATGTAATTGCAGATAAAATCGATAATAATAAAAGAGAGTGGACGAGTCGTCACTGATCTGATTTGACTTGCGTTCGGCCTCGAGAGAATGGCTACATAAAGTTTTCCCGGCTTCTTCAGAAACGAAATAAGCGATAGAAACGGAGGAAAAAATATTAAGCTTTCAGCTTCGTGAAATAAGAGACAATAACAAACATCTTGTTATCTTGTTATGGAAAACTGCGGGCGAGATCGCTTTATATTCGCAAGAATCGAATTATTCCTGCAAAAATAAAAACCACAAACGTGACGACAAGGCAGATGAAAAAAAAACATAGAAACGTCTGTTTTTATTAATCTTTTCAAGATTTAAATAAATATATAATAATATGAAATAACTAGACGCGATTCTACTATCATGGAAGATATAGCAAGATGTATTAATAAGTAAAGCAGGTCTTTCTATAAATGCAAATACCCTACAAGTATAAATAAACGCAAGAAAACAGACAGAGGATGTTTTTGAGAAATGTGCGCCTTAACATTTGTTTTTCCCTTTACTTGTCTGTACCTACACTTTCAAAAAAGACTTGGCAAATATTGATTTTGCAAAAAATTCACCTGTATAAATACACAATAAAACAATCTAATGTATCAAAGTTGAAATCCGTCTTAAGAGAATGTCCGGAGAGGAAATGTATAAGTGCCCACTTTACATTTAACAGATTGACCATCGCTCACAGCTGCTATTTCGTGTTATTTCTTATTCAGTATTAAAAAATTATAATAATTGAATTAATGAGATTTGATTAAATCATATTTGATACTTTTATTAAATTTAGTCAGGGTCGATTAATAAATAAAAGTAAAGGATCGCATAAATTTAGCGCAGTTTTCTTCTCCAAACTTTCTTATCTATATGAATATAATGTACTGCATAGTAGACGTGTAAACTAACAATTGTTGGAATTGCGAAACGAAAAGGAAACGCCATCGCAGCCGGTTAAACCGAGCGAATTATCACGGTTTCCTTCTGGAAGAAGTTTGTTACGCTGCAAACGAGGAAGTCGCCATCGAGGATGTTCAACTCCAGGAGGACAAATGTTACATTAGGGAATTATCGAGGAAGACTAATGGCCCTAATGCTCGAGATAACATTCGCTTTTATTACCGCTTCATATACCCTATAACTTGTAGATATTATTGAAAGGCCACATAATCATTTTTATATGAAACATTTGCAGAAACAACTTGTTTATCTATATCAACTTCTTTAACACCAATCTCTGCTTATGTTTAATTCCTTCTGCACTGTAATGACTTGGCAACTCTCTCTAGTAATGCACCGCATTGTATTTGTCTACAATCATCG
Source organism: Phyllotreta cruciferae (assembly GCA_917563865.1). Classification (NCBI taxonomy): domain Eukaryota; kingdom Metazoa; phylum Arthropoda; class Insecta; order Coleoptera; family Chrysomelidae; genus Phyllotreta; species Phyllotreta cruciferae. The sequence goes on along the minus strand of OU830609.1, from coordinate 2,467,619 downwards.
ACGTTTTTCCATTTGAGCGTAAGATATAGGGGAGCTTGATACAGCAAATAAAGAATTTTTAAGACAAATTTCGTAATATTCAATTACTAAGTTTGGTTTAAACCATATTGTTACATGTATTTCCCAAAAACTCGTTCTCCATTCTCAATCGAGATATGTACCTAAGTTTTAGGGAGAGCAAAGGGACTAACGTGGAACTCGTATGGATTGATCCCTAGAGAGCACTAACATGATCCCAAGTGGATCATATTCCCCGATTCTTTGCCATATTCAGTAGACGATTTTCGGCCGAACACGACGGGTGCAACAAGAATCCCTGAATCAAATAATTGAAGGTACTATATTGTCTATTGTATCATATTTGAATACTATATTAAACTTTTCTGCATATCATTTCCCTACCAACAATATCTCTCTGTATTAATTTTTCGCTATTATCATGTGTTTTTGCTTCAAGTATTTTAAGCTTTCTATAGTCTTGAAAAAATTTAAGCAAAACTCACCTAGAAACGTTCCCCTCTCGGTCTTTGTTGCCGTTAATAGTTATTTTTTGCGCATAAACATTCTCAGCTCCTCTTCGAACATTCATTAACCGCTCGGGCCTCACGCAAAGGCATAAGTTTCCTGATAGTGCTTATCACCATTGTTATAAATCAATGGCGGTCTGGCATTATCTTACAGTCTGCAGGTGACTGCGTTTGCTTCTAGAATTTATCCGCTGTAAATAATATCTGAAATGTTGTAAACATTTTTCATACTTCAATTTACGCTTTTTGACTGAACTATTTAATTTTGCAATATTATCTAGTCTTAAGAGTTATATTTCTAATTATTGAGTAAGTGCAAGTAAAATTAATTATTTGGTGGAATACTTTTTTTTAAACAGGCATTAATCATTCTAGGACTTTATTGCATTTCCGGAATGCCAATCAAGAGTTTGTGCAAGCCACAAAGGTTCAATATGTTTTGTTTAATGAAACGTACTGGTACATATTTCTCAGTGTTTTATTTCGAAAATACTCATTAAGTAAATAAAGGCAACTCTATTAAATAATAAAAATACTAATATCACAATGAAAAAACATTAAATCTTTAAGCACATTTCGTATGTAGGTGGCTTTTCTGGTATATTCGATACATCCAAGTCGTCACTTTGAAACCATTTGATATCTCCTTCCGTTAAATCTTCTAATTTTGAATAAACGCTCGAATCAACTTGCTTAGGTAGAGTAGCTGGTGTATTGTTCTGCGCGTTTCTAAATATGTTGTTGTTAAAACCTTGCGTTTGACCATTGCCCGGTGGTTGATTAAACATAGGAGTTTGAGGATTTTGTGTTGGTTGGACGAACTGGTTGTTTGGAGGTGCAAAAGATGCAACGGGTTGGGGAGCACCAAAAATGCTCTGAGTTTGCGCAACAGGTTGATTCTGGTTAGCAAATATATTAGCATTGTGTGCTGGCTGGTTGTTTGTGAATATTGATCCTGTATTAGCTTGTGTAGGAACCGGCTGGGTGTTGAAAATAGAATTGCTCTGTACGCTCATGTTGTTATTTGCTTGCCCAAAAATACTTCCAGTAGCTGCTGGTGGTACTTTTCCAAAGACATTGCTCTGTTGGTTTCCGAATACATTTTGTGTATTTTGATTTTGATTATTTGCAAATACGTTGTTTGCTTGATTATTAAATACATTCTGTTGAGTATTTCCAAAGATGCTTTGGTTCGGTTGATTGAACATCCTAGATGTATTCTGTTGATTTAATCCTCCTGAATTGAAACTGAAATTACTAGTAGCATTGGTTTGCGTATTTCCTGTAAATGTTCCAGCTTGTGACGATGGAGGAGTATTGTAAATACTCACAAGCATGTTTATTATATCCGGTGAAGGATTCTGAAGGGATCTCACTTTCATTAAAACTTCCTGAACTTTTCCCTGTATTTGTTGTTTCTGTAAAAACAAGTATAAGTACACCGTTGCAAAAGAGAAGAAATACCATTTACAAATTGTTCGAGTGTGTTTGTCTTTACGGCTTCGTAGTAAGCGAATCTTAATTCTTCGAAACTAAGGTCTTCAAATCCAGGAAATATTGGCTTCTCTTTGTAAGGAGCGTAGCAGGAAAATAGCCATTGTCCGCCTTTTTCTGCTTGTGTCATATCGGAAACTACAGACTTAACTAACATGTTTGTATCGACTGCTGGTTTTTCTGGTGCTGGCTGTGCGAATTTTGGTTGACTGAAGTTGGATGTTCTAAGCACCGATGTTCCACTTGACTGAAATGGATTGTAAGATTCTAAAAAAATAAACAATAATGAATAAAATTAATACAATAATAATGAGTATCGAATATAAAACGTCCAATAAATGAGTGAATAAAATGATTACCGTTTACGTCATGCTGAAACTTGCACATGTTTCCAAATTTACAAGTCCCTTGTAGGAAAAATTTACAAACAACCATTTTTATTTTTAATATAACTTATTCTATCCCAAAAACTAATTTTACTAAAAACATCAAACCATAACAAATTTTTAGGTTAGGTAAGACCTGAACATTTGAACTACTGCCACTGTCACATTTTGGCCTTGTTCCTTTAAGGAAACCGAATGTTGTCAATAAACAGATCTCGAACACATAAAAATAAGATTGAGAATGAAAAGTTTATTTTCTAAAACGTTGATAAATCGAAAACCAAATTAAATCAACAATTTTTGAAAAACAATTATTTCCAAATCCCCAAAATCTTTCTTGACGGTTGACGGATGATATATGATTCCTCTTTTCGCCTGTGGCCTCTTACCCATTTCTACTAAGAAAAATTTTTGACAGAAAAATATTATCTAACAGAAAAAGAAGTGGAAATATTGTAAATGTAAATATTGCAGGTTGTTTTTGTTGTGTTTTGAATTTGTTATTTTAATATGCTGTGTATTCACAAAGTATATTTTAAACTACCTCTTATTAAGGAGTAAAAAGTGATAGTCGAAATGCCTGTAGATATTAAGGAACTCACAGAGGGATGGCTTGAGCTGGAAAGCGACCCCGGCTTATTCACGTTACTCCTAGAAGATTTCGGCGTAAAAGGGGTTCAAGTAGAAGAAATATACGATCTCAATAAGCCCCTAGACAGCCCCGTGTACGGTTTCATATTCCTCTTCAGATGGGTCGAGGAACGAAGGTCTCGAAGAAAGGTAGTCGAGCAAAATGAAACCTTCGTTAAAGACGAAGATGTTGTCAACAACATTTTCTTCGCCCAACAAATGGTACCGAACAGCTGCGCAACGCATGCTTTAATATCGATATTATTAAATTGTCCTACTATACATCTAGGTGAGACCCTGGCTAGATTGAAAGCTCACACGCAAGGCATGAGCCCCGATAATAAAGGCTGGGCTATCGGCAACACGCCTGAATTGGCCTGCGCTCACAACTCTCACGCTATGCCCCAGGCTAAGAGAAGGCTGGAAAAAGGAAGCGGAGTCTCAACAGGAAGATTTACCGGTATTTTTAAATCTTAAAACAATTTTTCACTCGAATTAATTCAATGCATTTTTAAGGAGAAGCATTTCATTTCGTTAGCTTCGTGCCGATTGGTGGAAGGCTGTTTGAATTAGACGGCTTGAAGCCATTTCCCATTGATCATGGTCCTTGCAACGATATGGAATGGACGGATAAATTTAGATCTGTAATAACCGATAGATTGGGTATTACAGCGGATGAATACAATGAGATTAGATTCAATTTAATGGCTGTGGTGCCCGATCGAAGACTGGCAATTCAACATAAACTAAAAATGTTAAGAACGAACAAACAAATCGTTCTAGACGCCCTACAACATTTAATGAAAATCAAGGAGAAAGGGACTGTGAAAGCAGAGAATGTAAACGAAAGTAGTTCAGCTGCGAACATTGAAGAGGTAAATTGTCGATTTAATGCATTAATCTGTGATTATTTTTTTAATTCAGTCCGCAGATTTGGTTAAAGAAGGTTCTCCAGAAGAATCTAAATTAATTAAGCCACCGGATATACCACCAACAACCAGCAAAGTCACCTTATGTCCTTTGGATTACGCTACGCCTTTAACAATACAAACCTCTCCAGCTCCGAGTACTTCAGGCACAGACACGCCATCTGATTTGGGTTCTGCTTTTAATTCCCCAACGCAAACTTGGGCGAATTGGGCGAATTCTTCGACTAGTCAAAACAGCCCAGTTTCTAAAGATTTAAAGAGATTTGTAGTACTCCGAATGACCGAACAAGAAGACAAAGAAAAAGCTGGTTAGTATGAAATTATTGTTTTTAAAATATAAAATATACTGCAATTGGTTTCAGTTAATGCTTTAAACCCCGAAAATCAAGAAAGAAAATCTAGCGGAGGTCACGCCAGAGTGCATACGAGCGACGGAGATCCTGTTATAGCTGAAAAGAAGAATCAGGAATTGCTGGAGCCGCACACATTCGCACCGAAGGACCTTTTAGCCTTACTGAGGAATTTGGAGAATGAAATTTGCATGTGCGAAGTTAGTCTCAAGGATGAAAACGATAAGCAAAACAAATATAGAGTAAGTAGATTAGAGATACCATTGTATTGTAATTCATTTGTTATTCGATACTCGTTTCGTTACAATTACTATTACATTTTAATTAGGTACACATCGAGGCACCTGCTCGGACCCAAGCATATCCTATGACCTACAAGAATTATTGTTTTCAAGAATATTCTGTTGTTATACCATTGGTTACAATACGCTTCAGGGAGAAAATCAGTTGTATTTAGGATATGCGTTGCCCACTATTTTTCAATTAATTCATAATGAACAAAAAATCGAAAATTTGTGTTGACCTCCGGGATTCGATTGTAACAAATGTTAAAAAACGATTTTCACATATTTTAGATTTTAATCAATTATCCAGCAGACCATACATTTTTGTAACTTGTTCCTTGCCACAGTTTAATATAAACTGGATGAATTCTGACAAAGATACAGGCATTTATGGCTGCTAAAGAACTCTTCATGATTGAATTCAAAAACTCTTTTTTTCTTCAAATGATATCCCAATTCCTCCCGAATCACCTCTACAATCTAATTGTCCAATTTTTAAGGTGATAAAGCTAGGTGATAATATCAACCTAATTGATTATTTGAAATTACACAAAATCGTATAATTGCAATTAATTACAAAATTTGCGATTGTAATTATTACATATGATAAAGTATTTTTAACATCACTGGTTTTATCTTTATAGGTAGACGACAGTAGAAGAACTCATAATTACGATGAGTTCATTTGTACTTTCCTATCCATGTTAGCGGAACAAGGGAAATTAGCGGATTTAGTGGAACAAAATTTGGTTGTCCCAAAGCGACCTAATAACTCAACGCCGATACCGAAACCGACTAAGAAAAAGAAAGATGGGGCTAAAAAGAAAAAGAAAGGTCGCTCGAAGGTGAAAAAGAGAAGATAGTGATGTTTGTTAGTTAGTATTTTTTTCGTAATTGATTTTTTTATTATTTTTTTGATTACTTTTTTAATCTGCTGTACCGAGTACATTACTAAGTATAAGAAAAATCTTATTTATTGTTTAGCTTAAGCTTATTCTGTGAATACGAATCTGTCCTTTTTATCAGAATTTCAATCTCTATGTATGATTTTTATAAAATATACTATATTGTAAATGCCTTTGCATATTAAAATAGAAATATAAAGAGAGGAAAATTTTTGTCGGTACACTATAGAAAGAGACTATCAATCAAAATGTATGATAGTGAGGAATAGAACATACTTTCAATACAACACATAGCAGGCGTGACTTCAACGCGTCATAGTATCATATGCGCTCTTTGTTCGATACATTGTAAAATAATTAACTGTACCGCTCCGACTTGGCCGCCGTGTATACAGGGTATTTCACAACGAGCTTAAACTATCTGTATATTAATTAATTACCCGATTTTAATAAAATTTGGTTTGCATATAATACAAATGCAATAAGATACATCTTTTAAAAATATGTATTTTGACACTTTCTGTTGTACCGGAAGCGGACAGCTACTTTGTTTTTTAAATTGAACACCCTATACAAATATTATATTTTTGAGATCCACGTTACTAATTACGTGATTACTCTATGTAACTAATTAGGATACTTTTGAGTGAAAAACTGTATTTTATAGACAAACTATCCATTCATTCTATTTTATTGAAATCAGGGGTAAAAATAAGAATAATAAGTCCACGTTTACTTCCCTATGCCTAAACCTAGTATTTTGAAGGTATTAAAAAAACTGTCATTTCATAATTAAGTTCATTAAATGACATTAACCGGTACAAACGAAAGTACTGTGACAGTCAAGATATATTTAAGAGATTTACCTTATTGCATAATATATGCATACTAAATTTTATTAACTTCAGCTTCAGTTTACAATATACAGATAGTTTAGGCCCGTTGTGAAGTACCCTGTGTATGATAATACTAATTAATAGTCAGTAGGAAGTCATAAAATAAAAATCTATATTTTAATTTCAATAAAAATTTGTTGACTAGCCTATTAAAATTTTCTTATAATTTAGATTCCCGCTGAACTTTCGAATGAGGAATAATTTTCCTCAACTCTCTTCTTAAAATTTTACCGCTCGGATTCTTAGGAATAGCATTTATAAACACCACGCCGCCCCTTAGCCTCTTATGAGAAGACACTTTTTCTAAAAAACAAACCACATTGTAACACACCTCATTAAATCATTACATCATCTTACTATTAACAGCTTCTATGAGCTCTTCTTCAGTAACGTCCATTCCGGGTTTCTTGACCACAAACGCTATGGGTAATTCTCCCACATTCTCGTCGGGCGCCCCAACCACCCCCACATCCAAAACTTTAGGGTGGTTCAATAAGATCGCCTCCAGTTCAGCAGGAGCAACCTAAAAAACTTTATTAATCCGAAATCCAATTCCCTCAGTGAACACTATTTACCTGGAAACCTTTGTACTTAATGAGCTCCTTCAATCTGTCAATGATGAAGAAGAATTTGTCGTCATCATAGTACCCCAAATCGCCGGTTTTCAACCACCCGTCCGCTGTGAAGGTCTCCGCCGTCGCTTGCGGGTTCCTGTAATAACCCTTCATGATCAGCGAGCCTTTCAGGCATATTTCCCCCACTTGATTGGGGCCCAGGGATCTCCCCGTCTCGGGATCCCGGACTTTGATCCAAACATTCGACACCACAGAACCGCTGGAACCCGGCTTAGGGGGATCCCCTCTCTTCATCATGGTGACCGCCAGCGTGGACTCGGTGAGCCCATACGCTTGCCTCGTCGAGGAAATGTTCAATCTGAAAAATCGGCATTCGAGTAACGAGAGGGAGGTTTCGAGTGAACATAAAATTTGTATCGATACAAAACGGTAGGTGCATTAAACGTAATGGAAATAAATTAGTGCGTGTTGGCTTTACAAACATAAAACGACATACTAAGTTGATAGCAATCACTTTTAATAGCCATATAATTCCATATGCTAATACACAGGCGATTAGCTTGATATGATGTTTAAGTTGAAATTGAAGCGTTTTATTCAAAAGAGTTGAATTGTAGCTATACAGGGTGTCCCAAAATTAGCAGTCATTCTTCCCATACTTCTGATGAGGCCATCGATCAGTTGTTGAGGCAACCGGTCCAATTCCTCAATCAATGCAATTGTTATTAAATAAACTTTATGTATGAGTTGGTACATGAAATCTACCTAGATATAGGCAGGCCATACGGCCATAAAATATACAGGGTTATTCACGGTATACGACTCGGTCTATATCTCATTAACGCTACATTTTATAAAAAATTTTGTAAATATAAATTTTGTGTATGTCTAATTAAGGTATAATTTAAAATTAGTTTCAAGTATACAGGATGTCCCAAAAAAAAAGTTACATATCAAAGTTATGTTTTTTTAAATGGAACACCCCATATATTATTACATTTTTGGATTCTACTCGATGAGCTGATTCCAAAAAGGAGTCACACTTGGTATTTTGGTCTCATAATAAAGGACTCAAAAATCACAAAATTTTGAATTTCGGAGGCTCTGAAAGCTAAACAGTTGAATATCGAGAAAAACGGCTTACATGGTCCTATCCTAACTTTTCAAGTTCTATCTAATGGTACAGAAAAGAAATTATAAAAAATTAAAATTGTTTTGATCACCCTGTATACATTTTATATTATGTCATTAGATGGTACTTGAAAAGTTAGGATAGGACCATGTAAGCCGTTTTTCTCGATTTTCAACTGTTTAGCTCTCAGAGCCTCCGAAATTCTAAATTTTGTAATTTTTGAGTCCTTTATTATGAGACCAAAATACCAAGTGTGGCCCCTTTTTGGAATCAGCTCATCGAGTAGAATCCAACAATGTAATAATATAAGGGGTGTTCCATTTAAAAAAACATAACTTTGATATGTAACTTTTTTTTGGACATCCTGTATACTTGAAACTAATTTTAAATTATACCCTAATTAGACATACACAAAATTTATATTTACAAAATTTTCATAAAATATAGCGTTAATGAGATATAGACCGATTCGTATACCGTGAATAACCCTGTATAATTAATTTACATTTACTATTTGTTCCATTAAGTTTGCCGGTCGTTTATGTTTATGGGAAAAATAAATTAGGTTACTTTTGACCAATATAAATATAATGGTTGTAGTTTCGTTCACTAATTTTGGGACACATTGTATAATATTCAGGATTTAGTTTTAATAATACCTTTTTTTTATTGCTCCCTCAAGCTCTTTAGACATTGGCGCAGCTCCGCACAAAACCTCTTCTATGGATGATAAATCGTATTTATCTACTTTGGGGCTCTTAGCTAGGAACGCTGCTAGAACAGGCGCTACGCCTATGGCGCTTATTCTATAATCCTGAATGGTTTTTAAGAAAATGTCCTCGTCGAATCTCGGAAAAACCGCAACCTTTTCCCGGTTGACAATCGAACCGAGCGTTACGTTTAGCCCGAAACCGTGGAAAAACGGCATCAAACCCAACGCGACGTTTCCTTGTAACGGTGCTGAGGAGATGTTTTCTTCTCTAAGAAAATAACAATAAACCATTATTCTTAATTTATTATTCAACTCACCTTGAATGAGCAATCCTAACCAGGAAGTTTTTATCGGTCAACATGACACCTTTAGGAAGTCCAGTGGTTCCCGAGGAACTCAATATAAACGCGACATTATCGTACGGATCCGCTCCTTTGAATACTTGAAACTCCCGCGGATCCACCAGGATCCCGTTCAATTGAAAGCTCACGAATGTCGAAATGTTTTCCACTCCGAACGTGTTCGAAACGTCCCCCATAATCACCACTTTTCTTATAAATTTCAGCTGTGTTTTAAGGGTTAAAAATTTTTGAACGCTCTGCGCAGAGCAAAATATTATTTTAGGTTGGTTGATGCTCAGCATGTGGTGCAGCTCGTGCTCCGTATAGGCATGGTTGATGGGCGCCACAGTTGCTCCGAGGTATAACGTAGCTATGACGGGAACGAAGAAACTCAAACTGTTTTCACTGCATACTGATACTACTGTGCCCGGTTTGACGCCGTATTTACGCAGAGCTTGGCCCAAATTGCAAGTGTCCCGGAGCAGTTGTTCGTACGTTAGGGTGTTTCCTGTAAAGACGTCCACCTAGAGCAAAATTATATACTCGTATAAATATTCACCAGGCAATAATTCTCTAGTTTTTATGATTTTCTAATGAGTAAATTTTTGATTTTCATTTTTGTTATAATTGTTGTGGACAAATTATAATTAAAACTACATTGCAATTTAATTGTTTGTTCAGTTTTCGGTATTATTAGTATCAAAAATATTTAAGTGCTCTTTTATCTATTTTCGTAAACTTGTTATTTGGTATATTTGCACTTGGGTGAACTTTTATCTGTCTGTAGGTATTATAAATTGAATCTATTGAAGTGAAATCTCTAGTGTCCTCTTCAAATTAAAAAAATATTTAATTGATCGATATAGTCTATTCATAAATGAGGCGATGATCCTTGCAAAACCAATACAAGGTGAATCATCCAAGTAATATTAAAATATTATCGTGAATATTTTTTTTTTTGATTTTCTGTGTTGGGCATGTAGCTTTTATGTAGCTTCTTTGTATACTGGAATTGGCCAATTGATTGATTTATTACTCCGCCTCATTTATGAATAGACTATAGTTAGATTAGCATTCCATCAATAATAACATCAATTAATTAGATCGGTAGTTAGTAGAAAAACAAATAATAAATAATAATAGTAGTGGTTCAACTAATTTCAAATTGATGTATGTATCAAAATAAGGAAATCAAATTTGCGCTCAAGAAGATAATTATAATAAGATTAATAAGCATAATCTTGTTTGTAAACAAAAAAAGGTTAAACTAAAAAGGTTAATGAATTAATCGGAAGCATTATACTGTCATAGAAGCTATTACTCGACATTTGATCACAAAGTACAAAGTGCTCTATTAATTATAAAATTTGGTCCTATGGTAAATATTTAAATTTATCAAGAGGCTATAGTACACACTTGTGAATTTAATGAAAAAATAAACTCGTTTAAGCAGATAATCTAGATTATAATATTTAACGTTGGCTTTTAATTGTATAAAAAAATTGTAATAGATACCTAAAGACATCAGAAATTGAGAGAATTAGAGACTATTGTAGAAAACTAGAGTATTTTAGAAATTTTGTAAACTTCTTGTTATCATATTGAAACAAACCCGGATGGATAAAAACTTACCATGGCGACCTCTTTGCCGTTAACATCTCGCAATGTGTTATAAATGAATTCACCCAACATTCCATCGGGGACGGGTACCGAGGATGGACCGCCGTGGATAACATATTTATCGTCGTCAGACATTCTGAAATTTTTACCTTACAACAACCGGAATGACCAGACGCCGAACGAGTACTAAGTATTGAGATTGAGTAATGTTTACTAACTACACTAGCGATTCGCTCGGTAACAGTACTGCTATATTGTACATGTTATTATTTCACACTTGATACTTACTTGATAAGGATGTATAAGCAGCGTTGTACTGAGGCAATTTGTTAGGTTAACAACTAAATTTTTATCAGATGGTTATCTACGTAGAGAGTTTAATTTTAACTAATTGTGGATTCCAAATTTATTGTTCTACAATTTAGTGTTCTAAAATTTTCAGAGTAATAAACGAACACCCTGTATAGGTAAATAGATAAAAAATATGCTTTCAACCAGGAGAAAAATGGAAATCTCTCATTTCAAAACGGAACTATATATTGCTAAAACCGATTTTGACTTTGTCGTTAGAAATGAACGCGTGTTAGGGGAAAGTAGGGCCGATATTTTCGATGATTTACCAATATAATTTCGGTACAAAACAAAATTAGGAACGGAATTTATTTATTAATAGTTTTAATTAGTATACTAACGAAAACATATTTTCTTTCTTGCTTTATATCTATTATTTAGTTTACCGTTTTCTTTGCTTGCCCCACCTTAAATTTTCGCCCGTTCTTGCGAAGCTCCTGCCGATACGCTCTCGGCAGGAGCGCCCTTTCAGCCCGTACGCATTGTCGTGATCCAGTATAATAGATAGGGTAATTCGGAAATGGCATACCGAAAAGGCATTCAAAAGAAAATGATTTCATGATAGGAACAGATTTAGTTTCGCGGCGGCCTTTTTTCTTTCGAGAATTCAATACGCCACAGACGTGACGACGACTAGAGAGTTCCCCAAATGGGAAAAATTCTATCTATTTTTTTATCAGCGTGTAAGGTACATTCGGTTTGTTCTATTTTTTTATTAAAACATTTAATATGACGTAGAAGTAAAAAAAAACTTGTTATTCCTGAACTCAAAAATGAAATTATTATTATTATCTATTATTAGGTATATTTTTATGTAACTACTATATTTTCTTTAATTACTATTCAACCAGTTATTTTTTCTGGTTTTTATAATTATGACGTTTTTAATGATTAATTTAGAATTCTTACTTTTTTGTTTTTAGTCCAGGAATAATGTCCATTTTCAAAAAAAAAACTCCTACCCAAACGAATTTTTCAGGGATAACAGGGGAGATGGGTGATCATAAAGCCGAAGATATCACACAAGCACCCCTCTGGCATTTTGCGCAATAGGGGTTGAAATTGCGCCATTGGCAATTACTTGGTAGGTACCTCTTGATTTTACAAAAAAATGTTTCAATAAAAGATTTGCAACATTATTCGATCTACAACGTTTAACTAAAGATTTTTTTGATTAAGGCCCGTCTGTGGCCATTAGAGCCGCTTGAAATTTATAATTAAAATAAAAGTGTGCCCCCGCTGAATGGGGGTGAGTTACAAAAGAAGTTCATAAGGCAAAATTGTAGGAAATGTAATGTAATATTATAAAACTTTTATTCGGAACATTTTTTATAAAAAGATAAAGAAACTTTAAACTACCCCCGTTGAAAAAGGGCAGGGGGTGAGTAAAAACTTCACAAAGCAAAAACGTTCTATGCGTTGTAGAAATTTTTTTAACGTTGGTTAAAAAAATTATTTTCATTATAAATTTTAAACGGTCCTAATGGCCACAGACGGCCCTTAATAAAAAAAATCTTGTCATCCTTGAAAAATTCGTTTGGGTGGGGGTTTGTTTTTGCAATGCATGTATTTTTCGACAATATTCCTAGACTATTTAACACATATTCTTAAATAGTTCTAAAGTCTATATTTTATGTTATGCCTATGCATAACATTTCCTAATTCTATTTCTAAACCTATCTACATTTTTCTAACCATCATTTGCATGCATTTAAATAAGTATATATGTTACACGTTACATAATTTTTTGCAACTTTAATAAGCACTCCTAAATTTTAAGAATAAATAATTATAACCATGAAAACTAGAAATTCTTTTTTAGAACTCTTTTATTAAATTAAAAAACACTAATTGTAAGTATGTATCATAAAATGGTAGGCGTTATTATAGCTTCAATTAGTAAATTAATGACATTGCTAACATTAAAAATAATGCAATTTTCATTGGGAATGCAGTCAAGTTATCTGATGAATTGCATAAATCCGAAGAGCACACTTGGCAATGCTCCAGGTAATTATTCGGTAGCGATTGATTCCTCAAGAAATCGCAGGTGTTTGGAAGGGAACACTCCCTGTATATTATAGCTGGACCGAACGGAGCTGAAATAAAAAAAATATTCCTGCATACGCTTTTAAGAGCTGGGAATGTGATCCAGATATATTAGACCCCCTCGATATTTCTTAGAAATACGTAAGGGGCTATCCTGTTTCCCCGCTTTACTATATTTTCTTCTACTTACGTTTGAAACGATAAGAAACGCACGTCGTGTTATTTGGTGGGCACATCTTGTGATGGACATTTTCTAAATTTACTTCGCAATCGATACCTTTCTCTGCTGACCCAGAACATTCATAACAGTTTAGAGCCTCAGTACCTTAACAAAAACGGTAATATTTAGTTTAAAATATGTATGGATTGAGATAGATTGGAATTACGAATAAAAAATTTTGCACTCAGATTTGCAACAAAAACGAACCATTACCTACATATTTTGAGTCAAAAAGAAAATGTTCCAATTTTCTTTTTGAGCCAATTTTCCAAGCCAAAACATTGATTGACAATGAACTAACAGTTGTAGAAATGAAAATTTATTATATTCAGTTAAAATCAGTTTTTGTAAGAGGACTAAAATCGTATACTATTCAATTAACGCATAAAATTAAAGAGAAAATCAGAAGGAAAAGATTCATCAAAATATAGGATTCATCGATAGGATCAATAGGATTCATCAAAATAAGTAACGCTTATTGACTCCTCGAGCCCTTGGCATGATTGCTTGCATATACTTCTAGGTAAAGATTCATTATTATCCTAATGTCTTCCTGATCAATTTGTTCCCACACTTCTTGGAGGTGCAGCAGCAACCTCTACCTTACCTTAGCTAGCAACCTAAGTTGTAATAAGTACTATAGAGAGAATAAAAATTTTCCGGAAAAAAATGAAGAATTTAATGAATCCCTTGTTAGAATTTTTTGCACCTGGGTGTATTTCATTGAGCTGTAAAATATATATCCTATCGTTATTATTTTTATTATGGAAATACATTTAATTTTTATTATTTTAACGCCTAATTAATTTCAATTATAGTAATTTTTTGGTTAATTTTTATGTACTAAAAACAAAAATATATGAATAAAACCCAATAAAAGAGCTATCAAATTTGAATATACAATAGATAATATTTATTTAACATTTGAATTTATTACTTTAATCTTGACCGAATTACACGCTTCAATATCTAAACCTATAATAATATTGAAAAATAGCTTTTTTATTCATACCTTTATTCATATTCAGAAGGGCAAAAATAATTGCAACACTTTGAAAAAACATTTTTTCTTCGCTAGGCTAAGATTGCGTCTAGATTAAATGCTTCTAATAAACTACCTGTATGTAATGTGGCCCATCATAATGTAGATCAACAAACAATTCGAGATAAAAATTTTATGAGTTTACATTCACCGGAAAAGCCTTTTTTATTAACACGAAAAGTGAGCCAATAGTGTAAACATTTAGATTACCTACATTACGCGTATATCTATCGCACCAAGTGGAAAATTTAATTATTAAACAAACTTTTCTCCTGCAATTTTCTGATTGATGGCGAGAAACGCAACATCGGCAGTCCCAACTTCCAAGCTCAGCATTTACTAAAACATGTTTTTCCTCGTTAGCTATTCTTGGCGGTTTTCGAGCAACACGCCCGTACGTGTAAGCGAGTTTCCTGTTGCGGTCGGTGCACGGTTGCGGCAGGATACATCGCTCTTCGAAGTTCCCGTTCTATCGGGCAGCGCTGAGCATCTCGAGGTCAGGAATTGGCTAAATGCAGCTGTTGGTTCTTGTTTAAAGGGAAACTCCGCTCGTTCTTTAGTTTATAAATCGCCCGTTCGTGGCGGGCGGGCCGGCAAAAAAGGGTTTTCAACACAAGCAGACGGGATAGTGATGGATGTTGTTCGAAATTCCTGCTAGTTTTTTTTGTGTGAGATGGTTTGTAGGTTAGCAATGTGATAAATAAAAATACGTTTGCAAATAACAAGAAATACAGATTTTGATGAAATTTGATATAGTCCATAAATTCCGGGATTTAAAGGGGCTTGCCTTTATTATACTTACTAGTCATTTAAGGTAAAATAAGTACCAACATACGCACAATAAATCACTAAAATAATTAGGAAACAGATGATAAAACATGACTAAACTCTTGAGTAAACCTTTAGTCATCTTTATAACTTTAAAATGTTTTGCCTGTGTTGTTAAAAATTAGTGCTAAAACTCCGATTGAGCAATCCGTTTATGACAAAAAGCGAACTTAAAAGCAGAAAATAAGAAATTCCTCTAAGACAAAATAATTATTTTTATGAATATAAACGGAATGCTTCAATCGCGAAAGTTAAAGACCTCGTTGAAACTTTTTTAATTATGGATCCATTAGGTTAGCTATCTAGTTAAACATTACATTGCACCAGTGGCGTATCGTCCATAGATATTTTACTAATATTAGATACAGTTTCTTATATATTATTTTTATTGCGCAGAATATGGTAGGTACATTTTCGTCCAAACATTTTATTTTTATACATCTTCCGGATGCAAATTAATTAGCAAATTACGCCCATACATTGACGAAAAAGAGTCCGGTTACGAAATTAATTTTCGAATGCCATGCGATACGTAACTCTATACGGATTAGAGACTTTGATCTCTGAACTTGCCCGACCGCGGTCTCTTTTCCGAATGCCTTTGATAAATAAAATTCCACACCGGCCATGCTCCGGGTCGCTTTTCCGGACCGAAATGAAACATTAGAGGCAATTACTGCGTCGCAGCTCGCCCGGCTAAAGTAAACTGTCCTTTAAAGTGATGGGTAACTATTAAGGAAAATGTGTTTGCTAATTCGGAGTGAGTGACTGACGTACGTGCCTTATGTGACTCAACCGGCTGGTCCCTTTCCGGTTTCATCGAGGTTTGTTTGATAAGCAAAACGTTTTCTATGGACCACCCTGTATGCTTCGATTCTTCGAGCATTCCTCACAAGTTTTTTTTTGTGTAATAAAAATCCTCTGAAAATCTTGGTTCACTTACTTTGTGTTCCTTTATTCCTCCGCGAAAGTATAAATCCTTGATTTTTTTCTCTATATGAATTATGTATAAATAAACAATAACCGTCTCTTTTAATATTGTTTCTTTCATTGTAAGAGAGTATACGTTGGTTTGATTTTATCACAAAAGCGAGTAAAATGGAATATTTTGCTGGGAACTCCAGCACACTGGCGTTTTGTTAGATACTAAAATAACTGAGCGCAGAATTCAGAAAAATATCAGATTTCCAGTTTTTTACATTCACTAAGTAAGTGGACATTTTAGTTAATTTTTTTCTCTAAAATGCCCGATTTCACCAACCATGTTTTTAGGTATTGCATAACTAAATAATTCCTAAGGTAGGAAGTACTTAAATCGAAAACTTCCGTAAATAAAATTTCACCAACTTAAGATATCCCTAAGAAATACCTAGATAAAAAATTTATTTTGACAGTTTTCTGCATGCTGTTGGTAGCACATCCTAATTTTGTAATGGTAAACCGAATAAGTGCAGGAGATCATAATTGAACTAAGTAGAGAGAAAATTATTTTCAATTAATTCTCGAGCTGAAAAATGGTCATTATTTGACTCCTCAATTAAATTATCTATATTTTCAAAGTCTTTAATTAACAACAAACATTCTTTAAAGTATCAACAAATAATGCTATAAAATGTACTAATCCCAAGTGAAATTTTCATCTAAAGCCTGCTATAAAGATAAAAAACATGGTTATGTATAGGCAAGCCCATCACTGAGCTGTCCTAACTTTAGGTATTTCCTATCACCTTTAAGTATTACTTAGCGCATAGTGATATGCAAATTGTACTTAGGACTTCCTAAATCTAGTTTAAGTATTCCCTACCTTTAAGAATTGGTTGGTGAAATCAGGCATAAAACATCATGTCGTAGATAAAATAGTGTACGAAACACCCGCTAGACCTAATAAATAACGATTTTATCGAACGAACAAAAATCTTGTCATACAATAATTCAGTGGAAATCCATTTTAGTTTTTACATTCAATTGGGCCGGCGCCGACGCCCGCTAAATCATGCCCGGCAATTCCTCCGTTCGGGAAACTCACGACTTAAAAGATATGCGACGTCACGCGGCGGCGGCTCGAGGGACAAGCTATCTAACTCGTAAAATTTATTGTCGCGATAAGAGGTGATGAAGGGGAACAATATCCTATATATACCAACACTTCAATCTTGTTACGGCGTTACGTCTTTCGGCCGGCTCTCCAGGGAGGAACTTCCCAAAGCGCCGCGTCGGAGTCTTCTCCAGGAAAAATTATGCCCCGGAATTTAATTTAATTTGCCGAAAGTTTCGTATCGATTGAATGTATGCTAAGCATCAATTATGAGGACTGTAGATTGATATCGTGGGAGCATAAGGGTGGTAAGTAGATAAAATATTGGCTTCAGAAATTGTATTAATAACAATTTGTCTTCAATTCGCCAAGAAATTTTTAATGAAGTTATTACTATAAAATATTTACAAATAAATTACTTATAGGTACTATGGATTAGATATAATTAGATATAAATTACAGGATGTTAATAAAGTTAAGAATAAAAATTTTTATCTCTTTTATTTAGAGATTTTTCGATATTGGTCCAGAATGGTTTAACTTTTTTTCGTGCAAATTTGTTCAGAATATCTGTTTGGTTACATATTTTTTTGTATTTTTTTTAAATTATCGTCTCATATTTAACGAGTAGTCCAACCCTCTCAAACCCCTAATTGTTCCGCCCTTGTTATTCACCTAATTTTTGAATCGAATCTAGATTTATCGGTAAGCTCGCGCAGCGAGCGAGGCCGAAAGGGGTCGAAGACCCCTTTCCAACCTTTCCTCGAGTCTAGATTTATCGGAATAATTATAATAATTTTTTACTCTTCGCAATTTTCAGTAAAATCCATATTTTTTGGGATAAAAGCTTGTTTTGACATTCGTACGATTTTTGAAATTCTTAACTGTAACGTCCTGTAATTTCTTTACTAAACTCTTTTGAATATTACACTGAACCAAAAAAGTACGTGTAGACAATAAAAAAAGACATTAATTCAATAAATTTATACATTAAAACTCGCCCAAGAAAAGATTTCATTAAATAAATGTTCGCTTGTTCATCAAGTGATGTTAGGATACATCAAGTGATATATAATTCGTTAATATGATGAAATGAAAATCATTATTTCAATGAATTAAAATTGCTGTATCAATAAAGAAATACATATATACATATTAAAACTTAATTCATTAATTCAATGTAATATTTTACATTGGTTTATTGAATTGTGTACATTGATTCAACAAATTTTAGATTTTTACTAATAAATGCAGCACATTGATTCAATGAAATGCTTGCATCATGGAATCATTGAAATTTATATTTGAAGTAATAAATACAGTTTCTTGATTTAATCAATTTCTTTTATTAACTCAATGAATTTACATTTTTACACTAGTTGTTTTTTTCACCGTTTATTGTATTTGTCGGAACGAAATAACCTTGTAGACACCAAAACAAAGTGACAAAAAGTGACTTCTTTAGAAGTCTGCAGTTCAGCCATGTCCCAACCTCTTTCGACACCCTGTATATATCTAATCTATTACTATGTTTCATTAATAATTTGTTACGAATGTTACGATAAACAATTTATTTAAATGGATGTTTTTCCATAGGTTAATCGAGATTGCTTCACCTTATTTTTCAACGTTTGTATTTAACAGACGTGTTTGTGAAATCAAAAAAAAAACTATTTTCCCGACTACAACACTAGAATAGACTTATCATCCATCACAACGAGTCATACAAGGCGCTCTACGGGTCTGAAATTTAATTCCATTTATGAAATTTCCTTCCCCGTACGAAGAAACTGGCGCATCGAAGGTGTTTCGTTGTGTAGACGAATTTATTTTCACACCCACTTCACACTAATAATAATGGATCGGATGAAACTTTAAAGCACAACGAACGGTTTCACGTATCTACTAAAGAAAAACCGTCAACATCTAGTACCTAAGAACGGAAAATCTACTAAAATATTTCCTGCAGGAAAAGAAGCAGTTTAGATTCTTCTCGAGTCCCATTTTCCCTGCCTGACAGCTCCGTCATCTGCCAGGGAGAGCAGACAAAAGCTTTTGACCGACAGGTTAATTGAAATAGCGGTAGATGAAAAAGCAGGTGCTTGAATTAATGATGGAACGTGGGCATACACAATATTAGCTACGTACGGACAGGAACTGGCGACTGGATGGAGATGGAAAGCCGCAAATGAGCCTTATAGATTCGTACGAGCGTTTGGTTAGATTGATGCACGGCTAGAACAAACTGGCCAAAATTTCAAGCTAAGGGCAAACCAAATTGCTCGCCACATTTTCTATAATTTATATGAAGAGAAATTTTAGTAGCTGAACTCTACAAGTGAGTGAATTAGACTTGTTCAGTTCAATTACGTTCCATACAATAATATATCCCATGTTTGTTGTTTCTTTGGAATGTTCGGTGGATCAAATTAATGGTCCCGAAATGGAATGTGTAAACAATTCCTGCGGTGGGGTCCCTTGTCCAGTTGATGTTTCGTGTTTATGACACGGTTGAATGAATGGAATGTGATGTTACGCAAATAGAGGAGAAGTGATTACACGCCAGAAATGTCTATTTAGAACAGTAGGTTATGGGCTAAATGAACCCTAAATTCACAAAGTTGTGTGTTTGGGGCTGCGCCGTAAATCTGCGAATAAACTGATGTATTCACGGCTAAATCCAATACATCACTGTTGGTAACCGATTGACAATTTTAAGCACCTTTATAATGTAGAATAAATGGTATCGGATTAATTATTAAAGAAAAAGATCATTAAACTCGTCTAATTGACAATTAAATACGAAAGCCGCGTAATTACGTTTATATGAAATTAAAATTTTATCTAATATGATCGTTAAATTATAATGGAGAATCATTATTGTTCTAGTCATGCGTTATTAATGTAATCACATTGTCGTTAATAAAACATTTTTATAAATAAAAATTTATTGAAGAGAATCTATTCTCTTTCTAAATTATTCATTTTCCTATAGATTTTATTCGCGGTATGGCTTTAGTTTATACGGTAAATCGGATCGAATAAAAATGAAGAAAATTCGGAACACCTGCAGTGATTATTATCCGAACAATGGTTTCCCGGATCGTGAAAATTGTGTTGTGATCTACATCTATTCAAATGCAAAGTTGTTATAGTTAATGATGATGACGGTAACACATTGGTTACAGATGCGTGAATAAATTATACTTTCATTAAATATTTAAAATAATATGCAACTAACAATACGTTTAATCTGTCAAAAATTTAAAATATGCTTGACGCAGTAATCGTTTTATTATAAATCGGTTTTGTTTTATAGTAGCGTATGAAAGATTTATAGGTAAATTTCGGCTTCAATGCTGATTTACAATTCCAATTTGCCGATTGGATAAAGGTTGCAATATAAACGGTCCGTTTCAGGTAATTTTGCATTTTTATCCCTCGATTTTCCCCATCCCTTTACACACACACGTACGCCACCATTACATCTCGCCTGTTTAACAGATAACGCAATATAGCCGCCTTTCGGTGACGCTATAATGAAAATATCGTAAATTTTCCGACCTAACACTCGCAAAGGGAAACTTTATTTGACATGTAATTTAAAAAGTTGGTAGTATTACCTGCGACCGCGTGACACATCGTCCGAACTTTGATTAAATTATTTAAATAGAATTCAAAGCGCCTTATGAAAGAACCGGGAGGATTACTTGCATGCCTCTCGGGCTTTGATAAATGACGGCTGGCTCGTTCCTTTATATTGTTTCTACTACAATTCGTGCTTATTTAGAAGCCAGGAATTTTTTCCAAAATATATAAAAGCAACTCTTGTATAAAGGGCGTCCCGAAATTATACACCTAAAAGAGTAGAGTTGGTTGCTTCAATAATCA
Source organism: Phyllotreta cruciferae (assembly GCA_917563865.1). Lineage (NCBI taxonomy): Eukaryota > Metazoa > Arthropoda > Insecta > Coleoptera > Chrysomelidae > Phyllotreta > Phyllotreta cruciferae. The sequence goes on along the minus strand of OU830609.1, from coordinate 2,446,422 downwards.
AAGCTATCTGAAAGCTTGTTGGTATACTTAGTTACCAAAAACACAGTATTTTTATAAGGCAATTCCCAGATATCCAGTATGCTTTGTTCATATCGAACGAAACGTTTAAAGTATTATATAAAGGGTGTCCCGAAATTATACACCAAAAAGAGAAGAGTTGGGTTCTTCAATAATCAAAGCTCCCTGAAAGCTGGTTGGTATACTTAGTTACCAAAGTATTTTTATAGAACAATTCCTAGGTACCCAGTATGCAGCTTTGTTCATATCGAACGAAACGTAAGTATAAAGTATCATATAAAGGGTGTCCTAAAATTACACACCAAAAAGAGTAGAGTTGGTTTCTTCAATAATCAAAGCTCTCTGAAAACTTGTTGGTATACTTAGTTACCAAAAACACAGTATTTTTATAGGGCAATTCCTATAATTCCTATAATACAGTATGTATAAAGGGTGTCCCGAAATTATACACCAAAAAGATTTAAGTAGAGTAATTTTCTTCTATAATAGAAGTTCTCTATGAAAGCTTGTTGGTGTAGTTATCAAAAGCCCAGTATTTTTATAGGGCAATTCCTAGATACTCAGTACACGTTTTGTTCATATCGAAACGAAACGAATAAAGATAAAGTATCACATAAAGTGTGTCCTGAAACCTGAAATTACATACCAAAAAGAGTAAAGTAGAATAATATACTTCAATAATCAAAGCTCTCTGAAAACTTGTTGGTATACTTAGTTACCAAAAACACAGTATTTTTATAGGGCATTTCCTATAATTCCTATAATACAGTATGTATAAAGGGTGTCCCGAAATCATACACCAAAAAGAGTTAAGTATAGAGTAATTTTCTTCTATAATAGAAGTTCTCTATGAAAGCTTGTTGGTGTAGTTACCAAAAGCCCAGTATTTTTATAGGGCAATTCCTAGATACTCAGTACACGTTTTGTTCATATCGAAACGAAACGAATAAAGATAAAGTATCACAAAAAGTGTGTCCTGAAACCTGAAATTACATACCAAAAAGAGTAAAGTAGAATAATTTACTTCAATAATCAAAGCTCTCTGAAAGCTTGTTGGCATAGTTACGAAAAGCCCAATATTTTTATAGGGCAATTCCTAGGTACCCAGTACAAGCTTTGTTCATATCGAACGAAACGTAAACAACTCGAATTCAACTGTATCATTACCATTCCTAATTGGCATATTATTAGGATTTCTCCTTTCCGTTCGTGTCTACGATAAATTCTCTTTTCCCTCTGGAGTGTTGCCCTTTCTTCTCGCCGTTCTTCGTCTCCCGGCAATTTGCCGCCGTTCGAATTACACGCCCCGCAACGATTGTCTGCCGCATTTTGATTTCACATTCCGGGTAGCCTTTAGTGCAGTATGTTGATTTATCGCTCCGGTCTTTCGTTCGACTGAAAATAACACAACTGAATTTGTACGAATATCGCCGATGAGGAAATTTGAATAGAAAAATAAGTAAGTGGAGTTAAAGTTTCCCCCATTCACTCACAAGAATAAATTGTACTTCTTTTTGTTATATATGAAGTAATTAATTAATTAACAATTTTTAGTAGTAGTTTCTTGGTGCAAAACGAGCAAATTCACGCCTTCTTTTTTATTCTCCCGCAGTCAACATGCCATCTTAACACATTCATCTTCCTTTCCCCAATTTAGGCCGTAACATTGTTCATCGGTAAGACGTTGTTTTATACAAGACCCGGTGAATATTTGAAGGCGATTCCATTTTGAATGTTCGAGGAACTGGCCCGGTGCAGTTCTCGGATTCCGGGCACACGTTCCGGAACCGCCTGCCGACACTTTTCGCGTCCCCACATGCAGAATTAATGCGTTCCGTACATGTCTGCGGTCTTCGGTGTCCGTCGACCGCGCCGAAATGCGGAGGATAAACGTGAATATACGGCCGGGGGCGCGAGAACGCACGTCAATAGATATAGGACGCTTTTACTTATTTACATTAACGTCTTATTCGATATAAATTACCCCTAATAAAGTCGCTAATAAATTAAACAATGGCTCGGGGCAGTTTAGTTTAAGTTTTATTTCGTTCTCCGATGCGACCCGTTCATTGATTATTGCCGATCATGCGATAGTAGAATTGATGGTTTTTTCAATTGGACTAATGAAGATGTTATGAATTTTATTTATGTATGTGTACAATTTATTATCATAAGAATGATTTTAATTAATGGAAACCGTTTCTTTATGAGCCTTATTAGGGTGTAAAATTGAAATGTTAGGATCAATAAATATCTACAGGGTGTTTCAATGAATACTTGTTACAAACTCCTACGATAGGTAGCAATGTAAAAGTAGATTGAAAAGATCTAATAAACATGTACCGTTGAAGGTTTCCATTATATTACATTATATTTTTCTCGAATATATCTCCGCAGAACGTCATAAGTTTTGGACTTGAAACTGGGCACAATTAATACACATTGAAGAATGGTTCTTTATAAATGGGTTGTAAAGTAATCATAAGCATCTCATTTGGAGGGAGGACAAGTATTATTTTCAAAATTTGAAAATACTTTAAAAAAGTACTTTTTAAGTAGGTACTTTAAATATAGTAGGTGTCTACTTTATAAGATATTTAAGAAAAACCTAACATATTTCCAGAGGCATTCTTCAGGTACGTACCTAAATATGTATATCTCCGTAAGGAGGGCTTGTAAAGAAAAACTTTATAGGAATTTGTCATTATTTTTTCATGTTCATATCTGGGTCCGAGAGATTTCTCACATTTTCCAGGACACCCTGTATATGCGTAAATTGAACAGTACGATTTTCCACCTCTTGCAAAAACTGATTTTAACCGTATAAAATAAGTTCTCATTTCTACAACTGTTTGTTCATTGTTTAATATTTTGGCTTGCTCTTAACACCAATTCAAAAGTTAAAATTGTAACATTTTCTATCTGAATGAAAATATGTAAGTGCCATGCAACTCCTTTTCTAACACTTAATTGTTTTACGTCAAGCTAGCGAAATAGTTATAATAAACATTTAATGCACGCTCCACAACAACCTCTAAGGCCCCCGCCAGCGCCGGCCATCTCCATGCACCTCCTCGTAAATCACTTAATAATAGGGCACCCTATTCGGGAGCGTGCACCATACCTGCGGGCTGCGGTTCCCTCTGTACGTACACAAACGCGTATAAAGACCTCTCCTGAACTCCCGCAACTTCCGACTAATACAACTCCCAACTCATTTCCGCTACTGTAATCGTCAACTGCCCGACGCCGGGACGCCGCCGGGAGGCCGGGACGTCGCGCTGGGACATCCGAAAGCTGATTGACCGGGCGTATTATGGTTATTATGCGGATATTGGGGAGGTTCGTTTTGTATGAATGCTGTATATGCATGAAATATTTATTTGTAAAATCATGATATTTTGAGGAAAATGTTTTTGAGCAAGTATTACTAGGTTCAATAGATTTATTTCTTTTGCTAAAAGCTTCTTCTAGGTAGAAATTAAAGGGTTATACAGGGTGGCCCAGAACTCCCGCTCCACCGGGATAGGCCTTATGGATCCGACAATGGAGATGCCAAAACTGCAGCTGAAGACATGAAAAAGTTAATCCTTTGGCAAATAAAGAGGTTTAAAATTGACCAATCCCAGTAGCAGTTCACATATGCGAAAATGACGTGAATTAGCTATACACCAATTTGACATTATTGAAAGATTCTATGTCCATTTCACATTGAAGGTTAACAAAATCTGCCAAAATCAGCTGCGACTATTAATCAACGATTTACTTAAAAATCGAACAAAAAATCGATCATTCGATTTGAACCACTTTTGAATCAATAACTGATTGAGCTGTAACAATTTGAAATTATTGTAAATCATTAAATCGTCATTAAATAGTAAATCATTGATTAACAGTAGCAGCTGATTTTGACAGCCTTTGTTAACCTTAAATGTGAAAAGGACATAGAATCTTTCAATAATGTCAAATTGGTGTATATCTAATTCACGTCATTTTCGCATTTGTGAACTGCTACTTGGTCAATTTTAAACCTCTTTATTTGCCAAAGGAATAACTTTTTTATGTCTTCAGCTGCAGTTTTGGCATCTCCATTGTCGGTTCCATAAGGCCTATCCCGGTGGGGCGGGAGTTCTGGGCCACCCTGTATACCCACGGTATACGACACGGTCTATATCTCATTAACGCTACATTTTATGAAAATTTTGTAAATGTAACTTTGGTGTAAGTTTAATTAGGCTATAATTTAAAATTAGTTTCAAGTATACAGGATGTCCCAAAAATACTTACGTATCAAAGTTATGTTTTTTAAAATGGAACACCCCGTATATTATTACATTTTTGGATTCTACTCGATGAGCTGATTCCAAAAAGGGGTCTCATAATAAGCCATCTCAAAAATCAAAAAATTTTGAATTTAGGCGGATCTGAAAGCCAAACAGTTGAAAATCGTGAAAAACGGCTTACATGGTCCTATCCTAACTTTGAAAATAAACAAAATAAACAAGTTACTAATGAATATAGATAAAAATTTGAGAACAAATTTTCTTTTTTTCCTTATAACTTTTTTCTGGTCATTTTACAAAAAACACAATACCTAGAGCATTTTGATAGGGGAGTTTTCAAGGAATAATTATCATTGCCCACTTTGTCAAATTTGTTAATTAATGACAATTTTACAGTGCTGCGAAACTAACACTATTCTCCAGTAGGTACGTATTCGTGAGTATATAGTACAAAAAAAAGTACTTAACTACATACTTTTGAGACTAAAATAAGATGATTTAACCTGACTCACCTAACCAAAAGTGTTTAGTAAAGAAGTTACAGGATATTAAAGTTGTAACTAATAAAAAATGAAATTTTTGATATTAGGTCAGAATGGTTCAACTTTTTAAATTTTTGGTAAAATGACCAGAAAAAAGTTTATAACGAAAAAAAGAAAATTTGTCCACAAATTTTTACCTATTCTATTTAAAAAGTGTCTCCACACATTTTCGTGTTACAAGTAGTTTGGCAGATATAATAAAAAAGTGATCCACTGTTTCAATATGGTGGCTGCGAGACAAGGTGGCGATCCTCAAACTTAAATTTAACTTCACATTAACCTTCTCACTTAATATCAACAAAAAAGTCATCCTATAACAAACGGAAGGTCAAATGTAACATTTCAATGAACTACTAGATTAATAGATTTTCTTTTGCTAATGCTTCTTCTAAGTAGATATTAAATAAATTAGTACTATTATAGCAAAGAAAAACAAGTTATAGGAGGAATATTTTATAATCCATCAATAGGTCACCTCAAGAAGCTCCATATCCAATATCCCTCAACAACCTAAACCCATCGAAGTCTTGAATCCGACTATTCGCAGCAAGCATAAGCGAGTATAGGACGTGAAAAATGCGGCGATGTTGGCGACTGCGTCGTCGTCGTCGGCAGGGCTATACGTTCTCGTGCCGCACGACATCCCATCGCCGCGTACCATGCGATCCTCCGCATCCGCATTACAACTGCCGTTGTCTGCCCGAAGAACCGCCGCCGCCGATACAGCGGGAGCGGGCCGTGTCGACTTATTGCCGTCGCGTTGTCGCACCACGTCGCTCCGCCGCCGTCTCTCGACGCGAAAATTCGAAAAACGTGCGCGCTTTTCGGGGATTTTGGAAGTCGCCGGGCTTTCGAACTTTGTGCTTCAAAGCGCGGTGAAGTGTTGGGGATTTTTTTTTATTTGACCAATTATTTTGTGCTTTAAACGACTTATGATTTAGTGGCGAGGAGATACTGAAATGTGCGGGAAAACAAGTTGGCGGAAGTTCGGCTTTTGGTTCTTTCTCTTATGGGGTAAGTACTTATTAATCTTATACAACACTTTTACTTTACATTTAGGCCTATACTTTTTGCTAAATTAATCCACGTGACCTAGTTTAATAGTGGGTAACCCTCGACCCCACACCTACTTTTATCGACTGGTAATAATACCACATACCTAATGAAGTGGAGAATCTTGGTTTTGATATCATTAATTATTCATCGTAACATTTGTAAAAATATTTTTATACAAAATTTGTAGCTAACGTATATATTTCACAACTTTCTAATATCCACTGGGATCTCTGGCTAAAAATTTTAAAAGTTAATCAACTTCGTCAAAGCTAAATTTAATATGAGTTCGATTAAATTTCTCAGCTTGTAATTATTCCGAAATGCTTAATTTTCTTAAGATTTATTTTATTAATATTAAATTACCCGCCAGACTGTGCATGATGGTAGGTACATAAATTTTATGATTCGAGTTTGTATAGAATTACAACCATTAAATTTATATCTAATTAAATTATTAAATTATTTACTTAACAAGGGTAGGAAGGAAAAACATATTTTTAATTAGTAACTTACAAACTTAATTAAGTATCTGATAAATATTACAAAACGTTTATTAAATGAATAACGAATTAAATGTGTATAACTTCACGAATTACGAAGCTTTATTCAATAACCTGAGAGTGTATTTTAAAAGCTTTAATAAAAGCAACATTTTACTAAATCAAACGAAATTTCAAAATACTCTCTCAAAGAAAATCAAAATAATTAATGAACATTCGAAAACATCACGATGAAAAGAAGCCGTTTGGTAAATTTATTAATTAAAGGAAATAATTTCTTCGCAATATTCTTCATTATCTATATTTTTTAAATGTATCCAATAAAATAAAACGATAAAATTGCACACCAGCGAAATATCTCATGCGAATTAAAAAGTTTTATTACTTGCAAATGGTATTTACTAACTCGGGAAATTATTTTCTGATAACACTAACGAGTTCCGAATGCTCCTCAAAAGGAAGTTCGAAAGCCAAAACTAATGAGAACACTTATTAAAATTATCAAGTGGAAGAAGACAAGAAGAAAGTGTTAGGTGAGTTTATAAATTATGTCGGTAACAGACTCCTCGAAGTGGTGTTTGCCTTAGGAAATTAATTTGCAACAAATTTAAAGGGTAGTTAATTGGACGGGTGAGCCTTTGGGCCTCTAATTGAGAACAAAAGAGGTGATATTCTCTTGAGAAATGAATATTAGATTGTAACGATTGTTTTTTATTTGTAGAGGGTTCTGTGTGTACCTACCTACCTGTATATGTTTAAGGGTGAAGTGCAGCAAATTTTCATTTTGCTTTTAATACCTACAGGACATATCGATTAATGTCAACTTATATTCATAAATGATGTGTTTGGTGAATCGTGCAATAATCATTATACAACTCGCTTATTATCATTAGGTAATAAAATTATAGATAATCCATCAATTTTATATATGTATACCAATCTATAATAAATGGCCTTTAAATATTAGAGAATAGTAATTTCACTTAACGATATGATACTATTTATAAAAGTTGTAATTTATAGATAGATATAATTAAAAAATGATTTGGCTAATATAAGTACTAACCAATCGAAATAAAAATCATCCTTTTAAGTCATTAAAATATAATTTAATAGAAGTAACTCATCCAACATATCCATACTAGTAAAATTGAATGTAACATGAATATGTAAATCTGATCGGTAACTTCATTGAATATTAATAGCAACCCACAGAAAATTTAATTTTAGTTTAGTGGATTTCTGTTACATCCGGTTAAATGATTTTCTCTATCAAAAATAAATGTATACAATAATAACCCATAAGATTTTTATGTTACATAAATTATTTCACAAACTATTTCGATTATCATTCGTACCCCAAAGTTATAATTGTATTGCATTCATTCCTGGAAACAATTCCGGAAAATATAGACACACATATACGCACGCAATTCCCCTTGTTTATGCGAAAATTGTTTCAACCAAAATTAAATTTTCCCGGAGAATTTTCTCGGCTTATTATACGTCTGGATATTCGAGAACGAATGCCTTCTTTTGTAAATTGCAATCCAGTTTTTCGCACCCTTATTACGTACTTTTCATTCAAGAAATTTAGTTTTTTTCGTCTGGGTTTATTAAATGAAGCCCGAATTAAAATGAAATAATTTTCCGAAATCCCTACGAGCTCGTAAGCCGCGATTTTATTCATTAAGTTTGCAGATTTATTCCGAGCTTTTCTTTAGACTCTAAGCGAACAACTAGGTTCCAATTTATTATCTAAATTATATGCATTGTTTTTAATTCCGTTCTTGTATTCTAATCTCGGCTTGTAAATGTAATTAGTGGAAGAAAATGTCGTGTTAAAGACTCCGCGCTGCATTAAAAAACGCTGTATTTCAGTCGATTTACATTGAATTTCTTTGAAATATAATCGAATCGTGAAGAATGAATTTATAAAAAATATTACGGTAAATTTGATATTTCATTTTCAACTCAACGTAATAGGCCAATTTGGAATATTACAGCAAAACGAGGAAAAGGAATATTTAATGCGCAAACAACAAAATTTTTTAGTCGTTTCAAAAAAAAGGAACCGTTCCTTTCTGAAACATAATTCATTCCCTTATGAATGACTTATGAATTATTCGCCTGCTGGGGTTGATTCTACGTACTTTCAGTTTCTTGTAATGGCGAACTTAATTATTTATACACGCTTACCTACTTCATATATTTCGTGAGAATAAAACGTGCGTCCTCTTCAAACTAACAAATTAGATGGTGCATAAATGGAACCCGCCAAAGGGTTGAAAGAGGACAACTTCCTAGAGGGCTTTGATCTCTTGGGGTGTTGCGGCACTAAAGTGGTTTTGGTACGCATCGTTCTTGATGAAATCTGAGAATGTTATACCAGACGCAAAATTTTATTCTGATGTACCGGGAGAAGGCAAATAATTGCTGCATTTCGAAAAATAGGTAGGGTAGGGTAGGTATAGTTTATATAGATAGAATACCTCTCATAAATAGTGAAGAATTTGATGGTGACTCAATTTGATGGTTAAATGACTCTCTTAGATAGTTCAATGACTCTAGATAGTTCAATGACTCTTAGATAGTTCAATGAATCTCTTAGATAGTACAATGACTCTCTTAGATAGTTCAATGTTCAATGACTCTCTTAAATAGTTCAATGACTCTATATAATTCAATAACTCTCTTAGATAATTCAATGAATCTCTTAGTTAGTTCAATGACTCTCTTAGATAATTCAATGAATCTCTTAGATAGTTCAATGACTCTCTTAGATAATTCAATGAATCTCTTAGATAGTTCAATGACTCTCTTAGATAATTCAATGAATCTCTTAGATAGTTCAATGACTCTCTTAGATAATTCAATGAATCTCTTAGATAGTTCAATGACTCTCTTAGGTAGTTCAATGTTCAATGAATCTCTTAGATAGTTCAATGACTCTCTTAGGTAGTTCAATGTTCAATGAATCTCTTAGATAGTTCAATGAATCTCTTAGATAGTTCAATGATTATCTTAGATAGTTCAATGACTCTAGATAGTTCAATGACTCTAGATAGTTCAATGACTCTAGGTAGTTCAATGACTCTAGATAGTTCAATGACTCTAGATAGTTCAATGACTCTAGGTAGTTCAATGACACTAGATAGTTCAATGACACTAGATAGTTCAATGACTCTCTTACAAGATAGTTCAATAAATCTCTTAGATAGTTCAATGACTCTCTTAGGTAGTTCAATGTTCAATGAATCTCTTAGATAGTTCAATGAATCTCTTAGATAGTTCAATGATTATCTTAGATAATTAAATGACTCTCTTAGATAGTTCAATGACTCTAGATAGTTCAATGACACTGATAGTTCAATGACTCTAGATAGTTCAATTACTCTCTTAGGTAGTTCAATGACTCTCTCAGATAGTTAAAGGACTCTCTTATGTTAGGTAGATAACTGATACTTTTCAACTTTATATTAGATATAGTTTTGCGAGAGATTTTGAAACAACAATTTGTAATACAAAAATCAATTTTATTATTCAATTGGATAAAATTTAAGATCGTCGCTGTTAAAATTTTATTTAATACGGGTTAAAGGAGAATTAGCATTGTCGAGGTGCATATTTCGAACCACAATGTGACACATTACGCTATTACCTCGTTAGCGCGCTATCTCTTTACGAGCTCAGTATCGAAGCAGCCATTAATTAGAGAAATGCAGAGAAATCCGCTGTTCCTATTTCTTATTCCGGTTCTACGGCGTCGCGATGTACACCGCCGGAAGTGTAATCGGGATAAAAGCCGCGACGCGTGAGAAAATCTTTGTTGCGCGAATTATAATCTCCTTTCGGGATTCCCGGGATGGGTCTTTTTTGTTTGTTATGTGTTCGAGTTTTTAGGGAAAGGAATTTTCCTAATGGGGCGAATGACGCTTTGTTGTGTACGCGAGTTTCGCATGTTATTTTTTTCGCGCGATTCGTTTTAATTGTCGAATCAAGCCGAATTTAATTCAAACGAACGCCGGTTTTCGTTCGAATAATTAGAAAAAAAAATAACATTCGAAAGGAAAGGTCGTTACCGTCCGTCGCTTTCGAACCGTTTAAACCTTTCAATGTTTTAATTAAGTTTATTAATTTCGCTCTATTCGGAATTAATAGCGTATCGTTTTTGCTACTAGGAAAAGCTCGCTCGATACAAAATAGCACGGACGTGTCAGAAACACGTTCGTTTGTAAAAAGGGATACAGTGCATGGGATATAAGGATTGTTTGCTTTTTATTCGTCGCAGTTAAACGGGTAAACATGTAGGTACAATAAAATTGTGACTTTCAGATTGCGTCAATAATATCATGGAGACGTAAAAATGGAAATGTGTCCAACGAATATACAACAATCGAGTCCTTTTTATTCGATGTTCACACACAAAAATTAGATTATTGGGGTTATATTTTCATCTCTTCTTGCTCGTAAAGGGACAAACCCTCGATAAAACATCGCAGCTCGAAAATTAGTCTTTTGGTTAAAATTCTATACAGGGTCTTACAACAAAAACTTGACCCTCCTATAACTAGAGAATCGAATTCGCTAAGACCCGTCAATTTTTGTTCTAGGTGGGAATATTTTTAACAATCGAGCCAATTTGATATGTTCATCCCCCCTAACCCCTAGCAACTGTAACTTTAGAATTTCAAATGCAACTAACCCTATTTCCAATACATCATTTGAAAGCCCTTTCCGTTGCGAATACTCTGATGGTGCATCGTATATTTGAAAATTCGTTAAGATTTAACAAAGTTTTTAAATAAAATCGAAAACTCTAACTTTGGTATTTCAAATGGAACTACCCTAACTTCCAATATATCATTTGAAAGCCCGTTTCGTTGCGAATATTCTGGTGCATCGTAATTGAAAATCGGTTAAGATTTGACAATGCTTTTATAATATAAAATTGAAAAATTGACTAAACTAAAATACTTACATTTTAATTAACATTATTGCAAACTAATGAAAATCTTTTCAGATATTAGGTACAAAGCCACATTTCTTTTTTCTATCTGTTTCGGTTTATCAATTTTTCGATTTTATTGAAAAACTTTGTCAAATCTTAACCGATTTTCAAAGACGATGCGCCGAACTATTCATAACGAAAAGGGCCTTCAAATGATGTATTGGAAGTAGGGCCGTAGTTCGATTTGAAATTCTAAGTTAGAGTTCCTAGTGGTTAGGGGGACGAATATATCAAGTTGGCTTGACTGTCAAAAATGATCCCCCCAAGAACAAATATTTAGGGGTCTCAGCGAATCCAGAAAAAAAACTTTCGGTTCTGTAGTTACATATAGGTTTTCGTTGAAAGACCCTGTATACACGTTGGCCAAGTAGGACCGCTGCAATTTAGTGAGCCCTATTTTGCCTATACAGGTTGTTTCCGAACTTGGGGTACAATTTTGAATGATGAAGTGACCACGAGTCATCTTACCGAATTATGTGATTATTTAATCAAAACCGTAAAGAAAAATATTTATCAAAAATTAATCAAAAATGTAAAAAAAACATCAGAAATGCGGACCTGCACAGCAAATATTCACACCAATACCTCAACTCGCGCGATAAGATCGAGTTCACGGTAAAGTTAGAATCGACAGAAATAATGATTGATTAATTAAGAAAGATATCTCATTCAAATTTATTCATTAGGACCTTAATGTATTACGGTCTCCAAATTTTTAGAATCATGGATAAATTATAAAATTTACCCGGGTTTTCCAAATAATAGAAGAAAGAAACATTCAACTCAAAAGAAATATTAGCTCACCTATTTTGTTGTAGAAAAACCGTTTCATTGTACACACAAACTTGTTAAATCTCTATCGACTACGTTTTTCGAAAACTGGAGGGAGGAGGGAGAAATTTGCACGAAGCATCTGGTTTTTAGATGTAAATACCGATCAGCTGACTATCGCGGCCAGGGTTGTATTCGCTCTTTGATTTTTTTTATAATGGCTCTATTTTGTTTATAATACATTTTTTAGAAAAACGAAATCTGCGAATCGGTTTCGAATTATGCGAACTTCCACCCCCAGAAAATTGTCTCCCAAGTTCGGAAACACCCTGTATTATTTTGCAATGTATCGAACAAAGAGCGCATATGATACTATGACGCGCTGAAGCCACGCCTGCTCTATGTTGTAGTATTGAAAGTAATTTTCTATTAGCACTATTTTACATTTTAATTGATAGTTTCTTTCTATAGAGCGTACCGACAAAAATTTGCCTCTATACATATATTCTTAGCATAATATCTTAGCTTGGTATTTACATTTTTTTAATACAGCTATAGCTTAAAAATTTTACCACAAGCACTCGCATATGACAGATTGAAATGGCGATTAAAAAATTCGAGTGTAAAAATCCATTTGACATTATATTTCCAAAGAGGTTCGTGACTAGGATAATTACAGCGTTGACACGCATTCGGTATTTTGTAGCTTCAATGGTTACGCTATCCCGTAATATGAATATGCATGTGCGCATATTTTAGGCTCGATCCCAGAAACTTCTGAAATCATATAAACTTTCCTAACTAATTAATTTTGAAAGGTGCCGTAACGTATATACTATAAGCTCTCGCTTAGAATCGAATGAAAATTTTACGTTTGTATTTATTACAGTAATTTTTGTAAGAATTTTACAAAATGGCACTCGACTGTTTATAGATTCCTTGGGAGGCGATTGTCGCGCTGAAGGATGAATTCCCGGATGTCCTACATAAACATTTCTTGCTGATTTTCTACGTGTTTATTCCGTCCTCAACGTCGGGCGTCCTTAATCATCGTTTGGAGAGAGCGCTCGCCTCCCCGGCAATTTGATCCGAAAAAACAATAAAATGCCAAAGCGTTTTTATCGCCTAATAACTCGCGCCAAATTACACGTTTTTATAGTATAGTCTTAAAACTGTTTCCTCTTCGTTTATGCCGCTCCCGACAAAAAAAAAAACTGGTACGATTTCGCTGTATGCTTTATGATTTCTTTTTTAGCTTAAACGAATATTAGATAAATGGAAAAATTGAAATTTTGATCCCCTAAAATATTATTTCACTTCAATTTAAGATATAGTCCATTGAAATGTTACATTTGACCTTACGTTTGTTTTAGATGATGAGTTTTTTTTTGAAGTCAAGAGGGAGTTAGTGTAAGTTAAAATTAAGTTTAAAGGAACGCCAGACTTGTCCCGCGGCCGCCTTCGTGAAAAAGGAGATGAGGATGGTTTTTTTCGGCACATCGGCCAAACTACTTGTAGCACTGAAAGTTTGTGGAGACACTTTTTGTTGCAAATTGAAAGTTATGAATTTCAAAAATCGTATGAATGCCACAAGAAGCTTTTATCTCCATAAATATGGATTTTATAGAAAACTGCAAGGGTAATTAATCATTATTAACGAATTGATAAATCTAGTTTCAATTAAAATTTGGTGAATAATAAAGGCGGAACAACTAGAGCTTTGAGAGGGATGGATAATTTATTAAAAGAAATTACACAAAAATATGTCACCAAACAGAGATATTCTGAACTAATTTTCAGGAAAAAGTTGAACCATTCTGGTCCAATATCAAAAAATCTGTTTTTATTCTGCTTTGCTAAACATTTTTAGATATAGGTAAGTTAGGTTAAATCATCTTACATATTTTCTTCTAAGAAGTCTGTAGTTATAAGCCATGTCCCAACCTTTTTACACTGTTAGAATAATGTTAGTTTCGCAAACCTGTAAAACTGTCATAAATTAACAAATTTGAAAAAGAGAGTAATGATAACTATTCCTTCTAAACTCCTCTATCAAAATGCTCCGATGTGATTTTTTTGTAAAATGACCAGAAAAGAAGTTATATCTCATGGAAAAGAGAAAAATTGTCCTCAAATGTTTATCAATTTTCGTTAATAACTTGTTTATTTTCAATTCTACGACCAAAAGTTACATAACTAAAGTTGGAGATAATTCAATTTTTAAAAAAAAAGTATCTTCACTAATTTTCAGTGCGACAAGTAGTTTGGCCGATATAAGGATAAAACCATCTGCATCCCCTTTTTTCAAGTGTGTGGCGATCTCTCAAACTTAAATTCACACTTACTCCTTCTTGATTTAAAAAAAAATTGATCCTCTAACAAACGCACCCGTCCGAAAAAATGCAACATTTCAACGGACTAATAGTAGTTTAATCAGAATTATATCTAACATTTACTCCCTCGAATCATTAACTTGTCAAGTTTAACTGGTAAATATCGTTCCAATTTTAAATAGAAGCACTCTGCTATACTAGTATATTTGCATAAGTAACAAGGAGACCACGATCTATCTACTTACCTGTATTTACATTCGTTAGCGTTTCCTCGTTTTACATACCAATTTCGAGTGCTATACGTCTGAACTAAGTCAAATTCCATCGATTGGCTCAAAAACTAATTCGGAACAAAATGCCTAAATAACGGTCTAATTAAATTAATGCAATTATAATGAAAAATTAATTGAATTTATATTCAACGAATGGAAAAACAGCAACCAATAAATTAACAAATTCGTGCACGTTCTGTTTTACTCTGCAATGATTATAAGTCAACTTGCACGTCATGAATTCAATTTTGCGTTTATAAATTTTCAACTTTCCATAATCTAAACTTTTGAAGCTTTCAAAGCTTCGATTCAAAACACCATAGAAAATGTAATTAGAAAAAACTCGCTAGCGCGCTATATGTGTACCGTACGTGCGGTCCCTTATAACTATTTTTTCTCTTTAATACAAGTAGTGAGTAAGGGTACGAACATAACGTATGCACAGGACAAACTTACCTAACTACCAGAAATCAGTTTGCGGAGCGTTTAATTCGTGTTCTCCTCTTCGATCGAATTTCCTTTGAAGAATTTTAGAGGCCGATTTTAATTTAAGTTGGTCGATTGCGCGAGTTTTATAGATATCTGCAGATAGAAAATAAAAATTCAACGCGCGTTTATAGTTTCTCATATTTTATGCATTTCTAGGAGTTTATTGGGCCGTAAACTCGAGTTACCAATGAATTAGAAATTGATACCTACACATTTATTTAGCGAGCGCAAGTTTTAAGTATGTCGCACATTTGTCGAACGGGCAAATTATACCGAGGAATAAATTATTAATTTGTAGTTTTGCGGTAGAATCGGAATTTAAAATACGAGTAGTTTCCGAAGAATAAAAATAACCGTGCGCGGCGAAGGAACGACAGAAATTATACGTTGGGCTATAATAAAAAAGGCGCACGGCTAACACAATAACCCATTCGAGCAGTTAGATTGTAACAAGATTAAGAGGGCTTTGTATAATTGATGAAGTCGAGTAATTTCCTAATGGATTTGGCATTAATTACGAGATTCTTATCCAATTTTACATCAGGAAACGCATATTATTATTCCGATGTTTCGCTAATGAATAGCGAACTAACTGGAATTAATGTACCGTGCCGGAGTTTCATACGGCGACAGGTTCATTTCATTATAATCGTTTAATTTGCCCGGAACTTTTTTTGTTTCTTCCATGCCGCGATTAATTTTTTTCCATTAAATTTATCATCAACTCGTTTCACCTGAAAAGGCTTTTAACCCCTTTATATAAATGTTTTCAATTCGAATCTACCACATTTCACTGTCGGATCTCGTTCCGTTTGCGGCGAAGCATAAATTCATACAATTTAAAAAAGATTTTTTATTGTATACCGTATATTTCGTCGAGATATTCGTCGTAACAATTTTCGCGCAAATATCCTTTTTTGCCACTTTTACCGGCACGCCAGGAGTGAAAAATAGCTGTGGATGTGTTTGCCCTTCGATTTGCGGCAACGCCGAATTCGTTTGATGAAAATACACAGGAATACCCGGTAAATAAATCTGCCTGCTATGGAGTAGAATGGAGAAAAAAATTTGTTTGTTGAGCTTTGTACAGGACTGCGCATTTTTTCTATTGTAAAATCAATGTAGTCAAATTTGCTTATTTGTAAATTAAATTTATGGAAATATTCAATACTTTATACACTAATCAAGGAGCTTTCGTATCAAAATATGAAAATACATTTTATGTGAATATACAAGACCTCTCTATTATTAGGTTCGTTTGTAAAAATCTCCGTCGAGTCTTTTACAAAATTGGGCCATTTCATTGTAGAATTGAGTTCTGCGGCTGCATAAAAATTCCAACCTCACGTAAATAAAGAGCTCGAAAAGAGATTACGCCTAAATTGGCCTCGGAATTTTTTATACATCCTCGCAAACTAGAGTAAACTTTGTCCCGGTCGAGAGAGCGTCGTATCTGCGCGATACCTACAGGGAATATCGGATAAGCTTCAAGACGGCTACAATTTGTCTAAGGTACATAAATGTCCGTCGTGCAATGCTGTGAAGCTGATTTTACTTTCCAATGAGACGTGATGTCGTTCAAATATTTAAAAAAATTGTTTAGGTTCCCGGCTGTTAATTTTTTAGTTTCCCACCTGCGATTCTCCGGCTGTTTTTGCGTGCTTACTCGACTGTAAGGCCGGTTAAATAATTCAGATTTTAGAACTTTCACGACCGCAGACTATAATTTAAACCCGGGAAGGAGCAGGAGTTTACGGCCACTTCCGTATTTTCCTTACCATGTTTTTTTCCGATTCCACGACCAGACCTACAGTTATTCATGCTGTATTCATAGAACCATGTTGACGATACTTTAGCACCCGAGATGTACTGGAATACATTATCCAATAGTTTTCCTTTGCTCTACCCTAAAAAAATCGCAATTTTCTAATGAATCCTGGAAACCATCTATTACTAACTCAGAGAAAATGAAGTAAAACACGCACCAGGCTTCCTGTATCCTCTAATTATGATGACCAGTTTCATTTGGGATGACGATTAAGTATACCTATTTCCTTCGAGTAAATTATCCACAATCTCTTTACAAACGATCTTCTCCTTAATTTTATTTCCTGCGATATTTTCGAATGGTTTACCTTGCGTATGAATTTAAAGAATTTTACCTAAATATGGGGCCGTAACTCCTGGAAGGTGTACGTTAAATTTGCAAATTCATAATAAAATCCAACTTTAATCCCCGCTAAGCGGATGGTATTTCGACCAATTTTATGCAGATACGGGAATAAATATACAAAACGAGGAAAAAAATGGGTCAGGGAATCGTCAGAGGAAGATTTTCGTGTACACCTAAAAAAATGAAAATGCTCGGGGGCTGGAGCGCTATGGCTTTTGGGACCCGCCGTGGTTCTGCGGCGAGAATTTTAATAAGAGGTTTTCATCTTGGCGCAATTCCTCCAAGACTGCTTTCATTAGGGAGTACGCAAGGTGTTTAGGATGCTGTTACCATTTTCCCGGAAAGCTACTTTACGAAATGTAAGCCAGTTATAATTTTCGAATGAGATTTTTCTCCGGATTAACTTCGATGAATAATTAGAATTCCATAAAATGGATTATGTGCGATTTTGTAGGCCAGAAGGATTTGCTCTGTATCGCCGTATATTTGCGAAGTTTATGGTGCTTTCCGGCGAAATTTACGACCCTTGCGCCTTCCATTGGGATTTGTTGTAAATCCTCGAGTTTAATACAAATAATCATTAACGAAAAAAATAAATATCATCTCTATCAATTTTTATATCTTCCCCTGCGGAAACCGTGTGGGTTTTTATTTGCGGCGGTGCTATTTATATTCCAATTGACAGGCCTTCAATTAATCACTAATTATCAAGACATTATTCAGGCCTCGTCTCCTTCGTACCGCGCTCGTCTCCCTTCGCCTCCCTTCTCTAGCATTTTCCGGCTTTCCACCGCCAATTTTCCAGCGGATGCCCGTGGCGATCGCGTGATCCATGAAATATGAACCTTTAACACGTTGGAGAACAGAATTGATTCATTTTAATGCCGAGAGGATTTCTC
Organism: Phyllotreta cruciferae; assembly: GCA_917563865.1. Taxonomy (NCBI): domain Eukaryota; kingdom Metazoa; phylum Arthropoda; class Insecta; order Coleoptera; family Chrysomelidae; genus Phyllotreta; species Phyllotreta cruciferae. The sequence continues at coordinate 2,428,075 of OU830609.1, read as the reverse complement.
GATATGTTGGAATATAAAATAAAAAAAAGAGAGAAAAATCAGGTTACGAAATTGTCATCGCCACCGACGGTTCTCCAAGGCGTATATTTGAGTTAACGAAGTTACCCGAGAAATATCGGATTTGATTTTACCTTGCTGATTGTTGATAATTTAATATTTAATGACGCTTCGACGGGAAATAACTGTTTGATAAAAAATCCGTCTATACAGGGTGTTAATAATACGTTTTATAACATTTTAGGGTAGGCATATACAGATTGCTGCAAATTTACTCGGAACATGGTCAATTCAATGAGTTGAACAAGGATTATTAAAATAACAGTAGTTAGAGTGAGCAAGTTGCAATCAATCTGGACAGCCTACATTTACCTCCCCTACTCCGCAAATAGTTCTAATTGGATGTGACGTCTAATGTCACATTAGACAGACGAATGACACATTAGACAGATAGGCAAAATTTACTAAGGGGAAACTGAGAAGTGGGAGTTAAATTATTAGTCTTTCTTTTTCCTTTATATGACACTAATGGCATTTGTCTTTATCGCACCCATAGACCATGTTCCGGGTAAACTTGCAGCGATCTGTATATGTAAAAATAGACGGGAAAGTTCGAATAAACATGTGCCCTTGGAGGCTCGTGGGGGTCATTTTCAATATTTGATATTATTTCCTTTTAACTATCTATTAAATTGATTAAATTTATTAAATTTCATTAATTACTCGGTAAGTATGCAATAAACAAAAATTAAAATCGTTTTTTCTCGAAAACGGTGCATTATACTGAATAACAAGAGTACCTTTTTGTTAGTAACTGTACTGTAAGCTGATACAAATGTGATCTAAAATATCTAAAAAAATTGACAGATAATAAATCAGAAAATAACTGTCGCCCCCACCCAAATGAGACGCGTATGGACACATTACATAAAGAAGCCGTTATTCAATGTTTCTTAATTGTGTCCAGTTTCTAGTTTAAAGCTCATGATGTTCTGGAGATATTCGAGAAATAATGAGTCGCTCTTCAAACGCCTCTAGGTCCCAAGCGAAACCTCCAAGGCACATGTTTATTACAACTTTTCACTCTATTTTTACCCTAGAAGTTTGTAACACGTATGCACTAACACTCTGTATAGGGAGGGTTTTTCCAGCTCCTCCTGAACAGACAGTTCTTGAACTTTGTAATAGTACTTTAACCGTGCATTCACTAGATGATGAAGCTTCCTCATATCGTATTCCCTAGGCACACGGACTTGTCGAGTGCTAATGAATAAATTAGCGCCCAACTTGCTTGTTTTAAAATCATTGTTTTAAGGTTTTTGTTGAGAGAACAAAATTTTATTATTAATGATTTCAAACAACTGAATGTGTATGTCTCAAATCGTTCCATCTAGTTTTTGTCAAATTATTTTTTCATCTTATAGTATATTAGATACCTATTTTGTTCAAAGAAATTAATGGATTGAATCGAATGAAGCCCGATGAACTTTCCTGCTTATCGAATTTTACGATCGAATTTGAATAAATTCTCCTTTCCTTTGATGATTAAATCGCTTGGATAGATAGCAAAATCGTATACAACGTACATTGTAAAAGGCTGTAAAATTCTGTGTTTTTACGTAGTCAGCGTAGACTGATACAGACTTCGATCGGGTATTAAAAAAGGGCTTCATTCCAGTTTAGCCAGCCATAAATCGCTTTCCGTAGCCGAAAATTCCAAAGTTGACGCAGCGGCGTCTAAAATAAGCCTTTATTAGCCTGGCACATTTTTTACCATGCTAATAAAACTCTTTAACAACCTATAAAAATAATATAAAAAAATGTAGATAGGTAGTAATAAGTACTCTTTAAGCTCATTTAATTGTTTTACATTGTTGACTTTTTGTATATTTTTTAAGCTGCGCCTCTGTGTCGTTACCTAATCTTCGCGTGTCCGTAAAATGGGAAATTTCACTTCTCGGTATGCATATGAAAAATGGAGTAACCTAGTGAGAGCCGACTAAAAGATAAATTTCTGTTAGAAAAGGCTCGTCATTTTTCGACATAAATTTATACTTTGTTGACTTCTCATTTTCAATCCCTAATCCGTATCACTGCCGGGATTCGGGGGTGTCCCGCTACCCGGCTTTGGGATTAAATACGCATGTAATTCCGTGATTAATTCGATATTCTAGGTAATTGCGAAAAATAATTTGCTAAAGGAAAATATTCCAAAATTAGTGTAGATGTACACAACTATTTTTAGGACACGATAACGATTGTGTGCAGCGTTACGAAAGTTGGAAACTGCACTATAATTAGAACAAATTTATTAGAATGGGTTTTAATAATTGCTTCTGGAACCTTATACAGGATTTACGTTTTTGCCTGGATTCTCTAACGAGACAGTCGGGGGTCTTCGTGAATCGCTCGACAATTAATGCCAAACTGGAAGCTTGTCAATTGGAAGGCAGGAACTAGAGAAATGGAATGTAGGGAGGCCGTTTAAAATTAATGCAAACACCGTTCTTGCTTGGCGTGCACACCCGTCACCGATGGGCTTGTTACTTATGCAAATATTGGGATAATTTCTGCCATCTCCGAATGCCGGTTCTCTTCATTTGACAAACAATTTAATAACGCGATATAAATTAATTTAAAAAAAAAACTGTAACGGATTATCGATTAACGCTTTATGGATTTTTGAAAATATATTTAATATAAAGAGATATTAAAATTCAACTTTAAAGCGAACCTAATTGATTATTCATGTTTTATTTAAGTGGAAAATTTATTGAAGGAGCGCACTTTTACTGCTGCTATACTTTATTCATTTAATAGATACTATTATTCCACAAATTTAATGTCCTAATTTGGTAAATTTTCATTAGCTTTGAATGTTAAATTACGCAAAAAAATGTACCTATTTACAGTAATTTTTACGTTTGAGTTTCCGTTTGAAACATTAATCGCCCATTCTGGTGTTGAACGAATTTGCATTCGAACCATTTGTTACCGCGTTATCTCCTTTTTTTCGTGGAGTTGTAAAAGAAATTGAGCAAGTTAAAGCTCTGAATTGCCACCGAGAAGTGAAAGTTGTCTCGAAGAGAGGAAGGCAAATCTAAATAACAAAAACCTCACAATTTAGTAGAGCTAATTACTGCAGAAATTTTTAAGTATATGCTATAGTACGAAGACCCTGTATGTCAAAATATAAGCAGCCATTTTCCGTAGCACAATAATTTTAGGCATAATAATCTTGTTTACAACTCTTTACCGCAATAATTATCCCATTCAAGGTTCTCCTTAATTACCCACCTCTCCCATATTCCCGCTTTAAAACCCAATAATTAAGTCATTTGCCGTACGACCGTTTTTCGAATTCAATTTTCTTTTTCACCGTAATTCAGCACCTACATTTTTTTTCTTTTTCTGGCTTAATTACCCCAACGTCCCAAATGGCTGAAACGCAACTATGTAAACGCTTTTATAGAGATTTTATTGATACTCGAGTTCAGTCACGAGCTTCACTTGCAACTCACACAAAAAAGTTCATATAAGTAAAATTAGTGTATGCTGCAGCTATTTATACAGGGTGTTAATGAATACGTGCTATAAACTCGTAGGGTAGGTATAGCGGAGTGTTCGAGTTGTTTCCCGTATTCGAGCAGGTAAATTCTTATAGGTCGAGTTGTTTCCCGAGGGTGTCCGAGTTGTTTCCAGTCTATTGTTAACGGTTATTTGTAGCTTATAAGGGTCTAATTACCTGATAAGGATGATTAGGCACTGTTCCTTCCGTGAACTTAAGAATGTTTCGGGTTAAACGACCTTTTTTCGTACAGGTAAGATTTTGAAAATTGGGAAACAACTCGAACCCGTCCAGGTATAGCATATGTAAAAATAGACCGAAAAGTTCTAATAAACATATGCCCTTGGAGGTTCTGTTTGGGGCCTAGAGCTCTTTGAAGGTGGTGTCTTCGACTCATTATTTCTAGAATATCTCCAGAATGTCATCAGTTTTGAACTTGAAACTGAACACAATTAATAGATAAACATTGAATAAACTTTTAATAACGATTATACAGCAAAGCAATCATAAACGGCTCGTGTGAATAAATGTGAAATGTGAAATATGAAATTAAGTGAAATTATGAAAAGTGAAAGTGGCCATCAGGAGCTCTCAATGCCAGTGTTGCATTGCGTTGCATCGAGCCCTTTAAAGACACCAACTTCAAAGGACTGTGAGTCACAAATGAAACCTCCAAGGGCACATGTTTATTAGAACTTTTCGCTCTATTTTTACATATACTTATATCCACCCTTGGAGTTTGTATCACGTATTCTAATTAACATCCTGTGTAATTAACACACGCTTTTTTCAGTACCCGAATTAATCAAGTATTCAATTAAAATTGCATTAGGATATTGCCTGTTGCGAACGGGAATTACATTCGTTCGTTGGCTTCTGTAGGGATTTTGCGTCTGTCGGTCCTTTACGTTCCGTCGGTTGAATTTCGCAATCAGTCGTTAGTGACAAACTACTAATACACGAAACATTTATGTAATGCCCTGAAAGCAATCTAAATCTCGTTATGTGGTACACTGGAACGCAAAATGCGAAATGAATACAACGCGGATCGTTGATTTCTAAATGCGGGTGTCGACTGGGGGTAAGTTCAGAGATCTTGACAGAACCGGATTAATATATAAATGTACGGTAAGTATGTAATTTAATAGATTTTTGGTGAAATTTAATTTTGATGAATTGTAGAAAGCGACCCTTAGCAAAAAGGAGCGATAAAGGGCAATAACTCTAACGGATTTTTTGTATGAAAATTAAGGACAACAGTAAATTTGACAATAATGTTTATTGATTTAGAAGTAAGAAAATTTAATGCCATAAGCCGATCCTGGATAAGGATACACTAAGGGTGGCGCTATTCCATTTCCTTTGTGTAACCGCACCACCCGCAGGGTTGTTAATGAAGCGGTCCGACTAATGAAAATAGTTCTGTTTTCCTGGAAAATAATTGTTTTTACCCCTATTTACACACGTGCTCTGGGCACGTTAGTACAACCCGGTATAGGTGCAAATTTTACCACGCGTCTAATTTTTTTGAACGTTGAGGTCCCGAATCGGGTTTGTGAAATCAGGGTGGGAATTCCACACTCTCGGACCTCCCGCGATTCGCGCGGATCGCTGATAAGACGACGACGGCAGAGCAAATATTTGTTATCGAAGTTGGAAGTTTTTGCGTCGCGACGCCGGAAAGACATTCGCGCGAACGTAGGCGGCGGCGGTATCGTACGTTTCGGATTACTGACGGCTTTCGACAGTTCCCCAAACGTGAGAAATTGGGCACGGAGATACAGGTGGATCTGATAACGACGACGGATTGTTTTGTTTCCCCTGATGTTCGGTAATTTTTTTGTATTTTTTTTTTTTCAGGTGAAATATTTAGGATTAGATTAGAATATAATGGGAGCTGGTTAAGTGTTGAAATGCCTCAATTACTGTGTTTTAATTTATTTTTTGTGCCAAATTTTGGGGCTGTTGAAATTTAGCTGGAAACTAGCTAGGAGGCGTAACATGCTCTATAGCCGAGCTATAAATTTTATGCAATTTCTGTGATTGTGTCGTTTAATGCGGAAGTTATTGTGTAATCCTTTATGAAGGTTCGCAAACTCAATTCGAATCTCAGCTAAGATAATAAGGGATTTACAGCGTTGTTAAAGTTTATATCTATTATTAAATTATACTCACTATATGATTAATTTTTTGATTAATGTTCGATTCTGCTCCCTTTTCTTATTATGGATATGAAACTACCTATTTGTATTTACAACAGAATTATTATTAGAATTATTCTACAGTGCATTTTATTTTTTTTTACTTTCAATGATTTCAAGTTTAAATTTTTTAAGCACGATTTATAATCGAAACTCTAAATGGATTTCAGCTACTAATTGAAACTGAATTTTTTATACTGTTTATTCATCAATAATTATTTAGCTTTGGAGCAATATTAAATTATCTTTGCGGTTTAGGCTTTTTTCGATTAGGCACAATTTATTGATTTTTAAGCTTTTGTGAAACACATTATTGTCTACAATGCACAATTTAATAGAACAATAAAACCGTTGTTAATTCAACATGTTCTCGAAAAAAACTGTCTTTCATTCGAGCAAAGGTACGTCGACATTCAAACAAGATTAAATCTAATATTTCATCTCTTCATGCCCTTCAGGTTAAAACAGAAACTTTTCATGCAAGTTTCTCTCTGTCGGGAACTAAAGAGCTATAGCATTATATTTAGTCATTTCTCGAAACTCCGTTACCGAAACCCCTATACTCCCGCTTTATCGTTTCTCTGATTCGAACAAGGCAATGCATTCAATTATGGCGACATGCAGGCCTTTTCACCAAAACTCCGTGAACAATATCCATTAATTTAAATGCAATTCGGGGTATGTTATAGTGCGGTGAATGTTTCAGTAACTATGACTTAGCTATTCAAATTGAAGCTATTTAAAGGTGTGCATTGCTATACTGATGAAAAAATAAAACTGTTTTTTAATGCTTTCATTCGCCGGTAATGCTCATCAATTTATTACAAACATTCATAATGAATCTCCTTTTTCCTTTAGTTTCCAAATACACCGGTGTATTATGCCGAACTACGACAAAAAAGGACGACGAAACCGAGCGATCCTTTGCCGATTCGCATTTAAAAATAGACTCTCTTTATTAATTCATTGAACGAAATGCACACATTGTATCAATTTCATGGCTCATTTTTTTTTGAGAAATCGATGGGTTAATCAAACGGAATGCATGTTTAGTGAGCGATACAATAACTGCATGTACACCCACTCAGTGACGGATCCACCGAGTTTATTAGCAGAGAAAAATTATTAAACTCTGTTATGCACGTAATTAATTTAATGTAATAGAATTCTGGCGAGTTATGTGTTTAATAAGTTTAATTGAAAAATGAAAGCTTTTTTACATACCTACGTGTTTTTATGATTTATTGCTCTATTTTTTCCTATACCTAGGTGGGCGATCTGTTTTCGAATGTAAATGATGATTTTATGCTGATGTTTGGCGATGAAGGTTGGTAATTAAAAGCATAAATTCTTCTTGTTGTTCAGCTTGAAATAGGCGCAGTTGTATATGTGTTTGACAATTAATTTAAATTATATGCGTAGATATATGTATACAGTATAGTTATTAACTACACGAAACAAGCCGATTTATGGGGAAAATATAAATTTTTGTACCATATCTGTGTAACTTAAAATTTTCAATAATACTCACTAAAGCCCATCAAATGTAGAAAATGTACGATGATTTTTAGGTAGTTATTTGCTTGGCATTCACTGAATTTATAGATATTTTAAAAATCCAGTATATGGACTGAATTATGTGTTCGGTAATAGAAAACCAGCGTTTTATTTATTATGATTGGCTGGCAGGATGGATATTACGCATTATTACATGAACCCATTTTACTGAATAATCAAAATCAATACAATTAAATAAATGTACTAGAGGCACGTAAAATAAATATTTGAAATATACCTACTACGTTATTGGATGGAGAACTACTACATATTTTTTTGAACGAATATTACATAGGATAGGTATATCGAATAAAGAAAAACTGACTCAATTGGGTTGTATTAATTAGGACAAAATTTATTTAACTAGTTGAAAGGTCGTAGAAATATAAAATAGATATAGTTACAACTATTTTTATTTTGTACCGTATTTTTTTTTAAGAAGAGTAATACTTCTTAAAATTTCAATGTTTTCATTATGAGACATTTGTCTTGCAATATTTGGACATTAAATTTAAGGAATTTATTAATTGCAATATAAACCACGTTCTATCCCAACTTATTCGAATATTAAATCTCCAGTAAACTAACATGAGCTTTTAACAACTGACCTAATTAATCCTAGCACATAATCCGGTCGAAACTCATTAATGGCTACGCCTATGAATATTTGTTGCATCTTCGCGTTTCACTAGGAGTCAACAGTGTCAACATTATGACATGTAATTTGAGCGGCTGGCTGGAAACTCCATTTACTTGAGGCGCTTCGGGAGCAGAATTGCCATGGTTTTAAAGAGAAACGAGAAACTTAAGTAATCAGCTGGAGTATCGATTGCAGCTGCAAATAAAAGGGTTTCAAATAATGGAACAATAATAATTGTTCTATTGTAATGTAATTACAGTATAAGTTGCTAATACATGTTCGTTCGAATGAATTCTTTAAGTTCGAAAAAACAATTTAATTTCGAAACGAAAGTGCGGTGCCTCAACCCCGCATTTCATTTCATACGTATCCATCCCCTTTGTCGCTTAATAGGATTTTAACAACGGGGCCCTTTTCTAGTAAAGCGAATTAATTTTTCGCCTTTTTTAGTAATACAAAAGAGCCGATTAATTATTCATTTTAATCCGGTTCAATTTCCCTTCTAAATTTTTAACGCCTTGAAGCTGACAGCGATTTCGTTGGAAACTACATAGCTTCACAAAAGCGCGTATACCTGCTGTTGCATGTATTCCTTTATTAGTACAAGAGCTAGTGGGGAAATATGGCCGATGAAGTTGTAAAATGAAGTGTTTGTGAAATGTTAGTACTCATCATAAGAAAAATAGTTTCAACTTGGGAAGATTTTTTGTACAAAGTATTATTTGACTACATTCTTTGATATTTTTTGTTGAGAAAGGTGACTAATAAGGGGGTGATTTTGTACAATTATAAATATTTGCCACCAGTAATGAAAATCATAGGAATTTTCTATTATCGTGCGTCAGTTTTTGAGATAAAGTTTTTATAAATTTATTATAAATTATTACCTTGTATAATAAGGTTTAAATAACGTATTGTTCACTACACGTTGGTATACATAGACGTAGCTAGGAAATTCTCGTTAAAATGAAAAATTGGTTAGTATACGAGACATTTTATAAGTAGCGTCTTGATTCTCATTTCTAGGCGATGTAAAAATGCTATAGTAAACAGAATATCATCCCAAATAATGGTGTATACGTTATTTTTAAGAGCATATCTACAGAATTTTGGCTCTCAACTTTAAATTTTATTAAATAGAATCTTCCGTTGAATCTAAATAATTTGCTTTTTTCGTTAGAATAGTGAGTATAAATAGGCTAAAAGTGTTCAAAGAATACGAGAATATCATTAATTTGTAATTTGCCTTCGTGTTTTCATTGTTAGGCGCATAAAAAACGGCAATTATGATATCAAGTTGTAAATATTTAATGAAAATTGAAGTGATGATTTCTATATAAAACTGTATATTTTATTCATGATGCCCTGCATGAATTCTAACGATCAGTGTACAATATTTATGTGTTTAATAATTAACTTGAAATTTACTGGAAACTAAAACATACCATGTTTGTTTCGGATAAGATCTTTGAGCTACCGTTTTATTTTTCACATTAATTCGATGCGCATCGAATTTAATAAAGAATTTTACACAAACGCACTTTCAATATCGAAATTAAATTGGGCATACACAAGCTCATTGTTATCGCAATAGAATGGCTACATAGAAACTCTGTTTGAATATGCTACTCCGGTTTAATGGCTGATGAAATTAACAAAAATTCAAATCACGACCATAATCATAATTACTCTCCGGTACGTAAATGTTATGCACAATGAAAATTGAATGCAATCACTTTCCCGCGCTCGATTAATTAATAAACGAGAACGTGCGACGTCGATCGGCTACATAAAAATGCATTTTTTTATTAAATGAGCATATTGAATTTCATTCGATCCGGGATTAACAACCAATGTAAAACTGAATTTGCACAGTATTTAAATTGCTCGTCGGGCACCAATGGCGTACATTTTATTTAACTATTACCATAAATTGCCCCGCTATTTTATTTACTTTTCATGCCTAACATCTTATTCGATTACCATCAAATCAACTAAATATTTGCATAAACTCGAAACGATGTTAATAATTAATCAGGACGTCAGAGCTTCGCAATGGGGGTTCTTAATTAAGGGATTAATTAGACATTTGCATTCTGCTTCTGACGGACTACCGTTTGTCGATAATATTATCGCATTAATACTACCGAAATAAAGGGATTCGAATTCCGTACATTCTCAGGTGACACTGTATTGTGTTTGCAGTCGAACTATTAATTATGCCAATAATTCATTTTCGTTTAATCACAGAGTTTAATCAATCAGTAAAACGTTAATTAATACTGCAAAAAATCAATTGCAAATGGATCATTATAAACGACTGGCAGATTATTAAAAATGCAAAGTTCATTTTCCAAGTAATTTATCTAAATGGGTAAGAAAATAAATGTTCGATTAAAATAAAAGACGCACCATTTGATGCAAAGAATGAAATTCATGAATAGTTTATATATCAATATATATATATATATATATCAATTGTTCATCTTTCCTTAAGATAAAAACACCCTCTACATCAAATGTAATGTCAACGTTTCCATATTAATAATATATATCAATATATACCAGGATGGAAAAGGGGGGTTGAAAGGAGGCGCAGCCCCCTTTCCGAGCATAAGCGTAATTCCGAGTAATTTAATAAATGCTCAGTAAAGAAATAAATATTCGACTGAAATAAAGATTTTCAATAATGCGTATTAAATATTGCGCGTATTGTTACATGTGGAAGTTGAATATTTTATATTGCGATTTTTTAATGAATATTTTTTTAAGGCGTTTTTCTTTATTTTGTGTTGCATTTATAATTTTTTTAATAATTCTTGTTAATTATTGTTAGAAATATTTCTTTTATTAATTATTGTTAATTATTGTTAAATATATTTTTTTATTAATTATAGTTTATTATTGTTAATTATTTTTTTCTCCAGCAAAATGCATTTTTTTCTGTGCCTAAATACCAACCCACTGCAAATTAGTTTAATTGAAAAAAAAAAAGTCGGTAAGTGCTCTGGTAGTATTAGAAGTAATTTGGGTGAAAAACAATTAATTTTAATTTGAACGCAAAAGGAATAGAATTTTAAATTGTATCAATTTGTAGTTAAAATTCCTGTTTATATTTTAAGACGCTAGCTTCCCTTTTAAACCGGTCCGCAGAGAAACTAAAGATATACCCGGCTCTAAAAACAAAAGTTAAGGGCTCACGTTCGTCTCTATTACATTCAAAACTTTATACGCTGCACTCTGAGCGAAATTTCGTTTCGCCCGGCGCGGTTATCTTGACCACGTAGACGTTATAAAACCCCTTTGATAAAACCCAAATTTTAGCTACAAACTTGTGAATGTTTATGCCGTAATCGAAGTTTTCAGTTTCTCGAAGACTCGAGAGGTTGTGTATACTGCATGCGAGCAAGTACTTACACCGAAACGGCTGTGGGAGAGTAAAGTAATCGAACTAAAATGAATTGGACGACGATGCATTAAATTTCGTTTAAATTGAAAATTACGCTCGAAGCTATTTCGGCAATGCAGTTTATAGTCGATGCTAATTGCATTTAGTTTATTGATCGATGTAACGATTGTTTAATCTGTAAAATCGCCGATTTAGGGATTATTTATTTGGAAATACATATTTGCTAATAAATTTGTGAAAATTCTATTAAATTTCTCGAAAACTTAATAGAAAAGATTTCTTACTTTGCCATACATAGCCGAATCATGATGCATGTTGCGACATTTAAATTATGAAAAAGTTAAATTGAACATCCATATGGTGTATGTATAAAGCGAGTTTGTCGTGAATAAATAATTATTTTTTAAACTAGTCTGCGTTTGCTTGGAAAGTTTCTGATAGTTTTCTCTGGAACGGGCGGAAAAGGACGCGAATATTTTAGAAACTTCAAATTGCTACGCCGCACTATTTATTTAGCTCCAAAAGCGATTTCGTATATATCCTCCGATATATTTCGTCCTGAGTCCTGTGTATAGGTACCTGAGGATTTTTTTTTTTCGAAACGGCAAACAAATTAAGTTCGCGGCGTGATGGCGGGCATTCGTTTAATTTATTCCTAAATACGCTTCTATATTGACAAAAGCTTCGTTAATTCAAGCAAAACCTTCCGCGCTGAAAATTCCCGATTCCCTTGCGTTTAATAAATAATTCAAAATTATGCAATTTATGACCGGGCCGATTCTCTTGCGGCCGCCGCAATCCTATTCTTCTCAGTGGCGGGTTTTATTGGTTGGAAATTTCGCTCTACGTAGGTGCACGATCGTTTTACCTAAATTCCTTTTATACTGGATCAAATTAGAATTTCATTAATAAATCGTTGTCATATTATAAAAGTTTATAAAAATATATGAACTGGTCAAGTCACTATATGAAGTTACTGATGTATGTATATACAGGGTGGACTTATGAGGAATTGTACACAGCGTATAGGCATACTTAAGGATAATATCAAGTAAGCATTAAAGGTTTCATCCGCCTCTTTTTTACGAAATTTTCTTTCTTCTTTGATATTCATGATGGTGGTGAATTCGATTTGGTTCAT